>OU830593.1:91634146-94134146 GCA_917563855.2 Limnephilus lunatus
TGCACACATCAAATCCCCAAAGTTTCACGGCAATCGGATGAACGGTTAGCAACGCATAATTTCATGATTCCAGAACTCACTATTGTATATAGAAACCATCTTAGGCATGCGTACATTAAATCCCCAAAGTTTCATCTCAATGAAATGTGGTTGGCAATGCCTTATTTCATTATGCCAGAACTCACTACTGTATATTTCTACACTTCCACCATCGCAGGCATGCGCACATCAAATCCCCTTCATCGCAATCGGATATACGGTTTGCAATACATAATTTCACGATGCCAGAACTCACTATGGTATATAGAAATCATCGCGGGCATGCACACATCAAATCTCCAAAGTTTGATGTGTGCATGCTTGATGAATAGTATTGCAACGCATAGCATTCATAAATATATACATACAAACCCAGAAACAAACACATTTTGATTTATATATTTTTTTTTTCACAGAAATTAATACTCATTCTAATTTTAGAAATGATTTCGGATTGAATGAAAATAACAATTATCGTTTAAAATTATATAAAAAAAAAAATTATTAAATAATTTCTTAAAAAATCAAATTGTTTTGTGATACCATTTCAATTAAATTTTATTAAAAACTTAGTTGTATCCACTTTTATATTTGATTATGAAATGTTTTTTTATTAATCAAAATTTGTGTCTACTTACTTTCTTTGTGATACTGCATTTTCCTCAGTTGAGTGATATTCGGATGGAAACTGTTGATGAAAGATTAAAAGGGGTTAACCCGGAGCCTTGCGAAGGCTGTTTTGAAGGCTCTGGAGGAGCGTCGCTCCATTAATCAATCCCCAGCGAACATCCCCTCGGTGTAAAGGGTGATCTCTTTGACCTTTTTCCACAAAAAAAGACCCATCTAAAGTGATTAAATAAAATGTTGAATATGCTAAGCACTGAACTTTGCGTGTTCTATTTGATATCAAGTGATAGACTTTAAAACATTATATAAACGGTACAAGTAAAATAAATGAGCTCTTTAATACATATTTTTTCGTTATTTTAAATAAAGGAAAGAGAGGATGATCTGGAAAGGAAAAGTTGAGTAGTCTGGGTAGGAATCAAGGATTCATTGCATCCAGGAGTGACGTACGTATGAATCCATCCCTCCTACTGCTGGTCGAGAGAGTCCTGCATGAGAGGTTGAAAGTTCTCCCTCAAACGGTCTCTACAAGTACAGCCCACCATACAGCGGGTGGGCAGACCCATCTGCCGCCAAGATCTAGACAATCGACACTCCGTGAACCTGGGCATCCCTTCTACGTCATCAAACCGTCTGTTTGGTGGGTTGACCTACGGCAGAGAAATTTGTTAAATGAGATGTTATGTTATAGGTTCCCGGGGTAGCGGTATCCACTACCGCATTCCAAATAAAAAACGTGCTTAAAAACTAATAAAAAGATTTATCTAGTTTTCGTAATTTTTAAATAAAGCTTGTGAAGTTTAAGCTATTCTTCATTCGGAACTTTGTGCGTCATGTCTGAAAAATAAATTATAGAAAAAATGTTAATTTATTGACAAAGCCTTCATTTGACAGGAAATTATTTATTTTAATTGTCAGTTTTGATGAGTTTAGGCTTAGTTATTTTTACACTATGAAACAATCATTGTGAACTTATTTCTACATACTTTTGGGAAAAGCAATATACTTACTTACTTTCAGATAATATATATAATAATCTTTTATTTCTTTTTGTGTGTTTGTCATTATAATTTCAGGTTATTTATTTCTTATTACGTACTTGTGCGCCATGAGTAAAATGCAAAAGGTATCGAGTGACTGAGGCATAATGAAGACCACTAGATGAGATTCGAGTTGGAATTGATTTTCATCATATTTCTGTACTGTGTGGAAACATGGACACTAAGAGAAAGTGAAAGAAAACGGATTGACGTCATTGAAGTATCGTACTGAAGAAAAAAACTCAGGACCCATGGACAGCCAGACGCACAAATGTATCGATCCTGGAAGAGCTAAACATCCTCAACAGGCTTTTAACTGTCTGCTAACAGCATATCTTAAGATACTCAAGATTTCTTACAACATATCTTAAATGGGAATAACCAAACAAAACCGGAAATATGTAATTTTAAAATAAAATTTTAGGCGTATTGACTCTTTTCCACAACAAAATTATAAATTGTAAATTACAAAATGTTATTTATGTATAATATTTCAAATTATATAATAATGTAGTAAAATAAATCAATAAATTATCTGTTTCAGAATTTTAATTTTAGTTTAAATAAAATCATTTAAAAAAGATCCGCACACGTGTTTTGTGGCGAAAATACTTCAGTTGTCTACGGTCTTACAAACTAATATATTTAAGATTTTTTCACATTCTTATTTTGCTTAGACATTATTATCAAAAAATAATTACAAAAAGTACATAATTTTAATAGTTTCATCATCACGCCTGTGATAAACCCTTTCTCTCTTCTCTTCTTTTGAATTCTTTTTTTTTAAAATATTTTTCCATTTTAATTTTACTATTTTTGAATTCTTTCATCCTTTCAAGTTTTCTTAAACTTTTCTTTTGGCTCTGATCGATATTTAATTTTCTCAAAGGCTTTATATGTATGACACACAAGCCTTCATGAAAATGTGACCTTTATTTTCTTTGATTACTACAGGAAGCTATTTAAAACTCCCTTGTACTACATATCTTTATAGATATAAGTACTTAATTAATTAATACGTTATCTACGACTTTGAACGTAAATTTTCGTATTTATGTTGTAAATAAATTCCACCAAACGTTGTGTTATTTTTTGATTTATGGTGTGGGAACTTAATTACTTTTGTTTTGTGGTACCCTTTGATTCTGAAAGGAGCGTTGAGCATCGAATTTGACTGGTCTACTTCTTGCAATTCTAAATTTCATTTTATTTTCTTTAGGAACTAAACTTTCCCTAAACACTATTTTGATTTCCTACCTCTAATGAATTCGTAATGTACCTATAATTAATGACATTTACCTGTTCAATTGTTTGTATAATTAAGAATGACTCAAATGGTTAATTGTTAGTGAAGTCTTTTGTTACTCAAGATTTTATTACTGCTTGGCTCTCCCCTATTTTGGTCCTGATGCTATAAAGTACATATGACATTGTTTTAGTAGATTATTGTTATTAATTGATTGTCTTTTAGAACGAACTCAGAAATGCTCTTTTGTTTGCATAATTTGGCTCCATTCCTCCTGCAGATAAACAGGGTGGTCAAAGATCAACTAGAACTTCGCACAGTCAGCCGACGCGATTTTCCAGAGGGCCATTATACCTTGTTCTGTCAATCTTCCATGTCGTCGTGTACGTTACTCAGGTCTTTCTCTAAGCCCCGAAATCTCCAAATTCCAACTCCTCCGAAGTCTACTATTTACTTAGAGCGAACCGGTTTCGTTCTATACACAATCATATACTCACGGTCTTTGTGAAAACTCGGGGCGTGATTCCTCGTTCTCACGCACAAGAGACGATGTGAAAGTGCCTCTGTCGAGACTAAAGCGCTAGCTGTAAGCGAGTCCACATCATCCAATGCACAGTACATAAGAAGATATATATGTATACATACGTTTGGGAAGGATTATAACTCGCAATGTGAAGCTAGCCAGCCTCGCATTCCAAGCTCGGATTTCGTGAAAAGGAATTCTGCACAAAACCTTAGCCGATGACCGAACACATACATATTAAAAGTAGGAAATATCAATATATAAGAATAAACTAAGAATATTTATTAGTTTTATTAATGAAGACTAATAACTCCGGTTTTTTGTTTGTTTGGTTGACAATTTTATTTAAGAGATTGCCATCTCTATTATGTGTTTGGTTAATGGTCCTTGTTTTAGGAGCGACCACTGCCTCCTATTGTTGAACTGTTTTTCTAAATTTCCCCCTCCCTCTATGTTCAACTCTTTGATATAATTTTTTTCTATCCCGCGATTTTTCAAAAGTCTCATATAAATGATTGATTCGTGTGAGGTTTTTATTCCCATAACTTCAAATGTTTTCATGTAATTCCTCAATTCATTTTTATACTACTATCCCGTGATTTTTAAAATGTCAAATGTAATTATAAACTGCAATTTAATCTTCTTGTTAATTCCTCAAATCATATTTCGCTGCTATCCCGTGAATTTTCCAAATGTTTCAAATAGATGATTTATATTTTCTTTTTGTAAAATAAATACTAATTTCATTTTATATAAATTGGTTTTTAATCCTTTTGTATTTTAATATCGTAGTAATGTTAGCCCGAAGCAATTTAAGAATGTCAATTGTTTATGTTACCTTAGAATTCATAAACAAAACGTCACTGACTTCGTGACCCACTAACCCAATAACATACTTTCGAATAAGTACATGGAAAGACACGTGTTTTTGTTTACACTATGCATTCCAAAACAATTTGCCCTAATTAGTTCCCTGTATTTCATTGTCTTTGTTCCACTTTATATCTGATCGAAGCCCCGTCTGCTAATTTATTATTCAGTATATATATATATATAACAATATTTATATAGGCTTTATTCGTAAATAAATGTGGTTTATATTCTTAATACATATATATATATATATATATATATATATATATATATATATATATTACTTATACACGGTGTCCGAAAACTCGTAGTACAAGCGGAAAACTGGTGAACCTACATCACATAGAGAACCCAAATAAACATAAAGATTTTCTATTTAAGCATTTTTACATTTAAAATTTAAAAAAAAAATAATAAATGAATTTTTTCGGCTACTTTAGGGTTTAAATTTGTAACGGGCGGCGGGCAAAAATGTATTGTATTTGAAAGCAACACGAACGATTTTCAGCAACATTTCAGTGTACACGCTACTTGACTTAGTACTGGACCAATTCGAACAATCCTTGTGAGAGAAATTATTAGCATAGGTGTTAACCTACTTACATTATGTGGAAATGTTCCGAGGAAAGGTAATCCAAAAACTTAAAACACTGCACATCACAAAAAATACATTAATACGTCATAATTATTCTGCGTTGGTATTATTACATTGTAATACACAATAATTAATCACTTTAAAATATGAAAATGACACAAATAATTCACAAACACACTTTGTTTTAAACTTTAATTAACAGAACGGTTAAAAGATGTAAACGACCTCAATCAAACGCGTGACAGCGGGAACTAACCTTGAACTTGCCCAAACAAAGCAAGGAAGTACGTTATAATAAAGAATGGCCATGTTTTAAGGGCATTCCTCACGGCCCGATTTGTAGACGCTTCAAGCAGGCGCCCTGCAAGCAGGCACTCATGCAAGCAGGGCAACAACCAAATTTGCAGAGAGTTCTTAGTTTTTGCGCTGTGCGTACGTGTTCGGAGCGCTCGCTGACTGACTTTAATAACTTTAAATTTCAAAATGACTATAATTTTTTTTACTCCAAATAAGCTCGGGTATCTCTGGTTAAAATCTCCTCGGGTACGTGCTGTTACACCCTGACAAATAAAAAAAGTCCAAATGAATAAATTACTTAGTTTTTACCATTTTTATTGTTTATAAAAACCGAATGTTTCGTAAGCAACGCTTATTTCTTCGGGGTTTTAATAATACTAATTTTTAAATAATAGACATAGAACATGATGTCAAGGAAAAATAACAGACATAGACTAATAATAAACATAGACAACGGTAACAATGGAAAAAATGAGGTTGGTACCATATGGAACAATTTAAATGAAAAAAAATTTAAAATGTCCCACCTTACGTATTTTTCTAACTAAAATTACCGATAATGAAAAAAAATAAAAATACACGCATATTTTATTAGGCAAATTTATTATAAACATTATTAACCACTCATTTTATGTCGTTTGTTGCATAAAATTAATTCAAAAATTCCCACAATTTCACAATTTTTTTTCAGATTGTGGTCAGAAACTTAAGTTTCTTAAAAGTGTACATATTTTATTATTTTGAGGTTAACTTTTAGGTTCGAATTTAAAAAGTGGTGTTGTATATTTATAACACCGCACCGTTTAGATCACAGATTCTCAACCTTTTTTTCCAACCGCCCACTTTGAGAATATTTTTATTTCTAGTGCCCCCTATCCGAAACAGCCATAGGGGGCGTAATGGGATACCATGACATGGTTACATTTGCCACAACGGAGGAGGCGTAACGGTACACCACCACCACCACGACGAAGGGGGCGTAACGGGATATCACGATGGAGCTACATTTGCCGCAACGGAGGGAGCGTAATGGGATAGGGAAATTATTTTAGTGAATGGATGGCCCCTAATGGGATAGGGTGGGATGGGTTCCTCTGGGTCCCCCTACACCTGGGTACACCGCCACCACGACGAAGGGGACGTAACGGGATATCACGATGGGGCTAAATTTGCCGCAACGGAGGGGGCCTAATAGGATCGGGAAATTATTTTTGTGAATGGATGGCCCCTAATGGGATAGGGTGAGATGGGTTTTTCTGGGTCTCCTACCCCCCCCCCCCTGAAAGTCTGAAACGCCCCCCAATTCCCTCCTTGTATTCTACCGCCCAACTGAAGGTCTGAAAAGTCCCCAAGGGGGCGTTTTCGCCCACGTAGAGAACCTATATCATAGATTCTCAACCTTTTTTTGCCCACCACTCACTTTAAGAATAATTTTATCCTAGCGCCCCCTATCCGAAACAGCAATAGGGGGCGTAATGGGATACCACGACAGGGTTACATTTGCCATAACGGAGGGGGCGTAACGGTACACCACCATCACCACGACGAAGGGGGCGTAACGAGATATCACGATGGGGCTACATTTGCCGCAACGGAGGGGGCGTAATGGGATAGGGAAATTATTTTTGTGAATGGATGGCCCCTAATGGGATAGGGTGCGATGGGTTTATCTGGGTCTCCTACCGCCCCCCTGAAAGTCTGAAACGCCGTCAATTTTCTCCTTTAATTGTACCGCCCCCTGAATTGTCGCCCCCTTATCGCCCACGTTGAGAATCTATGGTTTAGATCTCGCCGCAAATAATTTTTGTGGGAAATATCACACAAGCATCGAAGGTCCTTGTATAAATCAAAAATTTCTACCCAAACTTCTTTTTCCTTTTCAATGCATGATGAGTAAAATAATAATATTTATATCCTAATCGCTGTTCTGGTACAAGTCGCTGCCAACGACGTGTCGTAACATGTTCAATCCGGCAGATTGGTCGCAAGTTGGAGGCGGACCCTCTGCGGCTGTCACGACAGAGAATTCGAAGAGGGTAAATAATAATACGGCAGGCGGTTCTGACTACTAACCACCCAATTTGCAGGAACTCTGCGGCAGATTCCCTGCATGCAGTGCCGTGTGAAGAGCCCTTTAATTATTAGTTCGTCCGTATGGTACCTGTTTACGAAATATCGAAAACGCTATCTCGTCTCTTCTTTCACGTGTTGATTGTACCTAGCGTAGAAAGAGATAGAGCTAATTTTGCATTGTTATTTTAACAGAAGCTGCGAATATGTAGTAACAGCTGTGCACAGCTGTGTTTGAACCGTGGAACGAGCGAACTTTTTATTTTTATGTTGAATTAATTAATGGGCAATTTCAAAATTATGCTTTAAATACCGATTTCTTTGTTTGGTTTTCTTTTAAATTGTTTTTATTAGTTAGGTACTATGATCGTCGGTAATAATTAACAAGAATTTGACCAAAAAAAAAATCAACTTCTGACTCGATTTTCTCGAAAACGAAAGCTCAAATCAAAAAAAGTTATACCACAAAATCGACTCCAAATGTGATGGGAAATCCCCAGTTTCCCGCTTGTACTACGAGTTTCCGGACACCTTGTATAGAGGTAATTTCGCATAGAATAAATTTACATAAACTACATATTTTTAATAAATTAAATATATAAGATTTATAACTCTATGGGAACTCGGAAATTAATCAAGTGTAGATATATTTATAGGTAGGTATCTGATAGATATCACTCAAATTTAATATAAAAGATGTTTTGTTTAATTAACCTCTTTTTTCTGGGAATGTAAATATATATATTTAATTACCCATATATGGATAACTTATCAATATAAGACATATATATGTAATAAACATCTAATCATAATTATGCAATATCTCTCTGAGATATTTTATTTCCGGAATATATATAGAAATACATATACATACATACAAGTATAATTCGAAATACATATTAATATACATTATTTTTAATATACATATATAGCACAGATTTGGATCAAGTAATATTTTGTCGTAATAATATAAATTTTTACACCGATGATCAGCTGTTCTCTCCTCGTCCATGACTCTGAGAATATTTATACTTATGAAAAACTTACCCCTACATGTCGATTCCAGTCGGGAGCTACACGACCATCTCTTTTGTTTATATATTCTTTTTCTCTAACTAATTCAGCTATTGTCTAACTAAATCTAAATTAATCCTTTCGATTTATTATTCCGCTATTTTGTTGAATCTAAACTGAATTAATTGACGACTAATCTTTATTAATCAAAATGTATTTTATTTTCAAAACTCGTTGATTAACCTAACATTTTGTTAAATTAAGTTTAACAAATTAATTCATAATTATTATCCGGAGTAATATTATCACTATTTATTTCGTGTTCTTTTTTTTTTCACCGAACTTTTACCTAGCAACAAAGTATTATACAATTAAATACCGAATAGATTTTTATCATGCTTATGTATTTATTATTTATCTTAACTTCCAGATTTATTATTATAATTATTCCATTATTAAAATAACATACTGCTTAAATTATAATTTTTAAGCAATAACCACTTCACGATTATTTACGAAATAATAGATTTATTATTATTTAATCTAGCAATAAATTAATACTTTGTGATAGAAATGTTCCGTTCAATCGTACGTTATCTAGCCGAATTAACTCGATGTTAATTTTTTTTTAGATTAATGTGGTTCGACAATTATTCTCTAAACACTATTAGTTTTTTTTAAATCGTTACACTATATTATAACCTTTTTATTTTAATGATAAGTTGATTTTATAAATAGTTATATTATTATTCAATGCTGTTATAAAATTCTTTAAACACTGTTGTTTCTTTTTAAATTCGCTACACTATATAAACTTTTTATTTTAATGACAAGTTGAATTTATAAATAAATATATTATTATTCACTGCTGTGATAAAATTCTTTAAACACTGTTGATTTTCTTTAAATTCGCTACACTATATAAACTTTTTATTTTAATGACAAGTTAAATTTATTGTAAAACTATATAAAACACTTTATTTAATTTTCAACACTTCACAGATTTAATCACTAACACTGACTATAATTTTCTAAGTCTCAGGTTTTCCCACTCCGAATTTTTATAAGTCTCAAAATTTTACAACACTTAAGAAACTTTCAACTAATAACCGTTTTAGACGCTACGTCACGTAACTTCCACGTTTTTAATCCGACGATTGGTCCCCGACGACTGATTCCCGACAACTGATTCCGAAAACTGATCTCGATTCTTCTAAGTCCTAAGTTTTATATGTACCTCCAGGATTAGAACATCTTAATTACGCGTTCATTGATTTTCTAATTCAAACTCTAACAACTCGAGATTTCATATATCAATTCTGTTATTTTCGTATCAACGCCTTAAGTTCGGCCCCCTAGATTTTCGAAATCTTCTGTCTCTTACGTAAATTGTTCCAATGTCGAACCTACCATTATGTCAAATTTTGCCCCGTCGTTCCTTTGTCTTCTGGTCTTACGAATTTAACTAAAATATCATGATTTTCGTGTCCTTTTTTCTCTCAATATATAATAGGTACGTCTTCAATAAACTGTATATAATTCTCAATTTGGTTTATCGCTACCAGAACACGAACAAACTCATGTCGAAATCTTTATTACGCATTTTCCAATTACCATTTCACTAAATTTCTGCATATTTTCATGTTTCCTATATGAATCAATTCAATTTTTAACTGTATTGTCTCTACTTATGTCGTAGACTTGAATTTTCTTATTTTTCTTCAATTATATTTTATATACGACGTTATTTTTATGATTTCTCTGCTTCATTCTTATGTCATTGTCCATAACTATATGATTAGTTATATTCCAAGCCAAATTTAATGTTTTCATCGATATTTCGAAATTTTCCTGAGTTTTCCTTACGGAATCGTCTTTTAACTGTCTTTACTTCATTCTTTACCATCATTTGTATAATTTCCAATGCTTATCTTCTCTTAGAAAATTTCATCTTCTAGTCGTAAATATTCAATCTGCTATTTTTTCATAATTTTCATAGAAGAAAATTCCAATTTGACTCTGGGATATGTTTCAGGTTAATTGCTTCGTATAAAAACGTATAAAATTGTGTCTCGTTTCATCTCAAAATCCCATAAAGTATCATCGTTGACATATGTTGATGTTTTCGATTTCTACGTACTTGATCGTAAATAAGAAATTAATATTAACTCGTTAAATTTAATCTCTTTTATCTTATCCAAACATTGCATAAGCTCCATGTTAACTTTTATTGCCCCAAAAGCAATAAAGACTATCATAATCACCCAAAACCATGTCGGAAATCTTATTGTTTAAACAACAAAATCATGTGTGAGCTCGACAACCTTTTTTTAGATCAATTGCCTCAGCAATTTGTTCTATCGTCTATAGTATTTTCTCATAGCAAATGACGTAAAAACGATCCCTTCCTTTGAATTAATCTAACGTAATATAACTAGAATAACCATCCTATTTCAAATATATAACGATATCTATTTAAACTCGTCTGAAAACGCAAAATTAAGTCGAAATCTTATATTGTTCAATAAATACTTCCGTTTAAATGTCTATTTTTTCCATTAGATTTTCTTTTCAAATCGTCTTCCCTGACTTTATTGCTTCATCTAAAAGTGACATTCCTAATTTCCATCGTTTTTCTTTCTTTTAAATATAAAACGTACGTTTTCCTCTGAATCTGGCCTCTTTTTGTTCTTCACGTTCTCGTTATGCAATTGAGTATCCCTACAGTAGCTTTTCCCACGTTTTCCAGGTCTTTTCTTCAATCTTCCGTTCATTATATTTCCTTGCTATTTTATTGCATCATTTTTTCAACATAATATGGATTTATTTGTTCGTTAACTGCGGTTGTCGATTCCTCTGTTGCACCCAATATTTACCTTACATCTAGGGTCATTGTACCAAATGCACCGAACGTGGGATTGTGTTTATCTTAAAGCGTATTGATCTCTCGGGTTGATGATGATTTTTACCCCATAAATCTCAGACTAATGGTCTAGTCCAAAGTTCATTTCTTTGTCTTGAAAAAGGTAACGTCCCCCTTCTCTGATTGGTTGATCAATCTTAAGTGTTTATATTTGGATCCCTCTGTGTTCTATTTATCAAAACTTGACATGAATTTAATAATTATAGATCTCTGCAGTCTCCATGGCCCAATCAAACTTAATCCGCTAGGTGTCGCTAGTGTGTTAATTTCGTTATAATTCTAAAATATTATTTATTCATTCGTAAGGTGGAAGCTACAATATTTTCGTATCCACTGCGATTCATCACACGCCTTTCAGCATTTTGAATGTACGTAAAAATTAAAGCAAATTTTAAATGAAATAAAATCGATATTGAGTTATTATTTTAAAAAAGGTGGTACGGAGATTAATTAATCTTTCTCATTGGAACCGCCCTGTCCGATCGTAAGAACATCTTTCGACGAAATATGAATTCTCGGTCGCTGGATGGTTAATGGCCCTTAAGTTTTCAATTTAGAAACTCGTAGTCCCTGGCAAAGTGAAAGGCAGAAGAATCAGGGGAAGGTCACCAATGCGCTGGAGTGACCAAGTTTCACTGGCGTCTGGTCCTCAGATCTCCACCCAGGGAAGGACTGGGAGTAGTGGAGGAGCCTTGTCCACCATGGAAATTGAAGTAGGGGAAACGACTTGAGAAGAATGCTCTATCATTATTTACAACTTTTTAAAGAATGTACAAGCCCAGTGGACATCTAAATAAATAAATAAATACACTGAAAATATTAAAAATAAATCCTTAGCTCACACTCTAGTAGAAGAAACGATAGAATTTGCATGAGTCATAAAAATTGTTTTTAGGGGAAAACTCCTGATGCAAGTGATTTCAATAAAACGAGAATATTCGAGAAGGGTTTATGGAATGTATTAGTGGTGTAAACTTCGACCAAACAAGGACTGTTTGTCGAAGGCTGCAATCCATTTTAATCTTTCACGGTGCAAAAGTATATGGTACTGAAATAGAGAAACAAGGTTATATCTGAAACAAATTAATTTTTTTAACACATTTAGAGTAAGTACGTAGTATGGTACGAAAACTACTGGTGATATCCAGTTATTTCGCAAGAGTGCATAATATCATCCGCTTTGATATGAAACTATGTTAATATTTACTAAAAACCAACCTGCCTTGAATGACGGCGTCAGTCAAGGCCTTGTAGTGTGAGTGGGTGTCTCGGTTTATATTGAAATATTTAGCAATATTATTTTTTCTCTCGCTAACTTTAAAATGATGCTGCCACCTCTTGATATTTTTGCGAAGCTGTGATGGAGTGACTTGGAAGAATGTCGCCTAAATTTGATGCCACTGACACCGAATTTAATATTTGAGCTATTGTCTGAGAGTTGTGGTCGGGAAATATTCGCAAATTTTATTCAGAATATTTTTAAAGAAAATCACTAATATGAAATCAAATTTTGATTTTCCACAAATATCAGGTGTACTAAAGTATGCAATTAATAATAATAAGTGTTGGATTTTGATTTATTTTATTATCATTTCTTGAGGAAAAACTATTAGGTAATTATTTTCGGTATAATATAATATATTCGTAGTTTTGAATTTGCCCGAAGCAGTCCAAAATGTAATTAACAAGTGAACACATAGAATTTCAGACATACATCATAATAACAAAGGTCATACACTCTATTGTCTGGTGCATAATGCATCCCATTTAACGGCTGATTGTCTGCACTTTGTCAGGATCGTTTAATCTTTGTGATTCCCTGTTTACGACCATCCTCTTGTTCTTCGTTGATCGAATCTCTTGATAGGATTTACTTGGCTAGTTTAGTTGTCTGGTTTATTTGAGCAATTATGCTAGTTCTGGTACCGAATACGAAGGACTTAAGGGATGCAGGATGAAAGTAAAAAGCACTTTGTCAAGGCGTCGATAAATTATGAGAAATTTCGTTTAACAATAATGATGGCATATACTTAAAATTTAGTCATGGCTAATACGGTAACATGTTTTTATCCTTACTTTTTTAGAAGATATGAGTTAATGATTGTGATTTTATAAAATAAATGATTTAAAAAAACAACTTCAAAGTTTTTTTTGCAACGTATGCTGTAGATTCATTCAATATCTAAGATTTTCGATGTACCAAGATTTAGATGGATTACACCAAGGTATAAAGTACGTCATAGATTTATTTTTAAAAAAAGTGGTGAATTTTCAAAAAAATCAAAGAAAGCAAATTTATTGAAGAAAATATGCACTATCATGAATCCTCTTTATTACTTTATTTTAGATCATAGGTTCTGTAAGTAACTGTCAGGGGGGGCGGTAGAAGACCCAGAGAAAATAAGGAGGCGTTGTGACTGTCAGGGGGGTGAAAAAAGACCCAAAGAAAATTAGGTGGAGTTGAGATGGCACAGGGAGGGCGTGGGCAGGTAACAATAATGGTCTAAAAAAAAGACAAAAACCACGCTTATCACATACTTTTAAAGCAAAGTAATTTTTGTTATTGTATTCATTTTTATCACGTGTGCGATAATTTACATATTTCGTTAGTTCGGGAAGTGGATGAAAATTGAACTGAAAGATTCCATTTCATTCAGATCTACATTAAATTGGATGATATGAAATTTTTTATTTTTTATCTTACGTAAATTGTTTTTATCAAGATTTGACACTGGGCGTTTGAGACTTTCAATGAGGCAGTAGAAGATTTAGAGAAAATTAGGGGGCGTTGAGATGGCACAGCAACAGTGGGCGTGGGTGCTTAAAAAAATATGGCCTAAAAAAGTAAAAAAAACACCCTAAGCATGTACTAAAGGTGCTCCTGATTTCCTAATCCTAACTGGTCCGATAAATCCTACTGATCCCTCGATATAAATATTTTAAAAATATTTCGTAATCCTACATGTATTTAAAATGACTGACTTTTGCATTTTTATATATAAATTCTACGACAAATCTTACGATTCTTAATTGCTCTTAAAATATTATTATTAAGAATGTAATTATTATTAAGAATAAGAGTGTAATTATTTTTAAGAATTGACACTAGGTATATCATGAATACAAGAAGGAAGGAGGTAGCAAAGCGGTACTGAGCATTGCTTTATTAACTTGCTAAACAAAAAGATTTAGGAATTATTGATTCCATTACAGTAATGGAATCAATAACCCCCCACCAATAACAAAAATTGGGGGGCGCTAGAAAAAAAAATATTCTCAAAGTGGGCGGTGAGCAAAATAAGGGTGAGAACATATGCTTTAGATCATTTAACGTGTTCAAAATTTAATTATCGAACCAGCAAAACAGTTATAATAAACATAATTTCTAATAAGAAATTTTCTCCCTTTGAAAACCTCACTAGAAATTCTAAATATACAGGTGGTACCAAGCCAGCGGATTATTTCTTTGAACATTCATCACCGTTTCCTGATAATTATGTATATGTATATATTTTTTCTTTGAAGCAATAACTTTACACATATATTTTGTTGAAAAACTGGGTATCACTGGGTGCTTTATCCGTGCTGAGACCTCCTTTTTTCACGTAATAATATTCATTAAAAATATAATATGAAATGGTAAATAGAAATAAGTTGAAATAAAACTGAGATGTAACAAAATTATACAATAATAAGGAGAAAAAAATTTCAAAATATTATGAGAGACGGTTACATATTATAGTATATATATTTATGTATATTTATATGTAGCATTATATGCATACATTCTTGTCGGTCAATACACACTACACACATTACAATTAATGGTACTTAATGTGTTTTAAGCACATATTATTTATTTTTTTATGTTATTAAAAATGTAGCATATTGTCTTTTTTATTCTATGTTAATATAAATTTTTTTTTTCTCGGAAGAAAATAGATTTATTTTTTCAAAATATTTGATATCTATATCTATAGTTAGATAAGGTAGTCCTGGGTCGGCTTTATGGCAACAAACGAGACCCAACAGCACGGCTGTAGGTTGATTGATTTTTAACTTTCCCTTCTTCTACAATAAGACCTTCATGACCCAAATAAGCTCTTTCCTTTCCTTAAAAAAAACGACTAACGACTAACTAACTACTATGGAATAATGTAAAAAATAAAAACCAGCAGGTATCAACCAATATCCCAAAACGGTCACAATTTTCTCGTCGAAATATGAACGGGTAATTTTTGAAGAATTTATATAAGATATTTTTCCGTCCCGTTTACAGCATTGAAAAACTGATGTGTAAGATTTAACTTTGAGATGAGACGAGAAGAGTTTTCCAACATTCGAGGCTCTTCCTCGCGTTAAATGATATCGCTAACCCTGCTCTTAGCTTCAGCAAAGTTTTAGCCTCCTTCAAAAAGCTACTTTCATGACTATTTAGAACGTGTATTTTTTATTTTATCTTTCGAAGTTTCTTTTGCATATTATATTATTACTCATCAGGGAAACAAAGTTATAAGTCTTCATAATATAGCACGTAGTGTACTCTAATCTAGCTACTTATAATAATAATTGAATAATAATAATTTTATTCCAGGATTTGGGGAGGAGAGTGCAATCCCACACGTCCCATAACATATTGATCGTGTAGTAAAATATAAATCCAATAAATATTAAGAAAAAATTATATACAATAATCAATTTTGTAGGGCATGGCCAGGAGTGAGCTCGGGGCCAGCGCTCACTCAGGAATGGCGCTTGGTGCTGGAAGGCTGCGCTCACCTTCGTGTTGTTGGAGGCCATTAGCCGCATCCTGGCTCCGCTAACCCCATGTCTCATCAGGCCTGCGATTTCATTAAGTCCTAGTTCCGTAAACATTGTCAGTGCGCTGCTGTACCTTCTGAATCTAAATTTAATTCTGCAGGCTTTATTATATTGGATTCAGAGTCGTTCCATCGAGCTGATTAGGTAATGACACCTTTTTTTATAAATGTAAAAGCTAGTATAAAATGTATGGAACAATTTTTTTTTACATTTTGCTGCATTGGAAGAATCTTCGGGCAACCATATTAGACAGTATATGTATACAATACACACATCTGTTATAACATATAATGTATTTAAAAGCCAGCGATGTTTGTCCGTTAAATACCAAACGAGTGATTATCAGATATTTATTTTTATTTAAACATATTTATTAAAGCTAGTGGGGCTTTTACAAACCTAATATATACAATAATAGGGTAAATAGGATCAGGTACTTTAGAAAGCTAAACATTACAAAAATAATTGCAGAATGTTAAAATTTAAGAAATTCATATTTTATTTGATATTTCTATTTATTTTTTATTTGATGCAGAACGGAGAGATTTTTTTGAATTCGAAATGGGCTATACATGCGGTCTTGGCCTAATAATCCCTGGAAGGAACTTTTCGAAAAAAAAATAAAGCCGCGGCTAAACGGGGGAAGGTGTATGAAAAGAGTTAAACTGGCTTACATTTTTTAATGAATGATATTTATCTCATAACATCAAAAAGTTTTTGACAGGAAATTTACCGTTACCCTATACTTGGCTTCAATGCAATTCAGACAAATTTGTCCACGGATTTTTAGGTTAAGTGTGACAAGCCGGAAGCGATATGAATAGTTCGTGCTGTGGTTGTCACATTGGAAAAGATGGTAGAATCGAATAGATCTTACGGGCCATACGGATATTTATGGTATTTGATATTTGAGGGCGGTCTACGAAGTACTAAAAATTTTGTCAGGTTACGTAAAAACAACCTTAAAATTGTATGGTTTTAATTCCGTTCAGCAGATCAAAAGCACCATAATATACATATATCACCGTAGTATGAACATATCAATATATTATATAGTGATAGTGATTATTAAAAAATTTTTAAGTTAGTTACAAAGTGTAGAGTGAGACGACAAAAGATGAGACTTCATACAGAGTATCGCGATCTCGTTCAGCCTCTTTTTTTTACAGAAAATCATCCAAGTTATATGTGAGTCCACCATAATAGTATTCTATAAACCGGGTATGTAATTAAGAGAAGAATAGTATTAAAACAAAAGAACCGTATTACATACAATAAATTAACCCATCTCACACAAAACACTCAATAATAGATAGCTATATAAATATCTTAGAAATCTTTTGGAAAAATACGCCCACAAAGAATTGAGTTGATAAAATTTATTAAATACATGTAAATGATCCCAATTTTCATTTTTCTAACGATTTATAAGTGTGCGATTTATAAAGATTTATAACGTTTGAAGCTAAAAAAGCTTTTTTTACTTTTTGCCTTTCATAACGGTCAGCGTGAAAGTACAAAATTATAAGAGTAAATAATATTTTTATTCGAGATTTTAGATTCTAAAGAAGTAGCCATTTTTGGAAAACGTTATGAACTCCACAGAGCTTTTTATCAAAAAATCGTGAAATTTTCGTGGGAAAAATCGAATGCGTACAAAAGAGTAATCATTATTCATTGGATGGTTTTAGAAAAGTCTTTGCCTTTCAGAAAGTTGTGTGCCATAGTACAAAAACTTCCGGGAAAAATTCAAAGAAAATACGTATTTGAGAAGGGTTTTCTGTGATCTGACTCTTGACAAATTTATGCAACATTAAATTTCCTCAAAGACGTAGGTATTTATTTATGGGCGAGCTTATAATAATATATTTTAATAATCGAATATTCAGCTAAAATGAAGTCGGATTCGACTAACTAAAAGACTTCGCCGAATTAAACAATTTATGAAATTTATTCGTCGTACCAAAAAGCTTTGCTTTGCAAGTTTAGTTCAAAGAGGGAATGTTTGATTAGTTGTTTCTAAGAAAGCATTTAAATATAAAACATTTGATTCTACCTTAAATCGTTGTAAGTTATAAAGAGCCATCTAAAACCGTTCATTAAAATGGTAATATACTTTACAAATCAAAGGTATAAAAATGATATTTATTTCGAACACTTGGTTCCCAACTTGGCATCGTGAATTCGATCCCTAGACCGGGTAAGTCTTTCATCATGATACAAGCAACGTTTTCCGCTTACTGTGATAGTAGTAGGAGATTTTAAAATATTATCAGGTTATTCGTAAACCGGGAATGTTTGTTTTTCTTCAAAAGAAATACTGATGATGGTGCGGTTGTTTTCAAAAGCAGAAAACGAGTATTGGGAAATTGTACTAGTATATTATGGGTTTTGCTAGTTTTACTCCCCAAGCGTAACTCCATATTATGTGGTTTGCGAAATGAATACCGGATACTTAAAAGGGTGTAAGTGCCATTTACAAAAAAGTAGGTCGACGGGAAATTAAAGTACGCTAAAACATTCAAAGGAAAGCCAATTTTATTTTTATGCCAACGGACGTATGTCTCCATCCCTCCCACTTTGTTGATTTGGCATAAAAATAAAATAGGGTTTTCTTTGAATGCTTGAGCGTACTTTAAATTCTCGCGTACCTCCTTTTTTTGTAAATGGCACTTACACCTTACACCTTTTTCAGTTTCCGGTATTCAAATATAGAGCTTGACTTATTTTTGTACAGATCCAAAGCTCACGAGGGAAATTAAATTACGTTATTAAAATAGTCGACTTAGCTTTGAGACTTTAGAGGTGTGTTTCAGCTAGAAGTTTTAGCATCTATGGAAAAATGATTTCCATGTATTTATAATGACAATTATCATATGGTGTAAGGAAATTACTCACAGGAATAAGGTTTGATGTATTCTCCGCAATTTTTGCAGGTTTAATTTCTCTTCGGCGTTCTTCACTCGATGTTTTTTATTGCTTGCACTTCGTATTATTTCTAAATCAGTTTTGCGACGCGTTTTGTATGTGACTGGTATCGTACGCGGGAGCCCTTTGTCACACCGTTACTTGCGAATAATAATGAAAAAATGCGTATTGCGTTAAATGCACTGTGGCTCTTTAAACTCGTTATTGCGAATGTGAATAGTTTCCAAGTATGCGATGCGAAGAGTATTTACCCTGTTTGTTTAAGAGAGTTATATTCACGAGGACCTCGTATCCGCGGCGCTGCTTGACCAAACTGATGTTTTGGGGGACAAGGGAAAGGGAGCAGATAATTGCCATAGATCAAAAATATTTGCGTTCCAAATAAACACAAAAATAATTTACTCAGCGCAGCCAAATCATGATTGGCGCTAACAAGACGTAAAAGCTGCATAAAAATAATTTGGGTACAGGGGGAACACGCGTAAGAGAGGGAAGGGAGTATTAGTATACCCACCTTACATCTCTGAATTATGCGTCCCGGAAAATACCGGTCCGAGGCAATTAACCCTTAGATCGGCAACTTCATCTGCTATAGGCAGACTAATAGAATCCAAACGAAAGCCAAATACTAAGTTCGGAGATCGTGCTTTCGGAGTATCTGGGCCTAAGGCTTGGAATAGACTCCCTCCGGAATTAAGATGCCTAAAAAGCCCAACAGAGTTTAGGTTCAAACTAAAAACCTACCTTTTTGGGCTCTCATACCCTTAACTTAGTTTAAATATACCTATCTGAGAGTATCAAACTTGTATTGCCTATGATATGTCTTAATCACACTTTTCTTACTGAATTGAAATTACTCGAATCCTTACACATCAATCTGTCTCTAGGAAGATCAAATCCTTGTACTACTGCACCGCCCACCATTCAATGTTGCTTTTACTTTCCAAAATACACTCATTAAAGAATATATTATATATTACATATTAATATTAAAATATTTTCAGGATTAAACAACATGTGTTCACAATTATGTCCTCTACGTGCGAATTCTATCTAAATTTCTTTAAATAGACAATAAACAGTGTTAATTTCAAGCGACCTCCCAGGTAAGTATGGTCCTGTATTAATTCATTTTTAGGCAGCATCGCGTTCATTGGTCAAAATATTGTACATATATTTTCGTATCGGTGATCAATGAACCAGTGTATGCAATTTTTAGCCATAAGTTGTTTTTAATGGTTTGTCTAGCTTGTAGTCTTTCTAGATTTTAGGCATGTGTGGTAAGTTTGTACAGCGCCCTTGAGGTGATTTTTCACAATAACGGCGCTATATAAATCGTTCAAATATTATTATTATTATTGAATTTACCTCGAAGTTATACATATATTATCTCGTAGTTCTATTGTCTCGTTGTAAGATTTTTTTTAATAAGCCCTTATTATTAGGTGCTTTATTATATGTAAATTCAGTCATATCCTTTTATGTTATTTAATGAGTTAATGCTCTTTACGTGATAAATTATTTACTCTTTTGCGTTTATATAAAAAAAAATATCGACCGTTTCAATTAATTTGCATGGAAGGAAATCAATCAATGGAATCGTGTATCTTCGCAATATGGGGCAAGAAAGAGTTCTCTTTTTTCCCTATGTTTTTTATGGTGACCCGACAATTCATCCTGCGACAATTCATCCTGCGACAGTTCATCCGGCGACAGTTCATCCTGCCGACAGTTCATCCTGCCGACAGTTCATCCTGCCGACAGTTCGTCCTGCCGACAATTCATCCGGCGACAATTCATCCTTCCTGATCATTTAGAAGATTTTTCCTTCAAGTAGGTATGCAAAGAGGATATACGGCCGTACAACCAAAATCGATATACTTATATCTGAAGGCATCTTGAGTGGAAATCCCCTGTAAAAAGATTTTTACTAACAATAATTTCGACTCTCCGAAGAAGCATGCGTGAATAACAAAATACGACATACTTATACGTGTAGTCGGCTTAGCAAAAAACTGTAAAGATTCCTACTTGCATATAATATAACTTTTTTATCTGAAATTAACACAATCTTTTTAGGGTGAATTGTTTAATTTAAAAAAAACAAAAGAGTCCCAACCGTCTCGAGCCAGTGAGTGCCAATGGCATCCCCAATTTTGGTATGGTGTGATGCTGAAGGTAGTGGGGAGGGGAAGGAGATGTGGAAAACGTATCTTCCTGGCTATTCAGATCTAGTCACCAAACACGGCTTAAGCCATTTCAAGTAATTAGACTAAACCAATATACACTGTACAACAGCGAAAAAATTTAAACAAATCATATGAGTGGGGAGGGGAAGGAGATGTGAAAAATTCTGCTGATTTGAAAAAATGCTATTCAGATATAGTCACCAAACACGCCTAAAGCCATTTCAAGTAACGTTTCAATTCTGAATGAATAGGTACTGACGAATAGCAAAATACGATATACTTATATGTGCATCTACTTAAGACTTAGGAGGCGGACATGTTTACCGTCGCCCCGGGAACCATTTATTGGATAACCAACACCCCTGCCATAGGTCATCCCAAGTGGTTTGCTACGTTTGGTGAATTATAAGGGTTCTTTTTTAAATTTTTCTTTATTCATTACTTACAAAATATGGTTACATAATTAGTGGATTTTTCGACCACCATGCTAGGCTGATGCCCGTGTTATGGTTGCCCGGGTTCTTGGAGTGATGTTTGTCAAGGTCTTGTTGGCGAATACTTTTCCTCACCTACTGCGTGGCGGTCCGGATCGGGAGAGATTACTTGAGGCAGACGTAATCAGGACATCTGATTAAATTCAATTTACGTTTCAATTCTGAATGAATACTGATGAATGGTAAAATACGACATACTTATATGTGCATCTACTTAAGATTTAGGAGGTGGACATGTTTACCGTCGTCCCGGGAACCATTTATTGGAAAACCAACACCCCTGCCATAGGTCATCCCAAGTGGTTCGCTACGTTTGGTGAATTATAAGGGTTGCCCGGGTTCTTGAAGTGATGTTTTCCGTATTCTCTAGACCCATCGCCTTGCACCGCAATCCATCTGGCTATTCAGATATGATCACCAAACACGCCTTACACCATTTCAAGTAACGTTTCAATTCTGAATGAATACTGACGAATAGCAAACGACATACTTATAGATATCTGTATATCTAAACTTAGGTACACTATATTCTTAAATTGAAAAATAATGCAAAAATGTAATATTTTTTTTAATTTGGAACAAAAAAGCACGGTTATAGGTACTTCTTGAAAAGCTCAGAGTACTTCACTTCTAAGACCCTTATCAGAGTCTCAGGTAATAAAATTGTACCTGCCCGGAACGGATTATTATCTTTGGTTTCACAAATAAAGAATAGGGGAAGGGTGGCGTGATGGAGTCGCTATCTTCCATACGAACTGGGCACTGTCGTGGACAGTTTTGAATTTTTTAAATAAGTATCACTTCTCATAAGTTATCCACTTAAAAATTAATTAATATTCACCGTGCATCCATCAGATGCTTCCTCTCCTAAATAGTATATTTCCGATCATAAGAGCGTTTAACCAGCCAGCGGCTGAAAATCCACATTTCGTTGAAATATATTCTTACGATCGTACAGGGCGGTTCCAATGAGAAAGATAATTTACTCTCTAGCATTCGCCACCAAGACCTGGAAAACATCACTCCAAGAACCCGGGCAACCCTTATAATTCACCAAACGTAGCGAACCACTTGGGATGACCTATGGCAGGGGTGTTGGTTATCCAATAAATGGTTCCCGGGGCGACGGTAAACATGTCCGCCTCCTAAGTCTTTAGTAGATGCACATATAAGTATATCGTATTTTGCTATTCGTCAGTACCTATTCATTCAGAATTGAAACGTTACTTGAAATGGCTTTAGGCGTGTTTGGTGACTATATCTGAATAGCATTTTTTCATATCAGCAGAATTTTTCACATCTCCTTCCCCTCCCCACTCATATGATTTGTTTAAATTTTTTCGCTGTTGTACAGTGTATATTGGTTTAGTCTAATTACTTGAAATGGCTTAAGCCGTGTTTGGTGACTAGATCTGAATAGCCAGGAAGATACGTTTTCCACATCTCCTTCCCCTCCCCACTACCTTCAGCATCACACCATACCAAAATTGGGGATGCCATTGGCACTCACTGGCTCGAGACGGTTGGGACTCTTGTGTGTTTTTTTTTTTAAATAAGTCAATTCACCCTAAAAAGTTGTTGTTATTTCAGATAAAAAAAGTTATACTATATGCAAGTAAGAATATTTACGGTTTTTTGCTAAGCCGACTGCACGTATAAGTATGTCGTATTTTGTTATTAACGCATGCTTCATCGGAGAGTCGAAATTATTGTTAGTAAAAATATTTTTACAGCGGATTTCCACTCAAGATGCCTTCAGATATATGTAAGTATATCGATTTTGCTTGTACGGCCGTATATCCTCTTTGCATACTTACTTGAAGAAAAAATCTTCTAAATGATCAGAAAGGATGAATTGTCGCCGGATGAATTGTCGGCAGGATAAACTGTCGGCAGGATGAACTGTCGGCAGGATGAACTGTCGGCAGGATGAACTTTCGCCGGATGAACTGTCGCAGGATGAATTGTCGCAGGATGAACTGTCATGGAACCCTTTTTTATGGCTTAATAATTTGGAACGAAAGTGGACAGGATATTATTTTTGTGTAATTAGCAGAAATGGTGTATATCTCGAAACATACAACGTACACCACATTAGCATAAACGTAAAAATAATATTTTAAGGAATTTCAAGTAAGTCCATAAGATCTTTTTTCTAAATTTTCATATGGCATCTTTCGATTGTATGACAAGAGGTAACGCATCACCTTTTTTTTAATGATTATTTTATTTTCACTTATATTTTCATAATATACACTTTATAATATAATACATACATATCAAAGCAAATAATAAAAGGTAAATAATAATCTTTTTTGATAGTTATTGTGGAGGGTTTTTTAAGTAAAGGAAGGGGAGTAAGTTTTGTGAAGAAAAAAAGAACGAGGGGTGGGTAGGAAATTGGAGATCAGTGAGTACAGGAGTGATGACGTACCCATCCTTCACAATGTGGTGAAAGGCGTTGATGTTGGGTTGAGAGAATCATAGGTCAGCTGGAGAGGTCAACGGTCTGCCTCAACCTGTTTCTCCCGATCAACTCATCCATCATGAACCCGAGCACCCCTGCTAAGTCACAAAATGAAGTGAAGGGTGAATTACAGCAGAGTTGTTGATTACCCAATAAATGGTTCGTGGGGCGGCGGTGCCCATACCTGCATTTTCCGCTTTATTTGCAGTTAAGACTTTATGAGGTGTGCCATAATTATTATTTTTTCTTTATGTAAATTAAAACTCCTATCTGAAATAATACCAGCTTTAATTACAGCACAATTTTAATTAATTTTAAGGCAAAGAAGATGGACGTACTAAGCCACTCTGCCATCTACGAACTTCAATGCATCGGCTACCTGTAAAATGCAGGTAAAACTACGAGCAACCTTAATTTTTTAAATTTTTTTATTTATTTTTTATTTTTTTTATTGTTTTTTTTACAGTGAATACTGCACAAGAATCGCAACTGCTCCCGTCTGGAGCCAGTGAGACTATGGCATCCCCAATTGGGGTATGTTGTGAGGCTGAAGGTAGTGGGGAGGGGAAGGAGGTGAGGGATGAGGAAGGTTGGGAAGTACCTGGCTATTCAGATCTGGTCACCAAACACGGCTAAAGCCATTTTAAAGCAACGTTTCAATTCTGAATGGTGGTCTTACACCAGGGCGATACTGATGGTATCTTCCACTCTGGAACGTGCCGCAAATATACTATATATTATTTTTAAATGAATTATTAGAATATAAGAACACATCGCATGTTTAACAAGAACAGGATTTTCAGAATTTGCCGAACGCTTAATTATTAATGATTACGAAACAGGAATATAGGGGTGCAAGTTGTACACAGAAATGGATTAGTTTAACCCCATAATAATTTGGAAGATGCTCTGTCCTTCTCTAACATGCTTTATCTTTATTTTCACCTTATATCATTATATATATGTGTTTACAATAGCTAACACAGGAGGCCCTGAAGAAGCAAAATTCCCTCAGAGTATTTGTAATCTTTGGGGATGCTGTGCGGAGGGTGTTTTTTAGATATAGGAGGGAGAGGAAGTTCTGGAAATAAAAAATGTATGAGTAGTGGAATATGGGGTCAATATGTGGCAAATGTACGAATTCATCCCTCTCTCTGTGCTGCAAGGCGATGGGTCGATAGGCTCCGGCAGGAGAGGTCTAGGATAGGTCTCCTCCAATCTCTCACGATCCGGCTCGCTACGCAGTAGATGGGCAAATGCATTCGCCTCCAAGACCTAGACAAACTTCACCCCATGAACCCGGGTACCCCTGCAAAGTTACTAAACATGGAGAAGCACTTCGGGTGACGAATGGTAGGGGTGTTGATTATCCAAAAAAATTGGTTCCCGGGGCTGCGTACCCATACCCTCCTCCCAAATAATAATGAATATTTTTTCACAGGAATCCATTTTTATAAATAAGCTGAAGTACCCGGTATTGCACGGGCTACATTCTGCTTTAAGGAGTGTGAAAAGTGATGTAAGTGGTTTTTCAAAAAATCTCCCTTCTCTTGTTTTGAAAAAATTGAACAAAAATTCAAATACACGCCATCCGTCCGCCCGCTATAGACACCATTCTTTACATAAATAGAAGTATTTATCACAACAACACAAAATATAATATGAACCTTATTTTTATTTTACATCTGATATTGCGAAGTGTGATAAAAATAAAAACAAAATTTACAAGCACTCACCTGAAGAGATTAACTGAAATTTATTGCGTAAAAGCTAATTTAAATGGTCCTGTAAGGTATCTAATTAAGTACAAACATAAATATTCTCTGCGGTACTTAAATTCTAACATTAACATGTAAATTTAATGACGTGCCGTTGTTAATAGTGCAGTGTTGTAATTTTTTTACTATGTTCATGTCATAAATTATGAAAGTGATGAAAATAATCAACTTAATGCACTCACGTAATTAAGTACCAGCTGAAACATTCGTAATATTTCACAAAGATAAGAGGGATTGCAGGCATTCCGGAACAGCGAGGGATCGTGGTGCATTAATTGAGCCATTAAATTTAACCCTTACACAAAATTAACTCATTTTTATTATGACATTCTCCATGAATGTCCTGTTCAACTGTACGGGTATTTTTATGACGTTTCCATGTTGAAACACACCTTTCTCTTTGACTCTATTGACTTTATTCGAATATAAGGCACGGAACTGGCAGACAAAGGACGAAAATATAACATGAAAATAATCTAATTATTCTACTTGTTGTGGATGTTGTGTGTTGTGATAGTCTATTTCATATTTAACGTCATTTAGCACTGAACACTTTTAATTTTCTCATTTACCTAATCTCGATGTGTAGAGCGTCTTACCTTAAAATTTCATGTCTATGCCACCTCTTACTAAAATTTTGTGTCTATAATCTCTTTTGTCTGTGGTCACGTCAAAACTTTCTCTTTTTGTTTATAAAACGGCGTGTTATCTTTTAGCATGTTATTCCTCTTTTCGCAATCCTTTCGATTCAATTCAGTTCTCGATTTAACTACAAATGGCCAGTTAAGTATTCAGAATCACTCACTCCCTCTGTAAACTTATTCTTTAAAATAAACAAAGTTTAAAATAATATCCAGCACAAAAATAGGTGTTTTACTACACAATGATAACCTCTTGGCGTGGAAACGGAGGAAGCCATCAAAGGCAGCGCAGATTTACGCCTGACTGCAGACTTCTTGAAAACACGACCCAGGACGCTACGCACCACTATGTAAGTAAAAATGAATGTACCTACTCTTATCCTTGCTAGTTTTATTAAATTAAATAAAAATCGGAGGGATCTTTTCTTAAACAAAATGCAGTAGTGTAAACAAATCATAAATATCCTAACTTAACGCTTAAATCTTATAATTGCATTGTAAAACTATGCGCTACATGTTACGAATAAGGAAACTGTTAAGAATGCATGGTAGTATTGGGTCGTTGGACATATTGAGCAAATGTACGGAGAAAGAAATTTTTTTTTAACTTGAACTCCACACATGAGACCCTGAGGAAAATAATTTCCCTCAGGGCCTATGCCATCTTTGGGGATGCTGTGTGGAGGGTTTTTTTTAAGGAAAGGAAGGAGGGAGAGTTTTGGGAAGGAAAAGGGTTTAAGGGGTGGGTAGGAATCTGGTATTCAGTGTGTACTGGTCATTCGCCTCCAAGACCTAGACAAACCTCGACTAAATCACCAAACGTAGCGAACCACTTGGTGACCTATGACAGAGGTGTTGGTTATCCAATAAAGGTTCCCGGGATGGCGGTACCCATTCCCGCCTCCAAAATTGAGTGTCACTGAAATTTGGATTAAAATTCAGTGATGCCTCGTATGAGACGGTGCATGAAAGTTAATGAAGCAAGAGTTTGTGTCAAGATAAACTCGCGTGGCGTCCTATCCTATTTTAGAAGCACTGTGAATAAATTTCTTTAATATTTAATTAAAAAGAGATAACTTTGTATAAACCACTTTTTTAATAAACAATATCGACATGTTTCAATAACAATGTTATCTTATCTATATTAACATATCCTGAAGAAGATTACATTGCTATTGAAACATGTCGATATTGTTTATTAAAAAAGTGGTTTATACAAAGTTATATCTTATTAATTAAATAATAAATAATGCCACAAAGTTATTTTGCAAAGATTAAAGAAGTAAATTTCTTTGAGTTTGTTTAAAATTAGCCAACCACTTTTTGCTTAACCTTGGAATACGCTGTAAAACATACGCATATCCATTTGTCAAGTTCTTTCATTTGCTTAATTGTTAGAATACCCATTTAAACAATAAGTTAAAATTTTATCAATAATAAATAAGCATTACATTGTTATAAACGAATTTATAAGCATGTTATCCTGCATGCTATAAGTTATGTACATAATAGGTTTATGAACTCTCACTCGAATGTGTTTGCAAATTTCAGGAATTCAGACTTCTTTCCTGAAATATTGTTGCTGTTAAACCTTTGACGGCTAGTGAAAAGAGTTGGCAGGGCCATACATCTCTTGTTCATATTTATTTCATGAGATAAACACGGGAAACTGGAGAACACACCCATCCGAGTAACCAATTTTACACGAGAATATCATAATCTTCTTTTGTATGTTCGAGATTTATTTTCTCGTCTTACCAACGTATTTTAAATACGGAGATATTATTTGTTTCATTCATGACTTTGATATTCTTAAATTTGGAATTTCTTTTTCACAAACCTTTTGTTTGGTGCGTACCTCGATAAAAAAACTGACCACTTCTATCACGAACATTATAACTATTCCATGTTCATCGCTATAAAAGTCGCTTTATGAAATTGGTTTTTATAGACTCATCTGAGTGCTCCCCTCCACGGAAATCTTTAGTAAAAGACGAAAGATTTATTCATTATTGAAGGGAAACCAGAGTGAATGTCATTATATCGTTATTTTTCACATAAAGTAATTTACGTTAATATTAACAAGTTCGAAGAAATTACTGGGTACCTATATTAGTCAGCATTAAAAATAGTTCAACATTGTCGACATGACTTTAATGCAGATTTCTAATGGTTTAGATGCGGTTTGAGATTTTCACGGTCAAAAGAATTTTCGTGATTTATTTTTAGGGTATTATGTCGTGTTGCGCTTACTTAGCTAACTCCTTACTTAGTCTGGGCTTTATGCAAAAGTGTGAGGTAAATACCGCCAAAATATATCACTAAAACTGATTAATTTATGATGTCTTAGAAGAACCAACAAATTTAAACAGATATTTCAAGGTCAACGAAACTATTTTCAGCTTAGAATGTTATTTCACTCTTTGGCTTGCTTAATAACTACGATTTTTTTACGTTAGCTTCAGACAGAAAAATCATTCACAGAGCCTATGTATTTTTTGGGTATTCTGTGTGGATAATCTTTTTAGGAAAGGAAGGAGAGCAAGTTCTTGTAATGAAAAAGGATTTAGGAGTGGATAGGACGACGGGGGTCAATGTCCAGGATTGACGGACAGTATGAATCAATCCCTCCCACTGCGGTGCAGGGCGATATTCTAACCAGTCCATACTGATCCGGCCTGCCACGCAGTTGGTAGGCAGACGCAACCGCTGCTAAAATCCGGACAAACTTCACCCCATGAACTCGGGCACCGCTGCTAAATCACCAAACGTAACAAACCACTTGGGGCGACCTATGGCATATGTGTTGGTTATTCAATAAACGCTTGCCGGGGCGGCGGTACCCATACCCGCTTCCCAAATAAAAAAATACGCTCTTTCTTATTTTGTTAAGGATTTTAAATACATTTCTAAAATTCGTTAAATCTGGAGATGTTCATTTTTCTTTTGTTAATAAAAAATATATATTGTAATAATTTTGCCTCCCTCGGTCGGCAGTGATTAAGGATATAGGTATAATAATGGGAAAAGTAACCAACCCAACGTAATTCCATTTGAAATGATAAAATAAAAAGCCAGCCATTCTTCTGGGGACTGCTTCAAGTCGTTACTGAAAATGACTTCGCAAAAAGGATTGGAGAAAGAAAAATTTTGATCAATCCTCGCGCAAAAAGAAAAATGACGACGAAGGTTGGAAAGTAACGAGTTAGGTCGGATGATAAACGTTTTGGATCTGGAAAATTCTTTCGGTCACACTTTCATAAAGCTCGAGTTTATTTCACAATGTTTTAGCAAATTTCAGATTTTTTTGTAAGGGATCTAGTTTTAGAAAAGCTTTATTTAATTAACTACTTAACTATCTAACCATCATGTGTAGGCAGAGAAAATGGAATGAAATGAAAGATTTTTTTTAGAATGAATTTCATCACGTATTCGTAATTTTAAGTTAAATTGGTTTTTGTTTCTTTTAAATTTAAATATCTTCCGTAGGTACATGAACGACTTTTGAGTCTGTTTTTTTCTTCTTTTGAATTGGAATATTATTTATTTTTTATCCTCGTCTCAAGCATGTGCTTGTGCTGGGGGTTATTTATTACCATAATACAAGATTCATAAATTTTTTTTTTTAAATTAAATTTTTTTCTATTCTTCAACATACAAACATATTATAAATAATTACATTGGTATACATAGATTTTAAGTTAAGTAATAAGGAAAAAAAAAATTGTTACTGATCCGTAACTGTATATAGGTAAGTACCGAGTAGTATTTTGTGAACACCTCACTAGGCGAACCTGTGCTGAGGTGTTCCCATGTTTTGGAATAATTGCAATTCAGACGACAAAAGTAGAAACACCGAATCCTCCTTGATATTGTCAAGAAGGAAACATTCAACGTTCAACATACATACATATTATAAATAATTACATTGGTATACATAGATTTTAAGTTAAGTAATAAGGAAAAAAAATAATAAATTGTTACTGATCCGTAACTGTATATAGGTAAGTACCGAGTAGTATTTTGTGAACACCTCACTAGGCGAACCTGTGCTGAGGTGTTCCCATGTTTTGGAATAATTGCAATTCAGACGACAAAAGTAGAAACACCGAATCCTCCTTGATATTGTCAAGAAGGAAATTGTGGATCGACCCATGGCGGCAGTATTGTACACACAAAATAAAAGATTAGTTGCAGTTAGGATCTATATAATAAATAAATAAAATAAAAAGCCTTTTTTTTCTTGCAAATAGGTAAGTTACCGAGTTATAAAAAAAGTATAATTAATGTTATTTACAATTTTGTTGAAAAAAGTTACATAGATATCTTAAATTATTCATAAGCAAGAACCCTTCTCTCAGGCGAAGGTGAAGGCCTCCTCTAAAGAATTCCATTTATCTCTCTCTTGAGCTATTTGCGGCCAGCAGGGGCCAGCTATTTTTATTATTTCATCTGCCCATCTCGTGTGAGGTCTGCCTTTGAGACGCTTACCGTGTGGGCCATTCCACTTTGTTGCCCTGCTAGTCCACCTGTCGTCCTCTAGCCTCGCTACGTGCCCTGCCCACTTCCATTTTAGTTTTTTAGCGTAGCTCAGAGCATCTTTCGCTTTGGTGATTTTTCTGATTTTTGTGTGGCGAATTTTTTGAATTTTTTTAATATCAAGCATGCTTCGTTCCATTCCGCGTTGACAGGTTATAATTTTGTTTTTGATTTTGGATGTGTATTTCCAAGTTTGACATGCGTAGGTTAAGCATGGTAGGAGGCTTGATGTCATAACTTTTGTTTTGATATTTATTGGCATGTTGCTCTTAAATATTTCTCTCAAGGACCAGTATTTATTCCAAGTAATTTGTGCTCTTCTTTCTACTTCTAGCTCATTTTGTTTTCTGTCGAAGCCAATTTGTTTTCCAAGGTAAATGTATTTTTCTGTATATTTCAAAGTTTCATTGTCTACTGATATTCTTCTGTTTATGCTGTTTGTCATGACCATTGTTTTGGAAAGATTCATTTCCAGTCCTACCTGTTTGCTGACTGCGTTTATCGAATCAAGCATGGTTTGTAGTTGTGTGCTAGATTCTGATAAGAGTACTAAATCATCTGCGAAGCGCAGGTGGCTTAAATATTTGCCGTTAATTTTGAGCCCTGTTTTTTCCCAATTTAATCTATTTATTATTGACTCTAAAATAGCTATAAATAATTTTGGGGACAACGGGTCTCCTTGTTTCACTCCTCTTTTAATGGGAAATGTAAGACCAGTAGATTCTAGTTTTATTTTGGCTATGCTACTCTTGTAAATATTTCTGATTATTTCTATGTACTCTTGTTCAACTCCCTGAGCCTCCAGAGCAGTCCATATACTTGGGTGTGACACGGTATCGAAAGCTTTTGTATAATCGATGAACGCGATGTAGAGCACTCTTTGCTTTTCCTGGTATTTTTCCATTATTAGTTCTAATGTATGTAAATGATCGATTGTCGAAAAGCTCTTTCGAAAACCTGCTTGTTCTATTGGTTGTTTTGCTTCTAGTGTAACACTTATTCTTTTGTTTATGATGGAGGAAAACAGTTTGTAGATACACGAGAGTAAGCTTATAGGCCTGTAGTTCGCAATGTCTTTTGGATCTCCTTTTTTGTAAATTAATACTATTTCTGACTCCAACCATTGCGATGGTATCTCAGCTGTTTCTAATATATGGTTAAATAAATATGTTAGGGGTGGAGTCAGTAATTCGTAGGCGACCTTTATGGCTTCATTCGTAATATCGTCTGGTCCTGGACTTTTATCTATCTTTAACCTTTTTATTTCTTGTATTACTTCGTTTTCAGATATTGGTGTTATATTTCCGCTCTTGTTTATGTTTTTAGGAAAGGCATAACTATGGTTGGTACGCTCTTTTCCCTGGGCACTGTATAGAGCTTTGTAGAAATCTGTTGCTACCTCTATGATTTCTTTACGATTAATTACTATTCTGTCTTCACTGTTTAAACCCTCTATCCAGTTTTTATGTGTTCTTAATTCTTTAAGAGCTTTTTTTGAGCTTCCCGCTTGTTTCAAGTGTTTTTCGATAGTCTTTGATCTGTAAGTTTTATAGTCATGTTTTATGTATTTACTTATTAGTTTGTATAGTGCGGATAATTCATTTTTTGTGGCCCGAGTTTTGGTCTTAGCATGATGTAGCTCTTGTCTTCTTTTGATAAGTGCCAGTGTACGCTCTTTTAAAACTTTATGGGTACCTTTTGATATTTCGTTAGGTGTTCGAGCGTCTTTTAAGCTCTGAGATATAGCCTTTGTTAATGTATTGTAATAAGCCTGTACTGATATTTTTCCTTGGCAGTTTTTTATATCTTGTAAATGAGATGAAATGTTTTGTTTATAATTTATTATTTCGTGCTCAGTTTTTAGAGATGAATATCTATTGTTTTTATATCTTGTGCGTTTCTTATTTTGTTTTTTGATGAACAGAGTTGCTCTGATTGGTCTGTGATCCGACGGAAAGTTAAGGTTTAAAACTTCTATATTTTGGAAGAGATTAGGTTGATTTGACAATATGTAATCTATTTCGTTTTTGTGTTTACCGTTCGGTGATCGCCAGGTCCATCTTTGGTTCGGTTTTTTGTGGAAGAAAGTATTTAAAATTGCAAGTTTGTGTTCAAGGGCAAAGTCAATTAGCCTTTGGCCTCTCTGGTTTCTTTCGCCATAGCCGTTTGGTTTCATTCACAGTTAAGTAATAAGGAAAAAAAAATTGTTACTGATCCGTAACTGTATATAGGTAAGTACCGAGTAGTATTTTGTGAACAGCTCACTAGGCGAACCTGTGCTGAGGTGTTCCCATGTTTTGGAATAATTGCAATTCAGACGACAAAAGTAGAAACACCGAATCCTCCTTGATATTGTCAAGAAGGAAATTGTGGATCGACCCATGGCGGCAGTATTGTATACACAAAATAAAAGATTAGTTGCAGTTAGGATCTATATATACATGTATATATAGATCCTAACTACATAGCATCTAGTTTATGTACAAGATAGATAATAGTTTTGATAAATAGGTAGGTATATTATTCATAATAAAATATTTTTTATTTTTTGTAATTTTTTAAACGACTTCGAAAAGGAGGAGGTTATCAATTCGACGGTAATTTAAAAAAAAAAATTGTTGTATGCGCGCGACAAATGGACGAATAACTCAATATTACGCCAATTGATTTCGATGATTGTTTTTTTAAAGTAAAACTTCTTTACGCACGCTCGTCACTAAAAATAAAAAAAATAAACAAAAATTTGAACAAAACAAAAAACGACTTAAAAAAATGCACTAAAAAGTAAAAAAATAATTTTGTACGATTGTTATTTTTGAAGTCGGTGTCAGCCAAGATCTCCACATCTCACCTATAACTACCTATGTATGTATTGGCTGACACCGACTCCAAAAATAACAATCGTACGAAATTGTTTTTTTACTTTTTAGTGCATTTTTTGAAGTCGTTTTTTGTTTTTTATGTTATCGGATATAGACATTTTTTTTTAATAAGAGAGCAAGGGAGAACAGCCGTCGCCCACACAAATAGGCAAGCCTACCTAGAAGAAATCAAGTAACCGTTTTGATTAACATCAAAAATATATTTTGTTACAATTCAAAAGAAATAACAAAAACTTATTATATTAAACACGTTGGGCCCTTCTTCCACTGGAATATGCAAGTATCTGATCCTTGACGATTCAAGTATCTTGGTGACTTATGCCATATATCATCTACGCGGAGGTTCGAATACTGGCCGTACATTCGGGCCAGTACCAGTCGGGCGAGGTTTATCTTATTCACGACGTCAAGACTTTAAACCTGGCGTCAATTGTGTCATACATTGTGTAACAATGTACGTACTTTTGATCAATGTTAGGCCCAAATTGGCAAAAAGGAATTACAGGTAATTAAAATGACTACTTCATTAACTGTTCGATTGGTTGTAAGTGAGGTTATGAAGGCAATTTAGTTTTGATGTTTCGAGAATTTGACAATGATTGGTGACGACGCGACGCGGCTCACGAGATTTCAGTAGTGACTTGTACGGATTGTACGGATTGTGCGGCGCAGTATGCGCGTCAAGTGAGTATACTTTACGAGTATCGGATAATTGCGTATTCCTGTAAAAGAAGGGCCTTAGAGGACATTTTGACAACAAAATTAAATTTAAAAAATCAATTTCGAAATATTTCACTGCGACATTATCAATTGCTATGAGAAAAAAAATAACAGTTTTCAGTAAAATCGTTATGTATATTTTATGCAAAGAACATAATGAAAGTATTTTTATATTGAATAATTATATACTATAATCCTCATTATCAGGCTTAGTTAGTGGCGTTTGTCGGTAAATCTATGATATATGGGACTTTATAACGTATAATTCAGCTTGTAATTTATTTCCAACACGCTGCACGTCGGGTGTAATATCCAATCACCGGCTCCTGAATTTTTCAGTCGTAAACACACTGTAAACAAAACTGTTTGTGCGGATCAACTAATCCGAACTTTGGTGAGAAATTATATCGCAACGGTTGTGTTCGATTATGCAAGAAACATGGAGGATGCGTTGTTTGTAACTAAATTAATTTATTTTATTTGTCTTTTTTGTTTTGTGCTTCGTTTAAATGTATTAATTGCATTTTTTTCTTCAATAGTTCCGTCCTCATGAACGACGCACATCGCTCTGGGTCACTCTCAACTAGCAAAAGGGCTAAATAAACTGTACAGGCCTTCTCATCAAAGTGCTCAGCGCGTTGTGATCATGTGGAGATGTGGACTTATGATTAAATATCACATTGATGTGTATATCTAAAAAAATACCAAATAAAGCAACTAGGCAACATCTATCATTCTGCAACAATAATTCCGGGACCAACTACCACATACACGCACCTATTCCCCATTTTCCCACACGTGGAAACAAATTCGTCTCAAATATCGACGAATTTAATATTTGTGTAAATTAACCAGTCTTTAAGAGTTACCTGATTGATATTTTTATTACTTCAAACACACATTTAATTTTTAATAAGCATCATTTTTTGGATCATCGCATAGGAGCGATTGCCAATATTTTATATTCTTCACTTTTAAATTATGCATTTACGGTGCTCCAGATTGTATGTCCAGGTTGAATCTTTCCCAAATGAAAGACTAAACCCTTCCACACAGTTTTCCACAAATGAATATCTAGTAAAGTAACGCAATGTAAGTGCACTATATAAGTATAATAAATACAAAACAATTCAAGAACAATACGTCAATCCACCAGAAACATAATGGGAAAATATTTCACCGACTCCAGATATTTTCATATCAAAGGGTTCGGCTCTGATGAAATCCTAACTGGTCCGATAAATCCTACTGATCCCTCAATATAAATATTTAAAAAATCTTTTGTAATCCTACATGTATTTAAAATGACCGACTTTTGCATTTTTATGTACAAATTTTTTGACAAATCTAATACGCCTAAATTTTGAATGAGAGAGCTAGGTATAATGCCAGTAGCCGAAATAACAAATGGTAATAGTTTTATAGTCTGAGAATGCCAAATTCTTTTAATTTCATTTCCTAATTCTGTATATTTTCTTATTTTTTCAGAAACAGTTTTCTGAATATTACAAGAATTTGGAATAGCGACATCAATGATATAAGTTATTTTCTTAATTTTGTCATGTAAAACAATATCGGGTCTATTATGACTAATTGTTCTATCTGTTAGAATAGTTTTATCATAATAAATTTTATAAAATTCATTTTCTAAAAATGAATTTGGTTCATATTCATAATATGGTACATTACGGCAGTCAATCAAGTTATGTTTAATTACCAAACTTTGGTGAATTATTTTTAAAACTTGATTGTGCCTAAATGTATACTCGGACGGCGCTAATACAGAACATCCCGATATAATATGTTCTATAGTTTCCGGAAAAGCCAAACATTTTCTACATAAATCATCAATTTGATTTGCATCTTTGATGATATGCTTCCTATAATTTTTAGTATTAATGACTCTATCTTGAATGGCAAGCATAAAGCCTTCTATTTCTGCGCTCAACTCTCCAATACTCAACCATTTGTTTGACAAAAATTTGTCAAAATATGTTTGGTTGAGATAGTTGAAGTGTTTTGCCTGAAGAATTTTATTTGACCAGGAATCTAATAATTCCTGGTTGGTATATATAAGAATGCTGGCATTCTCGTCGTATAAATTTAATGGTGAAATATTTCTATCTGCCTTGCAAATTATTTTGTGCATTTCTGAACTATCAGCTTTCCTATGGAAAAAATTTCTTAGCATTTCTACCTGATTATGTTTTAAAGATGTTATTTTGACTATACCTCTACCTCCTAAATTTCTGGGTAAATTAATTCGTTAATATGTTTTATTTGGTAAATTAATTATTACTTATATTATTATTTTGAATTAATTTTCTACCATGTGCAATGTAAATTTATTTTTTTTGGTTTCTTTTTTTTCTTCCTCTTTTCTCTATTTTTGTTTAAACGCAGCATTTTATCTATCGTGTATTATGTTCATTAGAAGATTTTTTATAAAACTTACCTACACATTATAAACCCTCACCGTTTATGTATCATGCGGTAAAACGTGTAAAATATTATACACGTACCTACTCGTAATATTGTAAAAAAAAAAACTTCTTCCAAAAAAAGTTATTTCAAAAACTTGATTATTCATATTCATATATTTAAGAAAAGTTTATATAGTTGTCCCACATAAATAATAATAATAAAAAAATTGATTTTCACTATACAGGTTCTGGGTTGTAATGGTTAACTTTTACTTACCGGTAAAATCAACAAGTTCTACAATCCTGCAATGAAATACAAAAAATGGGTGCTCGTGTAAACATGAGGTTTATTTTAACATAATCTGGATTGAACAGTTTTTAAGTAATTGCTTAAATTGAATTTAAAGATTATTATTTACTTTTTTAAATCTCAGGGATAGAGCCAGACAAGAGTTTGTTTCCATTAGGTTGATAAAAATGTATTCAATCAACTGAATACTATCATTGCGCATGTCACATTAATGTAGTTGAATTTGATGGGCGTCATTATAATTATTACGATGATAAAAATTATAAAGGATTAACATTTAGAAAACCAAGAATTTTAAAACTATTACCTGCTAATATTCATGTTAGTCTTAAAAAGAGCGTCGCCTTCGAACCATCTGTCAGAGAATCAGTCGCAAGTCCGTCCCCCGAAAGCACTTGTCAGGAACTTAACCAGATTCTTTTCTCAGAGTCTTTCTTTCTTCAAAGAGTGTCGGCATTATATATTAAAGAGTGGCGATTTCGTATTGAATCGATGTAGGAGTCTGTAGTTCAATTTCAAAATTACAAAAATATATTGTGGTGAAACTGTGCAAAAACAAAGCAGCCAAAAAATACGGGTTAATATAAATAATTTTTATGACACTATTTGTATTTCTTAATTAAATAATTAATCCCGTCTCAATAGGTCAGTGGTCAGGGTATTGTTCCGGTAGAGATCTTGGATTCGACCCCCACTTGCTACTGTCTACCTTTAAACTTTTATTTTCTTTGTCTGTTTTATTTTCTGTTTCATGTTTCGTTTGGATTTATTAATATCGTGTTCTTCTACAATGATTAAATAATTTTAAATTTATTTGTATCACCTTCAAAAGTTAATCGAATAAATTGAAATAATTGATTTGTTAGGATGACGAGTTAAATAGGTTTCAGATATTTAAATATGCATGATATCTAAATAGCAAATAAAGCATCTGAAATACACATATATGCGATAAAATTTTCAAACCAAAAAACAGGTTGATTTTGCATTACTTTGTAGTGAAATTTTGATGTGCGGAAAATTATTATATTGTTTCTCAACAGTGTTTAATTAAAAAAAAACTATTAATTTATTAATTGGTGTTTTTTTTTTAATTAACTCCGCAGAAGGATAGAGGGTCTTTTTGAGTAGAGGAAGGAGTGAACATATGGGTCTTGAAAAGAACTACGTTGTAGGAGGGAGGAACACAGATGCCGGCAAATTATTTTACAGTAGAGTTGTTTAGCTGTTTCCCAATGCATCATCCATTAAAATATCCGCAGAACAACGATAACATTCCCGCCTACTGCTTAAGATCTAAAGATTGCAAGGGGATAGGGGAATCCAGATCAGAGGAGGCTGTTAAATTCAACAGTGGGACGCCCTTGCGATTTGTAGGTCAATTAATTGTGTACAAAGCTTCTGTGGGCCTTGTAACTTGACTGTGCTTCGATGGAGCCCCTGTGTTTGAGCTGGTAACTTAAAGTTACACCAAGCATATCAAAGGAAATGCATGTTGGCGAGATTGTTTCCTTTGAAGGCCATTATTTTATTTCGTTTGCGAAGACTAGATTGTCCTTCATCAACTCTACGCTACTTAGCCAATAAGTTAAAATAAAACTGTATCCTTCATTAGTTATATTATAATGCTGGGTTTTGGCGCTACTAGCTCCCACAAGCCGAGTATTGGACACCAGGAACTGTGCTGCAAGGCCGTCAAAAGCCCGATTATTCGGCCATCTGTAAATGAGCGCGGTGCAATGGCTCGGATATTTGAATCATTAATTTAACTCACAGACACGTGCTTTATAATTTACAACCGGTAGTTAACACGTGCTTATGTTGGCGAGAAATTTAACGTATTTTGTGTGTTTTAATATTGGTTACTATAGGTACACATAAAAAAGAAAGATGCATTGGAATAGACATTTACAATAAAAATCAACTTACAAACGTACGAGGACACCGTGCAACCTGTAACCGAGTATTTTTTAATTTTATTATTTACTAGCTGGTACCCGACATGCGTTGCAACGCCATTCAAATAAATAAATTGATTATCCCTGCATGAGGTTCCACCCGCATTTCCTCCCTGCCGCTAAAATATATGAAATACACACATTTTCATTTATACAAATTTAATAACGCCAGAACTTACTATTTTATACAGCCTATCTTACTGGCTGATAATGTATCTTTCTACTGGTGAAAGAATTTTTAAAATCGGTTTAGCGATTTAGGCGTGAAAGCGTAACAAGCAAATACACGCACTTTCGCGTTTATAATATTAGTATGGATTTATTGACTCGCCAACAGAACACATCACATACTTATTGCAGTAATTAACATTTTCAATATGGATGATTCAAATTATAGGTAAACACACCATTCATTACGATAATCTTTGGGCAATGATAAGTGTAAATTACAAGTACAATTACCGATCAAATTGGGAGGTGGTATGAGTACCGTCATCCCGGAAAAAATTTACTAGAAAACCAACACCTCTGCCATGTAACCCCAAGTGGTTTGCTACATTTGGTGATTCAGCATGGGTGTCAGGGTTCATGGGGTGAGAGTTACATAGGTTCCAGCTGTTGCTTTAAAAGGTTACATATCACAAATTATAACTATTCCCTCAGGGGTACCGCAAGGCTCCCATCTAGGGCCTCTCTTGTTTATTTTATATATTAACGATATGAACCGTGTCATAAATCATTCTTGTTTCCTATTTTACGCCGATGACATGAAATTATATAAATGTATTAGCTCCATAGATGACTGCAACCAATTGCAAGAAGACGTTAGCAGAATTGAGGAATATTGCGAAAACAATCAATTATATCTAAATATAGTCAAATGTAATGTTATTACTTTTACACGGAAAAAAAATCCAATTAATTATATTTACAAACTAAACCATGTCCCTCTACAACGAGTAGAAACAATAAGAGATCTTGGAGTAATACTAGACTCTAAAATGTTATTTAGGGATCATATTGAAAATATTCTTGAAAAAGCTTATAAGCAATTGGGTTTCATTATTCGCATTACAAAACCTTTTACTATAGCACACGCCTTAATTCTGTTATATATGTCATATGTACGGTCACAACTCGAGTTCGCCTCAGTAATTTGGAATCCTCAATATCAAACATATATTCATCGAATTTAAAATATTCAGAAACAATTTATAAAACACCTATCGTATCGCTTTAGTGATCATCAATTTGACCCTATCGCCTTATATAAACGCAGAAAAATCTTTGATGCATTATTCTTATACAAAATCATGAACTGCCTTGTTGATTCATCATATCTGTTAGAAAATATTTGCATTTCGTTGCCCAAAACAAAATACCAGATCAAACGACTTATTTAGAATACCACACAGTAAATCAAAATACGCGCAAAACTCTGTAATAATACGTATCTGTGAAACTTACAATGCCTTACGAGATGTAGACATTTTCAACCATGATTTGAAATCATATAAAATGCAGCTTAATATATTAATAACTTAAAATACTTTTTTTTCTTTTTTGTGAAAATTTATAATATTATTATTATCCGTAGCAAATAGTATAACTATGTTTGTTAATAACTTTACTTTTTTTCTTTATTACGTTTTAGGTTTTTCTTTTTTATGTTTTTCCTTATTTTGTTTATTTTTTTGTCACATAAGTTGAATAGGTAAAAATACTTTATCAACATTTTAACTTAATGGAACTTAATTGGTCTACAACACATGAATGTTCTTTGTTATATTATTATTTTGTATGACTGTTTGTTTCCTAAATAAAAAATAAATAAATAAATAGGTCTTGACGGCGGATGCATTTTCCCACTTATTGCCTGGCAGACAGGATCGCGAGAATCTGGTTGAGGGAGTCCTTATGACTTCTTCAGACGAACTCTCACTCTCCTTTTTAGTTTTTGGATCAGAGGGGGGTAATAACAGTATAAACTGCATATATTTATATTCTTTTGTTAAAATAAGTACTTAAAAATCTACACAACACAAAGTCAGATGGGTAAACAAAAGAACATAATTATAGAGATTGTCAGAATTGAAAAATAAAATTGGCCTACCTAGGCTGGTCTGAAAGCATACACGTAGAGGTAAAAACACGTAGGTACAAATATAATTTAGGTTATTCAGTTTTCTAAATTTTCTTTTCTGACGTTAAAACAACAAATCTAAAACGTGATAAACAAGGAATGTCTTGGTGTTAGAACGGTGTTCCACTTAACATTCGCTGTGATGCCCATCTCATCATAATTACATCATCTCATAAATCTCACTGGAAAAAAACCCATGGAAAGAGGGATTTTTTTGATCTTTTCCATAATAATTATTTTATGGTATGTACGAGTGCAACAAATAAATTGACGCAATTTCATAAATAAAATAATATTTTTTTTTGTACCAAATTTAAACTTGAATTTTAGGATGATAACTAAGAATTCTTCCAAATAAAGCCGATATCTAGGGCTTTTTTTACTCTGGTTTCCCAAATAACCACCATAACTGCAAAGTTATCCGTGTCAAGTGGTATCGATTTGAATCTGGAACTTTATGTCGGTATGAAATGTTGAATTTTTAGAAAGATTTTCGGAATATAACATCTCAATTTGTTTTTTTTTTCACCTTTTATTTCTTTCGCGTTTTAAACTCTTTAAAAATAATTGCCAGATTGTGTCATTGAAAGAGAGCGTTGATCTGACTAATGCGGTTGGTTTGAGACGTGTTTTCCGTCGCTCGCTCCAATTCTTCCTTTCAAAACGTTTTTAAAAGGTACAAAGACGTCTCCATTGACAAAAATATAACGTCGTCAAATCACATTTCAGGATAATCCCTCTCGGCTTTGTCATCTTCACTGGACCACGAAGGCGGTAGAGAAGCAGGACGTTGTTTTGTGTCTTTTAAAACCTCTCACGCTGCGAACGTTTTTAGACTGTTGATGCTCCGAATTTCCATAATCCTCAATTTAAAAAAAAAAAACAGACCGTACGTGTCGAGAAACGTTAAAAATGAGATTGCCTACTCGATATATCATGCTTACTACTGACAGTGATAAAGCTCCTAAAATTTTGTTTAAATGTACCCACTTTCTACGTATAAGTGCACACATGAATATCGCGTTGCTTGATCGAGTAGTTAGCTCAAAATTGTTGGACTTTAATTAGTTACCTACTTAAGGTAATAAGATCGAATTTTATTCATTTTTACTAGAAAAACTGTGTCACAATTGGGTGAAATAATTTGAAAGTTATATAAATATCGTCATGTGCATTGTTTGTTCGGTTCCATGACAACTCAGAATCAACTCACCTAAACACCTCTTCAGAAAGTCATTAAAAGCTATAAAAAATTTATCAGAAACAGCCCAAAACCTATACTATCGTAATCTATTTAACCAATTTTTTAAATATTGTTTTCCATCACCTTCAATGAATTTTCAAAGGAGGCGTTGAATTGAATTTATTCTCAGTTTTCCGGTCACCGTTTTTTCAGTTCGTAATAACCATTTTCAAGAAAAAAAGGCTTTTAATCGATTTTTTTTAATTTGCCAAAAATACATCACTTATACTCTTGGTAAATCTCTTGGTATCTCTTACATGTGTATCTCTTACATGTGTATATCCTCAATATTAATTTGACGCATTAAAAAACCAGGATAACTTTACGCAGATAAAATCGGACCGATTCAAAAGATCTACTTTACAATATACATTTGACCAACATACAACTAAAATGACTTTTGGTCGAATAAATATGCAATACTTCTCTACAACATTATTTAATATACTCCCTCTTGCAATAAAAACCATTAAAAAATAACCAACTTCAAAAGAAGCATTTAGATATGGATTATGGACACGGGAAGGAAGAATATAGATAAAATTTTGCAACCTAACAAAGATTAATTTTTGTATTGTACTTTATTTTAGATATAACTTTGTAATTTTCCTCTTGTTATATTTTAACATAGATATTTACTTATATTTCAAACACCGAAAACATGTACAATGTGACTTTAGAACGGGGTGCCCCAGTAAGGACACATTTTCTCTAAAAAAATGTAAAACAAAGAAAAAAAATAGATCATAAATTATGTTCAATCAGCATCCTTTTGTGGGAGTTACAATTTAACACTCGTATTTATAAACCATCTTTTGAGACCTTTTCCTGCTTTTTCATTTGCTTAAAAAAATCTTGCGAATTTTATGCTTAGAATACAGAAATGTCATAAAATACCAATTTCTTGTGGTTTTTTGAAAAGTAAATAATAATTTAACCACGCAAACGGCTCATTATTAGCGGAAGAGCGTTTAAAATATTAAATGATATTTCATAATCTTATATTGTTCTTATTGGAGGATTTCGTAATTAAAATGATTAATACATGTTCATCAAATACTACTCCATGAAATTGTGCTTCAACTTTACGACTTCACTGAACGCAGAACAAAGGCTTAATTAATTCGCTGTATTAGTCACGCCGTATTATTAATTAATTGAACAGGAAGATTAACTCATAAAGAGTACTTACAAGCTTTCTGCAGATTTTCATAAGCTCTTCAATCCCGCTGCATAAAAATATCAAATTACGTTCAAAGAAAGGCGCCGGAGATGAGATAAATTATCATTAAGGTACCTTCGTCTTTTGAACCTGTTTCTTAGCTAATTTATAAGGTAAAGGAAGTAGGTGAATGAGCTTTAATCCTGGGATAAAAATACTGACAAATTTAATGCATTATTTCTTAAAAACGATCCCGCAGGATTATCTCTTTCCTGATTAACAAATCAGGGGTAAAACCAACTGAAACGGATTTCAATGAGGCTATGTTAAGGACGGAAAGGTGTTTTCAATTTATAATTTTCAATCCAAAGGACGAAAACTTCAGAAAGATTAACAATTTATTAGAACGCCTCCAGTCAGGTTGACAGAACAAAAGTCTCAGGTAGTTCAGCGAACAGTAGGTCTTGCGTCCAAAAAGTATGTTTCTAATTTTCTCTCCTTATATAACTAACTAACTAACCATCACGCCGTTTCCCCGCAGGGGTAGGCAGAGAGGACGGACCGCCAAACAACTCGGTCTTGGCACACAGTCTTTGCTTCACTCACATTCATACATCGTCTCATACATACTCTTCTATTATTCCGACTTTTGACATGGCCCGACTCAAGTATCTGATTCACTTGATCGTGCCATGTCTTCCTCGGGCGTCCCCTACTTCTTCTTCCATTCACATTTGCGTCATATATTCTTCTCACATTATTTTCTTCTTTCATTCGCTCTACATGTCCAAACCATCTGAGGGTCCCTTTCTTAATCTTACTCATTATGCTTACATCAGCCTTGCATTCTTTGCGGATATCCACATTTCTCACACGATCATACATGGTTTTGCCACACATTCGCCTCAGGGATCTCATTTCGACAGCATTCAGTTTACTTTCATCTTTCCTCTGCCAACTCCATGCCTCACTGCCATACATCAAGGTAGGTACCAGGACTCCATTGTGGACTGCTAGCTTCGCGTCTTTTGACAGTGTTTTATTAGCGCCAACGGCATTCAGTCCTCCATTAATGGAGTTACCTGCATTTACTCTTCTTTCAATATCTCTATCAGCCTTCCGGATATATTTATATAAAAATGAAAATATGTTTCTGTCTATGTATGTGAGATGTTATGCGTTTCTAAACCATTCATCCGATTGCGATGAAACTTTTGGGATTTGATGTGCGCTTGCCCGCGATGGTTTCTAAATACAATAGTGAGTTCTGGAATCATGAAATTATGCATTGCTAACCGTTCATCCGATTGCGATAAAATTTTGGGGATTAATGTGTGCATGCTCGTGATGGTTTCAATATATATTTCTATATAGCGAGCTCTGGCATCATGAAAATGCGTCACTAAACCGTTTATCCGATTGCAAGGAATGAGCTCTGGCTTTATGAAATTTTGTATAAAAAATTGGAAGAGGTGGCACGCGAGTTGTTTGAAAACTGAATTTACCGGGACTGACTGTATGGAATGTGGGAGGGGGGAGGAGAACCTGGGAGGGGGGAGGGGAACTCAAGAGGGGCGTTCGCGGGAGGGGGGTTCAATGTTAGGTTCGATGTGAAGAATGGTTCAATAAGAGGGATAAATTATATTCGTATAATATGGGCTCCATCAGTCTAAGAAGCTACCCAAGGAACTGCGAAAAACGGATTGAAATTAATATGTTCATAGATGTTATCTTTGATACTCTAAGATACTCTGGTTATCTTTGTTTAAAACATTATGCTGCATTTTTTCTAAACTCCGATATTTTTGTAGTTGTATGCATTCAAAATCCGTAAGGGTTCATTTGGGTGTCATATCTATGCACAGCAACTGTGACTGGACATGTTTTGTGGCCCAAATCTTCCGTGACAGAGAGAATCCTAGCAGTTGAGTAGTTTGGTCTTGAGTTCACAATGTGTTTATCTTTTACGCTCGTAGTCAGTTATGTTTAAAGTTACGTTTATAGCGCCACTGAGATGATGTTCTTCACAAAATTACCTTATATGAAGTTGTCCATCCATATAAAGAGTTCCACTGAATTTGTCACGTACATGCAGTTCATTCGTCAATTCTGGTATATCGCTCCTAAAACATACAATGCTTTGAGTGCCGATATAAAGTCACATAATTCTGAATCTCTCTTTAAAGTCCGTATAAAACATTAGATATTTGAAAAGGGAAGAGATTTCTTCAAAAAACACATAAGTGCTTCATATTATATAATATTATTAATAATATTAATTATAAAAAATAAAAATAAATGTACTTACTCTAGCGCATCTATTTTTCAATTTCTTTCGTAGAACGAACTTCGAAAGTGACCATAAACATGTACTCTCGTGTAGAAGCATAGTTACAAAATATTATTTTTATTTTTATTTCAAGAAGAATAATGCTTATAAATTTTTATGTTTTTTCATTTTTATTTCAATCTTCTTTAAAATATTTTTTTAGTCTTTATTTCTCAGCTTTCTGTTTATATTTTTATTTGTAGTAGTGTTTTTTAGTTTTATTTATCCTTAAATATGTTCTTTTTTTTTCTCCTCTTTTTATATTTTATTACCTGTTTATATAAAATAATATTTCATGAATGACTACAACTACTGTATGGTAGTTAAAAAATTGGCTAAAATGTAAAATGTAAACCTTTATGAAATAATAAATAAATAAATATTGTCTTGACGTTGGCAGCCTTGCGCTTTCAGTTCTTAAATAACGATGCATGATTTTGTACAGAATGAGAAAACCAGAAATATTTCATTTTTCAATCAGATTTTTGACGTATTTACTCTTTTTCACAAAAAATTATAAATTGATTTTGAAAGATTGTTATTTTAACTAATAAACGTATGTTTTAAATTTTGAGAAAAAATGTTTATTTTTAGTATGATACGGTTATACCATTCCATATATACATGTTGGCAGATTTGTTAAATTTTCAAACAAGATTTTGTATTATACAACACCCATTTCAAATCATATTATCATGCAGTAAAATAAATCAATACATTATCTGGAAAACGTATGCTTCAGAATTTTAATTTTAGTTTTAATAAAATCATAAAAAAATATATACGTAGGTACATGTGTTTCTTGACGAAAATTGGTCCGTTTGAGCACTTATTAACACAGATATTTTATATTCTTATTTTTCTTGACATTATTGAAAAATGATAAATTCTTATGATTAAAAAATATATGCAAAAGTACATAATTTTAATAGTTTAATCATCATGCCTTTCAGCATTTTTGGATGTAGGTATAAATAAAAGCAAATTTGGAATAAATAAAATCGATATTGAGTTATAATTTAAAAAAGCTGGTACAGAGCATAATTAATCTATCTCATTGGAACTGTACGATCGTTAGAACATCTTTCGACGAAATGTGGATTTTCGGCCGCTGGCTGGTTAAACGCCCTTAAGTTAAGCATCATACCCAAAAGGTCCATCACAAAACTAGATATTACAGTGGAAAAAATGAAATTCTCACGCACTCTTCGATAACTTTATTTTTTGTCTGCTTTTTGATAAGTTTATTTATTTGTACTCCATGAGTGTTTCATTTAAGATTCATGCGAATAAGGCGTTTCCTTTGTGGCTGTAGAAGCATTTCATGACAAAAAACACGGTGACAAATAAAGGAAATCAAATCGAATATTCTTTGTGAAAGCCATCTCTTCCTTTGATAAAATATTAACGTCTTACATTTGTACATCCCCGCCTGTGAACTTTTCCTCGTGTGAATTATCAATGGAATTGATTTTCATAGGTTTTCCGTGAATTGACAAGTTCAATGTGACCTTATTATTTATGAAAAGTCAAATATTCCTCTTCTTGCTTGCTGACAGAATGTGATATTAATGTTATTCCGAAAAGAAAAAAAACCTTTATTATTCTCTTGAAATTTCAGAAAAAATTATTCTAAAAATTTTATGCAATAAGACGGTTTTGAAGAAAATGCATTGTATAATAACATTGTACTTTCGAAAATTTGTTTGGGTGTTCGGTAATCAGATCTCAACAGATTAGGTAATATCCTCCCCACCTTCATTTTCCTTATGCTATTTTTGAAAGGGTCTCAGAAAATGTGATTGATATTTTTTTATGTTTCTTAGTGTTAAACTATAATTAACGCAGCGTTAATACAAACATTATCAATTTTTATTTTATTTTATTTCATTTTATTTTTTATTTTTTATATATTTTTTTATACACTTTACAAATACAAGACAAAAAGTCCCGATAAACTACTTTTTAGCAGTTTGTCTAACGGGTTCTTTACGTTAAAGATCTTATTATAGTGATTTAATAGTTACATTTTTATCATTATATAAAATAAAATTTAATTTTTTACAGAAATATAGATAAAAATAAATTTTTGAAAACATAAATAACATTTTTAATTAAAGTCTTTAGAATAATATGTCATTGTAAACTAATACAAATTAATTCTTTCCGTAAGCCAAGTCTTCAGTAAATTCATCAATTGTTTGTTTTGGGCACAGTTTTTAATTTCAGCAGGTAACATATTTAAACAACTGGGAATCATGTAATTTTACGTTTTTTGTCCATATTTATTTGTATGCTTAGGTACAATTGGCCCTTCATTAAAGTTAAAACGAGTATTATGGTTGTGTTCTAGCCTGTTTATATATAAAGGATAATTTATGTGCTGAAATATAATTTTGAACCACAGAATAGCTCTCACTGAAAGAACTTTGAGACTGAAAAGTATGGAATATTATAAGATAAAAGTATGGAATATTATGCCTTTCTTTGTATAAATTTTTTTCAGCTAATAATTTAACCAATGAATTTGTAACAACTATGTTTATCGAGAACAAGTGTGTATTTTTATGGTTCCGTTTGCATGTGCGGTAATCAAATCGGCAATTTCTCGATTCAAAGTCAAATGAGTTGAGCACTATGCAAAGTACGTACTTCATCGCGGAAACGAATGTAAATGGACTATTCATTGAATATATATAATGTATGTGATGAAAAATACATTTTTTATTTTATTATGGTAAGCTTAACAAATCACAGAATAGTTAATAAACAAGATAGTTAGCAACCGAAGCATTAAACATTAACGCTTTAAATGATAAATCTTTGAATTAATTTAGAAGCTTGTCGAAAAGCTTCTGGATGAAGGAAACATATCCGTTTCATTTCAGGAAGTCTTCGCTACTTCTGCTTCAGATACAGGCAATGGAGTGAGCCTTCCCGGCCATCGATGGATGCTTTCAGTTGCTGCGGATATTAATCACTCTAGTATGTCTTAGCCTTGCCTTGCCTAAGGGATATTAATGTTCACAGTACTTGGTGATGGGCTGTACTTCTTGTCAATTAACGAAGTTTTTTACGTGCGTTGGGTCAATGTTGTCTCAAAAAAAAGTTTTACTTTAATGAAATACTTGTTTATAGGAAGCTGTTGCACAATAAAAAAAATTAATTAAATCAATCAATTATTTGTTTTGACCAATAAATACAGTTCTCATAAGTCTCCCATTCTCTCACCATGTTGTGTTACATTTTGATCAAACGTAGGGTATTTATTTACTAGTCTATGAATTTATTTTTCGTCTCAGGTAACTTTTAAACGGATTTCTTTTAATGCAAGGTTTCTTCCTAAACCGGTCGACATGACAGTTAATATAGAAATTGTGATTAATATATTTTTTTTTTGTATAATTAAACGAATTTATTAAATGAGTCTAGTTTTTGCAATGTTAATTCAATTAAACTGAAAATTCAATTAAACTTTAATTTATTAAACTAAAATTTATGGCCGTAATTTGATAAATTTTTAATTTAAGACTATTATCTATAATAACATAGCACCGTAGAGCATAAAATACAAACTAAGAAACAGTAGAAATGAACGAAGATTATGTAGTCAGGTGTGATAGTATAGTTAGATGATTATACGATTACATAGTCAGATGATAATTTAGTCTAATGACAATAATGTCAGATGATAATAAAGTCAGACTAAGAAGTAATCTAAGATTGTTTATATAGGTTTTCTGATGTAAAACAAGAATGGCAATTTAAAAAGGTTAATCACCTTACTCTTGTAACCAAATTTAAGAAAATATAAACCGATCATCATTTTATAAAACATACATACATTTTTTTTTAAATGTGACATGTATATTTATAGCTTAACATTTTGGAGAATACTTGTAAAGAATGCGTACAATATTTACGACTAACACCTTTATGATTGTTTTTTGTAAATTAAGAGAGAAATTTGTATTCATTTTTAAATACCTTTTGCAGCAAAAATTCAATTAATTTTTAAAACATACCATCAAAAGAACAAATCTAAAACCGTATCGTAAATCGGCGAATAAATGGATATGCCTTTGAAATAAAATATGGGTTCCGCCTAATGTTGTACGTAATCCCTCAAAGCTCTTACGAGACGTGAAAGCATCTTCAAATATGCATGGCGTTTTTGGAAAACAACAAAAATATTCCAAAGTGCGCTTGGCTTCTGAGAAAAATCTTTTATTAAAAATTGATAGATCTGTCGAATCTATGAGAAACAAGGCGTAAGTAATATGCAAAGTGTAGAGGCGCCCCTTGTACCATACTGATGGCAAGGAAAAGATCAGGTATGAAAAAAATCGAGACTTTATTACCACCGTCAGATGCATCCAAAACAAGAAAAACTTTTCTCATTCGTAATTTGTTACCGCCAACCTGGTTTGCTTTTTGATAACATGTTCGTATTTGTTGTAAGAATCGGCATTTTATATATATATATTTCGACTGTCCCAATAAGGTTCCAATTATCAATGTCGGTTATTAAAATTGTTACTTTGCGTTAGAGCTGTTATAGTTTCGTTATCATATGTTACTATTGTGTCTTCAATTTTCTTACATAATTTTTAAACTAGGTAATAGAAAACTGTTTTAATATTATGCATAAAACAATGTATAATTCACAAAACTCCATTTAACAATGTTATTATTTAGTTCTGCTAATATATTATTTGTTACTATTGTGACAGCGCTTTCAGCGTTCAAGGGCATTATCAAACTATGGTTATTCAACGTTGTGACGTCTTATTTGTATAATTTTAATTATCTTGACCCAAGTATAATTTGCACGGTATTTAAAGTTATTCATTAATATTTTCGGTAAAACCATTAATTACATTCAGAAAATCAATTGTGTGAGGCACTGATCACAAAAAACTCTTTATCAAACCTGGTGCCTACCTCTTCCAGATCAGCCGGCCTAACTCTAGGACATTGCCAGGCGCCAGGATCAGGCAGAATAACAGGCACATCCAGTGCCCACCACTCACCAGGCACTGGATGCAAGGAGGCCAGCTCCTTATTATTTTCTATCACCATCATCAGCGTGCACGAGACCCAGAGCCTTCATTTACATTTGTAAAGACGTCACGTCCTTAACACAAATAAATAAAATTGTAATGATATGTTACCAAATTCAACGAAAAAACAAATTCGTATAAAATAAAATGAGAGTGGGTAAGACAGACAAAAAGAAGAAAAAAAAACATAATAATATATTTTTTAATCAAAATTGTAATTTTCTTACAACTACTTTTATTTATTTTAATTTATTTATTTAATATAAGAATATTGTACATTGTATATTATTTTTGTGTTATTTCAACCGCCATGCTAGGGATGTCCCTGTGTTATGGCGGGTGAAGTTTTCAGATAGTAAATTATACATGTTATGGTTGTAAAGCAAAAATTTAAGTTATACAAATTAAATCAAGTTGCAAATATAATAAATATGGTTTTTAAATGTAATAATAATTATATTCTATAATAATAATAAGAGTAAAATAATTAATAATATTAAAAGTAATAAAAATTAGGTCGTTAATAAAATTCAATGTGAGTAAAAGTTATAAATTTGTTAGTTTAAAAAATTGTTGTTAAATTATACAATTTAATTGCGAAAGAATAGTAAGAATAATATGTAATAATAATTAGGTCGATAATAAAATTCAATGTAAGTAAAAGTTACAAAATTATTTGTTAATTTAAAAAATAGTTATAGTTATACAATTTAATTATGAAAGAATAGTAAAAATAATATGTATTAATAGTTAGGTCGATAATAAAATTCAATGTAAGTAAAAGTTACAAAATTATTTGTTAATTTAAAAAATAGTTATAATTTATACAATGTAATTACGAAAGAATAGTAATAATAATATGTAATAATAATTAGGTCGATAATAAAATTCAATGTAAGTAAAAATTACAAAATTATTTGTTAATTTAAAAAATAGTTATAAGTTATACAATTTTATTGCGAAAGAATAGTTATAATAATATGTAATAATAGTTAGGTCGATAATTACATTCAATGTAAGTAAAAGTTACAAAATTATTTGTTCATTTAAAAAACAGTTATAAGTTATACAATTTAATTGCGAAAGAATAGTAATAATAATATGTATAATAAAATTCAATTAAGTAAAAGTTATAAAATTATATGTTAATTTAAAAAAATTGTTGGTAAATTATACAATTTAATTTGATAATAATAGTATTAAAACTTTACAATTCAAGTAACAAGTTTTATATAATATAATGGTTTCTAAATGTAAGGATCCATTGTGATAAAAGTATTTTAAAGGTGTGGGGTTGGGATTCGGTTTTTATATTTTCAGGGAGAAGGTTAAATATTTTAGGAGCTAGGTATATGAAATGTCTTTGAGCTGACGTGGTATGTAGTGTAGGTACGTTGTAGTGTCGGTTGGTTATTGTTCTAGTGGTGTAATTATGATGTAAAAGGGTTTTTTTCTTATATTTAAACATGAAGTACGTTAAGGTAAATTTTAGATGGAGTTGACGTATGTTTAGGACATTACATTCGGTGAATAGTCGAGTGGAGGGGTATGTTGTCGGTCGCTTTTTGATAGCACGTAATATCGTTTTTTGGGCTTTTTGTAGGGGATCAATAAATTTATGAGCACAGCCGCCCCATATTATGATGCCATATACTAATTGGGATTGGCAGAGAGCAAAGTAGACTGTTTTTAGTACTGTGGGAGTAAGGATTTTTCTAAGAGATCTAAAAACATAAGACAGCTTGCGGATTCGGGGAGTTAGACTGGCTAAGTGCTGATCCCAACGAAGATGATGATCAATTAGGACCCCCAGGTATTTTATATGCGATACTTTTTCCAAATTTGGGCAAGTACAGGAAGAGTAAGGTCTCGGACAAGAGTGAATTGTTATTTTCTGGTTGTTGGTAGGTTGGGTTGCAGCAGACAGACTAAAGGTTAAGAATTTGGTTTTACCAGCATTGAGGGTGAGGAGATTGTCATCTAACCAATTTTTTACAAGGCCTATGTCGTGTTGAGCTATGTCGAATGCTCCTTTCAAATTTTTATGTCGAGCTATAAGCACAGTATCATCTGCAAAGGATATTAGTTTTCCCGTTATGGATAGGTTGCAGAGTTTATTGATGTATATGAGGAATAAAATTGGGCCTAGAACACTTCCTTGTGGGACTCCGAATTGGATTGACTACCAACTTCACTGATAAATAGTTGTAAAATTATCACAATTTTATAACTGGCGAAAATAAAAATTCTTCCCATATTGGATGTAATACGTTTTAAAAATATATTGCTTTGTATATGATGTATCTTTTAGTCATAAGTTCGTGCAAATCAAATAATATTACTTCCTCAATAATCGCAAATTCACTTTGCGGCATCATTTTTAAATAAATGAAAATAAATCACTTTGTATATATCGTAGACTGAACGTAAAATCAGATAGGTCATGATGAGCCTCGCCAAATCATGATCTGGCATATCGCGAAATGGCGGAAGATCATGATATGGCGAGTCGCATCATTATCTGCATAATTTTATGATTGGCCTGCGACATGTACACCACGCCAATAAGTCGTATATACAAAGTGCTTTGTTTTCATTTAATTAATCATCATCATCTTCTTCCCCTTGTCATATTCGGGTCGGGGACCCATTGCATCAAGAAGGCTCCTCCATACGTCACTGTCTTGTGCTGATTGTTTGGCCTCCGTCCTTGGTAGACCCATCCTCTCCTCACACAGTTTCTATAGTTCCTCGCCCAACTGTGTCTGGGGCGGCCCACTGGACGTCTACTTTCTGGAATCGTACTCAGTATCTTCCTCCGAATTCGGTCATCAGACATTCTTAGTACATGCCCAAGCCACCTCAGTTGCGATTTTCAATGAATCATTTTTAATTAAGCATTCAATTAAACAAATAATATAAATTTGTGATACCCGCTATACACATGATACGGTTTAAACGATATGTGTATTTCTTTTCTCATGTTTGTTTCGATAGCTTTTCTTAAAATGTAATGAAAACTTGTTGCTTCTCTGTAGTTTTTACATCACCGTGGTACCTCATCTGGAGTCTAGTCCTCCCGGAATCTCTTTGATATTCCGCTACAAGATACGGGCCCCAGATTCCCTGTCATAATGTACTACATGGTCTGTTACCTTTAAGATGTCAGGTGCTTTGTGCTGTTATTCAGCCCGCCAGCTACCTCACATCATCCACCTTCCCGCCCCAACTCTCAGACAAAGTGAATGTGTGAAAGTTATGACAAATATGCTAATGTTCGTGCCTCTGCTCCCACTTTGGTAACTACGGCGTGCTTCCCAAACAACACAAAATCATATTACAAATATACCCCAACAACCTTAAGTGATTCAAGAGATGTTTGTTTAAGACTTAGTATTTTTTTTAAACTTATTAAGGCTCGAAATTCGAATCCGAGCTCAAAAAGAAGAAGATGGAGAGATATGAAATTACGATTGTTAGAGGAACGCGCTAATATTTGAACCGATAAAATCGATGCGAAAATTGCGAAAAATAAAACACGACTCGTTTATAATAGAGCAAGTATCTTAAGTATCACAAGTTTCTCAAATATAACTTGTAAAATAACTGAAACAAAGTGTTATAATAATAATTTTCGGAGCATAATTTGCGATTTTTTTCTATCGAGTGAATTTTATATAATTTGCGTTTCGGCGTGAAACGCGTCTAGATATTATCTTCAAAAATAACGTATTTTTTTAAGAGCTTTAAAACTTCAAATGTTAAGGGAGATATGTAAGAAATCGATAGAAATTCGGGTAGAGGAGGCTTAAGATTATCTGTAGATTTGCAATTGATGTCCGTTAGGAATGACTGAATGAAATTCTGAAACTAATGTGATAAATTTGTGTTTGTACTTCATAACACATATTATTTTGAAAAAAAAGGAAATCACATAATATTATTAAAAGTAGGTAGGTACTACGGAAATTTATACCAACCAAAACTACTTTAGCGCGATAGATCTGTCAATAAGAAGCAAAAAAACTCATTTATTGTTCTTGTGCTTAATTCGAAGAACACCATTTAATTTTTTAACAGTTTATTTAAATTAAATTTTAAAACATTAAATGAAGTCGTCTCAAAGTGGTTTAACCACAGTTTGAAGATGGCCTTGTAAGCCGAAACAGCTATCACAACATAAAAAATACTTGCAGAAATAAATTTAAAAAATCAGATGAAACCATAAAGTCCACATTAAAATACTGCATTTGTTGAATTCATCGTTCAACGCATTTATTTTCAGCTCGCAAAACAATTTCCTACTAATACAATGACTTTTCTATATTTTTTAATCTCTTTTAAATTTTAAAGCAAAAATACAATGCGCGGCGTCGAGTCATAATTAACTAATATTATTACTATTTTGTTGTTACTGTTGCAATTTTGATCACTGATATTTATTTTTAACTGTCTGCTGAAGAAAACACAAACTAACTAACCGTTACTAAGAAACTAACTTTACAAATACTCCTAGGTTTATTTCGATCATGTATGGTTTCGTAAATAGCAATCGAGGAAAATAATATCGAATTAATAATTAATAGTTTTTAAAAATGAAAAGTTGATACGAATTCGAGAGGTGAAACGCCATACTTCGAGAGCAAAATGAGTGTTAAAAAAAAACACATTTTTAATATTCCCTATGGAAATCACATGTAATATTATTTGCTAATTTCTCTAAAAGCAGGGGATCAAGGGTTCGGGGTTATTTCACAGAAATTCAGGATTGATCCAAATGAACAAATAATGATTGATTTTATGGCAGCGTGATATTATTTTTCAATTATGATCAAGTAACTCCTACATTCACTGCAGTTTAAAGCGAATCATAATGGGTTAGCGAATCAGCGCGGTGTTTTTTTTGTCAAATAATGCCGAAATGCTTTTATTTCGCATCCTCATTTTAAAATGCGTTGACGAGCCGAAATTATTACAAAAACATTATTCGTAATCACAATCACTGTCACATTCGTTTCATGAAATTTTATCGAATTATTTTTTGTTCAATTGCATGTTCGTGTCACATGAGATCTAATTTAATACATTATATGTACGATATTAATAATTGAACTTTCACGAAAACAAGGAATGCGATTATTTTCATATGAACTCTTTACTTCGAAGGTTTGTGGCAGGTTTTCGATATTTGTAATACCAATTTATAGGAATAAATAATAATTATATTAAATAAATATAACATTGAGACTTTCGCGAATACACTTATAACAGAAACACTTGATAAGAGAAAAAATGGGATTATTGTGTTGTTATTTCCATCTTTGTAACGTTTCAAAAACAATGTAATTTTCTATTCTGGTGTTACGAGTAGCTGATCGGGTTTATGTGGAAGTGTGTGTTTGTGTGTGTGTATGTGTGTGTGTCTTTTTTATATGAATACGGCACAGTCCCAACTGCTCCCGTCTGAAGCCGGTGAGACTATGGCATCCCCAATTGGGGTATGTTGTGAGGTTGAAGGTAGTGGGGAGGGGAAGGAGATATGGAAGAGGAAGATGGGGAAGTATCTGGCTATTCAGATCTGATCACCAAATACGGCTAATGCCATTTCAAGCAACTTTTCAATTCTGAATGGTGGTCTTACACCAGAGCGATACTGAGAGTATCTTTCATTCTGGAACGTGCCGCAAATATACTATATATTATTTTAAATGAATACATTGTGAAATGACACAATTTAATTAAATGAAAAATTTATTTGCCACGCCGGGATTCGATCACGTGACTTTCGGTGTGCGAGTCAAGAGCCTTATCACTGGACTACGCCGTGTCTGTGTGTGTGTATATGTGTGTGTCTGTGACGTATGATATATCAAAGATGCCACAGTTGGGGAAACAGAGTTACTTTTGCGGTTACGTTTTTGACGTTCAGACAAAATCTTCGGTTAAATCAATAATATTTATTTAATTTTGCAATTACTCCATTACAAGCCAATGGGGCTTTAATTGGGCACATTCAATTATTGTAATTTTCTACACTATGGTTAGTTATAAAAAAGGTCGCCAAAAATAATTGCATAATATTTTAAAATACATATTATAATAATGAACTAAAATTATTAGATAAATGTACATAATATGATAGCTTCGTTAGTGTGGAGTGCCGTTACCGCGAAATACCGCAAGAAATATAACAAAAAAGTATACATTATTTATATCAGTGCCCGCAAAAAGCTCTCCAAACAAATAATAGTTTAAAATTTCCTTGCTTCTCGCGGATTTCTTACATTACGTAATCTTCGAAAATCGTAATGTTAATATTAAAATTGAAGAAATGTTCTCCTTTGGCCGCACTTAAGTTAACAGACATCCAGTGTAATGCCCCTCGGAGGAGTTTGAGCGGCAGACTACAGCAGTGCGCAAAAGCCATGAAACAATTGAAGAAATCACGTTCATACGCCCTCGGGAATACTTAGGGAGGAAATGGCGGAACACTGTAACCTTGACTTTTACCATATAGTTTAGTGCCACGTAATTGCTTACTACATAAACGAAGCTCACTTTTAATTTGGTTACTTAATTTTTATGTTATTATTAATGTCATGAGACTAACGTTTTGGTATTTTAAATGAAAAATATATTTCTGGAGCACCTATTTCCGTGTTAACCGATAAAAAAACACGTTATTTTTACCCCTCGAGCTAATTTGTTTGCTTTTGGGATCAACCCACTTAGGTCTCAAGGAAATTGTTGTGTCTCCCTTTATGTCAAAGGTTTGAAATATGATCTAAACGGTGTAGAAAGAGAACACATCATGCCTTATGTTAAAATCTAAAAGTTTCCGACCGCAATTTGGAAATTGTTGTCATTGACTGACGGCGTGTATCTTTTCTCTAGAGATTTAAAAAAAAATTTAGATGAGTGTTTCAGGCTAATAATTATTATTGCTTATAATAATTGTTACCCTTTGTGCTATGCATAAAAAATCTTGTCTCAAACATTAGTTTAACAATTAAAAATAATAATTAATATTTGACGAGTTAAAAGTATTTTCACCAATAAATGTAGGCATAATTTATCTAGACGCCACCTAGTGAGAAATTTAGCACTAACAATGCCTTTCTCATATAAATAAAGTTGTTTACAGGTGGTAAAATGTAATAAGCGGTAATTGTTGAATGAAACACTAGTATATATTGAATTATTTGGCGGGTAGGAGATAAGCCGAAGTAGCTCAGTGGTCGGAGCATTTGACAGGAAATCAGAAGGACGCGGGTTCAAGTCCCGTCGGCGGCGTGTATCTTTTCTCGGAAGATTTTTTCAATGTAGATGAGTGTTCCTGGCTAATAATTATTATTGCTTATAATAATTGTTTCCCTTAGTGCTATGCATAAAAAATCTTGTCTTAAACATTAATTTATCAATTAAAAATAATAAGATATGTATTTTTTTTTCATTTTCTGTAATTTTAGATAGAAACAACATGTGAGGCATTTTTTTAAATTTTATGTTTGCATTCAATATTTTTATATTTCAAAAATTATGTTTTTATATCGAAATTTGAAAGCGAAATGTAAATTTCATTTCAAAAACAGTTTTTAGTTTTCGGATACGTTTAGAAATATTCTACTTATTTGTATTTTATTGTAAAACGGAAATAATTTGGCCTTCTGAAAAAATTAATAATAACTAAATTTTTTATGCTATCATAATAAGAGTTGACACGAAAATTATCATTTATCGACCTATCGGTAGATGATTTCATTTTGGCATTTTTTTTTATTTTTCATTAGCTCCACACAGGAGTCCCTAAGGAAAAAAAATCCCCTCAGGGCCTATGTCAGTTTTTTAGGAAAAGAAGGAGAAGAAGTTGTGCAGACGCATCCACCGTGAATATCCGGACGAACCGCACCTTATCACGACCCGGGCATCCTTGCTAAGTCACCAAACGTAGCGAACCTTTTTTGGTTACCTATTGCAGAGGTATTAGTAATCCAATAAATGCTTCCCGGGTTGACGGCACCCATTCACATCTCCCAAATTGCAAATGGTGTTTTGTTATCACAAGATTACACGTTGACAAACTGTGAATTGCTACAAATACTTCTCAAGAGCGCGGAATATTAGCGTCATACCAATTTACAATCAAAGTTACTGCTAGGAAATCGATTGAGGACTTTTGTGTCCCCGGTAATATGTTTCCGTGAAATTAAACTTTTTTTATTACAATTGTCCTAATCTCCAGATGAAAAGCATTACAATTATTATTTGAGAAATATGAATAACACTAACATTTTGATCCTTTACTTTTAAATTAAGATTTGTAAATGTGCGTGATAATATGAATTTAAATCACTAGATAAAATAAAAGCCGAGAAATATTCAAAACCCAAAGAATGCCCGGTTTTATTTTGGTTTAATAAAATAAGCGAAAACTCCGAACAAAAATTTTAGAATTAGAAGTTTAAAAGTTTTCCTTTACAAAGCCGAGAAGAAATAACCCAAATTCATTATAAATTGGAGATTATTTGCATAATTGCTACGCTCCAGTAATTCTCTAATTTTATCTGATAAACACAATCCCGGCAGGGTGAATAGGTACTGGGTTGGAGTTGGGGATAGAATCTTGTAATAAATGTGAGAAAGAAATTCAACCGGTAAGTCTTATACAGTCGATTAGTCCTATTCTCTTCCCAGCATCCTTATCTCTCTTCAGTCCATTCATTAAGAGATTTTTCTCTTAGTATCCGGACACTCATTCGCTCTTAATAATAATTTAATATTAATTAAGCAAAGTAAGCGGAAATGGCAAAGCTTTTTTAAAGAATGCTCGGTTGAAAGGAATGGCGATTTGATCATGTATCTAGCTTTGTAAAATAAGATCATAATTCATACCCACTTTTAATACTAAACTAACATTATTTTTTCAAACACCTTAAATCGTCGACAGTTTGTCGATAGCTAAAGTAGGATAACATGGATTGTTATCAATTTAAAAAAAGAACTTAATATCGTTAAAAGGTACTAGTAATAGCATTATTTACGTTCGTTTATTCATAACGATTTAGGTACTTACCTTTTAAAGATAATAATAAAATGAGTTGTAATATTGCAACATTTGTGAGTAATTTACTAATTAAACTTTTCCACCTAATGATTTGTAAAACCACTAAAAGTTTATATTTTTTTGATTTATGAAAAATCGTAAATCGGTCAATTAAAACTTGAGATTTTGTGACAAACGTTTCGAAAAAGTAGTTTCGATAAGAACGCGTTCCACGACACTAAAATGGCTATAACTTTTAAAATAATTCGAATTTCGAAAATCCTTTTAGGGAGGAATTCTTGAATATACAAACTATTGAAATATGATTTTTTTTCTAGACTAGAATACCCCTTTCACATTAAACAAATCGTAATTAGTTAACATAAGTGCATTATAATCTATATAATATGTATATGATTTTAGAATTTCACGGCCAAAAGTGTTTTAATGATTTATTTTTAAGCTATTATGCTATGTTGCTCTTCCTTCTTTAAGAAGCGTTTCGGACAGCGTAACAGTGTCCATCATCACACATCTGGCCTGCTACCCCAAAACTAAGTCACTATAAATGAATATTTCTAGTTGCATGGATACTGCTCGTACGGTAAACAATACACTGTTATTTGCTGGTAGGTGCACTGGTAGGTACAGGTAAGCACTGGTATTTGCTGGTAGGTGCACTGGTAGGTACCGGTAAGCACTGGTATTTGCTGGTAGGTGCACTGGTAGGCACTGGTAAGCACTGATATTTGCTGGTAGGTGCACTGGTAGGCACTGGTAGGCACTGTTAAGCACTGGTATTTGCTGGTAGGTACCATAGTAGGTGCTTGTATGCACCGGTATTTGCTGGTAGGTGCACTGGTAAGCACTGGTATTTGCTGGAAGGTGCACTGGTAGGCACTGGTAAGCACTGCTAAGCACTGGTATTTGCAGGTAGGTGCACTGGTAGGCTCTGGTAAGCACTGGTATTTGCTGGTAGGTGCACTGGTAGGCATTGGTTAGCACTGGTAAGCACTAGTATTTGCTGGTAGGTGCACTGGTAGGCACTGGTAAGCACTGGTAAGCACTGGTAAGCACTGGTAAGCACTGGTAGGTGCACTGGTAGGCACTGAAAAGCACTGGTATTTGCCGGTAGGTGCACAGGTAGGCACGGGTAAGCACTGGTATTTAGTGGTAGGTGCACTGGTAAGCACTGGTATTTCCTGGTAGGTGCACTGGCAGGCACTGGTAGGCACTGGTAAGCACTGATATTTGCTGGTGGGTGTACTGGTAGGCACTGGTAAGCACTGGTATTTGCTGGTAGGTGCAATGGTAGGCACTGGTAAGCACTGGTAAGCACTGGTATTTGCTGGTAGGTACACCGGTAGGCACTGGTAGGCACTAGTTAGCACTGGCATGTGCTAGTAGGTGCACTGGTAGGCACTGGTAAACACTTATATTTGCTGGTAGGTGCATTGGTAGGCACTGGTAAGCACTGGTAAGCACTGGTAAGCACTGGTAAGCACTGGTAAGCACTGGTAAGCACTGGTAAGCACTGTTAAGTGCACTGGTACGCACTGGTAAGTTATTTGTCCGCGAGTAAATTCATCAATCAAAATAATTTTTAAAGCTACATATTATGGCCTAAAGAGTTTTGGGGTTTTTATACACCCCAAGCTCATATTATGATTCACCAATAACTAACAAAAGTATGCCATATCAGAAGTTTGTTATTTTCTTACCACGATTCGTTTTATTAACGGCGTCGGCATATATCTATCTATAAAATTGTTCACAGTATTGTAAAGAGCAAGCACAACACAAGTTACCGTTGCAAGAGAGTAATTGAAATACACTTATAAGTTTTCTTGTACAAAGAATGTCTTTGTGCCCGTCCTCGGCGTTATGAACGCCAATTAAAAGCTCCGTCATCGTACGAGGTAAAGCTTTTCTCCAAATTAACACTTGAACGAGGAACAGCTCGGAGAGAATTTCTCAAACAAGTGCCAATCGAAAGAAATAAAGCTTATGAAATAAATCATCTTCCAACGAACACTGTTCTATGATTTCACAATGTGATATTATTAAAGTTCAGATCTTTATCGAGGCTTGCTGAAAGTTATCAAACTAGGTTGATGTAGATAATCTGATTAAAAACGATTTTTTTTTTTTTTATTTAGGGGAAAAATTTATTGGATAACCAACATCTCCGCCATAGATCACCCAAAGTGGTTGTCTACTTTTGGTGACTTAGAGGAGAATGCGTGACAGACCGGACCGGAAGAGGACCTCTCCAGCCTCATACTTTTTTTCCTTCCCAGAATTTCCTCTTCTTCCTTTCCCTAAAAAAACCCTCCATACAGCATTCTCAAAGATGATAGACCCCGAGGCAAATATTTTATAAAATATTTTCCTCAGGGCCTCCTTCGTCAAGCTAATGTAAAAAAATAAGCGTTGTACTGTTAAACAATTGGCCCGTAATAGAAAAACAAAAAAACTTGAATATAACTTTCACAGAACTTCGACTGTTCACCTTGAAATTTTATGAATCATTCAATTTGCAGTAACTGGTTCTTATTATTCGGTTAAATTTATTCGGAATACGTTGACCAATGTTCACCCAAATGTGGTTAAATTTAATTAACTACACGCTGAAAGACTACCGTTCAGAATCAAAATGACTATAGTTATGTTTAACCAGATATAAATATCCAGATCGTTATCTTCCCCATCTCCTTTCCTTCTCCCCTCGATCCAGCCTCACAGCAAACCCCAATTAAGAATGCCGCCATCCCACTGACTCCGAACAGTTGACATTTCCCCTCTCCTCTCACACCAACGTCGCAACAAACCCAAATTAAGAATGCCATCATCCCACTGACTCCGAACAGTTGACATTTCACCTCTCCTCTCAATTCAACGTCACAACAAACCCAATTAAGAATGCCATCATCCCACTGACTCCAAACAGTTGACATTTCCCCTCTCCTCTCAAACCAACCTCACAACAAACCCAAATTAAGAATGCCATCATCCCACTGACTCCGAACAGTTGACATTTCCCCTCTCGTCTCAATTCAACGTCACAACAAACTCAAATTAGGAATGCCATCAAAATCAATTAAAAGCAAACCAAGTATGTTATTCAACTATTCTAAATTTTAATAATGGCCAATGGCAATGGTTACCTATTTGATAAGATTGGACAATTTATCAGTTTAAATGAGACGGTTAATTCATCAACCGATACCAGGAGACCAGAATGCTAAGTAGATTTATCTATGAGTATAATCCATAGTCTCTAAGTCCCTGGTCTACAGGAACGTCAAATGGATTCTTGCACGCGATGTATTGCCTAATATAGATGGGATAGCCACTGACTTATGCCCTAGGACTCAATTAAGGGGTTTATGGAAGTAATATAATGCTCGGATCACATAAAAGCACCATTACCTCGATTGCATATTACAAAATTCATGGACAGTGAAAATTTCATATGCAACACGTGCCTCGTAAATACGCCTACACCCAGTTCACTGAGAAAAAATCAATTTGCTAAACAAACAAATCATACAAAAATGCGAAAAAAATTAAAAGGATATGTATTTGGCGGTGACCCGACAATTCATCCTGCGACAATTCATCCTGCGACAGTTCATCCGGCGACAGTTCATCCTGCCGACAGTTCATCCTGCCGACAGTTCATCCTGCCGACAGTTCATCCTGCCGACAATTCATCCGGCGACAATTCATCCTTCCTGATCATTTAGAAGATTTTTTCTTCAAGTAAGTATGCAAAGAGGATATACGGCCGTACAACCAAAATCGATATACTTATATCTGAAGGCATCTTGAGTGGATATCCGCTGTAAAAATATTTTTACTAACAATAATTTCGACTCTCCGAAGAACCATGCGTGAATAACAAAATACGACATACTTATACGTGCAGTCGGCTTAGCAAAAAACCGTAAAGATTCCTACTTGCATATAATACATATAACTTTTTTATCTGAAATTAACACCATCTTTTTAGGGTGAATTGACTAATTTAAAAAAAAAAACACAAGAGTCCCAACCGTCTCGAGCCAGTGAGTGCCAATGGCATCTCCAATTTTGGTATGGTGTGATGCTGAAGGCAGTGGCGAGGGGAAGGAGATGTGGAAAAAGTATCTTCCTGGCTATTCAGATCTAGTCACCAAACACGGCTTAAGCCATTTCAAGTAATTAGACTAAACCAATATACACTGTACAACAGCGAAAAAATTTAAACAAATCATATGAGTGGGGAGGGGAAGGAGATGTGAAAAATTCTGCTGATTTGACAAAATGCTATTCAGATATAGTCACCAAACACGCCTAAAGCCATTTCAAGTAACGTTTCAATTCTGAATGAATACTGACGAATGGTAAAATACGACATACTTATATGTACATCTACTTAAGATTTAGGAGGTGGACATGTTTACCGTCGCCCCGGGAAACATTTATTGGATAACCAACACCCATGCCATAGGTCATCCCAAGTGGTTCTCTACGTTTGGTGAATTATAAGGGTTGCCCGGGTTCTTGGAGTGATGTTTTCCGTACTCTCTCGACCCATCGCCTTGCACCGCAATTCATCTGGCTATTCAGATATGGTCACCAAACACGCCTTACACCATTTCAAGTAACGTTTCAATTCTGAATGAATACTGACGAATAGCAAACGACATACTTATAGATATCTGTATATCTAAACTTAGGTTCACTATATTGTAAAATTGAAAAGTAATGCAAAAATTTAATATTTTTTTAATTTGTAACAAAAAAGCACGGTTATAGGTACTTCACTTCTAAGACCCTTATCAGAGTCTCAGGTAATAAAATTATACCTGCCCGGGCAACCCTTATAATTCACCAAACGTAGCGAACCACTTGGGATGACCAATGGCAGGGGTGTTGGTTATCCAATAAATGGTTCCCGGGGCGACGGTAAGCATGTCCACCTCCTAAATCTTAAGTAGATGTACATATAAGTATGTCGTATTTTACCATTCGTCAGTATTCATTCAGAATTGAAACGTTACTTGAAATGGCTTTAGGCGTGTTTGGTGACTATATCTGAATAGCATTTTTTCAAATCAGCAGAATTTTTCACATCTCCTTCCCCTCCCCACTCATATGATTTGTTTAAATTTTTTCGCTGTTGTACAGTGTATATTGGTTTAGTCTAATTACTTGAAATGGCTTAAGCCGTGTTTGGTGACTAGATCTGAATAGCCAGGAAGATACGTTTTCCACATCTCCTTCCCCTCGCCACTGCCTTCAGCATCACACCATACCAAAATTGGAGATGCCATTGGCACTCACTGGCTCGAGACGGTTGGGACTCTTGTGTTTTTTTTTTTAAATTAGTCAATTCACCCTAAAAAGATGGTGTTAATTTCAGATAAAAAAGTTATATTACATGCAAGTAGGAATCTTTACGGTTTTTTGCTAAGCCGACTGCACGTATAAGTATGTCGTATTTTGTTATTCACGCATGCTTCTTCGGAGAGTCGAAATTATTTTTAGTAAAAATATTTTTAAAGCGGATTTCCACTCAAAATGCCTTCAGATATAAGTATATCGATTTTGGTTGTACGGCCGTATATCCACTTTGCATACTTACTTGAAGAAAAAATCTTCTAAATGATCAGGAAGGATGAATTGTCGCAGGATGAATTGTCGGCAGGATGAACTGTCGGCAGGATGAACTGTCGGCAGGATGAACTGTCGGCAGGATGAACTGTCGCCGGATGAACTGTCGCAGGATGAATTGTCGCAGGATGAACTGTCATGGAACCGTATTTGGCAAACATATTTATTTAAAAGAATTGTCCCTATTTTTATGAATTTTATTTTAAATAAATTTAATATTTCTTTGAACGGAAATCAGGTCACGAGACCTCTGTACTATGGGTGGAATAATAGGAATTCAATTAGTAACCCCACTGCACAATATGATGACTAATGACTTTATTGAAAAATGTGTCCTGGTAATGTGGGTTTTATTCTACGTGGTTTCTGATTTCATTACATAGGTTTTATTTTGTTATTCGGACAATGAAGAGATTTCGTAAAATGATTTTTAAGAATGGATCACAACGGCACTAACGGCATCGATTGACAACTAAGGTGACGTCACCTGATTAAAATTAATATGGTGCGTTTAGAACTTCGAATAGGGCCATTTTGCTATGGAAAAGTACATTTCAAAAAAAAAATGCATTTATAAAATTTTTTTGCTATTCCATCTACAGATAATGTTGTAAAGTAATACTTAAAAACAACCACATGTTCACATTTTGAGATCGTTGTTTTTCAGAAACCAATAATCGTTGGATTTTCTATAGAGTAGGTACCTACACAACTTTGTAGTTTTTCTTTTTGGAATTATTTATTTTTAGGGTTCATGTTTATAGACCAACGAATATTTATATAATTAAGTCATTTTTCACATGAATTTAAAAAAACTACAATTTTCTGTTTCATTTCGAGTTTCTTAACAATAAAAAACAAAAAAAACAATTTTGGAAAAAAGACTGATAAACAAAATCAATTATATTATTTGAAAATATTTAATTGAAAATTATTAAGAAATATAATACCTACCTAATATAAAATATATAATTCCATTAAAACCAGACTTACGAGTATTCGATGCGAAATAATCACTAATAAAAAAGATTGCGCACCATCCCAGAGACGTTAATTTCCGGAAAATCATATTTAACCTAAAAGAGTAGAAAGTCAGTATTCCGGATTGCATCACATTTAAAAAAATCCGGTTTAGGCAAATATTCTAAGATATTCTGTTATCGTATTTTTGAAACCCTGGCGATTTTTTAAAAATTTCAATCTGAAAAAATCAGAAAATTTTTTATAAACCGGAAAGACGGGACATAATTTTATGGGTGCGAAAAAACGATAATTACATAGCCGAAGATCATTAAAAAAATAACGTTTTCCACACGAATATAAATAAATTGAACGGGGTTCTCTTTGTAACATCTGTAAAAACACAGCCATCTTCATCAAAAAATCAAACCAAAAGATAAGTTCGCATAGAACAAAAAATAAATCTAGTGAACGTTAAACGCAAATTCAAAAATTCGCCGGAAATCAAAGTGTTGCCATATAAAAAAAAAATAATCAGTGTCGAATTTTACAAAAATAAAGGAACATAATCGGAGACGGGACATTTTCATGTAGTGGCGTCATGAGCTCAAAAATGGATTTATTAATTTAAAAATAAAAAAAATTACATTTCTAAAAAAATTTACTAACATTTTCGTAGTCTTAGTAAAAAAATCTATCCACACGATTTTTTCCAATTCGTTATGAAATCCATGCATGTGGCCTATTATAAAGAGAAAAAAGGAAATCACGTGAAGTAAAATATCACAAGAAATATACCGTAGGCAAGAGATTGATGTATTTTTTCTTGGAGACAAAATATTAAAATAAAAATCGATATTTTATTTTGTGACTGACCAGATAGTCCCTTTAAATAATTTAAAAGGAAACCCGGTCGCTGAGAAATTTTTTATTATATATTGTTATTATATTATATTAAAATTAATTGTTATTATATTATATTAAAAAAATATATGCAGTACTGTCAAAATCGAGAAACGAAATTGGGGAAAAAAAATTATGGACAAAACGCCGCCCGGTTTCCTGTTAAGCTTTTGACTAAATTAAGCCAACAAAATTTTCTTTTGCATTATACGCTGTCCCTTCGGAGGAATTAACGAGGATAACTTCGACGTGGTCACTAAAAATAATTGACCAAATAAGCAACAAGCACATCCCAGTATCGCAGTCCCAGTATCCAGTTCCAAAGCGCCGCAGGCTCCCGATTCGTGGATGCATCGTGTTAGGGGTGCAAAGCTGGAAAAATCCAGAATCACCGCATCACATCACATTACTTTTTATTCGATTTTTAATTCCTAACTATTCGCACGTATTTGCTTTATTCACACAGTGGAATTAAAATATAATCTCGTTGTTAACTCTTTTCGTGACGGTGTATAACGCAAGAAATAATATTTTAAGAGCAAATGTGGTCGATGTAATTTATTTTCCAGTTATTGACCGGTCAGTGATTGGGTGGGCATAGCGCTTGGGTCTCACCCGGGTTTCGCATGTTCGATTCCTCTACTGGCTAAGTCTTCCATCACAACACAAGCAACATTTTCGGCTTTCTGTGGTGGTAGTAGGAGATTTTCAAACTTTTTGGGTTATTCGTAACTCGGGAATGTTTGTCTTTCTTAACAAGTTAAAAAGTTAGTTAAATTTATAATGAAAACACCGATAAACTACATTAGGCGATTTTTTTTAAATATTTGGCACGTTATCAACTTATTATTGTGCTTCGATATGCGCCAATATTCGTGTGAGGGCTTCAAATAAATCAATATTACGAGCAATAAACCAAATTCTTAAACTCACGTTTCCGATTCGCAATTATTTCGATTCCGCAAGTTTATTAATGTACGCACACAAATAAAATAATATACTACTTGATCGCAAATTCACTTTATGGCGTCATTTTTAATTAAATGATTACAAATCACTTTGTATCGCTTATTTAATCAAAATTATCAACATATCTCGAAACAAAGGGTTTTTTCGTCAGGATTAACTGAGAATTTTTGCATAATCATTTGTTTTGAAACGTGCTGTTTTCATTAAATTAAACTATTATATTTGAATCATCAATATAGGTACTTATCGATACAACGTTACTAACATAAATACATATATACTGTAAAGGTACTGTCAATTATAGAATAACGGTTATTATATTCCTTCAATAATATAAGAAGCAAGTTACCACGTACGTTCATTTCGATTACTCCATGATGACGTGGATACGAGCGCTGCCTGGTTTTACTTTAGTACTTTTTTTATTTAAAAAATGTTGCTATACATGTATATTTATATACTTACATATACTTAAGTATACTAAATAGCCGCTAACTCAGGAATATGAACGATGTATCGTTATAGTATTCCCATCCGCGTGATTCGCATCCACACAATACTGGATAACGCAATACTATTTATTATCACGGAATTACTAGATAAAAACCCAGCGACAGGCATTGCTCCGTTCGAGATAACGTTATCAACCACAGAATTCAGGGTAGTACCTACCTATATATTTATACAGTGGGGGTATTTTTTATGAAACGCAGAAGCTTTCCATTACATAAAATATTTATATTTTAGATAATATGTATTGAGGCACTGCAAAATTGTCCCAACTAATGCGAATTGAGTAAATGAAACCATGCTAATTTTGCTATTTTGAAGAAAAAAAGTGTAACATAAAATACGGGGGCCGGCAAGGAAGGGCGAAATAAGAAAGATTAAGTGTCCATTGGTGATTATGACCTGGTACTTGAGCATATAAAAAACCGTTTCATACTATGTTTCGATTCTGAATTATTGTCTTCACCAGGGCGGTACTGACAACATCTTACACCTAATCTAACCCAACCTATTATTTACCATTGTTGAGTTGTCACTGTTAACGCAACCCACCTGGAAAGTTATGTTAAATTTAATTGATTTAAATTAGACGTCGGAGAAATTGGACTCGGACAGAAACTAAATCAAACAGTTCGGTATTCGCAACGACTTGGTAGATTGGAAAGCTCAACATTAAATCCTGCAATTTTCTTACCTACCCAATGAACCCTAGAAATGTCCAGTGTATCAATATTCAATGTACAATGTATCAATATTCCTTGAGCCATAAGATATTCTTATCATCAATAATAGAAGACAAAGCGGTAAGTATTTTCTCTCGACCATTCCAATGTGTACTAAGCGCTATAGTTGTTGTATCAAGTTAGTTATTTATTCATATTTTTTTTAAATAGTACAGTCCATAAATTGACTAGCAGAATATATGCGATCACAGTTAGATTAGCACTATTGTTTACCTACCACTCTTTCAGCGAAAAAAACTGGAACTGGTAAACTGGAATTTTCTCGGCGGCAATTTTCCTTTATTCCAGTGTAGGCTTATCTTACGCTTCCGAATCCCAGATTTCATATATTGAGAGATATTGTCCATCGGGTTTAGCGGATGCGTAATATTTATTTGTCAAATGAAAATTTTGGTACTGGTCCTTCAAGCGCAAATGGTTTATCTAACAGCATCTTCAAACACAAAAGTGTACAGTAGAGTCGCAGTTTCACGACACGAACTGTTAATGATTTTTCGCAATCAATAAAAAACCATTGTATTTTTTAATGTCTGAAATATGTAAATCTTAGATTTAAAAGCATTCTCGCCTTATTGCGTAAATTTAAAAGATGAAAAATAAAGTATAAACATTATTGCATTGTTATTGCGAGACAAATACAAATGCATGTAAATATTGATAAAAAAGGTTAATTTTATTACACACTCTGTAGTTTTCAACCAGAAAAGTGTACTGACTGGTTAATATATTATCCACGAGTACCAGGCGAGCATAGGTTAAAGGCAGGGAGCGTCCGTGTCGCGACGCCAACAGCGGGACACGACGCTATCGCACTCCATCCATTAGGACAATGATAGGAAATGTATGTCACGAGTGGGTGCAACCGGAGTGATGGACGTTGTATGTGACGTGTTAAATTATTAGCAGGGTTCTTAACCTTTTCAAAAAGGAGAGTTCGGATGGTAAACACACATTAAAAATGTAGTACATTTACCCGGCGCATAAAGTAAGTTACGATATTCATTGGACTAGAATCGACCTTCTTCTTAAAATCACCAATATTCTTTTTTCTCACTCCTTAAGGGCCATTAACCGGCCAGTGGCCGAGAATTCAAATTTCGTCGAAAGATGTTCTTACGATCATACAGGGCGGTTCCAATGAGAAAGATTAATTACTCTCCGTACCAGCTTTTTTAAATAATAACTTAATATCGATTTTATTTCAATCAAAATTTGCTTCAATTTATGCCTACATTCAAAAATGCTGAAAGGCGTGATGATAAAAATATTAAAATTATTTACTTTTGTAATTATTTTTTGATAATAAGTATTTATAGCAAAATAAGAATGTAAAAAAAAAACTTAAATAAAAGTGTAATAATATAAAATACTAGCTTTTACCCGCGGCTTCGCTCGCATGGTATTAGTGGGAAATTACTGTATAAAGAATTTTCCCACGTTAATAAAAAAAAAATTCCGTGATAAAAAGTAGCCTATGTCATTTCCCATTCCTCCAATTTTCTCTGTTTAAAAAAAATCACATAATATAAACAAAAAACTATAAGACAAATAAAATTCTCATACCAACTTGTTTTATTTTATTTTGATTTAACATTTTTTTAATGTTTGCATACAAATAAAATATTAAACATCTGAATCGAAGTAGTAACTTATTGAAACTGCGATATTAATCCAAATCTGTAAGGCGTGAATGGGTACCGCCGCCCCGCGAACCTTTATTGGATAACCAACACCTCTGCCATAGGTCACCCCAAGTGATTCGCTACTTTGGTGATTTAGCAGATTTATGGGGTGAGGTTTGTCTAGGTCTTGGAGGTGGTTGACTGGTAAATACTGAATATCAGATTCCTTCCCTTAAACCCCTTTCCTTCCAAGAACTCTCCTCTCCTCCCTTTCCTTAAAAAAACCCTCCACACATCATCCCAAACGATGACATAGGCCCTAAGGAAAATTATTTTCCTCTGCGTGCTGCCTGACGCACCGCATGTTTAAGTCTTCGCACTTCAGCTTGTGGAAACGTCTCTTCAAGTCTTGCAACTTTCATAGCTCGAGCTTTATTAGAGCTTTTGATTAGATTCGACTTACGCTTTCGTGGCATAATTGTTATTATTCTTGCTGAAAATAATTATGGTTTAATAGAAAATTTCAAAATTTGAGAATGACATTTCGCAAATAAAAATTCAAATTATAGAAAATATTTAAATTATAGAAATAGAAATTTATTTTAAGTACCTACTCCCTTTATTAGTATTTTATTCATATTTGAATCCAGAGTAACCTAAAAAAATAAGAAAATGACAGTCCACTTCAAACGTTATGCTTTAAAGCAACGTTAAGCTTTTTGTTCGGAGAATAAACATTTATAGAGATATGTAGATATTAACTACGACGCCAAAAAAGTACTCTTTTTAATCACAACAAAGCACTCTTTTTAAGCCTAAAATTTAAAAAAAACATTGTTTCTAAGGTAACAATTTGTTTGACGTTTGCAATAACTCGATTTTGTTAGGGACAGAAAACGTATGATACATATTTTCATAACGCCACAACTCATTCATAACGCCAGAGTTTATCAATATGTAAAGCCGTTGTTACTCGCAAATAAAGTAGCTTTTGATAAAGGGAAGAATTTTTAAATTCCATTCGATATTTATTGCGTGAAAGAGTAAGGACCATCCAACCAACCATCCATACAATCTTTCGCATTTATAATATTAGTAAGATATATAATATAAAACTTAAATATATTAGTTTTTAAGACCGTAAATAAATAGACAAACTGAAGTATTTTCGTCACAAAACACGTGCGCGGATTTTTTTAAATGATTTCATTTAAACTAAAATATGGCTTTCCCAGAAAATTTATTGTTTTATTTTACTATATGATTAAATGATTTAAAATGTGTGTTGTACAATACAAAATTTTGTTTGATAATTTAACAAATCAGCCAACGACCTGCGGTACGGTATAACCTTGTTATGCTAAAAAATAAATATATTTTCTCATAATTTAAAACATAACTTTAACAGATAAAATAACAATATTTCGAAATCAATTTATAATTTTTTGTGGAAAAAAGTCAACACAGCTAAAATTTGATTTAAAAATGACGTATTTCCGGTTTTGTCTAGTTATTCCCTTTTAAAACAGAATTTAGTTACTTATTTCTGACATTCAAAATGAGACGAAATTACTCTCTATTTAGAAAAGCTATGCAACGCTGGGGACCTGTTGTGGTATGATATAATCTCACCGCAAGATAATTTTGAACACTGCTGACAGCGGAGATGCACATGTCAATCTGTTAAAAAGCCATTAGCATTAACTTTGGCCGGTGTTGCAAGCATAATGATAATTATTCTTCATCATCCATGTCTGGCCGATGACTCATCATTCATTAAAGTGTCCAATCGATCCATCAGGAGGCGAATCCATTACTGTTGGTTACCTTTACGGGGGTCGCGGTACAAAGGCACCATTTAACTGGGCTTTGATCAGATAATTCCTAAAGGGTTGCCCAGTCTAATGGATATAATATTTGTGCCGTTGTCTTTTTGTTTGCCATTATGACAAGGCAGGATTTAATATTATTGATTCCTCTTGACTTGACGCTCGCACTCACTTGAAATAATTTCTATGTCGTGTAATATCTGTATTTTTTTATGTGTTCCGTATCCACACAGAGTAATATTTTGTTTGTAGACCCTTATAGACAGAACTTCTCAAGTGATATTTTTATTTATTTCTATTCTCGTACATGCATTATTCTTGTAAAATAATTCTTGTAAGAGGACAGCTGAGATGTTGGCATGTTTTAGATTAAGTGTTATTTTGACGTCATAAACAAAAACACAGCATCGTCCTTCAGACTTTCTCTGTGGTTTCACCCATGGCGGTTTTGTATATAAGGTTAGTAGCAGTTCAAGTAGGTACTCGTACAACTTAATGTTATGTAGGCACTTTTTTAACAGTATAGTGAAAAGAAAAGAAAATAAAAAAATAATTGTATTCAAATCCATAATCATCATAGTGATAATATATCAAATGAACATTTTTATTGCGCGACCTACATGAAATGATTATGGAAATCAAAGTATTTGTTAAAACGTGATAATAATAAAAGATAAATAATTATCTTGAAAAGAACTATTGACCACCAGCCACTGGCAAAAATAATATTGTGGTGATACATTCTGTTCATAAATATATATTTTTTGTTTGAGTTGGGTTATGTTTGGAGCTGTTATAATGTTTTGAACAAATTAATTTTTTGATTAATTTTTGATATGTGATTTGTGAATAATTGTACATATATTTGTAGTTGTTTCAGTGTGGTGGGCATGCTGTTATATATTTTGATTGAGTAGTACTTAAAGTTTGTTTGCCCGTGTGAGTTATGTGTTATCGGTATATATGATGAAATGTTTTATTTTTAATTTTTGTTCAACCTTTTTATTATTATTTTATTTCTTAGAGATAATAAATTACAAAATTATTACAAAACGTTTATAATACGTTACTCCCAAAGAGTTTAATAAAACTTATTTCGGGAAGGACAACATTATACATCAAAAAAAAATTATTTTTACACAGGAACACTTACACTAACAAAAACCTTAAACCTTACTTAACTTTTATATGCATTATATTACTGATGTCTGAAGTAGCCACCAAAGTTAGTAAAGAGTAGGTATTCGATTCAACCAAGATTTAAACTATACCGCCATACATCGGAAGCTCAGCTCCGCTTATCTGACAACTATCAAATTTCCATATTATAATTTAAGTTATACGCTAAAACCATATCATAAACATTGTAAAACTTGGTAATGCGCGTTTTCTTCCCGCGACAAAGTATCCCCGACAAAATATTCCCCAACAAAATATCTACTAAATCTTAACCTAACCTATCCAAACAAAAAAAATGGGACAAAAATAATACAGACATCCTGTAAAAAAAATAAATTTTATTGTTAAAAAATATTAAATAGGGACACAAATAATATACTTTAATTACAAAATTCTGAAATGGGACAAAACTGTACAAATAACAAAAATTTATTGTCTTTAAAATTAAAAATTTATTGTCTTTACAGGATGTCTGTATTATTTTTGTCCCATTTTTTTGTCAGGTTAGGTTGGGTTAGATTTTAGTAGATATTTAGTTGAGAGATGTTTTGTCCGTAGGATATTTTGTCGCGGGATGAAAAGTCGCGGTACCGTTATATTTACCTTATTTATTCAGCCAAAAAAAAATAATGTCGTCAGACATAACTGCATCAGCAATGTACTCATTTAGGTACCCATTTCAAATCCCGTTTTCGGCAGAAACCTTCTTTGTTTTTCATGTGTTTTTCTAATGCTTTATATTTTTAATTGGTATTATATCAGGTAGGAAGACGAAGATGCAGCACAGCTTCTCCAGGTACCAAACTGGAAGTCAGCCGCTGAGGACAAGAGGAGTTGGAGGCAACTGTTGCAGGAGGCCAAGGCTCGAAATGGGCTGTAGCGCCATCGAAGATTGTAAATTTAAATACCTACCCACTTACAACTAGTAAGTGACAAAAAAACATTATGAAATTTTATTTAAACTCTTTCCTTACAGAAGTATAAAAATGCATCGTAATTTAACCTTATCATAATTAAGTCCCCCACTTAAGTTTCCGAGTTAGTTTTTCTCTCAGTGAATAGCCGTTTCCTCGCATAAGTACCCCTACTTAGCGTCCTATAATAATTATGCAAACGACAGTTAAGCAAATTTATTGGCATTTTCCGGCAGCTAAACGCTTTGTTGTCATGAAAACTAACTAACAGTTATGAAGTATAAACAAAGTGTTAATTCTAAAACAGCGCCAAGTTGTTTATTTTAAAGAGAACGGAGTATATTATGTGTACAGTTTGTATAATGGAACCTTTGTTACCTGTACCTGAGAGCTGAAGGCACCTGCTTTGATAAACACATCTTAATATCCTGACTTAATTACATTGATTAAATGTTTATTGGAGAACTTTGACTACGAATGTAAAAATACTTCACTGAGAATTTTAAATGTTATAAATTCAGTTGTTTAAGGGCCAATGCACGCTTTAATTAGTGGTAAGTGATTCAGTAGTTCATATAATATAAGTAGTAATTTTATTTGGGAGGAGGGTTTTGGCTACGGCCTACCGCCCCGGAAAGCATTTATTGGCTGCCGTAGGTCACTCCAAGTGGTTCGCTACGTTTTGTGACTTGGCAGGGTTCATGGGGTGAGGTTTGTCAGGATTTTAGCGGCGTATGTGTTTGTTCAACAACTGCGTCGCAGGCCACATCGAGAAAGACTGGTGGGGTTTCAGGACTCTCTCCTAATATCGCATTGCACCGCAGTTGGAGGAATAAATTCATTCGTTCGTCACTTTTGGACACACTGACCCCCAGATTCCTACCCACTCCTCAAAACTTTTTCCTTCCCAGAACTTTTACCCCTCGCTTTTCTAAAAAACCCTCCACACAGAAACCCCAAAGATGACATATGACATTAGAGGAATTATTTTCCTCAGAGCCTCCTGTGTGGAGCTAATGTAAAAAAAGTGATAGAAAAAATATAAACGGACTCTTCAAGCGATTTGTATCATGAATACAGGATTAATACACAACATCTTACTACACGCTTAAGTTAATTCTTATAATTAATAACCAACAAATTCCAAATTGTTGAAATCGAAGATGCGAGTGGAAGAAGGTGGTGCATTTTAAAAAAATGCTGTTTTTGGCCACTCGATTCAGAAACTAATTGCTTGAACCGGTAAATTGTATATATTCGATTAGCTTATTACAAAAAAGATTTTTTATCAATTCATTTACTCGCTGCTTATGCATAAAATACTGAATTATAACAATAACATAATTGGCACATAATTATTAATGCTAACTCCTTTCAACTAACGACCAACATAGGAGCTAGCAATATGTATAATTTATAAATACTTGAAGAGTAGAAAAAACTGCCGTAAGGAATTTTTAATGTTTTCCGTTCGGTTTTGCAAAAACTTCAGTCATTTTTCAAAGTTTTGAATCAGCCGGCAGCCGCTCAAATAATAATATTTTCTTAAAAAGACAAAATCTCGTGGTTCAATTTCAAGTTGTTATAAAAAAGGGTTGACTTGGGTCATAATGTTATGTTGGTTGTCAAAATGTTATAAATCAGATTATATCTTATAGAGCATGAGACAATGAGATTATTACAGTGATCTTTGTTTTCTCAGGTAGTGGACCTTAAGCAAGCGGCTGTGTGTAATACTTTGTATGAGTAGGAGGTTATTTAAATAAAATGCTAAAGTGCTTAGAACACAGTTAAGTTAATTTATTAAACTGAAATACAAATAATAGCTATCAGAGCTAAACTAAATACTGGGCATCTTGAGGAGCTGATGTGTGGGCGATGCCATAGGCGAATAATGCTGCTGCCTTGGGAGATATGCGGTCTGCTCCCTCCGCTGCTGACATATGCTAAAACGGCGGACTGGAGCGAGAGACAGCCCTGCGGTTTCCCGGCGACGTCACGTCCCAGGGCGGTTGCCAGCCAACCGACTACGATGATGATGGCCAAGGTCATCTTGGGCCGCATCTCTGCAAGCACCTCCGGCTCCAGGTGTAGTCGGAAGGTCTTATGATGGCTGCGTAACTCCCGCAGAAATAATTTTCTCCCATGGTACTCCGCTTCTGATCCATGATCTTGATGAGTTTGCTAATGGTCTTGAATTTTGGGATGCCGCTGATGAGCGCGGATTTACTGATCTTCACATGATGTACAATAATGGAGAACTATGGATATATGATGCGTCGACCCACCATAGGGACTGTGGCCAAGGTCACCTGTGGCTGGTCAAAGAATGAGGAGCTTAAGGCCAGTCCTGCCTTGTGTCCCTCTGTCAGATTCTCAGAATCACCATCTGAGCAATGGCAATGTTGCCAATATAACAAGTATTTTTTTAATTTTTTTTTTAAAGTAAATATTCACAATAAATAATAATAATATAACATTTCATATCAGACATCACTTTTTTTGGTTACCGGGTTTGGTTCTCGGGTCTAACTGGGGAGCTAGTCTATGTAATTATATATATAGATAATAATATGAAAAGTTACAAACATGGAAAAATAATATTTTCAAAAATTCTGTAAAATATTACAAAATATAATTCAATAAGAAAATTACGTATAATTGTAGAAACAGAAAATCAACAAAAAATCAACAAAAATATTAGCAATAGAATATATCAGAAAATCATCGATAATGAATGTTTATTATCTTCATACCTTAAGGTACCCATTCACAGAGATATATTATAAGTTACATTATTTTTATGTGACAAATTTTATAAAAAAATCACCTTCAGAAGTTTTTAAAAATTGATTCTTCGCGTATTTTTACTTGACACGCATTATTACGTAATATTTCCTTTTTGTACTTCTCGGTATCCATAATACTTATTTTTTCTTTTTATTTTACGTAATTACGTATAAAACCCCAAAAGGTGTGAATAAATAAAACGGACATATAAATCCCTCACAAATATTTTTCGATTATTAACACTTTTCAACATTTTAATAACGATTTGGGGATTCGCGGTTTAATTTTTTCAATTTAAAATTAACAGTTTAAACAATCAAAAACCTTAACAGCACAAAGGAAGGTCAAAAATATTTGGAACATTTCTTGATGAACCTCAGCGTTATAGTCGTAACGAAATTAATTGAAATTTTAGTTAAATTGTACAAATAATAATTAAAACGCCATCACATCTCATGAAGCCTGAATCATTATTCCCTTAAATAATTATCGACTAAATAGTTGGGTACACGTTCGCAAATTAGAGGCCTCGCGCTGACCTCCAAAATGATGAGCCTAATTTTGAGTCGAGTACTTGAAAGTCATATTATGGAGACGAATAACGAATGGAAATAATCGGTTGTCAGCTTAGGATCTTCCCGAGGGAAATGAATTATCTAAATAACTTGAATGAGGAATGTTGTATGATAAAATTGGAAATAAACAGTTATGTGAAACTTTATTGGTATGGTATTATTATATACTTTATGTGTATAGTATTATGAACAGTTTTGAAGATCTGTAGTATGTAGCAGAAGCTATTTTTTTTAAATGTAACATATATTTACTAAGAAACACAGGTATGTATCCATTAATAAAATATTTTATTAAAAGAAAGACTAAAATTCTGTGGTACGAATAATCTGACAATACATTAAAATATCCCACTACCATCACAGTAAGCGGAAAATATTGGTCATGTCTATTAAAAACTCGAAGCCTGAGTGGGACCCAAACGCGACGTCAACTCAGCCACTGACCGGTCAATAACAACATACAGGAAATGGTCCGTGTGATACACAAGAATAAAAATTTTAGTCGATGCTTTAAGATTTCTAGAAACATCAAGATTTTTGATAAATATTTTAGGTGCTGTGAAAACATCCATTAAAATTTAATTAAAAATATAAATGTATCCATTATAATTAAAATTTAAATGTAAACCTTCTAAAAATTTCACTAAACACTTTTTGTAGATTTAAGTAAAAAGATGCAGTCTATCAGAATTGTTTATATTAGTTTTAGGTAATGTTGTACATTTTTGTATTATGGTTCTAAATTTCAATTTGTAGTAATTTTATTGGTCAATGAGATACATATTCTTATCACCTGTCATATATGAATTTATAAAGACTGTTCACAACGCTAATAAATAAAATAAAAATCAAATGAAATAAATAGATAAACATCCGAAATGTTCTTTCAGTCCTACATTTCGCAAGTAGTAACATTATTAGTTTTTTGAACACTAAGCAAAAATTTTGTGCAGGTACCATTATTTTTGAGCGAAGTCAACAATATTTTTTTGGAATTCCATTTACACCTACATAGTTCTAGAATGAAATGAAGCACTCTCAATACCGCCTTACTGAGAAATTATTTTCAAACGAAGAATTCAAACGTTGTATTTGACCAGACATGAAAAGCTAGGTACCTACTTCATAACAATCCCTTTCCCATCGTCCTTTCATTCCCCGAACTTTCACTTACTTCATTGTAAAGGGGGTGTCGATGCACCACCGACTACTAGCAGTTGTTGTAACACTAGAAACATAAAACTACTGTAACGCGGCGTATGATATGGTGGAATTTATTCTCATCACTGTATTTTTGAACTGTTTTAGGATAAGACTCTCACGTCCTTAGAAAATAAATTAAGTCTTCTGAATATTCAGCCAGGGACCAACTAGAATTATCGTCTAGCTTTGAATGTTAGCTATTGGATTGTAATTGAGTTATTCATTTGGAATAACTATTATTGATGAGGGAAACCAATATGATTCCAGAATGCTTAGTATCGGTTTAACATCATTTTACCTTAATTAAACTACGAACAGTACCAATGTTTGGTACCAACGCAAAATCATGTACATATATTTCTAAAATCTTATACCGTTATATTCTACATTTATACTTATTATAAACATATATAATACAATTTTACTCCTAATAGGGATTACTTGAAAAAAGGATAATTTTGTGATATTTTCATCCCATGTGTAATTTACTTTCAACGTAAAAATATTACACACATTTATTTTTTGTTAACGGTCTTTTTTTCATTCAAAAGAAAATTTTTTACGTGTTGTGAAAATAATAATTTCACTAATCAAAATAAACAAATATATGTTTATGTTATTCTTGTATTGTTTTGTATTTATTATATTTAGATAGTGAAATTGCATAACGTGGATTGACTAGATGATCATCTGTGGAAAAGTATGTGGAAGGGTTTAGTTATTCCTGTGGGGACATAAAGTCATATAAATTAAATTTTATTTGAAATTTACATCATAAGCAGTAAGTTAGCATTACATTATAAAATAGATAAGGCGAGAAAACAGGAAAAACCTGTAATGTCTTGCTTCCTGAAATGGCAGTAAATGTCATTTCAAATAAACATTAGTTCAGGGGAAATTCGAAGCTTTTTAAATATTTCCCCGAGGCTTGACATTTGTGGCTTATTATTTATTATAAATAAAGAAAAAATATTTTATACTGTTAAAAAAAATAAAACATTCTAAACAATTGTGATAGGGATTTTCGTCTGTTCTTTTTTTATTCACGAAAAAAATTAAAAAGTAGTAGTTATTTTTATTTCTCTTTTAAGACGACGAATAAATTTTTTGAAACGATTTAAATGTGCTATTTTCGATTTTTTGTAAAACTGACAGGTTTTATTCGTGAATTCGGCGGCGTTGACATCACGGTGGCGTTTTAATAATGACGTTGGAACCGTTTCATATTAAAATTAATCATTTTTAGTACAATGATCAGAAAATCGGAAATTTATTTTTAAATCTTCCACATATTTATTACTGTATTCAGTTTGTGAAAAAAAACCATTGTTTTATTCATCGTGTAAATTATTTATTAAACACATTAAAATTTTTCTCTAATTAGGTCCTTCTAAGCCAGACAGTACTGTTGGCTGTCTAGTAAATTAAAAATAATAATATATTTCGCCTGTTTCATAACCGATGGCTATATAGATTTTGGGGAGCATTAACCTCCTTAACTTTCAAACAAAGGCGACTAACATTCTAGTCAACTCGTATGTGGTTTAACGTCTAGACTATTGTATACGAACGTCTTACCAAATATCCAATTCAAGATCGCCAACCAGTCAATGTTTCTGCATGACTCATCAACGGATTTATTGAAATGTTGCCTTATTTCTGGGAATCTTAGTTGCATCCGCCATACTTTCTGTCGGGCTTAGGACAAAATACAGTGTATGGGCCATTACATCAATGTTTATGCATTTATTAACTTACTTGAAGGTTGGAAATGCCTCAGCACGCTACCAATTAATGCATAGTGTCATAGCTGTTCGTGTTAATAGTGTACGCTCGTATAAACGCTCGCTTTTAATTCTCGGGGTTTTCATCCACTCTGTAAAGTTCTAAATGGAAAGGCAAAAGTTTCAAAAATGCAACCTCGGGGTTCTTTCACAAATCACTTTATTAGTGTGGCATATAATAAAATAAAAGAAGTATGCAGCAGTATCTGTTTTAATTTTTAAATACCCATAAAACCTATCCAATCAGAATCGAATGGCTAACGTTGCGTGAAATGCCTTATTTTTTTATTTTTTGTAAAACTCTACAATTATTTCAAACTAGATGATTCCCGGAATGCATTGCTATGCCATTTAATAAAGAAATTGTTTCTCCCTGCGCGTCCTTTCCCATTCGTCCCGTTCACCTTCCGCCTCCCCTTCCTCTTCCACGTCCCCTTCCCTTCTCACGTTCCCACTCCGTCTCCTCCATCTTCCCTCTCCCCACTTCATTCCCCTCCCAGGTTTCCCTCCCCCCTCCCGGGTTCCCCTCCTCCCACCTCCCACCTCCCACAAACCCCCACCCAAGTTCCCCTACCCCCTCCCGCACTCCATACATTCAGTTCCGATATATTCAGTTTTCAAACAGCATGCATGCCACCTATTGTAATTTTTTAATACAAATTTCATAACGCCAGAGCTCACTAGCAGTTTTATACAAGCCTTGTCCTGACAATAACAAACACAAAAAAAGAATTATACAATTTGGTGCATTCGTTCGGAAGTTATGCGCGTACATACATTTCGGCGATTCATTTTTAATTATATAGATCGATGAGCATAATATTAATTTTCAAACTTTAATAATTGTTCTTCGATTATAGTAAAAACGGTTGGCTTCAGCAAGTTTCGTGACAAGATCTGAATAGATGAACATTTCACAACTTTCTCTTCCTCACCACCTTCCCTTACCGTCTTCCCTGGTCTCGTTATATATTCCTTAGTGCGGTAAACACAATTTTGCCTGGAAAATAAACAAAATTAAATTGTAAAAAGTGGGGCAGATAATGAAAAATGAAAAATATTTTTTTAACGAACGGATCTCTAGAACCTCATTCTAAGAATAAAGTAGGTCTTTCACAGTGTTTCAAACCTTGTATTTTTTTTTAAATCCAGCGAAAAGTGAAAAGTTTTGTAGATTCTTTGAACCCTCAGTAAATTGAATTTTTCAGAATGAGGTCAACTTTTCAGGATTCTGGATACAATATAGAGCGATAATAGATTATTATTTATTTAGGTGTAGGTTTTTATTTTGCACTCAACAGTCAAGATTTTTAAAAATTATTGTTGTCGCATCCTACCTAGGATGTGTCGCCTTCTCAGCTTCAACTCTCTTTTAAATATATTATACTACAACTTGAAAATAATTTTACTAGTGCATTTTTTATCAACTATTTCATACTTTGGGAGGCGGGTATAGGTACCGCCACCCCGGGAACCAATTATTGGATAACCAAAAACCTTTGCTACAGGTCACCCCAATTGGTTCATTTGTTGACTTAGCAGGGGTGCCCGGTTTCACGGGGTGAAGCTTTTCCGGTTCTTAATAGTGGATGCGACTGACCACCAGCTGCGTGGAAGGCCAGATTGAGAGAGACTGGTTGAGGGAGACCTTTTGATCTCTCCAGCAGGACTTTCGTAACATTGCTTTGCACCGCTGTAGAGGATTCATACGCCCATCATTCCTGAACACACTGTTCCCAAGATTCAAACCCACCCCTCATAACTTAATACTTCACATAATATCCTCTCCTTCCTTTTATAGAAAGACCCTTCACACAGCATCTCTATAGATAATATACCTTTCCTCTGAGGGGACCTCCAGAACCTCCCGTGTGGAGCCAATGTAAGAAAAGAAATTTGGTTCTTATCATGGTAAATCAAATTTCTGAGAAATCAATATCATCACTAAAAATGGCAATTTGAATCTTCGAGAATTTTTTTTAGAATTCAGAAGAGTTATAAAAAATTACATAACGCTTTACTTAAGCGCACTTGCTTTATTTCTCAGTTGGATATAAAAAGGGTTTTATTACTTCATCATTTTTCATAATATCATTTCCGACTTTGGATTATTTCTCAGTTTTGACATCAAAATTCAGTAAATTCAATGGGGGGGATGAAACACCAAGCCGAACTGTATAAAAATTTATTACATCTAACACACTTGCATTTAATCAAGGCGCGAATAAACCCTTTTAGCATTTCAGGAAAGAAACATCTTGTATTAATCCGGGAAACTTCTCTTTCAAAACTGGCACCGCATTGTCATGTTTACGTCAAACTTTACTCGGAACCGCAAAAGCTCCGGCAGTTTGCTCACGACTGGGAGCTTTTGTTCCGATATGCAAAGCCCGAGTTTACCTTATCGTCGTACCTGGGATATCCCAAGATCTCGTGGATGATGGTCTCCGGGCAGAGAGCTTTAATAAGCGTCTTTAAACCTCAGGGATCTTGTTAGCTTTTCTGAATTCCGGAATATCGATGATAGCTTGGACCTGAATTAGCTGATTATCAAATCTTTGTTAAAGCTATGTTTCCGGGCCGCGTAGTGAATTAACGATTCAAATGAGAAAAGCTATTAAAACCCGAATCTTTGATGTTACCCTTATCTACGGCAATCCATTAAATATATAATATTCGTAGCAAAGGGACACTTCTAACTTTTTGACTCTCATCTATCTGTGAAATATTTGCAAGAAATTTTTTGTTACATTCTTCCAAACTTTGCAAAATTAATTCATGTCGCTCTCAATATTTTATACCACTCCTATTCGAGTCAGTGACTCGAAATCCACTAAACGTGTATTATCTCGTGTAATTACGAAAATTTGAATAAAACGTCAAAACTCTTAATCGCATTGTTGGAACTTATCATAAATACTTAAGTCCTTGCAAATATTAAAGTTTCAAATACAGTTTGTATCTTCTTAGAGCAAAAACTTGAAATAGTTAATTTTACTTTGGCGTGCTCTGGAAGTAGCATACCGCTCTATAAGTAAAAAGGTTTCCATGTAGAAACCCGCGGAAATATTACATTACATTATGTTAATAATTTGTCTACATCTTTAAGTTGTACACTTTGTTGCCTTTTAGAAGTTGGAAAAAACTTTCTGTCGTTAGAGCTTTTTGAATTCTCGTGTTTCAGGAGTTAAGTCTCGCTTGAAAGTCGAGCGTTTCTCAGAAACTGTGACAGGAATATTATAACAGAATTATGAATTCGGTCCGTGGTATTGAATAAACCAGATAACGTACCAATTTGGTTAACAATAAAACGAAATTCGTAAATTTTTTTATTTATTTATATGTACTTTCTCGGTTTATAATATCTAGGTGTGAAACATGTTGATATTTTTCATTACAAATAATAATTGTAATCCAGTTTTTTAATAGATTAGCTCGCTTTTAATTTATAATAACTTTTGAAGGTTATTCCCATCAACGTACATAATATATTATCGAAAAATAAAATAATACTAACATATCTAAAAGAAAATAAGAAAAAGAACAATATATAACATATAATATATAACAACAGGTCAAATTGATCATCAATTTGACCCTGTTGCCTTATATAAACGCAGAAAAATCTTTGATGCATTATTCTTATACAAAATCATGAACTGCCTTGTTGATTCATCAATGAATGTCATCAACATTGAAATCATCAACTGTTAGAAAATATTGCATTTCGTTGCCCCAAAAAAAATACCAGATCAAACGACTTATTTAGAATACCACACAGTAAATCAAAATACGCGCAAAACTCTGTAATAATACGTATCTGCGAAACTTACAACGCCTTACGAGATGTAGACATTTTCAACCATGAATTGAAATCATATAAAATGCAGCTTAATATATTAATAACTTAAAATACTTTTTTTTTCTTTTTTGTGAAAATTTATAATATTATTATTATCCGTAGCAAATAGTATAACTATGTTTGTTAATAACTTTACTTTTTTTCTTTATTACGTTTTATGTTTTTCCTTATTATGTTTATTTTTTGTCACATAAGTTGAATAGGTAAAAATTCTATATCAAAATTTTTAATTTAATGGAACTTAATTGGTCTACAACACAATGAATGTTCTTTGTTATATTATCATTTTGTATGACTGTTTGTTTCCTAAATAAAAAAAAAAATAAAAAATAAAAAAAAAAAAATAAATAAATAAAAAAAAATAAAAAAAAATAAATACAGAAAAATAAAAAAGTAACCAACGCGGTCACCTAGATAGGACCTGAGATACTATCTAGGTTACAAACCAGTTTTTCAAAAAATTGTTATCACTTAAAAAGGTAGCTGCCAAAAATAATGGAAAAAAGTTAGTCGAAGATAATATGACTTCAAAGATGACATGACAACAAATATGGAAATAGCCTTATAAATTGATTAAAATTCTTGTACACTACCCCCCCCCCCCTTCTCCGCCATATGATATGTATATAAACCCTAGATTAAGAATAATTTGTACCAATCTGAAGATGGCTTTAAAAAGCTGAATCCGGTTACGGTAAAAAATAAATTGTTTAGAAAAAAGTTTTATATAAAAATGTTTTGTTATAATATTACGAGATAATATTGTTAATTCTGAATTTGAAATACCTATGAGATTGCTAAAAATGACTTAAAAATAAGAGATCTCAGTAGCCGAGTTGGTTAAGGCTTCCGGTTAAGGATCCCGGTAAGATGCGAGATCCTGAGTTCGAGTACCAGTTGCGACCGTTATCTTTTTAATTTTTTGGGTTTTCTTCTTTTTAAATTTTTAGTTTAGGTTTATTCGTATTATCTTCTTCTTCAATGAAAATAATAGTTGCTTTTGAAAGTTTTAAGTTGATAATTTGATAATTTGACAACGAAGATTCTCAATGGCAATCACAATAAAATACTGAGACTTACATGCGCCCCTGAGGTGATTTTCTCACGAAAATGGCGCCATAAAAATCATCCAATAATAATAGTAATTATTATTTCAAAAATACATAAAACATCTAATAATGATATTTTATACTATTAATTCACCTTTATAATTTTTTTCTAAAATTTTATGTGCTGAAAGTGAGTCTTCTAATGTATTTCTTTTTTCCATTTGTTGATGAACCTACTTAAATTAAACTATTCACTTTAAAGGTCCATCTCTTAATAAAAGACGCATTTTAGCTATTAAAAGAATTACCTATCTGCGAATTATGCATCTTCCTACTTTTATATGTACGAGTACTATTGCACCCTTTACATATTTGTCATTTTATTATTTTAGCTCTATCGACCATACTAGGGTCATGTCGAAAAAACGTTTTAAGTACAATGAAATACTTATAATACAATATAAATGTTGCATATAATGCAGACTAACAAAATAATTAAGGAAAATTAATTAATAATCTAATTTCAAATCAATGGTCATTCTGAAAATAAGATTGCAATCGCTTTAAGCACATGAAAATCGGAACAAAGATCGCCTGAAGCCTTGGAAATAATTGACGGTCAGATATTTTCTAAAACTTTTCCCAATACAGGTAGGTACAATCTTCAATCTACGCAGCAGAAATTATGCGAAAATACACAATTTTATCTTAAACACTACAAATTTATCTCAAGCAAATAAAATAAACTTATCCATCCGAGATAGATTATAAAGGCACTCTGAAGAGTTAATTAATGTTTTCCGTTACTCTTACAGATTAATTTCCAACAAAGACTATAAATCAACCGTAAATAATAACACGGTTGTGATAACACAATTATCATTATTTATGGTTGAACATCTTTATTTTTTATCAGAATGAATAACAAACATATAATCGATGTTATTTGCATACAAATAATGTACCGAGAAAGAATAGAAAAAAGTGAAGTCAAGTGAAATAAAGTTGAGAGTTTAGAAGGTTGGAAACACTTTTACCCATGTGAGATTGAATAAGCTCCTTTCTGTAAATTCCTATCGTGGGTTAGTTTTTATATGTGCACGTACCTTTGTTTTTTTTTGGTTCTCTTGTTTCTACTTAAGTCGGTTCCTCTTTGCTGAGGATCGTGACCACTACTCCAACTTCCATGGTGGGCAAGGCTCCTCCACTCTTCGCGGTACTGCGCTGCATGGAGAGTTGCGGAAACTGAAGTACCGGACGTAAGTGGTATTTGGTCAATCAAGGGCATTGGTGATCTTTCTCGGCTTCTTCTGATTTCCACTCTGCCAGTGAATATAAGTTTTTTCAAGTTGGAATCCTCAGTTTGGCGAGCCACGTGTCCAAAGTATCTTAAAATACTTGTAGGCAGATTATTGAGAGCCTATGCTGAATTCCCAGCTCTTCCAGAATGGACACATTTGGGCGTCTGGATGTCTATTGGAATCTTGAGCATTTTTCTCCAGCACCACATTTTTGGGGCATCTGTCTATCCGCTTTCTTTCGCTGGCTCTAATGTTTCCACTACTATATTCTATAAAAATATGAACAAAATCAACACCCAATTGGTGGTCATCGTTATATCTCCGTTTAATATTTTGCAAATATTTTGCATTTTGCTTGTAGCATCATTGGTCATGCAATTTCTCCTTTTTACTTTTGTTTCACATCCTGCTTCGTCGTTTATATACCAGCCTAGGCTAAAGTCATTCACCATTTCTAAGTCTGTGCAAGAATTATGATTTCTTACAAAGGTGTTTGCCCCGCTCATCACCACTATTCATTTTTTGGTATTGTTGATCAATAAACTATATATCAACTTTCTTCCTCTATTTTAGCAAGGAGGTGGTTCTTTTCTTCTTCAGAAGAGGGGACAAGTGTGGTGTCAACTTCACTTCGGAGATATGAGATTTTTGACCACCAATGCTTATTCCGCCTGTCCATCCATTGTTCACCTTATATACCTATTATATCACATTGGTGAAAGGAAGCCTACTTGACGTACCTCCTCTTTTCACTTTAAATCTGTCCGATTTTCGGGTTTCAATCTTGATATACGCGTATTTTTTGGTGTACAGGTTTCTAGTTATGTATGTAAGGTGTTTAGAAACTGCGCAAAATCATAAAGTCACAGCTTCGGAGTAGTCAATGAAGCAGAGCGTTGTTGGCAAGTTGAACTCTTGACGGTTCTCGATAAGTTGTCAGGTATTAAGTATTTATTCTTGAGTTCCTCTACCCTTAACAAACCCTGCCTGTTAAAGAGGTATTCGACATTTTAAGTAACTCCCAAGACGTCCATTTATAATGTACCCACACACTATCTTACTGGCTTTAGAATTTAGAGAGATTGTCCTAAGTTCCCACATTTCTTTGTTAATTCTTTCTTGTGTAGTGGTATGAAAACCTATTCAACCCAGTCCTTTCTCCACGTTACCATATTGATCGTCTATTTGCTTAGTCAGAAATCTCCGAAAAATTTAAATTTGAGTTGGGTATACAGATATATCAAAAAGTGTACCGAAGATCCGGTACAATACTCAGATTACACATAAACACAACCAAATTCATTATAATGCAGAAAATTTTTCAGTGAATTTAAAATAAATGTTTAGTCACTAGTAAAATATTTCAAAATGTCCGGAACAGTATGTGTCTCCCGGTGTTATTTTGTAAAATATTTAATATGTTAAACACAGACACATGTAAATAATATTTGATGTACGGTGAGCATTCGAATACTGCTTCCTCATTATCCCAAAACTTTGAATGTGGAGATTTCGGACTAATCAACAGGACGATTGATATGTAGTTAAAAATTTAATATCTTTTGGTGATTCCTTCGTCACCGGTGAGTTTCAGAAGCTCAATTGGGTTGATCACCTCCGGTTGATTTATTGTTTTTCAATTTTTATGTGTCTGCTTTGACTTCACTTCGATGGATGTTGGATGCAAAATCGAAATTATTCCATTTGATAGATTGGTAAGGGTCAGATTTATTCCAAAGAGAAGATGAAAATCATATCTTTGGTGTAAATCTTCATAATATTATCTCTAGATACCTATCAGCACTATTTCGCTAACAGGGTTTCTATCCTTGTCTGAAAATCTCTGGTGAGTAATTCAATCTTTGTTAAGAAATTCTTGGTCGTTCATGTGTGCGCGAGTTTTTCTATTCCTTCACAACTATTAGCAATGTATTGTTTTTGTCTTGTCTGCATTGTTTTGTATAAGTTTGGAAATAGCAGAATATTGTGAATTCTCGGTTGAGTGCTTAATTCTATACTTTTCATCTGCTTCCTCGATTGGATCAGCATTTCTTTGCAAATTTGTGGTCGAGGGGTAATCTCGACTCGCAATTCAAAGGTCGCGGGATCAAATCCCAGCGATTAATTAATTCATTCAAATAATTCATTTTAAATCATATATGCTGTATTTGCGGCACGTTCTGGATTGGAAGATACTCTCAGTATCGCCCTGGTGTAAGACCACCATTCAGATTTTCAATGTTGCTTGAAAAGGTTTTAACCTTGTTTGATGACCAGATCTGAATAGCTAGGTACTTCCCCACCTTCCTCTTTCCCATCTCCTTCCCCTCCCCACTACCTTCAGCCTCACAAAATATCTGGGATCAGCTGGGAATCTTGTGAGGTATTAACATTTAAAAAAAAAAATTATGTATTCCGTTGGGTTTGGATCTCTTCCGCTGAATTCAAAAATTCATTTTTTAGATTATCCCAAAGTTCGTCAGCGTTTGCGTTTTCGAGTATGGGGTTATTAATTTCATCTAATTTTCATTTAAGTTTTAATGGTTTAATGAAAAATTTGATTTTGTAATTCAAAGTTAAGTAAGAACCTTCTTTCAGAAAAAAATATGTTATTAATCAATAATTTTCAAAATTATTATTTTTTTACTATTTTAGTGATCTTGAAATGTTTTTTATTTTATTCTGTTGGCAATCTTTCCCTCCTGTGCGTTTCTTAATCTCTGTTTTTTCTTTTATTTTTGTACTATATTGTGTGGGAAACTTAAATTTTTGATATCAAAATACCTCAAATTGTAACTGTCACCTCCCATTAAGCGCCCTTGAGGTGAATGGCGCTTTATAAATCAGCCAAATATTATTATTATGTACTATTGAAAATTTCTCACGATTTTTTTTAACTCATCGGGATTACTATATCAAGAAATAAAAATAAAATAATTATAAAAATGAAAATAAAACAAACACTTTGTATTTAACCACGAATGTTCATTTTTTTATACATCGACCGGTTTCGCTTCGACCAAGCTTCATCGGGATATAGTAATAACTTACTTATTATTATATCCTGATGAAGCTTGGCGATATATAAAATAATAAATATTCGTGGTTAGGTACACAGTGTTTGTTTTATCTTTATAATATATTGTCTGACCACAAAGTACTTCTTATAAAAAAAATTAATATTAATTGTTATTCCTCCAAGGAGATGCTGGTACTTTGCAATAAAAATCCGTTGAATGAATTGAAGGTACGACTGTGTGGTGTTACATGTGCGGCGTTACATTGCGGCTATCTACGGTTTGGAAGCACGGACAATATCGATATCTGACTCAAATACTGGAAGTGTTTGAAATGGGGAATACTTACTGAAAAATTATAAAAATCTCATAGATGGAACTAGTCAAAAACGGTTGGACAAATAAAGCGGCAATAATAAAGGAAAGTCGTTACAGATTTAAAAAGCGGAAAACTCGATTATTTGCATAATAGTTTTTTTGAAAAATAATAAGGAAGACTTAAAATAAGCTTCTTTTACTGCACAAGATGAAAATAGAATGCCATTAGATGAAGGATACATTGATACTTGGACGATGGTGCACATGTGAGTAAAATTATTTCTAACCGCTTCATCTTTTAATACGCACAAATTTTTGAAATAAAACTTCGATTCAGCTTATTTGCTTTTAAAGAAAAACTATTTAAATCGAGGCAGATAGAAAAACATGCATTTTAATTCAAATTTGATAAAATCTTTTAATAGCGGAATTTGGCACCAGAGTCGACGCCACGTTAAATCTTGCTAGTGTATAGTATATTGACCGGTCGTTAGTTGAGTTGGACTCGCGATTGGGTCCCAACCAGGCGCCCTGTGTTCGATTCCTCGGATGGATAAGGCCTCCATTACAACACAAGCAACATTTTACGCTTTCTGCGACGGTAGTAGGAGATTTTCAAATATTGTCAGGTTTTTCATAACCCGGGAATATTTGTTTTTCATTATTAAAAAAAAAAATTTAAAGTGATATTTGCCGGAATTAGTATTTCTGTCACAACAACATGGCATGAACTCAATAGGAAAATATGACGTAGGAGTATTAATTTTAACTAATTTTGAACTTTACTCTCTTCTCCGATGTAAATAGTTTTGATAAACAAAGGTTGTCAAATTGTCCAATTATTATTATTATTATCTGCGTCGCAGCCACCTGAAAACTCACGCTGTAAACGTAGTCAAAAAGGTTTATAAATGGAAAGAAGAGCACACGCCTCTTTTCTTGAGACATTTCAAGAAGTACCCTAGCCTGTGGAATATTAACGCAGAGGGTTTCATTTAATTAACTCGTTAATTGATTTAATTGATGACGACCTGATTCGAAGACATCCTTAGCACTTCTTCAGGTTACGTGTATATCTACAGCATACCCTTTGGCCGGGTTCCCACTACGCCGGACCGGCAGATCTGCCGGAAACCGGACACCGGACAAGAGTGTTCACATTACACCGGAGCCGACTAGAAAATCGGACAGTCAAGTACTCACTTCAGTTGAATTTTGAAACGTGTAATATCGCCATTACTTGAACATAAATCAAATTGAAATCTATACAAAACATTGTTTACGTTAATTAATTTTTTTTTGTTATTTGCAGCTTAGATCTTAGATCGAATCTTAGAATTCGATTCTCCAAATAAGAGTTTGGCCATTAGTAGGTATGCGTCAAGGGTCGTTGTAGACAAAAGTCTAAACAAGAATAAGTTTTTTTCAAGTTCTTTGGGTTGTATTGTCGACAACATTTGAACATTTCATTCTGTTTTGCCGAGTACTTTTGTACTATGTATGTTCACAATGTTCAGATGTTGATAAAGATCACAGTAGGTACATAATAAGCATAACGCTAACTTAGCGGCGCTTGATCAATTATACAACAATCCAGTTGGGAGTTGGTTAGGAGTTATGTGTACCAAGTTGGATCGGTCAACAGAGCGGGGTTTATTTAGTGGTGCGCCTACCAGAGCGGAACCGTTTATTATTTAGGTATTAATAACGTCAGCGAGGACTACGCCGACACAAATAGACTAACCCTGAGCGAAGAGAGTTGTAGGAATATTGTTATTTTACGGTACTTAAGATTGTTTTATTTCAGTAAACTTTTTGTTCTTTGAAAAGATGATTGAATATCATGCGGAAGAAAAATGTTGTAAATATACTCGTATCTCGAAGAGGGGATGAATATCGTCGGTCGATCGGTTGAAATCGCTAATTCACACTTGGTCAAAATATGTTTCTTATTGCTAATTGGATGTCTCTTGTAGATAATGATTAGTGTTACTGCCGATCTACATGTTAAGAAGTTCTTCAAAATAGTTTTTTAAATTTCCTTAAATGTTGGTTATTTTAAAATGATAATTATGTTTTTGTAGATTTACGATTTTGTTTTTTCAAATTCGGTTTTGGATTTATTTCTGGCTTTTACGTTTAAAAAAATTAATTCTCTACCAGCAACAAAGATCTCTTCAAATCTAGAATTCACAGAAAAGAGTTAAGAATAAGGGAGCGGAGGGGAGGGTCCAATCCCGAAATTTTAATTCCAGGAAAAAGAAAATAACGTTTTTCAGATATTTAAATAGGTCACATCAATAAATATATTACAATAATAATTAGATACACTTCAGTTATTTTGCTAATTTCATTACAAATAGGTATATCTTTTTTAAATGTGTCTATCTTTTGTTGTTATATCATTATCTCTATTTAATTTATATGTTTTTCTGATGCGTTTCCTTAGAATTCAAGCAAGTAGTTTAGGTGTGATTGTTCCATTGTTCTTATTTATATTGCTAGTTCACACCCGACAGCAGAGGTGATTTTTTAATCTCCTGTATATCTTGCTTAAATGTCAAGTATTTTTAAAAGCACAATCCGAGATATTTCTAATTTTGTAGGATTTGCAAATCACTCTTTTCTATTTTGAAGGGAAAATGAGCGTGAATTGATAAAATATTATGATCATTTTGAATTTCCTATTGCATTTCCTTAGAGAACACAACATTTAACGTGGGAAAGCGAGTTGTCGTGATTAGTACAATCGCCGAAACTTGCCAAGAAAATCCACAGGTTAAGAAGTTCTTCAAATAGTTTTTTTTATCTCCTGGAAGGTTTAGTATTTTAAAATGAAAATTATGTTTTTGTAGATTTGCGATTTTGTTTTTTCGGTTTTGGATTTATTTCTGGGTTTTATGTTTACTACATAACAGTTTTTTGTTTCTCCTTCAATCACATACTTGTAGATTGGAGATTAATCGGAGCATACAACTTTACAGTAGGGAATCCATCGACATGACAGAAACTAAACTAACTAACTAACCATCACGCCGTTTCCCCGCAGGGGTAGGCAGAGAGGACGGACCGCCACACAACTCGATCTTGGCACACACTCTTTGCCTCGTTCACATTCATACATCGTCTCATACATGCTCTTCTATTATTCCGACTCTTCACATGGCCTGACTCAAGTATCTGATTTACTTGGTCGTGCCATGTCTTCCTCGGGCGTCCCCGACTTCTTCTACCATTCACATTTGCATCATATATTCTCCTTACACTCCTTTCCTCGTTCATTCGCTCTACATGCCCAAACCATCGGAGAGTCCCTTTCTTAATCTTACACATCACGCTTACGTCAGCCATGCATTTTTTGCGGATATCCACGTTTCTCTCACGATCGTACATGGTTTTACCACACATTCGCCTCAGGGATCTCATTTCTACAGCATTCAGTCTGCTTTCATCCTTCCTCTGCCAGTTCCATGCCTCACTGCCATACATCAGGGTAGGTACCAGCACTCCATTATGGACGGCTAGTTTCGCGTCTTTGGACAGTTTTTTATTACCGCCAACGGCATTCAGTCCTCCATTAATGGAGTTACCGGCATTCACCCTTCTTTCAATATCTCTATCAGCCTTCCCATCTTTCGTAAACATACTACCCAGATACACAAACTCATCCACCTGCTCCAAGTATTCATCATTCACAACTATATTGCATACTGTTTTCGTACTCTCTCTTTCAAACACCATGACTTTCGACTTACTTACATTCATCATTAACTCATTCTTCATACATACTTCGTTCATCCTAGACACGAGAGACTGTAGATCTTCCATACTGCTAGAAATTAGCACCGCATCATCAGCATACAAAAGGCAACATACTTCCAGATTACTCAATTTTGCGCCCAATCCCATCTCTTTCAATTCTTGCATACAATTATCCATGTTTAGATTGAATAACCACGGTGACATTACGCAGCCTTGTTTAACACCTTTTGTGATGTCAAACCACTCCGTAAAATCGCCGTTCACCCTAACACATGCAACGCTTCCCTTATATAGCGACGCAATTGCCTGAATGAGCTTCGTATTCACTCCGTACTTGGACAACACCTTCCATAGCTTTTTCATACCTTCCATAGCTTTTTCCACATCATTTTTCACTTCGACATGACAGGAATTCAGTAAACCAAGAGATGCGAATAAAAATAGTTTGGAATCGGAAGCAACTTTTTTACTATGCAAATAATTATAACAATGACATTTTTTTTAATAAGTTGATTTGCTTTGTTTCTCAATAAACCATTATGATGCTAAACATTTTAAAACAGTATAAAAACAAAACGTCTTTGTTGCTTTCAAGACAAGGAAAGACAAAGTTATTAAATTAATTCTATAATTATTATTGCAAAGGCCACAAAATTTATCCCCGAATAAAATTTCTATAATCACGTTTTAAAGGCAGTTCAAAGTGCCTCTGAAAAATAAACACAATTTAATTTTATGTTGATGAAAATAATTTGAAAACCGGTAAACTTCATCTTTATGTCGCGGAAAAGTGTTCCAACGAGATGACGATACGGCACAGTTTCAATTATTGATGAAATTTGAGGTTGGATATTAAAAAAAAACTGCTTTGGGGTCGCGGATCTAAAAGCATGAGGGTTGTTTAAACTGCCGAACCACAGCCGAGAGTTAGAAAAAAGATTCTTACTTAAGACAGTGTTCTTTTGGATATTCTTTCTGTTCATTTGGACAGTAATTCAATCTATCATAAAACTATTCTTTAGCAAATTAGCTTATTTTATCTTTTAAACTAAAAAAAAATGTTTACCAAACAACCTTATTCCTTTGTCTATTAAACACCTTGAAGAAAAATAGTTTTTTTAACATTAATCAACTATTTAGTCAATGAGCTTATTTTCTCCTCAAATAAGTCTTTAGCGAATAGGCTGATTTTCAAAACTGCTCTATACAAATGTTTTGTTATTATTATAAACAGCTTTTTGAAAAATGAACTAGTGTTATAGATTTAACTACTTTTTAGCAAATCAGCGTATATTCCCTGTTAAACGATTCTTTAGAAACACCTTAGCAAATGAACAAATATTATACATTAAACATTCCTCAGCAAATTAAATAAACTAATGTTATCTGAATATATCATTAGAAAATGACCTATTTTTTCTGCAGAAATCGTCAAAAAGGGTTAAAATATAATTACACCAATTCAGCGGACATTTTCAATTTATCACTAAACAAATACAAATTTAACAATTATTATAAGCAATAATTATCAGCCTGAAACAATCATCTACATTGAAAAAATCTTCCGAGAAAATTATTGCCTATAATAATTGTTACCCTTTGTGCTATGCATTAAAATCTTGTCTTAAACGTTAGTTTATCCATTAAAAATAATAATAAATACAAATTTGTTATTACTGAAGCAGTTCATTTATGTAAAATAAATTCTGTCAACATTTTTTTAAACATTTGTAAAAGCCCCTAAAAAGGGCATTAATAAATAGATAAATAAACAAAATGGATAAATAGCACTAATTTCGTCTAAAGCGTCCAAAAATGTTGAAAATGCTGCCTAAAAAGCACAGAAGTTGTTTATATACCTCAAAAATATTTAGACAAAAATAGTTGCACCAAATTTGACTAAAAACGTAAAAACGGTTAAAATTAATAATAGCACTTCTAAGTTCATAAACCCCCAAAACCCCAAATCTGGGCTAGATTTAAAAGAATCCGCTTATCAAATTACGTAAATTTTAAATTTTAAATCAACCGCTACAATAATCACACAACGGTTAATAAATTCCTTCATTTTGTGACAAATCCTTCCAGAAAAGTTCGTTTAGCCATTGAAAAAGAAAAGCGAACAAACCCGTGTCCAAGACCTCACCGTAGGTCCCCCGGGGCGTCCATTCAGAATATGAACTCAAAATGCTGCGGATGAAAGGAGACCGGAAATTGAGCGAAGGGCTGTGGACTAAGGATCGTCACCACACATAGCCTCGCCGCTCAACCGTGGAACTTTAGGAATCAGTTCCATGAAATGGGACGAAACGCAGTAAACGTTTTATTGCGTTTTGAATACCAACCGATATCCAAAGGACTAAATTGTGTATAAAATATACAATAAACAGCAATATCACTCGGTAAATACATAATACGCGTTATTAAACAAAATTACAAAAATTAAATTGTATAAGTTTTTTTAATTTCAAACGATATATACGTAAATCATGATTATCTGATTGTGTCTACAATTTTATGTGTCTAATCGTGATTTTATATCCGTACATATTTTTAGATTTTGTATATATGTATGTGAAACACGTGACTGTATTACTTGTACACAATGTATTTGTGAAATGTAAACACTTCCTCCATCCACAAGCAAAAACTTTTAATGGTATAAATGGTATAGTAAGAATAAATTAGAAGTAACTAAAACGTAAATGGTAATATTATAATATGTACCATTTTTAAGATCAAAAAAAAAGAAAAATCAAATTTAAAAATATATCAGAATATTCAAATAAAATTTTTACCCTACTCTCATAAAAATTCTGTGTAGGTGGTGGTCACTTTTATCTTATTATAACAATTTTCGAAAGCTCAAAAACTTTAAAAAGATTTTTCCACTTACGGTTGTTATAAATTTCTGAAAAATCATTTTGGAAGCCCGTTATTGCTTTGAATAATATTATTAATTTATTTATAAATAAAGTCCGATAGAGCTGGTTTTATCACTTCCATTTAATCCTTGTTTTACGTATGCGCCTTTCCAACAATTTTCATCATAACAAATAATTCCAAGCTTACCCAAAAGTTCTAAAATAGAAAAAGTTGGTAATCCAGACCGAGAAAATAGTAATCCTCACTCGCGAATAGTTCCCACTCTCACCTTTGAAAAAATAAACATTCCCCGGCAAGCCAAAGATCTTTCCCTCGAATGATATTACGTATTCATGGAAATGGTCCATAAGTTAGATTTACACCAGTCTCGGGCCCGCTACGTTTGTAAGAATACAGTATTTTTCCATTAAGTGTGTGGACTTTTATGAATAAACTCTGGAGATTTCGAGTGCTGGGGAATTGTCGCGAGCTGTGCAAGAAATTCACATATCCGTTTTATTTTATCGCTACCTGAGAGAATAATTTGATTTATTACGTTTTTTTCATCGATTTCGCTGTATTTTTGCGAGAATGATGATTGCTACATGGACTTGCTACACTTGTAAAAAAAGGAAAAGATGTTGAAAATATAAAAAAGGCAAAAATCTATCGGTAATTTCATAAAACATAAAACTGTTCCTGGTACCAAAACCTAAAGAGATGCGATTTTGATTAAAATATGTAACTTCTTAAAACACAATATTTTAATGTGAACAAAATAACACAGAAATTTTCCGAATGAACAATGATACCCGTTTAGGCCCAGGGAGTTGATAGATATAAGATTGAACTGACGTTCGAATGCACGACAGATCTTGCTTTATATACCCCTACCAATGGGTAGCCTCACCCACACAACAAAAAGACTTCAAATGGCCACCATATTCCAGAACATTCCACAACTTTCTAGAGCATTCTGGAATATTCCACAATGATCTGGGATGTTTCGGGATGTTTCCGGAGGTTTCAGACTATTCCGAACATTCCAGAATTTTGCGGGATGTTCTGGAATGTTGTGGAACGCTCTCGAATACTCTCGAATGTTCCGGACTGTTCTAGAAATTTCTGGAGGGTGAAACTTTCAGCTCGTATATTTTCAAAAGCACGCCCTTCAGGTGAAAACGGGAACCTTCTTCATGGATGGTGGATAGAGAGCTATCATACTGTATAACTTACTGTATTCTTTTATAATATTTTTAAAAAAAAAATTATTAAATATTTTTATTTTATTTTAAAAAACAAGTAAATAAACTATCAATGAAGTACCAACTTGGTTCGTCTAGCAAATAAAATCAAATACGAATACAGTCAAACCAGAGTTTTTTACAAAGAATCCTAATGTGTGAAAAAATGAAGGGTAACAAATTTGAATAATATTTGAAAATCATTACGAAATACGAATGGATTGATGTTTTGACGTGGATTTACAGTAGGTACCTAATGCGTAATTTATTTTTAAATTTCAAATTCCGTCAGCACGAATCACCTCACACTAAATTTATTTCAGAAGAAACTGAATTTTATACCATTTCAAAGTTATATAAATACACACGAGTACGAAGAACTTATGTAAGTATTCATTTTGTATAAAATTAAATGATTTATAAGAACATTTTAAGTAAAAAAAAAATTAAGACTTTTGGTGGGAATATAAATGATGAAAGAGGATGGGAACATTGCGTTTTTATTTGCAGTAAATTAGATGAGCAAATTCACTTCTTCTGCCACGGGAGCATAATATGCAAATGAGGACTTTAAAACGTGTTAATCATAAGTCAACTGGGTCTATGCAGTCAGGAAGTTCTCGGCGTGATCCTTATACTGCAAACGAAATATGCATACATTTGAACACTTCAAATTTAAAATACTACAAAATAATTGTGGCTGTTGTTAATTTGAATCGTATTCTTTTGTACGTAAAAATTCGGATTTCATAAACAAGACAATCTAGAAAAGTTTAAATTTAATAAATAACAGAAGGAAAACAAAGGACTTGTTTAAATTTATTGCAATTGTAATTATTGTTTGAATTGCATCATGCATTTAAATTTAAAGGTTAAGGGATATGTGACTTGATCAGTTGTATATATTTCACATTACATGCCGTGTAGTGTGCACGGAGTTTACAAAACAGTAATAGGTATTATCCTTAAGAGTTGATTCTGTATCAAATTATAAGATTCGAAATTGTTATTTTTAACTGGTTGTAAGCGAGAAAATTGCAAGGGATAGCGTTTTTTGTATATTTGGATTTATTTATTACCACAGCTCAATATCAACTATTTTATTTATTTTTACATTAACTCCATGCAGGACCTATTTCGTCTTTGAGGATGCTGTGTGGAGGGTATTTTTAGGGAAAGTCAGGAGAGGAAGTTCTGAGAAGGAAAAAGAGAATTAATGAAGGGTGGTAGGAATCTTGGGGTTAATGTATCTAGGAGTGATGGACGTTGGGTCGAGAGAATCTGTCTGGAGATGTCTAGATTAGGTCTCCCTCAACTTCTCTATTAAGAACCGGCAGTAGGTGGGCAAACTCATTCGCCACCAAGACCCAGACAAATTTCACCCCATGAACTCATGCTAAACTACTTGGGGTGACCTATGGCGGGGGTGTTACTGGTCTTTCCGGAGGTATGGCCCAGATAATATATATAACCTAATTCACTACTCTTTGTATAGTTCCAATGTGTAGACTATATTCTAATTCGGCGCAAAACTATTAGGCACTACTGAATTATTTTTTAGATTTGATCGGCAAGAGTTAATATGATAATTTACAAAATTAGTTCAAGCTAATAATAACATTATTTTAACACTGAGTAAGTAGTCCTTGGAAGTGTGATTGGCATCTCTAGTCTTACTAGGACTGTAAACGTGTCTCATGGTTATCTGATATGATGAATTATTATTTATTACAAAATTAGTTCAAGATAATAATAACAATATTTTAACACAGATCATGTAGTGCATAGAAGTGTGATTGGCATCTTTAGTCTTATCAGGATTGAAAACTTGACTCATTGTAATCTGACATGATAAATTATTATTTATTATAAAATTAGTTCAAGCTAATATTTAAATTATTTTAACACTGATGAAGTAGTACACAGAAGTGTGATTGGACCGGTCAGTGGCTGAGAAGCCACCGTTTGGGTCTGCGACACAAGCAACATTTACCGCTTAGTGTGTTGGTAGTAGGAGATTTTCAAACATTGTTGGGTTATTCGTAACCCAAAAATAATAGTTGATAAAAAAAAATAAAAAAAATTGCATCTCTAGTCTTACCAGGATTATAAACGTGTCTCATGGTAATCTGATATGACAAATTATATTTTAGTCAATAATTGGCCAATCATTTTATTTTTTTTTATTTTATTTTTTTTTAAAAGAATGACAAACATTCGGTTTCGAATAACCCAACAATGTTTGAAAATCTCGTACTACCATCACAGAAAGCCGAATATGTTGCTTGTGTTGTGATGGAGGACTTAGCCAGCCGAGGAATCGAACATGCGACGCCCGGATGGGACCCAAGCTCTATGCCCACTCAACCACTGACCGGCATTAGCGCCTTGCGAGTTTTTGTCCTAAAAGATGATTAATTAATTAAAGATTAATTTTACCACCTTAGCCAAATACCTTAATTTTCCTCACTAGGTGTAAACCATTTTGAGGATAATAACAAAAAAAACATTTTGTAGAAACCGCGCAGTGCTCAATATTTATCACAAAAGATGTCATCAATTGCCGTTACTAACCTCCTGGGGGTGAAATAGATTAACTAAAAGTACTAATGACCTAAGAAACATAATCTTAATTAACACAAGGTGAAGAATAACATCGTTTTTAGAATCAACGAGTTTATTCCCGTTGACATTGAACTGTGGTTACTATTTGTACAGTATAGGTATATAATACAAAATTATAAATAAATATGCGTAATATTCGTATTTTAATACTTGTCTAAGTACTCACCTCAGACAAATTTTGAATTTTATTGAGCAGGGCTACATATTAGCAAGGCCCTGAATAGTAATTTTATCTTAAGTAGTTGGGTTCCATTTATAATGATACTGCACGGAATCTTAATATGAAATAGACCCACATTAGAAGTTTAAAATTATGCTCAAGGGACGTTAGTATCACGTCTTATCGTCAGGATAATGACCTGTTCCATTAAAACACCCCATTAAATGATTATGGTCGTCCAATGTGAAGTTCCTGCGAATGTATTATGTTAGGTCTTGATAATAAAGATAGATTACATATCAGCTGGGTCAGAAGATCATCAAATGGTTTTTAGTGATGGAAATATATTTTTTAACTTATTTGTTTTCGGTGTTGAGGGGTGTACTTGACCTACTTTAACCAGTGATTCCTGACATTATTTGGGGTAAAAAGTGTAAAAGAAATTTACAGAACAAAATTTATGTAGTATGGGTATTATTTAATTATAGATAAAAAAACATTATTGCACAGATTTTATAAAAATCATGTTCAAGGGAAGTACTCGTATAATAGTGTTTTGATCAACATTCCAAATTACAAAACTTGTTATTATTGTGTATTATTATTTTAATATCTCTGATCAACAATGTGTAATCAATGCTGGTTTTTGATAAGTAGGTAATTGTTAAAATTTAGAGATATGTAGTTAGTTTTGGAAAGCACGACCATTTGTCTACACAGAATATGCAAAAGTGTAATAATAAAATGACTTAATGAGTATCATCTTTATTACGTAATTGAAGAAAGAATTTGCTTGGTGGCTTGCCATGATTACAATATAAACACATACTAACACCTATTTTAAAAATTATTGCACCTTCCTTCGTCAGATCACTGATGGTCTTCCACTGATAAAGGAAGGTTCTTATAAAACTGGTAGAGAAATAATTATTTAAATAAAGTGGTTTCAAACAAAAGTACGTGTTAACTTAGCATTTTTATTGTTTTAAGTGTGATTAATTTTGAACATTGTTAGTTTTCAGAATAATTATAATCACACGAAGGTATAATACAATCTGTTCGTAAATTTCCATGTTACCGAGACCATTGTCGTTCCCTCGTTTGTCGAGATTATATTATGGTGTTCGTGTGTCACACAACACAGTGTTAGTCGTTTACTTAGAATTTATCTACCTGTATCATCAGTTACGATGGCTGTAGCTTGTAAAATATATAGAGTTTAGGTAAAATGATAAATGATCTGGAGGTTTGAACCCCGCTCCCCCAACTCGGCAAACAGACAAACACAGCCTTATAACAAAACAGACAGAGTGGGGGTAGTGGGGAACTGAGGTGTAATGTGAAGAGGTGTTACTTGTTATTCTGCACACAGCATACAATAAGACTCTGAAATGGGGAGAATGGGGGCAATTGCCTTCATGACTGAGACGTTAAATTGAAAATAATTCAAACGGTTGGTTACGGTCTTTCAAAACCGAAAGGTAGATAGGTCTCTATAAATTATAATAAAATTTTATAAATGTGCCTTTTTAATGGTTGCCTTCAGACGGACGCACAACGCACACGAGCAGCTTACAAATAGCAAATAAATAACTATGCAATCAAAAGAGTAAAATAAAGTATATGAAATCAATAATTTGCGACTACCATAAGGTATTCGGGTCTTCCCATCAATGTTCAAGCATTTACTAACTAATTTCCTAGTTAGAGAATAGAGTTTTGCGGCCCGTCTGGAGGCAACTAATGTAACTACACACTACAAATTTCTCTGAAATCGATAACACTTAAAATAATATTTAACTCACTTTTCACACAGCTTGGCTAATTTTTTTGCGAAATATCACCCGAAGGGATTTTATGGAAGCTAGAAAATAACCAAGCTAAAAATATTCTCAAATAACTGCGGAAACCAAAGCTATTACCATATAAATACTTACTAATTACTAAAAAATGGTTTTTATTACCCACAGACACTTCGCTTTAAGTTATCTAATCGTTCTTTCTTCGCAGAGTTTAGTCAATTATAGTGTTTTTGCAAGTTTCAATTTATTATCCACATTCAAATATAATGTCACTAGAAGCGATTCCCTCTGGCCAAATTCACCTTGGCCACCCATTGGGAAATTTTTTAGACTGAAGAGGAGGGTATTACCTATCCCTGTTGGATACTACTAACCCTATTGGCTTCATTAATGTGGTGATCAGATAAAAAAACAACTCTTCCAGTTTCCTCGAATCGTCCAGCTATCTTTGGTTACTTATAACCTCATTACAAAGACTTGACTTTTACACCTGGAACCAACAAGATTACGCCTGGAACCAACCAAGACAAGCAAAAGGAGAACATAATTTCGTCGAATAAGCTACCTACCATCTCTCAAAATATTTGCAAGTATCCACCCAATGAGTAAAACTTCCATTTAATGATGCAAAAGTGCTTTCATTCTCACGAAGTCACTGAAAGCAGCAATTACTTAGCAAATAATTTACCTGCATTTCTGTAATGTAACTTTAGCCCGTGTCGCGTTGAAACCCTACATCCTCTTTTCCAAGAAAACGTTATATTACAATATTCCCCACCTCGGCTTCTACTCTCACAATACCATAAATATTCATATTCTTGAATGTGCACTTCGGGTTGGGAGCTGTGTAAATTTTCTGCTTCTATATTAGCATTGCCTTATTCAACTTTTTGAGCAAAACTTCGCGCAAAGGCGAGATCCAGATATGCAATTGCAATTATAATGAACAACTTTGGCTACTTTACAACCAAGTGCTGTAATTTATGGGCATGCAATGTTGAAATGATAAGATTTGCTGAGACAAGATTATGTATGTAGATTAAAATAAATATCATATGTTACACGATAATTCCATTATTTTAGAAAGTGGCTACTATTTTATTTTAGATTACAAAAATAAGCAAATAATGCATACAGGATTCCGGTAAATTATCAGTCATAATTTATTAAGATTTTCGTATCTTACCTATATCTTTTTGTTATTCCCTATCAATCGTTGTTTCATAGATGAAGTATTTCTGAAGTGATATTGGTATTAACTTACGACTCTCGCCTCCGTGGTCATCTCCATGGTCGACTCGGTGACCGGCCAACTCAGAACCACCTCAGAAAGGTCATTAAGAGTGATGAAAAAAAAAAAAATTCGGATAAACATGTTCAATAGGTTAAGTTAGGTTAGGGTTACCGGCTTTTTAAAAACTATTTTTTCATAGCTTTTAATGACCTTTCTGAGGTGGTTCTGAGTTGATTTCATTCTGAGTTGGCATGGAACCCTTCAAAATGTACCATGATATTGTTATGTAAATTTCTACACAAAATTAAACGCGTACTCGACAAACCATTAATTTGTGTTTTTTTTCTTAATTCCGATCACTGTGCGCCATTAGGTTAATGTGTGCTATATAATTTTGTTTAATAAATTACAAGAGCTAATTTTTTTTCTAAGATAGTATAATAATCGACCGGTCGACTCATCCACTACCTTAGAAAATTTTGATTACCAGATTGTGCCGCCAAAAATACTAAATATGAAACGAGACGAAATGGTGTTTGCTCGAATTTGGTAATAAAATGTGTAGGAAGAACTAGGAAAAAGGATAACCAATCACTTACCACTGTACCTCTGTGAAGGGCACACAACACAATCACAATATAGTTATACATATAGTTCCACCGTGATACCTCTGGAAAATTATAGCCACAACAAAACGAATAAGTACAGACTAGTGTTTACTTTTGGGATGGTCAAATATTTTCTTTTTAGTTCAAAAACGGGATTATGTACACGAAAAGCACCAACAACTTGCTTCCAAGTTAGTCATAATTCTTCTTGATAAAATCAATGTTTTGTCCATAGCATCTTCAGTTTCTGTTTCGGCCGAGAGATTTTCGTAGTTTTCTTCAGACTGTTACACCATTTCATCTTCTAATTCATTTTCGATGCCTGAATCATCAATAATGTTTCCTACTTAACGCTCCTCGTCAGACAACGTATGAATAGAGCCTAGGATGTCGTCTTCACTTATAGAACGTGCCGTACATAATGAAACAAGTAAACATTTATTCTAAAATAAAAATAAGGCAAAAATCTAGTTTTTTAGACACGAGAAGTAGTTTGACTAAAACGGAAGTGAAGGGTAATACCTAAGAATTATTCTTATATGTCAGGAACAGGACAAATTGGATGCAGAAAATAAGATAATATTATTATGAGCGGGAGCGGGAGCGTGCCTAACTTTTTGCAAGACCTGAAGATACCGAGAGTAACAGGACCGGGCGCGCTAATCACTCGGTGTGGCAATTCGTCACCTCATTTGGACAAGGTTCTAACTGACACCTTTTTCAAAAATTACATTTTAATGCAAAATCATTTATTTTGCTCATTTCTATAATATAATTTTCAGAATCTTCTGTATTGCATTTCCGTAAATATTTGCTTGAAGATCTATAATCAAGTTTACAATATTCTAACATCACATTGAACCTTTTGCAATTACCATTTTGTGTGTATCTGACAGATTATCGTTTTTACAAGGCGCAGTATATTTGGATAGGGTTCTAATTTAGCGTTAACACAATCTGAGGTATCAACTTATGCAAAGACTAATTCTCATAATCTATTTAACTTTATCTAATTTTGAGGATCAATCTTGTGTATGTTTATTTTGTTTGTTTAATTTTTGTGCTATGTTGTGGGGAGCAACATTTAACCCCAAGCTCCGAAGACTGGAGGCAAGCACTGAATAAATTTTGCCACAATATTATAAGGAAAGAGAAAACAGTATATTTGGTAGATTCATTTATTTTAAACCACTTTACAGAAAGTTTTTCGAAAGCTAATGTTGATAGTGACTTTCCTCTGGCTCTGAAGATCAAGTTTGCAAATTTTCATCAGTCTCGGAATAAAACTAGATTTTCATACTAATCAAATGCACGCCGCCCGCCAGTCACAGACTTTCTTCTTATATAAACATAGGTAGATCCCGCATTCTTCATTAAAAAACATTGCAGGGACTTTTATCACCTAATATAAACATCAAAGTGTATGAATTAGTAAAAGGAAATTGACTGATTTACCAAAGCAATTGCCACAAGGTCCGTTAAATCATCACGGCCCATAACCTGTGCAATTCATACCCACATATATCTTAATGGAATTATAAATACGGACGCGTAAGGCAGCTTTATTAAGGCTCTACGGCGGAGGGGGGAGGGGGTGGTTCGGAGTCGGAGCGGGGATGTATCTGCTTATTACTCTCTACGTTAGAAACTACCGAGAACATGTACAAAGGGATGCTGCTTTGGCCAGGGTGGGACTTGGATACTGTGATACGGAAATTTCGTAATAATTATGAAAGCAGGTACACAACAGACAAACATATTTTGCTACGGTTCAAAATAGGGCAGAACACCGTACATACGAGTACATGAAAAATCGTTTGTTTATGCATGCCCATTAAAAGGAATTTACGTATGATTATATTTATTATTCAGTCATTATTAACCAATCTTGCAAATGTGTTCCTTTTGTATTATCTTGTTTCTTCGCAGGTAAACTGTACTTATTAGTGAATAACTGTTTTAAATTTGTTAAAATTATCTGCTAGCAGTTAATAAGTTATGTCAGTTACCGGATTAAAGCGTGTTTACTGTGTGAAGAAATGTACCAACCATTCTTACAGAAATATTTATTTGAGTACTTTAATGATTTGACATTGATAGTTTTATTTATTTATGACTGTTAATACATGACATTTTAAACGAAAGGTTTCAACAATTTGGGGGGTGGATAATAGGAACCATCCATCTGCTAACCAACACATCTGAGATAGGTCATCCCATATGACTCGCTACGTTTAGTGAATTAGCAGGGGTGCGTGTGTCTGTGCTTGTCGTTTGTGGTTTATCTAACACCTGGCGAATGCATCAGCTTTACCCGGTGACTGCGTGGAGGACCGGATAGGGAGAGGCTTGTTTAGGGAGACCCTCTTCAGCCGGACTCTTTCAGCCCATCGCCTTGCACCGCAGTGTAAAAAGGGGTACCTTTTGACACAAAGTAACAAAATCTATCAAATTGTCTGGGGGAAAATATAACCCGACAAAGTTAGTAATATGGGGTGGGCCGTAAACATTTGCACTTTTGAAATAATCATGAAAAAATAAATACAGATTGTATTTAAATAAATGATTATTGATAAGAATAAAAATATGCTGTAAAATCATTTCGTGAAAATAATTTTGTCAAAATGGCCAACATCTCGCCACTGGCATTTTTAAATCAAGCCCTTAGATTTTCGAAAATTTTTCGACACGAATCTTGGGGTATGTTAACCATTTCTAGATGGAGGTTCTCCTTTAATTGGAGTATAGCCGCTGGTTTATTTACGTACATAGACTCGACTTGTAAGATAAAATATATATATACAGAAATATATCCTATAAAAAAAATCAGCTGGGGTTAGGTCTGGGCTGAGTGGAGGCCATGGAATATTTCCTCTGCGCGAGATCAGTTTGTTAGGAAACATTTCTTTAACCAATTTCTTTTGCTCCATGGTCACCCTGCTTGTTTTCCTGCCGGTTTCTTTGAAATTTTTAAACTATGAATCAATTAAAATAACACTTGGGCACTGATTTAATGCACTGTAATTGGCGATACGAATGAAATAGGTAGCGTGCATCATTGTTTTGTAAAACAGAATAAAACTGATATAAACCCAACATATGTACACGGTTGACATTTGTCACATGAGAATGAGTCGCTTCTTCGACTCGTTCTTGTGTTCAACAGCTCGGCTGTGGAACGATTTTCAGGCCTCTGTGTTTCCTCCTTCCTACAACATGGGTCTCTTTAAGACCAATGTTCATTCCTTCCTCTCCTCACAAAGACCCTTCACACAGCATATCAGATGACATAGGCCCTGAGGGGAATTATTTTCCTCAGGGCCTCCTGTGTGGAGTTAATATAAAAACCAAAAAAAAAACAAAAAAATCATTATTGACCAGAAAAGAACAAAATTATTGTTTTTGTAAAAATGTTTTACCCCGAAAGCGCGTTCCTCTCCCGTAAAGCGATCCATTGCGACTAAATTTCCGAGAAGCAAGGAGCCACGAATAAGTGACCCCGCTCTTTTCCTCCATTCGGAATCCCCGCTAGCACGATTACAAAAGTGCTAATGTTTATGGCCCATATTTGAATAATTAATGACAAAATAATTTAATTTTAAAAAGGTGTTTATTTAACCTTTAACTGTCAGCCGGGTATCCTCAGCCCGCCCTGTATTCTGGTTAGCGTCCTACATATTTCCGAGATGAATCTCGCCTGCCTCCTTTGTTTTGATACATTGTGCGGTGTATTTTTATTTGCCTTGCCGCACTACCTGAGGCGTTGCTCTGTGATATATTTGACGTGAAATTAGGTGGGCTTGTCGGGGCGGCCGCGGGCAAATTAGCCGAGTGGCTGATGTGTTAAAAGTTAATTTGTTGTGAAATATTGTTAATAACGAAAACATTCCTTGTAAATGGGCGGATCTTTTTACTGTGAATAAAATCACCATAGGCGGTGAGAAATTATGGGGTGTTTTAATATCAGTAGTCAGAAATTCATGCATGCAAGAATGATTTTAGATTGGTCTGGTCTCAAAACATATAGGTCTATCAGGTATTTATTTTAGATTTGAGCTTGATTAATATGAATTTGGTTTAGGTGAGCGAGTAATTAAGTATGGAGAAAAAAATGATTTCTTTTTTCGTTGGAGACTGAATAATAAATATATACACGTTGTACAGGATTAAGGAGGTATTAATAATAAATGGAATTAACTTATCTTTAAACGTATTTAATCAAAGGAGACTATATTTGTCGTTGCTCACATAGGTCTCACAGAAATCGTTGTGTCTCCCTTACTATCATAGTGAGAAGTATGATCTAAACGGTATTACAAAGAAACAACAATACGCGTTATATCAAAATCTTAAAGTTAACCACAAAATAATGCAAATGTACAAGTTCACCTTTATGAAACCAAAGTTTCCGGCCGCGATTTGAAAAACTAATTATGAAATTTAATGAATCTTTTAAGAATTATTTTTACATGAAACGATAAAAAGTAAGATGACAATACTGTTGATAATTCATTTGTTTAATAAGATATGTGCGTGTTTTTTTTTTGTTATCAGTAATTTCAGAAGAAAAACGTATTGTGAGCCATTTTTAAAACTTTTTAAAGTTAGCATTTAAAATTTTTATAATTAAAATTTTACATGGTTATTTCTAATAATATTTGAAAGCGTGTTTCATAACCTTTCGAAAACAGTTTTTAGTTTTTGGATACGTTCACAAACATTCATTTCATTTGGATTTTATTGCAAAGGGGAAATATTTTTACCTACTACCAAAATACGCGCGATTCATCCTCCGATTCATCCTCAGAGAGAGTACCTGGTGCTATGATTTTAACATACTATATTGCATTAATGGGGTACTATCAAAAATACCAATTTACTGGAAGCCTAAAAGCTGTCCCAACAAAAAAGTCCCAAATGAGCAACATCTAGAAATCCACGTTTTTGAAAATTCGTTTGTGGATTTGTTATTTGGTATGTGCCACTTTATTTATTTGTGTTTTAATTTTCGCTAGTTTACTATAAAAATATTATATTTATATTTAATATTTAAATTAAATTACTAGTGTACAACCTTCAGAAAACTAAAGTAGTCAAGAGTAGGGAAACTACGAAGCACCGTATAAACAGGAGACCGATAGGATACGAAGCACCGTACAAAGAGGATACCAATTATTATTTCTCATTGTCTGCAGGTTAAATTCAAAAAGATTTTTGTGTTTGTCTTTTTTTTGTGTCGCTATTTTTCGTTTCATCGAGTTTCAAATCACAACGCTGCTAAAGAATTTTTCACGTTAATTAAATAAAGCATTTATAAAAAAGATTAATAATTACTTAATTACGTCGGAGCTCAAATTTCTCTTACTAAATTTCAAATTGCAACCTGAAAAAAAACGCATTTTTCTAAATGTTTTATTTTTTTATCATATTTTTCATTAGATTAACACAGTGGATAAGGCAAGATATTTTTAATTAATATTAATATTAATTTAATTAAAATGAAGCAAAATTGATTTTTCCATTACCTATAATTTATCATCATTGAAAACAAAAATTATGGAAATAGCATACAACCATCCGAACTAGATATTTAATGTAATTTTTAATTGAAAAAAATATCATTCAGTTAGATTGGGTATTTTGGTCTCAAATCCAAAATTAAATTTTGTATGAAACGGGCCGAAACAGGAGGCGCAGCCCTTCCTCTTCAACCTACCCGTTAAACCTATAAACCTATTCAGCCTAATCTACTCTAACTTAAGCCATTTTCAATTGTTATTTTATAGTGTTCGAAATATTGTCGTTCTTACATACTGTTATAGGTACTCGGCACACTTAAAATACAAAATAAACATCTATATTAGAATAGCTGACCCGACGAATTTCGTACCGCCTCAGAATCAATAAATGTTGTGTTAACTTAGATGAATTAAATTCATTTTTTTTATTAAGTTAAAAATTACGCAATGAAGCAATTATCCGTGTTTTGTTTTAGTCAGTAACAGAGATAGCGTTGTGTACGGATTTATATTTTTTGTGATTTTCTTACTTTTCCAATTACTTACAGGAAATGCGTTTCATTTTCTTTATACGTGTGAGGGAGATTTATTATAATTATTGTATTTTTCCTTTGGAGGGGTGCAGACATACGTTCACCGTTTGTCTCATTTTCGACTATTTAGTGTGTAAGAAAGAGGGGCAGCATTATGTGTTTAAGAACAATAGTAAAGCAATAGGCGCATTGTAATTTGTCGTTTTTTAATTTTTGGAACTCAGTCACTATTCAATATTATGTTAATCACAATATTGCTGCAGCTCTTTCAAAATATGAGAATTCGTGGCATACAAAATGTATGAGGAAAAGAATTTTCTTCATAATTTATTTTTTCGTGTATTTTTCTGACGTTTTAATAGCTATTCTGTTATTCGGGACGGAGACAAATCCAAAAAATTAAATATCATAAAAATCGGTCCTGCCGTTCTTGAGTTATAAATGGTGTAACTAACCCGACTTTGTTTTATATATTAAGATTTTGGCTTTCGAGTTTCGCGTTTTCATACGGCACAAGGCACCAGATGCAAATTAAATACAATTTTATCAATATATATTATATCATATTAATATTCGATAATAATGATTATATGATTAATATAGCGCCATTTTGTAATGAAACGTCACCTCAAAGATCTTTCATACACGTGGCAAACCAATCATGACACGTGGCAAACCAATCAAGAAACAATAATTGTCACACGATACATTTCTTGAAATTGGCAACGTACGAGACTGGTAACTAGAACCCAATTTACATGATGTGTGAAACAATATGTGTGAATTACAAAATTATTTGTATGTACGGATGCCGTATATGGAAGGAGTGCTTCGGAGTTGGTTGAATCCGCCCGTGCCGCGGGCATCGCCATCGCCTCATTAACATTTTGATATAACTATAAATCAATTTGCCAAACTTGTGATTTGTCAGGGTTCATCCCCATACAATTGGCGCGTGATTTTGATTATAAAACTTTAACAGAGGATTGGATGGAGTCATGTAAAAATATTGATTTTTTTTAAAGAGTTGGTGGAATGACGGCGAGGTCTTTTTCATGAGAACCTTTGTTCGGAATATTAGGCATAAAATATTATATATACAAAACTAAGCTGAACTTTTTTTAAATAAGAAAGTTACTTATGGCGTATTACATCTATTTATCCATAAATCTTGTGCTTGCTTACATTATGTGTTCTAAATAATGTAAGAACATGAATTATATAGCAGACATTAACATTTGACAAACATATGTTATTGAATTTAAGAATGTTATTTAATTACAAATGATTAATGATTCTGGCAAACATATTTTTTTATATTAAAAATGTTATTTAATTACAAAAGATTAATGATTCGGGCATACATATGTTTTTGAATTTAAGAACAAACGATTAATGACTCTGGCAAACATATGTTTTTGAATTTAAGCATGTTATTTAATTAAAAACGATTAATGATTCTGGTAAACAAATGTTTTTGAATTTAAGAATGTTATTTAATTACAAAAGATTAATGATTCGGGCATACATATGTTTTTGAATTTAAGAATGTTATTTAATTACAAACGATTAATGACTCTGGCAAACATATGTTTTTGAATTTAAGCATGTTATTTAATTAAAAACGATTAATGATTCTGGCAAACAAATGTTTTTGAATTTAAAAATGTTATTTAATTACAAACGATTAATGATTCTGATTTCATATCTGGGTCATTTACTTTGAGAGGAGAAGTCACTTGCTCCATTTAATATTGAAAGGCAAAATAGAGGGTCGTTGAGGGCCTGGTAGGAGTCAAATGTCTTGGCTGCGAAATGTACGAGAGTGGACCGGCATTAGAAGTGTGGATGAGCTATTTCGGGCAGCGCAAGACAGAGAGACCGCCAACGTCGCGTCGTCGGGGGGACCTGATAGGGCACACCAAGAAGAATAATTCTGGCAGACATATTTATTAATAATTTTATTTAAACATATTTTCTATCGTAGAAATTTCTTTAAGAATTTTATTTTATAGTTCAGCGGCCTGGTAAATGCCGGAGTGCCTTATTTTTTTTCTTTTTTGGCAATATGTATTATTATTTGTTTCTCAAATCTCGTCCCGTGTCCGTGTACATCGATTTTTTTATTTAATTTTCTTTTGAACTCCTTAGACATCATCACAATTTAAATGTTATGTTTAAAATCAAATATATTGTTATGGTTTGCTTCACCGTCATATAATTTTTCCCGTTTAACATGTATTTTATCTGTGTGTAGGTACTTACAATTATTATTTATTTATGTTCTCTTTAAACCATTATACACCGATATATAATGCAGAAGAATTAAAAATTTGAGGTACATGTGTAAGAATAAAAAGTTATGGTTTGTGACATGCATCAAAAGATTGTTACTGAATTGTCCGTAAGTGACGTTGAAAATGTCGATAGTCAATGCAGAATTGTTAAGTACTTAAGTCGTTCTGTTGATTGGCGCGGTGTGATAGTAAGAAGTTCCAGTTTTCGGAACATAAAGAAGTTTATGATCTCCTACGATTACACTTGTTAGGGACTAGAACAAGAACAGTAATTAAAATGTAAAAAGAAATAACTCCGTTTTTTATTTACTTCATTTCAGATTCTGACAAGAAATAACGCATTTTCAAAAATTTGTATATTATATAAATGTTTGGCGTACATTTTTTTTCTAAATAAAACTTCTATAATTATACCTAGATATGTAATCTCTTCCGCATTTTATGACTTTTTCACAAACATAAATCTTTGATATCTTCTTGTGTATTTCGATTGCCTCCATTCATATTATTATTATTATTATTTTAATTTATCTTAAAAATGGTACATGTTATAATATTACAAATTACACATTTTTAACTTGTAATTTATACTGATCTTCCATTAAAAGCATATGCTTGTGGATGGAAGAAGAGTTTACATTTCACATATGTAGGTACAATTAATACAGTCAAGTGTTTCACATATGTACAATTAATACAGTCACACCGCAATCTTGACCCTTTAACTAAAAGACTTATATATCTATATGTATTCAGTAAGAAGAAAGACAACTATAATTATTAGTGTGACTTTCACTTGAAAATAGGGGAAGCCTACCGGTTAATGATTTCTCTAAAAAACTTTTTGATATATTTTGACTTATTAACAGCTTCATTGGTTTTTTTCCTCTGTGTAGCAACTACGCTGAAGAGAGCTTCTTTACATGCAGAGTTATAAAAAATAGATCGTTGAAAATGCCGACAGATCATGATTTTAGAGATTCGACGATTACAAATGAAGTGAAGTGATTAAACCATAACTTTTCAGGCTGGCTAGCGAAGAATGAAACACAACCTTGCTGGTAATTATTTAATCTCCTCGTGATACAGATGTGTTTATGAGCTGAAATTCTGGATGCTTTGTTGGCTTCGTTATCGCATTTTGGTGATGGATTATTATCATAATTATTTCGGCATCGGCTCAGCGAATCAACTGCTAATTTCGGCATCATGAATAATCAATTTAAAATTTTAGATTGGACGGGTGTTTGTCCACCTGTTTAACAATTTATCAATTAAATTGCGTAGTCACTTCGTTATAAATACTTTTTTTTATTTTTTTATTTTATTATAAAGACAAAGTAATACAATATGACAGGAAAAAAATAAAAACACTATACAGAATAAAGAAAAGTCCCAATAAACTACTATTTAGTAGTTTGTCAATGGGTGCTTTTACTTTGAAGATATAAAAAAAAATTATTTTACTTTATTTTGTTTATGTTTGTTTAATTATTTCTTTCGTCAAGCCAATTTTTCAACATAATTTTTTTTTTACTGCAAGTAGTTTGTCTGCATATCTAAAATAAAACTACTGAATATCGCACGCCTAGATAAAGAGTAGTACAACTCAAAATATCTCTTTTTTCGGGAACAGCAAAGACCGTTTTACTCGACTTCTATTTGACCCGATTAAAAATATATATGATGTTATATGTTATTTTACTAGGATATTTATTTGCCCAATTACTTATCATCAAATACACGTATCACTTGTTTATTAATTTATTTCGTGTTATTTTAGTATTCTTGACTAAATCATTCTTTAATAATTTTATTAACTCAAATTGATTCCATATTAGTGATAAATTTTGAATTAATGCACTCTTATTCTGTATATTTTGTTCTATAATCTTCACAGAAAGAGTAGTGTATCTAAATTATGTTTTGGAAATACATAATCATAAAGCAAAACATTATTTTTATCGAAAGACATCTTTATTTAATATTAAGGTAACAAACAAATGAAGACAATAAAAAACACAGCACTTGTTTAGGTTGTTTGTTTGGCACTCACATTATTCTAATTAGAAAACTATTAAACTTTGAATAGATTAGTTTAAATTTTAACAAAGTTGACATTTCTCTTATAATTTAGGTATTAACATATTAACCAGTATTTTAAGATTGTTAATCTATAAATAACAAAATATTGCATTATTTTATTTAAAAAAAAGCTCTTCTTTGAAAGATATTTTAGAAAAATAATATATAAATGTTTTCAGTTAACTTAAATTAGGTGCCAAAAAAACTCCACCAAAAAGGTAACAATAAAGGCATCTAAAACACATAACTACTATATATATTATTATTATAATCGGACTCAGCCATAGGATTTTAAACTAATTTACTAAATTAAATCAAAACTATTTTTTAACCTTTTACCTAATATATAATATATTATTCTATATAATCATCAAAAACATTTCTATTCAGACTTTCTTTGAAATCATGTAAACCTACATAAATAGGTCAATTAAAGAAACAAACATTTTAACCTATGTTGTACATACAATTTAAAGAATAATAAAAAAATAATAATATGTTTTCAAAAAATATATATATTAAAAAATGTATATTCCTATACACAGTGATTCACTTTCAATGTCAAATACCTTCATATTCAAAACGTACAATATATATTAAGACATTTCGTTCGACTAGAATCCAGCGGTTCTCCCACTTTTCTGGTCAAGGGCAACATAGGACAAGGAGACTTTTTTATGTGAATACCTCACAAGAGTCCCAGCTGCTTCCGCCTGCAGGCAGTGAGACTATGGCATTCCAAATTGGGGTATGTTGTGAGGCTGAAGGTAGGGGGGATGGGAAGGAGATAGGGAAGAGGAAGGTTGGGAAGTACCTAGCTATTCAGATCTAGTCACCAAAAACGGCTAAATCCATTTCAAGCAACGTTTCAACTCTGAATGGTTGTCTTACACCAGGGCGATACTGAGAGTATCTTCCACTCTGGAACGTGCCGCAAGTATACCATGTATTATTTTAAATTAATTAAACATGAAATAACACAATAAAATTTTTGTTCATATAAAGCAGTTACTTTGTGATGTGACATTATAATTTAAAATAAAGCAATAACTTTGTAATAAAAATAATAGGTAGATAATATAATAATATATCTTAATATATAAAACAAAGTCGGGTTAGTTACACTATTTATAACTCGAGAACGGCCGGGCTGATTTTGATGATCTTTGATTTGTTGGATTTGTCTCCGCCCCGGAAAGGATAATAACTATTAAAACATCACAAAAATTATCGAAAAATATAGTTATTAAGAAAATTATTTTCCCCATACATTTTTTATGGAACGAATTCTCATATTTGAAAGAGCTGCGTGCATTCTGTGATAAGTACCTATAATGTTGAATAGTGAGTGAGTTCCAAAAATTCAAACCATCAAATGTCAATGCGCTGATTGTTTTACTTTTGTTATTAACCTTTTTTTAAATTATTTATTTGGCTTTCACCCATTAAGGGTGTCCTTGGACATTTCTTTATTTTAAAAATTATTCACATTTAAATTTTTTTTACATTATCAGTGTTTTTAAAATTAGTGACATATTCAGGTTTTTTTTAAATTAGTTACATTTTCAGTTTTTTACATGGAATAGATTAATTATATTAGCAAATATAGACAATGGGCTAAGACAAATATTCATATGATTATGCAAGTTGTACTAACATACAGAGTTGGTATTGATAATAATTACAAAATAATAGAGTAGGAAGGTGTACAGGTTCCCAAAAATAGGAACCTGTATAATTGTACATAATAATACTGCAAGAATAAATGCATACATATGGAAGAGAAAGAAATGTGTTTGATGCTTAAATGGGCCATTTTTACAAATTTTGCTAACAAATAGTGAATTTCAGGAGAGTTGAGGCTACGTAAGAAGGCAGGGTACACTGGTAGGGAATTCAATTTTACGTTTTACCAATTCATGTATGAAGTTTGGAAATTGGTCATTGATATGACACTTAAAAAATATGGTCTAAAGTGTCCTCTGAACCACAATCACAACAAGGCGAATTGACTTGGTGGAATCTGGCGAGATGGCTAATACAACAAGTATGACCTGGACGCATTCGAGTTATGGAAGAGATGTATTTTTTAGACATGGAAGTGTATTTGTGAAACCAGGGCTTGACAGCAATAGAAGGTCGAATTAATGAGTACTGGTGACCTTTTATCAGAGAGGATGATATCCATTCAGAGAACCATTAGCGTAGTAACTTATTTTTTTAAATAGGGAAAAAGCCTCTAGCAGGAATAGGGATACCACTTAATGGACCATGGACAGTGGATTCCTTAGCAATAAAATCAGCCTCTTCATTTACAACAATACCAAGGTGTCCTGAGATCTAGGACAAGACCACTGACCCTTGAGCCAGCGACATGGAATGCAGGAGGTCTCTGATAGAGCAGGTAAGAGAGTCGCTACTGGAATTGAGAGGGGATGCGCTTATTTTTTGTAGTGAGCTAAGTAAGTCTGAAGGATGTGGGCATTTTGAATGTTGAGAGATTTGACGAGTCGTAAAGCTCCTATGATAGCTATGCATTCGACAGAGAAAATGTAATACTATTTGGGAATTCTGTGTGGGAAACATAATTTCCTGTGAGGAGTATAGACACTGGCCCACAATGGGAGTCCGAACTGAGTTTGGAACCATCTGTGAAAATTTGTATATAATTTGTCCAGTTATTTTCAATAATTTTGTTGAATTCTGCATTACTGGTTAGAGCTGAGATTTTATTTTATTTTTATAATATATTCCTATAAATTGGTGCACCTTTGGATAGAAAGTAAGATTTTCATAGGGATATGAGTATACGGGGAGAGATTCATTGCGATAGGAGTTTGTGGATACATTCAGGAAAGAGTTGAAAGAGGAAAGAGTTGTTGTTATTAAACATAATATAATGCTGCCGCTCTTTCTTACATACTAAATGTCAACAGTCGAAAATGGGACAAACGGTGAACGTATGTCTACGTCTACACCCCTCCAAAGGAAAAATACAATAATTATAATAAATCTCCGTCACATGTATAAAGAAAATGAAACGCGATTCCCGTAATTAAGTTGAAAAGTAAGAAAATCACACAAATTATAAATCCGTTCACAACGCCATCTCTGATACTGACAAAAACAAAAGGCGGACAGTTACGCATCGATAATTGCTTCATTGTGTAATTTTTAACTTAATACAAAAAACTGAATTTAACTCAGCTAATAAGTTAACATAACAGTTATTGATTCTGATGCGTTACGAAGTTCGCTGGGTCAGCTAGTTAATATAATATAATAATAATACATAAGTTATAAAAGTGGTGTTTACAAAGTTATTGTTTTATTGTAAACAATAAAATTTATTTGCGAACGCTGGGATTCGATCCCACGACCTTCGGATTGCGAGTCAGGAGCCTTACCCCTCGACCATAGAGTCCGTCACTCCACATGCAACCTCATTGCGTCTCCTAAATGAGTGGAAAAACGATTGCGGTTTTTGTTTTTCAAGAAGCTCATTTTCGAAAATAAAGCTTCCCAGAGATATGATATTAAGATTGTCTACTAAAATTGTTTACTATGTCGCGGGCCGTACAAATAACTGCCCGGTGTGCATGCGGCCCGCGGGCCACAGTTTGACGACCACGGGCCTAGATCGTGTGGCGTTATGTTTTATTTGTCGTGTCTGGAAACCACAGGGCGTCTTGTATTTTAGTTGTTAGATAATTGTTGATTTTAATGTGTAGGTGTAGATGTTTTTTTGATAACGCATGAATAAATAAAAGAGAAATATAAATATCACTATCAGGTGTTAATATTTACACTTGTCCACTTATGGAGATATCATAAATCGCGTCTTTATCACTTGTCCACTATTTATCATTGCTTAACCACACGCCCACTAAATTATGACTTTAATGTTTTATAAAATACACATTTGGCGTTCGGGTTCATTGAATAATTCAGAGATTAATCAAATGTGGGAGAATCAACGAAACGCATTTATAGAGTTTATTGTAGGGATAATTCTTGATAGGCGTGACATATAATATTATTATTAATAACAGCCAGTAATTACACCAATCGGCGATCTTTGATTGGGGATTTTTCGCTAGAGCTTAAACATGACAATAAAAATGAAAGCTTTATACATGAAATTAATAAAAATAACAATGTAATTAACCGTACATTCCTGTCACTTACTCAGAACGGGCTAAACCTTGTGAGGTAGGTAATGTAAAGCATACAGATATGTAATGTTGTGCATGTATATGTTGTGAATATATGGCAGTTAATTAACGTATAAAAGTTAATAACCAAAGTCGGTCGAATGGAATAAAAAAAGAGATTCCTCAGGCGAATGTTTAAATTATGTGGTATGCATTGCAAGACGTAAGTAATTCAACATTTAAAGATGGGGACGCTTACATATCGATCGTCCAGTTGATTAGTTAGACATCTCTAAATACGTTTTTAGATGATGAGATGGGCAATATTCGAATGCTCACCATAAATTAATTATTATTTACGCGTATCTGTGTTTTACATATTAAATATCCCTTAAAATAACATTAGTGTGACATTTTGAAATATACTACTAGTGGCCCAAGTTTCAATATTTTGTTTAATTAACTGAAAGTTTTCCTGCATTATAATTGATTTGGTGTTTATGAGTATTTTTCCAGATACAGGGTACACTTTTACATATAACTGCATAATCACCTCAAATTTCTATTTTTAGGAGATGTCTAACAAATCAACTGTACGATCGATACTTGACTTGGACAGGTGGAGTAGACGAATGAAACATTTGATGTGAAAAAGTGAAAATAATTAATGTTGTAACTATTATGACGCGCCAAGTGGATGGAATAAAAAAATCATTTGTCAATTCCGCTATCAATATTGTATAATACCTATATCGCTTAAGACTGGTACATTTCCAGATATATGGAAAAGAGCCTACATCACACCAATTCATAAATGGGAACTAAGTGCAAAGCAGATAATTATAGACCCATTTCCAAGCTCTGCATTTTTTCAAAGGTGTTCGAAAACATAGTCTATGACCAGTTATTTATTCCCTGTGGTAAAGAATTCGAACAACGAATTTCAGCATGAATTCTTTGCAGGTCGCTCTGTTGCTACAAATCTTATAACATTTATAAATTTCTTGTCTGGCTCTATGGATAAACGTGTGCAAGTTGATACAATTTATACTGACTATAGCAAAGCCTTTGACAAGATCAACTACAGGATCCTGCTTTGAAAACTTGCTAATCATAGTATTCATGGAGATCTTCTTCGTTGGTTATCTTCATACATAACAAACAGGCTATGACAGTGGGTGGATTTTCTTCACTATATTTTACTATTTGCCGATGATATGAAGATATACCTTCCTATAAGCTCCCATGACTGTTCTGTGCGTTTACAAGAAGATCTTGACCGACTGACGGATTACTGTCTCAGAAATAAGCTTTTTATCAATATTTCTAAATGTTGCAAAGTCACATTCACACGTAACCATATAAAATACTGCATGAATATGCCATTTCTGGATCGATGTTAATAAATAAAGATTATATACGTGACCTCGGGGTTATTTTGGACTCTAAAATTACCTTTGATAAACACGTTGATAATATTGTCACCAAAGCAACAAAGAGTCTAGGCTTTGTACTGAGAACATGTAAATTTTTCAAAAACACTAAGAATTATCTGATTCTCTACAATTCACATGTTCGTCCTCACCTGGAATACTGTTCACAGGTTTGGAACCCGCGCTATATTGTTTATGTTAACAGGTTAGAAAGAGTTCAGGAGCGATTTCTCAAATTGGTCAATTTTAAATTATTTAACATATACAATTCTTACGACGAAATCGAGAAACAATTTCGAATCTCGAAACTGCTCAATAGGAGGCTTGTCGCTGATCAGATGCTCCTGTACAAAATTTTTAACTCAAAAGTTGACTGCCCGGAGTTGCTAAATAAAATAAATTTCCACACGCCGACTCGATACAACAAACAAAATACCCTTTTCTACATTGATAGATGCAACACTAATTCCAACCAAAATGAATTTATACAAAGGACATGTAACTACTTTAATAATAATAATATTAGATTTGTCAAAAAATTTGTACATAAAAATGCAAAAGTCGGTCATTTTAAATACATGTAGGATTACGAAAGATTTTTTAAATATTTATATTGAGGGATCAGTAGGATTTATCGGATCAGTTAGGATTTCATCAGAGCCGAACCCTGTGATATGAAAATATCTGGAGTCGGTGAAATATTTTCCCATTATGTTTCTGGTGGATTGACGTATTGTTCTTGTATTGTTTTATTCTTATATAGTGCACTTACATTGCGTTAATTTACTAGATATTCATTTGTGGAAAAGTGTGTGGAAGGGTTTAGTCTTTCATTTGGGAAAGATTCAACCCGGACATAAAATCTGGAGCACCGTAAATAAGTTTATTCCAGAATGTATGCAGGGGTAGTGCAATGCAATACATTCCATATTTTGAAACAAAAAATGGGTTAATGTTAAAAATAAAGTAAATAACAACATATAAATAAATTTAAAAAAAAAAATAATAATAATAATAAACTTGCACATATAGACACACTTGCTGACATATTCACTGCTAGTTAATGTCGTTACAGAGTTTATTTGTATTAAATTCTAGGTGCGAATAACACATAACACATATTCATGACTAAATTTATTGTACCTAATATTTTTTTATATTACTTGGGTGGCAACTTTCCCTTATCCCTCTCCTCCCCTTACCCGTTCCAACCCAAATACCTATTTCGCAGTCTATTTAAGTATTGTTTTAATTATTTTATTGTTGTGTATAACATGTTTATTACTTGTCGAATTTACACCTGTTTTTTTTTTTTTTTAAATTGCTGCTTAGATCTGTTTTTATTTTTTCTGCTTTTCTTAAATGTTTTAGTTTACATTCAGTTACTTTTATGTTTCTAAATACCTCTGTGAAGATTAATAATTTGTCTTTTTTTGCCATCCTCTTATGTATATTTTATTACTAAGACTGTTTATGTTCTTTAAATAAATAAATAGATAAAAAAAAAGTTTTTAACCGTAATAAATCTATTTTCGACCTCGTTGCGCCATCTCTTGGACCGGCTGGTAGCGAAGATATTTTTTTTTGTTTGCCTGAGGTTTTTATCTTTCTCCCCAGGGACTGTTGTGATTTTTTAAAATGTCTTTAACTTAAAAAATAATAATTCTTGGTTGACTGAGGATTGAACTTTCTTTTTCAAGGATTGATTAAAATAAGTGAACACCTCTTACGCCACTAATACCTAAGACAAATCTGTATTGAAAAGAACCGAGATTGATTTCCTGTGTAAACTGCAGTAAAATTTTAAATATGGTGAGGTCCAGTTCCAGAGAATGGCTACGTGTGTATGCGTGATTGCCACTAAAAGACTGGTAGAATTCATTGTCATCGACTACAAGTCTATTTGCTGAGTTTCAGCTGGATAGGATGTCGAAAAGTGGGTTAATTTCCACTTCCAAGATTCCAATAAAAAAAATAAAAAAACAAACAAATTCAAATACGAGTAGGTACTTAGATATTTTTAATAAAAACCGATTACGCGCCAGGATGACATGACGTAATGAAGAGAATTGATTTGGGAGGCGAGTATGGGTATGGCCGCCCCGGGAACTATTCATCGGATAACCAACACCTCTGCCATAGGACACCCCAAGCGTTTTTTGACTTAGTAGGGGTGCCCGGGTTCAAAGGGGAGAGATTTCTCCAGATCAGTTAAGAAAATCTCTCTGTGCTCTCCGGACCGACTTTCTCGACCCCCATAACACGGGAATGTGCCTAGCAAGGTTATCGAAAAATCTACTTATTATGTAACCATCACAACAATGAATAAAGAGAAAAAAATATCTAACACTTCAGTGGGAGGGGTGGATTCGTACGTCACTCCTTTACACGCTGATTCCTACCCAACCCCTCATACCTTTTTCTTTCTCAGTGCTTCCTTACCTTAAAAAGACCCTCCACACAGTATCACCAAAGATGCCCTAGGCCACGAGGCAAATTATTTTCCTCAGGGCCTCCTGTGGAAAGGAAAGTTAATGTAAAAAAACATAGTAATATATCAGGTCATGTCAGGAGTAGGTACCGTTGTATAAGATTATTTATGAATTTAAATTAATCAAGAAATGTTTTCTAAGATAAAGTTGTGAGTGACGTTCCATCACCTCTACCTACTCATACTGTTAATTCATGTGAAAATTAGTAATAAAGGCGTAATTGATTATAAATTTATTTCAAGAGGTAAGCAGTTTTTCGAAGTCGTACTGCGCCTGTTTACCGCAACACATTTAGCACCGCTGTTAAGATGATGGTGTTATCATAATTTTGTGGAGTTTCACCAAATTGACTCCAAACATTTTTACATTGAAATAAATCCCAAACAAACTTACTAAAACAACGCCGTGGCCACGCAGGGGTAGGCAGAGAGGATGAAATATCTGAAAACTAAAATTTTTGTAATGATTTTCCAAAACATGTCAGGCAAATTTTTTAACCTAATTAGAAAGGTAATGAAATTTTGATCAAAGCTAAAATGGTCCTATGATTTATCTTACACTAGGACTACACTATCAATAATACGGAATTGGGTTATAAATAGTGGATTTTGATGCATCCAAATATGAAATATCGTAATAAAATTTTGTAAAAATATCTATACCTAAATATAAAAATTAAAATATGTTTCGGGATTAGTGAGATGTCCATGCGTTGCTAAACCATTCATCCGATTACGGTGCAACTTTGGGGATTTGATGTGTGCATGCCCGCAATGGTTTTTATATATACAGGTTGTCCAGGGGTAAAGTGCATCAACTTCGGGAGGTGATTCTGCATGATGGTAGAAGTAAAAAAGATTAACAACTTTTTCCGAAATTCCAACATTTTTTTTCCCATACAAAAAGACGTACCTCATAAAAATCTTTAGTGTGAGGTATGAACTTACTTGCTGAGAGTTTTCCGGGCACGATTGTAACAACATTGCATGGTTGTGATTAGCCCGTATCGTAACAGCGGAAAATAATAAAGCTGGCGGCACACGTCGGTCTAATTTTATCTTTTTGCCACAAAACTATCCCTAAAAGTTTGAATTTCGAAAAATGTTAATCATTATTTTTACTTTTAATATCATGTAGAATCACCTCCCGAAGTTAATGCACTTTACCCCCGGACACCCTGTATAATAGTGAGCTCTGACATTATATAATTGGTTTAAAAAATTGCAATAGATAGGTGATACGCGAGCTTTTTGAAAACTGAACGTATGGAATGCCTCCCCCCTCCCGCATTCCATAATGCGGGAGGGGGGAGGTGAATGAGGGAGTGGGGATCGCGGGACGGGGGAAGCGGGAGAGGGAAGTGGGGAGAGGGACGGGGAGGCGGAAGGGAAACGGAACGAATGGGAAAGGGGACGCAGGGAGAAACAATTTATTTATTAAGTGGCATAGCAACGCATGCCGGGAATTCGCTGGTGTTTAATAAAAATATATTCGTAAATACATGCACATAATTACAAATCATCACTGCATTAATAATTACAGGTTGTTCTTTAGTTTTCACGCAATCAAACACACCCCTGTAATTAAAACTAACGGATGCAAATCTGTAACAATAATATTATTTTACGAAGCTAAAATTCTCGGCAGTGGCGTGCGCGGGGGCGCGCAGTTAGAAATTCATAATTAAAAGTGTCACAGATGTCCCTGGGCTGTCACAACAACAACTGCGGCCGAAACAGCTGTCACCGCTGTCAGTCGCATCCCACCACGCCGCCCAACACTTTTATCTGATATGAAATATTCAAATCTTTTACTCGCCGTTCTTTTATATTAAATTTCTGACACCTTATCAAGAGAGTGGTGATTTTTCGTGAAGCGAAATTATTTTCGAATGAGAAATTTGTATGTACGGGATGGACGGATAAAATTTTAGGCTTGAATTTATAAATATTAAATACCTATTTACGTTTAGCACAACCTCATTGAAAAACATGGAACAAACAATATGGTGTCTTGCAATTTTCTGTTGAGAGATTAAAATGCGTACAAAAGCATCATTGCACGTTAGTTCGTGATTGAAATGGCATGGCGATGGCAATGGTTGACATAGAAATTTCCCAAATTTATGATCATTTCTGAACACCAAAACTCACTGTTCTATAGAAATCGATGCTTTAGACGAAAAATCAGATTTCTGCCCTATAGTAAGAAAAAAATTGTGAGATTTCACGCCAAGTGAAGTATTCCCTCATTTTGGAGAGGGTTCAGAAGAAATTTCTGAGGTTTCTTTACCTGGGGAAGTATGGCTACTACATGTGGCTTAACCCTACCCACTTTCTCTTGGGCATGCTTGGTATGAACCATGAGATGTGCTCATTATAACACATTTCTTCAGACTGATTCGTGGATGGTTCAAAAACTCGGCTATCATGGAGAGCATTAGTTTCTATGTTCCCGATGGTTATCTCCGTCACCGACAGCATAGACTGCAGAACTAACTTGTCAATGGTTATGCCAGTCGGGAGAGCTGTATTGTTGTTAAATAGAATCACTTTGAATATCATCAATATATAACATCAATGAAACACAATTCAGACGAAAAGCTTTGTTGCTGTTAGAATGATTGTGCTTCAGTGATGTATAAATTGCTTAAATCTGTTTGAATCTCAATAATTTATCTCTTTTAAAACGCTTCGAAGTTTTAATTTTGTAATGATTTAAAAATGAATAAATTGAATTGAAAATAATAGCGTTACTCAGAGTTGGTGAAATTACCCCAAAATTACCGATATAATAATTAAAGCTAACATTTTCAAAACAAGTTCTTTGAAATGCCTTATTAACTCAACTCAGCAGAATGCTCCGACCGAATTTAATTTGAGCGAATCAAACATTTGTGTGCTTACTCAAAAGTTTTCAGCACTAAATACTTCATAGTTGTTATAATAATAGAGTCCCTGCTAAGTTTCTCGATCGAAATTCATTGGGCGAAGTCGGCGAAATAACTAAACGTTTTATTATTCTTTAGTTTCCCCGGATTGCTTGAGTGGAGTAAACTTCGGTAACAAGGTTTGTTTGCAACAAATATTATATTCAGAAACTTTGCCAGCTGCAAGTCGAGACGGAATGTAGTTTTAATTTAGGCGAACTTTTTAATGTACCTAACCATTCAAAGAATTCATTATTCGGATCGGTCGGAGGCATTCCAAGAATGAGAACATGAAATAATGTAAGAAATTTTAATGTTCAAAACTACAAAATGAAGACGAACACAAGAAATGGCTTGTGGGCGTGTTTCATGATACAAATATTTGTCCTATCAGGCCATACATTTGGAATAAAAATCTGTGTTGACCATAGACATACAAATAACTAGACGAGAACTTACATATGAGGGGTAAAAACCAACTATGGCGGGGCGAAGAGAGGAAAGAGACTTGTGATTCGCCAATAAATCAATCTGACAGTATATAGGCACCTCGCACTATAATATCACTATTTAGTTCTTGATAGTAAAATCTGCTTTTGAATTAATAGACCTTTTTATATGGGAGCGCGAATTGCATGCCACGGTATGAACAGATGTGTAAAATCCAAATTCGCAAAGTAAGGGTCAGAGTATTTTCATAGTGGAATATTTTGTTGCCGTAGACACTTTTACAAATGTTTCATGATTTACTTAACACAGTAAACAGCGGCTTTGTGTTTCGCGTCGCTGTGTATCTCGATGTCTAAGTATGTGTTTCATAGACATACAGCGTCCGTGCGTAAAATATACGATGAGAGCACGACACTGGTCCGGACACGCTCAGCCGGTTCCGAAAAATGGTTCCAATGGGAGGGGGAAATAACACGTTTTTTAACACGTAAGGGCATGTCCATATATTTTGTACGTCCGTGGTGTTGACGAATTTCAGAAAGGATGAAAATATTCATTGCCAGGCGAGTATAAGTGAGACATGGCGCTCGGTTAATGGGCTAAATGGAAAATTTGTTTCTATTTGAAATTGCGTGGAGTGCTTGCTAGTGGTTAACCCGCATAATATGTATTTTCTTTTTTGGTCTCGAAGTAAATTTTAAATTAAACTAGCTGGTTCCCAGGAATGCGTATTCAAAGAAATAAATTGTTTCTATCTGTATGTCCTTTCGTGTGCGTCTCCGTTCCCCTTCCGCGTCTCCTTGCTCTCCCTTCCACGCTCCTTGCCTTCCGTCGCCCCTCTCCCGCTCCCCCGTCCCGCCAACCCCCATCCAGCGGTCCATATATTCAGTCCCAGTACATTCAGTTTTCAAATAGCTGGCGAGCCACCTATTACAATTTATTCATTCAAATTTTAATTTTTCATATATTAGAAATATTCATTTTTGTAAATTTTAAGAACAATCAATCAAAGTTACCTAACATAGGTACCAATTTAAAATATCTATTCTTGATTCGATTAAAAGTAATAGGCGAGTACTTCAAATAAATACATTAACTTGAAGATTTTCGAAAATAGAATTTTGATTTAACAATCATTGTTTTGCAAAATTTCGTTTTAAAATTTTGACATTTTTGCCAGTTTTGCAAGAGTTTTTGTAATGATTACAAAAACTTTTCAGATGTAATTGCCATGTGGTTGTGGTAATCCAGAAACCTCGCGAGGGTTTAAAGAAGGTATTTTGAAAGTTTAAAACATTTCCTGTGCTATAGCTATGCATAGACATCTCATATACTCGCATATAAATAAACAGAAATAAGCATATTTTGATTTTTGTACATATAAGCAAAGACATTAAAATATAACGTCATTGCATATAAGTAAGATAATATTACATTGTATTATTAAATATGTTTTTCTGGCCTCTGTGCATTATATGTTGGATCAAATAATGTATTGTATATGTTGAAATAAAATAATATTATTTTATATCATCAAATATGGTTTTCTGGCTTATTTGCATTATAAGTTGGATCAAATAATGTATTGTATGGTTTGAAATAAAATAATGTTATTTTATATTATCAAATATCGTTTTCTGGCCTCTTTGCATTATAAGTTGGGTCAAATATAATGTAGGTGTTGAAATGAAATAATATCAGGCGCGTGCGAAGCCGGGGGCAAAAGCTAGTACTTTATATACTTGTAATTTTTTTTATATTAGGAATTTTAGGTTTTATTAATATTGGTTGGATATTGAATATTGGATTTTGATTTCACAAAAATAAAAATATTTATTTTTTTGGATTTCGTAGGATTTCAACACCCGTTTGCTGGATGTCTGTCTCTCTAGCCGCTGAGACTTGTCATGTTAAATTAGAACCGACGACGACCCATCAAACAATAAATTTTAGTGACGCATTTCCGCTTTATCCGAATTTCAAATCACTAACGGGGCTAAAGAAGTTTCACTATATTAATTTCTATATATTTGTAGAGCCGAAACGATGATTATATATAATTCTCTCGATGGAAAAAATCGCAAAGTATGCTCCGAAAATTATCAAAAAAACATTTTGTTCTGTTATTTAACATGTTATGGATATGAAAAAGTACAGAGTGTATCTGTAAATGCAACTAAGGCATTTGTGGGCATTATTTGGAGTAAGAATTTCGCTATATTTTAAACGAGTCGCGATTAACTAAATATTTGCACATATTTCACTTTTATTATTAATAAATTATTATCTTTTCTTACACCGCAAAATTATTTTGTGGCACCATTTTATTCAAAATTAATAGATTTCTTTGTTTTGACCACGTTTTTTGAATAAAAAAAACCATCATGTTTCGTGAGCGACGCTCACTGCCTCAAGGCTTTTACTTAAAACTGATAACTGGCAACAAATTAATACTGGTTGCTGTTGACGACAGGCAACTAGAATACTCAGAAAACATTTGTCAACAATAACTTTATTTAGATACCAAAAAAAAAAACTAAAATTAAGCTATCCAGGAAAATGTATCTATGTCACCCCTCAAAATGAATATTTAATTTGTAAATAGATATTGTATAATTTTTTTTTGCTATAAATTTTATTAGATTTGAAGTGTGATAAACCATTAAGTACCTACGCTTCATGCTCAAATAGTAGATTTTCTATGAATTTCTTTATTATGTTTTAATTTTATTTTTTATTTAATATAAGGTATTTTACAAGTTTTTATTACACATAATGAAACTATTAAAAAATGTTTAAAATTGAAATAAGACCCGTTTTACGAATTTAAAAATCTTAAAATGTGTTTTACTCAGAAACCTGATTTGGCACTTAGTGGTTTTTAGTTGAAAGTCGGCGAAATAATGGTTTACCAAAAAAACTAACTTCGATTATTTGATATCCGTTCAAGCAAAGCTGTATAGAATTCACAAAAAAAGGGTTGCAAAATATACTGAGATCTTAAGTTTGCTCGTGAAACCTGAAACTCAGATACGATTGTGAATCAAACATGATTTTTGGCGACCAGAACGGTCGCCCCCTTTAGCCAAAATCATTGCGCCACCACTGGAAGAACTTACCAGACAACCTACCTGCAGTTGTAGTGTTTTATGCCGCACACGGCTACACATTTCGGGATGCACATCGAAAGGCCTCGAGTTACCTGCCGTTGCATAGTTACGGCTGCGGAAGGTTCGAGCTCCTTCTCCTTTTTGCGCGGGCACGCAACAATATTACTTGGCGCTACGGTAAGCTCCTCACGCGGTTGGCTATATAAGCGCAGCGACACTACGCTAGTCAGTCAGTCAGTTCCAGTCTCTAGTTCAGTAACAGTTCACCAATACATAGACAGTGCATCATAACGTTCCAGTGCGGTAACCGGCCAGATCCACGGCGACATGTCGGACCTGTGTCGGTGCATCATCAACCTTTGAGGACACATCAACTCGCAGCTTATATGGTCCATCGCACCATCAGCTCAAGAGACACAATTGCCCGCGACATAAGGCCCGCCGCATCTTCTTGTCACGTACGCAGCAACTCCAATCCTCCTCACTAGGTTCACCGCAGCCCATCTCCGCGACTCACCACGTCGACATTCATCCTGGACGACAAGGTCATCTCCACCAACACGGTGCGCAACTACATGCTGGCGACATGCAGACCCGTGGTCTGCTCCACCACGCATCACCGACCTTTATCACGGCAACACTTACGAGCCTCATCATTATCGCTCCTGTCTGCACCCTGTTACTCCACACCAACTTACCATCGCTACGTAGCAGCAATAAAGACTGACTCATCACATTGACTGACGCCTTTCATTTAACCGTCCCTCGTCTCTGCCGATCCGCGTCCGCTTCCTCAATTTAATTATTCGTATTTCATTCATGCACTGTGACTTAAAATGTCGAGTGTATGAACAAATAACTAATATTGTACTAATATTCATAAATATTCTGTTTGCAACACTAAACGCATGTTCTTGGAAGCGACTTTTCAATCTACCTACCTTTGAAGAGTAATTAAATGTGATGAAAAAAAATTGTAAAAAAACGTTAAATAGATGTTAGGTTAGGTTGTGGGATATTTTCATTTTTTTTTGTTTCAGTGCTTTTAATGCCTTTTTAAAGCGGTGTTGAGTTGAGTTGATTCTGAGTTTTCATGGAACCGTTAAATAATATATCTGTAAATCTTGATTTCACCTGAAGTTCTGACTTATTTATTTATATTGGTAAATAAATTTGTTATTTTAGCAATTAATTATTTTGAAATGTATTTCGTTATGCAATGCTAAGCCGACGAAGAATCCGTCTATTGCCATAGAACTAAAAACACGAACTATAAGAGATACGAATCCATAAAGGTATATCACTTTAAAAAATAAAAGGATTATATTTATAATTATTTAACGGAAGAACGGTGCAGTTATGCCGTACACCAACAATGTAACTCTGATATTGATTTCCGAATTAGCTTTGCTTGCCTTGATCAGAGCTGTCAGCCACATAGGCATTGACATTAATAGCTGACCAAATATTTTTTCTTCTTCTTCTTCCATTAACAAATCCTTCTCTTAGGCACTTCCTTTCCCACGTTGGCTGATCCTTGACTCATCTGTACAAATCATTGATTTTGTTAATGCATTTTTCTACAACGTCTTCTTTTACGCTGAAAAGACTACATAAAAAAATAAAATGATTATTTGGCGTTAGAGGATATAAAGAAATCGCGTTAACTTATTTGATCAAATACTTCTCATCGAAGAATTGAGATTATTTGAAAAACGCACAATTTATAAAACTAAAGTGATTTAGATCGTTTGAAGCAGCTATTGTAATGTAAGGTTGAAAGAGTGATGAGGATAAGAACTAGGTATGGAAGAAGAAGGAGTTTTGATAAGGTATTTGGTTTACCCCCCTGGTCACTAAACACGACTACACTAACTTCAGTCTGATCTCCCACTCTGGACTTGATTTTGCCATCACTTGAGCGCTGACGTTTCCGTAATATGGATATGGCGGCACAATAAAAACATCATTTTTCTGAGTCATTCCTGTATTTTATTTCCATACAATATAAACTTATACATTATCTACAATTTATACATTCCTTTATAATATTAATTAAATTCCTTTATACATTATATTCAATTTATAAATCATCATTTAAAAAAAACAAACCAATAAGTTGTAAAGACAATAATAATCGCTGGCGGACAGCGAACATTTTGCGTCGGCACAAGAGTTAGGTTTTATAATCTCTCGTTAGGAAAAGTGTTTTAGGCAAAGATTTCATTATGATGTTCTTCCCATTTAGTAATTTTTTTTATTTTTATTCCTGTACATAGGTTCATTTTTCAGATGATTTCAGATAACATAGATAAAAGTAATAAAAAAATGTAAATTTTCAGTAACTGTGTGTAAATAGGGTAATAAATAGTAGTGTTTTGTGAAAACCTCAGATATTTTAGATAAAGTGATATTTCGCCGTCATGAGAACAAACACGGCATCCCCTTGAGACTTTGAAGAAGTACGCTGTGTTTCTGTCCGTGGCAGCAGTATTCTATTAGGTTAGGTACATCATATTTATTATATAGACACAATGTTAATAAGTTTTTTCAAAAAAAAAATTATTTATCGATACATTTAAGGAAAGTTTCAATATCAAACCGTCGGAGTGCGAGTCAAGAGCCTTACCGCTGAACTATGCCGGTCGAATTTATACAATTTATGTAATCACTTATAAAGTGTCTCCGTAGCATTTTCTGACAGAACTTTTAGTAGTCAGGTCGATATTTTCGGCAGTTTTGGATATATAATTCTTTGTGTCACTTTGTTAAATTTTAATTAAACCGTTCTTTACTTTTGAAGCGTGCCCCCTGCCCAGTGGTCCTTGGGCTCCTTGTTATTTTCACCATTTTACGCGTATTATAATATAAACAAATACATTTTTTGGTAAGTATATCACCTGTCCTCTCCCTCACCTTACCCTGAGACCGTTCCAGGTGGCAGGAATTCCATATAATTTTAACATTCTAATCTTAGAAGATAAAACGACTTTGTTGACTATCCATGTATAAATTTTGTGTTTTATATTTAAGTGTGTTGTCTTTCAATTAAATAAAATAAAATTGAGCCAGATTATGGTAATTTATTTGTACCTAGGATGTATTTGTCTTTGTTGATGTCTATCTCCTGTTTCGTAACGGTGTTGTGCAGAATGATGTGGTTTTGATTTGCCTTTTTTACTAATGTATAGATTTAATTTAGATGTTCAGTTTCTGAGTGTTTTATACAGCGAAGTCCATAAATAACTGTGTTGTCGGGAGTCTATACCATAATTTTACCATGAGTGATAATAATTGATTGGGCTAATGCATAGAAAATCATTTTTAGAGTCTTCATTGGCATTGTGATTCATATGTTCTTAAAAAAAATCATTATCATATTCAAAAAATATTTCTATCTTTACCCGCTAATTTATTTATTAGTTCTGTCCTTCTAAAATAGTTGTTCAACGTAAACGGTGAAGTATTTGATTACCTGATTCCATGTTAGTGGGTTGCATAGGCAGTTTTTTTGCAGATATGCAGTCGTGCATGGTTACAGATATTTGTACAAATAATATAATGTATACCTTACAAAATTGTGCTCAGCCCTTTCCCATTTTGTTGACGTCATTGCTTCAGTAAGCGTTTCTTTTATACCTATATGGACTGACGTAGTCAGAGTTCGACAGTAAGTAAAATATGAAATAAGGTTAAATAAAAATATTAAATTCACGTGGCTTTTACTCTCATTATAAAAATGCATTTTCACCGGAAAGGTAAAATTTCTTTGAGAATTTTAGAATTTCTTTTAAAATTAAGGTGCTTACGTAAAGACCTTGATACTTTTCACAACCGTTAAAACTTATTTCTGCATAGGTGGAAGAATCTTCTCATGTATGATCCACTTTTACCCAAAGTATGCATCGCGTAAAAGCCCCATTTCATCCTGCACCGGCTTTTGAAAACAAAATCATTCACAAAAAAAATTAAATCTAAGCGTCTCACTCCAGATATACATTTCAAAATTCGTCCACAACAATGGCGCCCATTCCAGAGCTTTAGTTGGTCGGCATTGAAAAAACAAAAGGACTCCTCCAGTTGGTTTCTCATCCATACAGCTCGAACCTTTTATACGGCTTCAAAGATGGCGCGTACTCCCCGCCACCTTCCCGCCAAGCCGCCGATCTTTTTTTATATCGATCAAATATCATCATGGCCGCCGATGGTGACAACGCGACTGCTACCTATTCGGGAATTATACAAAAAATAAAACCCGATCCTGAAACTAAAACCCCACTAAAAGGGAATAAGCAAAACTATCTTCTAACCAAAACATCATCATTATTTCTATGTTATCATTTCAAACATAATATTGTTGATCCAGTTTTTTTACGAAGTGTCTGGTTTTTTTTCTGAAGATTTGGCATTAGATTATTTCGTAATAATACTAACACACCTTAGTTTACATTGGAAGCGGTGGCATGGAAAGTAATCCATTTTCGTAATGGAGACTTCTAAAGATTGAAGTTTTTTTCTTTCAATGTGAACAGGTTCACACCACCAGACCACATAGTCGTGTGTTATGTCATATGTGGTTTGGTTTTATTAGCTTTTTGAATTTTGTACGCTTGAACGGCTTTTCTAGGATCTAAGTTCCTTACGCTACACAGATCTAAAGCGTTCACCTTCTATACTAGCTCTATAAGATATAGATATATCTTATAGATATTTTTTACCTATTTATACATTTTTTTTTTTTTTTTTTATTAAAAAGAAAGACAAACATTCCCGGGTTACGAATAACCCAAAATGTTTGAAAATCTCCTACTACCACCACAGAAAGCCGAACATGTTGCTTGTGTTGTGATGGAGGACTTAGCCAGCCGAGGAATCGAACATGCGACGCCCGGGTGGGACCCAAGCGCTATGCGCACTCAACCACTGACCGGTCGAATACATAGGTAAGTATTTCCAATTGGTATGATCCTGATTAATTTGTTCTATTATGACTCAGAACTATACAATTTCAACACTCCTTTGAAAAGTCTTTAAAAGTTAAAAATAAAGAAAAATAGCCCATAACCTAAACTAACGTAACCAATTAAACCATTTTTTAATATATTTTATTAATGACTTTTTAAAGGAGGTGTTGAAGTTGCATGATTCTGAGTTGTCCGGTTACCGATTAATTGATGAAATGAAATCGACGGTCTCGAAGACAAATCGGATCTGCTAAAAAATTGTTGGCTTATTTGGTTGATTTAAAAGTTGGTATTTTTGAAATTTTTAGTGAAATGCATTATATCAAAACAACACTATATTTCTTTATCTCAAAAATAGTAACAATGCAGAAACGCAACTTTAAACAGCTCTAACTGTAATGTAAACTGCTTATGGTCTCAATACATGATTCTCTTGTTCCTGAGACGGGCAGAGCACATCACAAAAAGAAATCTAATTGATAAAGATGAATAATAGGTATATTTTTTTTAACTTTCCTATGTAGAAGGTATAATATTTACTATACAGTATCTCGAACCAAGCACATTTATTCATATTTATTTATATTGAATAATAAAGCCAGTAGTTCTGTGAAAGGTAGACTTCGCGTAATGTTAATTACTCCGACTTGACAGCTCGCAACAGTCGCGACACTCATGGGTCCTGGCGGCTACGGCTACACAGCTACGAATCTTGAGGATCTACGAGGATTGACCGGGGACCGAAACACAAACAAATTTACAAATCGAATCAAAATAAGACTTCACTTCGCTCAGTTAATTATGTTAATTTTAATATATCTTTCAATAAAATGTAATAAAACACTAAGATAAAATATAAAAATGGCTTTATCATAAATATTGAGACGGATTTTTTTTTTTTAATTTGATAATCTTAGCTTGTCAAGGCGTAAAAGCGAGAACGAAGTTGAAATTTTCATAAAAAAACCGCTTTGAAACAGCGTGGGAAGACATGATAAGGTCCTAATAAATAATATGGACGTTTTATTAAACTTAAAGATGGTTCTCCGTATAATTTCTTATGAAATCGTTGAGAAATGCCTTTTTCCTGTTCATAAGCTTCCTTTGAAGACATTACTTCCATTTCGAAGATAAATACCAGAGAGAAAAATATGCCTACAAAATAAAATTCAAATTGAGCAATACGCGAATTTTGAGTAAATGATAATTTTTCAGCAATATTCCATTTATTTTGATCATTAAATTTGCTCTGAGCCAGATAAAGCAGGCTAAGTAACGATGCTATTAAGGAAAACGGAGAAGAATTATTCTGATATTCGTTCTTCCCCTTTTAAAGCTCATTCTCTCCTTTCCCCTTTAAAGAGATTGGGGGGTTGCGATGCAACCAGCCTGCACAAACAGGTCTAGTAAAAAATTGTCCCCGTTTTATTAAGTTTAGTCCTCTCTGCGTCTGGCCTTTGAATAGGGGATGTTTCACGCACTTCCAGTAAGATTACGTCACCGGCCCACCTTTGTCGGCGAGTTCTTTACTTCACAAGAATAGGTACTGGAAGGAGCAGAGAGCTCTCAAATATTCCGGGGGTTATTCCAAATATTTAAACTTTTTCTCGTGTAGTGAATACTAATTTGCGAAACTATGTTCTTCAGATCTCTTTGATACCTGGATAGAAAGGGAAAAACTTTTAAAATAAATTTCCCGATAGGAGAGAACTACAACGACTCAATTCTGAAAGAAAACGTGACAACAATAATGTTTTTTTCATGTTATGTTTAGCAAAAGGCACACGATAAATAGGGAGCTTAGAACCAAGACGTTTTTTTATTTATAAAAAGAGTCCTCTCGAACAGACATTCACCCAAAACGTTTTAAAAAAAAATAACTTATTACCAAATGTACACTTAAATATTACGTAGTTTGTTTTCTTGTACATCATGAGAAAGCTTTAATAATTGCTTTTTTTAATGTAAATCTATAGTAGGAACATAAAGTGTCTCCGTAATTTAATTTTCTTGACAAAAAGGACACATTATCATAAAAAACTAATTTCTGTTGGGTGGCTGAAATTTGGTTCAATAATAATAATAATAATAAAGTTTATTCCGGTATGTGGGGAGAATAGTTCAATCCCACACATTTAATAGGAGTTATAATACATACACAAAATATTTTAAAGAGAAAAAAAAGAAAAGCAGGTGAATATGATTATACATAAAAAAAGGTAATAACAAAAGAAAATAATAAAAATTGACTTTTAAGATTCTGTGACCACATTAGGGTCCAGTATTTTTCTCCAGTGTGCATCAATGCTGAATTATGGGCTTCCATGACGAGGATATTTCCAGAGCTGCTTATCCATTCCCTCATTCCAGCCACCCTGGATCTAATAAGGGCTGCATAGCCGGGATCTCGCCCCTCCGTGAACACCCGGAAATCGCTGCAATATCTGGGGAGACCAAACATTTTGTGGAAGGCGTTGTTGTACTGAACCCGAAATGAGCTCTGGAACTCGAAATTGCTTTGAATTTAAGTGAAATTTTGAAAATTGGAACAATTTTGTTGAACAAATTCTGGCAAACTATAAGTATGCCTATATGTAATTTCTTAAGAGAAAAGTATTTGAATTACCGTGATTTTTCTCTAAATCTAGTACTTTTTGTTTGAATTTCTGTAACTTGCAGAAAAATATTTCACTTTTAAAATCTCCAGGCTATCGCGATGTGAAATCCCTTTGACAAAACATTTAGGGGCTTCTGAGATGACATAATCTCTTACCCTTGAGGGCCTATTGACAAAATGTACGGAACTCGTGTTTTTATCCACTCATGTCGGTTCCTTTCGGAATTCATTCGGGAGGGGAATCGGATGGTAGTTAGTCAAAACCGTCCTTCGCTTTACTTGAATGGGTCTGGTACTGTCAACTGCATCATTATATTCCTCGAATCTCATGCGAGTTGACAATCTTACCAAAAATAATGTTAAAAAACATCTCATGATTACGACGTTGTTTACGATGTTTTTACGATGTTTTTATGATGTCTTGTTTATTGTGAAAATAAATTACAAAATAATGAAGTAGCTTATTATGAAAAGTTATTTATTTGTATTATGGAAACAAAACAGTACATCGGTAACAGTGAAGAAGCAGTATTACACATGTTATTTTTTTATATTATAGAAATAAACTGCTGTGTTTTGAAGTTTTATTTTCCTTGTACATTTGTTACTTTAAATTCTATTCACACATACGCGTCATTCACAAGCAAACTTAACACTAACTTAAAAATTGCATGCAAATACACTTAGGTGGGGGTAGCGGGAGGGGTTATTTTGGGGGAGGGTAGAGCGGTGAGAGGAGTCAATATTACATGGTAACATTGTTAATAAAGGTAATTTACAGGCTTCTAATATTTTATTAACTTAATTGATTTTTGATTTAATTTTTTTTGTTTATTTCTAAGGTTTCTAAAGTGCAAAAAATAAAAAAAACATGTATTTATATCGGAATGTTTAAATTTGGTTATGACTACTAGAAATTTAAAAACTAAAATCAGGGAACTTGAACTTTGTTTACGAAATAATGACTATTCCGAGTTTGCTAACCATTTAATAGAGACAGGCCATAGCTTCAACAAAGAAAAAAAAAATGGAATTAGTTGCTAAAATTTTTCATGGTGAGTAGGTAGGTACCTGTGATACCTGTTTCCTTGTAATGTCTTATTTGTGGTATTTAGGGGTAGGTACGTTAGATAATTACTGGATGATATGTATAGTTGTGTAAAGTATGTAATGAGGTGTCCCCCACACTTGGCTTCTGACTCCAATTGTGATGAACCCTACCTAGCTGATTTACTTTTCTAAGCTTCTACCTCGTAGTTTAAATCTCGTAGCTCCTGTCTCGTAGCCACGCTCATAATTCTACCCTTATGTCCTACTGATCACACCACTAGGTATGATGGCCTGACTCAACCCTCCTTTCGGTTTATTTCTACCTCAGGCTCGTGATTTCTAAACCCCTATACCTTATAATCTAGCTAAACCTACCCTATCTTCTTAAATCCCTGCGATTTTCTCACAGTAATCAAGATTTAAGATTTTTGTTCACATTATTTCTATAATCTGCGTTGTGTAATTTTTTTGTTTTAGATTTTACATCTGTTTGCATACTTAATATGCACACATATGTAGAGAAGATAATGTATTACGTGTGGTAACCCATAGATTCTTTTAGAGAAAGGGTGAGAATTTTCCGATCAATTTATTTATTATTATTTTAGAATATTTAACCGAGTTTGATAAACTACCCCCGCCCTAAACCTTGTGTCTATTTGATTTCCATAGGAATTTAGTGTGTTTATTTAATTCTTCCTATCACCGCTGATACATCGATAACATAAACAACAGTTAATAAATTAAACATTTCAAGAAAGCAAACCTTACCTTAGGATGATCGAACTCGAAGGTCCAGTTTTCTCAATTGAAGTCCTTGTCTGCAACTTCTCCTAACATAATGTGTTTGTAGTCATAGTTAGTGCTTTTGGTTAGTATTCGCAACATTGTTGAAAGAGCAGGAATGGAGGGATATGGGGAGAGGATAATATGTTTGCTTAAAAAGTCGGCACCTCCGCTAACCAAGTGAAAACCGATGAACAACAATTCCAAACCGGATTCTCCCAAGTACGTTTGCTAAGCTTATCCTTAAGTCCGAGTTTTACTCTCTTCGACGAGCGTCTCTTGTTACGAAAGGGACTCTTCACGCCAGATGGGGGAATACCAAGTCTTCATGCCGTTTTTCTGCCTCACTCCGACTTCCATCTCCGCCGGATTGAATTTAACTCTACTGAGTCTAGAAGGGGTATTTCATGTCTTCCCTTATCATGCCTCTATCCGTTAAATGTGGCGTAAGCTTGTGACGGGCAGATCCTTCCTCCCACGTAACCGACCCAGCGTTACATTCCACCTCTGACTAGCTGACATAAAACTCACCTCGTGAACCTTATGTTTGCTTTCAGGTTCGACAAGACTCACGGTATGCAAATAACCTGTGGCTTTAATGCCGCGTCAGCGTACTGTCCGCATACGTCCTTCCTCTTCCCCGCATGCCCACCTCGACAATACCGCCACAAGATCAAAGCCGTCCGTTCGAGAAAGGTTGACACTTACATTTCCAGATGGCTCATACCTACATACAGAAGCCTTGAAGTTTACGTTCGAAGACAAGTTAGGATTCAGGACTGTATGAGTATTTGAACACCAGTGTTGTTTAAATGAGGTCACTAGCTCCTCGTGTGTTAGGTATTTAGGATAATGGGTATTTATGGGTTCTTGGATACCTACTTCCTATAAGAAAGATTTAAAAATGAGATAAATCAAGTCGACATTGAATCAATGACCTCCTGAATAATTGTGATGTGCTCTCTTAGAGTTTGAAGCTAGTCGCAGTACTTTACTTTGCGAAATTTTTGCATGCTGAATCAATGCTACCTATTGGCGATCGCTCTAGTAAAATCAAGTCGTTTAGAATTGAGTGAATTTAACGTCAATGTCGCCTTCACATATTGACCGCAGATTTCATCTCAAGCTATAATTGATAAACTTGTCCCTGACGTTAAGTTTTGTTTTGTTTATTCGTTAATGAATTTAGGTGACTGGGTCAATGGATGGCCTTGAACTCAAATCGAAATTTTTGTACACTATCGAAGGTCATATAACCATACCCTAATCGTGCTAGTGAAAAGAAACAATAGGTATTTATCTTACAAATACGCTAAGATACCAAAATTGGTTTAGTGATGCGTTTCTATCTAATTATGTGTTAAGTATTTGTTTAGCAACATTTCATTCCGTATGGGAGGTGTGACATGCGAATGCTAATAAATTGGTTAGTTATTTATTTACCCTTTCTTGGCGTTACGTCCATCAGTGTCAGGATATCCACAGGAACCTGTAAAAGCTTAAATATTGTAAGGACTCACCAAGCTCTAATGTCTTAATTTCAGCTCCACCGGGTTACTATCATCGGCGAGAAACTTATTAGAGCATCCATACTACCTGTGTAACTACTCATCTCCTTCCTTTCTCCTTTGAATAGATCTCTGATGTAAAAATCCTCACGTTTTCCTTTAATATCTGCCGTTATTATTGAAGAAGAACGATCCTATCTAATTATGTTAAGTATTTTCCAGATATCGGATCAATTATTATTATTGCGTTGTCACCTAACGATAATTAATATCTCGTAATAAAATTCCCAACTTTCGACCTAAACGTAAATTTTTTTATTTAATGAAACTTATTAGACTGTAATTTTCTTTATATAACCTCGGACTAAATAACTCTATTTTAACCTTCATAGTACAAATTTAAAGCAATTCAAACACACTATATTAAACTCCTCCCGCATTGAATTTGTAATTAATTAATTAATTATTAGATTTTATTGAATCGGAAATTATTGCAAACACTGATTTTAGATTTATTATAAGATCATACACTCCGTTAAATTGCACGATTAACCCTATCCGGACACTTCACTCCCTGTTTTATCAAAGTATAAACTGATTGTAGACTCTATTTTTCCACTGTATTTTTAAAGTATAAAACTGACTCTAGACTCTATTAATTAATCACCAGGGTAATTCTCACAACATGCGCGACGTTTTAATCAACCTTGCCAGTTGTCGAAGGACCCCTTTTTTTATTTTAATGATAAGTTGAATTTATAAATAGATATATTATTATTCAATGCTGTTATAAAATTCTTTAAACACTGTTGTTTCTTTTTAAATTCGCTACACTATATAAACTTTTTATTTTAATGACAAGTTGAATTTATAAATAAATATATTATTATTCACTGCTGTTATAAAATTCTTTAAACACTGTTGATTTTCTTTAAATTCGCTACACTATATAAACTTTTTATTTTAATGACAAGTTGAATTTATAAATAAATATATTATTATTCACTGTTGTTATAAAATTCTTTAAACACTGTTGTTTCTTTTTAAATTCGCTACACTATATAAACCTTTTATTTTAATGACAAGTTGAATTTATTGTAAAACTATATAAAACACTTTATTTAATTTTCAACACTCGACAGATTTAATCACGACCGTAATTTTTATAAGTCCCAGAATTCCCACTCCGAATTTTTCTAAGTCTCAAAATTTTACAACACTTAAGAAATTTTCAACTAATAACCGTTTTAGACGCCACGTCACGTAACTTCCACGTTTTAACCCGACGATTGGTCCCCGACGACTCCTTCCCGACAGCTAACACCGAAAACTGATCGTAGACTCTATTTTTCCACTGTATTTTTAAAGTATAAAACTGACTCTAGACTCTATTAATTAATTACCAGGGTAATTCTCCCGACGTGCGCGACGTTTTAATCAACCTTGCCAGTTGTCGAAGGACCTCGAATCATTCCAAACACGCTAATTTATACCCATCACAGCTCCAAAAGGGCATAATCGTATATTCCTTGACGAGGAATTATAATCTGTATTCACTCGAAATTTTTTGAAAACCCCATCTCGTTATCGCTTGTTCCTACATAAGATCTTTCGATTTTCCCTCTTCCTCAATCTCGGTTCGTCCCACAACTTTGTCTCGCTTCTCTAAGGTTTTTAGTCCCGGACTTAGTAAGCTGCCATCCAGTTTGCCCATTTTCCACATGTCTTCTGTCTTCATAATATGTTTTATAAACATGGTTTTAATCTTGTTTTTTTTTTTCCAATTTGAACATGCCCATAAGTGATCTGCTAAAACTGTGTTTTAATTGGCATAAATATTAGGGAAAACGTAGATTCTTCAGTCTCCTAGTTTTAAACGCTAGTTGTCCTGTATAAATTTCCACGAAAATTATTTCTTTTCCCCTAGTCTACGTAAGCAATTATGTCTCAGAACCGTATTTCCATTATTTATGTGGCATATTCAACTTTCCATTTTCCCACCTAATTTTCCTTCAAGTAACGGTGTTTTAACACCTATTCTTAAATGATTTTCCCTTCGTTGTTAATAAGGAATCATATCCTGGTTCCGTATCTACTCTACTTATAACGTTTTGAGTTTTTCCCATTTCCTTATCTGAGTTTTCCGGTTATGTCGGTTTTCCGTTCTCTCCCCCCACTCCTAACCCAATGATCCCTTATTGAAATTTGACGTTTGCCTTTTTGCCGTGATTCCATCTCCCGCTAAAACCCTTTTTTCCTTTTTTGATATATTATTTATGGTGTTTTCCGGCCCACTAACTATTCCTATCCTGGGATATCTGTCAAGTTAACTACTTCGATCAAATTCCGCCCAATTTTCCATCTCTCTCTTGTTCAAAATCCCATAAACTGCAAGCCCTGACGTGTGTATACATTACGATTTCTACATACTTGGCGATAAATCCATTTTAATGTGTTTATAATTAAATTTTACGGAAATTCTATAATCTAAATACTAGGTAAGAGCAATGTTAATTTTTATGACCCTTTTTAATGGATAATGGGCCTTAAATAAACAAAAGGCATGTTCGAATATTCCTTGTTTATATCAACAATATACATGTGGGGTCGACAACCTTTTTTTACATCAATTGCCTCAGCAATTTGTTCTATCGTCTATAGTATTTTCTCATAGCAAATGACGTAAAAACGATCCCTTCCTTTGAATTAATCTAACGTAATATAACTAGAATAACCATCCTATTTCAAATATATAACGATATCTATTTAAACTCGTCTGAAAACGCAAAATTAAGTCGAAATCTTATATTGTTCAATAAATACTTCCGTTTAAATGTCCGTTTTTTTTATTAGATTTTCTTTTCAAATCGTTTTCCCTGACCGTATTGCTTCATTTAAAAGTGACATTCCTAATTTCCATCGTTTTTCTTTCTTTTAAATATCAAACGTACGTTTTCCTCTGAATCTGGCCTCCTTTTGTTCTTCACGTTCTCGTTATGCAATTGAGTATCCCTACAGTAGCTTTTCCCACGTTTTCCAGGTCTTTTCTTTAATCTTCCGTTCATTATATTTCCTTGCTATTTTATTGCATCATTTTTTCAACATAATATGGATTTATTTGTTCGTTAACTGCGGTTGTCGATTCCTCTGTTGCACTCAATATTTACCTTTAAAATTAGGGTCATTGTACCAAATGCACCGAACGTGGGATTGTGTTTATCTTAAAGCGTATTGATCTCTCGGGTTGATGATGATTTTTACCCCATAAATCTCAGACTAATGGTCTAGTCCAAAGTCCATCTCTTTGTCTTGAAAAAAGGTAACCTCCCCCTTCTCTGATTGGTAGATCAATCTTAAGTGTTTATAATTGGATCCCTCTGTGTTCTATTTATCAAAACTTGACATTAATTTAATAATTATAGATCTCTGCAGTCTCCATGGCCCAATCAAACTTAATCAGCTAGATGTCGCTAGTGTGTTGATTTCGTTATAATTCTGAATTATTATTTATTCATTCGTAAGGTGGAAGCTACTATATTTTCGTATCCACTGCGATTCATCACAGCCCCCCTATAGTTATAATTCCAGCGGTAAACACGCCTCCTAGTGTTAGTTGATGGAATTAAAACTAAACATAGGCAATCTAATTTTCTACAATTTTCTTTAAGTCTTCTTTATTCTTATTTGCATTTTTTTTTTTTTCGAAATTCTAACTGGTTGCGCGCCCCTACCTTTCACTATTTCATATCGTAGAATCCTGTTCGGTGTTCCTCTGAGCTGAAACCATTTTTCAATTTACTCTTGTCTACCCAATGGCCTATTTAAGTTGGCTAACTTACGTCAGTTGCTGTCCCTACTCTTTGTCCTACCCCCCTAAGATTCTTACCCCTATACCTTCCCCCCTATGACCCTTACTCCCTCTTCTTCATCGAAACGGTTTCCAACCTTTGATTTTCCTTATTCATATATATATATATTTTTTTTTTCGCGATTCTAGAATTCCACACGAATTTTTCTCGCAGGAACGTTTTAATGGCAACAATGCGCATATGAACATACACGTATTACACATATATGCACACATACACACCCTTTTTTTTTTTTTTTGAATGGGATCAACTTTTATGTAATCTCTTCATATGCTGTTCTTATTTATCTTTTATCTGAGGTTTATTTGATCTATGTTGTATGTTTACTCATCCGGATGCACTCCATAACGTTTACTATCTCATTTTTTTTTTTTCACACCGGCTTTGTTTGTTTATTTATTTATTTGCACGTATACACAATTGTATAATGTACCTAAACCCCGTTTTAAACAAGCCCCCCCCCTCCTAAATTCGTATGCGTTTTAAACCACTCCGCTTATTTGCTCTTTATTGCAAATCGGAAATAAACCGGTCACCCGAGAAATATGCCAACCCCCAGTAAGGCTAAATTTCTAATTTATTCAGCTGACATCTATGTAATGGTGTATCTAAAGGTCCAATCCACCCCTGTTAAATGTTTGAATGCAACGATTTGAAAAGCTCACTTTTATGTTTTATGTGTAATATTTTATTTTATTTTTATCCGTCCTTTGCTTTGTATGTTATGTTGATTTTATTTATTTTTATGTCGCCATGTCAAAAGAAGTATTTATTTATAAAATCCTTCAACTCGAAGGAACCAATAATACCCTCGACCACTATTAACATAAACAACGTCATTTGATTAACTATCTAAGTATCTCTTTATTATTTAAAGTAATATCTCGAGATGTTCCAATGCGAACATAACAAAGATTTATCTATTCTGTTACGAACATATTTATCAGTAAGACCACTTATGTTTGTGGCAACACAAACATACCCTCGCGACGGTGTCTATTCAATCGCTTGTTTACATTCGGGCTTCAGTCAATGAACCAATTTGAATGATAATTTTATTGATCACCGAAGGAATGCGCTTTTATTTATATAACGGCTTTTTTTTTTTTCAATACGCACCACCCTTCTAAATCTGGGTCAACATTCCTAGGCGTTATGTGATTTATGATTTTTATCTGGTATAAGGCACGTTTTTCACTTTTCGTTTTAAAATATTTGGTTTTTGAGTTATTATTTTTTTTTCCGACTGTTTTATTTAATGGTACATTTTTTTTTCCACTTGTTTCACGTTTAATGAAGATGTTTTAATGGCACGTTTTTCACTTTTCGTTTAAATTATTTTTTTGATTTATTGTTATATTTGTACTGTATAATTTAATGATGCGAATTTTTTATTCCACTTGTTTTATGTAATCTGAAGTTGTTTTAATGGCACGTTTTTCACTTTTCGTTTAAAATATTCACTTTTTTTTTTTTTTCCAATTAATTATAATTTCATTTATTTGTTCATTCTATTTTATTTTTATAATATCTCAGAATTCTCTCAACTTGTAACCTTTACTCTCCTGGTCACGCGGCAACAGTTGTAATGAGGTGTCCCCCACACTTGGCTTCTGACTCCAATTGTGATGAACCCTACCTAGCTGATTTACTTTTCTAAGCTTCTACCTCGTAGTTTAAATCTCGTAGCTCCTGTCTCGTAGCCACGCTCATAATTCTACCCTTATGTCCTACTGATCACACCACTAGGTATGATGGCCTGACTCAACCCTCCTTTCGGTTTATTTCTACCTCAGGCTCGTGATTTCTAAACCCCTATACCTTATAATCTAGCTAAACCTACCCTATCTTCTTAAATCCCTGCGATTTTCTCACAGTAATCAAGATTTAAGATTTTTGTTCACATTATTTCTATAATCTGCGTTGTGTAATTTTTTTTGTTTTAGATTTTACATCTGTTTGCATACTTAATATGCACACATATGTAGAGAAGATAATGTATTACGTGTGGTAACCCATAGATTCTTTTAGAGAAAGGGTGAGAATTTTCCGATCAATTTATTTATTATTATTTTAGAATATTTAACCGAGTTTGATAAACTACCCCCGCCCTAAACCTTGTGTCTATTTGATTTCCATAGGAATTTAGTGTGTTTATTTAATTCTTCCTATCACCGCTGATACATCGATAACATAAACAACAGTTAATAAATTAAACATTTCAAGAAAGCAAACCTTACCTTAGGATGATCGAACTCGAAGGTCCAGTTTTCTCAATTGAAGTCCTTGTCTGCAACTTCTCCTAACATAATGTGTTTGTAGTCATAGTTAGTGCTTTTGGTTAGTATTCGCAACATTGTTGAAAGAGCAGGAATGGAGGGATATGGGGAGAGGATAATATGTTTGCTTAAAAAGTCGGCACCTCCGCTAACCAAGTGAAAACCGATGAACAACAATTCCAAACCGGATTCTCCCAAGTACGTTTGCTAAGCTTATCCTTAAGTCCGAGTTTTACTCTCTTCGACGAGCGTCTCTTGTTACGAAAGGGACTCTTCACGCCAGATGGGGGAATACCAAGTCTTCATGCCGTTTTTCTGCCTCACTCCGACTTCCATCTCCGCCGGATTGAATTTAACTCTACTGAGTCTAGAAGGGGTATTTCATGTCTTCCCTTATCATGCCTCTATCCGTTAAATGTGGCGTAAGCTTGTGACGGGCAGATCCTTCCTCCCACGTAACCGACCCAGCGTTACATTCCACCTCTGACTAGCTGACATAAAACTCACCTCGTGAACCTTATGTTTGCTTTCAGGTTCGACAAGACTCACGGTATGCAAATAACCTGTGGCTTTAATGCCGCGTCAGCGTACTGTCCGCATACGTCCTTCCTCTTCCCCGCATGCCCACCTCGACAATACCGCCACAAGATCAAAGCCGTCCGTTCGAGAAAGGTTGACACTTACATTTCCAGATGGCTCATACCTACATACAGAAGCCTTGAAGTTTACGTTCGAAGACAAGTTAGGATTCAGGACTGTATGAGTATTTGAACACCAGTGTTGTTTAAATGAGGTCACTAGCTCCTCGTGTGTTAGGTATTTAGGATAATGGGTATTTATGGGTTCTTGGATACCTACTTCCTATAAGAAAGATTTAAAAATGAGATAAATCAAGTCGACATTGAATCAATGACCTCCTGAATAATTGTGATGTGCTCTCTTAGAGTTTGAAGCTAGTCGCAGTACTTTACTTTGCGAAATTTTTGCATGCTGAATCAATGCTACCTATTGGCGATCGCTCTAGTAAAATCAAGTCGTTTAGAATTGAGTGAATTTAACGTCAATGTCGCCTTCACATATTGACCGCAGATTTCATCTCAAGCTATAATTGATAAACTTGTCCCTGACGTTAAGTTTTGTTTTGTTTATTCGTTAATGAATTTAGGTGACTGGGTCAATGGATGGCCTTGAACTCAAATCGAAATTTTTGTACACTATCGAAGGTCATATAACCATACCCTAATCGTGCTAGTGAAAAGAAACAATAGGTATTTATCTTACAAATACGCTAAGATACCAAAATTGGTTTAGTGATGCGTTTCTATCTAATTATGTGTTAAGTATTTGTTTAGCAACATTTCATTCCGTATGGGAGGTGTGACATGCGAATGCTAATAAATTGGTTAGTTATTTATTTACCCTTTCTTGGCGTTACGTCCATCAGTGTCAGGATATCCACAGGAACCTGTAAAAGCTTAAATATTGTAAGGACTCACCAAGCTCTAATGTCTTAATTTCAGCTCCACCGGGTTACTATCATCGGCGAGAAACTTATTAGAGCATCCATACTACCTGTGTAACTACTCATCTCCTTCCTTTCTCCTTTGAATAGATCTCTGATGTAAAAATCCTCACGTTTTCCTTTAATATCTGCCGTTATTATTGAAGAAGAACGATCCTATCTAATTATGTTAAGTATTTTCCAGATATCGGATCAATTATTATTATTGCGTTGTCACCTAACGATAATTAATATCTCGTAATAAAATTCCCAACTTTCGACCTAAACGTAAATTTTTTTATTTAATGAAACTTATTAGACTGTAATTTTCTTTATATAACCTCGGACTAAATAACTCTATTTTAACCTTCATAGTACAAATTTAAAGCAATTCAAACACACTATATTAAACTCCTCCCGCATTGAATTTGTAATTAATTAATTAATTATTAGATTTTATTGAATCGGAAATTATTGCAAACACTGATTTTAGATTTATTATAAGATCATACACTCCGTTAAATTGCACGATTAACCCTATCCGGACACTTCACTCCCTGTTTTATCAAAGTATAAACTGATTGTAGACTCTATTTTTCCACTGTATTTTTAAAGTATAAAACTGACTCTAGACTCTATTAATTAATCACCAGGGTAATTCTCACAACATGCGCGACGTTTTAATCAACCTTGCCAGTTGTCGAAGGACCCCTTTTTTTATTTTAATGATAAGTTGAATTTATAAATAGATATATTATTATTCAATGCTGTTATAAAATTCTTTAAACACTGTTGTTTCTTTTTAAATTCGCTACACTATATAAACTTTTTATTTTAATGACAAGTTGAATTTATAAATAAATATATTATTATTCACTGCTGTTATAAAATTCTTTAAACACTGTTGATTTTCTTTAAATTCGCTACACTATATAAACTTTTTATTTTAATGACAAGTTGAATTTATAAATAAATATATTATTATTCACTGTTGTTATAAAATTCTTTAAACACTGTTGTTTCTTTTTAAATTCGCTACACTATATAAACCTTTTATTTTAATGACAAGTTGAATTTATTGTAAAACTATATAAAACACTTTATTTAATTTTCAACACTCGACAGATTTAATCACGACCGTAATTTTTATAAGTCCCAGAATTCCCACTCCGAATTTTTCTAAGTCTCAAAATTTTACAACACTTAAGAAATTTTCAACTAATAACCGTTTTAGACGCCACGTCACGTAACTTCCACGTTTTAACCCGACGATTGGTCCCCGACGACTCCTTCCCGACAGCTAACACCGAAAACTGATCGTAGACTCTATTTTTCCACTGTATTTTTAAAGTATAAAACTGACTCTAGACTCTATTAATTAATTACCAGGGTAATTCTCCCGACGTGCGCGACGTTTTAATCAACCTTGCCAGTTGTCGAAGGACCTCGAATCATTCCAAACACGCTAATTTATACCCATCACAGCTCCAAAAGGGCATAATCGTATATTCCTTGACGAGGAATTATAATCTGTATTCACTCGAAATTTTTTGAAAACCCCATCTCGTTATCGCTTGTTCCTACATAAGATCTTTCGATTTTCCCTCTTCCTCAATCTCGGTTCGTCCCACAACTTTGTCTCGCTTCTCTAAGGTTTTTAGTCCCGGACTTAGTAAGCTGCCATCCAGTTTGCCCATTTTCCACATGTCTTCTGTCTTCATAATATGTTTTATAAACATGGTTTTAATCTTGTTTTTTTTTTTCCAATTTGAACATGCCCATAAGTGATCTGCTAAAACTGTGTTTTAATTGGCATAAATATTAGGGAAAACGTAGATTCTTCAGTCTCCTAGTTTTAAACGCTAGTTGTCCTGTATAAATTTCCACGAAAATTATTTCTTTTCCCCTAGTCTACGTAAGCAATTATGTCTCAGAACCGTATTTCCATTATTTATGTGGCATATTCAACTTTCCATTTTCCCACCTAATTTTCCTTCAAGTAACGGTGTTTTAACACCTATTCTTAAATGATTTTCCCTTCGTTGTTAATAAGGAATCATATCCTGGTTCCGTATCTACTCTACTTATAACGTTTTGAGTTTTTCCCATTTCCTTATCTGAGTTTTCCGGTTATGTCGGTTTTCCGTTCTCTCCCCCCACTCCTAACCCAATGATCCCTTATTGAAATTTGACGTTTGCCTTTTTGCCGTGATTCCATCTCCCGCTAAAACCCTTTTTTCCTTTTTTGATATATTATTTATGGTGTTTTCCGGCCCACTAACTATTCCTATCCTGGGATATCTGTCAAGTTAACTACTTCGATCAAATTCCGCCCAATTTTCCATCTCTCTCTTGTTCAAAATCCCATAAACTGCAAGCCCTGACGTGTGTATACATTACGATTTCTACATACTTGGCGATAAATCCATTTTAATGTGTTTATAATTAAATTTTACGGAAATTCTATAATCTAAATACTAGGTAAGAGCAATGTTAATTTTTATGACCCTTTTTAATGGATAATGGGCCTTAAATAAACAAAAGGCATGTTCGAATATTCCTTGTTTATATCAACAATATACATGTGGGGTCGACAACCTTTTTTTACATCAATTGCCTCAGCAATTTGTTCTATCGTCTATAGTATTTTCTCATAGCAAATGACGTAAAAACGATCCCTTCCTTTGAATTAATCTAACGTAATATAACTAGAATAACCATCCTATTTCAAATATATAACGATATCTATTTAAACTCGTCTGAAAACGCAAAATTAAGTCGAAATCTTATATTGTTCAATAAATACTTCCGTTTAAATGTCCGTTTTTTTTATTAGATTTTCTTTTCAAATCGTTTTCCCTGACCGTATTGCTTCATTTAAAAGTGACATTCCTAATTTCCATCGTTTTTCTTTCTTTTAAATATCAAACGTACGTTTTCCTCTGAATCTGGCCTCCTTTTGTTCTTCACGTTCTCGTTATGCAATTGAGTATCCCTACAGTAGCTTTTCCCACGTTTTCCAGGTCTTTTCTTTAATCTTCCGTTCATTATATTTCCTTGCTATTTTATTGCATCATTTTTTCAACATAATATGGATTTATTTGTTCGTTAACTGCGGTTGTCGATTCCTCTGTTGCACTCAATATTTACCTTTAAAATTAGGGTCATTGTACCAAATGCACCGAACGTGGGATTGTGTTTATCTTAAAGCGTATTGATCTCTCGGGTTGATGATGATTTTTACCCCATAAATCTCAGACTAATGGTCTAGTCCAAAGTCCATCTCTTTGTCTTGAAAAAAGGTAACCTCCCCCTTCTCTGATTGGTAGATCAATCTTAAGTGTTTATAATTGGATCCCTCTGTGTTCTATTTATCAAAACTTGACATTAATTTAATAATTATAGATCTCTGCAGTCTCCATGGCCCAATCAAACTTAATCAGCTAGATGTCGCTAGTGTGTTGATTTCGTTATAATTCTGAATTATTATTTATTCATTCGTAAGGTGGAAGCTACTATATTTTCGTATCCACTGCGATTCATCACAAGTATAAATGTGTGTGTATTTGTGAGTGTGTTTGTAAGTATGGGAAGTGGTGCTATATAGAAGTGAAACAGATATATAGAAGTATAACATTAGCATTCAATTGTTAATGTTATAATAATGCTACTTTTAAATTAACGTGAAAAGTAATAGTGTGGGCACACTAGATTGCGGGGGTGTTGACTGTAGGTTGGATTTCAGAAAATATGGTTTATTTTAGAGGTAGAGTTCAACGAGGGTACTGATTTTACTTAAATCGAGGTTTTAGAGGCTACCAGCGTAATCTAGTACTTTGCGTAGTTCGTATAGAGACATGTGCTTTAAAACATGTGGCTTAAATATTACGAAAATATAGATTGTGAATCAAGTGCCTCTAGGATTTCTATCTTCCACGTCGAAAGTCTTGTCGCAAATTTCCATAAGACCTTTCGTATGTTCATACATGCAGTTTATTGATTAACACTTGATTTGAACGTTTGATCATTTGTATCAAAAGTAAGGAATTTTTTAGCTTACTTCGGGCACATGGATGCACTCACAACAAACTTCTATCAGTTTATATTTCCAGTATGTATCGATAAAAATATATTTTGATGAAGTATTTTCATACTATTGCATTTATTATATAAAATAGCTTCGTAACCTTGGCAAACTATTTTTTGGGGTGATAGTACCCACTGGCTGATGGTACATGGCGACGGTAAACGAATGCTGCTTTCATAATGTCGTTAGCTATTTACATCCATTATGCAGGCTGGGGGACATGTGATTACCGCGCGCTGCAAGGGATCGATTTTCAAAGAAGTGCTGAAAAAACTCAATTGAGAGCAGTAAATCGATTAAACGGTACGAGTGATTTTTTTAATGGAAGTCCCATTTCGATACTCAGGTAGGTAGTTCGTAGTCTATTTTACCCTTGCTTTTAAAAGTTCGTCATTGTTTACATTATTTTAATATTTGTATACTGATAGCAAGATAAATATTTTTAAAAAATTATTACCTACCTAGAAATGGTCATTTGACCACTGCGGTAAATATTTGCATTTTGTTGAATAAACTTGTGTCACTTAATTTTTTTTAATAACTATTAAGTTCTCTTATTTAGTATTAAATTTATCAATTAATGAAATATAAATATAAAAATTGAATTATTAGAATAAAACATTACAACCTATGAATGAGTCCTTTGGCACTTGGTCTTTATAGGTAGTTCAAAATTTCGGTCTTCGTAGTGTTAAGGCGTTTTTAACACTAAGAACTAAATTCAAGGGAGCTTTTTTTTTCACTGTTTCCAGAAAACCTTATATTGAAATTAGATAACCTTCCAATATTTTTCTTTGACAAAATTGTAAATATTCCAATTTATCGTCTCCTGTAAAGTTTTCATTGAAGGGTTTTACCAAACCAAAGTCAATTTGATAATTTTTAAGAGATCACCCTGCCGTGCTTTGACAGCGATCGGTCTTAGATCTCTTTATGGCGGGTTGATTCCTCCATACCAGGAATAAATAATTTAATATGATAATCAATATTACTTCAGTAATATTTTTTTGTAGAAACGCCAGATAACATTGTATTGGTACTGTATTATATACTTTACCATAAAGTGTTATTGTATTTTTCTTCTGTATTTGTTATGCATGACGCTTTTATTGTGATATTGGAAATTGAGGAATAATTTTTTACACAAAAAATGACTCTTTGCTCACCAACTGTCGTTTATTCGAAGGCGCGTATTCTTCTCTCGTCTATTCTACCCGTCACGAAGGATACTGTCACTTATTATTTTTGTCACATCTTTTTTTTTCAGATAGATACTGTCACCAATTTTTGTCTTTGTTTTTGAAATATGATATTATTCCGGGTGACAACGGAACGGTATCTGGTACACCAAGTCGCTTACTTCCCAGGCCCACCCCGAGGACTGAATTAGAAACACGACTCTAGTTTCTAGCGGGATATGATACTCCCCGCCATTTTGCGGTGTGAATAACTACCCTAGAAAATGAAAAGAGATATCCTAGAAACCCACAGAAACTGAACCAATATCCTGGATTTTTTTACATAGGTACATACCTTCTGAAAAGTGAGAGGAAATTCTGAAAGATATGGCGTAACAACAATATTTATTGAATAATCTTCAATATTACCTCGTTCAGATTATTGAACTGAAAACTTCTTTAGCAACGTTGTGATTTGAATCTCGATGAAACGAAAAATTGCGACATTAAAAAGAGATAAATACGTACATCTATAGGATTTAGCCTGCGATAGCCTGAGATAGTATATATTAATGAAAAAAAAACACACTTTGTAAAACACCACTTTTTATTTGAATTAATAGTTAACAGCCAACCAGGTTTCGCTTAGCTCAAGCTTCATCAGGGCTTATTATATCAACTAAAGATAATTACATACAAACACATCTATAAAAGAAAATAAAAGAATGAGTGAAAGAGATTGTAATAGAATAGACGACACCCTATTGATGCCAGAAAGAGATACAAATAGAAAATAGAGCGACAAAATTATTACAGGATGGGTAGGTAGGGGTGGGGGGGTGGAAACATTTAAGTAGACAGTTAACATGAGTAGTATAATCGGTATCCTCTTTGTGTGGTGCTTTGTAGTCTCCTCACTCTTGTCTACTTTAGTTTTCTGAAGATTTGTCAGAATGAAGTCGTTTCATGACTACTTCAAAGTCGGCGCGGCGAACACAATGGACGCAGACCAAAGATGTGTTTCAAATATCTTTGGCGCAGTAATTCTCCGTGGATTTTTGTTGGAACCTAAAAGGCCTGTGCAGACCTAACAAAATATTACCTTAAAGATATTTTTCAGGTAGTTGGTGTGTGTTCTCATGATTGGATCCTTGTTAGAACTAATTAATCCTAGTGTTTTCTGGTAGTTGTTTTTGTCGCGTAAATGTAAAAAAATTGAATTGAGTTTAGTTTGGCGGTTCCGAGCAGAAGACTGACACGAGACGTTTGTTTGTAATCTCGCTGGCCCTACAGTTGATAATTCCATAAATGCAAGCATGGACCACTAATCCAAAGGCAAGCGCTTACCCGCATATAAAAAAAACTGTATCTGTTGTCAATATTCTGGTTAGTACACTCACAAATCTCACAACTACCAAATACTTATCATATTTCTTATATCAATGCAATTAGATAATAATTAATACGGTCTGCAAAGACCTTATTACACCACTTACCGCCTGCCGGATGCCGTTCAACTGTCATAGTTCATAGATGTTTAGAGTTATAGTGGCCACTAGATAACATTAATTTTCACGCCTGCTGAAACTAATTAGTTGTTTCCTAAATTGCACAAAATCTGGAATAACACCTGAATAATAATGCCGAAACTACTTCAAAGTATAATAAAGCAATTTTTATAAGAAAAACTTTCTTTTTACTACTTTTTTTAAGGTTATTCCCATAATTTGTCCATTTATCCCAATTGCAACCATTGTTTTTTTTCTGTTTTTTCTGTGTCTTGTTCTCTTTCATATTTTCGTTTAGATTATTATTGTTAACTTATTCTAATATGATTTAATAATGCATTCGTAGATTTGCAAAAAATGCATAAGGATAGCAGAAAGAGAACTAAAATATGTTTGAAGAAGTCTATTTCAGCAATACCTATCTCTACTTGGTAGAACAAAAGCTCTATCGCGTCGAGGGTAAAAGTGAAACATATTAATCAATGTCTCCGAAGCTTTGGCGAGAAATATTTTATAATCAAAAGAATTGAAAAGGGTTCAAAGGGGAACGATGCTGACATGAAATGAAGCGAGAGTCGATGCCAATTATTGGTAAATGCTCTTGACTTGCGAGACGTCTTCATGAATCAAAGATTCCACAACGTTTACAGATAGAATCCATAAAATAAAGCCGTATTTATGTTTATCTCTCGGTAAGAACTGTTCTGTCTATGAATAAGCTTTCTTACATCAGTCGTATTAGAACTGACTAATTATTTTTATAGAAATTGCCATAGAGTTTTTTTCAACCGTTGAAATTATTGATTTCTACTGCTTATCGGTTTCAAAAGAATACTAACATTATTAGGCAGCTTTCGTCATACATTAGCAAGAGTTTTTTTCAAAACCAGACAGTAGTGAAAAAAATGGCAGTTTAAAACATGAAATTTCTTACAATTAGTCTACAATATGATAAAGCGTTTTTTTTATAAACATTTGCTTGTTTTTTTATGAACAATTACAAATTATTATTCTAATTTTTAAAACATAAATCCATAATACTTTGAATATAATGCACCAAGTTAAAATTAATTACCATTCTGGCAAGCCACTGCCGATAACATATAGAGTTCCGCAAGGAAGCATATTAGGGCCTTTTCTATTCACTTTATACATAAATGAACTCTGCAATATTAAAACAGATGGCGAAAGATTTAGTTTTATGGATGAAACAGTTCCTCTTTAATCTGAAGACTGGAATAATGTCTACAATATCGCGTGATTATGAATCACGAGTGAAAACATGGTTAGACACAAACACACTTAAACCAAACAAATAAAAAACAAAATTCACAACGGACAGTATAAATACCACGGGACAGCCAAAAAACAATACACACACACCATAAAAACACACGAATGTATAAACACCAACATCTGCGATTGCCCTAATCTAGACAAAAACAAACCAAATAAAATATCTATGAAACTAATTGACCATAACCTCAGATAGACGCGTCATTAAATAAATCATATGTAAAATTCTCAAAACAATATCTATTTTCCTATACGTAAGAAACAAATACAAACTATAACATTACATTTTGCATTTTGTCAATCCATAAAAGAATATATGTAATCTTTTCGGCGGGGACAACGAATTCGGCTGTCGGTAATATGGAAATCACACAGAAAACCGTCGTCAAGGTAATACTAAAAACTGACTGACACAGACTAAATATTCAACTTGTTTGACGTACATTGCGCCAATTACGCATAAAACTACATTTTTGACATAAAAAAATTCAAAAAACGTCAACTATTATTAATAGACCAGTTTGACAAATGTACAAACAAAACTTAAAACTCCGACGGTAATGCTTAAAAAAACTGACTGACACAGAGTAAATATTCAATTTGTTTGACGTACATTGCGCCAATTATGCAGAAAACTGCATTTTTGACCTAAAAAACAAATTTAAATAAACATAAACTATTGTATCAGTTATACAAACGTACAAACAAAACGTAAAAACTCCGACGGTGAACACAAACTCTGGACAGAGATACCACAAATACCAGGCAATAAAAGCAATATTTCACTCGATGCACAAAATGAGGGAAAACCAAAAAAAATTAGGTACAAAATGAATTAAATAACAAAAAATACAGTATTAAAAAAAAATTATAATGTAGTACAATAAAAGTTTTCGTAATACGCACACAATACTATTAACATAGATACATCTATAGAAACAACCGTACCTCATAATATTTGCCGATTATTATTTAATTTTTGTTTTTCATAACCGCTTTTTTTGTTTTATTTCATCTCAGTTTTATTTTATTTTATTAAAATAAATGAATTCATATTTAGTGAATTTATTTTACCCGCATGGGTAAAGCATCCAGTTAGGCCTATTTTTCAAAATATTTAAAGTTATTGTATCAAATAAAACAATTTTTTATGTAGGTATATACTACCAGTGAGTATTTAAACAACGTTTGTTTTTTAGAAGCAATACTTCAAAAACTATACACTCCTAAATGATAAAAATAATGTTGGTACGTGCTACAGATGCCTTGATTTGTGATTAATACTCGTTTGTCCCGGCCATTTATATCTTGACATAGCCTCGCACTTAGCGTGTAGGTTGGTACCCAAATGAAGTCATCTAGTGTGTATTTTCTTTGTGCCGAAAGCCGGATTACCCCCCTGCGAAGACTGAATATTAAATATTCAACGCGTTTCGTGTATTAAAATCGTTACTTCCAAATTAGCATCTTCCGATTCATGTTCTCCTGGCGTTCCCCTTGACTGAAAGGGGGAGTGTGCGAGCATAATCTCATTTTGAAAATTCAATTTCCTCGTCAATCTATATTATTTTTGCAGAAAACTGTAGGCATGTCATTGTATTCTCGTTATTTGGGGAGGGGGCGACGAACCTGGCTATAACCATTATATGAACCTCTGGAAACCTATAGTATTTTAAGGGTTAACTTTTATGACCTCTTCTACAATTACTAACAATTTTGTTTTTCTAAGAAATAATGACCTAAATGAATTAAATCGCAAGAACAGTGAATTTCGAGGAACGTTTCCAATTTTATTTTTTGAATATTATTACCTAACTCTAAAATAAAAATTTCCAAAACAAAATCAACTTTAAAACTTTACGTTGTATTTGGGTATTAATAATTGATACAAGATTTTCACGGCCAAAAGTATTTTCGTTATTTATTTTTGGGGTGTTATGCCGTGTAGCATGTCCTTCATTAGCCAACGTTTCGGATAGCGCGTTATCTGCCCTGATGATGGATACTGATGATGGTAGCGCAACACGGCATAACTCCTCAAAAATAAATAACTAAAATCGACACAATGTTAATATTATGTAAAATATGTACTACTTCAATTATTTCTTCAAACACAGCAAACTTATTTTGTGGCACCATTTTAATTCAAAATTAATAGAATACTTAAATAAAATTTAAATAAACCCTGAAGAAATTAGCGTTGCTCATGAAACATGTCAGTTTTTATAAACACTAAAAGTGGTAAAAACTAAATATTCCCTTAATTTTGTACTCGAATTATGTGAACGTATTATGTGAACTAATCTACAGTTATAAGCAAAAAGGCATTTGACAAACTGGATAAACCAGAAATTAAATTAAATATAAGGAAACATTATTTTTTTCAATTCTGAGCCGTTTTCAATCAAGAACAGCATTATAAAATTTATTTTAGTGTGTAAAGGTAAAATTTTAATTTTTCACACAATGGCAGTAATCCTAAGAAATCGTAAGAAGACAGTACACTAAGTTTCTTAGTCAAAATCACAGAATAGACTAGGCATAATATTAGGCTGTATTTTTGCAAATTATGATTCTCGACATATTGTGTTTTTGACCAAAACATCGGCATGGGATTTTGGTAACAAGTTTTAATATTTGGTGCCACGGGCCACAGGTATTAAGGTAAATGGGTTCTCTATTAATTTTGTAATAATCGTATGCCCCGTGTATTAACCATAAACAATATTATCTTATTTTGCCTTTCTGATTTCCTGGAATTTTGGTTGCAAATTCGTACTTTTCTTGTACTTCGTAAATAAACAACTGTAATCCAGAACATGAACAACATCTCTTCACAGAAAAAATCCTAAAACTCAATAAACGACATAACCTAAAACATGTTGTTAAAATACACTACCATATAAAATAACTATTATTCAAAAACAACTATTTACAAAACTAATAATTCACAAATGAATATAAAAACACTCATATATGAATATTAAATATACAATATACTACATTGTGCAATTTTTTTTCTCGTTATTTATTCATGTATCTATATAAAGTTTTTCGATATACCGAATGTACATATATTCATACAAACTTCTTTTCTTTGAGTTTCATAGAATAATTTTAAAATAAAAAGAAAAAGAAAGGTAATAGGAAGTTCAAGATAATCCTGTAAAGAGAATACAATTTAAAATTGTATTTAAAGAGTATTCTGAGGAGTAAGAGGATTACAATTTGGGAGGCGGATATGGATACGGCCGCCCTGGGAAACATTTGTTGGATAACCAACATCTCTGCCATAGGTCACCCCCAGTGGTTCGCTACGTTTGGCGACTTAGCAGGGGTGCCAAGGTTCATGGGGTGAGGTTTTTCAGAGTCTTGGCGGCGGATGTGTCTGCCCACTAAGATGCATGGCAGGCCTGATCAGGAGAGAGTGGTTGAGGGAGTCCCTTTGACTTCTCCAGCCAATCGCTCTCGGAAATTGCCTTGCACTGCAGTGGGAGGGATGGATTCATACGTCCTTCACTCCTGGAGATACTGACCCCCAGATTCCTACCCAATCCTCATACCCATTTGCTTCCCAGAACTTCCTCTCCTTCATTTCCTAAAAAGACCCTCCACACAGCTTCTCCAAAGATGACAAAGGCCTTAAGGGGAATTATTTTCCTCAGGGCCTCCTGTCTGGAGCTAACTTCCATAATTACTATTACAATAAAAAATAGATATTGTAATAGTAAATATGGAAGTTTAGATTTACAAGATTATATTATTTTATTTAGGTTTGGTTATATGTAAATTGATATTCATATCTAGTTGTGATTTCTTTTACAGATGCTTACAATGGTGGGACGTCCTAAATTTTCAATCCAATTTTTTATTTCGTGTTTGAATTTGGTCATTTTATCTATTTGTCTAATCGTAGCTGAATAGTTTGAAAAAAAAATGCATTTCAAACATCTTTGTCCAAAGGTGGTTTTAGCAAAAATGGTTTGGAGAATAATAATTTTTGACTAGTGTACTATGTATAATTTGTGTAACTATTTTGTTTTTGTTTTGATATAAACAAAATGGTTGTGACGATGAGCTGCTTTATGTCCGTTACGTTGATAGCATTGAAGATCGTATCAGCGCTTATAGAAATATGAAGTTTAAGAATTATTTTTATTGTGAAGAAGCATTATCAAGGCCGTAGCCAGGGGGGGGGATCGAGGGGGTTCGAGGGGGTTCGATCCCCCCCCGAAATTGACTGTAGGTATGGTGCGCCGAAGATTTTTTGAAGATTTTTTTAAACTTTTTACCTTTTTTTAACAGTTAAGAATACAACAGGAAAGTATTCTGCTAATGCATTTTATCTGAATTAAAATCTTTGGGTGTAGATTGGGAATATTTAATCGGACAAGGATATGATGGAGCTTTTCGATGAAAGAAAGTTTTAAAGATGTGCAGGCAGTAATTTTGTAAGTCACATCCAGAAGCCTTATACGTTCATTGCAGCTAACATTCGTTGAATTTTTGGCTCTACGTCATTCTTGCCTATTCGAAATTCTATTGGTACTAAAACATCGATTGGAAATTTTATCATGTCCTCGGCAAAACGAACTGTTAAGTACTTAGAAGAAAATATTGAAAAAAAATTTCCCTGAAACACAATGGAAAACCCTTACGGCAATGTGCGAGACCCGTTGAAAATCTATAAATTTATTGTTGATACACTCGAAGACTTAAACAGTGACATGGATTCTGAAACACCATCAAAGGCGTATTCTTTTCTGAGATCAGTCATTTCAAGTAATTTTGCTATAAGCCTATGATGCTTAGCCACTGGAGCGATCACGCGAAATAAATAAATTTTCCTCGATTGCTCGCAATTTCACAGAATTTAATTTTTTAAATTTTTCGCCAACATTAAAAAAATCATATCTTCGCATTCTAACAAGGAGACATATAACGTTATTGTAGTGCTATATATTCAATGAATTGACCTGTATTTAACCGTTTTTCTCATATTTGTAAAAAAAATCGTAAAGCTTATAATCGCGGGAATCCTGCGTGTTTTTTACTTGAAACTGCCGTGAGGGAAACTTATTCGAGTCAATGTAGAATATTTTCGATTTTTGTATATTGTCTGTGGTATACTTGATAATTAAAGGTGCATATCTATGGAAAAAGAACTTAGTTTTATCCGAATACAGCTGATCAAAAATTTTGCGGGAAAACATAATTAAAAAAATATATTTTTGACATCGTTGTTTCCATACACACTGACTGTAAGCAAAATACTTCAATCTGCCCTATGCTATTTAGCAGCTGCTTTACATCAACACGTCGATTTAATTATAAAAACTATTGAAGTTGTTCGTCAAAATACCGATTCCAAAGTTGCTGAACTTTACAAGAGCGCTCAGAATTTGCTCAGAACTGTAAAAGAGGAAATCAAAATTTTGCAAATATCGTCACGCCAAAAGCATGGGGAAAACTACAACACAAATGATCCTGAAACTTATATTTATTACTGTCATGATTTCACTTTTGGAGGATTCGATTGATCAGTTTCGTTCTAGATTCCAAAATCATAGATCCACATTATCATCTCTCAACATTTTAATTCCGTCTATATGTTGCAAAAACCAACTTAATTATCAAGAATATTACTTTGAGCTCTATAAAAAATATTTGGAATGGGACTTTGTAAAAGCTGAATTAGAAATGTGGAGGATAAAATGTCTGAAATAATCTAAACTAAATCGAACAACGTGCGAGAATGCAACCAGGCCTTATTTCCAAACATTCACAAACTTTTAAAAATCTTGGTGACACTGCCTGTTTCCTCATCCTCATGTACCATTGAAAGGACTTTTTCTTCTCTGAAACGCTTCAAAACTTATTAGAGAAATTTCACAGGCCAGGAAAAACAACACAGAATTGAAATTGACACCGACGAGGTAATTGATTTGTTCGTTGCAAAAAAAATACTAAATTTAGTTTTGTAATTATAAACATTACACCATTACACCATTTAATTTCTTTATCAACAAATATTTTTTAAAACTTTACGTATTTCCAGTGGTGGACTAAGCCCGTCGTCAGAGACCCGGGGCGCCAAAGCTGAATGAGCCACCACCCCCCCCCCCCCCCTAGTTTATTTTTTTTTTTATTTTAGGGAAAGTTGACAGCAAATTTGAGATTATACAATAAAACAATTGTAAGATAGTTAATTATGATCTTTCCTCTGATGATAGTGAATTAATGATAAAGTGTGACATTGTAAGGGTGTTTTCTTAATACATTTTATTTTTTGTTACAATATATGAAAGGGGAGGGGGAGAAGGGACATAGAATTAGGATTAAGAGGCAAAGGACGGGAATGTATAGGGATTGAAATTTTCAGTTTGAGTCATGTTGCTTAATGAGTTTTCGTTTTATGTCATGTAAAGTCGAGTTAAAAATGTCAATGTGGTAATAATTTAAGTTGAATGTGTGTGGGGATCTGTAGATAAATGAGTTCTATTTGGAGTTGGTCTTGCAAAGAGGGAGATTAAAAGTAAGCGACTGCCTGCTGTTGCGATTTGGAAAATGGAATGCTAGGCATTGAAGAAGGTCAGGACTATCAATTTAATTGTGTTATTTTAAATAACATTACCGAAATATAATTCTTCGGCAAGTTATCGTCTGTATATTGAAGAACGTTGCAGAGTCTTCATTACTAACATGGGATCGAAAAGAGCCGAAGTTAAGGTACCTTAAGAATCTATTTTGAACACTTTAAATTCTATTTTTGTGTATTTCATAGAGCGGGTTCCACACTTGAGATGCGTATTCAAGGATACTACCAACGTATGAGAAGTAAAGTATTTTGAAAGTAAAAAAATCTTTGAATTGTTTACAGGAACTTGTTATGAAACCAAGCATAGAAGATGCGTTAGTGACTAGGTGGTCGATATGTTTATTGAAATTCAGTTTACTATCAAGTACCTGTATTCCCAAGGTCCTTAATTTCTGATTTGATGGATAATGGTTGATGATTAATTGAGTATTCGTGGATAAATATGTTTTTATTTCTGGTGAAACGCACGACGAAGCACTTAGATATACTTATTTCTAGACAATGGACATTACAATATGTGTTCAAACGTTGCAAATCGTCTTGCAGCTTCTGACAGTTAAGAAGTTGATGTAATTTTACAAGCTTTTTATTCAGTTCACATGGGCCTCTGGTCCTGGGGGGCCTCTGAACGCCTCCATGTTCCCTTGATCAAATCCTTAACGAGGCTTTAAGGCACCAGGACACTGTAAAAAAAATTAAATTTTTTATTTAATTTTCTGAAAGATGCATTTGTTAATAATGCAAACACCAGATGTTTTAAGGAAATTCGTAAAATTGACGGAGATACAGCATTTTATTTGAAACCGTTTTAAAGAGTTTGTGTGTTGAATTATCCTTCAAAACTTCGAACAAGGTTTTCTCGAACCTACGTTTTTCAACCAGCCGAGCGATTCCGTATTTTTTGTAGGATCGTTATTAGATAGCGGACGTAATCTCCTGTCAGATTTGTGTGATTTTTATGGCTGTCATTTACTTTTTCTATGTATAACGTACATTAAATTAATAAATAATCATGCGTACTTGCAGGAATTCGTGTTTAAATCGATCTAAAAACTAAAATATGTGACAGTAAATATGTAAAAATCACACAAATCTGACAAGAGATAACGTCCGTTATCCAATAACGATCCCACAAAAAATACGGAATCGCTCGGCTAGCTGACTATATATTAGGAAAACTAATATATAGATCTGATTTGCATGCACCAAGTCTTAAACTGTTCGACAATCCAATTAGAGGAATCTATTTTTTTATGAACGATGAAAATTTTCCATAAAAAATCGAAAATAAAATTCGCTGGTCCGCCATTTTTCCTTTTTTTTAGACATCAAAATTCCCTTACCTGGTGCCAAAGACACTGGATTTTCGAATAATATAAGACTTGGTGCATGCAAATCGAATATTTATAGTTTTATATTTTGTGAACCAGGTTGAAAAACATGTTAAAAAGTTCTTAAAAAACGCGTTCAAAGTTTTGCTGAAGGAAAATTCAACATACTCGTACAAACTGTTTCCAACGGTTTCACATAAAATGTTGTATCTCCGTCAATTCTACGAATTTCTTTAAAACATTTAGTGAGAGCATCCTTAAGAAGTGCATTTTTCAGAAAATTAAATTTAAAAAATGACTTTTTTTACAGTGTCCTGGTGCTTTAAAGTCTTGTTTAGGATTTGATCAAAAGAACATGGAGGCGTTAGGGGACCCCCCCAGGACTAGGGGCCCGGGGCGGGCTACCCCTCAGCCCCCCCCCCCCCCTTAGTCCTTTCTATAAACACTGTTCCACCAAACAAAACCCCCCCCGAAATTTTTCTCTGGCTACGGCCTTGAGCATTATCCCAAGCTAAAACTACATATTCCATGTGTGATTAACATTCCATGTTTTAATAAATATTGTCACAATTTTCGCAAAATTATAATTTTTTTTAATATTAGCGCGCTCACTCTAACATTCGTATTTAAATATCTCCATTTCAAACCGTCTTCTATTTTTTAAAACTCTTACCACGAAGCTTTAATTCGTCTTTCAATATTTTCTTCTGTACATTCTCAAAATGTTGGCACGAGGCATTTTAATTCGTACATGCATAAATGAAATGTATGCGTAATGGGATCAAATATTAAGAAAGGGCTGCTTTGATCGTTGGGTACATTCACATGATTTAGGATGAAAGGAGTGTCAGGAGAATAAATAATAACATATGTGGCACGCAAGTTGATGGAAGGAGGAGTCGGTGAAATCACATAAAGACATTTATTTATTTTTTTTAATTTTTTTTTTTTATATCTACATAAATTACAATAAATTCAGTATAATAATTAATTACATAATACGTGTAAATATTTGATTTATCCCCATAAAAAATAAGGGCTTGTGTCTATGGGGGTGTTATTATATTGGTTTAATTGTTTTATTTTTTATATTCAGTTCAAATTTTCGGTATAATTTTTAAGGTGAGTTTTAAATTTTTTGATTTTACTGTTCATGTTTCTGATTTTTTCAGGAAGTGAATTAAAAAATTTTACTCCGAGATATTTATGACTTAACTGTCCCAGTGTTTTTTTACATTTTGGAGTAGGAAGTATTGATGTTTGTCTAAGATTTCTGTTGTTTTTAAATGGTGCAACTTTATTTTGAATATTATCTTTATAAATTTGTAATGTTGCATGACAAAAATATGTTGCACTTAATTTTCTGACTTTAAATTGTTGGAATAAAAGTTGAATACATGGCGGATAAAGATATATAACAATTACATTTATTAAGTCTCGCGGCAAACGATGAAATTAGTGCACGCTTTGTATGGCTATACATAAAGATAGCAGCCAATAAAAATATGCGTTAAGGAAAAGAAGATAATGTTGGTAGTTCTTAGTCGAAATATGATACAGTTAAATATGACCCCTATTAGCTAAATGGTAGAGCACCACCCCGGCAAGGCTAGGTTCGATTCCTAGATATGACCATATCTCTTTCAGATTTTTCTGTTTCAAATTTTCGATTTAGAGTCGCTAATATTATCTTCATCAATCAAAATATAATATTGTACTCTTATAATTATAATTTTGAGAGTTGTATTATGATTTATAATCTCAATTTCGTTAGAGTATATTGAACGGTCTCCTCCGACCGAAAACATGAACATTTGATTACACATTACTAATGGGGCGTGGCCTTGCATAATTTAGTATGCGTCTGCAGTAAGGCCACGCCCCCGTTGCCAATGTTTATAGTGCCTAATGTGTAAACAAATGTGTAAGCAAATGTGTAAGCAAATGTTCATGTTCACGGTGGGAGGAGACCCCGCTTTATATATTCACTCGTTCTGCATTTTCTTAATGGTAGGAGTTGGGTTAAATCATTTTGAAAAATGTCGCATTATAAGGGTTGCAGATTCAAAGATCGTCCAACCACCGTAAGGTTCGCCATGTGACACCTCAATTATTCTTGAGTTACATGCATATGCCACCTAGCCTTTTCACTATCCGACAAGAGAAAAATCTTTCAATTTTACAAAATCTTTTACATTTAGCTTCGGTTGTAAGTACCACGTACAACACTGAAAAACAATATATATTTATTAAAATAATAAATACACCATGGTCCTCGCTCGTACCGCCCAAGAAAAAATTTGACATTTTTCTCATTTGCGTCCATATAAAAAAAAATAAAGAGGGATGTATCATTTTTGTGCACTTTACAAAACGTTCGAATGAAGACACCTACAAAACGTTCTTTAAAATACACTGATTTTGAATTCATACAATTTTTTATTGTTTATCTTCTAAATGAAAATTGGTGCGTGTTTTCAAATGAACAACCACTGTTACTAAGCATATACCTACCGCATCTCCGATGTTATCTATAACACTGAATTATGACTAGCAAAAGTAAACCTATGATCACACTAAACATTTTTTATTGCATTTAAAGAAAGTTTGGCTATAAAACATTAAAAATCTTAAAACCATTTTTTTCTAAGATTATCATTTATTTATTTATTCATTTCATATTACATAAACAAACAGTGTACATGGTGTACCGGACGTAAATTTAAGATTATGTTAAGATTATAATTTCATCTAAAGTTTATAATATTATCATGTTTTTTAAATAATAAAATTAATCAGGGGTCATAGCAGTCGACCTGAGACAAAAGAACAACGCTTGACCCCACCCTCTCTGTGTACAAACCTACACACCTTTTAATATTAATTTTACCTTTTCCTTTGCACAAATTCGATCTGTGCGAAGCCGTTCCTATACAAACCTTCGCACGGGTCCAATTTGTGCAAATCTCTATTATTTACACTTGCACAAATTCAAATTTGTGCAACCTATGTATTTGTATCTGTATAACACTTGCACAAATTCGAATTTGTGCAACCTATGTGTTTGTATCAGTATAACAGTTTTGCACAAATATAAAATAATTCCAATTTGTGCAGACTGTTCATACCCTATGTAAATAAATGTAAAATGTGCAAACTCACAAAATAAACGAATGATCGGAGAGGCAGCGAGAGTAGGTCGAGATAAAACTCTGTGGCGTTCTCAGCTTCGTTGCGCAATAGCGAAACGAACGCGGTGGCGTTTACAACTCTAACAGTCAAAATTCTAAGAATTTCATCTCAGTTCGTAGAATTGAGATGAACAAAGGACTGAGATGGGCAGACTCCCGTCTCTGGACCCTTTAAATACGGCTGTTAGACCGCCAGATCGGCAGAGCTCCAGATCTCATCACCACAACAACATCTCGCCTTCTCTTCTGCCTTCTCCGATCGACCCACTGGACAACTTGGACTTCTTCTTGGCCCTGGCCGAACCGCCCTCCCTGAAGACTTCAACGCATACAATTGGTCGATCGCCTTTTTCAAGGCGAAGGTTTCCCCTCTACCTCTACCCCCCTTCCGCCCCCCTTGCCTTGTACCTTTCTCCCTACATTTACCCAATTTTCCTGAAATCTCCCCACTTTTCCCTCTCCCTACATTTTTTCCCCACTTTCTCCCTAGGTGTCGAAGCGGCCAGCCGGCAACTTCCCACTTCATCGTCTGTGCGGCTGGCGACTACAGTGCCCGTCCCGTACACATGGGTTACAGTGATGAAACAATTTACAGATATTAAATAATATTAAATAGTGTGTAGCTATGATAAATTTCTTTATAATGTTTATTTATGGTAGATATGTATTTACCGGCCAATGTGCGTAGTGTGTAGGTGTATCTGAGTATGTGTTTAATAATGTTTTATTCCAGGATGTGGGGAGGATAGTGCAATCCCCCACGTTGCATAGAGTTAAATATATTTTAAATAAAGAATCAAGTACATAGAATAGGAAAAAAACACAAATAGTAATAAAAATAAAATAAATAATCAATTAGTATGTAGGGCGTGATCTGGGTGAGCTCAGGCCCAGCGCTCACTCAGGAGTGGCGCGTGACCCGGTGTAGGTGAGAGAAGGGGTGATTTGTGAAGGGAAGTGTACGCATTAAGCAGTTTATATCTTTTAAATTTGGGCGGTGAATCCGAGAAAATGTAGATATTAGGGTCTAGGCAAATATTATTGAATTTTTTCATAGGAACAAATCTCTTTTTATAATCTTTGAAGGTAATTCCCATCAATATAATACATTATTGAAGAAGAAGATAACATTAATATATAATAATAAGAAGATAATATAATCTAAACGAAAATATGAAAGAGAATAAAACACAGAAAAATAGAAAAAGATAATGTAGCAACTGGGACTATTTTTCTGTGTCTTGTTCTCTTTCATATTTTCGTTTAGATTATTAGTTTTATCTACTTCTTCAATGAAATATTATAGAATTTATGAAGAGCACGGTTAATTGGCGAATCAGTTGCTGCATTTTTTTTGTAATTAAATGTGCGGTATAGTGAAGGTATGTTAAATTAAATTTGGAATAGAAGTTCGGTAAAGTCCATTTAATTAGTTAAAATTCTATTTATAAATGTTAAGTCAGCCTACAGTCATAAATAATAACCCCTTAAAGTTTCGCGGTACGAGCGTGGAACACGGTGTATACAGGGTGTCCGGTGGTAAAGTGCATTAACTTCGGGAGGTGATTCTACATGATGGTAGGAGTAAAAAAAAGATTAACAACTTTTTCCGAAATTCCAACATTTTTTTTCCCATAAAAAAAGACGGATCTACCTTCTAAAATTCCTTAGTGTGAGGTACGATCTTATTTGCCGAGCGCCCGCCGGGAACGATTGTGGCAGCATTGCATGGTTGTGATTGGCGCGTATCGTAACAGCGGAAAGAAATAAAGCTGATGGCACACACCGGTCTATTTTTATCTTTTTACCACAAAAAAACCCCTAAAAGTTGGAATTTCGAAAAAAGTCATTTATCTTTTTTACTTATAATATCTTGTAGAATCACCTACCGACGTTAATTTACTGTACCCCCGGACACCCTGTATAATATTTTTTCATTAAGCGGCCGCTCTCCGAATTTCTACCGATTTCTTGCAAACCTCCCTTAAACATTAGAAGTTTTTAAGCTCTTAAAAAATATATGTTTTTTTTAAAGATAATATCTATACATTATCCACACCGAAAGGCAAATTATATGAAATTCCCTCCAAATTTTTTTTTATTTTCAAGTCTGTTTCCGTTATTTTACTAGTTATATGTATGAAAAACTTCAGTGTTTCATTAAATACTGTTTTAGACAGCCCCAAGAGATTTTTGCTCTATTTTAAACGAGTCGTGTTTTATTAAAGATTTTCGTAGTTTTGCATCGATTTTTGCGCTGTAAATGTTAGCGCTCTCCTCTAACATTGGTAAATTGGTATCTCTCCATCTTCTTATTTTTGAGGCCGGTAACGGAGCCTTAATACCGTTTTATTTAACTGGTTTTAATAAAGAGAGATATATGTATCAACAAAGTTTCCAAAGGCAACAAAATATTTTCTATGTTAAATTTAAGTATCTACTACCTAGGTACGTATAAAATCACATCAAAAATCTTTCCGGTCTTATTATTTATCGCCTACCCGGCGAACGCTTGTCTAATGGCAAGACAAACAAATGCCCCCACGAAATTCGATTTGCGCCGCATGCGTTCACATAAAGTACCTACCTCATGCGCTAGGCGAAAATTTTTAATAAAATTAACCGTGTAATGAATTATGGCGTCGATAAGTTGGACTGTAATGAACTATTATGTGCGGGTTGTTTGCGCAGGGGGTGAGTCGTCGCTTAATCGGATCATAAAAACGCCCAGGATTTGGGGTCCGTATATATAAAATAGAAAAGAACGGTACATCGAAAAGATGTAAGTCTGGTTTGTATTTGGGATAGACTATTGCGCAATATTTTGGCTTTATTTATTAACTTGTGCATTCCTTTCATTCTCGCTCATATTCACACCATTTATTATTTATATAAAAAAAAGAATGTGCAATTCACACGCGGTAGAAGAGAAACTTTCAGAAAACTAAAGTAGACAAAAGTGGGGAGACTACGAAGCACTTTTTATATCAATATGAAGGATGATTTTTTCAATAATTTTGTGGTTGAATTCCAGTTCACCTTTTCCTATACATTTGGTCATGTTATTAGCAATTGTGTTTTATTCTTCGGATTTGCTAGATGTTGCTTTCTTTTGCCTATTCATTTTATTTTTGAGTGGTTCGCAGATTGGATATTGATTTTACAAAAACTTTTTTTTTTTGGATTTCGTTGGATTCGATACTTGGTCGCTAAATGCCTGGCCGCTGAGGTTCATCAGGCCCTTCATACCACCACACTAAAGGAGACTCGCGCGGGACTGAGGACTTATCGTATTATATTAGAACCGAGTACCCGCGAATTAAATAAATATTTTATGCTATCTCATTCTCTCGCAGGCTACATTCTAAAGATGTATGTGTTTCTCTATTTTTAGTGTAGCTCATTTCCATTTCATCGAATTTCAAAAGCAACAGTGCTAAAGAAGTTTCACTTTAAAAAAACTATGATATACTTGATTTGAAATTATTATTGAAGGCACCAACAAAATACTGTTTATTTGCATTCCTCTATTGGCCGCATGCAAAAATAGTTTTTTTAACCTTATATTAATATTTTTTTTAAATGATAAACTAACGTTCAAAATTAGATTTTTATGCATAGCACAAAGGGTAACAATTATTATAAGCCATTATTATTCGCCTGAAATACTCATCTACATTGAAAAAATCTCCCGAGAAAAGATACATACCGCCGACGGGACTCGAACCCATGTATCTTTTCTCGGGAATTTTTTTCAACGTAGATGAGTGTTTCAGGCGAATAATTATAGCTTATAATAATTGTTACCCTTAGATTAATACTTTGTTTGCGCTGTTATGGGATAGGGGGCTAACCCATTAATTTTTATTTCGATGGGACTGCATCATTCGATCGCAATTCACCTAATTTATAGTCCTTTAATGTGAGAAAGGGAAATAGTGTGCGCTGCGGATGCCTACAACTGCCACTGCCTAGCGACGCGTTAATGGAAACTTTTTTATTTGTTCCCATGGCAATACCGGCGAGTTCCGCGGTTTGAAATTCGAATTTTTTATTCTGCCGCAGTTTAAATATTTAATCCTGCGCGCGGTGATTTTTAAATCCCAACTTAAATCTTGACACGTGTCGGGATTGAAAAAGACAGAAATGGCGCCAAGTAAGGAAACCTTGATAGATACTTTCTCAATTTTAAACATATTCTTCAAACAGTGAAGTCTTTTCATTAAAAAGTGTAATTTTATACACATTACATTATATTTGTCGAAAAATCTATATATAGATATGAAAATGAATCCATGTTTCCCTTGGTCAAACCATAACTTCAGAATGACTTTACCTATTTCATCCATCTTTTTTTTTAAGTTTTCTAATACTTTGTAGAAGGTTCTTATGGAAAGAAAAATTAAGAAAAATGTGTAGAAAATTGAATAATTTTAGAAAACTTTTATAACTTAGCACGTTTTGAGAGTTCGCATGTTTGATGAAATTGAATTTAGCAGGCAACTGTTTTCTTTTGTATAAAAAGAATTGTCTATGACTTTTTTAAATTTTGGGTACCAAATTTCTTGATTGTTCTCATAATATAAAAATTAATATTTATGATATACGAAAAATGATAATTTGAATTAAAAAATTGTGATAGGTGGCATGCGAGCTGTTTGAAAACTGAATGTACCGGGAATGAATATATGGAATGCGGGAAGGGGGTTTGTGGTACGAGGGTGGGCGGGGAAGTTGGAAGGGGAACGCGGGAGGGCAAGGGATGCGGGAGGGGAACGGGACCGCACGGGAAAGGACATGCAGGGAGAAACAATCTATTTCTTTGAATATGGCTTTGCAACGCATGCCAGGAACCAGCTAGTACATTATATATTTGCATGGTTCGAAAAATAATATATTAAACGAAAACTAAAGAAAGTTGAAACTCTTATTCAAATTTCTTGTCTATGTTTTTATGTGATATATATAAGCACTAGAGTTTAAGAGAGTTTTCGTATAACCTAAAATTTTGATGAACTCCTACTACTATAATTACAAGCCAAAAATTTTTGCTTATCTAATGCCGGAAATATTAGCTAGCAGCGGAATTGTACTCAGATGCCTAAGCTAAGCCACTAACCGGTTATTATTATGGCATTTTCGTTATAACAGTGGTGAAGGAGTATAGTTGGGATAGGAATAGGGAGATTTGAATGGATTTAACTTATCAGATATGTTTGGTTTCTGAATGATTTGGAATGGAATCTTCACCGGGGCGATACGTGGATAACTTCGGTATTCTTTTTTTTATTTTTTTTACGTGAATATTTCACAAGAGTTCCAACTGCTCCCGTCTAAAGCCGGTGAGACTATGGACTATAGACAAATTGCGATCTGAAGGTAAATGGGGAAGGGAAGGAGATGGAGCGGAGGAAAATGGGGAAGTACCCGGTTATTCAGATCTATTCCCCAAACACTTAAAAGGGTCAAACACTGGCCATTTAAAGCTAAGTTTCAATTCTGAATAATAGTCTTACCAGGGCGATACTGAAAGTATTTCCCACTCTGAAACGTGCCGCAAATATACCTTATGTATTATTATTTTAACGATTAAAATTTGAAAACACTAATCAATCAAATAAAATTTAATAAGTCACAGGGTCAAACATTCAACGTTGCTGGCTTAGATTGGAGTGTTGAGTGTTTCTCACACGGCCAGTTATATGTCGCGCTTTCGAGAGTAACATCTAAAGAAAACATGTTTGTACTATCTCATGAAAAAACAGCTGTAAATATTGTATATAAAGATATCCCGTAGTATAGACTAATCATAATCATAGTATTATTAAATCACTCCACACTGCCCCACATTAGTATCTACATTGCAGCCGTGCGAAGCCGGGGCGATATATTTTGTTGTTTGTTAAACATCTGCATACTAGAAATATAAATATGTAAACAGTGCATCGAAAATAAAGTACCCACAGTATGGCTTAATAAGATTTATTAATAATATTTGACCGAAAAATAAAATAATATTTAAATCTGTTGCTACATTTATCATAGCTTTGCACGTTTGATTGACATAACCAAATAAGTTCATATTAAATACATTTGAATTTCCAACAAGCAAAGATTAAATTTGGAAGGAATGGCGCATAAGGGTTGGCTGCAAAGCACGGTTCAGACTGAATAGGGTTAAAAATAAGGGCTGCCGCTGGGACAAAGGGCGAAATTTAAGGGTGGGTCCGCTTTATTGGATTCATTACGAGCGATCACAGGCGAACGATGATCAAATTTACATTTCTCATTGATTAATTTCACCCTTTACGAATGATAATAGTGACTACTGACTGGTGACCAACAACAAGCGATTGACGGATATTTGGACCAGGGCCATTTTGTTTGCATGCGACGTTTGTTTGTGAACTGCCAACTGGAATTAATTTGCGGCAAATATTAGGTCTTTGAAACTTGTTTGTTTATCATTAAATCGTCCTTGGAGGAATAAGCAAACGACCCACTGTGCCCCGTGGCATAATGGTAGACTTTTGGCTCTGTGTCGGAGTTTTGATCTACGACAAATATTACTAAAAATGTACTCGTGTTTCTAAAACTTTAATGTTTATTTTGATTGATTTTAGGGTTAATACGTCATGTGGTGCTTCCTCTTTTACCTGACAATAAGGAACTCCAATGAAAAATATTATGGCTTTAAAAAAATATGATCATATAGACCAATAAACGCTGATTCTGAATATATAAGTTTCATTTAATAATATTAAACATAGAGTTTAAAAAATGATTAAATAGTACATTTTCAAAGGTGTCGTTAAAACACACTGAAAAGTTGATATTATTGCATGTTTAGTGCTGACGTCACAAGCCATCAGTATTAACAACATTCCATGTCACTCGTTATTTCATACTGTTTATAGAGATTTAGTTGTTTTGTTTATTGAAACATTATTTAGGCCTAAAATAATTCAGTATCAAAAATAGAGGTATCTCTATTAATTTATCTCAATTATTTAAAATATTGAAAAACTTTAAACTGTACGAAAAAATCGTATAATATGTTATATAATAATGCTACCTACTCCACGGCCAACTCTGCGAACTTCGAAATCCAAAATGGCCGACATCGAACAGCTGATTGCCGCCGCGCGCCGTATCTTATTTGCCTACAATTGTGCAGGTGATCCTTCGTTTTCGATAATATTGATTTTAAAAGCTAAAAAAAAAATAATTTCAAACAATTCTTATACCACTACCCGTAATAATATTGAAAAATATAATAGTATTATAAATAAGTATATATAATAAAGTCAGTCATTTTAAATACCTGCACGTAGGATTACGAAAGATTTTTTAAATATTTATATTAAGGGATCAGTAGGATTTATCGGTCGAGTTAGGATTTCATCAGAACCGAACCCTCTGATATGAAAATATCTGGATTCGGTGAAATATTTTCCCATTATGTTTCTGGTGGGTTGACGTATTGTTCTTGTATTGTTTTGTATTTATTATACTTATATAGTGCACTTACATTACGTGGATTTACTAGATAATCATTTGTGGAAAATTGTATGGAAGGGTTTAGTCTTTCATTTGGGAAAGATTTAACCCGGACATAAAATCTGGAGCACCGTAAAATAGAAATATAATAAATAAATAATTCCACCTAAATAATGTTTTAACTTATAGAATAGTATGATACTTTCTTCCATATATTCCTATCTGTATCATGGTATAAATTATTTCAACAAACTCCCATTAGAAGTAAAAATTATTGAAAATAAAAGTGAATTCCAAACTAAATTAAAAAATTACCTGAAACAACTGTAAGAGTTACATTACTATTTCACTTCATTTAAATCTGTTAATCGACATATCTCAAGTTTCTCTTACTAGTTAATAGTTGCAATATTATTATTCACCTACTCAAATGATAACATTGATAACATAATTGAGTATGAATTCACTCACCAAACACAAGAGCCTTGTCTCTTTACGGTGAGGAAAGGCTTTTATTACATTAATATTACAAATCTGTTTAATATGTAAAAAAAAATGTATAATTATTGTAAAAACAAACAAATATTAAATAAATAAAAAAAATATATATAACTGTCATACAAAATGAACACCTGTTGAAAATAAAAATAAATTATACGTAGTGAGTGTTGACGTCATACGATTCACTACACATACGGTGGTTTTCGGGGATTTTGAAAAATTAAAACTTTGGCAATTATTTCTACTATTCAAACTAACTCTGAAAAAAATGCAGTTATTTAAGTTAGAAGGTCATTATTATGGTCTGGAGTTCCTTATTATTATGATTTTTTTTAAATTACCATAATACGATTTTAGGTCTATTTATTTACTTCAATTTTAAAGGCGGATATGGATACCGCCGCCCCGGAACCATTTATTGGATAACCAACATCTCTGCAATATGGTCGCCTAAGGTCGCTACAAGTGGTTCGCTACGTTTGGTGACTTAGCAGGGGTGCCCGGGTTGAGGAGTGAGGTTTGTTCAGGTCTTGGTGGCGGATGCGTCTGCCCATATGCTGCGTGGTGGGCCGGATCGAGAGAGACTGGTTAAGGGAGGCCTTTTAACCTTTCCAGCCGGACTCTCGACCCATCGCCTTGCACCGCAGTTGGAGGGATAGATTCATACGACCGCCATTCCTGGACATACTGACCCCCAGATTTCAATCCACTTCTAATACCTTTTTCCTTCGAAGAACTATCTCCTATCTGTCCCTTGGAGAAAAGACAAAAGACCCTCCACATGGCATCCCCTAATATGAAATAGGACCTGAGCTAAATTATCTTCCTCAGAGCCTCCTGTTTGGAGCTAATGTAAAAAAAGTCCAATTATTATCACTAATAACATAAATTAAGTTAGTCCCTAAGACAGCAACTAATATATTATAAAGAAAAGCACTTATCCTAATACAAAGAAATAATATCAGATACATATATATTTATTATATAAGTTATTTACAATGTTGCGGGCATTGAAGGTGAAGGTGAAAGGTTTTTGAGTTTATGGATATAACTGTCTGAAAAGGTGAGTTTTAAGTTTAGCTCTAAATTACTCTGTGATCATTCTTTAGTCATGTTACAGTTCATTCCAGGCCTTAGATCCTGACATTCCAAAAGCGCGCTCACCGAACTTATCAACTTAGTATCTGGATCCTTTAACCTTCCGATTGCTGATGACGCTGCTGACCTGAGAGTTGACTGTCGGTAATTGGAATTTTCTGGAATACACAATTCCGATAAGTAAGCAGGAGCCATTCCGTTAAGGCACTTAAATACCATCCAGCAGAGCTTAAACTGGATTCTTTTAGCACATTTGAGCAAGTGAAGATTTTTGAAATGCTCTGAAATATGGGAATATTTAGATACGCCGGTCTGCTGCAGCGTTGAAAACATATCGTAATTTGTTGATGTGAACTTTTGGAAGACTTGCATATATATATTCCGTTGCAATAATCAAGACGTGAAACAACTTATGAATTAACTAGTAATTTAGTCGCTTCTGTTGGCAAGTTTCTTCTTACTGCTTTAATTTGCCTTAGGTAATTGAAAGAACCCCGTGCTTACGGTTCTGTTCACTTGAGTTTTGGGAAAAATATTTAAATGATTAAATTGTGAAAACATAAACACATCAAATCAAATTTATCTGCGCACCTCCGGATCGCTTGTCGAAAGCTTTGCCCCTCAATCACGGAGGTCGTCAAAATAATAAAATAAAAATATCAGTACACAATTATATTTGAGGTAAATTTGTGAATAGGTACCTATGCATCCCTTCGAAGTGTTTCTCATTCAATATGTCTCTCTCTACGACGTTAGATTGTCTTATCCAACGAGATGCCGAAGAATATGTAGAGAGTAATTCAATAATCGTCATCCTTGTCTGCCCCGTAGGACAAGCTCACAACATGTATCACGACTAAATAGATTTCTCGGGAAGGAAGAAGGTCTTGCAGGCCTTTATGTACCTACGCATGGTGATGGTCATACTGAGTTGGCATGTTAATTTATTTAGCGTGACGCAAGAGGATGTTTATAAAATTTACGTTCATTAAATTAGTAGCATACAACAAGGTAAGAGAATTATGGCATTCTACCATCACTACGAGAATTTTTTTTTAAAGGAAATGGAAGATCATTTATTTTCCTTTAAATTACCAGACCCGTAATACAGAAGTAATATTGTGGCTTGATTTTCAATACCGATGTGTGTTATGCAACATATTTGTTGACGTTATTAAAAATATATCGCGACATTAAACATCTATTACATACTCAACTCAACCAATATGGTTGAACTTGGTAAAAGCTGACCTTAAATAAACATTTCATGAGTTCTCAATAAAAATAATCGGAATTTTGATCGATACCTACGAGTTTCATAAGCCACATCAAAGGCATTGAAGAATTATACATGATAAGGATTTACGGAATTTTATACGAATATATTATTTTTATTTTCATTTCTTTATTTTTTATTTGAAATTTATTTGAACAAAATATACACATAATTGGATATCCGATTAAATAATTTCATGACTGTATACACTGTATAGTATTATGAAACATTTCATTTTCATAATTTTGTAACTTTTTTTAATTCAAATATGTACCTACTCCCATAAAAAGGTATGCTTGTTTTTTTTAGTTGAAGTTTTCGGCATATTTTTTTTTGTTGTGTTTTGAATTCTTTGAAGGGATCTTATCTTTTCTGACAATTTTTTTAAGTAATTTATTCCTAGGTATTTGTAGTTCTATTGATCTAATTTTTTTTAACATGTCGGAATCGGTAACATATATTTTTGCCTGAGATTTGCTGTGTTTCTTAATGGTGCGGATTTGTTAAAAAATATCTTCTTTGTATTCTAACTTGTAAAGTTGATTGACACCGAAACAGGGTATTTAATTTTCTAACCTTAAATTCTTTAAATATAATTTCATAAATTAACATAAGTTGTTATCATACACAAGCATAAAGCAAAAATAGAAGAATTTTTGAGATATTTGAATCATTTTATTCAAAGGGTTGATAATAAAAGTATTTACTATGAAGCAAACTATGTATTTGCAATCCACATTTAAATGAAAAAAGAGCTCTTTTGACACGAAATTACAACCAAGGGTCCTAGCATGGTCAATTGATAAGGATTGATAGGATAACTTTCGATAACTTCTCATCGTTCCCTAACATGATTGCAGATCGCTAACGTAAAAACAACAGTTGTAGTCGAATATATTAAGAATAATTAGTCATTGTGAACTTTTAATTATTCGTTAGCAATCCGCAAACATGCAAGGGAACGATGAGAAGTTATCGAAAGTTATCCTACCAATCCTCATCGATCGACCATTCAAGCACCCCAGATCTATCTGGGTGGAATTTCAAGGCGAATTCCTCAATTTTCTACTAGCTTCGTGATTTCCAGCATGAGCCATGAGCTGTCAAACATAAAACAACACCTTTAAATTGCTTTTTCTTTCATAAATTTCATTGCAATGTATTTAAATGTGCTCTACGGAGCATCTGAATTCCAATGTGGAAGAAAATATGTGCTATAAAATTGAAAAAAACTTTCATACCAATAAAACCGTGTAAAAGTCTGGTAATAGAATATAAATTTAAATTATATGATTAGAACAGAGATATTAAAGTATTATCTACTGTTTAAACTCAGGCTATGTGATGTGTAAATTACTTAACAATTAGGTACTGGACACAATAAACATAATATAGGTATCTTCTAACACGCACGTAATGTTATTATTATTATTGTGGGTAACTGTGAAAAATGCTGTTTGTTCAACCGAGATTCTTTGTGTGGTATTAAATATCCGTAGGTGTATAATTACCATCAAGCTGAAGGATTGGGAGTAACTTTAGTTTGACAGATTAATTAAAGTCCTGTGCGTCTGCTTTGGGCATTCGGCGAGTAAGAACATTATTTCGGATTGCCGATGCATAGGCACTAAAATAAAGGTGGAAAAAATACCTCTTTTCGTTTTGTCTAATGAGGCAAGTGACAAATTGGTATTATATAAAAAAATCTTAACGCACTTACCGGCTACCGATTTTTAGCTCGAAATGTTATTCACACCCCAATCCGTGACCCGTGGTGCTTTGGAAATCTATCAAATTGTAAAAAGAAGGCAATGCCTACTGACATGAAAAGAAGAATATAGATAATAGGTCGAAGCCAGATTTTCAAACAAATTACTCTATTATGTAACTAGAGAATATATTTATATATAATTTTTGAATTAATTGAATAAATGTAGGGAGTTAGGGGGGTACCTACATTTGTGATGCAATTTTTCACAACATCGATGACTCAGTTGATTAGTTGGACAAATCTGAAAAATTGAAATTTGTGTTGTGTTTGAAATTATATGTAAAAGCGCTATCTGGTACAATACTCAGTTTACTCAAAAACACCACTAAATCATGAATAATATAATAAATGCAGAAAAACTTTTAGTAAGATATTTTAAAACGTCGTACTAATTTATCGGACCGATTTTTCCTCCTCGTGTTTTTTTATGGCATATTTAATACGTAAAATTCAGAAACCTGTATATAATAATTTATTTATGTCGAACATTCGTATATTGTTTTCATTGTTATCTCAAAACTTAGTATTTGGAGATGTCTGAATAACCAAACGATATCTGTAAATGTAGTTTTTTTTTGTACATTAACTCCACACAGGAGGCCCTGAAGAAAATAATTTCCCACAGGGCCTATGTGATCTTTGAGGATGATGTGTGGAGGTGGATACAATGTGTAAATATCTTCAAAACGAAATTTTATGTTTTCAAACGGGTTTCGTAATTTTTTTTTTTTTTTTAATGGAGTAAAGCGGGCAGATGGGAAAACCTACGAAAGTACCTCCTTCTTCTTTCGTTTGGTGGGGGAGAGAAAATCTAGGTTTGTGAACCAGTCTTGGGCTTCAATGTCGACCTGAAGACCTCGTCAATCCGGCCGTGGAGTGAATGGAGCAGGCATTCGTTGACCGCATCGCATCATTGTCTGCACCGCACCGCATTCACAAATCACGGACCCTTTAAAGACCCACACATGTACCATGTGGGCACAACTTCGGCGAGAGCATTGATGGATAAATTTCTAATAATATCCGATAATTCCCGTACTTGGACGAGATACCGCCAATTTAACTGGCTTTGCATAAAAAAAACAAAGAACACAAATGTATGGTGTTGATTGAAACTATTGTTGAATATACATGATGAGTACGGAAAAAATATTCATTTTAAGTTTTATTTGTAAATTATCATCATTTTTGGTACTGTTAACTATTATTTTAAATAATAAGTTATGATCCCATGTTAAGTTAACACACAGGATTTGTTTTAGACTGGAATTCTCTATATCTGTGTTGAAAATGTCACCAACTGCAAAGTTGTCATTTCCAAGCCTTAAAGCATTTCAAACGCTTCAATTTCCACAAATTCAAACACGTTGAAGGAAACTCTGTAAGTTCTTAATTTGTTCGTATGGGGGTAGATTCCGTTCTTGGTATAAATTTACTTCATACAAATGATTTCATATGTCGTCTGAATCATTGACAACGTTTCCATATAAGCGTCTTAATTGATTGACGTTCAGATAACTTCAAGCAATTACTACATTTAAACTTTCGACATTATTACATTATGAACTCTAAATTCACTTCCAGGATCCGTCTCGTCTTTTGGAATTCAACTAATTAAAATTATTGCAACTAGCTGGTTCCCGGCACATATTCAAAGAAATAAATTGTTTTTCCCTGCATGTCCTTTCCCGTGCGTCCCCGTTCCCTTCCCGCATCCCCTACCCTCCGCGTTCCCTTCTCCCCTCTCCCCTCTCCTACTCCCCCCTCCCGCAACCCCCCCCCCGCGTTCCATATATTCAGTCCCAGTACATTCAGTTTTCAAACAGCTCTGGTGCCACCTATTACAATTTTTTTATTGAAATTTAAATTTTTCGTATATTACAAATATTTTAATATATTATCAATGTTGGTACTTAACATAGGTACCTATTTTAAATATCTATAATTTAAAAAATCTTTTTCATACAAAACTTTTGACAATTCTTTTAATACAAAAAAAAATAGATGCCTTTTAAACTCAATTTCATGAGACGCGCCAACTGTCAAATGTGCGAAGTTAAAATAGTCGTTAAGTTTTCTGAAATTATTCAATTTTCTGCGCAATTTTCTTAATTTTTCTTTACGCAACCTCTTACAAGGTATTTGAAAAGATTAATGAAATTGGTAAAGTCGTTCGGAAGTTATGGCGGACCGAGGGAAACAGGGATTCATTTTTATATACATATATAGAATCCAGTACATCCTTCTGTTTTTATTGCAAACTACGTACATCCTTTAAAATATGTTTTCATTACTTTTATTAGCAAATGCATACCTACCTAGTAGTTAATTTATACACTTGCCGTTTTACCTATAAGTTTATATTTTGACGGCCTCCGTGATCGAGGGGTAAGGCTCTCGAATCGCAATCCGGAGGTCGCGGGTTCAAACCCCGGCCGTTAAATTTGATTCGTTAAATTTGTGTTACTTCACAATTTATACATTAAAAATAATATGTAGTATATTTGCGATCCAGAGTGGAAGATACTCTCAGTATTGCCCAGGTGTAAGACCACCATTCAGAATTGAAACGTTGTTTCCAAACACAACGGTGCTAAAGAAGTTTTCACTTCAATTACTCTAATCCACGAAGTGAAATGGTATTATATCCTTGGTTTTCTCTCTCCTACAATCCGAGTCCTCAAAATATCCAGATTCACTTCAAAGAAGTCCTTCCTAAAACAACAACAAAACGCCTCGTTATTGAAAACAATACATGAAAATGAAAACAATATATTTTGCACTTTGTCAGTTGATAATAGAATATGGAATAATTATCTGGGGAGGAGCAACAAACTCAGTTATCGATCACTTAGAAATCGCGTAGAAAACGATCTTAAGGTAATACATCATTTTAAAAACAGAAAATCTCCTAATGAAACTCGGATACATGACACAAGAGCCTCCAAAAATGTTATACGAGATGTTCCGAAATTCAAGACAAGTTTTGGCCAAAGAAACCACATATATCTAGCAACCAAACTTTATAACATCCTTCCTCCAAGTTTGAAAAAGAAAGAAAAGATGAATAAGTTTAAGGAAAAAATTAAAACATGGGTGAAAGAAATTAATGCAGACATACTAGAGAATGTATTAAAAACATCATAGAAACTAAATAACGGAAAATCAAAGAAATCTACCAGTCCGCCTCAGCACAGGACCACCTAGTGAGGAGGATTAAGAACAAACAGAAGAAATATTTATATACATTATTATATCTTGTAATTCTCATCAGACAGTAATTAAATAGTCACTAATAAAAAAAAATAAAAAAATAAAAACTTTAAAAACATAGACTGACTGATACAGACCAAATATTTAACAGTTGCGACGTACTAGATATACGCCAATTATATGTTAAAACACTGCTAAACTACATTTTTGACCAGAAAAACAAATTTCAACAATTTCAAAATATCACTAACAGACCAGTTAGACAATCGTACAAAAGTAACATAAAAACTCCGACGGTAAATACAAGCTTTGGACAAAGGCACTATAAATATCATGCTATAAAATACCTTTGAAAATAAATGGAAGAAAACAAAAATAAATTCGTACTTAAAATTACAAAATCGATAAAAGAACAAAAAAGACAATATTAAAATTTCATAACGAAATAAGAATAAAACACATAACTACACTTAACACTCAAATCCAATATAAAACACACATCACTCACAAACACACAACACATAATAATATATACCGATTTTAATTTTATTTATGTAATAAAATAATTAATTTTACCTTAATCAAAAATTTTTTTTGTAGTTTATTTTGTTTTTAAAATGGAGGCCTCAGCACAGGTGAGCTACCCAGTAAGGCCGACATTGGTGAATTATATTTGAAATGTAAGATATTATATCAAATAAATTAATAAGTTGAAGTGAATATAATAAAATATAAACGTTAATTTCAATCAAACATTTTGTCGTTTAAGCAACTAAGTCTTGTAATACTCTTCGCCATAAGAATGGGTGGTACCATTACCTACTTAAGTACTAAGACAATTAAGAATAAGGTTCTAGTCCATTTATCAAGGTTTTCTCTTATCGCATACCTACCCTAATCGCTCCTGACATGGGACCATTAAACATTTAATTCCGCGCGAGGTAGCCGAACTAAACGATACCGTGTATCAATTACCGACCTATCGATAGTAAAGTTTTGCACCCCTGTCTGAGTCAACAATGTAGGCCGCCCCCGACTTCACTCGCCACTGATTTTCCGTGGGTTCGGATATTGGCTAAGGCGGCGCAACCAACCCACCCCTGGGCAATTAGGGGTGGGAATCTTGACGGGTGTCTATCCACAGGTCACCGCATTCTACGTTATGTCCGAATATCGATATTTTAACCAATCTTGTAATATCGAACATAATAACAACAGATAATCGTGTGTTGCAGGTGTGACTTTATCCCCAAGGCAGTGCAATGTTTCCGAACTTAAATATCGAAAGAATTATTGAATTAACGATGTTATTTTGATCGCATTAGGTAAGGGCCTTAGAGGCGAAGTATAATAGAGCTTTCAATTATTTATTTAACCACTCTGACCCGTAAGCGTGTTTACACGACAATATAACAATAGCAGTCAAGTACAATAAGCGCGTTTTCACGCTAACGCATGTGTTCCCACAGAAGTAGTTATAACTCTGTTATTGTTCTGGTGACAACCCTAAAACAAAAAGTAGAAGATCTATATTTAATTACCCTTCACATTTCTATTCAAAGTTGTCCATAGAAGTACATAAAAAAATACTTATTTTGTAGAAACATTTTTTACCCGACAAATCACCTACGCGCCGTTAGACATTGTTAATTATTAAAATATTCTTGTATTAAATGGTAAAAGGTAGGTGAGAATTTCTTTTATTATGTATTTATACAATGGAATAATTGTTATTTTTACATAATCCGTGATTTTAGTAACGTTTTCACATAAAAACATAACGTGAGTTATTTTTAAGAAATTGTTATGTTTGCTATCTAAATTTTAATATTTATAAATGTTACTATTTAATTGTAATATAACAATTTGAAACCTTATTTTATAACCTTTCAAAAACAGTTTTTAGTATTCGGCTACGTTCAGAAATGTTTCATTTATAGAGCTTTAATTGTGAAGCGGAAATAACACAAAGTTTTTATAAATCGAAATAACACAAAGTTTGCATAATCGCAAAATACCTGAGTGGTTAAAGGTCAACAGGGTATTTTAAAAGTATTTTTAGTATCGGAAAAATGAAGTAGAAAAATGCGATTATAATGGAATGCTTATTTTATTTTTACGAATTCGAATATATTATCTACGACGATTGAAATAACCCCCAAAGATGTTACTTTCGCGCCGAATAGCTCTGTGACGTCAAAGCCGCCTAACATCTTGAGATCGCCGCCATGCAGTCAGTTCGTAAGTTGTAGTTAGTGTTATTTGTTGTCTTCCAGTTTGCTCGATTTATGTCGTTACATTTTTTCCGGGCGTCTTTCCTGTTGCGAAACTAATACGAGTATGTTTGGTAACTTGTATATAGTGTACAATGAATATCTACACAATAAGGAAAATTACTTTTAGAATTGCCAATGTTTTACAGATCATGTTATGGCAGGGGATTTAGGTGACGAACTGTCTGTCACTTGCTGATTGGTGTCACGTTAATTTAAAGTTCCAGAATAAATGCCTCTCTAGACGTACGTTGTTAAAACATGTGCAGTACCACCATCACCACCATTCAGAATTGAAACTTTTATTTTTATTTTACTTGACACTTTGCCTCTGGTGTATAGTGTAAAGAGAGGGGACTTTCCGCAACCCGGTTGGGCAGCGTTGAGAGTCGGGTTAAGATGGGGATAAAGGATTTATTAATCCGGCTTTTTGGGGCCCGGATTATGTGAATTAAGAAAAACAGATTCCGGTAGATTTTGTTGCTTCAAATGGCTATATCTGAATAGCTAGATACCTCCCACCTTCCTCTACCTCATCTCCTTCCCCTACTCTAATTGGGGTTGCTATAGTCTCACCGGCGCCAGATGATTAGGACTCTTCAATTTTGAAATCAATAGTTAAGAATAAATAAAATAACATTATACATTTCGAGTATAATAATCATAAACAGAAAAATAAACTCTAAATCTTCCATATATTTTTTAATGAATACCCGGTTTGTGAAAGTACCCTATTATGAGATATATCTATAAATTTCGGGCAAAGTCGGGCAGTCAAAAATGTAACAATTTTGCATGATTGACGGTCGTGAAAATATTTTGAAAGTACCTACCTACCTAATGTGATTTTTCTAATGAATAAATATTATATTTATATATATACATTAATCAAATTAATTATTATTCTAATGAATAATAAATAATTTGATTAATGTGAAATTTGTTAAGCGAGTGAACCAGAAATTTATCTAAAATTATGACCTGGTTGGTTTTGTTTTTTTTTTATGAAAGTTCCACACATGATGCCCAGTGGAAAATAATTTTCCTCGGGGATAACTCAATATGTTATCTTTGGGGATGATGTGTGCAAGGTCTTTTAAATGAAAGGAAGGAGATGAAGCTCTGGGTAAGAACTCAGTATGACGGGTGGGGAGGAAACTGGTGGCTAATGGGTCTAAGAGTGACGGACGTATGAATCCATCCTTCCCACTTCCCACAGGATCGAGAGAGTCCTACTAAAGAAGCCAAATGGTCTCCCTCAACCCGTCTCTCTAGATCCGGCCCAATACGCAGTAAGTGGGCAGACGCAACCGCCACCAAGATCTAGACAAAACTCACCACATGAACTCAGGCACCCCTGCTAAGTCACCAAAGGTAGCGAACTACTTGGGGTGACCTATGGCAGAGGTGGTTATAGCAGAGTTTGGTTATCCAATAAATGCTTACAGGCGCGGTTGTACCTACCCATACCCAGCCTTCTAGAAGTTGTGGTGTATTATTCTTTAATAAAAAAATATTTATCAATATTGAATGAATTCGTCGCTTGATTGTTTTTTATTCATTCGGTAAAAGGTTTTAGAAAGCCTCACATGATTTACAGAAGCCTTGAAAATTGATTTAATACCCATTAACTAAGGCTCCTTTAAAAAAAAATACGTAAACAGAAGTACAGGAGAGTAAAGTTGAAATTTCCTCGTTTTTAGAGCTTATCAGCTAATCTACTACACCTACTACACTATATAAAGAGGTAAGATTTGTTTGTTTGCATTGAATAGGCTCCGAAACTGATTTGAAAAATTCTTTAGCTGTTGGGAAGTTACACTATCCCCGGGTAACATAGGCTATATTATATTTCCAAAAAAAATAGGCATCATTACTAAAACTTCAATAATGCAACCTAAAATATTCTTTACATCGCGTGCGCTGCGAAAACTATTGACGATAGAATAAAATAATGTACTACGACTTTGTAGAACACATTATTATTTACAAAAAAGGTCGAGACAGCATATGTCTAACTATTATGGTTATGCCACAATAAGTATTCTTTTATTTTAAAAATTTAATTAAAATGTCGCCGCTTGAAAAGGCTCTTTATTTGTATCTTGGTTTTAATCCTTATCAAAATAAGTTACTTCATATTCAAGACAGTTTCAATACCTTTATTTAACTTTTTGAATTTTTCAGTTCGGATATTTAATTAGAAAGATATCACGAGTTTAAAAATGTTAGTATTAGAAAAAAGTTTCTTCTACGGGCCGGGCGGAAGAAGAGTCAAGAAATGAAGTGCCAGGGGGGTTGGGGGGACGGGGGAGCGGGAGAGCGGTGGCGGCGAAGGTGGAAGTGGAACGCTGGAGGAGAACGCACGGGAAAGGACATGCAAGGAGTAACATTTTATTTATTTGAATATGGCATTGCAACGCATGCTGGGAAACAGCTATATATTATAAAAGAAAGTCAAAAAAACGTGCGGACCGTAAAAACTCAGAAACGAGTCCCGGTGCGATCAAGGGAGTTATATGGCGTGGTAGATCTCTATCCCCCCTAGGGAATAAGGGTAACCGTTTTTACCTAAAGGGCGTGCTTTTAAAGATATAAGGGGTGGAAGTTTCGCCCTCTTGAAATTTCTAGAACAATCTTCCGGAAAGTTCTAGAAGGTTCCATAGAGCTCTAGAAAATTCTGGTAGGAGTGGCAGAGTATGTCGTGGAATTTTCGGGAATAGGGAATCGGGAACATCAGTGTGGAACATTCCAGAACACTCTCGAATGTTGTCCTGAGCGAAGCCGGGTAACCCAGCTAGTATTAAATAAAACTAGTATGTTTTAGACCACACGAATGAAGTAAAACTTCACTAAATTAGAAAAGAACATATGACATTGGGGTGACATGTGACCTATGACCCTAGGGTGATCTACGACCATGGGGTGACCTTCGACCATGGGGTGACCTACGAATTTGTGGTGAACTAAGTCCTTGGGGTGACCTATGATCTTGGGGTGACCTATGACTTTGGGGTGACCTACGACCTTGGGGTGATCTACGAGCTTGGGGTGACCTACGACCTTGGGGTGACCTACGACCTTGGGGTGACCTACGACCTTGGGTTAGTATGTACGCCTTACCTTAGTTGTGCAGTATGTACGCCTCGCCTTATCACCGTTCGCATAGATTACCGTTCGCATCACACTTTTCATAACGCACCAGCTTACCCCCAAGTCGAGCGTGCGTAAAGAAGTTTTCCTTCGAAAATACAAAAATACTTTAATTTATTTTAATTTTTCAAGCATTACGAAATTTAACTGTAAATTCACAATTTCTTTTATCACACACCTATGAAGAATAAACAACGTAATTTAGACGTTGAATGTATCAGGAGCGCAGCATTAATAATCGGTATGGGAAACCTTTGTATTTTTCAGCTCTGTTCTTGCGGTGTGGCCTGCATTAGAATGAACCTCTTAGTTTGGTTGTGATCGGCGTGGAAATGGAGTAATTATTGCGTGATCTCCTTGGTATCGATTCTGGTTCCCTGGTAGCAGAGTGGTTTGTATGCAAGGAGACTCCGCCGGTGGCCGTTAGTGTCCAAGAAATGTAATGCAGCGGTACGACTGAAAATTAATGTCCGGTGGAAACTGTAAGTTCTAGGGTTAATTTTACGAGACAAATGAAATATTGGTCTAGAAGGAATGAAGCTAAATATAATTATCATTTTGATTCTGTCTGTTGCACCTTCAATAGCAGTCATGATGTGAATTTCTTTATGAATTTTGTTTTCTTTTATAGAACTCAATAATAAATACTTCGGGCCTTAACTCTTTTGTAAATTTTAGATATCTGTTGAATAGCCATTTACCATATATTATATGCATGGTTTTGTATGTTGTGAAATCTTTAGCACACCTTTATCAGTTAAAATGATTCATTAATTATTTTTGGGTTTAATTCGTAGAACTCCATTTAATTTTTTTCAAATTTAAATATAATGTAATTTTCAAGTTCTGCAAGTATTTTAGTATGTATTTTTGTTACAGCTGTTTCGGTTTAAATGTCAATTTTTGAAGGTGTCTAATTGATTTATTACCGGTTAAACCAATTTGCTTGACACTAATTGACAGAGAATTATGTGGGGTTCGGAATCTGTTTCCCCTGCACTAAGTGTTAGGGTTTTCTTAATTGTTTTACAGTGACGTTATTGCCATGACTTATTTAAGTGCGTTGAATTTTGAGGTATTGTAAACTTTCTATGTGGTGGGGAATTTTCCTTACTATTATTTAGGGTTACGTTGGGGTTATTCGTTCGTTTATTGATTTCTGATTGTTCAAACCAATTGAATCTGAGACCGTTTCTTTCTATATCTATGTAATGGTTTTAGCTTGCTGTTTTTAAGTGGTGTTGAACTTGGCAAATTCGACAAACGATCTATTTATGGAAAATCTATAGAATAGTATGAGTAAAAAAGGAAAACATTAATTCATCTGGCAATACTAACCTTACCAAAATACGTACACCATTTGATTTTAATTATGATATAAAATGAGAATTATCACGCTGGTGCGCTGTACCTACCTATACGTTATTAATAATAAAGCTAAACACAATAACTAGACCAAACCCTCGATTCAATCACTCAAAACCAAATTTGTGTAACATATATCAAAGCTTATAATATAACTAAACAAAATGTCGATGTTTCCTTGAATAAAATGAACTATTTTAAAACTTTGATATCGCCCTGAATTCCAATGTAAGACTTTTCCCATTTAATCGAATAGAAACATCAAGAATCACTCAAACATTTCAATCCTCCTCGAATATAAACCGAACCGCTCTTATTTGACCTATATCCAAAGTTAAAACTGTTTTCTGATTTGAATATGAGTTTGCCACTTGGGATCCCAGGATATACACACACAGGTCTTGGCTCTGTGCACCTTCCAATAATATCTGCTTAAAGTTAGATTACTCGAGGAACGCGTTCGGAATTTCTAAACCATAGAATCTCAGTCCCTAAAACAGCCCAAACAGTTAAACTTTGTCCTTACAGGGAAACCCATTCAGACTGGGGATGTTATACGGCTCCCAGCGCCCGATTCCAGAACTGATTTTTTCTTTTGACAACGTAATTGATCGTAAAGTTGGTGCGACGAAGTTTCCGCATTTTTGGAAAGTACCTGTTTATTTTTACGCGGATTCAAGATATCTCTCTTTCTTCGGAGAACTTCTGCTTTTCGTATACTTTTGAAAGTTTGTCTCTTCCCGACGATATTTTGACTGGTTCTTTTGAAATTATTGGTTCTTTTGTGATATTGTCTTACATAGATAACTAAGTAAATTGCTTGATCTCCAATTCCTTAAAATAATATGTACGTTAGTGCAAATGGAGATCAATAATAACGTATCTCTTTGTATCAATAGGCCACTTGCATGGATTTCATAACGACTTAGAAAAAATCGTGTGGATAGATTTTTTTTACTAAGATTACGAAAACGTTAGTAAAATTTTTTAGAAATGTATGTTTTTTATTTTTAAATAAATAAATCCATTATTTGAGCTCGTGACGTCACTACAGGAAAATGTCCCGTCTCCGATTATGTTCTATTAATTTTGTAAAATTTCACTCAGTTTTTTTTTTACATGGCAACACTTTGATTTCAGGCGAATTTTTGAATTTGATGTTTAACATTCACTAGATATATTGTTTGTTCACTGCGATCTTATCCTTTGGTTTGGCGATTTTATAAAGATGGCTGTATTTTTTCAGATGTTACGAAGATAACCCCGTACATTTTATTGCAATTCGTGTGGAAAACGTCATTTCTTTTGAAATGATTTTCGGCTATGTAATTATCGTTTTTTCGCACCCATAAAATTATGTCCCGTCTTTCCGGTTTATAAAAAATGGTCTGATTTTTGGATTTATATTTTCAAAAAATCGCCAGGGTTTCAAAAACACAATTAAAAATTAAAAAAAATTCGGAATGTCTTAGAATATTTGCCTAAACCGGATTTTTTTATTGTGATGCAAGTGGCCTATTAAGGAAAGAACAAAGAAAAATAAATTATTCAGTATGATTTGAATTAAATAATATTTGCCGAGAAAACATACTTTTCATTAATAAAAACTGTAACAAATGGGTTTTCCGCAGTTTACCTTACAGTAACTACGGAAACACGCAAGCACTACATAAAAAGCGGATAGTACATGAAGAAATACAGTGGTAAAAGCTAAAATAATAAATGCAGGTAGGTACCTAACCTTTTTTTGAAATTCTGTGAAGAGCCTTAGTAGTAAATCAACTTATTAACCCCTAAACTGACAACAAACTTGACTTGCATGCATTTACTTAATTGTTTCTAGCAATCCATTCAGTCACTCAGCGTGATGGCGTGTATCCGAATTGCAATCACGCTCGCGTGTTTCAATACTGCTTACCGCTAACTTATGTTTAATTATTGCAACCCGAAAGGAAACGTAAACGGGAACTGATTCGTCTGGGTAAACAGCACACCAGGGGATACGAAAGTTAGCATTTGAAATGTCCGCGCAGCGTTAAATCTAAGTGATTGAAGTACTCGCGTCTGCAAAGTTAAATTACTCTAACAACAAACATTAATCATAACCACTCGAATCGTATTGAAAAGTGCTGCTTTCGACCAGAAGTGGCTGTTAAAACCGGCAAGTTGGCGATAATTTTTTTTGCCATGTTTTCATTGCAATATTGCTTTTAATTTTATTACAGCGTTTACGAGTTTTGAAATGATTACCTACGGCTGGTTTAAAAACTTTTTCATTATGGTTATTAAAAATTGTTGGGAAATAACCAGAACCGAAAGCGTAGGTACACGTTTTCCATTGTTGTTTTGAAGTAGTTGATGTAATTTTCCAACTTCATTCAAGCTCTCGCTTCATGCCGGGCCAAAGTCAGTTTAAAAATAATTTTCTTTCCAACAATTGTAAAACAAAACAATTTTTCCATTTTGAATCCAATGCTCTCCGATATTTTCCTAATTAAAGTGCCACGATTTTTAAATTGATTTAACTAATAAAATAATGTTTTTTTTGCATAATAGCATGTGGTGTATTGTTCCATAATTTGTTTAGTTAATGTGTAGTTACTAAATTTTCTGTCTCAATATCAGCGAAACAAATGTGTTCTCTGAAACCGTATATTTTTTCTGAAAAACAAGACGAAGCTGTCTAAATCATTAGGCAAGTCCCAATTATAAAACTTAATTCAAAACTCATTTACATTAGCAAAATAATAACAAGATATGCGCCTTATGCAAGAACGAAATTGATAAATATTAAGAGAAAAGTCATAAAGAACAACAAAGAAAAGTGATCCAATGAATTGAATTCAACTCAAAATCTCTTAAAAGGACCTAAAAAGTGATGAAAAAAATTTTGATTAAATACTTTACGTTAGGTAAGGTTATAGGCTATTTAAAAAAATCATAACTATTAATGACTATTAAATTTTTATCATAAAATTTTTATTTTTATACTTTTTTTGAAGGTTATTCCTATCAGTGAAATATATCATATTAGAATAAGTTAACAATAATAATCTAACCGAAAATATGAAAGAGAACAAGACACAGAAAAACGGAAATAGTAAATGGTCGCAACTGGGACTCGAACCCAGACCTCTCCGTCTAACCGGGACGAGTGCGTTAACCAATTTCGCTATTGCCACCTTCTGTGGTGTATTAAATAAGCTCATCTTCGAGGAAAGATATCTCCAATTCGGTCCGTGCGTCGACTACACGAAAAATCAAATGGAGTTATCCGTCGAATAAAACACATCTCGGTTGCATAATTCATCGAGATTTTATTTATGTTCGAGCTTTCGATACAGGATTGATCGAGGAATTGCAAATGGTCGAATTCAATCTTACCATTTATTACATCGCTTTCGACGAAAGTTTTACGGGCTGCGTGGTTTTATGAAATTCTGTTCATTCGTAACGATATGTAAATTTTTGAGTGTTTTTATGACGTTTTGCTAGTTTGTGGTTTCGGTGAAATTCATTTTATGCTTCTGAAACACATTTTATATTAACGATTTCACCGAAAGTTTTTTTTTCCACTCACCCTAAATATAAAATCATATTTTTGAAATTGTTGCATAACTGGTACTCTGGTTAGTCAAAAGAATGTTTTAAGGTAATATTTAAAATTATTCATAATCTCTTCTTCAAATACAGCAAATTTACTTTAAGGCACCATTTTAATTTAAAAAAATTCTTTGTTTTAACCAATTTTAATGTCTATAAAACCGACATGTTTCAAGAGCGATGCTCTCTTCCTCAGGGTTTACTAAAAACTAATTATAAAATGGAAAGGTATAATGGGAAGGGGCGTTATTTGGGGGCACAATTTACTAATGGAACAGTTTCAATAGTGGGAAATTTAAAAATATTTTCTGATTATTCATAATATTTTGAATTTACGCTCTTTCTAATTTCTAACATTTCCTATTTATTTAACTGAACTTCTGCTTTTTCATATACGGCGCTAGTGAAATTACTTGAGGTTTAAACAGTTTTTGCAAGTTATGTTTTAAAATATTAAGATGAATTATTTGTTTGCGCCTGTACTTATTCAATGGTGACTATAAATAAATAGTTTAGTCCATAAACAAAATGAATTTTATTGAAGAAGGGCTAAAAAATACAATATTGGTTCGAGTCGCCGATGCATATTGTTTTTGTTAGGCTTCCTAGAAAGATTTGAGTTTGTTTATGGGCAAAACTATTTATTCATATTCACATTGCGTATTTCTTCTTGATATTTAGCATAACTTAGAAAAAGTGATTTTTCCTAAAATAATTAAACTCTTCCCTTCTGTGAAAGAGGAGGTTTTGAATTCTTTTAAGTGTCACCTCCACGGAAGTAGGATTGTTCATCTTAAAATCAGGTTTGTTTTAATCGCCAAAGTGGAATAGTTCACCCATTTGAAGTAGGTTGGTAAATAACTAACTAATTAACCATCACGCCGTTTCCCCGCAGGAGTAGGCAGAGAGGAAAAACCGCCAAACAAGTCGGTCTTAGCACAAACTCCTTGCCTCATTCATATTCATATATCGTCTCATAATTTATTTTTTTTAAAAAGAAAGACAAACATTCCCGGGTTACGAATAACCCAACAATGTTTGAAAATCTCCTACTACCACCACAGAAAACCGAAAATGTTGCTTGTGTTGTTATGGAGGACTTAGCCAGCAGAGGAATCGAACATGCGACGCCCGGGTGGGACCCAAGCGTTATGTCCACTCAAATGCTGACTCTTGACATGGCCCGAATCAAGTATCTGATTCGCTTGATCATGCCATGTCTTCCTCGGACCTACTTAATATTTAATAATTAATAAATTATTTATTTGGTAGATTTTTACGATACCATTATTCATGAATGCATTCGAATTTGATTTATTTTTAAAACGCTGTTAAAATTTCATTTCACCTAAAAGATTATCACAGATACTACCTATATGGATTTTGTTACAAGCAGACTTTCAGGAAATACGCGTTAAGATAAATACTTTACTGGTATCCAACCCATAGAAAGAATTCGGTTAATACACTCCGAAGTAGTTGGATCAAAAATCCTTACGAAGAAAATAAAAGAGCATCTAGTCCCGATATATTTTGCGGATGCCACAACTGCCGGCAAGTAATCGGAAACTGTGGAATGTTTTAGGAAAACTCTCAGCATAAATCATTTCTCCTCTTGAACGAAACTTCAGCAGAAGAAGCCAGCAGCGAACTTTACCATTGAAGGCATTCGCATATAATGTCGATTGTTTTACTTAAGCGGAGATCAAGCATTTACTAGAAGACTCTTTGAGACATGAAGCATTGACCTAAAATACAATAGATGGGCTATCCCAACGTCGGCCTTTAGTAAAAGCGGATTAATGGTGCAGTGGGTTCACTTGAAATTTTGGTGTCCATGTCGTATATTATCTGAAGGATTCCTAAATATCTATTAATCTTTAAAAATCTGCACCATTGTGTGCTGCTGGTTAAAAAAACTATTTTTCCGCAGTTTGGTCATAACGTGGTCTCCGCGTGTTAGATTTGTGCGCCTTTAACTTTTTATTTATTTATTTCAAATTAAAATAAAAAAAACTTTTTTGTGTTATTTTACCCGTTATGCTAGGGATGTCCCAGTGTTGTGGCGGATGAGGTTTAGAGATTGAAGTTATACGTAATAATATGCTTGATAATAATAATTACTAGATTATACAATTCAAATTAAGTCATGAATATTTTACGTCATAAATAAATTAGGAAAATTGAATAGGAGATGTGGGAAATGTGTGAAGGGAGATAAGGTGATTAGATAGTAAAATGTATAGATATCGTAATTGAAATGTGTTGCAGATGTAAGGATTCAAGGCATTATTTGTGTTTTGAAAGAAAGGAGTTAGAATTCGGTTTTTAGGTTATCAGGGAGAAGTTTGAAAATTTTAGGAGCTATTTAGATGCATGTGATGATGTCTCTGTGCTGACGTTTTATGTAGTTTAGTTTTCCGGTTGACAATCAACCGAATTCTCCCACCTGCAAGCGGCAGCTCGGAACAACTCAGCGGAAATGGTCTCCTACCAGTCATGTAACTTCTAAGCCGTAAACTGCGATTTTTTTCAAAAATAACATATATTTTTTTAAGAGCTTAAAAACTTCAAATGTTTAAGGGAGATTTGCAAGAAATCGGTAGAAATTCGGATAGCGGCCTCTTAAAATTCTGTGAAACAACCCATCCTTAGACTTCCATTCCTTACAGTCGCCTTGGAATACTTGAAACCGTTGAATAGAGCTCATTTCAACGCCAGAATGACGTCACATATCTGACTAGACCAGACTTCATGGTACTTTAGTAACGCAAAGGCAAGTTTCGTGTTTTCTTCATCAATGCTCAAAAGACTTTTATTGCCTTTTCCATAGTAAGAACAGCGGGTAGGAAAGAACTGTCTCGCTAAAGCTTTTCAGTTTGTATTTTGTACTTAGCTTTCGTATTTCTGAATCCTAAAAAAAACTTGAGAGGAGTTACTTATAGTTGGAGAAAATTGGTTATTTTTAAAAGCTTACCTGTTAAATTATAAACGTTTTCAGCACAATTTGAAAACCCACTTGTGTTTAAGTTTATCATCTTCTAATTGAAGCCGACTGTCGATTCTTTCTCATTTAAGAACATTCTTTGTGCGTTTGCATTTCATTCTAGTTTCCAGTCAATCAGTAGACTAAACTATAGTATGTTATACAATAGCTGTTAAGCTATGAATGCCCCAATAAAAGTGAAACATGTTCCTGTCAGTTCATTTGAATAAGGTTGCTTTTAGTTTATGGAAAAATAATATGTGGTAGAAATTAATGCAGCATTGGGGTTTCGTGTGAAAGAAGTGAAAAATGCACAGAAAAATGTTAAGCTGTTGACAGAACCTTATAAAAGTCAGTCGATGAAAGCTTTGTCACAAAGGCTTGAACTAGAAGACCATTACGTGTTAAAATATAATATAAAGGTTTACATATTCAAGCCTAGCAAATTGGCGATCCAGAAAAGAGTAGATTCTCTAACCGGTATTGAAGTATTTCATCAAAAACTTGTTCGTAAACACTTTGAAAATATGCTTAAAATTGAAACTTTATAGTTAAATTGACATACTCTCACTTTCAAAGGCTGGCTGCCGTGACGAGAGAATTGGTTTGTGAAAACTTTCTTAAAATTTCATCAAAGTAAATAAAGTTTGTAAAAGTGTTCATGCAAAGGACCCATTTAAATTTGCGGAGAAATAAAGCCGTAGTCTTTCATCGCCGTCAAACGGAAAATCTCTTCGCGCTTCCTTTGACCATCCCTGCTGCCACTGGAGTGGCAACATAATATTCTGAGCTGCTTCTGTTGACTGGCTCCAAGTAAGCAATAATACCTACTAATAAAAAATACCGCAAAGCAGGGATCAAACTTGATCTATTCTATGGTCAATTTCATAATACGAACCGTTTGGAGACGAGAAATTACTACACGTTCACACTTGCTCTATTCATAAATAAAGTGGAATCCGTTTATAATGACATCGAAGGGAAATGACAAACACGTAATACTAAACGGACGTCATACAATGCATTTTGTAGAAAATAAACAACCTCCTATTTTTGTTAGGTATATATGTATGAATTTATTTTAATAGAGAAAAAAATAACATATGAAACCTCGTGCCGTGCCACGCAGGCGCTGAACGTGACCCTCCCGAACACTGCCGAAGGTGTTAGGAATCATGGCGGTCACTATAACCTACAAATTTGCCATGAAATCAGGATATAATTTATAAGAAATCGGTCACAGTAAGTGACATGTCACTATAAGCGAAGTCATTATATCCGACTTTATTATAAAGAGTTTTATATAAAAACCAAACTTGAAATACATAATTAAAGGAGAATATCTGTATGTGGTGGACGAGCGGGCTGGCACACGGGCGCGATTTGATTTGTATGCAAATTAACGTATGGCGGTGTGAGTTGAAAGGTTGGGTAACCATACATTAGATGGCGTTGTGTTTCGTTAGCCACAGCAACGTGTGTTTGTGTTAGCTAGTAAAGGATACAACGAAAGTTAAAGAAAATAAAACATCGGGTTTCCATTACTATCGGGCGTTCAGTAGAATAAAAATACTGTTTTGAAAACGTGCCATTAGGTATATACGGATTTATACAGGTATCTATCATTTGAAAATGAGGGGTGGCAAAAATATGCCCTTTGAGAAAAGTATAGTGTTATACATATATAACTGGTCATTCCATCACATTGGTGGCCTACCTCTGAGACTAGTCGTCCATGGAATCTTGGCCATTTGGCCATTTTTCTCCAGCACCACATTTCGAGGGCGTCTATCCGCTTTTTTTCGCTCACTCTAAGTGTCTAGAAATATGGGGAAATCTATAAATATGGGGAGTGTCTAGAAACATGTTTAGAAATATGCGGAAAATCAGCGCCTGGATGAGTATCAGCTTGGTGGTCTCCGCTATGCCTCTGTCAGCACATATCTTTTGCATTTTGTTCATGGCGTTTTTGTCATGCAAATCCTTACCTTCACTTCTGTTTCCCAACTTCTTTCATCACTTATAATTCTAATTATTAATTCCTCAAGAGCATTATATGTCTGATCCTGTCCGAGTATCTACCCCTCATTTCCCATTAAATAGCGTGAAACATGCAAACTGTAGATTTTATTATATAAAATTCTCAAAAATACTTGTGATGTTTAGTGAATTTTCAAGTGCCTAGTTAATATTTATGTAACTCTTGTAGATATTTGGATAATAAAATGCGTATAATATATTGGACACGATTTCACCAATAGTCGGATTTAAAATACCAAATAACTGGAAACAGCAATACATAATAAAATTTACTTGTACTGCATCTGTAAGAATATTATGTATTGACAATTTGCAGAAGTATGTAGGTATATACCTATCTGTACCTAACTTTATCTAGCAGTACCTAATGGTACCTAACCGTACCTAACTATACCTAACTGTTCATATCTGTAACTAATTAAAAATGTAATAAAATTAGAAATTCTTGCGGGTACATGGGTTTTCAGATCTAAAGTACAATTCTTATGGTAATTTTATTTTTGCGATATTATGCAGTGTTCCGCTACCTCCTTCTTTAGCCAACATTTCGGACAGCATTGCAGTGTCCATCGGGGCAGATGTGTGTGGTGATGAAAACTGCAACGCTATCCGAAACGTTGGCTTAAGAAGGAGGTAAAGCAACACGGCGTAATACCTGATAAATAAATTACTCTGGGCCGTGAAAATTTCAAAGCATAACTAAAGTCAAATTCATTCATCTACTGGGTAGGTACCCTCAGTAGGTGATAATATGAATTTTCAATAGCAACCCGTCACCCATTTGTATGTTTCTCTTTGATCTCTACACAATAAATAAAGCGTTATATGTCTTAACAGCGTTTAACCAGCCAGCGGCCGAAAATCCACATTTCGTCGAAAGATGTTCTTACGATCGTACAGGGCGGTTCCAATGAGAAAAAATAATTACTCTCCGTACCAGCTTTTTAAAATTATAACTCAATATGGATTTTATTTCATTCCAAATTTGCTTTAATTTATACCTACATCCAAAAATGCTGAAAGGTGTATTGATAAAACAATTAAAATTATGATTTTTTTTGTAACTATTTTTTGATCATAAGTATTTATCATTTTACAATAATGTCTAAGTAAAAAATAAGAATGTAAAAAAATCTGAAATATATTAGTCTGTAAATGCACAAATAAATACACAAACGGACCAATTTTCGTCAAGAAATACATGAACGTATATATATTTTTTTTTGTGCTCCAGATTTTATGTCCCGGTTAAATCTTTCCCAAATGAAAGACTAAACCCTTCCACACACTTTTCCACAAATGATTATCTAGTAAATTCACGCAATGTAAGTGCACTATATAAGTATAATAAATACAAAACAATACAAGAACTATACGTCAATCCAACAGAAACATAATGGGAAAATATTTCACCGACTCCAGATATTTTCATATCAGAGGGTTCGGCTCTGATGAAATCCTAACTGGTCCGATAAATCCTACTGATCCCTCAATATAAATATTTAAAAAATCTTTCGTAATCCTACATGTATTTAAAATGACCGACTTTTGCATTTTTATATACAAATTTTTTGACAAAAATAATATGCCTGAATTTTGAATGAGAGCTAGGTATAATGCCAGTAGCCGAAATAACAAATGGTAATATTTTTATAGCCTGAGAATGCCAAATTCTTTTAATCTCATTTCCTAAATCTGTATATTTTCTTATTTTTTCAGAAACAGTTTTCTGAATATTACAAGAATTTGGATTAGCGACATCAATGATATAAGTATTTTTTTTTTAATTTTGTCATGTAAAACTATATCGGGTCTATTATGACTAGTTGTTCTGTCTATTAGAATAGTTTTATCATAATAAATTTTATAAAAATTCATTTTCTTAAAATGAATTTGGTTCATATTCATAATATGGTACATTACGGCAGTCAATCAAGTTATGTTTAATTACCAAACTTTAGTGAATTATTTTTAAAACTTGATTGTGCCTAAATGTATACTCGGACGGCGCTTATACAGAACATCTCGATATAGTATGTTCTATAGTTTCCGGAAAAGCCAAACATTTTCTACAAAAATCATCAATTTGATTTGTATCTTTGATGATATACTTCCTAATGATTTTAATGATTTTATTTATACTAAAATTAAAATTCTGTAATATACGTTTACCAGATAATATATTGATTTATTTTACTTCATGATTATATGACTTGAAATATGTGTATAATAAAAAATCTTTTTTGAAAATTTAACAAATCCGCCAACGACCTATGGTATAACCTTATTATACTAAAAATAAACTTTTTTTCTCAAAATTTAAAACATAAGTTTACTAGATAAAAGAAAAATCTTTCGAAATCAATTTATATTTTTTTGTGGAAAAAAGTCAATACGTCTAAACACTGATTTAAAAAGACATTTTTCTGGTTTTCTCTGGTTATAAATGCTCTTAAGATCTAAAAAATTGAAACGAAAGATAATCACCACATTTTATACACTAAAATGTATTATCATGATGTCTTTTTAATCGAGGCAATGCTTGTTTCATCATCCCTTAGCAAAAACCTCGGTATTTGGTTCCCGGACTCATCGCCTTATTGGCCCGATGAGGAGAAAAGCTTTGTGCTAAAGGTTAGTTTTCTCCATCCAAGCACGCGAGCATCTTTTCATATCTAAAGCTGCCTCCACCTCCTATAGCGTTCTTAGAAACGCCCGGTTAAACCGCGCTTACTCAACCGAGGAGAATACTTCAATTAATAATGTACCTTCATTATCAGGTAAGGACTTGAGATGCTAGAAAATGATTGCGCTTGGCCATGATTTTATGCTGCAGTTCTACATTCTACCAAAGTCTGACTTAGGTACATCTACATACAAAGGATATCGTCACATTTAGTAAAAATACTCTAAAGTTTAAAATATATATATATTGAATGGATTAATGTAAAAATTGTTATATTTTAATTTTATCCTGACGAAGAGACCATTGGTTTTGAAAGATGTTGATAATTTTGATTACATAAGTGGTGTGTACGAAGCGATTTGTATTTATTTTAATAAAATGATGCCACTTAGTGAATTTGCGAATGTTGAAGAAGTATATGGTATAATCGTGAATTATTTTCCGGATATCAGGCCTGTATCAGGATATGCACTATCTACTATCACACATCTGCCCTGAGAATTAACACTGTAACACTGTCCGAAAAGTTTACTCAAGAAGGAGGTAGCGTAACCCGGCATAATACCCCAAAAATAAATCACGATAATACTTTTTACCGTGAAAATCTAAAATCACATATTAAATGGGTCTAGCGTTTTTTTTCACAGATTCATTAAAATATATGTTAACTGCTATAAAGTTGAATAAATTATTACGTTTATCTGGTACTAGTCATGTCCCCGGCCTTGCTTAGGCTTTACGCAGAGATTTTCAAAATCAAAAGTAATCGCCCACCCGCCACATATCGTCTGTAGTCCTCTAGACTAGCCTTGCAATATAAGGGTATTGCTTCACTTTAGCTGAGTGCGTAGCATTCTCGAGAGTGGATCTCGGGTACGGGGTCCGGATTCTGGACTCAGAACATCTTCTATGTACTAATGGTCGAGAAAACACAATTTTTTTTACGATACCTCTACGTGATAGTTAGGTTTGTGGTGCTACCACATGTTGTATTTACTATGCCAAATATTTTTTTTTGTAATTTTCTTACACTGTTCTTGGAAATAAATAAATAAAAACTCCATACTTTTTTGCCTGCAAATCTTAGGTCAACGCATACTTGTAAATATTTCATAAGATTAAAATATTTTGAAATACCCATTTAATAACAACCAAATTAAACAAAATTCCCTACTAATAGATCTGTACCACAGCTATCAATTGTTTTATTTTATTTTATTATTTTGTATTTAAATAATGAATACTTATATTTTTTTATTAAATGAATACAATTTTAGCGAAACTCAATCGAAAATTTGGAGAAAGAAAAATCAGAAAAAGATATTGGCTCCACTGGGACTAGAACCCAAGACCCTTTGCTTACATGGCAAGTGCTCTACCAACTGAGCTACGGAACCCATATCAAAATCGGTCACTTTTAACTGTATCATACTTCGACTAAGAACTACAAACATTATCGTAATTTTATTAACGCACATATTATTGGCTTGCCATGTAAGCAAAGGGTTCTGGGTTCGAGTCCCAGTGGAGCCAATATATTTTTCTGTCTCCAAATTTTCGATTGAGTTTCGCTAATATTGTCTTCATTTAATCAACTATTATAATTTGAGATTTTACTCGTATAAAAATAAATAATTATATTTTTATAAAATGTTACTATGTGGTAATACTGCCTTTTTGAAACGACGCGTGACGCAACGGTTGCGTCCAAAATTTAGAATTAGCCTAAGATATTCATACTACAACATTGGCGTGTTTACAGACATTTCTGGTTTTGATTTATTTAAAGCGTTGAATTTTTTGCGTTCATTGAGATAAAATGGTAAAAATATCTAAAATTTTAATACATATGCATTAGGTTTGTTAGGTACAACTCAAGATAAAACTAAAGAAAAAGTTTTTTTTTTAATATTCGAATTTCTTATATATGCTTGCACCTTGATCCCACTGGCGACCTCCAGCATAATGAGCCCCTTGCTTTTTCGATCCTCCATTTCTCATGTGCTGTGCCGTAAGAGGATCTCTCATAAATTTGTATTAATGTTTTCCACGGGAAACGAGAACTTGCAGGACGTTACGGCCGATTTATTCCTATCAATAAAAATATATTAATATTTTATTTCATATTTTACGAGTAGCCTCTTATGCTCGATCAATACACCTGCGCTACGTTTGATGGGGAAAATATGAAGAATCATCAGCAAAAAAAAACATTTTCACCCAAACGTAAAAAACGTCACTTTCGCTTCTTATGGCCCCCGTGAGTTCGAACGTAACTAATGAAATGTAGTTTATTGAACAATAAAATATCATGAAGATAAAATGAATCGACCACCTTCGTGAACAATACCTATAAATATTTCCTCTTATCTTTCTTAGGGTTTTGAGCTATCTAGTTCTAACAAAAGCTCAAGAAGATCCATATTTTGAAGATCGGATGGTTTTTGTATGTTACGTGGGTATGTACCTACATATTTACGTTACTACTAGGTTACATATACATTTTGTATAATTAAATTTGTGTTTTATTGTTAAGATTATTAAACTCTTCAGCTATGGTAGCAACATTGAAATGGAAATATGAATTTTCTAAGATAAAAAAATAATCAGTAATTTGCGGCTGATTAAAATTCATAGACAATGCTCCTGCGCAGAAATTCAAAATATCAAACGCAAACAAATATGGCAGGTACAATTTTTGTATTAACTATGCAATCTGTGTTGATGTGAGATATGTATTAGGAATAACATGGCGATGTATTTGATTTCTTTAAACCCCGCCGCAAGGAGCGGTATTATACGTTTGACTTTCTGTCTCTGTGGCATCGTAGCTCCTAAATGAATGGACCGATTATGATGCATTGTTTTGTTGTTTGAAAGCTGACCTGGTCGAGATGGTTCTTAGTTACAATTCATGCAAATCTGTTCGGGCGTTTCAAGGTCATAAGCTCTTTTTTGTGTCGGGGCTTCCTTAAAATTTTGAAAATTTTACTTATTGGCGAGTGATTATATTGTGTTTCTAACAATGTTCTATACAAAAAACACAATTTTATGTACCTACATCAAAATCACTTGGGAATACAAACATATATTTTTTTTATTATAATTTGAGTTTTGCACGTTGTATAGATTTTTGTGTTATTTCATCCGTAATGCTATGGATGTCCGTGTGGTATAACGGGTGAAGTTTATAGGTTGGAATTTTTATAATATGGTTGATAAATTAAATTATACGTTATTAAATTAAATTACAAATATTACATATCGCGGTTTCTAAATGTAGTAATAATAATTAGTGAGGCAACGAATACTAGGTACTTTTACGAATACGAATACGAATATCAAATCTACTATCCGGCGAATACGAATACGAATAACTTGGCAGAGTAATAAAACACTAATTTATTTAACCTTTTTCAGTTTGTTTTATTATACTTATAATTAAAATTTACAACTGTCAATTTTTTATTGAGAAAACACAAAATCTGTAGATTCCCTGGTGACAGGCGATTTCTTTTTTGAGTTTGGATGTTGCCAGCCGTTGAAAAAACTTACTTGTATGAAAAATATTTTTGAGATTTTTCAGTCGTGGAAAATGTATATCGTCTCACATATCTCGTACTTGCACACTTGACCTGTGCTTTCGACTGTCAAATACTGAAACTACTAAGAGAAAGAACGCGTATTCGAGGTTCATAGTACAGTGCCACAAACTTATCTGTGCCGGTGGCGAGAATTGGAACTACAATTTATCCATTGTGCATTTTGACATTTCTATGACATATTTGTTCACCACTAGCGACTCCACCACGGGCACAGATAAGTATGTGGCATTGCAATAGGGAATTTCACTGAATTCCTCAACGCGTCTTGTCGTTGCGGCTATAGCGTTCGGATACAGAGGTGCGTGACACACGGTATAAATAATTAAACGGAGGAGCGTACAAAAGTCATCACTAAAATAATAAAGCTAATATGATAATAATATGCATCTCTTATACTATAATAATACGATAATAATGGTATTTATTAAAATTGTACAAAGCAATTCAAGTAACAAATTTTATATATCATAGTTTCTAAATCTAAGGATCCATCGTGATAATTGGTTTTGATGTTGTAAAATATACATGGATATATCCAAAATATATTTCATGTCTCTATTATCATGGTTTTTATGGAGTTACTTCTAAAAGGAACGAGCTTATGCAAGAAAAATGCAAATTACTATGTACCTAATGTGCAAAACGGTCCTAGAAGGGTTGAAGAAACTAGACCTCTAAGCTATTTGTATATTGTATATCCACTAACGTATTAAACATATCTGTAAGGGTCTTGTTTTTGTATACACAGCCAGTGGAAAAACATCTCCTTTTATCACTTTACTTCTTTGTGCTAGTCTATTTCGGTAGGATTCTTAATGCGCCCTCCAGTCTAGCAACGAATGCCGTGTTGTGCCCATCCTCCACCTTCATATCTCCCATCTCTTTGGTTTAATGGGCGAGGTAAAAGTAAACGATATCGCCGAAGTTCGCAGAAGCCGCATCGGTGAATGGTTCGCTATCCGGAACGCCGAGCTATTGAACTAGACTTCGGGTATTCCGGGTGCACTTTCCGATCTTGACTGCGAGAGATACAAGATAACTGCTTGTATCGCTATTCAACCATTCAGGGGCTAAACACTGGGGTCACAAACTAGCTAAATAACATGAAAAAAAAGGTAATAGATTCTGATTGGGTTGAACCCCTTCCAGATTTCTCGATTAACTCGTTTTAAATAAAGTTCGGATATTTCGCAAGCTTCGGTGCCATTGTGACTCGACCGCGTGACAGTTTGAAAGGAAAGCATTCATGGCCACTGTTTAAGACTTTTTGCTGCATCAGACAGAGAGATTTTCTATAAGATAAGTTTTTTACAACGTTGGCACTAAAGTCCCACATACAGAAAGTAAATAAAATGCAATCACACTTGCAATTTTACACTTACTATTACTGCACGGAAGAAAAATTACATTATCATGATTTTTTTTTAAACCTGGATAACACGGGTCGAATACAGTTTTTTAAAGGAAACATGTTCAGCACATGACAATTTTTTGTTGAAAAATGGATTTTATGGTCAACTTTTGATAGAATTTTGATGAATCGAAATAGATGTTTGTTTCATCGGATGAAAACTTGTATTATAATGTTGTTTATTTTATTTTATTTATTTATCATCAATGCCCACACGAGCTTTTACTTATTTTTATAGTATAAATGATATAGTGCATACAGAGAATGGAAAAATCTTAAAGAAGAACCAAATAATAAAAATAAATACAAAAAACAATCAAAAAAGATAACACAAAAATAGACGTAACACGTGGAAGGTATGAATTTGCTTTTAAGTATAATATTTAATAAGAAAAATAAAATAAAAAACAGTCGATCTGCAGATAGCATAAAAAATAAAATTAAACGGTAATGTAATGCAGGAATGTAATACAAAATTTACAAGTGCATAGTACCTACCTACATAACATGTGCATAATAGTGAAAAGGCTAAAGAGGAACAAGGAACAAATAGATATGATTTGAGATCTTCACGGCCAAAAAGCATCATAAGGGCACATCTACCCTTATGATGGACACTGTAATGCTGTCCGAAACGTTGGCTAAAGAAGGAGGTAGCGTAACACGATATAACACCCCAAAAATAAATAACGAAATAAAAGGAACAAGTAATTTTTACATTGTGGAAAACGACAAAGAATATAAGCAATGCAATAGTACCTTTATGCGATACTCTATATAGATATACCTATAATAATAAAAATATCATTCAGGTAGCTCTTAAATACTGGTAAGCTTGTAATAAATATGTCGATATTTGAGATGGTTTTCAAGTGTATTAAAGCAAACAGATTTGGAGGTCTTCAACGATTTTATTATTATTTTAATTCCCTAGAGATTGAAGAATGTATCATGACAGCTAGCTTACTTAAAATTGAAATTTTCCTATACTTATTCTTCGTGAAAATTACTTTTGAATTATTTTTTTAAAGGAGATACCATGTCCCGATGATCTATCATTCATCGATCAGCTGATATAGGGCCAATATAATCTATTTATTTATCTGTATCTCATGAACGTCATTTTGGATAATCTAACATAGTGCAAGTTTCTTCCCACTATCGCTCTAGTCCCGAAATGTTCGCAAGCAAAGGGTTGGTGATTTCCTTCCTAAATACTTGAATCCTAGGGGTGGGTGGTAGTTGGGTGGTTTCCGCCGCAAATCTATTAAAGGAGTTAGCCTTCATGCTGTTATGTTCGGCTTGCTTTTCTTTGTTCCAAAGATCCGTTATATAAATACACCGCACTTACTTAAATAAAGAAAATCAGTGTTATTAAACGGAGATGGGTTTTGAAGATTATCTTGGAGTATGTAAATACTTACACTAAAATTAAGATACACAAAACGCATTTTTTCATTCATTAGTAAAAAAAAAATATCTTAATTTCTTAATCTCTGAAGATGGTCTGGTGCAATATTTTGTAATAAAGTACTGAAATTGAAAATAAAAACCAGATTCCTATAATATAGTAAATTGTTTTTATGTACCTATCCATTTTCGTCGAATTGTCAAAATTTGTAAACAATATATTGTTTAATTTATTTTTTGTCTAATCTGTAAGACTTTAAGCCTAACTGTAAGCGTAGAGTTTGTAAAAATATAGCATATTATTATTAGGTATATAGTACAAATAGCTGACTTTTAATTTTTGTTTCCATATTTCTATTCTACAAATTTTGCATGTACATATTTTCAATGGCGCTAATTTGAATAGTTTTGTCAAACTAAAATAAAATATTATTATTTAGCATTTTTTTCTTTGTTTTCTTACCTAACAATTTATCGTGGCAATAAGAGTAAATAAATAGTTTTTGTTTTTTCCACTGAAATAGTCATTTATTTACGAAACATTTAAAATTTGCGGAACAAAATGTGTCACATTTACACAGTACGAACAACGCCATATTTTTTTTTTTTTTTAAATTATTTATTGAGTTAGTTTATACTACATGAGTATAAACTAATAAGCACAATGTAACATTTCATTTGATAAATTTAAATATTTTTACAGTAAGCATAACATTTCTTTTTAAATACATTCATTCTTTCTTCATTCTTCATATATTCACGAACAAAAACTAACATGTCGTTCTAGCGTCGTATCAAAAATGGAACATTTAAAATTTTAATAGGAGATGGCATTACAAAATAAAAATATCGTCATTTTTTCTCCTTATTTTTTTTCCAGAATCAAGAAAAACAAATCAAAAATACCCTATTAATAATATGCTCCATGAAATACCTATCCAATTGCAAAAAATATCAACGGTTCGTTTTACTGAATATTTGAACCTAACCACTGTTTATTTTATGGATATTTTAAGATTGCGGCTTAATACTTTTTACTTATTTACAAACTAGTTTTTATCCTCATTTCTGTATTCAGAACACATAAACTCCTGAACCCTTCCAATGTATGAGCTACATTTCTTTCATAGATGCCTGTCATTGTATAAACAACAATAGCAGAAACAAATCATCAAACATTAAAACTGCGATTTCGGGGCAAATAACAATAATAACGAAAATAATGAAATAAACGCGGGAAGATTTGCCACCGGCAATTGGCCATCTGTCGCCATGTCTGCTACAGGAAGTATGGCGGCCGTAGGGGCTCTGTTCCAGTTAAAGACACCTCTGCCGCTAGATTTGGTTCCCGCCTCATTACGATGTGACCATTAAAAAGACATAACATGTTGCACGGTTTCCAATTCGATAATTTGAACCCAATTTTCGTCGTCTCGTTACCAGCAGCGCGACCCGAAAGCCAGTCATTTGAGACTTTTTTCGTGTATTCTCTTAGATTTGTGATTATTTAGCAGAATAGAAAACAGAAGAAATATGAAAAAGTGTATTAAAATAGAGTTATTTGATTATAGATTTCAGGCACCTTTATGATTATAAAACCTTCGTAAGAGACATCAGTCGGTGCTGTCCTATCTACATACTTAAAATGAATTTAAATGACTGTCAAACGCATTCATCTATTTTTTCTGACTTAGGGTAGGTAGATACAATTACTTTAAATTGAACTAGCATGCTAAACTAACAAACGCATTCAATTTTTCTTCATTTGAGTAATGCACTTACTGATTCAATAGTTTATTAGTTATGTAGTGTCGCATGTATTTAAAAAAAATCGAATTTATAATTTGGTCAGTAGCATTCTACCTTATTAGAAAACAATTCGATGGAAAACATTTGATTGAAAAGCCGCCAAAGATGATTAACAAAATAAAGAAGTTACCTGACGTAATAATAGTGTAAGCAGGGCCAAAGAAGTGTCTAGTCTTAGAAATGGATGTTATGTTTTTTTCACTTCTTTCCAGAGTCGATCAAGCTCTTTGTCACCCTTAAAAGACCATTAGGAATTGAATTAAATAGCGGTGAACTCAGACTTATCTTGTTCATCTACTTCCATCTTATGACACGATAGATTAAAAATCCCCGGAGACAAAGGACATGTTGACACACTTTTGTTCTTAAGATGTGTAAAAACTGTTTTTTTTATCCGCCTTAAAGGGCTTTTACATAAAAATGAAACGTGAAATCATAAGAACACATATATAAGAACATATGTATAAATCATAAGAATATATGTACACCGACCATCACAATACGGGCATGTGCCTAGCATGGTGGTCGAAAAATCCTCAATATATGTAATAACATTTTCAATGAATAAAGAAAATAAAATAAAAAACATTAATAATTATATGTTTTAGCAGCGTAGAAAAGAATAATAATATATAGATATAATTTAGGAACAATATAGCTGTAATAATATATAATTTGCATACCTATTTTAAGAATTCAAAGTTCCTAATTTTAAAAAATGACTGAATATCTTAGTTGACTTTCATATCAAGTAAAATGTTTTTTTAATAAATTACCATAAAAACTGCTTCCCCCATTTCCACCTGAAAATCAGTCTGATATTCCTATAATGCTCTATTTGTATCATAAATAATATTTTTTGTTTTTCTTCGTTCAAAATAACATTACATAGAGGCCAATATCGCAGATCACAGCAAAAGTTTGGCTGCGGCGCAAAGAAACCTATCCTCCGGAGTTACTTCATCATTATTAGACCCAGAAAAAGCGTATCTACCTACTCTTATGTCCCATCATTAATCTTGTGTTGTTTTATTATCCTTTATAACGAAATATTCCCAAAGGACGTACGACGATCATTTGTACTTTTTTCTAACAAGGTATAAATTCTAATTGTATTATAACTGGGCTCAAAGCGGTGACGTAACGATCTCAAATAAAAAAAAAATACTGCGAGAGGGTAAAATAAATATTATTTTTGTTCAGCCGGTATTTTAAAAGAATTTGAATAGTAACCTATTTCTTAGAAGATTTAAGCTGTATTGAATAAGCGAATGATGCGAATGGGGTTATGAAGGAGAAATGTTTGAGTAATATTATTGGGAAAAATAATAATGCAGACATTTTTCTCAGATTATTAGGAAAGGAGATGGAAGAAATAAAACATTTTTTTGCAAGAATGTTGATGTAAGAAAAGACAACACAATTTGGTACTTATACCAACGTATACCAGTGATTCTCAAAAATTTACAGATTCATCCTAAAAGGCGCTAGTAGTAGAATGAGGTCGATCTGTATGTCAATGATTTTGGACAAATTATTTCTGCCTTTGTCTTTTCAAATGATCCAGTTTCTTTGCATTTTAAGGCTATCAACAATTTTTCGAGCTTTGGTTAATCAAAATACAACCACGTGCATACAAACCCACCCAAAGCTTTAACAAATGCATAGATAATATACATTTATTTAACTTGTGAAACAACATTAGTTAAAACTTCTTGGTATATTATTTTTTCAAAATATTTCGCCTGCGGTGCTTTCTCCACGGTGATCCCACAAAGCAGATCGAATAAAATAAAGAATGAAATATATTGTACAATGTTGTCTTGGGACACCGAAAATAAATTCATTATTAGGTATGAATGCAATGGGTTAACCAGATAAAAAAGGATGGTTACGAAAAGATCTGTGAATATTTAAATATAAGTGTATATAAAATTACGTTAGTTTAGGCTAGGCAAGGTTTATCATTTTCTGTTTTGTTTAGCCGTATAACCAAGATTTTCCCAATATTTTGCGATGTGGAAACATGCACATCTAGAGCCGGCAAAATAAAACGGATAGACGCCCTCTGAATGTGGTTCTGGAAAAAAATGCTTAGGATTCCATGGACAGTCAAAAGCACAAATGTGTCCATTCTGGAAGAGCTAGGTATCCACAGTAGGCTTTCAACTTTCTGCCCATAAAGCATCTTAAGATACTTTTGATACGTTGCTCGCTAAACTTGGAGAAACTCATAGTCAATGGCAAAATGGAAGGCAGAAGAAGCAGAGGAAGGTCACCAATGCGCTGGAGTGACCAAGAATCACTGGCATCTGGTCCGCAGCTCTCCACCCAGCTCAGAACCGCGAGGAATAAACGAGCCTTGTCCACCATAGCAATTGGAGTAGGTGTCACGAACCTCAGCAATGAGAAACTGACCTGAGAAGAAGAATAACTTAGGGGGAACAAAACAAAATAGTTTGGGAATCATTGACCTACAATTTATGTGGCATTTGACCTCCAGAATAAGACTCTCGGCCCAAACATTATATTAAAACGAAGACATTGTTTATAGATGTATTATGCAACCCCTTCTAGAAAAGTAGGAACAAGGAATACGCATCACTTTTTACAAAAGGAATCGAAATGGATTTTAGACAAACGTTTATGAAAGTTTTTTTTACTACTACCAACGTTCAGCGTTCTTCAAATAATTATATTTTTGGTGATAACTTAGATACGATCAGTAATTTACCTTTCGAATGGACTCTGTTAATTTACTTGAAAAAATAACAACAGATATTGCCTATTTCAAATATAAGCATTTATTAATATTAAGACGAAATAATTTTATGAATTTAGTTAGATATCCGATCAGTAATCATAATACCACTTAAAGACGGTCAGTAACCCATTCTCATACATCCCTCTCTGCCCTTTGTTTCGCTTCGGGTAGACAATACAATGATTTTGAATCGGTGATGCGATAGATAGGTCTATTCGGCAAATATTTCACCGGTGGTTCGAAATGCAAGAGTGAACTTTACAAACCATAGTCACTAAACATCATACAGTGCATTGCATTTATTTTATTTCAACAAAAGTATAATTTAATGTATTTATTTTATTTTTCGAATAAAACAACCCTCAATTTAGTAAAACAATGGATTGATATTACTTATTAATACGTTTTTACTAATCAAGAGTCTGATTAGTAAAAATATAACTAACTAACAATCACGCCGTTTCCCCGCAGGGGTAGGCAGAGAGGACGGACCGCCAAACAACTCGGTCTTGGCATACACTCTTTACCTCACTCATATTCATACATCGTTTCATACGTTCTCTTCTATTATTCTATGGCCCGACTCAAGTATCTGATTCATTGATCGTGTCATGTCTTCCTCGGGCGTCCACAACTTCTTCTACCATTCACATTTGCGTCGTATGTTCTTCTTACACTACTTTCTTCGTTCATTCGATCTATATGTCCAAACCATCTGAGCGTCCTTTTCTTAATCTTTAGCCTTTACATTCTTTGTGGATATCCACATTTCTCACATATATCAAATCATACATTGTTTTACCACACATATGCATCAGGGATCTCAATTCAAAAGCATTCAGTTTTCTTTCGTCCTTCCTCTGCCAGTTTCATGCTTCACTGCCATACATCAGGGTAGATACCAGGACTCCATTGTGGACTGCTAGCTTCTTTTGACAGTTTTTTTTATTAGCGCCAACGGCATTCAGTCTTCCATTAATGGAGTTACAGCATTCACCCTTTTTTTAATATCTCTAACAACCTTCCCATCTCTCGTAAACATACTACCCAGATACACAAACTCATCCACCTGCTCCAAGTATTCAGCATTCACAAAAATATTGTTTAAATAAACTAGTTTTGTACAATAAGATATACTTAATTTTGATATACATACGTGTACACTTCCCAAGAACATTAAGAAATATTTTTTCAAATTGCAGGAAACAAAATAATAAGGTTTTTTTGGTCCTATCTAAAACAAATGCGTATTTCAAAACCACATTCGTGTTTTTCTTTTAGTAAAGGGAAAGAGATTGTGTATCCATTCCTATACATGTAAAAAATATTTAAAACTAAATAAACTTATTTTAACAACTAGGAAAGTACCACAGTAGAACATCGTACCGTTAACGTCATCCTATACCCACCTACACCAATCGGCGTAACATTCCGGATTTGTGAAGAAATTGACAACTTTGATTAATTCATATGATTCAAAACCGTACTCGTTTTTCACGTTCAATATTTTAAATTGTGTCCGCTTTTATTAGAAAAATAATCGACCTTATCAGTTATTATATCACCAAAAATCCATTAAAAAATCCTGCTAAAAATTATGGGAAAATATATTAATCTCTATACTTTTTAAATCGAAACTAACACTTGACCCAAAATATAACAAAACCACAACCAACAGTCAACAAATATAAACGTGAGGTATACAAACTTTAAAATGAGTAAATAATCAAACACAATCAACAAAAGTGAATATGAGGTCTGCAAACGAAAACATGAGGAAATCAACAAACTTGAAGATGAGGAATAATAATAAGATTGGGAAATGATAATGCCATCTCAACACAGGCGTTTCACACCTGGTGAGATGGGCAACAACAAGCTTCGGAAAACTAAAGTAGACAAGAGTGGGGAGGCTACGAAGCACCGCTCAAAGATGAGTTCTCTTTCTCTCGTAAGCTAAATCCCATAGATGTACGTGTTTGTATCTTTTTATTGTCGCTATTTTTCGTTTCATTGAGTTTCAAATCACAACGGTGATAAAGAAGTTTTCACTTTAAAAAGTAAATAAATCAAATAAAAAAATATATTTAAGTAATTTGGGTATGAGTACCACCGCCCGCGCTGGTTGAGGGAGACCTTTTTACCTCTCAAGCGGGACTCTCTCGACCCATTGCCTTGCATCGCAGTGGGAGGGAAGAATTCAAACTTCCGTCTCTCTTGGACACACTGACTCCCAGATTTCTATAAACCCTTTATATCTTTTTCTTTCCCTGATCTTTCTCTCATTCATTTCCTCATAAAAACTCTCCACACAGCATCCTCAAAAATAACACAGACCTCGAGGGAAATTATAAGGCTTCCTGTATAGAGCTAAAAAAAACACCTACACAACAATTACAGTCCGGCTCGAAACAGGAATCCCTACTGAGGAGGACTATAAATATGATATTAATAATATTAAAAATATATAATAAAAATATTATAAAAAATAAATATAATAAAAAATTTATAAAAAATAAATATAAAATTATGTTTTAACAAAATTTAATGTATTTTAGAGTTTCAATACTATTACGATCATCCACATCAGATTTTGGCGTAAACAAGTTTAAACAGTGCATCAAGTATTTTACTCTTTGTGTGACACGGTCACAAACAACAACTACCGCACCAATGTATGGTTTGCAAATACTCCTCGGGGATAACGTGACCATAGTGACAGATGCTCTGATGGGTCCGTATTGCTTTAACAATGCGCTGACAAGCTTTGATCTGACATTTGAAAATGATCTGAGGAAATTGCCAATTTGCGGTCTGCGCTGGCTGGAGATATCTACCAACAAGCCAACTCGGGGAATGGAAGACAGAACTTACACACACTAACTTGTTAGCAATGCGATTTCCAGATTTTTTGTACCACGACAATTCTCTTATTTATTTTATTCATTTATAGAACTGCTCTGGAAGCAAATGAGCTTTGTGCATGCATTTTCATCTGTCTTGGAAATAACGAAAATGATTGGAAAAATTTAAAACGAGTATTTTTATTTATTTTTTATACTTTGTTTACGTAGAGTTGATCCAAATGGCACAAAGTTCAGATTGTGTATATTGGTGCATATTTTTACCTACCAACAGTTTACACTTCCCGCAGTTATGTTAAAAAAATACTTCTTAAACTAAATACACCAAGTAAAATACTTCTTCAACTTCTTTAAAGTTTATGACGATTATTTATTTTTTATAATCCGTTTACTTAGAGTTGATCCATATAGCACATTGTTTGGATTGTGTATGTTGGTGCATATTTATACCTACCAACAGTTTACACTTCCCGCAATTATCTTAAATAAATACTTCTTTAACAAACTACTAGTAGAAATCAGAAGCATTAATGACAAAGTACAATTGTTGAACTTTATCAAAAACTATTTTAGAGAAACCGTCAACGGGAAAACTGCTACCCCTATTTCCACATGAAAGTCACATTAATAATTGTATTTGTTTTTCTTCTTACTGAGTACATGGATGTTACTTTCGATGTGTCTTTTAGTTACATGGTCATGATATCAAGTCATATGTGAAATGTTAACTTTTCTTCCATCCACAAGCAAATGCTTTTAATGGAAGAACAGTATAATTGTAAATTTTAATATTATAATATTAGGTCCTTACATATGAAATTGGCGTTTTGCCGTACTGGCAACTTTGATCTCAAATATCTTCTCTTTGGTAAGGAATTAAATTTATACAGCTATTTACTCATGTATTTGTGTTTCGAAAATTATAATTCATTTGTTTTTTCCTTAATTGTTTTTTTACTTTGCATCACTTAGTTTACAAAATGGAAAACTTGAAATATCGCGTTATTTACGAGTACGAGTTCCACCGTGGCACCAGTGCTGCAGAAACGGCTCGAAAGATTAAGGATGTGTATGGCGGCGGTGCCGCAAAAGAAAACAGTGCGTTTTTGGTTCCAACATTTTCCTTCTGGAAATTTCGCCCTTCAGAACAAGCCCCGTGGACGGCCGGAGACCATAGTTGATAATGAAGAATTTAAGGCTATTGTGGAAGCGGATCCATCGCAAACTACGTCCGAGTTAGCTGCACTTGAAGCAAATTGGGAAGGTGATAAAGCTCCCATACAAAACTCCCATACAAAGTTCCTTCCATACAAAACGCCAATTTCATATGTAAGGACCTAATATGTAGAATTTTAAATAAATAAACATTTAAAAAAAATGAGTACAATTTATTAAATGATCCGGAACAGGTGACACAATTAGGCTTGATCCTAGGATTTGCGTAATCAAGGCCTTCATGGTAAGACTCTCGACTAAAAATCGAAAGTTCGCGGGTTCAAATCCGTAATAAATTTTATTTGATTGATTTGTGTAATTCGGTAATTTTTTTATAAAAATAATATATAATATTATATTTGCTGCACTATCCAGAGTGGAAAATATTATCAATATCGCCCTGGTGAAAGACCACCATTCAGAATTTAAACGCTGTTTTAAACGGTTTTAGCCATGTTTGGTGACCAGATCTGAATAGTGGGTACTTCCCCACCCTCCTCTACCCCATCTCGTTTCCCTCCCCACTAGCTACACAGCCTCACAACATATCCCAATTGGGGATACCAGACCCACTGGCCTCAAATGGGAGCAGTTAAGACTCTTGTGCGGAATTAAAATAAATATATATTTTTGTAAATCAGCACACATGTAACATAGCATACATGTATAAACTTCTGATATGTTCTTTAGGAACGTCACTGTAAAACAGTCTTATTCCTACTTATTGTTTTTATCGGAAAGTGGGTCTCAAGTTTAAGTTGATCGAATATTAGTTTACGAAGAGTTTTTTACGGTTACATCTATTTGAAAAGTTAAATGGTTAGTTCTTTTTGTGGCATAAATATATCTTTTTTAACCTAACTATTCATCTTTACATAAAATAATTCATTAGCTCAAAAAAACAATTATAATCATCATTTTTATTGCACATTATTTTCACATACAAAATTGATAATGAATTTGTTTGAATTGTTAGTTAAACCTGTTAACATTTTGGAAACAAATAATCCGATAAATAAAGTCCTTTGCCAATCACATTTGAATGTTGCCAAAACAATTAATTTAATTACACGATATAGCCCACGCACAATGTAAATATTTAGAACTAACGAAGTAGAAATCCATTCAGCAAAATGAGATGGCAAAGTTTTCATCTATGTATACTAAATCAGCTTTTTTAGTTGTACCTAGATTAAGCCGTACAAGAACGATGATATTTATTACAAGACCACAAAACACATTAACTTTCGCATGAAGCGAAAAATACACGAGCCAAACCCAGGAGCGTAATTGTTAGCGCACATTAAAAATGAGATTAATGATGAGTTTTTTGTCGGTCATGTTTTCCTAATTGTTCTGCCGAAACTTTTGCTAAAAGTACGGGGACTAAATTCTTCTTAGCCTGGAATTTAATAAAAGCCTCGATATATAAAGCCAAAACAAAGCCTTATTTTGACCACAATAGGAAAGGCAAGTCCAAGTGGAATCCAAGTTTCAGAATACAATGGGTACTTACTCATCGTTCGCCAATGCGTGATTTTAATAAAATTTTAAACTTTTAATTTTTTTATTTAGTATTATTAAAACCCTGATGAAGTAAGCTTGGCTTACGAAACATGTCGGGTTTCTTTTATAATCAATTAAAGCGGTAAAAACAAAGTAATTTATTAATTTGAATTTAATTTATGCTTACATTAATCGTAGGTATTTTTAAAGTATTGCTTATACTCAACTATGTCTATTAATAGTAACTCGAATGTAGGTGCTTAATTCCGAGAGAACATTTTCTTAAACAAAAACCTTTTTTATTAAATTTTATTTTTTAATTAATAAGAGATAACTTTGTATAAACCACTTTTTTAATAAAAAATATCGACATGTTTCAATAACAATGTTATCTTCTTCAGGATATGTTAATATAAAGAGAAAAAATTGTTTATTAAAAAAGTGGTTTATACAAAGTTATCTCTTATTAATTAAATAATAAATAATGCCACAAAGTTATTTTGCTAAGATTGAAGAAGTAAAAAAAAATATTTTGTTTACGAACGAACGTTTTATAAAAGTATTATTTATTTTCAACAGTGAATTTTTTTTTTTCATAGGAAGCAATTACTTTGTGGTTAGACATTATATTATAAAAATAAAACACAAACACTTTGTATTTAACCACGAATTTATTATTGCATATATCGACCGGTTTCACTTCGACCAAGCTTCTTCAGGATATAAATAATAACTAAATGCTAAGACAGAGTTATGGCTAATATATAACTCTGTCTTAGCATTTAGTTATTATTTATATCCTGAAGAAGCTTGGTCGCAGTGAAACCGGTCGATATATGCAATAATAAATTCGTGGTTAAATACAAAGTGTTTGTGTTTTATTTTTATAAGTGAATTTTTTACTGATAATATAAATATTTGTAAAAGGCATTCACTTTGTGGCTCGCCATAATTTACAATAAAAAACACATATAAAATTTTTGTAGACCACTTTTATTTTTTAAACACTCTACCGGTTTCGGAAGCACCCTTCCTTCGTCAGGAGAATATTATAACATTCTAATATTCATTATAACATTCTAACATTCGTTCACATTATTCACATTATAACATTCTAACATTCGAATATTATAATATTCTCCTGACGAAGGAAGGGTGCTTCCGAAACCGGTAGAGTGTTTAAAAAATAAAAGTGGTCTACAACAAATTTATATGTGTTTTTTGTTGTAGTTAATATAAATATTAAGCAGTGGCCTGCATGTTGGCTCCCTGAGAAAAATAATGCATAAAAAGAAATGAAAATATAGTGGAAAATGACAGATTTCTAATCTAAATGTATTCCTTCTTCAAACTTTGCAAAATAACTTTGTGGCATTATTGATTATTTAATTAATAACAAATCACTTTGTTTAAACCATTTTTTTAATGATTGTAACTTTTTTATATTGGAAAAACTTCTAGAAATTTTAACATTAGAGTTAAGGAACATATAAGATGTTTAAATAATAATTATTATTCTGAATTTGCCAACCATATTTTGTAAACAAGTCATTCTTTTGATATTAATACAGGTCTTAAAATTTTACACACTAATACTACGGGCATACAATTGGATAATTTAGAAATTTTGGAAATTATAAAAAGCATTAATAGTAATTTAAATATTATAAATAACCAAACATTTTTTAAAAATAGCCATCTTTTATATTTATTTTCTTATTATACTTACAATAATTATTTATTTTTTGATTTAGACTAATTATTTTAATTATTTGTTCTTAAAATTTTTTTATTATCTAAATGCAATTTTATTTTTCTTTAAATAATTTTCATATTTAATTTTGTATAACTATTTTTTATGATTTTTAAGCAATTAATCACCTCTACTTTTTGATATTTCGTCTATGTTGTATTTTATTCTAATTTGTCTTGTGATGATCTCGCCTTTGGGCCTACGAAATAATTCTTTTAAAATTGAGAGATCAATTTAGAATTATATTTAATTTTTGTAACATGGAATGTTTTCAGCATACGATTCTCTGTTTCCAATTCATGGGGGTGATTTATGGGTCCTTACCACTAAATAACCACATGTGTTTGCGTAGTGAATTGAAGTGCGCCACTGAGCTCTTCTTTTAAGCGCTATTGGGATAATTTATGACTTCGGCGCAGACAAAATTAGTTTGTATTCTGTTATCTAAAGGTTACACACAAAAAAAAATAGCAAACATGAAAGTTGCACTGATTTCTTGGAATTTGGGACCTAATGTGACAGAACACTATTAAAAACGTTGAAATATGCATATTGGGAGATGTGCCCACTTGAGGTTTTAAAAAGTGACTAAGAAATTATTGAAACCACACAAGTAGATGGGTTACGACAGTTGGGGCAGGGAAGTGTTGGGGGACAGTCAGGGAAGGAACCTGGAGGCGCGCGGACGGGATAAAAATCATCAAGTTTTGATAAACGGCAGAGTAATAATTTGGTGCGCGTAAACCGGGAATAATTCAGATAGTTATATATATAATAATAAAGGCAGTCAGGGAAGGAACCTAGGGCCGCGCAGACGGGATAAAAATCATCGAGTTTTGATAAACGGCAGAATAATAATTTGGTGCGCGTAAACCGGGAATAATTCAGATAGTTATATATAATAATAAAGGAAGTCGGGGCAGGGAAGTGTTAGAGGACAGTCAGGGAGAGATCCTGTTGAGAATTAAGATCGTCAAGTTCTGAGAGTCGCGAGGAGACCAGCTCGGTGCTTCTAAATCATTTTAATTAAACAAAGAATAGTTCGTCTTTATTAAACAAAAAGAGTCTACGCGAATAAGGAAGTCAGAGATTGAGGCTTGCGAGTTCATATCTGTAAAGTTAGATAATATAATTTGTAAATTGAGGCGGTCGGGACGTACTTACGGGGCACTTAGCAGAGTCAGGATAAAACAAATCAACGCGAGAATTGTGTTCGACGGCTGCATCTTGGAATAAATAACTGCATGACGGGTTGTGTTTTAGAAGTGCTTGTTTAATTAAATATTATTGTAGTAAATTGATTTGTGAAATTATTTTGTGCAACAAGGCGAATTTGGTAAGTTTGTATAAAATTATTAACATATTTAGTACGGGCCTTGCAGGAAAGAGTCAATTAGGGTTTATATACAAGCCTTAGGAATCTAGGACCTTTTTTTTAAGTCGAGCGGAGCTTTGCACGTTTCCGGGTTGACCGGCTAGCAAGTACCTTTGTTGGGTGAAGTTATTCTTGAGACGAGACCGTTGTAAAAATAATAATTTGGGGTTCAATGGACTAAAATAGCATTTGAAGCACAAAGTGCGCTTTCGGGCAATAAATCTTAGACGAGAGACTTCATTTAAAAGACGGGATTTTGAAACCACAAAACAATAATAAAACCCTTTAAAAGTGCTTTGTTGGTGATCTAGAAAATTAGGTTACTGGGTATTCTCCAATACATAACGGGTACCAAAATACAGGTATAGAATGTAGGTATAAATTAATTTGTAAAGCGCCTTGTAATATAGGTATAGAATGTAGGTATAAATTAATTTGTAAAGCGCCTTGGAGGTGTTAATTATTATTTACGAGTTTCGTAATAATATTTTTAAACGTAGCTAGGGGACTATATTTAGGAAAGGGTTTTTGAAAAGGCATTGGGTAATTTAACAGGTTATAGAATGGTGCGTAGCATGGGCATCTTTGCTTACTAACAAAATCTGACATAATTAAATTCCCATTCCAAAAGTTTCCCACACCTTATTCCAAATTTTAGGTATCACAACAAGTCTACTACATAGGACTTTGCATAAACTTGGTTCGATAATTTATCATATAATCACCGTTGGTTCACGTTTAGGTATATTTCTTTCGACTTAGCAAAAAACTTTCATATTGTCGGTTGAATGCAGCCGTCGGTAGGTATTCACATTTTAGCGTGATGCGCTATATCCACCTACTTAATTAACAATCTCTTTTTCTTCAAACTTAATTGAGCGGGTTACGACTCGAGAATGGACGGCGGTTGTCGAATGAATTAACGGGTCCGGCTTTCCTATTTCACCATGAGGAAGTATCTCACGCGACTTTATCGGGGGCGATGTGATCGAAATGCGGGTGGGCTTACACTATTTTCCTAATGTGGAGGCGAAGTAAGCGATGGTCGTGTCTGGTCCGAGCAAATTGGAATCCCTTGTGATCACATCTCGGTAACGTGGATCTCGTACCCGCTCTAGACTGGATTGGAAGCGTGGCCGGAGCCATTCCATGATGTCGACGTATGTACGTCACTAAGGCATTGGGGGACTTCAGGAGAACAAAGGACGTGCACCCATTTCGCCCTCCTTCTACCGCCGCTCCGAGGTACCAGCGGATAAAAGTTGTCGTCGCGGGAGGCCAGTTTGATGCAGGACGAAGATTACGATCTGGCCGGACTACCTTCGTCATGGGGGAAACGAAGTGACGAAATTTGCGTGGGCTTCACTACCTTTTAGGTTACGCTCGTGTGGGGTCTGCCTTGTCGGCGGAACGAAGGGAACATGACATATGGAATCGTTTGGCAACCGATCGGCGGTTCTTTGTTGGAATCCGGATAAGTTTTCTTAACTACTTTTGGTTTACGCTTAGGTAGGTATATTTCCGATATTCGATCTAGCCAAAAACTTTCACATTGTCGGTTGAATGAAGCCGTCAGTAGGTATTCATATTTTAAGCGTAATGCGTTATATCCACCTACATAAGTAGCAAAAGTTCTCTTAACTCCCTCACAATAGGAATAGGGATCATCCAGCATCAGGGTGGGAATGTACTCTGGACGAAAGGGCAGCCGGGAAAATAGAAGGGAGGGAAGCCAGATTCACGACCTGGTGCCTTTCATTCTTGGACCCAGCACCCTGGAAGCCGAGCTTGACATTTCTTTCTTTGAGCTGATATTTGAGTTTGAGGTTGGGGTACGCCTATCGTAGAGCATATGCCCGTGACATTTCGGGGAAGGTCCCACGTTACGCTTGTGTATGTTATGCGAGGGGACGTATTTTTCATTCAAATCAAATACCGATGACCATCGCGATTGCAGGCTGGCGCACGTTTCTGTAGCGTGCCTAGGAAAAACGTAATCATTACTTCTACTGGTTCGAGGCGGCGTGCTGGACGGAGAACGGGACTTTTGAGGACATGAGTGACTGCCAAGGCGAGGGTCGGTGACATCAAAATCTTCCTTAATTAAATTCATACAACGCCAGATCAGAGGAGAGAGCGGCCCCACCGATCTCCTGACATTGCCGATTGTCTAATCAACTTCGGTTTAATGTTTATGCCGGTGCTTTAGGAGTTAATGGAACTCAAGTCATCGGCATGCTGAAGAACTTCAACATCATCATGAATCCAGTGTAGGATGTCTCGTTCCAAAACCTCGTGCCACCCACACATTTCCTGAACAGTTCCTGACATCGGCTATCACGCCATTAATCGGAGCAGACCCTCATATCAAACGGTATGAGATGACCTCTCATCATCATCATCAACACATTTATAATTTGGCAGCGTATTGGGCGATATTATTCCCATCACCACTCTATGAACCAGAAACACACATCGAACCCTTTCCCGACAGAAGGCAAAACATGTCGATTTTCATTCGTCGCTTGCGACCTTAACATTCTCCGGAGGCGTTGGAATTGGAAGCTGATTCGGCGGTCTATGACCATCACCTTATCAGTTGGGCTATGGAGGAGTCCAATTATTTAAACAGCATATGTTCTGTCTCATGTTAATCCAAAATACCTACCCGTAGAATCAAATTAACAAAATAAAACAAGCTAGCTAACTAACAAACTGCATCTAGCACTGTAAGTGTAGAGTTATTGCACCCCGTACTGCTTGAGTGTAAATCTTTTGTTAGAATGTACATAAATGTCAAATTATCTTCATGATAGCATTTTATAGAGCTGCAGAGAGTACGTGACATCGCATCGAAAGGTAGGATCTTCTCAATTCGCCGTTTGAATGTAAATTTATATGCTAGATGCTAGGAGGGAAAATGCAGATTACTTCAATAAAAATAGTCGTCGATGAGCGTAGGCGTATAACAGGTGCTAGGGGAGGAAGCTGGGTGAATATAGATAGAAAATTAGTTATTTTTCAAGCTAGTCAGACTCAGTCATTGTTATTCGAAGCCTTGCAAATTGTAACACGCCATACCTAAAAGAACAAGGGTTTACCACAAATAAATTATTAATTAAATTGGATTAACTATACCAAACCACTCAAACAAAAAAGTACACAACGTTGTGGGGTTAATTACAATTGATTAATTAAGAGCATCTCGTCACGTTTGCATAAAAGTATTACGTGATGGGGTTGAGAAGGCGCTTCAAAAGAAATGCAGGGGAGAGACGCGAGAACGGGCGAGCTACGAGCTTTTAAAGGCCGAGCGGGGTAGCTGTAGCAATGTAGAAGCGGTTGGAAACCAAGTGAAGGTTTTACTACTATTACTACGTAGAAGGGGGGGGGGGGTTTATCACAGTCTATACTTGTTTGTCATTTATTTTTCTTTATATTAACATATCCTGAAGAAGATAACATTGTTATTGAAACATGTCGATATTTTTAATTAAAAAAAGTGGTTTAAACAAAGTGATGTGTTATTAATTAAATAAATGTATTCCTTTCGCGAATTTGATGAGGAACTCGGTCAGTCGGCTACAACAATCTGCGAAAAATGATAATGAAATGGTTATTTCAAAATATTCATTACACAATAATACTTCGTATTCGAAGTTGAAAAACTAATAGCGGGTTCATATTTGTCTGTAGTGTCGTGTCGTGACGCGTTAGAACGGTATCGGTTTCATATATTAGTATGGTGAGGTTTAAATTAGTGTGTCGCTATGTGTCGGGTCGCATCAAAAGCGATCTCGATTTTCGTCAGAGCGCTGTTTGTGGCGGGGGGTTGTTGTGATGACTGTATTGATGTAAAATATCGTTGGAAAGCGTCAGAACACGACATATAGATCGACACGTCAGACAAATATAAACCCACCGTAAGTCGCTATTTGATGAAATTAAATACCTACCTCTCCACTGAACATATTTTCTTAGTATTAAAATACGTTAAATTTATTATTATTTGATATTTACTCTCAGGCTACGAAGGCAACCTAAAAATATTTATATTTTAATTTATTAATTCAAATATTTCCATTAAATTCAAATACATCATGGTAATTGTTTTGTGTACTCCCTTTTCTCTGCTGTATTTTTATAAAGTTTTATTTTTTGTAACACAAATGCATACTGTACTGAAAAAAAGTTAAATAAAATTTCAGTTTTGTGAGTAAATAAATAAATATGTGTTCGGTGTTAAAAAAATTACAGCGAAATATTTATGCAAAAATGCCAGGGGATACGAAATATTCCCGCTTGGCAAACCTATAATAATAAGGAATTTTATGTTCGCCAAATAATCCAGATACAGTTTGATTCCTGCAGCAAGAGTGGTTGTTCCTGTAATTACCACTCTCCCATAAATCACGGGAGCCACTGAGGCAGTGTTTTGATGTAAAATCTCTTATCGGTCTGCGCAGTGACGTGCAAAGATTTTTTTTCGATTTTGGTAAAATTGGGGAAATTTAGTTTAACTGTAGGCGCCGCTAAATCTTATACAAATGGCTAAAAACAGTTGAATTATAATTTTTTTATGTTTAACAGGGATACCCGGGTTCATGGGGTGAGATTTGTCTAGGTCTTGGCGCCATATGTATTTGCACACTGCTTGGCGTTTACTTCTCCAGCCGGACTCTTTCCGCAGTGGTAGGGATGGATTCTCACTCATTCACTCCTGGACACGTTTACCCTCAGATATCTGACCGCTCATCATACCTTTTTCCTTCCCAGATCTTCCTCTTCTTTCTTTCCCAAAAGACCCTCCACACAGCATACACACTCGTGGACACATTGATCCCCAGATTCCTTTCCACCCCTCATACCTTTTTCCTTCACAAAACTTCCTCTACTTCTTTTTCCTAGAAAATCATCCCCAAAGATGACATAGGCCCGAGGGAAATTGTTTTCCCCAGGGCTTCTTGCGTGGAGCTAATGTAAAAGAATCAAAACGTTGTAATTTGAAAGTAAATGTTATTCATACATATTATTATAAAATATATCATAGGAGTTTAGATAGATAGGTACGTAGAAAAATTAAAAGCTCGTTGACTTAGATAGTTTTCAAAGCTTAGAAATTATTAGTTCACCTTTGCGAATGCTTACAAATATTTTTATTTATTTATTGTACGTACGCCCACTTTGCTTTAACAGTTTGGAAATATAACTACCTACATAAAAAGAAAGCGAAAATAAAAATACATATAATAGAAACGTAAAATTAAATAAGAGAAATGTCAAGGATATTATTATTAGACCTAATAAAAAATAGACTACTCGGTAGACCTTATCATAAAAAAGTAATACTTATGTATTACACGTCAAAGATAATGTTAGTGTTTACTTTTTCAAAAACGATACAAAACAAATGTATTTAGGACGTGCTTTATCAATTTTTTTAAACCCACAAGTAATTTTATACCATTTACCGGATACAAGTAAACTTTTTTTACAAAGAGAATATGTTGTTCTTGTTTTAATTTAAAATCTCTCTATTATTAAATACGTTCAACAGTATTTGATGAAGTTGAAATAAACATACCATACCAACTAATAAAATATTTATACATGGGTATGTATAAACTAATTCACAACAAGTTATTAAAATATGCTTTCATAGATTCAATATCATAAAAACAAGAGTTGAGTACCTACATTATACTCATGTAAGTTTGCACAGGGGGTAAAACTTTAAATGAAAATACAGATAAATTGAAATAGAACATTTTATTTAAAAGTACAGGTATGGAAATTAAAAAAAAATGCCGTATTTATGTACTGAAATAATAATAATAAAAACGTTTACTCATCAATATATTTTATACAGTATTATACATTTTGTTCTTTTATCATTAAGTATATTGATGAAAAGGTCACTGCTCAGCTACAATTCAGAATTTCTCCTGGAATGCAGCTGGTTTTCAGAAATTTATAAAAATTAAAATAAAATGAATAAATATAATACATAAATTATTATCCTTTATGACTTTTTTTATTTTTTATAAATAAAATTCTTTAAAAAATATATTAGATCTGGGGCATAAAATATTAATGTAAGATTTTGATCAAATCTCTGAACCCTTTCAGAATTTCTGAATAGTTCTATTTCAAATTTGATTGATGAGGATGAAGATTTTTTATAAATTTCTTGGCGTAAAAAAAAGCTGAATCAGTATTTTGACTTTTACATTATTTAAGCCATAATTTAATCAATCTAGAGCACCTAATATAGGTATTCGGAACATTCAAAAAGAGTGGTTTTAGAGTACATATTTATTTATTTATTATTATTTATTTATTATTACATACAAGATATAACAATATAAAAGGAAGCTTTGACTGCCCAACTAGGAAGGTTTCCCGTTTTAGGACAGTCAACTTGGCAGGTTGCGTGTACATAATTTCACATTAATGGATTCAATAATAAATAACAATAATGGTACATATTGGGGGAGTTACTTAGATATTAGGTACAATATCGGATATAAGTTGTGTTATTCTAGGTATACAGCAGTAATAAACAATAAAATCCAGATAGGTACATGTAAAATATAAAGTAGAATTAAAATATAACATATAAATGTAAGAAAGAAAAATAAAAAAAATAAATATATTTTTTTTTTTTTAGGAAAATACAATTTAGCAGTAATAAGCAATAAAATCCAGGTAGGTATATGTAAAATATAAAATAAAAATATAATATATAAATATAAGAAAGCAAAATAAAAAAGAAAAAAATAATAATTTATAGGAAAATACAAAATACAAAATCGAAGAAATCAACTCAGACTACGTTTTTTAATAATTTTTCGGAATCTGTCCTACCTAAGTCTAATTAATAACCATTTTGTAATTTTAGTACCGAAGGATGATAATTCACACAGTTTCAATTGAGAGGGGATTTTGTTGTATATTTTTGGTCCCAGGTATGAGAAAACTTTTTGATAAGCCGCGTTCCTTTTGACATAATACAAATATTGTTACAACATTTTCAAGTAATACCTAACGATTTTAGAAATTTATTTCGATTACTATTTTTTTTTACTAAATGCTCAAATGCGAAATGATCATGTAAGATTCACATTAAAAAATTATCACTTTAATTTGATTAGGGCATATTGCTGAATGAACTTTTCGAATTGAATGAACGTGTATCGACTGTATGGTATCGTGTCAAGAGACACCATTGCTTACGTTTTACCCAAGTTGACTTTGAAAGCTCATAACTTTGTCTTGTAGAGATATCGAAAAACTAATTTTTGTGTCGTTAAATATAAAACATTTTCATAAAAATCTTAAATTAGGAGACTACCTAATTCGGACTATCCCGTAATTATTCACGGCTATCTTTATCTTTACATAGTGTAAAATGAAGTCGCTCCGCTGTCTGTGCGCTTAGATCTTTTAAACTACGCAACGGATTTTCATGCGTTTTTCACCAATAGAAAAAGTGATTTATGATGTAGGTATATAATGTGTCTTTGTGTAAATTGGTTGAAATATATAATATATCTGGCCAAGCGGCAGCGGGCAGCGGGCAGCGGTCAGCGGGCTAGCAAACTGGCGCTGTGGATTTGATTTAACAGATGACGTTGGTTATAAAGGTTGGGTAATGGCGTGGCGTTGTGTTTCGTTAGCCACAGCAATGTCCGGGTCTGCTAGTATAAAATAAGACACGCAACACAAATTATTTTTTTGAAGAGTTTTATTTCACACATTTTTTTATACGGGTAGATACCGTTCAAGAGACCAACTGCTCCCGCCTGGAGCCCCAAATTGCGATACGTTGTGAGGCTGAAGGTAGTGGGGAGGGGAAGGAGATGGGGAAGAGGAAGGTGGATAAGTACCTGGTTATTCAGATCTGGTCACCAAACACGGCTAAATCCATTTCAAGCAACGTTTCAATTCTGAATGGTGGTCTTACACCAGGGCGATACTGAAAGTAACTTCAACTCCGGAACGCGCAGCAAATATACTATATATCATTTCTAAGAATTTCATTATGAAATAACACAAATTAATTTAAAAAAATTATTTGCGCACGCCGGGATTCGATCCCGGAACCTTTTTATTACAAGTCAAGAGCCTTTCCCCTCGACCACGGAGGCCGCCAACCCGGCTAACTAGTACATTTGTTACTTAATTTTTGTTCATCTGCTGTCGTTTCCAACGATGACCGGCCAACTGAGAATGAAACCAACTCAGAACCACCTCAGCAAGGTCATAAAGAGTGATGATAAAAAATATAAAAAAATTGGTTTAATAGGTTACGTTAGGTTAGGGTTAACGATATTTAACGGATATTTTTAAATTATTTTTTTCATAGCTTTTAATAACTTTTCAAACTCAGAAAACTATTATGAACAGTTAAAGACTGAACTTGTCAATAAATTTAAGATAAAAGATTTAGGTCAGATTAAACAGTGTCTTGGAATGCGAGTAAATGCTCAAAAAGATTGTATTACTGTTGACCAAGAGCATTTTGTAAACAATATTTTAAATAAGTTCAATATGTCAGATTGTCATACTTCAGAAACCCCTATGGAAGTTAATTTAAAGTTGGAGAAAGATTTAAATAATAATGTTGATATTTCAAAATATCCATACCAACAGTTGATAGGAAGTCTTATGTACCTATCTGTATTGACAAGACCAGATATTGCTTATAGTGTAAGTTATTTAAGTCAGTATAATAACTGTTATAATGAAACTCATTGGAAACATTTAAAAAGATTGTTAAAATATCTACAGAAAACTAAAAGCTATGGTTTAGTTTATAAGAAAAATGATAACCCTTTACATGGTTTTGTGGACGCGGATTGGGCGTCATGTACCTTAGATAGAAGGTCATATACTGGTTTCTGCTTTATAATGTCAGGATGTGTCATTTCTTATGAATCCAGAAAACAAAGAACAATTGCTTTGTCAAGTACAGAAGCGGAGTATATGGCTTTATCCGAAGCCTGCAAAGAGGCTATTTACTTAAAGAGTTTATTGTCAGATTTGATAGAAATCAATCAAAATACACCTGTATGTTTGTATAGTGATAGTCAAAGTTCTATTAAATTGGCTGCTAATCCATTGTTTCATAAACGTACTAAACATATTGATGTGCGACATCATTTTGTTAGAGAATGTGTATTTGATAATAAAGTGAATCTTGAATATGCATCAACCTCCAATATGCCAGCTGATTTATTGACGAAAAGTCTGTGTATAAATAAACATTATAAATTTTTAAGTTCAATGGGCATATCGGAAGTTTAAATCTTGTAGTTTTTGTTGAGATGAAATTAGGATTATTTTGTTACGAGAGGGTGTTAGAATATAACAAAATAATATGTTACCACTAACGCCATCTAGGATACAACCATTGTAACTGTGAACAATAAACGTCAGTCTATCGAAAACCTCTCTGCTGTTTCATTAAATTAATCATCTCTATTAATTTTGGGGATTTCAATTGCCTCCGTAATTAGACGTGCTCGATGCGTTTTGGGCCTTCCCCTAACTTCTGGAAAAATCCAAACTGATGACGGACATTGCAAAGATCTCTGTAGCGTTTGATTAAATAAGCGCAACACATAATAACCCAAAAATAAGACCTTAAAGTGTTTGAATCATTTCAAATTTTTAAAAACAACAAAAAAATAATAAAAGTGTTTTGAAATCTCAGGCGAACTCGAGTAGTAAAGATAGTAGTTATAATATACAAATTTACAGGTGATCAATATGTATCTTTTATCGCTTTGACAGTAGAGAAAACCACCATTCCACATTTTAACATCTCTTGAAATGATTTTCGATATGCTTTCTTCTATGGTTAGTGTGGTAAAACCATGTATGCTCGTGTGAGAAATGTAGAGATCTGCATTTTTTTTTACATTATCTTCACATAGGAGGCCCTGAGGAAAATAATTTCCCACAGGGCCTATGTCATCTTTGAGGATGCTGCGTGGAGGGAAAATGATGTATAAGCTTAATGAGCAATACTTAGAAATGGACCCTCAGATAATTTGGGCATGTAAAGCGAATGAACGAAGGAGTGTAAGGAGAATATATAACGCAAATTTAAATGGTAGAAGAAGTCGGGAACACCCCGGGAAGACATTACACGATCAACTGAATCAGATTCTTGAGGTGGGCTATGAATAATATATAAGAGTTATGTATGAGATGATAATAATAATAATAATAATTGGTCAATTTGTAGAGCGCCGTTTTTGCGAAAAATCACCTCAAGGGCGCTTTGAAATTTATTATGAATTCTTAGACTCCATCAAATTTTATTATTTACAAAAAGATACAGAAACATACTGTCCTGCAGGTCACTTCCGATAAACACACTTTATTAAAAGTTAATGCTTGGGAAAGATACGAATTTGCACGTGGAGGACATTATATTTAAAACACTGGACATTGCATGACTTTACCTTTGCTACCCTCATCACTGTTGGTTTTACATTTATATTTATATTTATAAGAAGATTAACGCCAAAGTTGAGTAACATTGATTTTGAAAGACTGGAGAATTGTAAGAATTTGCTTTAATTTTACACAATTAGTTATTTACAATGTCGCGAGCCGTGAAGGCGAAGTTGAAAGGCTTTTTTAACTTATGAATACGAATGTCTGAAAATATGAGTTTTTAGTTTAACTCTGAATTTAATTTAATATGTATGAATTTGAATGAGTGCGTACCAAGACCGAGTCGTATGGCGGACCGTCCTCTCTGCCTACCCCTGCGGAAAAAGGTTCGTTGATTTGTTGGTAGTTTCTTCTAAAATAACCAGAAATATTCCGATCTAGCTCTTTTTTCATTTTTCTCCCATATTTCTTCCGTCTCTCAAAATCTGGTGGAATAGCTGAAGTGTGTCCGCACATCTTGGTATTCACATAAAAACCGTGTTGACACAATTCTAGTGGCGATGTTTGTGACTTTCAAAGCCGTCCAATGAACAGTGAACAGTAACAGTCCCGCTTCATGTTGGGTGCGTATTTCCCGCAACTGCAAACTAACATCTTGTGGAAGATAAACACGACACTTGTTAGTGTCGGACATAAATCTCCGCTAAAGTCGCTCTCGCCCTGCAGTTTATCACGTACAAGGCTATGCATCATCTTCACACAACAGAGTCTGGATCGGAGGTGCTATTCTACTAATAAACACAACCGTGACGTAAACAATAAAATATACTCATAAATAATATTGTGTTGTGTTTTTTTTTTTAATTTATTGGGCATTAAGTTAAGTAACCATTTCTAGATATTTTGTTTTGAAGACTTTTATTGCATTTTTATTATTTTAGTTTTATTTACATTTGTTTTTCTAATTTTTGTAATTATTTCTTATATGTAATAAACTTAAATTCGTAATGGTGTAAGAATTTAATAAAAAATATTATTAATATTATCTTATTATTATTGTTACTTAATATTTATTATTTATGATAGTGAATGACACGGATGTGTCGGAACCGGTTCCATGCCAACTCAGAATCAAGTCAACTCAACAACTCTTTGAAAAGTTATTAAAAGCTATGAAAAAAATAATTTAAAAATATCCGTTAAATATCGTTAACCCTAACCTAACGTAACCTATTAAACCAATTTTTTTATATTTTTTATCATCACTCTTTATGACCTTGCTGAGGTGGTTCTGAGTTGGTTTCATTCTCAGTTGGCCGGTCATCGTTGGAAACGACAGCAGATGAACAAAAATTAAGTAACAAATGTACTAGTTAGCCGGGTTGGCGGCCTCCGTGGTCGAGGGGAAAGGCTCTTGACTTGTAATAAAAAGGTTCCGGGATCGAATCCCGGCGTGCGCAAATAATTTTTTTAAATTAATTTGTGTTATTTCATAATGAAATTCTTAGAAATGATATATAGTATATTTGCTGCGCGTTCCGGAGTTGAAGTTACTTTCAGTATCGCCCTGGTGTAAGACCACCATTCAGAATTGAAACGTTGCTTGAAATGGATTTAGCCGTGTTTGGTGACCAGATCTGAATAACCAGGTACTTATCCACCTTCCTCTTCCCCATCTCCTTCCCCTCCCCACTACCTTCAGCCTCACAACGTATCGCAATTTGGGGCTCCAGGCGGGAGCAGTTGGTCTCTTGAACGGTATCTACCCGTATAAAAAAATGTGTGAAATAAAACTCTTCAAAAAAATAATTTGTGTTGCGTGTCTTATTTTATACTAGCAGACCCGGACATTGCTGTGGCTAACGAAACACAACGCCACGCCATTACCCAACCTTTATAACCAACGTCATCTGTTAAATCAAATCCACAGCGCCAGTTTGCTAGCCCGCTGACCGCTGCCCGCTGCCCGCTGCCGCTTGGCCAGATATATTATATATTTCAACCAATTTACACAAAGACACATTATATACCTACATCATAAATCACTTTTTCTATTGGTGAAAAACGCATGAAAATCCGTTGCGTAGTTTAAAAGATCTAAGCGCACAGACAGCGGAGCGACTTCATTTTACACTATGTAAAGATAAAGATAGCCGTGAATAATTACGGGATAGTCCGAATTAGGTAGTCTCCTAATTTAAGATTTTTATGAAAATGTTTTATATTTAACGACACAAAAATTAGTTTTTCGATATCTCTACAAGACAAAGTTATGAGCTTTCAAAGTCAACTTGGGTAAAACGTAAGCAATGGTGTCTCTTGACACGATACCATACAGTCGATACACGTTCATTCAATTCGAAAAGTTCATTCAGCAATATGCCCTAATCAAATTAAAGTGATAATTTTTTAATGTGAATCTTACATGATCATTTCGCATTTGAGCATTTAGTAAAAAAAAATAGTAATCGAAATAAATTTCTAAAATCGTTAGGTATTACTTGAAAATGTTGTAACAATATTTGTATTATGTCAAAAGGAACATATAATAAATAATAATCATCTACAACAGGTTTTTATCTCCAATACAAAGTTACAAGCAGCTGTCGAAACGTCAAAATTATTATTTTTGGTCGATGACGACTGACATTAGAGTTCACACCTGCATAGTTCGTTTCAGGTCCACTAGATGGCGCCAGTTGTACAATTTACCACGGCGAAGAAACCGACGCTGCTGAAAAAGTTATGTTTTTGATGTGTGAAAACCCCGTAATAGGTACAATCACACCTGCCTGGAAAATAATAACCATTATCTACATTAATTAATTAAATCAAATTTCTACGTAGAACTATTTTTTTCACCTTAATATTAAAATACATCTTCAGGACATTTCAGGAAGCAGCTAAATTCTTGTTTAATCAGGAAGCAGCTAAATCCTTTTTTAAAATGAACTAGGGTATTAGATAACAATTATTACATCAACAAGATAGTAATGTATCGACATAAATTCTGTACCCTAAGCTAAAGGATAAACCACGTAAGTCCATAGCTAAGTCTGTAGCTATGTGTGGTTTATCCTTTAAACTTTAAGAACAGAATTATAACTTCGTGAAATCACAAAAAAAGCTCACCAAAAATAGATAATATTATGATGCTTTAAAACTAAAATTAATTAATACAAAAAAATGATACGTTTTTAGATTTTCACGGCCAAAAGCATTTTCGTTATTTGTTTTTAGGGTATTATGCCGTGTTGCGCTACCTCCTTATTTTATTATTTAGCCAACGTTTCGGACAGTGTTGCAGTGTCCATCATCAGGGCAGATCCGGACATCTGTCGGATCTGACGGATCTGCCCTGATAATGGACACTGGTAGCGCAAAACGGCTTAACACCCCAAAAACAAATAACGAAAATATAAAAAAAATCGTTATAGGCAATAGTTATTTCCATTTAAATTTTGTATTTCCCCTCAAATGTTTATTTTTAAACAATATTTTACATTTCATAGAAAAGTCCAGTAATGTTGGCCTCACTGGATAGCTTACCCGTTTAACTCAAAGACAAACTCTTGAAAGGTGCAAGTACCCACTTATGCCTACCTACTAATGTGTTGTTTTCTCGAAAATTAATTATATCTATCACTTATAATGTTACTTGCTAATATAATACATGTTCTGGTGAAATATTTTAGTTTTATTTTCGAAATGTTAAGTACCTACCTAACATTAACTATAACGCTAGTGGATAATTGCCGCCAAGTTTGACAGAGATAATGAAATGCCACACTACTGTATCCCTAACACGTTCCACGTCGCAATTGCTCGCATAATCCATTCTCTGTTTGAAAATGACTGAACTCCGAAACAGCTGTTACCATAAAGCATAACGCACACTAGCAGAATTTAATGATCACATCTAAAGCGATGCACCGCCGCGTGCAATATTCGGAACCACGCAGTCCTTACATAGATGGCGATAAGGTTGACATTCAATCAGCACCGACCGCCTATTTGTATTTATGCCAAAAAAAACATTGCCGAAAATCATTATTCATTTTATTTTGTGAAGTTTAGGCACAAATATTAAAAATTTTTCAATCATTTTCTAGAGAACTTAATTTGCCACAATATACAATAAAACCATATCCGCAAGGGAATTTGTAACTAGGATAAATATATAATTTTTTTTTTTTAAAGAAAAAAAGAAAGACAAACATTCCCGGATTACGAATAACCCCACAATGTTTGAAAATCTCCTACTACCACCACAGAAAGCCGAAAATGTAGCTTGTGTCATGATGGAGGACTTAGCCAGCAGAGGAATCGAACATGCGACGCCCGGGTGGGACCCAAGCGCTATGCCCACTCAACCACTGACCGGTCATTTTGCACATTAAAGCAGTTTTTTAAGGCCTGATACTTTATATTTTGCTGGGTTTATAAAAAGACTTCACGTGTTCTACCCGCAGTATTTAATCAAAGAACTATCTATAATATTTCGAAGCGATCAAATTTTCAAACCAAAAACACAAGATTTTGCATCACTTCGCAGTGCGTCGCCTTAATAAACTATAAAATAAAATTTCAAATAAAGTATAAAAAGAAAAATAAAATAATTTTTAAAATAAAATATAAAATTTTAAATATTAAAAAAAAAATTGAATGAAATTTTAGAAAATAAAACATTAAATAATTTTTTTAAATATAAAAAAATGGAATTTTTTATAATAAAATTTTAAATATTTTTTTTTAAATAAAAGAAAGCAATTCTGCAAGTCAATCGCAAAACAAATCATTAATTGTCTTATAGTAGTGCTATTAATTGACGATCTGTGTAGTATTCAAATATTCTATGCTCTTTTTCGTAGGAATTTTTAATATTATTTAGATCAAAAATAATAAATAAAATTCCCCTGTTTTCTATTGAAAAACGAACAAGAGTATGGGTGCAAAAAAAAAAACACCGGAATTCCTCTAGCCAGAGAAGAAATCCTATCTCTAATGAAATTCATTCATAAAGATTCTTCCAGATATCCGATTCAATACGCGATAAGACGTATTCCTTCGAGATTTCAGTATTCAATAATCTGCCTCTCTTATTTCAGCATTTCGGAATGATGATAAAAGATAAAATATGTGAAGGCTTATGCTAAAGAGAAACCTACAACTTTCCTGGGGGTAATTATCTTAAACAAAAAGGATTGCGGACTTTCGCATATTTAAAACTTTTTCTTCGACAAAGGGAATAAATCCTATTATTCAACAAATCCTATCCATTCAGCCGCACATAAGCCCGGATATAATCCCTCAAGGCTTTAGCATTTATCAAAATGTATAAAAAAGGTATCGGTTGAAATACCTGCCACTAAACTCCGAGCTAAGCGCTTAATAAAGGAGAAAAGAAACCATGTAAGTATTGAACCTCTTTCGCATGATTACTATCGACGACTTTTTTAATCAATATATTTTACCGTAAAAACGAATTTATCAAATTTTCTGAGATGTTGGAGCTTTTTTCATATATAAAAAAAAGTATCTGTGGCGGGTGGCCGGTCTGTCTTTGATTTTTATGCAAATCTATAGTTTTATTCGAGATTAATTAATATTATTAATAATTTGAGATTGATGAAATCTTGCACACTTAACATTCAAAGCAATAAAAAGATCACTGTCTGCGTGAAATTTTGAAAAGCCATCGCATCCTCTTTTCCTACCCCTCACAGCAGAATTTTGATGATTTTTGAAATAAGCTTTTGCACATCTGATGTTCAAAATAATAGGAATATTACTGTCTTCATCTGATTTCGAAAAACTGCCGAAAGCCAGGGCAACGCCGCCGTTGGGGACTTCTGCTAGATAGAAACATTTTATATTTAGAAAATAATTATTTGGATGTAGATACTTATCGTTTTAACTTGTTTTATATAATGTTTTAGGCCAAAAGTATTTTCGTTATTTGTTTTTGGGGTGTTATGTCGTGTTGTGCTACCTCTTTCTTTAGCCAATGTGTCGGACAGCGTTACAGTATCCATCATCAGGGCAGATCCGGCAGATCCCCGATGATGGACACTGCAATGCTGTCCGAAACGTCGGCTAAAGAAGGAGGTAGACATGGCATAACACCCCAATTACAAAAAACGGAAATGTTTTAAACGTCAATAACTTAAAAATAACTTTCAGAAAATTCACAAGTTTTTTTAATTATTGTTAAGCACTTTGTTGAAATGAGGTACAATTTGAGCTGAATGTGAAATAATAAATATTACTATTTGCACCACTACATAAAGAACCTTTTTAAAAATTTTGCAATTGATATACATTGGATGGCAGCTGTTGCGCCTTTCAAAGAAAATATTCCTTGGTAAACCTAAATTTTAACACGAGAAACAATTTCGTATAAATAAAACACGCGTTATGACGGTTATCTTCTTTTGAAAAATAGGCTAGGTACTTAGGTACAATGGCAATACATAATTAAATAGGGTAATTTATTTAGGGCACATGCCAATTTGTTCAGCGCACAGTCCCCGGTCCTCTACCATTGCGTTTCAATTTCGATAAACGAGAATAAGGTAGGGGAAGATCTCATTCATCATGTTTGGTAAATATACGAACATTTCCCGAAAAGCGGGAATGCGTAGCGTTTCGCTACAAATAATAATATGCAACAATTTCTTCCAGGCAAACAAATGAGTGCCGTAGGATGATTTCCTTGTATTTCCCCCGGGAACATTACTCGCGTAAATCAAACAATATGCCAGAAAAAAGATTGTTCTTGTTTAACAAAACGAAACACAAAAATGTGTAATTTACTCACGTGAATTTATTTGTTTGTATGCATAAAAAAGTAAGGGATGATTGTATGCTTGATGTTTTCTCAATTTGGATTGTGGGTAAAGGTACCACCACCAAGGGTCAATAGGGTGAGTGTGATCTAGGTCTTGGCGGCGAATATGTTTGCCCACCTACAGCGTGATGGGCCGGATCGTGAGATCTCTCTCTAGCCGGACTCTCTCGAATCATTGCTTTGCACCGCGGTTTGAGGGGTGGATTCTTACGTCAGTCATTCGTGAACCCCAGATTTCTACCCATCCCTCATATATTTTTCCTTCCCAGAACTTCCTCTCCTTCCTTTCCATTAAAATAATACAATATACTACAAAATTTCACAGCATTGCGTTTTTAGTAATAACCTAAAGACATATCGATGTGAAGTATCGCGTAAGACCGATTATTAATATGAGAGTATAGAATGTATCGGGAGCATCTCCTATCCTTTTCCTATATTCCTCTTCCCCTTCCAATAACCCAAAATTAATTTTAAGATATTAAAACTTCTTTTCCGAAGTACTTTAGCATAAGAAACTACTGTGGATTGACTTCAGTTCACTTGTATATTAAGTAAAGCTGTTTGTTTCTTACAAATAAATAAATAAAATACCCAACAAACAGCATTTAAAAAGATGACATGGGCCTTGAAGGATTTTTTTCCTCAAGGGATCGTGTGTGGAGCTAATGTAAAGAAAAATTGTTTTGAAATGACCTTTTGAATATGATTTTTTTTTCTATATCACAGTTTGCTAAACGTCACAAGAGATAAAACTTAACCTGGTAGCCATGAAAAGGTCGTATAAGGCATGTGGAACGGTATGTAAGTTTATGGTAATTTTATGGCATCCTTTGAAACCATTTTATACCGATCATTGCTTTTAATCATATTCTTCGCCTTAACTACCTACTTTAGTTAATGCGAACCAATTCACTTAAGCCTTCAAAACACTTAACGATTCTAAATCACTCGTTACCTATCTACCATTATAGTTTTCAATACGCGTGAGCCATTACTTTTTCTATTTCTTTATGGAAAAATGAACACGCATAGAACATCAATTTTTCAAACGTGCAGAACACAAAACCGTCGAAGTTTGTTTATGTACAATAAAAGAGCTGACAACTCGTCCTTTCAAAGGAGACCATTGAAATGAACTGCTCCCTAAAATTATTTAAGTTGTCCCCTCCCACAAAAATGGCCGCCGACCGGAAGTGTGGGCTGCCGATTGACTTCCGGATTATTCTGCCTTAATTTGGACAGGCGTACATAGTTTAAATTCATTATTATTCACACATGCGGGACTTCCCATAAAAAAGTATTAAGAGTTCTTCACTGTTATACACGAGCCAGTCCTTTCTTGAGTCCCCCAGTGTATTATCTTCAGCGAATAGAAACAGAGGATTTCTTAAAGGGGTCTTTGAGTTCTGTTAAAATTTACAAGACCAGATCCATTATATAGATTTTGAATTAATTTAAATGATAGATCCTCATTTAGAATGATATTCCTGTTCATTTAGAATTAAACAAGACGCCGCTCCAAAATACGAGATGACAAGATAATGGATTGTTCATTGGTCCGTAAAATCGTAAGAAGCTGAACGCTTAGTTGTTGCTTTAAGTTCTAAGAATCGTCCACAGTTGAAGGACAGAAGTCGTAAGATTGTCATAGATAAAGATTCTGTAAAAATGCTGTTTTAATGACTGACAGTTTGCGGCGTTCCTGATTATTATTCAATCTATGGGCAAGTGCTAATCAATGTCTTGCTGAATTTGGACTACATCAAATATAATACTGTCTAATAATTTAAAGCTGATCAATTATTCGCTGGACCAAAACTGTAGTATCTTTGAATTCAAACACGAATAAACATAGTTTTATGTTTAGGTGTTTTTGTTGTTGTATTTCTTGAACATTAACTACGAGATGTTACAATTTCTAGGCATTTTGTTTTTAAGTAGTTTGCTAGTGAATGACACAGACGTGTTGAAGTGCGCATGTGAAATAAAACTCTTCAAAACCTTTTTTGTTTTTGTTTTACATTGGCTTCGCACAGGAGTCTCTGAGGAAAGAAATTCCCTGAGGGCCCGTGTCATCTTTGGAGATGTTGTGTGTAGTGTATTTTTATGGAAAAGAAGTCTTGGAAAGGAAAACAGTGTGTAGGGTGGGTAGGAATCTGGGGGTCAATGTGTTCAGAAATGACGGACGTATGAATCCACCCCTCTCATTGCGGTGCAAGGCGATGTGTCTCTCCCGATACGGTCCGCCATGTGGTGGGCAAACGCATCCGCCGCCAAGACCAAGACAAATTTCACCCCGTGAACCAGGAGAACCTTGCTAAGTCACCAGACTTAGCAAACCACTTGGGGTGACCTACGACATGGGGTGTTGGTTATCCAATAAATGATCCCCAGGGTTACCCATACCCGCCTCTCAAATTGCGAACGGTGTGTACGATAAGTACATACCTACAAATATCAATTGGTCAGAGCGAATATGATTAACAAAAGTTAAACACTTGAACAAGAATGCAGGTTAATGAAACGACAATGAAAACACGAAACTACATTAAATTCATGAACATAGTATTATACGTATATTTGAAGTTTAAGCTTTGCTTAACTGTTACTTTCCTGTTAAAGTAATGTTTACAAATATTATTTCATCTGATTCAGACGTTTTTTCACATTTATTTAAAAAAAAACTTATATATCCTATTAATATTGAATGCGTATTTTGTAGATTATTGCTAAATGTCATCATATACCGACCGAGATATTGTAATGAACGAGCTTTTATAAATAATAAAAATGATGAATTCTATTTGAAATTTTTCTCAGGCATGTAAAATGTACCTACCTAAGAGTTTAATTCATTAACGTAACACCTCAATTAGCCCAATCAGACGAAAAACAACCTTGATACAGATTGCATTTACTTAAAAAAAACCATTGTGAAAATATATAATCCTGCATAAGAAGCTATAAGACACTTATATTTCTTTAGTGTTAAGAAAACACTTATAAAGAACCTCTAAATATTTTCGAGTTGTTATTATTTTGCAATAAGCTATCTTGATTGGTTTTCGTATTTTTGGTGAAGCTTAAGATTTGTTTCATCATAGGGGAATTTTCTGTCTAGTGTTTTAATCAATTTACAAATTGGAAATTAGGTATTTAGTTTATGAAGTATACTTTTATATAGTGACACCGAAATCCAGATATAATTTTTTATCTCCCACATATTCCTTAGACCGGCAGGAGCGTAAGAGAGTAGAAGGGGACATTGAAAATGTAACTCCATTGGTATTAAATGCAAAATTTATAGAACATTTTGAAGATATTATAGATATATATATATAGATAGAAGAGACAACGATAAGTCATTACAATGATAATAGCCCATTGGCTCAGTTTGCGGTTGACGATACTTAGTGCGGTAAATCGTTTTACAGATACCCTTGCTTGCATAGTGGTGATAGGTACGGAATAAATCAAAGAATATTTTTATTTAATTTATAATAATTTTGTATTCATTACGAAGCTGAACACTGAAATAAAAATAAAAAAAACCATCGTGAAATTGAATCGTGAATCTAAATTTAGTAATTTGGGTAGAGGGGACTGCGGGCGATTATTCCAAACTGTTCGAAAAACTTTGTGTGCACAGACACCTTCATTCAAATGCGTCCTCTTTAAAATGATTTGCCTGTACAGTCTTCGTGTAATTTTAGTTATAGAGTCTTCTGGGAGGCTAAGGTTTTAAATTAAACATGGAGATTCGCGCCATTTAAGTGTTTTCAACGATTATTTATTTTTACAGGGGTAGATGCAAAATTGTTAACCTAAACGATGTAGACAAAAAATAACGCCAATTCATAATAAAAAAGTTCTATGGTATGAGACGTAAAGGCTAGTCTCACATGAGAGCTATACTCTCATAACATATGTGTTTACTATACTCTCATAACGATGTGTGTATATATACACACATCGATCGTCCGGTTGATTAGTCTCCATCAACATCTCCAAATACTAAAGTTGTGAGATAATGGGTAAAGCAATATTCGAATACTCACTATAAATAAAATATTATTTAATGTGTCTTTGTTATTCGCTATAAAATGATACCCGGCGACATAACGTCCCGGTACATTAATATGACATTATGAAATATCCTACTAGTGACCCAGAAAACATCAACGTTTTGTTTAATTTACTGCAATTTCTTTTGCATTATAATTGATTTGATGTTGATTGTGAGTATCTAATCTGAGTATTGCACCAAATAGAGTAAGTAGTAACTTTTACATATTTGTTACTGCAATTCAAGTTTAGATGTTTGAAGTAAAACTTCTTTACGCACGCTCGACACTTGGGGGTAAAATGATGAATTCGTTACGAAAAAGAATATATATATTGAATGCGAACGCTAATCGATGAGAACGCTAATTAAAGCGAATGCTAGTTAAAGCGAACGCTAATTAAAGCGAACGCTAATTAATACGAACGCTAATTAATGCGAACGCTAATTAAAGCGAATGGTGATCGATGTCATTAAAAAAGCAAACGGAGCACTTTTGCCTAAGCTCAGGATAGGGGTAGGGAATGAGAAATGGGGAATGGGAAATGGGGAATGGGGAGTGGGGAATGGGGAATGGGGAATGGGGAATGGGGAATGGGGAATGGGGAATGGGGAATGGGGAATGGGGAATGGGGAATGGGGAATGGGGAATGGGGAATGGGGAATGGGGAATGGGGAATGGGGAATGGGGAATGGGGAATGGGGAATGGGGAATGGGCAATGGGGAATGGGGAATGGGGAATGGGGAATGGGGAATGGGGAATGGGGAATGGGGAATGGGGAATGGGGAATGGGGAATGGGGAATGGGGAATGGGGAATGGGGAATGGGGAATGGGGAATGGGGAATGGGGAATGGGGAATGGGGAATGGGGAATGGGGAATGGGGAATGGGGGATTAGGGAGTGTCGGGGAGTGTGGGGAATGGGAAATGGGACAGGGACTGGGATAGGTATAGGGATAGAGATCGGGATACCCGGCATGCGTTACAAGGCCACTTCGGGTCAACTAAACTGTTATGGTTCCATCCCAAGTTAGTGAAGTTTTACTTCAGTCATGTAGTCTAAAGCACACTTGTTTTTTTTCGTACGTGTCTTACTCGACGATCAATATATTACGAGAGTACAGAGCTCGTGTGAGATTAGCTGAATACAATTGTCAGTACTCAGCGAAAGCAACTTGTTTATATGTTTGCATGATTAATATCATAGATAAAATACCGACAGCTACCCTTCTCTCTCTGCAAACCGGACCCATCTCTAGACGGAAATTCACAAGAACTCGACTGTTTATTTCACGAGACTCGGCGGCTGACATAGACTACCCGGCGCCCCATTTTGCAGTCTGTGTGAGTGGTGGAAACGTCTCTTACATAGCGAGCTCCTTGGCTCCGGATTTAAAAGTCACGGGGATGAAGTCGGATCTGGAACTAAATAAAAACAAATACTTATAAAAAAAATTAATCTTTTTGAAACCTCAGGACCAAGCTCTCGTGAGATGTTACATCTAAAAATATAATAATAATGTCATTTTGTGACTTCAATCTTCGTACTGTTCACTACATCATCATAGTTTGTAATAATTATCCACCAGTTATCCCTCGACCCGTCGCGTGGGGTCTTTAAAAGCCCAGGTTTTACAGGAATGCTAATTATGTATATTTTAAATGTTCCCACTGATCCTTACTTTAGCTAGCTTCCTAAAAGTGATTATACTTGACGATAGAGCCGCTAACATTTAGTCTTCAGACCAGATGAAAAACCAAGTTTATATGTTTTTTCATTGAATTTTGTTGGTTTTTTTTTGTAATAATAATAATAAGTCTGTTTGAGAAGGTTTGTTTGATATTTGTTAGATTTTTTTTTAAAGTTTTCTATTTAAAAGTATGAAACAAAATTATAAAAAAAATGTTGCTTGCTGATTTTTAAGCTCTAACATTGAAAAAAAAATCAAATTTTTAATATTTATTTTTATTTCAATCCAGTCTATATCACCTGACTTTAATCATTTAAAATAACACATTCAATATAACCTATAACATCAATTTAATCATTTTATTTTTGGGTTCCCCAGCGACCCCGCGCGACACCTCGCGTTATAAAAAGACGCGACGGGCGGAAGGTTAAAAGAAAAGATATTAGGTACAAGTAGGTAGGTATTATTTTGACTCGAACCCGAAATCCGGATTTAAACCCTTTATCACAAATTAGTACGTCTTAAACAAAACGCAAATTTTATGGCTGTCACGCAACAATTTATGTGCGTCAGAACCCCATTTAGGCATATACACGAGTCCTTACAAACTACCTTATTTTAATTCCCCGATACCATTTCAGGTGGCGTTGCGGTCGATTAAAAGGACCATAATTCCACTGGCGGACATTTACATAACTTTTTATGGAATGAGCATATCCATGGCGTATCCCTGATTGATATCTCGCGATGGTTTAGTGCGTCTGCGAGAAGGATGAATGGTTAATTTATTCAGAGGACCGTGACAGGGTTCGGCTACCACTGGCCTCTACCGCTGATAACTTGAAATACATCCTTTCGACTCAAGACAAATCGGTTTTGAATTAGTGGGAAAATGTCGATAGGACGGCTTACGTACTATCGTGGACTTAGCGGAGAGATCAATTCTTTTAATTGAGCAAATGGCGGTCTAATTAAAACTAAGGAAATAAATTTTTTCGATTCTTTCATTTCATTTCTGTAGTTGTGCATTTAGGATCCATGTGTAGCGAATTCTAAACCCGGCGTCAGGAAATAAATTATTTTTAATTAACGTGTGTCATGCCATCTACATTTTTTCCTCCAAATGAGGTCAGGAAAAGACCCAACTGTTATGACATCTCAATTGGGGTATTTTGCAAAGCTGAAGATAGTGGGGAATTACCTAGCTATTCATATCTGATCATCAAATATGGTTGAATCATTTCTAGCAACGTTTCTATTCTGACACCCGTCCGATATAGAAAGCATGTAGATACTATTGTAGTGAGAGTCTCAACATATTTTATCTACCATACTTTATAATATTGGATTTTTTTTAAATTAGCCCCTCACAGGAGGCCCTGAGGAAAAAAAATCTTCAGGGCCTACGTCATCTTTGGGGATGCTGTATGGAAGATATTTTTAGCGAAAGTTAGGAGATGAAGTTCTGGGAAAGAAATATGTTTGTGGGATGGGTAGGAATCTGTGGGTCTATAAGTGACGGACCCCTGAATCCACCCACTGCGGTGCAAGGTGATGAATTGAGAGAGTCCGGCTGAAGAGGTCAAAATATTTCCCTCAACCAATCTCTCCCGATCCGGCCTGCCACGCAGTGGGTGGACAGACGCATCCGCCGCCAAGACCTAGACAAACCTCACCCAATTAACCCAGGCAACCCTGCTCAGTCACTAAACGTAACGAACCACTTGGGGTGACCTATTGTAGGGGTGTCGGTTATCAAATAAATGGTTCCCGTGACGGCGGCACCCACATCGACCTCCCAAACTGTTATTTATTGGGCAATTACACAAATTAAAAAAATATATATACTTCGGACTTCAAGATTTTAAGCCACGACCAAAGATATTGAAATATAAGGAGATGTGCTATCCGCCGTTTTTACTAGGTGAGACTGCGTTTCCGGGTGTCGCCGGTGTTGTTTACCAATTAAAGAATAAATTAAACGAATGAATAATTAACGAATAAACTAAAAGAACGCTAAACTAAATGAACAAATTCTTTCCGTATTCAAATTATATTGTTAACCAATAATAATGCACACCTTCAAAAAATTAAGAAAATGAACAAATTATTTTTGTATGCAAACTACGCGCATTAGGCCGTAGTTCGGCGACAGTCGCGCGGACATCATAGCATATCTCTTTTGTATTTGAATATCTTTGGCCACGACCAACCCACGGTTTGGCATATGATATTAGTTTAACTTGAAATAATCTTTTTATTATTTTAGTTTACTAAGGAATCAAACAGTTATACATATTTTATTAAGGTTATTAAGTAATTACATATTACATGATTGCATAAACCAGCAAAGTTTTTAGTTTCATTTAGTTGTTCTGTTAAATTCTTCTGAAGTCATGCTTATTTTTTCTGAAAAAGAAGTACTTGCCTACCCATTTATATTTATTTATGTAGATGTGAATAAAATGTTTTTTGTATTGTATTTTTTGGTTTGTGGTTCTGGAAAATTTGAGATTTTTTTTTACGTCATCCGAGTCATTAAAAACTAGATATTCAAATAGATTAGCGTAAATTAGTAATATCTTTGATCTTCGATTTAGGATGTTGTTGGTACCTATGTCCGGACCATTATCAAACTTTTCTGATAATTATTTTCGGGTGTATTTATTACAAGATATGAGGCTAAGTGAGAAGCGAGAGAAATATTAACTCGTACACAGCCACGGATAAAAGCACAACCCATAATTAAAAACCATTAAAACATGTGAAAAGGGTCTGCTTTATTATTTGTATCAAAAGCGGAATATTCGATGGCCGGTAAAACGTAATTATAACTTTAATTTTTAAACGGCCGGCTGTTCGGGCGCTCCGTTAACTTTTGTTCTTTCTTTTACTAATCTCAAAGAAAAACAACTAATTTTTTCGATTAAATTAATTTTGTTTAATTTTTCAGAAGGGTGAACGAACCTTGGAACGAACATTTTCCAAATACTACAATAACGATAACAGGGTAAGTCTAGGTATTTATAATGATTTAAAATGTATTATATTTGTTTGATTTAAGCTTCCAACGAATACGTAACGCCAACTCACCACGGGAACATATTAATATTTGTTAACAAGCGAAATAAAAATAAAATTAAATTGCAAAATATGTCGCTGTTCTTCCTCTGTACTTTCCTTGTTTTGTGAACTTCTTCGAGTTTTGTTGTAGATTCCACTTTTTGCACATTTTTATTTTCCATCTAAATCATTCGCTTTTTTATTGTCGTTGGCGAAACAAGTTTTTTACACCTCACTTGGAGTTTATAATTTGTTTTACAGTAGGTAATATGATCTATCTAGTATATGCATTTTTTTTAAAAAGTAACATCATTGCAATTTTTTTTCTAAGGTGGGAATTTTGAGTTGTTGATTTTTTAGCCGTTTTTTCTCCATCCCGAGTCTACGTTTCTGACAGTTTGACGTGTTCATCCTGTTCACCATCAATGTCTACTAATTAAATATTAACATCATTGAAATCACTTATTATGTTAACTTTTGATCACTCAAATATACACGTTGATCGTAAAATTTTGCCTCCTCCATACCCAAAAAAAAAAAAACTAATATTATTGTTTCATACATTTTTATCCCTACATCCGAGTATTTTAAAGGCAGAAGAATCGGCATTCAAAAAGCCGAAATGCTACTAGACAATAAAATGCCTGAAATCATATCTTTCATCGGTCACATGCAGCAAAACGAAATGTTCAAAGTTTTACCGCAGATTGAATTAATCATCTCCTAATAAGCAACTCCTGTTGACATTTTCACATGAGTCCGAAACATTCGAGAGCCTTATCCATTCGTCCACGGAAGGCAAACACGCCATCAAAATCCATTTAAAAAACTGAATTGTATATCCAGCTCACTTTCTCGTTATATAAAAATGTGAGATGAGTGTATTTTGGAACCAGTTCTTGAAGTGGAATCGGGAACGTTGTTCGCTTCGTGTTGTTTCGGATATAAAAAGGTGTTCGTTATCTGTCGACGAAATCTCGCGCTGGTGGGCTGAACCGGCCGTCATCGGTGAAACGTAATAGGCACATTCGTCGAATAAACGACCTGTAGGAACCGGGCCTTAAACAGACTGTATTTAAAATTTAAACACACACACCACCAAACGCACACAAAGCCATTAAACGCACACATATCAAACGAACTCATACCATCAAACGCACACAGACTGCTCCCAAAGGATGCATTAATAAACGAGGTTATCGTAATCAAAGGTAGACACATTTTGTAATGAAACGTCTCTTTCGTAGGGTTAAATTACCTACATGCACCATTTCTGAAAGCCTTGCGAATCTTGATAAAGACTTTTATTTTTGACTTTATCGCCGTTGTGATTTGAAACTTGATGAAATGAAAAATAGCGACTAAAAGAGACGAACACATACATCTATAGGATTTAGCCTGCGAGAGAATGTGATAGTATAATCGATCTCCTCTTTGTGCGGTGCTTCGTAGCCTACCAACTATTGTCTACTTATTTTTCTGAAATGTTTCACTTCTACCGCGTGTGAACTGCACAGTTGTATTTTTTTATTCTATCGTTTAATATGAAATATGACCAATCCCGAGTAATGATTAAAGTGAACTGCCTATTGCACCCATTAAAAACATATAGCAAGCAGAAAAAAAATTGAGCACACCACGCCTGGGTCGGAACCCGACTCATATGTGTATTCAGCTCAACTTATTTTTTTTTTTTTTTAGCAAAATTTTTGTACGACCGATTAATTAATACATAATCCATTAAAAGCATTTTTTTAAAACATTTTCGACATTACGGAAGATATGCAGATACTTAGGAGGCGGTGATGGGTACCGCCGCCCGGGGAACCATTTATTATATAACCAACCTCTGACATAGGTCACACTAAGTTGTTCGCTACGTTTGGTGCCTTAGCAGGGGTGCCCGAGTTCATGGGGTGAGGTATGTCTGGATCTTGGCGGCGGATGCGTCTGCCCAAAAATTGCGTGATTGGCTGGATCGGGAGAGACTGGTTGAGGGAGACATTTTAACGCAGTGGGAGGGATGGATTCATATGTTCGTCACTCCTTTATTTTTACCTTTTTTCCTTCTCAGAGCTTCCTCTCCTTCCGTTCCTAAAAATACTCTCCACACAGCATCCCCCAAAGATGACATAGGCCTTGAGAGGAACTTTTTTCGTCAGGGCCTCCTGTGTGGAGCTAATGTAAAAAAATATACATTTTTTGGTTGTTAAAAGAGTAATTAATTTAACTAGCAGTTAAAAACCTGCTCCGCAGGTTTTTGCTGATTGGCCCTGCGGGCGGCTTTTAGTTCGGCTTCGCCCGGTTTGAGTGTTTGTGACCATTTTATAAATCCAATAGGAACTGGTTCCTAAAGTAGCCAGTTCCTCGGATCTACTGTGACAGCTGGATACCGTCGGTGACTCACCGCGACAGAGTAACAGTGACAAAATAATCGAGACACGCAATGACGTTAAATGTAATTTATAACAACTTCGTCAAGTATTGCGACAATCTTTCTAAATCCGGAAGGATACTTGAAGAATAAAAATCCGTAGCACTTTTACCTAGTGGGGAATTAATCACACGCGAGCTGTTGACGGAAGTAGGTACATCTCGTGACGATATCTTGAATTTGAAACCGAACTACAACAGTAGTTGTGTGTGAAACTCCACGTACACAGATGTTATTTGAGACGCGGCCGTTAAGCGTGGCGTCTACATGCACTCGTGGCTGGATTCTGAAATTCAAACACACGCAGACGCTAAGGTAATAATATACCTAGTTCGATTCGATAATTACAACCCTCCTTATAAACATGGTATTAATTTCATGCAATTGTGTACATGAAAACCTTACTAATTAATAAGCTTAAATTGACTAAACTGATATTTAATAGCCATAACCCGTTGTACACACTGTTTACACAGTGGAAGAGGCTAATTTTTCATTTGAATTATAACTTGAAATTTTATCAAATATTTCCAATTATATCTAAATTTTAATAAGCTACGTATTTCTTCTTCTTAAAAATGTCGTAAAAAATAGATAAAATTATATTTTAGATTTTTTTATATCCAATACACTTAATATTTATAAGATGAAAGTTTTAATTTTAAATATGAAAAATTAAAAAAAAAAACACATAATTTTACTGCAAACGTAGAAAAAATTTACGAAATACGAAATTTTGAAAACATATTTCTTTCATCAAGGGAACCTTCGAGAAAACTGTCACTTCACATTTTATCTCATTCATACAATGTGCATTAATAAAAACAAACTAAATAATAAATGTATTCATTTATAAATAGGAAAAATTGGATGTAATGATGAAAACATTGCAAATCTATTTGCCGATTATTTTAAGTCTGTGTATGAAGAGGATATACCTAGCAACGAAATTCCAAAATTCTCATCGAATCTTAGCCTGGATATATCTGAAATACGCATAGAAATTAATGATATCAAAAACCATGTAAATTTGTTAGATGCTAGAAAAAATGCAGGACCTGATAATATTCCACCAGTGTTAATTAAAGAATGTTTAAATGGCATAACTGTTCCTCTTTTTCTAATTTTTAACCAGTCACTAGAGACAGGCAGTTTCCCTGATACATGGAAACACAGTTTTCTAACACCCATTTTTAAAAAAGGGGACAAAACGGACGTAACAAATTATAGGCCAATATGTATCCAATCATCGATTCCCAAGCTTTTTGAAAAAATTGTACTCCATAAAATATCTACAAATATTAAAAAAATTATAACACCCTATCAACATGGCTTTTGTTCAAATAAATCTACACTAACCAATTTACTAATTTACGAAAACTTCATATCTAAATCTTTAGCAAACAGGTTCCAGGTTGACTCAATATATACGGACTTTAGCAAGGCCTTTGACAAGGTGTGTCACAAAATATTAATCAATAAATTGGCGACACTTGGAGTTTATGGTAGCTTATTAATTTGGTTTGTTGGTTATTTGTCCAAAAGAAGTCTTAGTGTGAAAATAAATGGCACACATTCGTACAAATTTATAGCAACAAGTGGAGTGCCGCAAGGCTCCCATTTAGGGCCCATTTTGTTCATTATATTTATAAATGATATTGTTGATATATTCACAAACATAAACGTGCTACTGTTTGCTGATGACATGAAACTTTATAAAGAGATCAACCACATTAATGATTGTATTACACTTCAAACTAATTTGATATATCTTTTTGAATGGTGCTCTATCAACAAACTAGCATTAAACATAAATAAATGTCAGTTCATTCATTTTTCCAAAATAAATAATCCTATATATTTTCAGTATTCATTAAATGATGAAAATTTAAATTGTGTTAATGAAATTATGGATCTAGGCATTATGTTCGACAGTAAACTCACCTTTGTATGTCATATTAATAATATTATCAAAAAATCCCTAAAGACTCTTGGCTTTGTTTTAAGAGCTGCAAAAGATTTTAATGATTTAGGCACATTTATTATGTTATATAAAACCCTTGTCAGATGCCAACTTGAATATAACTCTACGTTATGGTCTCCCTTTTTCAATATTCATTCAGACAACATTGAAAAGATACAACGGAAGTTTCTAAGGTTCATAAACTATAAATTGCGTATTCCTATACTAAACATTGATTATAATTACCTCCTGGATAAATTTTCTCTGTTGAAACTTTCAGAAAGAAGAATAAGCACAGATTTAATACTGTTACATAAAATACTGCATTACAAAATTGACTGTCCAGAATTACTTCAATTTATCAATATCCATGTACCCAAAAAATCATGTCGACATTTATTACCCTTTTACTTCAATAACACCAGGACACTAGCTTATCAAAATTCTCCGTTTCCGAGACTTCACAGTCTCGGAAATAAATATTCTAATTTAGGTGATATATTTCATCTTAAAACCAATCAGTATAAATGTTGCATATTCTATCACTTTTATTCTTCTAGACACAAATAGATTTACATAATTTCTGCAGTTTTTTGTTTATATTGAATGTGAGACTTCTTATCATATTTTTACATATGTACTTTTTATTTTATTATGTGGTTTTGTTTTTATATTGTATTACGTATTTTCTTTTCTCATTGTATTATATTTTCTTCATTGTTTTTATACTCAACTTATAAACTATAATGTAAAAGCCCATCAGGGCGTGTAATAAATAAATAAATAAATAAATAAATAATGCATGAAGTGAGGCATATTAAATGGAGAGGGTTAGGAGTTATCCGATTATTTGGATCTAATCACTAAATGTAGTAAAAGAAATGTGTCGATTATGAATGGTGGTCTCTCACCACAGCGACATTAATTCTATCTCCATCTTAGAAACGAGGTGAGGATACTAGATAATATTAAATAGTGAAATTAATAAAAATAAATTTTAATTATTGCCTACGTTTATTCACTTTAGATAAAATTTTTGATGGGTGTATGATTCAAAATGTATGCAACGAAGCTGAAAATTAAATACAAGAGATTAGTACGCATGATGAGTAAATTCAAAACGGGGTAGGTAAGAGTATTTTATTGCCTGGAATTAGAAGCTTGAATAATATTATGGCTAATAAACAAGGCGGCCTTTTAATGTTTAATTTAATGACTCACTAGTTTTCAAAATATTTGTAGGCATTCATTATGATAAATGAAATTTATGACGCCATGTGACAAAACATTCCAGCTTCAATAGATCGTGTACACTACCACTATATAACGACGGTTCCCAAAAGGTAACCTGAATCAAACCTTCCCTTCACCCACCGACCTGTCGTCCAACCTAATATTGTCTTATCTTTTATCCAACCTCTTCCAACCGATTACAGTTCAATCGGTCGTCCAACATATCGTTTAATACATCACGTTTATTTTTAATTTGTTGACGAAGAAAATTTTAGTAAGGTTTATTATTTACTAGCTGAAGCCCCCGGCGATGCTCGGCCTTTACATAGAGTTTTCGAAATCAAATGAAGACACTGACATTGCTCTTGTTTTGAAGGTCATATGTACAAAATTTTGTCAACCTCGGCATTAAACTGTAGATGTGCATACAAATGCAATTCAAACCACCCGCTTACCAGCTCGCTCGTCCATTACATACAGACATTCTCCTTTTTTTATTTTATTTCTATTCTTTAACATACATACATATTACATATAATTACATTAGTATACATAGATATCAAGTTAAGTTATCAGTAAAAAAAATAATAAAATGTTAATGATCCGTAACTGTATATAGGTAAGTACATAATAGTATTTTGTGAACACCTCACTAGGCGAACCTGCGCTGAGGTATTCCCATGTTTTGGAATAATTGAAATTCTGCCGACAAAAGTAGAAACACCGTATCCTCCTTGATATTGTCAAGGAGGAGACTGTGGGTCGACCCATGGCGGCAGTATCGTATACATAAAATAAAAGATTAGTTGCAGTTAGGATCTATACATACAATTATACATAGCATCTAATTTATGTACAAGATAGATAGTAGTTTTGATAAATAGGTAGGTATATTATTCTAGGGACCACACGCCACCGGAATGAATAATATTGTGATTTTAATGTTTTGTCTTAAAACAAAGTTATAATTGCCTACTATTTCTTTTTAATATTTGTTTTTGGTTATGTTTGGTAAGTGTTATGATTTTTTGAGTAAATTGAATACCTTGTTGTTTGATCCAGTCTTTGATGTGTTTTTTGTGAAGAATTGTATATGGATTTGTAGTTAGTAGTTGTTTCAGTGTGGTGGGCATGAGGTTATATAGTTTGATTGTGTAATACTTGAAGTGTCTTTGCCCGTGTGAGGTATGAGTTATCGGTATGTTAAGTGTTTTTTTTGTAGAGGCCCTGGTTTTAATTGCAAATTGAGGTTGCATTTGAATGTGAAGTTTATGTTGGAAGAAGTATAGTAGTACAGCTTTGGCGTAGAGTTGTCTTATTGTCATGACGTCTAGTGTTTCGTAAATTACATTCGAGCATGTGTAGCGAGGAACTTGGAGGATTAATTTAATTGTTGCCTTTTGAATTTTTTCTAATGGATCTATTGCTATATTCGTTGCACTTCCCCAAGCAAGTATGCCTTTATATACTCGTATTATATATTTCAATAAATTTACACAAAACCTTGACAAATGATATACATAAACCTTTCCCATGAATCACGCTATCTATTGGTGAAAACCGCATGAAAATCCGTTCATTTGTTTTACCCCAGGCACCAATGGGATTCAAACCTTATCTCAAGCCACTTTCCTCGCGCTGCATCAAAAACCACCGATTCATTCGGCTCTAAATTCTCGGTCAATAGTCACTTGCCTATTGCATTTGTTCGCCCTTCACATTCATTATTATTGCACATATTTAAATTGGAGATTGATTTATGTGTCTGTTGTAAATTGTTAATAACTTGTAAATATTGAACCGAAGTCTTACTTATTCGCTTTGCCTCAACACCTTACACACCTACACGTAAAACATCTAAATCCCCTAAGTTTAATTTTCCCATTTTTAAAAACGCGTTTGCATGGCAGGCAGCTTATTTTTAATAATTGTACTCGAAATAATTATTGGGTTAGTCTAAAATGTGAGGAAGTTAAACGTAAGGAAAATCATCATGAAATTGTTCGCTACAGTCGTTAAATGTGCATTTCTTTTAAAGTCCGCAAATCATCAAAAAAATGATTAAACGTCAATTTTTTTAAAGTAGTAAATGGGAAAAATTAGAGCGCATATCTTTGTGATATCAAACACAACGTGGTTCTTAATAAAATATCAAGCAAACAACAAATTCAAATCATGATACAGCATGTCTGACGATTATACATGAACTCGAATACTAGGACGGTTGGACGACAGAACTTCAGGTGTATTCGAGGTTTTACAACAGCCCGAAAGCCAGACAGACAATTATAAATTCTTTTGAAGAGTTATTTATTATCAAAAATGCTGGGCGCTATTTCTGTAATTACATAAAGCCTTTGGCTAAATTTGAATGAAGTGAACGTTTTTCTTATACGATATATCATTTGATTCGAGATAGCAGATAACAACTCAGCAGCTTTTATTTTGTACCTTCGGATAGTTATATGTATAAGTAGAATTCAAAATATTTCATCGAGGATCGGTGCCGCGGAAGGTAATTAAAATTTAAACTTAGATATGATCAACAAGGCTTACTCAGCCAAAACTCTTCGGGCCCTTATTCTCACGGAGGATAAAACAAATATTCTGAAGACGAAATATTTGAATATTAATTAAGGTATTTTTTGCAATAGCACATTGAAAAGTGTTGCGCTTAAACGATGTAATTTTTTTTTTCTTGTCAATTTGGGAGGCAGATATGGGTACTGCCGTACCGGGAGGGATTTATTGAATAACAAACACCTCTGCCGTAGGTCAACCGAGGGGGTCCGCACGTTTGGTTAAGGTTTGGCCGAACTCGGCGACGGATGCGTCACCCCACCAACTGCATGATAGGCCAGATCGCGAGATAGTGGTTGTGGGAGACGTTAAGATTTTTTCAGCAGGGTTCTCTCGGAACATCACCTTGCACCGCTATAGGAGGGATAGAATCACTTGTCCGTAACTCCTGGACACACTGACCCCCAGATTCCTATATACATTTTTACTTCCCCCTCGTAACTTTTTCCTTCCCAGAATATTCTCTTCTTCTTTTACTAAAACAAAAAAAGACTCTCCTTAAAAAGACCCTCCACACAGCATTCCCAAGACACATCCCCACAGACCCCAAAGAATTATTTTCTTCGGGCCCCCCTGTGTGGAGCAATTGTAATAAAATAATAACATACAATATCATAATAATAAAATGATTTCAATGAGATATAGGTACCAAATATCTACCTAAATAGTAGTACCTAAGCTCAAAAGTAAAAAAAAATGATAGGTATTCGGATATGACTATGAGTTTCAACACATTTCTTCTTATTTTGCGATTGTAAAGTACTATCGTGTTTTTTTTACAGTTATATGATTATTTTAAAGCTCTATTACATATCTCTGTTGACTAAAAAGTTACGGTTGCATATAATTTTCAGACATGAATACGACTGTGCAAATCTTGTGTTACCAGAGCTTACTTTTTTAACATTAAACCTACTCAGGAGGCCCAGGAAGACAATAATTTTCCTCAGGACCTGTGACATATTTGTGAATGCTGTGTGAAAGGTGTGTTAAAGAAAGGAAGAATATGAAGTTCTGGAAAGGAAAAAGGTATTAAGGGTGGGTAGGAATCAATGGGTCAGTGTGTTTAGTAGTGATAGCCTTACGAATCCATCCCTCACGCTGCAGTGCAAGACGATGGGTCTCCCCAAATCGGCCTCTTCTGGTCCGGGCCCGCCAAGCAGCTGGTGGGCAGGCGCATCCACCGCCAAGACCTGAACACACCTCATCTGATGAATCTGGGTCTAATCTTAATCTGATCATATGGGCATCCCTGAAAAGACACCAAACTTAGCGAACCACTTGGGGTGACGGGCAGATCCAATAAATGATTTCTGGGGCAACTGTATTCACAACCACCTCCCAAATTTTTCTTACCTGGAAAGATAGACTATCTGCTTTGCTGTTTTTAATACGAGGAACATGCCTGTTTTTTATTATTAAGTCTTGATCCAGCAATAAATTGCTGGAATAGTGTTTACTTTCTGCTCTAACTATTTTTTCCCCTTTGCGACAGCGTTTCACAATTGCTGCGTTTTCCTTGTATCTTTAAATCTGTTGGTCTCCATTTAAGTGGGGTATTCCACCAACAAATCTTTTTTTATCGCTATCGTTGCTGGACGATGTTCATTTAGGTGTACCCAACAGTATTTTTGCTATCATGTTTCTCAATTGTATTTTTCTCAAATACCTTTTTAGTCGTACTACCTCTCTGAACTCCTGTCCGCACTCGTGAATACAAAATCCAAGACGCCAATGAAAAATTAAGTTATATAGGCATAATTTTATTTTTTAAGGGCAACATATAATGTAAATTTTTAAGACTTTTATACCTGAGTAAAAATTGTCAGTGTTAAAACATATTATTTGTTACTTGATAACACATTTCCTCAATCAGCATTCTACTAATTATGAATACCATTCTTCTTTTTTCCAGAATATCGAGACTTGTCAACGAAAGTCAAAGCATAGAATTTCTTTATGTAATCCTAAATGACTTTCAGCAGTCGATACGCAATGTGCAATTTTTAAAGCCTTTTAAATCCATCTTAAAGCTTTTACTTGTACTTATTTTCTAATTGTATTTTTTATATTGTATATTGTAATTGCTTTTCATTTATATATGTGTTCTCCTTTCACTGTCTTCTCTGTTTCTTATTCGTGTTATGTTATATTTTTAATGTGCTATTTTTCCGTAAATAAATAAATAACACCTCAGCAAATAACAAAATTTTCTCTCAGTTTAATTGGTGACACAAACAATAAATACCTCACCATCGAAAACCTTATTTAAATATGTTTTCAATTTACGATAACAGTGGGAAAAAGTTTTTTAGGTACCTAAGTGAAATAGGTAGATAATAGATACACACCCGTTTTAACTTTTACAATCATAACTTATAATTTAACTATTATTTAATTTTTTTATCTCAAATTTAATACTGTTTACATTTTAAATTGTGGACGCCGTATAAAATTACATTAAAAAATATCCATTGATTTACCGAGGTATTTTCGAACGAAGAAAAAGTTATTTAATCATTTTATGAACACAGCGCAATAAACACATCATCGGCTATGAAGTATTTATTACTGTGCCACCGGGCATACATTAGGTGTGTGGATGAAATAAACTATGGCAATCTATCTTCAATAACTTCCTGAAATAAAATAAAAAAATATATTTTATGAGTAACTTGTTACAAAAAACTATTTATTAAAAATAGACCCAACCAAACTAGGCAAACGCCCTGATGTATTATGGTGGTGACACTGGTAACATAATACAAATTAAAGAAGTTCTTATAATAAAAGAACTGAGCAGAAAAACTGAGAACTACACGCGGTAGAAGTGAATCCTTCGGAAAATTAAAATAGACAAGCGTGGAGAGACTACGAAGCACTTTTTTTTAAATGTGCAGGATGGGTTATTCCATATTTTTGACGTCGAATTCCAGTGCACCTTTTCCTATATGTATATTTAGTCATTTTATTAGTATTTTAGTTTTCTTCTTCGGAGTCGCTAAATGTCGCCTAAATTTTAAAATAAATATTATATTGCTATCTCGTTCCCTCGAAGGCTAAACCCTATAGATGAATGTGTTTATCTTTTTTTTGGTGTACTCGCTTCCTTTTTTATTGAGTTTTAACGGTGCTAAAAAAGTTTTATTTTCAAAAATAATTATTACTCCACGTCTCCGTTCCATTATTTGGACAGCAGAAAGTGTAGGTGGGTTGCTATTGGAAATGTCGGTCATCTTTGATAACAGCATAGTCCACGAAGCTTTTCTAAGTCCAGTCCTCTTCGTACACTCATATCCTTCATATGCTCAGTTATCAGGGTTATGTTGTCAGGGTTAATAGAAATTATGGAGATGTAAGCGGGTTTTGTTCTAAACCATAACAAAAATCGCGCCAAATTATCATTTATTTTGCAAGCGAAAACTTTTTCTGTCCTTTCATTGTAGCAAGACAATGACCAAAGAGTTAAACTGCTTTTCGAAATGTTTGTCTGTTCTTCTTCTTCTTCTTCTTCTGGGAGCACTTTCTTATTGGAGGTTGGCTATCATCAGGGCAATCTGAAATATCTCTGCCAAACTGCACGCTTAATATAGATTTCGAATTTTTATTTCTTTTATGTATTCAATAATTATTCAATTTATTTAAAGAATTTATTTATAAGCCAGTTCTGCTTCATAATTATTATTACACGTGACAGCTGTTTCACCTTCTGAAGACATTATGATAGTGGGGTTATAGCACTTACAGACGATGTATTTATATTATTTCTAGATAGATGATTTTCAGATTTACGATGACATTTTTTTATTGCTTTTATTTTTATTACCTTCGCCCTTACTATTTTCTGAGTAAAATGACAGAGATTTTTTATGATTATTTTACTTTTAATATTTCTCCAATTACAAAATTTTTTATTAATATTTTTTTGGTATATACATTGGTATAATTTTACAATAAATGCAAGCTTTTTGTATAATCAGTTAAAAAGAAAAGAAAAATACAATTAGCAGATTAACCAAAAAAAAATCCTACATAGTCACCGCCAGTTCGTAGGAATACTTGTGTGTTTTAAAAACAGTTAAAATTTTACTAATATACGTAGGTACACTTTGTAGAGATAAAACATAATTAAAATTAAATAAATAAAAAATAAAATCAGTGTTTTCTGAATTACAATTCAAACAACATGTTATTACGGATTGAAAAAATTGTTAAGTTACATCAGGTCAGATGTTACAGCAGGTTAGATGTTACAGCAAGTAAATGTTTGTATCAATGGTATTTATCCAAGACTTTATTACATTTTTATATTTGCTATGAGGATATATTTTTACATTCGAATTTGACTGAAGGTTGTTATAAAAATTAAAATGTAGTTCTAATTAAACTTAAAAACAATAAATAGATTTCGAAGCTTATAAGAAAGTTAAATGAACAGATTTAAAAAATATATTTAAATTTTTTTTATTTTTATTTATTAAGTCAAAGTTTTGATTAGGTAACCTATATACAAGTAACTACTGATTTATCTCCATAATGTTATAAATCCGAAATGAAATCAATGGTTTATTATTTTAACTTCATTTCGTAAAATATTTAAGTCCTGTTTATGCTCAATAAATATGTAATTAAGTCAAAGTTTTGATTAGGTAACCTATATACAAGTAACTACTGATTTATCTCCATAATGTTATAAATCCGAAATGAAATCAATGGTTTATTATTTTCACTTCATTTCGTAAAATATTTAAGTCCTGTTTATGCTCAATAAACATTTTATGTTTCCTTTGTTTCCCTGTGGCTATTTTTACAGATATGTTTATCTGTCCTTTGCTTGTCTTTTGACAAGATAAAGTAAATACTTTGGTGAAGGTTGAGATACCTTCCTAACACAACATTACAAAATAATATACTCTGATAGCCTAACCTTGACCCAAATAGAAAAAAATAAAATAGCGGTTTGTTATTTTTTCACAAACTAGCTGACCCGGCCACGCGTTGCTGTTGCTAACTAAACACAGCGTCATCCACTGGATGGTTACCCAACCTTTATAACCACCGCCATCTATTAATTTTCATTCAAATCAAATCCAAACCGCCCGCTTGCCAGCCCGCTCGTTCACCACATAAAGACATTCTCTTTTATACTATATATTTCAACCAATTTACACAAAACCTTGTTGAATTATATACCTAAACTTCCTCATGAATCACTCTATCTAATGGTGAAAACTGCATGTTGCAATGCAAATCTGCTCAGTAGTTTTTTTAGTTTATCGCGAACAGACAGACAGAAACGTCGGAGGACTTTAATTTAGAATATGTTGAGATATTTTAAACATATTCTGTATACTATGCATTTAGCCAATGTATATGTATACTACGTACGCACTTATCTAATCCTTAATTATGGCAATCCTATTAACAAACAAATTTAAAAAAAAAAAAACAAAATACCATTACAAACAGATATCAATTACATATTTGCGAAATTTGACGTCCTTGATGTAAAACAGTTATATGCTTATGCACTATTAAATCATACCCAGAAAAATGGACCCCATTTTAATTTTTTATTTCTTTTATGTATTCAATAATTTTATAATTTAATTTATAAATAATATAGTTAATTACAATGACTAATTTTGACAAAGCACACTGCGATCAAAATTGTATAAAATTATTCCGGTCGTTAATAAAACACAAAATTAACAATCTGGCATTTAAAAAAAATAAAACACTACAAGTCAACAGAAAAATATTTCACAAAAAAACAATCTAACAAACAATTAAAAAAAAATCGAACAAAAAATGACACCTCACAAGAGGTCCCCTGTATAATATGTCCAGAGAGAATAATTAATTTCATCACCTAGAGAGAGAAGTCTCGTGTATGGGAGAAGCCCGGAGTAAATACGGAAAATATTTTATATACATATTATAATACCGAGTTGTAAAAATCACCTGTTTTAATATAGCTCATCGATTTTTACGGTTCTCTTCCGATTGTCCGAAAAATATGAAAATATCAAAATTATTAAATAATACATTTATTATTACATATTTTAATCAGATATACCTATATAAGGTAAACAACTTTTTTTAAATTCCTAAAATTAACTCAGAAGGAAAATCTTTACCCATTTTCCAGGAATCATTATCCACGCTCTACATATTTTCTTGATAATTCTTTTCAAAGACTTCTTTTTCAACTATAAATAAATATTTGTTTACACAAGCGCTTACACGCCGATGACCAAAATAAAACAAAATCTAAGAAGTTTGGCTATTCATATTCTAATAATTTGGACGGAAGTATCTAGATACCTGATATGTTTTTAAATATGTTTTTTGTTATGTTTTATAGTATCTGATACCTATTGAAATAAAAAATAAATATAACTAAAATTGAAACGAAATAATATAAAATATCTTCATACTTTTTAGTGAAAGACTTTCATTCGCGAGTGTTCATGAAAACTAATGAATATCCAATTAGCGTCCATTTTCGCATCATTTTCTCATTTATATTTAAATGGAGTTTTTCACTGAAACCCAATCGCCACGAGAGTGATGATGCGCGGATCGGCAACAAGTGATTTGAGATCGTCCAGAAAAATATTCAGGTTATTACAAAAAGCGTTTCGGGAAAATCGTGACTACCTAATCATTTGATTTTGTTCATCATTGTTTGAAGTTTAATTTATTAATACGTTTCGGACACTAATCTGATTTTTAAACCAATAAAAAAAAACTATGTATGTATATAAGGAGTAACACTAAAACATTGCGTGGGTAAATCTCTTCGTTATTATTACGCCATACTGTTTCAGTAAAACCTGTCGCTGCTGACTGAACCGTATAAACTCCACAGGTTTCGGGCATATTTGGTCAGAAGGTCAAAATATTTCCGATTTGCAATAAAATCCAAATAAATCGAACATTTCTGAACGAATCCAAAAACTAACAAACTGTTTTTAAAAGCTGATGAAAATAGCTAAATAAAATTATAATTTTTTTAATATATATTTTTTTAACGCAAACATAAGAAAAGTTTAAAAAGTGGCTCACCTTACCTTTTTTAACTGAAATAACGAAACTCTTGATAACGAAAAAAAAATACACACATATTTTATTAGAAAAAGGTACATATATAAACGCCATCGTCACTTTTCTTTTTGTCGTTTCATGGGAAAATAACAAAAATCCAGAAGGTTCATATTTTTTTTTCAAATTGCGGTCGGAAACTTTGATTTCCAAAATATATACGTTCCAATTATTGTATGATTAACTTTCAGATTTAAATTTAAATCGTGGTGTTTTCTATTTCTTACACCGTTCAGATCATATTTCTAACCACGATGGTAAGGGAGACACAATTTCTTTGAGTCGTATATAAGTTGTTCTGAAAAGCGAAAAAAATAGCCTGAGGGGTTAAATAGATAGACATTGGAACTTTGGAATTTCTCACTACGTCTACGGTTCGTAAAGAAACTGGAGATATACGAATGAAATTCTAAATACTTACAAAAATTACCTATGTTTAGTAAATCAAAAGGGTAGCTTCTGAAAAAAAAATCTTTTTTACTTTCTTAAAATTAATCGTACAATCAAATATATAATTTTTTTTAAATCCTGAAGTTAACCTTTCCGAAAACTAAGTAGTAGACAAGAGTGGGGAGACTAGAAATCACTTTTTTTTATCAACGTGAAGGATGATTTTTTTCCATATTTTTGTCACCGAATTCCAATGCACCTTTTCCTATAAATTTGGTCATCTCATTAGCATTTGTGTTTTCTTCTTCGGAGTCGCCAGAAGTCGCTTTCTTTTGTGCCTTCTTTGCCTGTTTATTTTGGAGTGGTTTGAAGACTGGATATTGATTTTACAAAAATAAAAATATTTTTTTCTTTATTTCGTCAGTGAATGTCTGGCCGTTGAGGTTCGTCAGGCGCTTTATACCACTACACCAAAGAAGATTCGCGTGGGACGGTGTATTTATCGTATTATATTGGAAATGAGTAGTTAATAACGAGTAAACGTGGAAGAATTAAATATTTTATAGCTCTCTCATTCTCTCGCAGGCTACATCCTTGAGATAATTATCTTTGTATGTGTTTGTCTCTTTTTAGTGTCGCTTGTTTCCGCCTCATCGAGTTTCAAATCAAAACGGTGCTAAAGAAGTTTTCACTTTAAAAAATGAATCCCTCTAAGCGTTTCTGGTTGTGAACCACATTTCGAATGAGTACAACGCAGAATGTTTCAGTGATCACTTGGAAATGCGAGTCTGCACGTTTCGAAACACTTTAAATTTAATTTATTTGTCCATTTATATTCAGTGGAACAGATTGCGGACTAATCAAATTTGTTTCAATATAGTCTTTTACCGTTACTTATTATTTCGTCCGTGTCACGAATCATTATTTAATTGAAGACTAATCGATTTTATATCTTTATTGCCTGAATATAAAGTTGTTGTTCGTTGAATCTAATTTATTAGTGAATATGTTAACGTCAAAGCATTAATAAAATGGAAGCAGTGTTATCTGTTTTGGAAAAAATAGGTTGAGAATGTTTTATTTTTATTTCTTTGTTTTCATATCTCGAATCCTGTTCTAAGTACAATGAGATGAATACTCCTAGGTCGAGTACAGCGAATACGAATAGTAAACCGAATTAATTTTGTTAAAAGTTTTACTAATTAAATAACTAACCATCACGCCGTTTCCCCGCAGGGTTAGGCAGAGAGGACGGACGGCCAAATAACTCGGTCTTGGCACACGCTCCTTGCCTCGTTCACATTCATACATCGTCTCATTTATGCTCTTCCATTATTCTGACTCTTGACAGGCCCGACTCAAGTATCTATATCACTTGGTCGTGCCATGTCTTTCTTGGACGTCCCCGACTTCTTCTACCATTCACATTTGCGTCATTTGTTCTCTCTACATTCCTTTCCTCATTCATTTGCTCTACGTGCCCAAACCATCGGAGCGTTTCTTTCTTGATCTTACTCATTAAGCTTACATCAGCCTTGCAATCTTTGCGGATCTCCACGTTTCTCACACGATCATACATGGTTTTTCCACACTTACACCTTAGGGATCTCATTTCTACGGTATTCAGTCTACTTTCATCCTTCATCTGCCAGTTCCATGCCTCACTGCCATACATCAGGGTAAGTACCAGTACTCCTTTATGGACGGCTAGCTTCGCTTCATTGGACATTTTTTTTGTTGGTCCCAACGGGCGGCGTTTAGTCCTCCATTAATAGAGCTACCTGCATCCTCCCTTCTTTCAATATCTCTCGTCAACATACTTCCCAAATAAACAAACTCATCCACCTGCTCCAAGTATTCATCATTCACATTGTTTTCGTGCTCTCTCTTTCAAATACCATCACCTTAGACTTACTTACCTACATTCATCATTAACTCATTCTTCATACATACTTCGTTCATCCTAGATACGAGAGACTATCTTCCATACTGTTAGATATCAGCACCGCGTCATCAGCATTTAATAGGCAACATACTTTCAGATTACAAAGTTTCGCACCCAATCCCATATCTTTCAATTCTTGCATACAATTATCCATGCATTGATTGAATAACCATGGTGACATTACGCTGCCCTGTTTAACACCTTTTGTGATGTCAATTTTCTACAATGAACAATATATATTTTTTTTTTTATTTAGCAGGTTTTGGGTTCTTGCTAACACTGCTAACGCTGAATAGGTAATTACATGGTTTAAAAATAGCGGTACCGAGACTTTAACCGTGCAGAAAATTTCATGCTTTCAACAAAAAATGAAATATTAAATACAACAGGAAACTTCATTTGGCACCACTTTAATTCAATATTAAAAAAATTCTTAGTCTTAACCACTTTTATTGTATGTTTCGTAAGCAATATTTACTTCATTAGGGTTAAATTAAATCTATTTACACACCAATAGACTTAAAGATGTCAATTTACATTTTTATATTTTATAATCCCGAATACTTTATAGATAGACACATCACATTTTTAAAGTGATATAATTGTTTAATTTACTATTTTATTTTATGTTACCAACTACTGTTACATGATATATATATTGCATACTAATATTGTTTAATTTTTACGTTATCAGTTTTACATTTCTTCAGGCTTCTAAAACTTTTTTGTATATTTTTTGACAGCTAACTAGGTATATTCTGTTCGGTTAATCTATATACAAGCACAGCAGGACATAAAACTAAAAAATAAAATAAAATAAAAGTAGGTACCTAATTGGTTTTATAATTAATGAATTCTTTAGTTGAATATCTGAGTCATTGTTATTTGCATAAGCATGGAAAAACAACCACGGTTTAATCTCTTTTTACTAACATACATAATCGTACATGGTGTCCAGAAAATTATAGAGATATGGTGATAAAGATAGTGGTTCATGCGAAAACTGTGGATCAACATCACATTTGGAATCGATTGTGAGGTAAAACTTTTATGATTTGAAGGAGTTAATCGAGTTCGAAGCTGAAATTATTTAAATCTATTAGAAAAATATTCACTACAGGGTGACTATCAGCCGCGCTGTTTATTCTATTATGTTTATCTTTTAAATGCCCGTCTCCAATAATTTCTTAATGAGAAGTTCCCCGACACAAAAAAAAATGTAAATGCTCAAATCGGAATTTAATTTTGTTCCCTGTGTGATGTAGATTCATCAATTTCTCGCTTATATCACAGTTCCCGGACACAGCGCGCATCGCTCAGAATATTAAGTTCACCATTCAGTAAATATCCACCAAATTCTATGGCAAACAATATTTTTAACGCCATTATACCTTACTCCAGCGGTTTTTTCTTCTTGGGATGTAAGTAAGTTTATCCTTTCTTCGGTTAATGAATTTGCGCGATAAACGATGTATTATACCAAAGAGAGAAACACTAAACAATTTTTACCTTTAATAGTGCTTTCAAATATTCCTCAGAGGATCGTTGGTCAATCGTCTTCGTGGAACTTCCTCCCTTATTTATCTTTTTCATTCAGCCTTACGATTTATCAGGATCTGTAATATTATTTAGTTGTATCAAACAGCAGAAGACTTAGAGCCGACCACAATGATAATAATAATATATCTTTAAAAGAAAAGGAAGCAGAGGTTGCCAACCCATTGCCGAGGAGCTTTTTCTTGGGCTTTGTTCTGGTGAAATAGTTTTTTTATTCAATGTTAATTATGTAAAAAATCTTTAAATAAACAAATTAAAATATTGATTCATAAAAAGCTGTCCTTGTTTTACCGATAATACAATGGAAAATGATCCGGGGAACTAGCGTCATTGATCCCCTCGGCACAGGTGCGTAGTCGAGAAAAACCCCAAACGCTCACCCAATACGAACATGGTTAACATTGGCCACATGAGCACGGGTCGCTTCTACGACTCGTTCTTAAGTTAAACAGCTCGGTTGTGGAATGATTTACCGGCCTCTATGTTTTCTCTCTCCTAAGAAAAGGGTCTCTTCAAGACCCATGTTCACTCCTTTCTGTTCTCAAAAAGACCCTCTGCACAGCCTCTCCACAGATGATATAGACCCTGAGTAAAATTATTTTCTCTAGGGCCTCCTGTGAAGGCGTTTATAGATAAGGATAGTTCATTATTGCATCATAAAATTGAATTTGACCTTTATGAACAAGATATTGAATTTGACCTACATGAAAAAAAATTTGAATTTTACCTCTATAAACGATTCAACATTAAAACCATAGACCTTCATGAACAAAAAAATGAATTTTACTTCAATAAACGATTCAACATTAAAACCATTGACCTTCGTGAACAAAAAATTGAATTGTACCTCTATAAACGGTTCAACATTAAAACCATTGACCTTCATGAACAAAAAAATGAATATTACCTCTATAAACTATTCAACATTAAAGCCATTGACCTTCATTAACAAATAATTGAATTTTACCTCTATAAACGATTCAACATTAGAACCATTGACCTTCATGAGCAAAAAACTGAATTTTACCTCTATGAACGATTCAACATTAAAACCATTTATATGGGTTTAGTCTCAATGTATGTTAGTACATCAAACTTGCAGTTTTTGAAAACCTTAAAATTTTCGGATCCTATAAAAGTTTATGGACCCCCCTGGATCAGGCAGAGAACAATCCGCAGAGGAATAGAGAAATAAAAGAGAGACTGCGGTGTATGGCACATGAATAGGGGTTGAATAACTGATAATAGTTTTGAGATCCCGCTCCTCCGGCACGCGCACGTCTCACGCACGTGAACTATCACGCACGACGTGCTCGGGAGATACAGAGATACCGAGATGCCACGCACGCAATAGCACGCACTTCGTTAGCTTCGCCCTTTCGACGGCAGAACCCATCTATTGTAGGAGTTCGAACAAAATATTTGCTCTTTTAGCGGTATATTTGGTGGTAGAAAGAAATGTATAATGTTTCATTTGAAATTTAGACCATTTCGGTACACACTTACAAAGATACAGATGAAGGGTTTTGCGGCTCCCGTATTCGTAGCGCGTCGGATACGGGAGAAAGCGATGTTTTATTTTTTTTAGTTTTCTTAGTAAATAAGTAGCCGGTAATAAGCTTCGTAACATTTTTCCATAATTTATTTTGTCTTATATATTATCGAGGCTTCTGACTCACATGAATTTGTAATTTTTGACTCATTTGAAAATTAAAGCTTTTTCTATCGTTTCGGTTTTTTTTTAAATATATGACAGCCTGTAAGAGTCAACATTAAAAATTATATTTTTATTTCTAAGATTATCTACGACAGTTTGTGGTAGATAATCGTAAAATTTGATTTTATTTTTCTGTCTCATAAAATGATTAAATATAAACACTTGTGTATGTGCTTAAATCGATCGTTTATAGACTTCGTTTACAAAGCAATTTGTATGCCTATTTCCTATATTCGTTGTGATTTAAGGCACACTAAGAATATTTTTTAAATGGCTTGTGTATTCGTCGAACTCCGGTTGGAGAGGGAACCAAAAATATTTTTTTATGTTTTTGTTCCCCTAAGGTCACATATTTAGCTGAACAGGAAAATTAAACCCAAACCGAATCTATTTTTGATTTTTTTACATTTCCTCCACGCAGGAGGCCAAGAGCGAAATAATTTCCCTCGGGGCCTATGTCATCTTTAGGGATGATGTGTGAAAGGCCTTTCTAGAAAAGGAAGTAGAGGATGATCTGGGAAGGAATAAGGTATGAGGTGTGGATAGGAATCTGGGGGTCAGGAATGTCCTACGTATGAATCCATCTCTCCCATTGATGGCAAGGCGCTGTTTTTTTATGTCCTCATTAAAATAATTTTATTATGGTCAGACAAAATATGATGTGGGTTGATATTTTTGAGAAAAAGAGAACACCAAGCTTTGTCTCTGCATTTGAAAGTTTAATATATTATGTGGGTACAAAATTTAGGAATTTAAAATCAAACGAGAATATTTCTAAATCAACATCTAATTTAACTAATCCTCTTCTAATAATGGTGTCAACGTTCACCATTAATTATAAGCATATGAGATTTAAAAGCAAAAAACTATTTTTATTTGCCTTTCCAACTTTCATCTAAATTGAAGGAGTTGTTGGAAGAATCGTTCTTCATAGTAAAAAACCTAATAACAATAATAATGGATTCTTTCATAAGAGCATCTTCACTATAAGATGGATGGATGTTAATAAGGTTGAGAATGCCCCCAGTTTTAATTACTTAGTATCACTCCAAAATCTCTCCAACTTACACGTAATATCAGACATTTCCAAGCTAAAGAAGACATGTCATAATCAAGTGAATCAAATACCTAAGATGGATCATGTCAAGTGTACGTGTAAGATTAGTGCGTATCAGGCGACATACATTTAAAAATAATACATTTTCTCCACACACGAGATCCTGAATCCAAATTTAAATGAATGTGTATGAAGCAAGGAGTGCCGAGCCTGTGGCGGTATATTATACTTTCTACCTACTGCTACGGGGAAACGAAATGATGGTTAGTTAGATAGTTAGTTCTCAGGAAAAAGGGAAAACTTTTTCGAATTACAAAATAAATTGTATCTAATCTGAATGCGTAAGATGATTTAGAGGTAAGTAAGTGTATGACTAAAACGAATAGCATTATCACATCGTATACGAAGCCGCGCTTCTCGAAGCCAAAATCGATTCGTTCCAGTAATCCTGATAAATTGGCTTATTGCATGTCGGCCATCCATAATTTGTCATGAACATACTACACATTGTGGATAAACACGTTATGAGAGCTCGTTAGTATCCCTCCACACACGACAAATTGGATACGCCGAGGAATAATATGGCCCGATGGAATTTCTCTTCTTCTTTTAATTGTTTTGTTTATTTTTTTAGCAATGGGTGTGAGCCCACTCTTAATATGTCAACCTTATTATAATGTTATTTGTTGAGATTAATTAATACCCATTTGATTTTTCCTAATCGGCTTGTAGATGAAATAATATTTTTTATTATGTTTTATACAAGTAGGTGTAGGTTAATCTATCAAAATCCTGGCTTCTACGTGATATTTGAACATTGTGGTGGATACAATTTACCCAATATACAGGGAGTTGAACCCTAGTGAATGAGAATTCAGAATATTAACAATGATATTGTTGTAAGTAATAGTGTTTAATGAATTATACCAGACCCAGACCGAGGAGGGAAGCGAGGTATGAGGGGATTCAGTACAGCTTCTCCAGGTAACAAACTGGAAGTCAGCCGCTGAGGACAGGAGGAGTTACAGGCGGATGTTGCGGAAGGCCAAAGCTCCATATGGGTTGTAGCGCCATCGTAGAAGAAGAAGAAGAATAGTGTTTAGCAATCGAATTGCCAATTACTTCTCAACCTGCCTCTTACCCTCAACACTTTCTAGTATTTTTATTATTATTACTTTTTGAGACAGTCCCAACCGCTCCAAATCATCTAGGTCTGGAAGCGGTGGGAGTATGGCACCGCCAATTGGGGTGTGTTGTGAAGCTGAAGATAAAAGGGAGGGTAGGGGAAGAGGAAGAGATAATTTTGGAATTACCTGGCTCTTCAGATGTGGTCTCGAAACACGTATGATATATTATTTTTAATTGATAAATTGTGAAGTGCCTAACACAACATCAAATCATTTTTTTGCAAGATTTGAACTCTCGTCGTGTGTCATCTTCTTACAACATACTCCTATTATGTAGTCAGGAATTCTAGCTCCGGGAAGTTGGGCTTCTAGTGCGGTATTCACATATTTTTATTTTTCTTATATCTACTGTAGGTGATTTTTACAAATTGATTATTGAGTCTTCTTTGAAGTAAGCCTGAGAATAGCAATATTTTTATTGATTTTATCATTCGTAGCTAATAGTACCCACATTACGTGGTTTTACCACACATGCGCCTAAAGTATCTCATTACCACAGAACTTTATCAACTTCCGTGTTTCGTTTACCAGTTTCAAGACGAAATCTTTTTGAACGGTTTGTTATTTTGGGAATATGTACTGCATTATTTTTAACCGATTTATTGAATTTATTACATTCAGCTTTCAATATCGGATACTTACACGCTTAAAAATTAATCACGTTAAAAATGTGTCATTTGGTAGAATTTAATTAAAGAAATTCAATAATTCAAATCCAAAAATGAAAGATGCAATAACAAAATGAATTACTCTGAATAATGGTTGTATCGAGTTCATGGTTAAAAATACGTTATTTATTCATTCATATGGAATCTGTCTTTACGTCCAACCATTTAAATGGTTTACCGCGAGAGCTTGGAGCAAACCGGTCTAGATGGTCGATACAATGGACACATAATAAAGTGATATTTCACGTAGATTGTTAACAGTTTGTTAATAATATTCACTGATTTTCTGCCTGAAGAGGATACCCAATTAATATGTGATAACAAAAACCTCAAAATAGCCCCAAAACATCACTAGATATTGTTAATACTAGAAACTTTATGCCTTAAATTAAAAAACGCACTTTGATTAAAAATGCTTTTATAATTTGAATCGATTTCACCGTCGATTAAATATAGTGATTATTTTTGTTGCCACCGTTTACGTCGTAGAAATATGTGGTAGTGAGAGTGAGCATTGTGAGCAATGTTTCCGTGAATTTTTTTTTTTAATTTTTATATAACGTTACATTTTACTATTACATTTGATACTTCTTGATGAAATTTAGCATACTAGATATTAAAAATAAGAGGAAAATGATCACTGTTTACCTACCTCTGATTTCGAAAAATTTTGCGTAGAGATTGGAAAATTCGCGGAACTTTGGCTAGTTTGTAAATAAAATCAGAATATAAAGTTTTTAAAAAAACGAGTGTGCTTTTGACCACACGACTGAAGTAAAACTTCACTAACTTATGCCGTCCATTAACAATACAACAATAACAGGAATAAAAATATCCCCATTCCCTCAACATCCTCATCAACTCAACTCAACTCAACTCAACACAAATCGATTAGCGTTTCACTTTCATTAGCGATCGCTTTAATTAGCGTTCGCATCGATTAGCGTTTCATATCGATTAGCGTTTCACTTTCATTAGCGATCGCTTTAATTAGCGTTCTCATCGATTAGCGTTTCATATCGATTAGCGTTTCACTTTCATTAGCGATCGCTTAAATTAGCGTTCGCATCGATTAGCGTTTCATATCGATTAGCGTTTCACATCGATTAGCGTTTCACATTGATTAGCGTTTCAAATTTTTTCGTAACGTTTCATATTTTTTCGTAACGTATTCATCATTTTACCCCCAAGTGTCGAGCGTGCGTAAAGAAGTTTTACTTAAAAAAAACAACATGAAATTTTCATACGTAAATAACATTTGCTTGAAAATGGATTTAGTCGTATTTGGTGCCAGATCTGAATTACCAAATACCCTACAACCTTTCTCTATATCTATTTTCTTTCCTTTCCCACTCCTTTCAGCCTCATTAAAATTTGAACGATTTCATAAATATCTAAATATTATATTTGAACTAAAAACGCTAATTCCAAAACTGCCCCAATTTGAGTATGACGTATATAAGGTAAGACTACTGTTTTCTAACACTACTTTCAAACCCCAATATTGGGGATGTCGTAGACCTACTAGCTCCGGATAGTGGGCAGATGTTGAAAGTGTTGACGTATTAAAAATGTGTTTGCAATATAAATAAAGTTTGCAACCACCCAGCTCATGAATTGTAGTACTGAAACAACACACTCTCTTAAGCTCTTCTAAAGTTGTTGATAACATCCAGTCATTTTTAACCAAAATTAAATATTCAGATTGGAAAATTGCAGCCGCAGATGTACAGGTAGGTGTTTTAGGAGTTTTTTTTAATAAATGGTTTGTAATTCCCGTATTCGTACCTTGTAACGATCGGAAATTAATCACACCGATAACTGCGTTATAAACGATGAAAACGATCCGAAATTATACACAAGAAGCGGTTAATTGTACCATTATTAAATGGTTGTAAACCATTTGCTTGTTAGATGTTTAAAAATTGCAAATGCATGGTTATTATGTTCGGTTTATGATTCAAAGTCTTTTTATTAACCTTGTTAGCGTTTCAAGGAAATTGGCAACAAATGATAGCACTACGACGGCCGGCGTAGTCCAGCGGCAAGGCTCTTGACTCGCACTCCGAAGGTCGCGGGATTGAATCCCGGCGTGGCAAATAAAATTTATTTGATTAATTTGTGTTATTTCACAAATTATTCATTTAAAATAATATATAGTAATAGTATATTTGCGACACGTTCCAGAGTGTAAGATACTCCCTGTATCGCCCTGGTGTAAGACCACCATTCAGATTTGAAACATTGCTTGAAATGTCTTTAGCCGTGTTTTGTGACCAGATCAGAATACCCAGGTACTTCCCCACCTTCCTCTTTCCTATCATCCTTCCCCTCCCTACTACCTTCAGCCTCACAACATACCCCAATTTGGGGATGCCATAGTCCCACTGGTGCGGTATTCATGTAAACAAACAAAAAAATAAGATCCAGAAATATCGATGGCAGATGCATTGTACAATAATTATCGTATGGGAATTTGAATTTAATTAAAACCATTGATGCAAAGTTTAATAATTTCTAGTTTTTAATGTATAACATTCTCTCTTTCTTTGATTTCGGTTAAATCAAAAAAAAACGGTGTTTCTAATTTTTTATGTTTATCGAACAGATTGGTGAGTCTGATGTTTAAAGCCAATAAGGGAATAATAATTTTTAATTTTTATTTAGAGATCTAACTAACCATCATGCAGGGGTAGGCAGATGGAATGAACTGCCACACAACTCTCTCGTGACATACACTATCTTCATTCATAATCGTACATTATTCATTGCTTACCGGCTCATGACATTTTATTTTATCTTACTTAATATATAAAACAAAGTCGGGTTAGTTACACTATTTACAACTCGAGAACGGCTGGGCCGATTTTGATGATCTTTGATTTTTTGGATTTGTCTCCGCACCAGATAACATAATAACTATTGAAACATCACAAAAATTAACGAAAAAAATAGTGATTAATAAAATTCTTTTCCCCATACATTTTGTATGGAACGAATTCTCATATTTTGAAAGACTGCAGCAATATTGTGATAGGTATAATATTGAACTATACGTGAATTCCAAAAATTCAAAAACGTCAAATGTCAATGCGCTGATTGTTTTGCATTTGTTCTTAATCACTAAATGTCAATAGTCGAAAATGAGACAAACGGTGAACGTATGTCTGCAACCTCTCCAAAGGAAAAATACAATAATTATAATAAATCTCTGAAATGAAACCCATTTTTTTCATTTTAAAATAATTTGTCATAGGACCTTTGTCATCTTAGCGCATGTGGAGGGTCTTTTTAAGGAAGGGGAGGACAGGAAGTTCTGGGAAGGAAAAATGAATGAGGGATGGGTAGGAATCTGGGGGTCAGTGTGTCCGGGAGTGACGGACGTATGAATCCATCCCTCCAACTGCGGTGGAAAGCAATGGGTCGAGGGAGTCCGGCTGGAAAGTTCAAAAGGCCTCCCTCATCCAGTATCTCTCGATTCGTCCCGCCACGTAGCAGTTGGGCAGAAGCATTCGCCGCCAAGACCCGGAAACACTTCACCCCATGAACCCGGGCACCCCTGCTAAATTACCACTTGGGGTGACTTATGGCAGAGGTGTTGGTTATCCAATAAATGGTTCCCGGGGCGGCGGCTTCCGTACCCGCCTCCCAAATTCCCGTAATTAAGTGGAAAAGAAGAAAATCACAAAAAAATCCATACACAACGACATCTCTGATACTGACAAAACCAAAATACGGACAGCTGCGCATGATAATTGCTTCATTGTGTAATTTTTAATTTAGTAAAAAAACTGAATTTAATTCAACAGTTATTGATACTGAGGCTAGTTACTTAATAATGTTTCATAAGTGACCGTTTTTTTGTCATTTTTTCAACTACCATACTAGGCTTATGCACGTGTTGTGGAAGTCATACATGACATAATTCATACAAGAACTAAAAAATATATTTTATGGAAACAACTGATCCGACTAAACAATTGATTTGATTGTGTCATGTCTTCCTTGTACTTCTTCTTACATTCACTTTCACAGATCGAAAGAGTTTATTGAAAGAAAATTAATTCCTGCACCTCAGCTTTTAGGACATTATTAGACTATGGGTTCGCAACTGCTCGTGAAGGATTTTCTCTGGGGTCGCCTCGCCGCCCTAAGTAAAAATAGATTATATAGTAGGTACCTAATAATATTCGCTTTTAAACCGTGTATATCTTGAAGTTTGAAAAACATAATTATTTTAATGTAATATCCGAATATAATCTGTTATTAGAATAAACGTTATGACCCCTCGAATATTTATCCGCGAATCTCCGATCACAGACGACATAATTTGCGCTAGCTTAGACAAGCATTCAATATGTGGAATGGAATTCTCCAGAAGTTGTTTTCTTAAACTAACAAGGTACCATCTACCATTTTCAGGAAACTGATATTAGGGTTCAAAGTTTGAAATTCGAGTAAAATAATAAAACTCGACATTTATGAGAAAGTGAATGTGAAGAAAATTATATGGTGAAACCTTGTTGTTCCAAGGGCATGAGCCCCATTTTGAAAGGGGGGACGGCTTTTGTAAAATGGTATCCCGATCCGAAGTTGGAAACCCCTGTACTAGACTCAATTAGTTGCCTGTCGCACCTTTTTTTAAAGCGAGGAGTCGCGCGGGGTCGCCAAAGACCCCCAAAAACTTGTTTTTTTTATGTATTTTGTTGATTTTTGTTGAGCCTCACGCCGAAACACACGTCTGTATCTTACAGCGCAGATGCTCAGTGCGCAGACTGAATTTCGTCAGCGATAGCGTCAAGTATAGTGCCTTTTAGGAAGCTACCTAAGTAAAGAATCAGTGGGAATGTTTAAAATGTACATAATTGGCATTTCTATAAAATCTTGGTTTTTAAAGACCCCACGCGACGGGTCGAGGGTTAAATTAAGATGCTATGCAACAAATAATTATTCCTACTAAAAAGTTTCAAATATTTCTCATTGCCAAATTATTTTATTTGCTAAATCTCCTTAACTCTATATAGGCACCTACAATTACATTACAGGGGGAAAAATTGCAATATCTGAAATGCATACTTCATACATAATTATACACTGCGTTAAAATGTAAAATCCCATACAAACCGCCATAACATACACACACAAACTAAACACCTATTCGCGGTAAATAGTCTTACATTATGGCAGCATAAAATATCATGTAACCGAACATTAAATCATGTTTTCTAACGTGTTCCCAGTTATTTACCTGCAGACAGGCGGTGGTCAAGCGAGGACAGGGTGTTGCAGGAGAAATGTAAATACCCTCTGATGATAATAAGCGGCAGTAGGCGCGCCGCATATTGCATATCGTTATTACGGAGATTGTACAAACCACAAGACGGTGCAACTCACAGGGCTTATTGAGGAACGGGAGAGAAACAGACTGTACCATCGACAATTAACATTTTTTTTAAATGGGTACAAAACAAAAATTGGTTTTAAACAACTTTATTCCCTTTTTGGCCGTACTTAGCACTTCAAAAACATTTACATTGTGTATGCGCTCATAAAACTGTTTTAAACAACTAATTAATTCATGCTACTTTGTATGCGCTTTAAACTTCTTTATTACTAGCTGAAGTCCCCGGCGATGCCGGGCTTTACACAGAGTTTTCAAATACTCCTTTATATATTATATATTTCAATCAATTTAAACAAAACTTTGACAAATTATATACCTTAACCATCCGCATGAATCACCCTATATATTTGTGAAAACCGCATGAAAATCCGTTCAGTAGTCTTTGAGTTTATTGCGAACCGACAGACGTGGCGGAGGACTTAAGTTTATAATATGTAGAGATAACACATGATTTTGTTTTATTCCACTTTATCTAACATTAGAGTGGTTTAAAACACATTATGTATGTGTGTTGTAATTGTAGCAAGACATAAGTTATTTGACCGGTCAGTGGCTGAGCTGGCATTGCATCTGGATCCCACATAAGCGTTGAGGGTTTATTTCCTCGGCGGCTCTTAAGTGGCTAGGTCCCCCATCACGACACAAACAACATTTTCCGCTGACAGTGGTGGTGGAAGATGATTTTAAAATAATTTTCAGTGTTTCGGTATCCCAAGAATGTTTGTCTCTCTTTAAAAAAATATAGAAAGGAAAAAGTAGGTTAAATCATTCATTTATTATTGAAGTGATTTAAAAGAAATCTAAGAGTTAATATTGTAATAATTATGGTGAGCACATAGAAGCATTTTACGATTAAGTAAAATTTAATTTAATGTTTAAACTCGATCTCTTCATTTACAGCCTGCAGGTCGAGGAGAGCTAACGTCAGAGAGGAGAGAGCGCCAGCGCCACATAAAAATAAAATAGTAGGGAGCAACCTCGTTGTTCCAAGGGCAAGGGGGAGGGAGGGTATTTTTGTAGAATGGGGTCGCGATCCGAAGTTGGGAACCCCTGAATTAGACTCTAGTAGTTATTAAGTTAAGATACTATGCAATAAATAATTAATTCCTTTTAAAAACTTGCTGGTTCCCGACATGCGTTGCTATGCCATTTAAAAATAAATTGTTTCTCCCTGCGTGTCCTTTTCCATTCCCCGTCCGCCTCCCCTTCCTCTACCGCCTCCCCTACCCTCTCCCCATTCCACTTCCCCCTATGTGGATTTAAAAATTTTCGATTTGGGGGTTGGGTATGGATACCGCCGCCCCGGGAATCATTTCTCATTTGGTCACCTCAAGCGTTTCACTACGTTTGGTCTTAGCAGGGGTGGCCAGGTTGAGGTTTGTCGTTGGCGTTTGCCCACCTACTGATACCCTCAACACAGCATTCTCAAAGTTGACTTCAGCTCTGAGTCAATTCTTTTCCTTAAAGCCTCCTGTGTGAAGACAATGTAAAAAAAAACGAGTGTGCTTTATACCACACGACTGAAGTAAAACCTCACTAACTTATAAAAGAAGAGAGAAAGAAAATGTGCGCGCGCACTGCTCTCTCTTGCTCCTACAGTGTGATACAGATACAGACAATAGGTACTGTTTCTTAGATATACGAAACGTAACTGGCTATGAGAGAAATAAAATATGAGCTCGCACCTCTCGCTCTCGCGCCTCTACAGTAATATACGAAACGTAACTCTCTCTCTCTTTCTATCTTCACTAACTTATATCTCCCTCTCAACTTCCGTTCGCCTCGCCCAATCACACTTTTCGTAACGCTCTCGTCGCGCATTCACCAGCTTAATCCTCAAGTCAAGCGTGCGTAAAGAAGTTTTACTTCAAAAATAACTTAACAATCGAGTTATTGTTCCAATAAAACTAAAATTGGTGCCACCAGTAGAGAAAAAAGTTTTAAAAAAGCGTACAGGTATTTTGTATTCATATTAATGCGTGAGGGTATAAATTTATATGGTTTCTTCGGCTTTTCGAGAACAAGTATTTAGGGAGTTACGCAGTGCGTTGAAGAAATATTTTATCCCTTGGGGAATTTGTTAGCGAGAGATAATAAATTCCACTTGCATTATCTTTGACTTATTACGCTGCCCTTTATTTACAAGGATTCAAGTCGCCCGCGTATATCATCACGTGTATGAAAATTACCATACGCATTGTCTTCTATAAATAAAAACGATTTGCGATTATGGCAAAATCTAGGGAGCGACTAGAAGGTAAACATAATTCAGTTTACTGGGTTTATTTCTTTAACTATGGTGTAATTTTCATGAACACTTATTTCATCAAATAAACAATGATCAAATTAATCCTTTTTAGATAATACCATATTTTTTAAAGGGTATTTTCTAAATAAAAAATTAAATGTTTAAACATACATTTATTTTTGTAATGCTAATTTGGGAGGCGGGTATGGTTACCAACGCCCGGGGAACCATTTATTGGATAATCATAAATGGTCTCGGAGTTACCGCAAGTGGTTCGTTACGCTTTACCGGGTTGCCTGGCGGGCCAGATCGGGAGAGAACTGTTTGGGGAGACCCTCTGACCTCTCCAGAGGTCTCTCTCGACCCATCATTCGTCACTTTAGGACAAACCGACACCTAGAGTTCTTACCCACCCTTCATATATTTTTCGTTCCCAGAACTTCCTCTCCTTCCTTATCTTAAAAAGACCCCCCACATAGCATCTGTCATCAATCAATTGTCCTCTGAACCACCTGTGTGGGGTTAACGCGTTTGGCGTGTCTCTCCGTTTGTACAAGTGTTTGTTCGAATCAATGTCATTAGAAAAGTTCTTCGGAGCATCTTCCATTGAAATACCTCTAGAATAAACACACCCTTTTAACGATACGTCGTTTGAACGCAGTTAAAGTGACAACAGTTGAGTGATACATCATAGTGGTATTCCGTCTTTGTCTACTTTTAGACCAAATTAAATTAAAATAATCTTCTTATATAATAAAAGAGTACATAAAAATCAAAATAGGCTTATATGTGAGTTGTCTATGCGTTGCTAAACCATTCATCCTATTGGGATGAAACTTCTAGGATTTCATGTGCGCATGGTTTCTATATATAATAGTGAGCTCTGGCGTCACGAAATTATGCGTTGCTAAATCATTCATCCAAATGCGATGAAACTTTGGGGATTTGATGTGCGCATGGCAGCGATGGTTTCTATATATAATAGTGAGCTATGGCGTAATGAAATTATGCGTTGCTAAACCATTGATACGATTGCATTGAAACTTTGGAAATTTGATGTACTTATACGCGCGATGATTTCTATACATAATAGTGAGCTCTAACTACATGATATTTGTATTCAAAAAATGCAATAGGTGGCACGAGAGCTGTTTGAAAACTGAAAGTACCGGGACTAAGTGTATAGAACGCGGGGGGGGAGGGGAACGCGGGAGGGGGGTTAGCGGGACGGGGAAGCGGGAGGCGGAAGAGGAACGGGACGAATGGCAAAGGACACGCAGGGAGAAACAATTTCTTTATTAAGTGGCATTGCAACGCATCTCGGGAACCGCTAGTGGATTATAAAACATTAGCATTTAAAGGTTTCATTATTTTTTTTTATTAATTAAAATTAAATATTTCACGGTAAGACGCTCAGCCCTTCAAAATATTAAATAAATGAATGTACCCAGGTTCAGATGTGAATCTTCCCGGTGCGTTTAATTCATACCCGGGGGCTGCAGAGCTTTGACAGCCTTGTTATTGGACTGAGCGGGTTAAATTTGTTTTCTACTCTTTTACATAAACGTGTTGTTGGATTTTATGAAGGTGTTACTAGTATTTTTACGAGCAGGATGCAGGATGTCGATGATAATGCAAAAAAAAAAAAATTTGATCTGTATCCTCATCGGATATATCATTATTTTACTTGAAGCAAAAGACCAACACGCGAAGCCACTTTTATGCATTTAAAGAATGTGACAAATAGAAACGACATAAGTATACTTATATGCTTTATTAAGTTTTTCTCGGCCAAACTTAAAGCTTTAAAGTTAAAGTTTTTACGGTGCTCCAGATTTTATGTCCGGGTTGAATCTTTCCCAAATGAAAGACTAAACCCTTCCACACACTTTTCCACAAATGAATATCTAGTAAATTAACGCAATGTAAGTTCACTATATAAGAATAAAACAATACAAGAACAATACGTCAATCCACCAGAAACATAATGGGAAAATATTTCACCGACTCCAGATATTTTCATATCAGAGGGTTCGGCTCTGATGAAATCCTAACTGGTCCGATAAATCCTACTGATCCCTCAATATAAATATTTAAAAAATCTTTCGTAATCCTACATGTATTTAAAATGACCGACTTTTGCATTTTTATGTACAGATTTTTTGACAAATCTAATACGCCTAAATTTTGAATGAGAGAGCTAGGTATAATGCCAGTAGCCGAAATAACAAATGGTAATATTTTTATAGTCTGAGAATGCCAAATTCTTTTAATTTCATTTCCTAAATCTGTATATTTTCTTATTTTTTCAGAAACAGTTTTCTGAATATTACAAGAATTTGGAATAGCGACATCAATGATATAAGTTATTTTCTTAATTTTGTCATGTAAAACTATATCGGGTCTATTATGACTAATTGTTCTGTCTGTCAGAATAGTTTTATCATAATAAATTTTATAAAATTCATTTTCTAAAAATGAATTTGGTTCATATTCATAATATGGTACATTACGGCAGTCAATCAAGTTATGTTTAATTACCAAACTTTGGTGAATTATTTTTAAAACTTGATTGTGCCTAAATGTATACTCGGACGGCGCTAATACAGAACATCCCGATATAATATGTTCTATAGTTTCCGGAAAAGCCAAACATTTTCTACATAAATCATCAATTTGATTTGCATCTTTTTTTTTTTTTATAAGTTTTTTATTCCAGTAAAAAAGAAAATAACATTTTCACTTACTTAACTAGAATATTGAAGTTATACATAGTTTTACATTTCATAACCTTAAATTGCATTAGATTGCAGTACTAACATTTACATAACATTATATTACCATACGATATTATTCACTTTCACTACTTTGTTTTTTGTGAATAAACATGAATAATTTTTTTTTGAATTTGCACATACTTTTTTCGTTTTTGATATCATCTGGAAGGCAATTATATAAGTTGGCCCCCTCGTGACTAATTGATTGCTTACCGTAGTTAGTATGAATGGTGTTTAAACGTATATTATCGTGTTGTCGTGTAAAATGTTTGTGTACTTGGGACGTTTTTATGAATTCTGTGTTTGTATGTATGAGTTTATTATTTATTTTGTATATAAGGAGACATATATTGTACTCGTATAGTTTTCTTAATGTTAGCAGTTTTGTTTCCAAATATAATTTTTTTGTGGATGTTTTGGATTCATAGTGAAATAGTTTTTTGATTAGCTTATTTTGAATAACCTGTAATTCATTGATGTATGTTTCATACGCATTTCCCCAGATTTCAATCAGGTAATTTAGGTGTGAGTGTACGAGACTATAATATAAACTTTTTTTTAATTTAATTGGTAATATATATGATAACCGGCTAAAAACGCTAATTAAGGGTGTGATTTTATCTTTTACATCTTGTATGTGTTGTTTAAAAGTTAAATGCTTGTCGATGCACAGCCCAAGATATTTTTCCTGTATCAGGATTTGCAGATCGTTATTTTCAATTTTTAAAGGTACATGAGGAGGAATTATTTTACGGTTTGAGCTTAAAATCATGTATCCTGTTTTTTTAATATTCATTGTTAGCATATTTGATTGGAGCCAACTGCAAATTCTTTCTAGGTCACTTTGTGCATTTTCTAGTAGTATGTTTAGATCTTTACCCCAGAAGAATATTGCAGTATCATCTGCGTATAAAAAAATTTCACCGTTTAATTCTAATTGTGAAATGTCATTGATATAAATTTGGAACAGTAGTGGCCCTAGTATGGATCCTTGCGGAACTCCATAGTTTATTGGAAGGTGCTTACTATTTTGATTGTTAATGCTTACGAATTGCTTTCTATTGCTAAGATATGATTTGAATAGATTAAGAGCAGGACCAACTACACCAAGTTTCTCGAGTTTCTTGAGAAGTATATCATGGCTTACTGTATCAAAGGCTTTTTGAAGGTCAACTAGTATTGATAAAATATAATTTCCACCATCAATACCACTCCTAAGTTTACTGATTAAGTCGTTTATTGCCGCAAGTGTGTTGGATTTTTTCCTAAAGCCATATTGTTTTTTATAAAAGAATGATTTTTTTAACAGAAAATTGTTTAATCTTTCGTAGATTACACGTTCAAAAATTTTTGATAAGATTGGTAAGATTGAGATGGGTCTGTAGTCTGGATCTTTGATGATATTCTTCCTATAAGTTTTAGTATTAATGACTCTATCTTGTATGGCAAGCATAAAGCCTTCTATTTCTGCGCTCAACTCTCCAATACTCAACCATTTGTACGAAAATAATTTATTTTTTATTTAATAATTTCAGTACGAAAATAATTTTCCGTGATTTGTATATTATAATTAATTTATTAACGGCGTACTCAAATAACTATATTTGGTTATTTACTCAACAACTGATCACAATTTATACAAAAGCTTAAACACATCGAGTGACCGTTTAAATTACAAAAAATCTAAATAGCGCTGATGGACGATTTGAATTTCATTAACGTGATGTAGTTTACATTTAAAACAACCCAACCTTTTGTTTCGCACCGTCGTAGTTAACAGTTATAAGTTAACTTTTAAGAGTTTAATAGTGACTATTATTTTATTTTATTCTTCATTATAAGCACCTCCTAAACTGCCATAACAGTTTTCCGGCAGGTCAATTTTACAATATTACTTATAACACTTAAGCGCACATTTAACGAAAATACACAATATAGAAAGTGATATCTCAAGTGACCACAGAACAAAGGTGTAAAACCCACAGACAGTTAGATATAACACAGGCAATAAATACACTTAAAGGCACACAACATACTTAAACACAGTAACAATAGCAATATTAAAAAACTTGTTCTGTTAATCATTTTTTAACATTTTTTTTAGTTCAGTGATGCAATTTGATTATTTTTTTTCTACGAACTGGCATCTTATTAAATATTGTAGATACAAGATAAGTTAATGTTTGCCAGTATTTATTAGTAATTTTTGCAATGGAAATACCCTTTCTTCTGAATTAATCCTATGCTGTGTGAGTGATCTACTTTTTAACATAATATGGAACCGACAATAGGTTTTGGCACACAATTTAAAACCATCCCTCGAACAGGTAGTATTTTAATTAACTCTTATTATAACTTTATTACTTCTTTTCGGGTAAATACTTTTGCTTAACAATACTTTTCGACTACCATAATACGGGCATGTGCCTAGCGTGGTAGTCGAATCACCTGTAAAAACTCTATAAAAAGAAATATGAGGAATAAAGAAAAAAAAAGCATATATTATACACAGTGTTTCGGATTCTTTGAAAGTTACCCATATTTGTCTTTCAAGAGTTTCCCCAAGTCGTTATTCCGCGTCTGATAGTAGATTCCGCTACGTATGGCTATACTTTTATGTATCTTCTTTATGAATAAATACTTTTGCTTACCAAATGAATATAACCTACAGTTGTCTTGCATCTTTTAGTAGATTATGCTGTGTGTAGCTATCCGTGCCAGGCGTAAAAATATTGATAAAACAACTAATTATTTATTAAAAAACAAGTTCTGTTAATAAATTACAAAACCCATAAACAAGTTAACCTTTTGAGGGTCAGTGTCATGAATAAGTATTAGTTGCATAGCATGTACACATAGTTTTATACCGCCATGGTAAACTTAACATTTTTGTTATAAAAAATCTTCAACAATGTTTAGTTATATTCAAAATTAGAGAAGAAGTGACTCAAGGGATAAATAAAAACGTTTATAATATGAATATAAATAGCTTTTTCATCATGCATTTCATTTCGGTGTTTTGCATCCAATTCAACATCGCGCCACTGCAGAAGTTTGTAGTGAATAAATATCAATTTAGATTAAGTCGAAGACAAGGGTTGGGGACGTCTCATCAGGACTTTGAATAAATTGCCATTCGAAAGGAATAACAGACTTTATTACCATTGCACCTGTAGTCCACAGTCTCCAGTCTGGAAACTTGTTCACGTAATCCTAGTTGGGAAAATAAAAATGAATACATGAATATTGTAGTTCAGAAGCTTTGGTACTTGTTAAGATATTCCGTTTTTTTAACTTTCAGTAAGCAAATATTTTTTTAAATACGTGTTAATAAGTTAGGTAAGTTAAAGTCTTTATTTTGTGACTAATTTCTAAATTGTTGCATTGAAATACGTATGTCCATTGATACGAGTACAATTCAAATGCCCCGGAATTTTTTTAATCAAATATATTTGTAATAGGCATTAACTTTGTGGCTCGCAATAATTTTAAAGTTGTCTATAAAAATTTACATGTTTTTATTACAAATTATGTTAGTTACTCAGAGCGGTTTATACTCATTAACATTAATATAAAAGGTAAAATAGCAAATAATTTTATAAATAAATGTTGAATGTATTAACCCATGGGCTTATATTAGGTACCTTATACACTTATTTTTTAATATCCATTTAGAGTGACAGATAGGTACTTTATTGATTCTGAATAAGTGGCAAAAACCCTCATTCAGAATCTAAAAGTTGTGTGAAATGGCATAAGTCGTGCATGGTGACCAGATCTCTTGAATCTGTGTTTCCTCTCTCCGATAACTGCTTTTCCAGTAAAAAGACTCTCCAAACAGCATCTCCAAAGATGACATAGGCCGTGAAGGAAATTATTTTCCTCAGTGCCTCCTAAGTGAAGATGATGTAAACAAAAAAGATCAGATAGTCAGGTACTTCCCCATCTCCTTCTCCTCCCACTACCTTCTGCCTCACAATGTAGTGCCTCAATTGAGGATGCCATAGTCTCACTGGCTCCAGATGTTTGGGAGTTGTTGGGGCTTGTGTGCGGCGTTCATATGAAAAAAGGGTTGGTGTTTGAACTCCATTATGAACTACCCGACTAGATTTCTTTTACAATAATTTATGGGTATGCCTATTTGACTATTGCAAAAACTAATTTAGACCGGGCGCTAGAGGTAGTTGAGTATGCAAAATGTGAAGACCGAATTCCACCAATGAATTTGAAATAAAAAAAAAAGGTCAAAGATTAATAATGTGGATCTTGCCGGTCAATTTTTTGGTCCATTTCTTTTTACCCCCTCTACTCTTGTAAACGGAATGTATTGAGTACACATTTTATTGATTATTTCAGTTACAATTTATAGTTTTTTCTAATGGTAAAAGTGATTATGTATTCTTGAATGAAAAAGAAAACGAAATAAAAAATATGATTTTATTACTTTTATTTTCGTTTTCTTTTTCATTCAAGAATACATCCTCACTTTTACCATTAGAATAAACTATGAATTATAACTGAAATAATCAATATAATGATATAATGTCACGTACTCAATACTTTCGCTTTACAAATAAGAGTAGAGGAGGTACAAAAAAAATGGACCAAAAAATTGACCGACAATATCCATATTATTAATGTTTGACCTTTTTTTAACTCAAATCCATTGGTGGAATTAGGTCCTCACATGCTGCATACTCAACTACCTCTAGCGCCTGCACTAATTTTCAAAACCAGTTTGTCGAGAAAGGATAATCCTCAACATCTCATCTGAAACTAGAAAACTGACCAGTGATGTAAAATCAAAGCAAGTACTTTTTGATAACACATAACATACCTATCTCTGAATTCCACGTTTTGCCTGCCCCTATCATTAGCATATATTTCCGTCAAAATCTCTACAATGGAACGCATTAAAACTTTTGCTCCCTTATCTAACAGATAAAATTTATTTTACGTATTTTCAATAGGGGCTTCCCAAAATGACGAGTCCCATTGCTCTGAGGGTAAATAAGATTGCCCCCAATCTTGTCACACGAACGGCGTACCTTTATTTTATTGGATTACTTTTTGGATTTGAAATTTGGATGTGTTTTTTAATAATCCCCCCACATTATTTCTACCCCCGAAACTTCTAGAATTTTATCTCTCGGATAGGGGTGAAAGTGAACATTGTTAAAATATTCACCTTGAGGCATTTTTGCATTCGTATAGAATAATCAAGATGAACATTCCTTTATCGAAACAAAGCCTACAGCAGAATAATTTAGTTTACTGAACTATTTTTCCCACTCGCCAATGAAAAATAAAATTGCAGAAGGTACGTGGGACTTGTTTTACCACCTGGCTTTGCAATAGCTCTACCACCCGGGTTTGGACACTCCAGACGGGAGTAGTTAGTGACTCTTGTGCGGCATTCATATAAAAAATTTAAAAAGCCAGGTACTTTCCATACCTTCATCTTTCACCTCTACTTAACTTGATCCTTCAGCCTCAAAATGTACCTCATATTAGAAATTCCATAGCCCCAATTACTATCATTTGGGTACCACGTCCCGGGATATATTTATTGGATAACCAACTTCTCTGCCATAGTTCACCCCAAGAGTTTCGCTATCTTTGGTGACTGAGCAGGGGTTCCCAGGTTCATGGGGGGTGAGGTTGGTCTTTGTCTCAGTTTTGACCTCTCCAGTAGAAATCTCTCGGAACATCGCCTTGCACCACAATGGGTGTGATGGATTCATACATCCATCGCTCCTGGACACACTGACTGTCACTGACCCTAGATTTCTATCCACTCCTCATACCTTTTTCCTTCCCAGAACATCCTTTCCTAACTCCGGATGGAGATAATGTAAAAGAAAAATACTTATAAAACTCAGAGCAATTGGACATGTAAATAATGTCGTTGACCCATCTGCTTGTTAAGGAATAAATACATCCCAAAACACGTAATCACGTTATACTTTCATAAGACCAAAAACGTTCCAGAGCGACCTTACATTTCGCTCTCTCGCATCTCTCTTCTTTTCATGCAAACATATGTATTTTTCTTTTAAACGAAATAACACTTCTTATTGTCTTTGAAATATGAAAACTATCTTCTATAGATATTTTACAATCTCGATGCAAAGTGGCGGTTTGATGATACCGAGGCTTCCGGATTGTGAGGTGCGAATATATTGAACCAAGCAGACGGGATCGACGGAAATCATTTCGAAAAAATGATTATTTTTTCCTCAATACTTTGGTGGAGTAGAAGAATTTTTTCGAGCTCAAAGACCATCTTATATTTTCTTTATCAATGTCGATTGGTTCCATAACCGTAGTAATATCATCACTGCGAGGCCGAAAAATTAGAGTTAAGGAATAAGGCATTAAAATAAATTGTCAATTACTTCCCACCGTTATGGAGGAGCCTGTAAGGGGACATATCCTTCCAACTCCTGTATTGTGTGACAGTCTTCTTATCCGCTTTAGGTAATGGAAATGTCAACCAATAATTTTTACCTGTAGAAAGCTTTCATGCTCGCTGCATTTTGACAGAACTCAACCCTTTTCATTTTTGAGTGGCTTAAATCCTAAGCCATTAATTTCTTAATTTCGACGTTCTTTCTCGGGTTTTTTTAGAGTGAAAGGTTCCTGACATCGAAGTAACGATGTCTTTGACGTTTTGTTAAATTGATCCCAAAAAGAAATGATAAAAAAATCAATGGTTTCCGTCAACCCGTCAGCTTTCATCTTTTAGCACTTTTAAATTTTTTTGAGGTCGAGCAAATCTTCGATGGGTTTTGACAAAGCATCCGGCGTTATTTTGTCATTGGGGAACCAAATGTCAATTTGTCACGACTGATAAGTCATTTAATTGAAAAAATAATAAATTCATCAGAAACGAGAGAATTATGAAATACAGGTAAAAACTGGTATTAGATTTGCAAGTAAAATATTTATTTCTAGCATTTTTTTTCATTAGCTCCATTCAGTCATCTTTGAGGACGTTGTATGATGGGTCTTTTTAGAAAACGAAGGAGAGGAAGTTTTTAAAAGGAAAAGGGTATGGATGATGGGTAGGAACTTGGGGATCAGTAGGTCCAGGAGTAACGGACGTATGAATCAAACTTTCTAACTGCATTGCGACGCTGCGAGAGAGTCCTGCTGGAGAGATCAAAAAGTATCCCTCATCCTCACTCTTCCGATCCGGCCTCCCACGCAGTTGGTGGGTAGACACATCCGCCGCCAAGACCCGGACAAACCTCACCCCATGAACACGGAGACCACTGCTTACACTGTTACCTAACATGGCGAACCTCTTGGTGAGACCCGTGGCAGAGGTGACAGTTATCCCAAGAGTTCCCGTGGCGGCGGTAAATTGAAAAATAGAAAGGTTACTAAAAATGTGTGGAGTTTTATGAGTATGTCTTTGTTATATTTGCTAAATAACACAGTTACGTGTCAGTAGGTAGTGTCCTGGAGTATAAAATACCTGCTCTTAGTATTGCCGTGGTGAGAGACCACCATCCTGAATCGAAATAGTGTACCTTGAAATCGTGGACATACAAATAGAGTATATGCTCGAAATACATTTTGTCGTCGCATGTAGGTACGATTCCTCGGCTGGCTAAATCCTACATCACGACACAAGCAACATTTTCCGCTTAAAGTGGGGATAGTAGGAGATTTTCAAACATTGTTGGGTTATTAGTAACCCGGGAATGTTTGTCTCTGTTTTTAAGATGCTTCGTTTTTCTGCCATATTCTAACAAAAAACCGAAACTTTGCACAGTCGGTGACGTTTAATAAATATCTAAATATAATACATTCTTACTCAGCACGGGTAAGCACCCAGTGAGGCTCAAATTACCAAAATAATGTTTTGTAAAAATACTACTAATGTAGCAATAACCTTATAGTAAGTATATTTCTGTATATGTTTAAGTCTCAACTCATTTTCAAAATTGCTAAGTAAAATAAAAAAAAATTAAAATTAGATATTTTTTTTCTTCGAATAGTAATTGTAAAAAAACGCTTCGTATACTTAACTAACCGAACACAACCCAAACCAAACAATAAAAAATAAAATAAAAAAACTTTGTTTCTGAACAGAAAATGGTATCACAGTATTATTTATAAAAGTTGCGTGTGGTTCATAGAAAAATATACCTACCTGCTTTGCAAGATGGTTATTAATCTATTTTAATTATTTTTTAACAAATAGGTCATGTTCAAGCACCAAAATTCTTCACTGATTATTTGATCATTAAGATAATAATTATAATTGATGATTTGGATAAAATTATTTAAAATATTTTTTTTTTTCACTACAATCTAACAATATTGTGTCTATATAATAATATGATATACTTTAACCCGGCGTGAATGAGGTGAAAAATTGTTACATCAGCTGTGAGGTAAGTATGACATACCCTAATATAGAATTGTTGATTTTGGTTACTGAAATGACTTTAGAATAATACTTATTACTGTAATATATTAATTAACATTAGGAAAATGAGTTAATACGATCAAATAACTCAGTTCTATTTATAAAAGTAAGTATTTTATTTATAAATAGAATTTTTTTTATAAAAACAAAGTAGTATTTTTTTAAGCAAAAATCAACAATATTTAGAAACTAAGACTTAATGTCTAAAAATTTGGGAAATAGAGATCAACTGTGTACACAAAATTAAAGAATAAATCTGTCTTATATGATAACACAAAATAGTTACACCGTATACAATAGTTACATTATATATATATTTTTTTTTTTTTACGTGAATACCTCACAAGAGTCCCAACTGCTCCCGTCTGAAGCCAGTGAGACTATGGCATCCCCAATTGGGGTATGTTGTGAGGCTGAGGGTAGTGGGGAGGGGAAGGAGATAGGGAAGAGGAAGGTGGGGAAGTACCTGGCTATTCAGATCTGGTCACCAAACACGGCTAATGCCGTTTCAAGCAACGTTTCAATTCTGAATGGTGGTCTTACACCAGGGCGATACAGAGAGTATCTTCCACTCTGGAACGTGCCGCAAATATACTATTTATTATTTTAAATGAATAAATTGTGAAATAACACAAATTAATCAAATAAAATTTATTTGCCACGCCGGGATTCGATCCCGCGACCTTCGGTGCGCGAGTCAAGCGTCTTACCGCTGCGCTACGCCGGCCGTCAAATATGTAACACAAAATAGTTACACCAACTATGAGGTCGGGTATTACGTACCCGCTCTATGTTTGCGCACGTGCAGCTTACTCCGCCACAGGCGCAACACTATTACTGTCGCTTTAAATTACTCCCCACACCACCCCCTTCAGCTACCGAGTTAGCCAAATTCCAGGAATCGTTAAGAAATAATAGGAAGAAATAAAATAAATTAATACTTAAGAAATATTTAGTGATTTACAAACCAATGGGTATGAGATACCCGACCTCACTCACGCCGGGTTAACTGCTATCGACTTAATATACAACACTGCCGCCATAGGTAGAAAGAACCACAGTGTTTTCACTTGTGTTGGCAAAATAACACTTTAACTAAAACATCCGAACACCAGCACAGGTTCTTTTAGTGAGGTGTTCATAAAATACTTCTTCAGATTATTAATATAGTTTTTTATCACCAGTAATCATTATTATATATACAAACTGTAAAAATCTGTAAACTGTATTTGCGATAATAGAAATAAATATTTTTAAAAAATCGTGTGTGTAGTTCACGTGCGGTATAAGTGAAACCTTTATAAAACTAAACTTTGAGAGAATGAAACGAATGTAGAGTATCAGGAGTAGAATAAATGTAGTAATTATTTATTATAACATGTTACCTACGAAGCGCAGCACAAATAGGAGGCTGATAAATCTATTTCGTTCTGAGGCTAAATCCTATAGTATAGGTATATGGGTTTGTCTCTTTTTAATGTCGCTCGTTTCCGTTTCACAAAGTTCAAAATCACAAAAGAAGTTTTCACTTAAATAAATAATATAAAATAAACTTATTGTTATGTTACTATATTTAGTACCAATATGTAGCTTTTTAAAGCCGCGATACAACCGTACAAATCCTGTGGGAACAGGTGTGCAGGTATCGAAATAATTCCTAACTCACTCAGTCCGATACTAAAGCTGCAAACTGCGGCGGCGGTCAAAATTAAAGAATATTTTTCATTTCCGAAGACCTCCAAAGAGCTGTCATATTCGTCAGAGAGAATGGGATCATGCGGCCTGTCAACGGACAAAGGATTCGTAACACCTTCGGGCCAAGGTGCGGTAAAAACTTTAATTTATTTTTACATCTGCACCGGAAAGGGTTGAATTGAACGCTATATTGTATTTGTGTTATGTCACAAAGATTTCTAGAGGATTACCATTGTTGTTCGGACAATAGATTCACACCAATGAGTTGGAATCGGCGTTAAAGGCTGTAATAACAAAATCTGATTATTTTGTTATTATTTGACGAAAATAATACCCAGATAGAGTTTGACATGTGGAATAAATTTGTGGAATCCTTTGAATGATTGCATTGTGTGCAAAATGCGCTTTAGAATGCATTATAAGATTTTTCCATTTGTTTGCTAAGCGGACAGTTGTTGGTAATGCGTAAATCCTCTTATAAAATACCTACTTCTGCTTTTAGTACACAATACTGTTATGTAGGATTAAAAATCGTTTGAGAATCACTAATAAAGCTAATAAAAAACTTGTTATACCCAAACTTTATGAAGTTTTTTAACAGCTAATGATTTTTTTTAATAAGAAATTTGGAGGTTCACACAGAATGCGAGTCTTATGTAAGCGTAATGCGGTAATGATTGTCCAATGGCATTGGGGATCGAAAAAAAGGATTTTAATTTATTTTATTTGTAGTTTTTAAACAGTCTTTAATCCTTATACATATTATTGTTTAAAAACTTTTTTTAGAATGAATCAATGACATATTTAAGCAATTTTAGCCAAAATTTGTTAATATTTTATTCTAATTCTATTTCCTTTGCTAATTCGCCAAATAGCTTAATTGCTCTTTACATCAAGGACTTTTGACTCTGTTTATTCTGAAGGGGAATCTTAGATCATTTCTTTTCCTCGTCTCGTTTGTGTATTTGTGCTGCAGTTTTTCAATTTTTCTTAGAAATTCAATTGATATATGAATATTAGTAATTTTTTGGTTTAAAAAAACGTAGTATTGAAGAAAATAATTTGTTTAAATGATAAGATTTTTAATATATATATTTCAATAATTCCTTAATTATCTAGTTCTCTTTTGTATATATCTCGAAGCTCTATTTTGTAGTATTGTAATTTTTCTGATGATGATTGAAGGATTGATAAAATGATTGTAAGGAGAATAATATGATATGATGCGAATGTGTATTGTAGAAGAAGTCAGAAGGACGTGGTAAAATCAAAAGTAAGATTAACAGATGGGTAATCATGAGACGATGTATGAACTTGAATGAAACGCAACATATACATACGGAGACATTGAAGGAGCTAAATTTTATGATGATCAAGCACATCATGTATTTTAATGTACTTATTTTTTATAAATAAAATTAACATTGTGATGGTGTCTACGGAACTGAATAGAAATATAAATTATAATCACGAATAGACGGACACGAGACGAGAAATGCAAAGCAAATTAGATTGCCACCAAGGAAGAAAGTAAGCACCCAGAAATTACTTATAAAAAATCCTGATTGAAATTATGTTCTCAGATTGAAATTATGTTTAAATTTAAAAAGGGTTTAAGAAATATGTCCACCTCAAATATTGACGTTATGTTAGTGATTTAATAGAATTAAATTTAAAATATTTGAAGTTTTATTATGTTTCCCCAAAACTATAATTTTTTTTTAAATACAGGTACGTTTTCTCAAATATTAGCACACTCGACGATGTGAGCTAACCCAAGACTAATAAATAAAATTAAGACCGCGTTGTTTGGCGGTCCGTCCTCTCTGCCAATGCCTTCGGTGAAACAAAGTGATGGATAGTTAGTGGTGTTGTTAAGATCTGTATCTATTATGAAACTATAAATTTTGGAATTTGAATTATGCAGTTTTAAAATAATATTTTTAAAAAGCAGCTCAACTACGGCCATAGTTTTACCACAGATGAAACAATCGGTTCATTAATTGCATAATTTTTTGTCTATTTTTGGCCTATGTCATCTTTGGGTTTTTTTAAGGAAAAAAAAGGAATGACATAAAGTTCTGGAAAGGAAAAGGATATTTTATTTTATTTGTGTACAAAAATTTACAACATTACAGATATTTTATCTAATTAATTGCAATAGTACCATTTTCACAGTGAGAATGTAGCGCCAAAAACCTTACAAACTCATTGAATTTTTCGAAGAATATGTCGAAATTTTTATTTAATATATTTAAATAGCGTATCGCTCTTCCCACGGGCGAATTCGGGTACAGATTTGTACGACTCAATCGGCAATATAATATGTTATGGCGACGTGCCCGAGAGTGAGACTCTGGTACAAATAGATAATATGTAAGGGGTGGGTAGGAATCTGGGAGTCAATATATCTAGAAGTGACGGACGCATAAATCAATCCCTCCCACCTTTGTGCAAGACGACGTTTCGAGAGAGTCCGGTTGGAGCGGTCTAGGTTAGGTCCCCCTCAACCAATCTCTCCCCATCCAGCGCAGCAGGTGGGCAAACATATTGCCCGCCAATACCTAGACAGACAGACCTCACCCCATGAACCCGGGTACCCTGCTAAGTCACCAAACGTAGTGAACTACTTGGGGTGACTTACGGCAGGGGTGTTGATTAACCAATAAATGGTTACCATACGGCGGTACCCGTATCCAAAATCATATTGAAAAAAAGCGTGTTCCTACCAACTTAAAATTATAAAGCCTTATTTTGTTGTAGGTCAAAGTTATCATCAAATGCCTTCTTGTATTACGATAAATAAATAATTATAAAGATACCGCCAATGTTTTCAAATTGATAAATCAATATGACCTGGCTAATATGATCAAAATAATAAAAAAAAGAATATTGAAAATGATTGTAAGCCTGTCAGATTTGCTTTTGTTTTAGCCCTCTCCATAGCGCCGATCGAACGTTTCATTCTTTTTCCTTTGTTTATTTTCTCCGGATTTTTCGCGGTGATATGATAAGAGGGAAGTCGTTCGTTTGAACACTTTTAATCTTGTTAGTGTCGAAGTACGAAAATTGCAAATGTTGTTAACGGCGATAGCAGATTGCCAGCATTTTTTTTGGTTTAAATTATGATTGAACATTCTTAGAGGCTTTTTGACCGGTGAAGTGAAGATGAAATGAAATATAGTTGTAATCAGATAAACAAAATTTTTGAAGGCCTTTTAAATTTTTTATTGCTAGTCCTTCAAAGCTACTGTAATCCGGGGTAAAGTCGAAAAGATATCATGTATTTTTTTCTTTTATACTGTTATACAAAGCAATTGGCATCCATTAACAATCACCCACATTTGACAGGCGATTACGTATAAAATCGATTCTTTATCCACAAAAGATACAGAATCGCTCTCCTCCGCACTGGTTAATGCAACAAAACATGCAAAATTTAGTTAAATTTTTGATAATTTTCGGCGTCATATATTCTGACCGTGTTATTTTAGATTCAAGCCGGTAACGTTTTTGCTAATCACACGGCACAGCTAATATAAAAAAAAACGAAATACTGAATCCATGCAATACCTTTTTTAGAGACGCGGCGACTTTATTGTCATATTTTTCCTGCTTTGACACCGATGTTCTTTGTAAATTTTTCTTTGTGGGCCTCCTCTCTTTACTCTAATTTTCGCTAATCGCGTTTTCTGCCTTAGTTCCTCTGGCCTCTTTATTGCTGCCCCTCCCCATCCCCTCCTCGTCAAGGAAGAAGATGACGTAATCAAGGCTACAACGTATCTTGGCATCCGGTCCTATCAATGATGGAAAAATAAGAAAATATGCTGTGTTTTGTTGGTCACTTAAAGCCGATGGAAATTTCAAAAATTTCAATTTTTAACCCGGACGCAATTTATTTTTCTATTCATTCTAATTATAAGTCATATTATACAGTTTGAATAAATAGGAAAATGAGAGCAAAGCCAACTATCCAAGAAGTGAGATTTTTTATTGCAGGAATATCTCCTTACTATTGTCGTTGTAGGTTTAGGGCATTTATTAAAAGTTAAGTATTAAAAATCTTGTAGGTGACACCATTTAAGTAAAAATATTGTTTCAGGTTTAGTCGTTGGTTTTGGAGACTCCTTTTGAATCTTTGTTTCTTGCCTATATATACTTGCGTACTGCGTATACTGTATATACTTGCGTTTTGCAGCAATAAACATAAAGTATGATAAGAAGTTGACGGCTTATTGTTTTCCAATAATGTAATTTTTTTAAATAATTTTAAGCATTTTTATAGGCATAAAGTAATAAATCACCGGCGTCGTCTCACCACATCGAAGCCTTATAAAATTGCATGTATTTTGTACGTTTAATTATATTCAACCATTTAAGAGATAAATTTAATTTTCTCTTACCTCGGCTGAAATTAATCTAATATCTTTTTTCAAATATCGATTAAAATTTAAAAAAAATGTAAATTCTAAAAAAAAACGCAAATTGAAAAACTTGGCCCCACTATGGCTAGATATCGCGAGTTTTATTTTCCTACTAACGTAGTAGGTATGGCAACATCAGTTTTCTTTTAAGTTGATATTATAGATCACTTTTTCTTTGTAATTAACTTTTCTGTGAAGGAAATGCCGAAGTTTCAGTTTATATTTTAACTCTTCCCTCCCAGCATTTTCCTGCATCCTCAACAGCTTAAGTTTCCGGGTTGTATCAAGCGAAGACAAAGATTTCCCTCAATGAAACGAACTTCGTTACCGACAAGACAAAGGCTCGCGAATCCGGCGGGAATAAATCCGGGTTCCTCTTTTATCGAGGGCCAATTTTTACATCCCTAATTGGAAATAAAATCAATAGGTTGTCGAGTACATAAACAAAAGACCACTAAAAGGTACTTATCTTGCTTACAAGATGATACAAAGTACACAAGATTTCCCCTCATAAAAAGAAAAGGCAAAAAGAATTACATTAGGTGCCTAATAATAGAAAAAAAAATCTCTGAATATTAAATGGAATCATAAGTTATCAAAATTTTTTAGAAAAAACACAAAATAACTTCTAATATTTTTATTTGATATCTATCTATGTACACAAAAATGTATTTTTAAAGATGACAAACATTCCATTGTTAAGAATAACCTTGCAATATTTGAACACCTCCTAGTACCATCATCATAAAAGGAAAATGCTTGTCCGAAAAATCCGTTTTCGATGAAAATTTGATGATTTATTGTGTGCACGCTCGCAAATATTTCCATATATAATGGTGAGCCCTGGCGTTACGAAATTTATACAAAAAAATTTCAATGGGTGGCGCACGAGTTATTTTAGGATCGTATTCCACACTTTGTTAGTTTTCTCAATATATTTTTTTTTACTCCAATAAACCTATCCCTTTGACTGCAAACATAGACATCGTTTAATTTTGCTTATTCAATATTTTTCATTTTCATAATAAGTATATCTATTGATAAAAGTGTATACGAGTATAGGCATTATGTTCTTCTAGCGAGTTCAATTTCAATGGTTCTAAGGAATTCTCCATACCTTAAGTAAAAGTTAATAATCTTAATCTTACACTTAAAATCTTAAAGCATATTAAGTTTTCTACATAAATTAAATCTTGATATTAGTTAGGCGTATTACAAATAAAATAATAATAGAATTTTTATTTTACTAGTAGAGGTTTTAATTAATATTTTTTATCCAGAAAATAATATTTATGATAACAACATGTTTGACCACGACAATTACAAAAAACTGGCTTTTCTTAAGAATCCTACCTGGAGAAGTTTTAAAACTGGGCTTTTTTATGAGCTCAAATTATTAAGCTTATTTGAAACTTCTTAAAACGTTTTAATTGGCGTATAAACCATTTCGCATTAGGAAAGTTTTGTGCTGCTTCGCAAAATTTTGTGATTAAGAAGAATTAAATAAAACTCTTTTAGGATTTCTTTTCGTAATTCAGCACTTGAATATAACAGAAGCCATTGTTTATTGCTGGTCCAATAATGGTATTTCCTGGTCATATTAGATCACGCAGCGAGAGATCCATTGGGCAGGCTGGGAACTAAGTCACCCCCTGCGAAGATGAAATTATAGTGCAGAAAAAAATGCTTTATTATTTACTTTCAGAGTGTAATAAAATTATTTTTTTATTTATTTTTTTAATCTTTTTGTTTCTTGCTAAAATTTTAAAATAAAAGAACTCATTTTAGGACAGGAAGAACATCATAAAATTCATGGGTGGGAAGAAATAGTTACAATTTTACATAGGAATTTAAGATAAGTAAATATGTATTTTTGTATATTATAATACCAGAGTAGTTGTAGATATTCTCCGTGTCACCTCGAAAAGTTCAGTTCAGAATCGAAAAGTTGATGGAAATGTCTTTCACAGTATTCATTTTTTTGGAGTCACCAGGCCAGATGAAAGACATTGCAATGCTGTCCGAAATGTTGGGTAAGGATGAGGAAATGCAACACGGTATATTACCCCAAAAGTGTACCATAATATTTTTATAATACTTTGGCAATACCGTTTATTAGGTTGTCTAGGTGTTGTCGGCGGGTTCGTTTGACCACCTACTTCGGGGCGGGCCGGATCGGGAGAGACTGGTTGAGAGACGTTTTGACCTCTGCAGCAGGACTATCTTAACCCATCGACCCCTTGCACGGTTATGGATGTGATGGTTTCGTCCGTCACCCCTGGACACATTGAAACCAGATTACTATCCACCCCTCATACCTTTTTCCTTCACAGAACTTCGAAAATACTCTCCGCACAGATATGACATAGGCCCTGATGGATTTTTTTCTACGGGGCCTCCTGTGTAATGCTAATGTAAAAAAAAGACAGATTTGAATACGAAATTCCCTTCTTCATTTTCTTTCGCTCCCTTTATCCTAATAACATATTATTTCAGGAAACCAAAATTCCACTGCATCCTGGTTTCTTTGTTGGTTTTTAAATAAAGTATGCAATATAAGTTTATATACTATGTGAATAATAAACCAAACTTTTAAACCTTGTCTTTATGCGAGCTCTTGTCCATTAGCTATTTTTTTTACATCAGCTCCACATTGGAGGTCCTGAGGAAAAGCAATCCCTCAGGACTAGCGTATTTGTATCATTTGCGAGTAGGTCGTGTCACAACACGCATTATTTGTTGATTGTTACATCAAATTGTGTTACTTATAGAATGTATATCAACAATATCACTGTTTGTTCGCGAAAAGCTTTACGAAATGGAACCATTTAATGAACAAAATCACCAATTTGGGAATATTATGAAATTTGTGGTGAAGATAATAAACTGACAGTTTCATTATTTGGTATTCGGCTGAATGGTTCGCAATATTCGGCCGAATACCGAATAGTAGTCGAATAATCGTAGCATCTCTACTCAGGACCAATGTTATCTTCGGGAATGCTGTGTGGAGGGTGTTTTATGAAAAGAAAGTTCTGGGAGGGAAAAGGTACGAGGGGTGGGTAGGAATCTGAGGGTCAATGTACGAATTCATCCCCCCCAATGCGGTGCAAGGCTTTGGGTCGAGAGAGTCCGGCTAGAGGTTAAAAGGTCTCCCTCAACCTTTCTCTGTCTCTCCCAATCCGGACCGCCACACAGTAGGTGGGCAAACGCATTCGCCACTAAGCCCTAGAAAAATGTCACCCATGAACCTGGGCACCCCTGCAAAGTCACCAAACGTAGCGAGCACTTCGGGCGACCTATATGGGCACCCCAAAGAAAGGTATTGGTTATCAAATAAATGGTTACCGGTTGGCGGTACCCATACTCGTCTCCAGAACTTATTGATTTAAGGGAGACGTAACATTGGTATGTAAAAGGGGTTGTGTAAAAATAATGCAGAAACTTACTGAACTCAAGACCGACAGGGCGAAGGAGCCTGGGAAGACCATATTTAAGACAACTTTCTCAAAGATTTATCCACTTTGGAGATTGTAAACTGGAGAGAGCTGGCACAAAACCGTGATGAGTGGAGGAAGACTCTTGAGTAGGCCAAGACCTACCAGGGTTGTAGAGCCAAGAGCGATGATGAAGTTGCAGGACCTTATTTGATTGGCAGTGTGCCCCAGGATTCAAATGACTAAATTCAACCCACAGAAATATCCATATTCATTGAAGTGAAGGTATTGTATAAATACGATTGGTTGTTTTCATCTCACCAGTAATGAATCAGCTTCCGGAAAAAGTACTGACATAGTGAAATGAAAAATATTGCATTCTTTATTTGTGGGAGGGGAATAGGTATACAATGGTAAATGTTTGTTCTTATTGTATGATCGCTTGAGTGGTGAAATTTGTCAATTTCAATTTCAATATGTCAATTTCATCCCACAGTTGTGATCCCAAATGAACGCTGTGTAAATAATATTCCCATCATGTTTCCTGTCAGCCTCTGTGTTCAATATCCACTGTTCGCAGTCCTCTTCAGGATATACTCCAGTGGCGTGCCGTACTTTTTAACTACTTTCTAGAAAACTTTTACGATCTTTTACTAGTATGGTAAGGTTCTCGATCTTGAATAAGTATTGGGCGTTGACGAAAATAAATAACTAAAAATACGATTGTCAAATGTTGTCAAAAAACGAAGATGATAACGCAAACGCTACCAAAATAATAAAAAAAATGATAGAAATAATTTTCATAAATAATCTAATTAAGGTCTATCTGTTGGAACTTATAAACACAATATCTTTATATACATGGTGTTAAGGGACGTACTTGGCTTACTTTAACCAGTGATACCTGCAATTATATTGATTAAGAAATGTATATGAGATATTTGTATAAAAGATATGTGGAAGAAATATTATTTATGTTCGATTTTCAAGAAAAAAAAAACATCCGGACAGTCACCGGAGACCAAAATTGCATTAAAGTTTTTTTATTCTAAATACTGTTAGGAATCACTTGTTAATAAAGTAAGTTAAATTCGTCCCTTTACACCCTATTATTTTAGTTGCCACTGGCCAATTCGCTCGTATGAGCGGTATCGAAGGGGAAAATCAACGAAAACGTCTAGTAAGAAGGTATGTAACCGAAAGACCACCAAATAATATACATAAATTCATATTATTTTTTATTTCTTTAATCTACGTCAAGACTAACAAAACCTTACGTAGTTGACGATGCGTTGCATTGAAAACTATTCGTTAATGCTGTTTACTAATATACCTATTTAACTGAGAGAAGAAGGAGATTAGAATAGGAAGTGAGTATGTAACTGGCTATTGGGATCTCGTTACCAAACACGTAAGTAATTTCAAGGAACATTTTAATTCTGAATGATGGCCTTTCAACAGGGAGATACTGAGAGTATATTCAACTTTAAAGTGCACAAATGCCTGTTCAAAGATCCCCATTGAGAATCGAAAAGTAGCTTGAATTTACTTTAGCAGTATTTTATAGCAAGATTTCCGCACCCTCACAACATACCCTCTTTAATTGGGGATTCCATAGTCCTTAATCCAAGAGTCTCATGCTCATCTGGTGGGAGATGGTGTCTTGAGAGGTATTCACATAAAATAGTAATTGTATTTCTTTCTAGTTTTTATTAGTTCCAAATGTGTAAAAGTGCGAACTTCATAAATTGCGTAAATACATTTATGTGCCACCACTGGCTAGCCCTGAACCTTTTACTCCCGGTTTCCCCGTTTCCCTGTTCGCCGCATTCACAAATAATGTCACCCTCCGAGGACAAACAGACAACAGACAAAACGGTTTTGTCATAATCAAATACGTACATTAAGACTTCAAAAGGGTACTTATAAACACAAAAAACCCACATGACGAACTACACAGCGGCCCCACCCCTGTTTTAAATAATGTTTGTCGAGCTACCCCTAAAGAGAGACGCCTTTGATGTCTCGTTTAAATATTCATTGCGAATTTTCACCCGTAGATATTTGTTGTACAAATGTTAAAATTACCTGCATGTAAAGTTTTTTTTCAAATGCGCCTACCTGAGTGGAGGTGATTTTACGGTTCCGTAAGCAAAACAAATATGCCGACAGTCTACCATTTATGATTAAATATACCGTGTTGGCGATTGAAAAATAAGCAATTAAAATAAGGTTACAAATGTAAATAATTTGTCAACATCAAATGTAATGCGGGTTTGAAATCATATGAAAAAACACGACATGTATCATTTTAAGAAAATGTTTGCTTTCACGCGTGAGATAAATTAAAATGCGTGGGTTCCTACCTAATTTCACTCTCGGATTAAATATGTTTTAGAGTGAATTGGCTCTCACCAATATTTGATGGAGTTAATAAAACATTGAAAAATACAGAAGTACAACAACGTGAATTCAAACGTTTTCATGAATATTTTAAATAGTTTCTCTTGATGGTGTGGCTAGCGGATATTGCTGTTTACCACTAAAATAATTTATTAATCGACAAGCTTGATCTTATTTTTTTCGGATTAGGTATCTGTTAAGTCTCGATTACATTGAGTGAGTTTAAAAGCTACTATCTGGTAAGTTTAAAAGCGGGTGAATCGGCGAGCGAGATTGTCATGATGACATAGAAAACTTTCTACTCGCTTAGTATAGTAGCGACAGTAGCAGCTAAAATAACGACTCTTGCGCGAATCAATTCGGTCGACATTTTGTAAAAACTTGACGTCGCAGATAGCGCCACACGCTCGCCAGTAGCGAGAATAACGACTCCCTGACTAATTCTGACAATTACGAAATCAGCTGTTGGTAGGCCGCCATCTTGAGCGAGTAGCGAGTAAAATTGATCACCTTTAAACTTGTAGATTGTCCACAATCTGCTAGTTAGATAGTAATACGATTACACTTAATGAGTTTACAACTAACAGATAGTGAATTTCTCATATAGTAGCTTGTAAACTCGCTCAATGTCATCGAGGATTTAGATAAAAATTCTGTTGAATAAAGTACCATTTCCTACTATGGAAACCGCTCAATATTTTAAACAAAAAACATTCAACGTTTTCTTCAGTTTAATCTTTAAAAAAAGTGTTTGTCTAAGATTCTGTAAAAAGTTGCAGGTTTGGAATTTTATCGATAATATAAAGTATCCACATTTGCGAAATAACCCAATTACTACAATACAGAAAAAGAAAAATAACCTCACGCAGAATAGAACACGAAATAAACATCAGAGAATAGGTACCCGAGATAAAAAAAACAGAATAATTGGATTAACGAAATTTATAATCCAACATATCCAAATTAGTTTTATACAAATAAGAATTCCTTCCACATACTAACATTAAAATGTTACTTGGATATTTTAACACCCAGATTTATCATTATACATACCCGGAATTAACTGAATTTAAATTGCAATAAATCACAGGTCAGCGAACGGCAAGATTTTTTACTATATTTTAATCCTTGGCGAGATGAATCATTAAAATTTTAACACGCCGCTGGAAGAATGATTTATTTCGACGTTATTGAAAAATATGCGTAGGTGGATAGGAATACATTTTATTTTATTTGTTTTGTTTATTCTCATGACGATGACAACATACTCGTTCGGATCCTGTATGGATGTGAGCCATGCAGCTAACATAATTTAATTTTGTTTTGTGATTTTGCAGTCGTAAACGTTCGTATCCAGTGGGACTATGGCATCCCAAAATTGGCGAATATTTTGAGCTGGATGCTTGCTGAAGGAGCTGTAGTAGGTCGTGGAGAGGTTTAAAATTACCAAGTTATCTAGCCATTTAGATCAGGTTTATTAACACGGTCAAAGCCATTTCAAGCTACGTTTCGCTTCTGATGATTTACCAGGGCGATTCTCAGAGTAACTCACGTTTACGTATAATTTTTTTATTCACTTTGATTTAAACTTTTGATGGTTCAAAACAAATTGATTTTAAAAGATTTTATTTGTTAACATTATTGGCGTGTTAACTGTTAACCTACTCACAAAACCTTACGAGAACTGGTTTTAAAGAAATTCGATATAATTAAAAAAAATGTATCAAACGTTGGCATACCAACCCCTAAAACATCAAATACAAAAACATAATTCATCAAATTCAAAACTAACCAAAAACACAATAAACAAGATTAATCACGATAATAAGTTACTAGCACTCCAAGTACCAATAAGAAGGAAGCTTTTATACATTTCAAAAGCTTTTTTATTTCCGTAACAAAACAAGTCTCGCTTATCGTTTGTTCCTACTGCTTATTAAAACATTTTTCTTCCTCTCGGATCCTCTGTTATTACTGGCGTACTTAGATAATAATTCATCTTCAGAGAATGCAGAATACTGATGATAGGAAATACCTAGAATCTCTCGAGGAACTTTTATTATCACGCCTTTCTTCGGTGATCAATAGTTCTTTCTAGAAAACCAGTATTGACGCAGGCATAGGTACCCTTTTAAATATCTGACTTCCGTCTAAACATGGACTACAGCCTGCAATAATGTACCCCCACGTCCTGTTTGGATTTTTTGCGTGCTTAAAGCGATCCACCTCTACGAGTAACACTCGGGATCGAGCAAAATCACGCACTCCCTTCACAGATGGCGAAATTCAGGCACAAATTTTAAAATGGTTTTCTGATCATAGTCTAAATAGCTTAAATACAATACACAATAAAACCGTATTGTAAAAATGGTTCGTAAGAGATTTTGCGATTCAAAGGCCTAATGACTTCGAGGCTTATAAAAACACTGCAGCGAAAGTCAAGAAAGATTTGATTGTAGCGAAGGCGAGATGGATTCTACCAACTATTTAACTAAAGCAACTACAATATTTCAAAGCTGTCGCCTTACAATTATGTTTTTAGGGCGTATTAACGTACGGAATCACAAACCGATCTTAGTTCTGCTGCTTACTGACTTGTTCAAAACATGTAGGAATCACTCTAATACCAATCATGTCCTGTCGAATATTGCTTGTTCAAAAAAAAAGACGTATCAAACAGGTATCAAATTTTTAACTTTATTACGTATCAGTACGTAGATATTATCTGTGGTTGTGTGGACATCGCGTTTAGGTCGCACCCAGGCATTCCGTGTTCGATTCCTCGGCTGGTTAAGTCCTCCATCACAACTCAAGCAACATTTTTGGCTCACTGAGGTGGTAGTAGGAGATTTTCAAATATTGTCGGGTTATTCGTGACCCGGGAATGTTGGTCTTTCTTTTTAAAAATAGTAAAAAAGACAAACATTCACGGGTTACGAGTTATGAATATCCCGACAATATTTAAAAATCTCCTACTACCACCACAGTAAGCCGAAAATGTTGCTTGAATCGTGATGGAGGAGTAAATATATTGTAAAGTTTCTCTGCAATCCTCTTCAGAGATATTCTTTCTTATTGTTACTGGGCCGATGTCTTCAGTACTATTTTTATAGATTGAAAGACTTAAAAGTTCTTTGTGATCACGGAGTTTGTTTATTATTATTTCGTACGTTTCCAGTATAGTTTAAGATGACATACTACGTCCTAATAACTGAGAAGCTTGGTTTGGTCCAAAGAGCTGTCGCAAAAAATGACTCAGCGTATCCGTCTTCGGCTATGTTCGGCACAAGTCGTAACCAACACCATGTGATCCGCATATAACATAAACAACTTAGAACTGATCATAAACTAATTATGATGCATACATATTAATATGAATGGTTTAAAAATAATTGACAATCCTCTTTTGTTCTTTTTTAAATGCCCATCCCATTCCAAGCAGTTCTAATACTCCATTAACAAATCGGCGTTTAAGGGAAGCACTCCGAGGAATAAATATTTGTTGAACTCAATATTTCATGCCTTAAGTAGGAGAACGTAAACAGTTCCAGGGGCTATCATTAAATCCTTCATTTTCATAAATGGGCGGTAGCTCCTAGGGATTTTATTTCGAAGTGCGTGGTTTCGTTTACTAAGGCAACATGCGCCTAAGTAATGAAACTTTAATAATAAAATAAATGATGGTACAAGCAAAAAAAAACTTTCAAATCATCGAGAGCATTTTGTGAAGTGTAATTATTATTACGCTTCCTACAATTTTGATAACTACTTACCTAAAAGCAATTACTTTAATAAATATATATATGTATATATATATATTTTTTTTTCTAATTTTGTAAAAATGCTTAGGTGTACGTCCGCGTGTGTATACGTGATTGCCACCAAGAGTTTGTAGAATGCATTGTCATCGACAAAGAATCGATCTGCCGAGTTTCAGCTCGACCGGATGTCGTGAAGTAGGTTAATTTCCCCTACGAAGATTCCACTCCAAACACACATTAATTCAATCAAGGAAACAAGAGTGAAATTCAATTCACGTTTGTATTTAAAAAGGTAATAAATTGTCTTTCCCTGGAACGGTGCTCTAATTTGCGATTCCTCGATATTTCCAAAAAGGTCTTTTTTTTTAATTTTTCATTAACATCAAAAAAATTATACCTTCGAATTTTAACATGGAGACAAAAACTTATTATAGTGCTATTTAGCCAATGAATTAACCTGTATTTTACACTTTATCTCATATTTGTAGTATTGAAAAAAAAATTAAAAATCGTAAAGTTAATAACCGCGCTTATCCTTGAAACGGGTTTTTTTAAACTTTGAAACTGCTATGAGAGGTACTTACTTATTCGTGTCAACATAGAATATTTTTGATTTCTGTATGTTAACTGTGGTATACTTGATAATGAAAGGTGCATGCATATCTATGGGAAAAGGACTTAATTTTAACTGTAAACTGCAGATCAAAAATTCGGCGGGAAAAAAATATTTTAAAAATTTATTTTTAACATCGTTCCAAATTAGTCCACGAAGTTCGGATTTGCGACATCTATTTTCATAATAGATAAAGCATTTTAATAGCTTCGTTTTAAAATAAATGGCTGGCTATGGAAATGTTTTAAATGAATACAATAAATGTTTTACGAATGGTAGGAAAATGTGGTCCAATTTTGGACCGCTATCAATCGCAGAAAAATAAAAGTGGCTCATTTTTCGACCATAATCGCTCCAGTGGCTAAGTCAAATTCCTTGTGGTAAATACTTGCCCATAAAAATCATTTATTTAACGAAAATTTAAATAAGCAAAATGCAAAATTAAGCACCTGACAATCAATTATAAGAGTTTTTTATAATTACATTAGCAAGAGCACAGGTGTTTACTATTGACAGGTAATAGCACATCCACATGTAGAAATATGCTCGTATGTTCAACTAAGTCACGACTGACCCCAGTGAGAAATACCTACTCATTAATTCCATAGTGACCACGGGGGAGTCGGAATGATTAACTTCTTCTCACACTCCTCATAACCTACATTTCTGCAGTAATATAACACAGACACTATCATGCCTATCGGTGATATCCGTACAAATCATCTAAACGACCATTATGGTATCACTTAAAATAAATTTTCATACGTATGTGTACAAGCTAACATGTATGTACAATGTACATATGTTATCAATAATATAGTTAAATAGTCACATTGGGGTTATGTTTATTACTTACTCTCTTATTAGGGCTTACAAATAATGTTGGGATTTATAACTGAGCTAACTAGAATTTTCAATAATATTAAGCTTATTAAACTATTTTATTTTGCATTTATTAGAAGTCAACCTGAATACAATTCTCTCATCTGGAACCCACAGCTATTGAAATAATACAAAATAAATTATTTCGTTTTAAAATGGGAATTCCAGAAATTATGTTGAACTACAACACTCTTTTAAATGATATGAATATGCTTAAAATGTCAGACAGAAGTATTTTTACAGATTCTATATAAAAATAACTCTATTTTAAATGATATGATTATACTTTAATTGGCAGACAGAAGGATTTTTATGGACTTAGTATTTCTATATAAAAAGCTCCGTAGCACATGGTAGAATTGATGCGTCAATTTGTAAATTCCTGACCAAACAATATGCGCAACTTTCACGACGCCCCAGCTCGTTGTTCCAAATGCTATGTTGAAGAGACCCGCAAGGATATTTCCTTCTTCATAGTAAAAAATAATATTATCCTAGTTTCCTGCTTCACAACAAAAAACAATATTATTTAGAACTAGATTTACATATTAAATAAAACGTATGTTAACATTTGATGCATTTCGTGGAATAGTTCCAATCGTACACTTTAACGCATGATCAATTTTAAACACTGGTTTTGATGAGCTAACACCGAAAAATACAAGATTTCTAAAATTCCTCTACGAAAATCTAGAAATTTATCCACTGAAAAGACCGACGTTGTTAGGTTTTTCATGTTTTGTTGGGGGGACTTATAAATTGTTCGGACCACGAAACAGATCAAACCGGTCATATTTCTCAGAGATCCATCTTAAACAAGTTAAGTTATTCACAAACTCACTAATACATTTCATCCACCAAGAAAAAAAAAGTCATTTCCTTGCAAGCGTTGATTGAAGACATGGAGACGTTTGATAACTTTTTTATGTGGTGGTTTTTTGCTAAGTGGTATGTGTAAGAATTCCGGTCTTGGTTTGTAGGAGGAAATGGATTGACACGGCTCTGAAGATGGTGCCGATAAAGTGCCGCGAAACCCCAAAGTCATAAATACGAGGCGTACGCAGGCCCAGTCGAGATTAACAGGCAATTTAAATGATAATCTCCATCGTGTTTGTGCAACCGACTTTATTTTTCCTTTTCGTTTTGGTTTTGTCCCACGTTAGGGGCGGCGTGGGCAGCTACATAAGCCGTTTAATTTTACACTAAAACATTATCTTTGTGCAACCTTTAATAGGTATAGGGTGAAGGGATTTGTTTCCTTTATTACTTGTCGAAATTTAAACACAAATAATAATAATTTTGATAATATAAAAAAAAATATTGGATGAAAAAGAAAAACACACACTATAGGTTAATAAATTAGATGCCACTGGGATTTGAATCCCGGTCACCCGCTTGCTGGGCGATCGTCTTTCCAAATACCTACCTACAGTACGACACTTCTTGTTTAACAATCACTTATTATTTTTTTCCTTCATCAACCAGCTGTTATATTTTCTCTATCCATACATATGATCTATAGATACAAAATGTATCTATCAGTTGCCTTATTATTCTTGTTGTTTTTTTTTTACATTAGCTCCTCAAAGGAGGCCTTGAGAAAAAAATCCCTCAGGGCCTTTGTTATCTTGTGAAGGAAAGGAAAACGGTATGAGGAGTGAGAAAGAATCTGAAAGTCAATGTGTCCAGAAATGATGGACGTATAAATCTTTCCCTCCCATACAGTGCAAGGCGATGGGTTCGGCTGGAGACCAGTCTCTCCCGATCCGGTCCGCCACGCAGTAGGTGGGCAAATGCATTTGCCACCAATTCCTAGACAAACCTCACTCCATGAACCCGGGCACTCCTGCTAAGTAACCAAACGTAGCGAATAACTTAGGGTGACCTACGGCAGGGGTATTTGTCATCCAATAGATGGTCTCGGGGGGCGGTATTCATACCGGCCTTCCAAACAGTTATGCTTCTTATTCAAACTTCAATAATTAGAATGCCGACGAAAATAACAAATTAAAGAGATTTTTTTATAACTAATTACGATATGTCATCAATATTGGAGAAAAAAAAACAATGTATCATTGTCACATCAACAAATACTTAACAAAATTCAAACAAAAAACTATATTAAAATAAAATAAATACTTCACGAACAGAATGCAATAGGTACCTACCTGTCTAGAGATTATGTAGATATAATAATCTACCGGCTATTCCTGTTAAGGTATTATTGGTAAGCAGTCGTCGGTAGCCGGGAACCATTTATTGGACAACCAAACCTCTGCCATAGGTCACCCCAAGTGGTTTGCTACGTTTGGTGACTTTGGAGGGGTGCCCGGGTTCATGGGGTGAGATTTGTCCAAGTCTTGGCAGCTGATGCGTCTGCGCACCTGCCGTATGGGGGTCAGGATAGGAAGAGACTGGTTGAGGGAGGTCCTTTATCCTCTCCAGCCGGAATCTTTCGACCCATCGCCTTAATAATAATAATAATATTTGGACGATTTATATAGCGCCGTTTTTGTGAAAAATCACCTCAAGGGCGCTGTACAAACTTACCATACATGCCTAAAATCTAAAAAGACTACAAGCTAGACAAACAATTAAAAATAACTTATGGCTAAAAATTGCATACACCGGTTCATTGATCACTGATACGAAAATATATGTACAATATTTTGACCAATGAACGCGGTGCTGCCTAAAAATTAATTAATTAATCGCCTTGCACCGCGGTTCGAGGGATAGATTCATACCTCCGTCACTGCTTGACACACTGACCCACCCACCTACCCACCCCCGATACCTATTTACTTCCCATAACTTCCTCTCCTTCCTTTCCTTAAAAAAACCTCCAAAAAGCATCTCCTAAGATAATATATATATATATAGGCCCTGAGGGAAATTATTTTCGTTGGGGGCTCCTGTGTGGATCTAGTGTAAAAAAAGTACATAGTTCGGCAATACATTCGAAAAAACTATACTTTTATTTATTAATTAACATTTAAACCCGCTAAACTATTTATGTAGTTTGTCAGCAGGTACAATATGTCCACATTTTATTTAATAAATTGGTACATTTTCAAACAGTGTATATGTATAATGTTGATGTTAAAATAACAATTAGATAAATTCTTTGAATTACAGAATAGTTTAGTTGTAAATACATAAATAGCAGTATAAGCCGTATATAAACAAGTACAAACGAATTTAATATAAGCAAGTGAATATAATCAACAAGTAAATAAATAGTTTCATATGAATTATTACAAAATTATAATGATATTCCATTTAATTCGAAAGTGAAGTCCCGCCTCCCAAGTTCAATTTAAGAGGCGGGAATGGGTACCACCGCCCCGTGAACCTTTATTGGATAACCAACACCTCTGCCATAGGTCACCCCAAGTGGTTCGCTACGTTTGGTGATTTAGCAGGGGTGCCCGGGTTCACGGGGTGAGGTTTGTCTAGGTCTTGGAGGCGGATGACCTGGTCACACTGAACCCCAAATTCCTACCCACCCCCTTTACCCTTTTCCTTCCCAGAACTCTTCTCTCCCTCCTTTCCTTAAAAACCCTCCATACAGAATCCCCAAAGATGACATAGGCTCTGAGGGAAATTATTTTCCTCAGGGCCTCCCGTGTGGAACTCATGTAAAAAAAAAAAAAAAATTGGGAATACAAGGGCTTCGGTAGGGCATCAATATGAATCATCAGTATCTAATAACCATTATTAGATTATATTTGACTTTAACAGTAAAGACGTTATTATTTTTAATTGTCATTGGGAGTTTATTAAATATTTTTGGTACAATATAGTTTAGAGTTCTTTCACGGTATTTATTGGTACATTTCGGAACCACCAATCCTTCATTTTGAGTGAATCTTGTATTATGTTTATGGTAAACTCTTTCCATATACAAGGAATCAAACAATGCAACATGTTGACTTATAACCAAACTCAACTCAAAAACCAAACCACTAGGTATCGGATTGTACTGAAAATACCTTCTGCTCACAACTGCATTAAATTCTGGGAAACGAGAGAAATGAATCATTTTAGAATAAAATATAGTAACCATTACGATAGTGAGAAATGTGGATATCCGCAAAGAATGTAAGGCTGATGTATGCATAATGAGTAAGATTAAGAAAGGGACCCTCAGATGGTTTGGGCATGTAGAGCGAATGAACGAAGAAAGCAGTGTAAGAAGAATATACGACGCAAATGTGAATGGTAGAAGAAGTCGTGGACGTCCGAGGAAGACATGGCACGATCAAGTGAATCAGATACTTGAGTCGGGCCATGTCAAAAGTCAGAATAATAGAAGATAATGTATGAGACGATGTATGAATGTGATTGAGGCAAATAGTGTGTGCCAAGACCGAGTTGTTTGGCGGTCCGTCCTCTCTGCCTACCCCTGCGGGGAAACGGCGTGATGGTTAGTTAGTTAGTTAACCATTACCCATTCTACTCAATTCCGTATAATACTATGGTTTGTAACCAATTAGTCTCCAAAAATACGTATAAATATACTTAAGTCGCTAAAAATGGTAGTGGTTTTGGTGGACTATATTAATTTTATTCAATTAACTAATTCTTGTCGGCATTCATTCTTTGAAAATGTCCATTTTTCCTTAATTAGAAAAATTTACTCATCCTATTGACGAAATAACAAATACTTTCGGTAATTTCGTACAAAACTGATATTTTTAAAGGCTTTTTGACTTGCTATCTACGTATAAACGAATTAGTTTCCTAATAAAAATAGATTTAAAAATATATACCCTCTTCAAACGTAAAATATCGTCGTTCATTAATATGAACCAAGAAAGGTATCTGCGAACGCGATTGTAAAGATATATTTGAACGGAGTATGGCGACAATAGATTGCTATGAATCATGACGAGGAACGTATTTATACATTGACAAAAAATGCTGGATAATGAATGTCCGCCATAATTTAAAAACACTTCCTACGCTTTGAGCTTTTATTCGATTTATTTTTTATGACACCTCAGAGGCTTCTGGAATGCAGTTTTGACTCCCAAATACAGTAGGCTATATAAATATATTATTTTATAATGTAGTATCAAACAATGTTTATTATGCTCCTTTAAAATACCTGGTGCCTTAATTTTTTATTATTTTATCATAATACCCTTAATAATTTACATGAGTTTCCTATTCACACCTTCTAATAAATTCTACGATATGGAGGCATCAGCAACAGTGTTAATGAGCGGATTATGATGGATATTGAAAATGAGTTGGGAAGGCGTAACATGTTTTTGAGTATACTAACAAACCAAAAGCCAGTTGAGACCGAGTTACCTGTTTGTGAGCGTGCTACCTGAGGTGCAGGTGGAAGCGGTGTGCTCTTAGCATGCCCGAATAGATTTGCTTATGAGCAAGCTAGTGTCGATTATTATGGGGAACTGGCACTATTCTGATTACTTGTATTTTTTGAAAAGACTGTTATAGCACGTGTGTTAACTAAATAGTTGCTTTAAGCACGCGTCTTCAGAAGAAGAATCATTCTTAAACACAAGCACACGTATGCAGTTGCAGAGCACGCTAATTTTAAACATGCTCGCAAGTTTTCTTATGTATGAACATGAGTGTCCGTACCTTTACAAAAACCAGAATAAAACGTCCTTGTTCAGCAATTAGAGCAAAGAATAGTTTAAAAAAAACTTTCTTTTTAGCTGTTTTGTGTGTTTTCAGTGACCGTTTACTAAAAAACCCCGTTGATAAAACATTCAATTGATAAACGAGCGTGTATGTGAAAACATGTTCATGAAGAATGAAGAAAATGTTCAAGAACAAAAATATGTTCATGGAAAGAAATATACATTGTTTACACAGCCTGAGAGTGCAGTTTATCTCATATATACGACTTTTTTGTTAATAATTTCCGAACGAAATTTGGAATTTTCCCAAAGTATTTTGAATGTTCTAAATATTTCTTTTTTTAAGGTGTCTTAAAAACAAATACCATTTATAAAAACTAGATAAAATTACGTTTTAGATTTGTGTATTTAAAATACACTTTAGTTTTTATAAATTGCCATATTTTAAGATTCAAACACGGGAAAAAATGGAAAAAAAAATCTTCCCCATCTCCTTCCATTCCTACTCCTTTTAGCTTCACAACTTGGTTTCATAACTACGTACATATGATAGTGACAATACAGAACAAAACTGATTAAAAGTCATGAAATAAAAACTATCGTAGTTAATTTTAAAAAATATAATCATGTTCCTATCTCTTTTCACATCTTTCTGTTTTGACACTTTTTGTTCCGGATATCCTTTTATTAAATGAAAGAAGCTTGACGAAAATACTCGTTATTATAAAATTTAAAACGATTGAAATAGTTTTGAGAACTAAAGTTTCACAAAATTCTTAAGGATTTAATATATTTTCCGCATCTTAAACGCGTGGGCATAATCAGATTTGCTCCCTTCAATGGCTGCCACGGAATAATAATATATCCCGCTAAATAAATGAACGGGGTAATCGTTCGTGGCAATCTCACAAGGGGACGGGACGCGAATTTACAATCTATAATTCGGTGCCATAAATATTTTCAAGATAATAACACGCACAATTAATTTCAGTAGATATGTCTTGTATCTTTGGATCAGATATAGGGAGTTCGCATTCATAAATACCCGAGATCCTTGCGGAGGGATATCCTTCTCCAGACCAGAGACATTGAATGCAAGCAGAATGGCCATGCAGAACAAAACTGTTGACACATTCATTAATAAAGTATTTAAAAGACAATTTTCCGTACATTTTTCTAGATAAAATTTCTATCCCGATATGTAAAAATACAATACTCTATTGTATTGATAGTGGAAATGTACCAATCTGTTATTGAATAACAATAAACAATTTCATAATTTGTATGAATCTTTAAACTTTGGTATGTCTATGGGAACGAATTTTTTTTCAGTTTTAGAACCGTGCAATAATAATAATATAATAATAATAATAATAATAATAATAACGTTTATTTCAGCCGAACAGAGCGGTGGGTGCAATACTCTGTCAGCCATAAAAAAGTATACATTAAATAGCACAACTCTTATTAAATATAAGAGTTGTGCTATCGGCAGTTTTTCCTAGGTGGGACTGCGCTTCCGGATGTCGACGATATTGCTTACCGAATAAACTAAATGAACGAATAATTAACGAATAAACTAAACGAACGTTAAACTGAATGAACGAATTCTTTCCGTATTCAAACTATACTAATGCACACCTTCAAAAAATCAACGATAAAATCTTTTCGTTTGATATAACTACTCCATTTAGGTAGTAGTCCGCCGACAGTCGCGCGGACATTATAGCATATATCTCTGTTTTATTTGAAAATCTTTGGATTTATCTAACTCCGACTCATAGTTGTCAAAATTCACATGATAGCCTTTCATAAATAATAGGTATTTTCGGTGAATCAACGATAAAAAAAAATTGAAATAGGTATATATACTTTTAAATTGTGAATAACCGTTGGCAGTTGAATCGTTGAGTTTCAAAACCCGCTCTAATGGATGTTCTCACTTTCGAGTAAATCAAGAAAAACGTGTAGTGTGGTAAATCAAGAAAAGCTTAGTAGGCTGAGTTTTCATGATTCCAGATATTTAATTTTTTTACATGTAATATAACTTGATACCATTGTTATTTTCTTTTTAAATGTTTAATATACAAAAAAAACTTTTTTTTATTATAGTCGGCCCATATTTATAGATGAATTATGAAGAAACTAGAAGACTTTTGGAAATAATAATAACGGCATCGCATTTCTTGTGTGAAACCATATCAGATGGCATTCACCCCTAATGTTTGACAAAAGTTCATAAGGGCGGATATTGGAACTCAACTATTCAGTTGACATCGACTAAAACATAGTTGGTTCGCTACCTGGATTAAGTTGTCTACTAGTCGATAAAGTTCGTTAGAACATTCAAAAATATCATCGGAACGTAGGCTAATGGCTAACTACTATTTTTGTCATAAAGCAATTGACCATAATAATTTCATGTAAATACCATAATATATTTTTCGTTTTGAAAAACGAACTTGATGTTTTCCCTTTATACATAGGCTTTTCACTGAAAGGAGTGTTCTAGCCAGAAACGAACTCGTTTGAATTTGATATTTCAAAACGCATGCAACTCATTACGTCAGTGTTGCAAACATAGATTTGTAGTTTGCAGTGACTGTCTTTTTATTTTAAACGTAGGATTGTGTTGTTATTGGTGTTTTTATTATAAACTGATTTTTTATAAACTGCGCCTCCACTTAGCATGCCTTTACAATAGTACGATTCAGACTGTTTTTTTTTTTTTTTTTCATTTTGTTGTTTTTTGTGTTTTTATTGTAAACTGATTTTTTATAAACTGCGCCTCCACTTAGTATGCGTTTACAATATTACGATTCTGATTGTTTTTTTTATTTATTTTCATTGTGTTGTTATTTGTGTTTTTATAATAAACTGATTTTTTATAAACTGCGCCTCCACTTAGTACACGTTTACAATAGTACGATTGTGATTGGTTTTTTAAAAAATTTATTTTGTTTTTATTTGTGTTTTTGTTATAAACTGATTTTTTTATAAACGCCGGCTCCACTTAGTATGCGTTTCCAATGGTACTATTCTGATTGTCTTTTATTTTTATTGTGTTGCCGTTTGCATTTCTGTCATAAACTGGTCATTTTATAAATTGCGCCTGCTTTCAACACAGGAGTTACTTGTCAGACAGTCATAGACAAATTGTAAGTGAATAATTAAAGATTAATAAAGAAAATTTAAAAAAAAAGTAAGATAATGATAAAAATAAGATATTGATGCGATGTTGACAAAGGAAACCGTAAGAAAAATATGTTATTTAGTTACAAATAGGTACTTGTATTATAAATAAGCTAACATACGTCGAATCTCTTTAGTTGTCAATATTGCCCCGAAGGCGCCTTCTCTACTAATTATGTCCATGCTCTCATTTTACATGAGCAGTATTTTTAATGTCATTGAAGTCTTTTTGTAACAAGAAGAAAGACACGGTCCTGTAAGGGCATTATTAATTATTTACCGAAAAGGTATATACAATGATTTTAATTTGGACGTTAATTATTAAGTGATATAGTATACGTGTATAGCATTACAAGACACACCATTATATTTTTAATGAAGCATAATAATGAAAAGGTTCTTTCAAACACGAGACTCGATTCTCAAAGGGTCCATGAAATATATATGTATATCCCAAAATATTATTTTTGGTCAAATACTTTTTAAATATCTGGTATCATTATTTATTATTCTCTAAAAATATCAAAGCTTTTGTAACCCTTTTAATTAAAATATGTATATTTTTACGATGTTTGCAAATACTACTTTTAGTCTGCATAAAAGCTTACATTATGGAGCTTTTTATTATTTTAGAAGAATCCGTCTTCATTTTTTCCACTTCATATAATAAAACACTTTATATCGAGTACTCGCGTTAGACTATAAAAGTAATTCTTTATTGAGCAACGAGAACGTTCAAGAATGAAGGAAACCAAATTGAATACAATTATCATTTATCCGATATCTAGTACGCAACTACTCAGTACCCGCCATACAATAAATAGTCTATTCTATTCACAAAGACACGAGATTACTACAACTCTAAGGCGTCTCTGTATCATTTTCGCTAAGCATCCCTATAAATTGCATCTCGGCGCATATAAGGTTCAATAGCAACAAAAACGTGAAAAGGGGGAATCTTTTGGGCACCTTGTAAAAAACTTTACTTTAAACATGTGGAGATTGAGGGATGCTTAACACTTTTTATAAATGAGATAAAATTGTACGCATGGAATAGTGAATTTTTATATTGTGTGGAAAGGCCTTAGTCGTATAAAGATACAAGTTTGTGGGTACCCGCCCCGTATTATCAATTGAATCGATTCGATTTGACTGTGGAAATGGTGTCAATTTTGTAGACAATTTGTCTTCCCGGTCTCTGATTATATCGGCAAGGAAATACCATTGAATATCCAGTGTTTATTAGGCCGGAAGCAATCAATTCGGGCCGACAAAGAGGAGATGAGAAATCTGGTAAATACACCCTTGTTCTGGAGGAAATTAGGTACTGTGGAAAAAGGGAAAAATAAGCAAATAGAAAACAAATTCATTACCATTTCCCGTAAAAGAGCTTAATTGAAACATTAAAACATAGGCTCGTCTAGATGTCTGGTGAAGTTGGAATTAAGAATAAACATTTGTGTAGTGGTTTATCGGTAGGTTACGAGACGAGTATATTATAAAACAAAGAGTGGTTTTCAAAAATAAATTCACACTTAAGCCTCGATTACATTGGGCGAGTTTATAAGCTACTATCTACTAAGTTTAAAAGCGGGTTAATCGGCGAGTGAGGTTGTCATGATGACACACAATGCTGTCGTCAACTGAGCTCGTAGGTGACTGCTAGCGCCACAGCTACCCAGTAGCCAGAATAACGACGCCTGTGTGAACTAATTGTAACCAAGTGTGACTGTCAGATGTTTGACAGTCGAAATCAGCTGTTTGTTGGCAGCCATTTTGAGGGCATAAATAAACCAATCACGAATAAGCGAGTAGCAAGTAAAGTTGACGACCTTTCAACTTTTTTCGTAGATTGTCAACAATCTGCTAGTTAGCAAGTAAAACGATTACACTGAGCTTGTTTACTAACAGATAGTGATTTTTTCCAGATAGTAGCTTCTAAACTCGCCCAATGTTTTCGAGGCTTTAAACAACGCGTCTTTTATGTAAGCAAGAATATATTGTTTAAAAGACATTGTACTCAACCTTTTAATGTGCTTCTAATAATGGTATTTACACCCAAATAATATTCGTTAGGTTAAAAATATTCGTAAACGCTAATATGGAATGTAAATATTTTAATTTTTATAAGAAAAACTTTCTTTTTATACTTTTTTGAAGGTTATTCCCATCAGTGAAATATATCATATTAGAATAAGTTAACAATAATAATCTAAACGAAAATATGAAAGAGAACAAGACCCAGAAAAACAGAAAAAAGACAATGGTCGCAACTGGGACTCGAACCCAGACTTCTCCGTCTAACCGGGACGAGCGCGTTAACCAATTTCGCCACTGCCACCTTCTGTCAAAGCCGTCATAATTGTCAATCTCATATTGTTTGAGGTATGGGTTAGAGTCCCAGTTGCGACCATTGTCTTTTTTCAGTTTTCTGTGTCTTGTTCTCTTTCATATTTTCGTTTAGATTATTATTGTTAACTTTTTCTAATATGATATATTTCACTGATGGGAATAACCTTAAAAAAAGTATAAAAAGAGAGTTTTTCTTATAAAAATTGAATATTCATTTAGACTTTCGTAAAAGTCAATTGTTCCATATAAATAAATTCGGATATATCTATCCGAGACGCTATCCAGATTACAAACCAATTCTTAGAATGATTGTTTCCAATAAAAATGTTAGTTGCCCGTAATATGGAGAAAAATAATTAGTTCATAATAATGAATTCTGAAATTTGAAAATATGAGATTGACAAATATGACGGGTTTGACAGAAGGTGGCAATGGCGAAATTGGTTAACCCGCTCGTCCCGGTTAGACGGAGAGGTCTGGGTTCGAGTCCCAGTTGCGACCATTGTCTTTTTTCTGTTTTTCTGTGTCTTGTTCTCTTTCATATATTCGTTTAGATTATTATTGTTAACTTATTCTAATATGTTAATATTTTGTTTTAAAGAATTTTATTTCACATATAGATTTGTCACTTAATTTTTATTTATCTGCTACCGGTTTCGACACGTCGTCGGCGTCATTCATTAGAAATCTTAAAACTAACTTAAAATTTATACAAGTATTATTATAGACAATGATCCTCTTCCTCCTCATTCCTCCCACCGTTCTCCCCCTCGCCCAAAATCACCCCTCCCACTCCCCTCACCTAATAACAACTAATTATTTCTTTTAAGTTAGTCTTAAGATTGGTAGTGAGTGACGGATGTGTTGAAACCTGTAGCAGATGAATATATTTTAGATGGTAGTTAATGAATAAATGGAATGAAATGTCAGATGAATGAATAAATGTTAAATGGTAGCAGATGAATAAATGTTTCAACACGGATGTGTTGAAACCGGTAGCAGATGAATATATGTGAGATCGTAGTTAATGAATAAATGGAATGAAATGTCAGATGAATGAATACATGTTAAATGATAGCAGATGAATAAATGTTTCAACACGGATGTGTTGAAACCGGTAGCAGATGAATAAATGTTAAGTAACAACTGTTCCTACGTGTAAAATAAAACTCTTCAAAGGAAAATGTCTGGAAATTGTTACATAGTTTAAGCCCAAGAAATACAAACAAAATGTAATGTAAATTTCATTGCATCATTTTCGTCTCATATCACCTTCATGGCGACTTAAAAACTAGAACATAACTTATTTTGAACACGGCTTCTTGTGTGTAGCATCTTACTTAGTTTTTCGACATATGACAGGATATTTCAAAGCTCCATAGCTCAAGATAGAATAGCGGTAGCTATTGCGATGAACATTCCGATTTTTTTTTTTTTTAATGAATACCGCAGTCTTGTCCCAACTGCTCCCGTCTGAAGCCAATAAGACTATACATCCCCGATTGTGATTTCTTGTGAGGCTGAAGGTGGTGGGGTGGGGAAGGAGATGGGGGAGAGGAAGGTGAGGAAGTACCTGGCTATTCAGATCTGGTCACCAAACACGGCTAAAAGCTATTTCAAGTAAAACGTTTCTATTCTGAATGGTGGTCATACACCAGGGCGATACTGAGAGCATCTTCCACTCTGGAACGTGCGGCAAATATACTACAAATTATTTTTAATTAATTACATGTGAAATAACACACATTTATTAAATACAATTTATTTACCACGCCGGGATTCAATCCCACTACCTTCGGATTGCGAGTCAAGAGCCTTACCGCTAGACCACGCCGGCCGTCATTTTTCCGGAGGTCGTTAGAATATTTTTGTGGTTGTTTCTGCGAGCTATGAATTGATATTTATACATTGATTATATAGGTAATTTTGTAGGCGGATGTGCGAACATTGAACTGTTCAAAATAAACATTGCCTGTAGAATAAAACCGGTGGTAATTATCACCTGCATGAAATACTCTCTTTCATCCAGATCTGTAATTATAGGCACAGGGAGCTTTCGTATCATATCCGCAGACATATAAATATGTGATAATATACTCACCGGAAGAATACGATATTTTTCTTCTCGATCGCATCAGAATCAATTTGATACCTACATTTATTTACGATTTTCATCGCAAAAATAACAATAATTAATAACTAAGTGCTTGAATTTAATTTTTTGAGATCAAGATGCAAAGGAGAATGAAAGATGAGCCATGCTTGTGTTTGAATTGAAATATTATGTGTATCGAATCTGTAAAAAATATCTCTAAAATTATACAATCAACGTGGTGACTGGTTTTTAGAAATCCATGTATCCTTTATTTTATGCAATAAACCTTAGGTACCTGTACAAAAAATTCAGATCGACGAATTTTGTTAATTAATTTTTTTTTAAATGTTATCTTATTTTTACTTTGATGTAAAATTTATTTTTTAAATTTAAATCGTTGTAGTTTTCTAGTTACGATAGTGAACCTACCTACCTTACAAAAAAAATATTTTGATAATTTTTAAAGATAAAAAAGTACATTTACTTATATAATATACTTACGCATAAATAGGAAATGTTCTTGGAAGGGCGAGTGACTTTTTTTTTACAGTAGTTCCACAGGAGGCCCTAAGGAAAAATAATCCTTAAGGCCCAAGTCATCTTCGGTGACGCTGTGTAGACGGTCTTCCAAGAGAAAGGAAGGAGAGGAAGTTCTAAGAAGGAAAAAGGTATGAGGTGTGGTTAGGAATCTGAGAGGATTGACGTGTCCAGGAGTGACGGACGTATGAATCCATCCCTCCCATTGCAAGGCGATGGATCAAGAGAGTCCGGCTGGAGAAATCTAAGTAAGGTCCCCATCCGGCCCGCTTCGCAGTAGGTGGGAAATGCATTCGTCGCCTAAACCTAAAAAAACCTCACCCCATGAACCCAGGCACCCCTTCTAAGTCAAGTAGGGGTGTAAGTTATCCAATAAATGGTTTCCGGGGCGGCGGTACCCAAACCCGCCTCTTAAATTAAAAAAAATTCTGCGCCAATACTAGAATACTATCATCACTGCCATGGCTGCCTTCATACATGACTTTTTCATGATTTGGATTTTATTTTTTGACTTTTATTCTGTTTTTATTTTTCGAGTCGTTATTTTGTTTTACTCTCAATTATGTAACGCGTTCCATTTCACCAACCCACTATTGCACCAACGCCTTCTGGAATATTTTTTTATTAGTATTATAATGAATTGTAGAACACTTGAAACTAACTAGAGATTGTATTGTGCCTTTAATTAAATGCAAGATAAAAGTGAAGTTCTGAAATGAGTAACGACCCTTTTAGCGGCGCAAATATCACGATGGTTGCCTCTGATGAACTTTGAGCACGTGGTACCGCATTATCTTCGCGAGGAATCCTCTTCACAACTCGCAGTTTTCTAAGTGAGTAGGTAGTGGCTACCTGATACTAATTTGTTAAAGCTACCACCATCATAATGAGTTTTCATGGAAACGGTCATAAATACTGCTGCAAAGTTATTACACACACCTATATACGTTAATTTATTTGAAACACTTATTTTCATCGTGGAATACAGGTGGCACTCAACTTTTTTTAGAATATTAAAATAAATTTAATTTAATTGACGGCAACCCGTGCTTTTATCGAGATAAAATATTCTGAAAATCCAAGTAAGTTCTCGCCTCAATAGATGATGTCTGTTTTAAGACGGATAACAATAAAACAAATACAAATATTATGAAAAAGAAAAAGGAGTGCTTAAAATTTAGACAAAATAATAAACTCAAATGCAAATCGCGTGAATCAAAAGTAAAAAAGAGACAAAAGTGTTTTGAATATCTCCTTTAAAGATAGATTTGTACATATACATATGTATATATATTGACCGGTCAGTGGCTGAGTGGGCATCGCGTTTGAAACCCACCCGGGCGTCATACTCATAAAAGTTAAAAATAAATATATTTATCCTAGACTTGCAGAAATAGTCGATAAATAGATATCGCGTATTAAAAATAAAATGGATAAATATTTATCCAGACACTATCTAGATAGCATTTAGATCGGGTTGAATCTTGCAATCATATATAAAGATAGCAGCCAATAATATGTGCGTTAAGAAAATGACGATAATGTTTGAAGTTCTTAGTCGAAGTATGATACAGTTACAAAGTGACCGAATTGGAAATGGGTTCCGTAGCTCAGTTGGTAGAGCACTTGTCATGTAAGCAAAGGGCCCTGGGTTCGAGTCCCAGTGGAACCAATATCTTTTTCTGATTTTTCTGTCTCCAGATTTTCGATTGAGTTTCGCTAAAATTGGCTTCATTTAATTGATTATTATTTTGTTTTAAAAAAAAACATAATATTATAATAATATGCATGAATGGTTTTATACGTAATATTCAATTGTTTATTATTATTGTCGCTCAACTCTTGTTTTTTTTATTAAAAAGGACATTTTTGAATATTACACAAAAAGAAAACTTTTTAACAAACAAAGATTTTATTTTTTCTTCCGAGACACCACATTGAAAAATGCAAACATAATGGCCTCTACGGTCGATGGGTATGGCTCTCCACTAGCAATCCGAAGATCGCGGGTTCAAATCCCGGCGTGCGCAAGTAAATTTATTTTAGTGTTTTATATTATTTCACAATTTAATCATTTACAAAAACATAAGAGTGTAAGACCATCATTTAGAAATAAAACGTTGCTTAAAATGGCTTAAGCCATGTTTTATGACCAGATCTGAACAGACAGGTATTCACTTTCCTCTTTCCCATCTCCTTCCACTCCTCACTTTCATCACCCTCCCAACATATCCCAATTAGAGATGCCATGGTCTCACTCGCTCCAGATGGTTAGGAGCAGTTAAGATTCTTGTGCAATATTCACATTAAAAAGGTAACTCCTAATAGTTAAATATTATGTGCATTGCAACCCTAACTTTAAATCATTTTTTTCTTTCTTTTAACTTTCCCTTCGCTTGTTGACGTAGACGTGTTGAGACGGAAAATGTTTTCCGGTTTACTTTAAGTCTGATAGCCAAGAAATGCAGTAGTGGCGTGTTGATACGAGTACGTGGTACATGGCTGAGGGCAGTAAACGAAGACTGATCACCGTTTCGGCAAAAAAAGACTTTGCGAGATTAGCCGGTTAATGCGCACACTGCATTATGTAACCGGGCATCCACGGTACAGAGGGTAGGTATGTGTACGTGTTAGAATAACACCAACAGGACATGTGTAGTTCGCGTTGCATAGCAAACAAAGTTTTAAAGGACTATATGTCTGTCACGAGGACAATTACCGGCTTAATCAGCGCGTTCGCAATTAACGTTGGTTCGGTATAGTCTGCAGTTGGGGTTACAAAGTAGTAACACACGCAAAGAACGTAAAAAAATTTAATTCTTTCAAGTTCTACATTAGATAACATTTTTTCGCTATTTAGTGTGGTGGCAGATAATCGATTCGTCTAAAAATACTTACAGAAATAAAATCTGCCCTATCATATCACTGTATTGCCACGAGTGGTGTCCCACAAGGATCACACCTTGGCCCAAATTTATTTAATACATTCATTAATGACCCCGTTGCTATTTTTCACCGTTGCTAAATTAATGTTTTACCTCTTGCTAATGACTTAAAGATTTATAAAATTATAAGAATCGCTTGCTGATGCTTTTAATTACATAGTATAAACAATTATCTTTTGTATTTTTAGTTACTTTTATTGTTATTTAAACTTTATGTAATGATAGATACTGCTACCCGGCTCAGAACAGATATTGTCTAGTGAGTCGGGTAGCGCACATGATTTGTATATTATACTATTGATGTCAATAAACGCCCGGGTTACCGGCATTAAAAAAAAAAAAAAAAAAAAATTGTGTCAATAATTATTACGATAAAAATCTTTTCTAATGTGTGGGCAGAAAACTAATTAATAGTTAAAAATTATACAAACGAATTTTAAAACGTAATAATGTGCATGCACATTTTAGGTAGGTTGTTCTCATTGCTAAATTTATATTTATTTTTATTAAAGGTTTTTGTCAATCCCCACCGTTAGCAAGTATAATATTAAATGACGTTTAAAACAAACAGCAGAAAAAAGACATGGTAAATATTTAATTCTTACTTTCATTTAAAATTCAAAAATCTTCATAAAATTCTTAATCTAAAACTGCCTATGTAAAATACAGGTAGATAAGTAGGCAGTGTAATTATGTAGCAGTAAATATCTTATAAAATAACCCCCGGAAGTTACAACTGCGTTATCTCTGCTAAATTTAGTGATCTCATTTCAAAGTTTCCCCCACTAGCTAACCTCGATTACCAAATTTATTGTCTGGATTAGTTCAGGAGGAAGGATCGACTTAACGGCGGGGCAAGAAGTTAAGCGAAGATAAAATTGCCTTGGATTTTTTCCAGCGCCGAGTTAATGATTATTTACCTCGCTTTATTCTGCTCTTAGATAACTCGTGTTTACTATTTTAAGGTTATTTTTCTTTTATGGCTCCGCTTTGATCACAGCGCTCTCATTTTCTTATTATTATTAAAACCTCTTTATTATAATTTCGTCCATCTCAGAGGTAAAGGCTCTGCCAATTTTAAGGAAACACCTGATAAAATTAAAAGGGTTTTGATAAAGAAATAGCAAAACGGTATTACCTGTAATGATTTGGGTACATTAACAACAAAGATTTATTTTTTAATTAAGCAAGCCCTTTGTGGCTTGACTTTATGCGTGTTAAAATAACAATCCTTAATTTTTAAAATCCCTAATTATATATTTTTGATTCGTTATGAAATCGGTTAGTTTCAGTAAAGTTGTTCCCGAGCTTCGATTAATCCTTAATTTGATAACACTCCTCTGGTCTGGAGTCACCCCTGGTCTGGAGCCCCAAGAAACCTGAAAATAAAAACCCTCAACTTTGTACAAAGCGGTCCGTTTGATAGATTCTCCTATCTTAATAAATGGATTGCAATCATTAGAGCATAGACGTCGGGTGGGAATGCTGTCCTGGTTCTACCGGTATTTTTGTGGAAGATTCTCTGAAGAACTAACATCGTTGAAACCCTCGGCACCGGTGCATGGGTGGGGAATACGCCAAACAGGCGCCCAACATTTGTGCATGCTTGACATTAGTCACAAGATAACGGATTGTTTCTACGACTAATTATTGAGTTCAATAACTCGGCTGTGGAACGATTTACCGACCTCTGTGTTTCCTCCCTTCTACAACACCGGTTTCTTCAAGACCAATAAAATCTAACGGAAAAAGCTAGGGCGTCATGACACTTGCCCAGATTTTTCTGACTGTTAATTCTAGATCAGCGCACTTTCGATAATCTCCATTTCTACCATAAGCTATAATGATTAGAAATATCTATGAAGAACGTAATTTTTTTCTTCCACATTTTAAAAAAGAAAAATTAATAAGAAAATAAACTTATCATTAAATTGAGAATTATTGTGAGCAGCCAGATTTTACAACAGTGTTAATTCAGAGAAAACATATTACAAGATAATATGCAGATACGCGGAGCAAGCGAAATATATGCCAACATTGTGAAATTACTCATCTGTGTAGTGACCTGATTTTCTAACTTTTCCTCTTCCTTCCACTCTAATTCTTCAATCGCGCATTAAAAACTTTTCGAGTGAACGCAGTGCGGTCCCTTTAATGGCAGGTGAGTTTTTTTAATTGAAAAAGTTCCCCACCGACACATTCTATTTCTATTTGTAAACCAAGTAATACATTATAACCACTTGATATTTTATCGAAAACCTATATTTTACTGAAGGTATTGTATTTCAACACATTTACAAGAATCTGGGTTGGGTTTTTTTTTAGTGTTTCAGTGGCGTGTCGTAACAGTTTCAGTGCGTATGATATAATTTACAGAACACATTAAAAGCCCTTAAGAAATTCGGGTAAATTCTTCTTATATCATACATTTCTTTATCTGGTTCCTTACATTACATAATAACGCTAGTGATTTCAAACCAATTATTCTCTCGTTAATACCTACTGAAAGAGCAAATATCTAAATGTCATCATGGTCTTTAGGAAAAAAAATGTGACATATTAACTGGCGTAGAATAGAGAAGAAATGCTTAGTGAACGTGTTTCGTGATTCAAATATTTTCTCCAGCGGGGATTGAATTTTCCGTATAAAACTATGTTCACTACCTAGATCTACGATGTTAGGTGAGACAGAGCGCTGGACCATGGAGCTCAATTAAACATTTTTTTCTTCTGCTTTTATTCTTTGATGGGTGTTAGTGGCGCATTCCAGAGTAGTAAAAATAATGAAAGACCACTTAAGTTTCAATGCGCGACATGCTTGAAATGGCATTAGAGTGACCAGATCAAAAATGTCAGGTACTTTAGCCTTCCAATACCTACCCAATTTCCTACATATTTTCCCTCCTTCAAAGTAAAACAATATAAAACACAATTGGGGATGTCAAAAGTCCCACTGGTTCTGAGAAATTAGAGCATTTGTGGAATATTCAAATCTGTTTTTTTTTAAACTCTCATTCTCTGAAATACTATTTGTCATCAGAAATAATATAGCGCCATTCTATACAGTGCGGGAAAAAACTCTCTAACTCTTTTCATGAGAATTTTTTCGCACTTTCCACAATCCCATTTATTGGATAACCAACACCTCTGCCATAGGTCACCCCAAGTGGTTCGCTACGTTTGATGACTTAGCAGGGGTGCCCGAATTCATAGAGTGAGGTTTTTTTGGATCTGGCGGCGGATGACCTGGATTCACTGAACCCTAGATTCCTACAGACCCCTCTTACCTTTTTCCTTCCCAGAATTTCCTCTCCTTCAGTTCCTTAAAAAGACTCTCCACACAGCATCCCCAAAGATGACATAGATGCTGAGTGAAATAATTTTTCTCAGGGCCTCATGTACGGAGCTAATTAATGTAAAAACAAAACTCAACGTATATGCTTAACATATCGTTTAATCGCTCACAAAATACTATAAAAAAAACATTTCTCCATAAAGAAAATTTGAGGCCAAATACATCATTTAATTAATTATCATTGAAATACAAATCCAAATAAAAAAATCCCAGTCTATTAGTAAAGGTAGATGCCGGTACACTCGTATCTTGATTCTTTGTATTGAAACGTACAAAAGCGAATTGACAAAGATCTCCCCCCCTTCCCAGAATCTGTCCAAAAGGAATCGGTTGTGTTAAACAGAAAAACATTCCTCCGCTATCGCTAATTTTGTGACGGCCTCCTCCCTTGTGGACCCCTCTCATTGGAAAATGGAATATACAGGGATTGGCGCACCCGAAAACATTATTTATACTTTTTGTGGTCGAATGGTTATTTCTATGATCCACGTCGCTTGAAGAGGAATTACTATCTAGTAACCAGGGATCTACATCACGAAGCGGATAATTTGCATGTCTGACATGTATGAAAAGCTATCAAACGTTGAGCTTTAGTGCAACGAATGACTAGTTTTGGATTTAAAAAATGAATTGGATACGTTCAGCTCATTTTATTTTCATTTTGTGACTTTGAAATGATCATTTATTCGTACATTACTCTAAGATACATCCAGGGGAGAAGTTGGGAAATAAAGAAGCCATTCATCACATTCAACAGCTTGGAGCAAGTGTTATGTCATCCATTTGGTATATTGTGTAGCAGAAGATAGTTTGAAATGGATGGACGTGGCGAAGCGGAATTTGGAAATAGTACCAGGTTAATTAGAGCTGGTCAGAAAACACGGCTAAAGCCGTTTTAGGCCACTATTCGATTCTGAATGGTGGTCATCAACCCAGGACGATGCAAAGATCATACTGAGAGTATCTTTCACTCGGTTTATGTATTACATAAAATAACTTCAATACCTACTGTTTTCTTTAATATGTAATTCGCACGCCTAATTGAGTATTTAAATTAGTTTTTGTGAAACTTATATCTGGTTCGATGGAAATTGATGCTTATCTCAGTGAATTCTAAATACGCTCGTCAGATGTTTTCATTTTTTTCATTAATTTATAAGGGGTATAATGTGTGATGTCATTTAAATCAAATAAGCGTTAACACTGTTAATGTTTATTTTAACAATTTACATCCGTACCATGATTTATATTTACAAAATATTCGTAAGGAAAGGTGGGAGCGAACACGTAGCGATTTACGAGCTGATGCGTCGTCGGCAATTCGGAACAGAATGGTTCCTTTTATTTCGTACCTGCAGTCGGTGACTAAGTGAAAATATTATGGGATCGTTATTGGCGTGCGAGGAGCCAATATGAATAATTCTGCGATTCGAAATAGCTGCCTCGTTCGCTAAAACGAATTTAAAAAAGGAAAGAATTGAATACAGTTTGGCAAGAAAGTGTAGAAAATAAATGATGGCGCTGCGATCGTTTTTTAGGTTTTAAATGGCAACGCCAAGATGGCTCACAAGACAATGAATGTATGTTTTTAAAAACACTTCGGTGAAAATGTATATTTCATATCATATTTGTACTTTCAAAAATTTTGCACAAAAAACTGGAATTAAATGGAAGTAAAATAAAACAAAACAAGTTTTAAGTGGGCGTTTATTTCGATATAAAAACGTAGGTACTTAAATTTTTGAGTCTATTAATTCAACACCCGACATTATTGTCTTCGTCCTCATGTGATTCTTCTTCTTCCGTATCTTCATCTTCATCTAAACGTATTATCAGTTCATCGATATCATCGGTGCATAATATTCTGCCTCAATTTTCATCACTTGTTTGCAACAATTTTTCCAATCATCAGCACTTTTATGCTATTACATATTATTATTATGCTATTTTCCGTTTTCCCGGTGTTTCAAATTTTCCATTTGCCTTTTCCCCTTCCTTGACGATTCATCTTACCGTTGAGTTAAGTTGCATATTATTTTATTTTTTTTGTTAATTGAGTTATTCCCTTTTTCTTGTGGCCTAATATTAACTGTCAAATGTAAATGTCAAATTTGGATTTTTAATGGAAATTAAATCAGATTGTAATGGTTATAATCGCTCGAAAATTAGCATAAATCTTGTAATACTAATGAAAATCATTAAAAGACTATACTACGTAGGTACCAGTAATTTCTGTAGTTCGTTTGTAAACATCTTACAAATTACACAGGAGCTTCTTCGAGCAATAATCGGCTAGGCAGCGTTGAAAAACGCAGTATATTACTTCTCTTGCATCACTACGTATCAGTTTGTTCATTTTTATTCAATTCAAACAATGCACAGGCAATCAATGAAAAAACAAACATTAAACGAGTGATTTTCAGCGTGTCCTACACTTTTTAAGTCAGTAAAGTCAAGAGCCATACAAAATGTCATTGACAAAACGAGTATTTCGGTGTTACCATAGTAATGAAAAAATTTAGTTCCAAATTAATAAATTTCTACACTTTCTTGCCAAACTATAAATAAAATAACTTTACAAATTATTATTACTATTGTGTCAAGCACTGCATCGATACTGCATGTAAGAAACTGCAAGTAATAGAAATTACAAACATGAATGTTGTGATGTTTGTGACATTTCTAATGAACTGATATTTAAAAATATATGTTTGTGTTTAACCTCGTGGCCCATTCTCCAATTAGAAAATTTCTTTCGTCGTCTGTTCTCTCACGGCCGACGCTATCTCATTCATTTACCTCTGGTTGGGAGTTTAATCAGATTGTGTTCGGATGAAATAGGCCAAAAAAGAAAAGAAGAACCCAAAAGTTCGCCGCTCGATTTCATTTGTGAGAGTGGATCGGGAGAAAATAAGGCGGGCAATGGTGCAACTTTATAAAGTTCGCCTTGGAGGATCCAGGCAGCGACAAATTGGACACGCGGAACCAACCAACTCGGGGCCTGTTCCTTTCAATTAAACTCCGGACCGTCGAATTCAAATATAATGCACTTATGTGTGACATCATCTTAATTATTTAGATTTATTTTAATGCTTTCTATCTTTAAGTTAACTCCATAAGGGAGGCCCTTGGGGAAATCATATCCATCACGACCTATTTCGTTATGTGAGAGTGATGTGAGGGTGTACTTTTAATTTTTATGTTGATTTTATTACGTCATTTTATTAACTTTCAGTGAGTTGAAAATTGAGTAAGCTTACTTAAAGTAATGTTTTAATGCAAATTATTTATTTATTAAAAATAGCATATCTGTTTTTTTTTATTCATTAGCTCCACACAGGAGATTTATCCATTAGCTCCACAATCCAGCTCCACCTGGAAAAAATCTCACAGGAACTATATAATCTTTGGGGATGCGGTATGGAGGGTCTATTTAGGTAAAGGAAGGATAAGAAGTTCTGGAAAGGAAAAAGGTGTATTATAATTTAAAAACAGATAAGACAAAAATGACAACATTGTGTGAGTCAGGGTCATCGATAGTAAAGATGATATTAAAAATAAAAAAGTGTAAGGGGTGGGTTGGAATATGGGGAACAGATGAGTGACGATCGCGTGAATTCATTCCTCTCACTGCAACAGCGATGGGTCGGGAGAGTTCGGCTGGAGAAATCGAAAGATATCCCTCAACCAGTCACTCCCGATCCTGCCCGCTATGCAGTAGGTGGGCAAACAAGACCTAGATAAATCTCACTCCATGAATCCAGGCACTTCTGCTAAGTCACCAAATGAATCAATTGGAGTAACCTATGGCAGGGGTGTTGGTTATCCAATAAACGATTCCGATTGTACCCGCCTTTCAAATTGAAAATACTACTAAATAAGATAGCAGTATCAACACTACATCGAAAACTCTGTCTTTGACCTCTGGATCCGAACTTAACTCTCTTACCACTAAACCACAATGGTAAACGTCAAGTTATTCATATTCCCGCAAAGTTATGGACGCTGTTGTTGTAAATAGTTAAAAAGGGTCCTATTTAGGTTTTGGTGGGTAAATAATGCTTTCATACAAAATACCATGACTCTATATTTCCGTGTAAATAATTCAACCAACAACCTTTTATTCGGAAACTAATTGAGGTGGAAATTGTTGTACCATTTCACTGCTAAACGCTATATTTTCCCATTAGGTACCTTCGCTCCGCGTGTATTTAAATGTTTTGATCCCAGCATGAAAGGGCTCCATTATGTATCACGTGTAGCCTTTAATGCATTTTCCGGTGAATTCAACAAAACGATAACGCTACTAAAAGCTTCGCCAGGGTGTAAAAGTTATTTCCGTTTAACGGGAAGTTCTATCAAAAATATCCGGCAGGAGAACTCAGTAAAGGGGGACCAAAGAAATACTATGGAGTATAAACTATCGAGAGCTGTTTTTAAAACTTAACTGAGTCCATCCACTTCGCTTGTCAACTTGCACATTGCACAGGTTCTTATTTGTTCTTGTCGGATCCCATCCGCCTTCCACGTTTTTTCTCACACTCCTTCCTTAGTTAGGACTTAAGTGCATTTCTTTTCCTCGCTTTTCCTTAGAAGATTCCTGGAAACATTTGTCGCGAGGAAATTTAAAGCTCAAAGAAGAGAAACATTTACATAAAACGAATCCTCAACGACGTTCTACAATTGTGTTCGTGTTGCTCTTACATTTATGATAAATAATGGCAACTTTGTCGGCAAGTTATTTAAGACTTGCCAGTTGACAACTTGCAAAGCCAGTGTAAAATATGCAGTGCTTAATTTTCGATACAGTTCATTACTTTTAATTACTCTTTCTGACTAATTACGCTTCGCACCACACTTCTGAACTCTTAATGGAATTCACTACATTTATTAAGTTCTATTACATTTTACCTCCTACGCTGGAATTACACGGGTGAAATAAACCCACTAAAATATCGTTTGTTTTAATAGCGTTGTCGGTTAGATCGTCTGTATTATATTACCAACTTATTATCTGTATTTTGTATGGAAATATTTGCCTACTGATAGTCTAACCTATGTGTGATTACTTGATAACACTGTCGAATTAAGAAGTGCATTTAGTAATACATATTTTATCAACTTACACGACGTTCATTATTCATTACACTGTAATGGCAAATGCTGCCAAGTGGGATAGGGTCAAGGAAGGATTTAAAAATATTTTCTTGATTTGTCTTGATAGCAAATGTAACAATGATTTTTCCTTACCTGTCTCACTGGAAGGGGATCCCGCGTTGAAATAGTGATTCTATTTAATATTTGAGATCTTTAATCACGATTACTTTCATATTTAATAATAATAATAATAATAACTTTATTTCACATAAAATTGAACAATAAAACATATGTGGAAACTTTGACTAGCCAACTAGGAATGGATCCTGTTTTAGGCCAGTCAAATTGACAAATTTAATTTCATATTACATTGTTTACTAACATAACATGTTATTTATAGCAGGAAAAGGTGTTAATTATGTATTCCTAACAGTATATAATTTTGTACTCATAAGAAAAAGAAGACAAATAATGATATCTTAAAATCAAATTCAGATATTTTCCCCTAGAGCGCTTAAAAACAAAAACAAAAACAAAAAAAAGATAAAAGATAAAAGATAAAAGATAAAAGATAAAAGATAAAAGATAAAAGATAAAAGATAAAAGATAAAAGATAAAAGATAAAAGATAAAAGATAAAAGATAAAAGATAAAAGATAAAAGATAAAAGATAAAAGATAAAAGATAAAAGATAAAAGATAAAAGATAAAAGATAAAAGATAAAAGATAAAAGATAAAAGATAAAAGATAAAAGATAAAAGATAAAAGATAAAAGATAAAAGATAAAAGATAAAAGATAAAAGATAAAAGATAAAAGATAAAAGATAAAAGATAAAAGATAAAAGATAAAAGATAAAAGATAAAAGATAAAAGATAAAAGATAAAAGATAAAAGATAAAAGATAAAAGATAAAAGATAAAACCGGTAAAGTAAACAAAATCGGTAAAGTAAATAAAACCGGTAAAGTAAATAAAGCAAATACAAGCCAGATGGTAATAATAAGAAGCCTATCTCTTGGTCAACATATCTTCGCTTTTGACCCTCCCTAAATCAAGGAGCCAGTCGTTGATTAATTTGCACAAAACATTAGTACTTTTCGTTTTCCAAGCATTAGGAATGGTATTAAATAATTTAGGTCCTAAGTACAAAAATTGACGTTGTCCAAGGGACGTCGTGGTTTTTATTGGGACTATTGGATTGTTCCTTGAATGTCGGGTGTCGTGAAGGTGGTCAATGGAAGGGTAGTGCTGGCGTCGTTTTTGAGCATGTAATACAATCTTTCTAATATATAATTGTCTAACATCGAGAACTTTAAATTCCGTGAATAATGCATCACTGGGGTACCTGAATGGTTTTTTAAGGATGACTCTTAGTAAAGATTTCTGTGCTTTAGCCAGGGAGTCCAATATTGTTTTGGCATATCCACCCCATCCTAGGGATGCATATTCAAGTAAAGAATTACACATGGCATAGTATATTGATTTCATGTCTTTTACAGAGAGAATATTTCTGATGGTAATAAAAAGGTGAGTAAGTTTTCTGACTTTTTAAGCAGTTGAGTTAATGTGTTCTTCCCATCTCAGATATTTATCTATGATGATTCCTAAATATTTTAAACTATCAACGCATTCTAGTTTATTGCAAGTACAAGTGTTCGGTTCATTGCAAATGTGAATAGTAATATTAATAATTACCTTGGGTTGTCCCGCTTGTGTTGCACTAAAACGTATAAATTTGGTCTTATCCGTGTTAAGAGTAAGGAGATTATTGTCTAGCCATTGTTTGACATTTTTTATTCCAATTTCGGCTTTTCTATGCGCTTCGTACCAGTTTTTGCCCTCAAATATTAAGACCGTATCGTCAGCAAAAGTGATGATATGATCGGCAAGGTTACTGTTGCAAAGTTCATTGATATAGATATTAAACAATATCGGTCCTAAAGTACTTCCTTGTGGTACACCAAATTCGATATTTGCTGGATCGCTTAGAGTATCATTAATATTAACTCTTTGGCTCCGATTTTCTAAATAGCTTCCTAACCATTTAAGTAACTGCCCCTGTATACCGATTAGCTGTAATTTTTTCAAAAGGATTTTGTGCGAGATGGTATCGAAAGCTTTAGCCAGATCCAGAAAGAGCGCGATGCTTTTGATTCCTCGATCGATGTTATTAGAAACAACTTTAGTCAGATTGCCAATGGCATTTTCTGTACCTAAACCCGGTCGGAAGCCATATTGTCTCTCAGAAAGAATGTTATTATCTTCAAGGTAAGAGCTGAGACGGTTTTTAACAATTTTCTCGATAATTTTTGACACCGAATTGACCAAAGATATCGGCCTGTAATTTTGAATCGCAGATTTATCTCCATTTTTGTGCAGTAATACAACAATTGAATGTTTTAGATGGTTAGGGAATGTTCCTGATTTGAGACTTAGATTGGAAATGAACGCTATCGGAGATGCTATGAATGATTTGATTAGTTTAAGCAGTTTTGTCGAGATTTTGTCTGGTCCACAAGCGTTAGATGGCTTTAGGTCGTCAATTATTTTCAGGACTTCGTTCGTCGATGTTTGTATATTGTCTATTTTATGGACGAGGTTAGAGGTGACCAAGTTGGCAAGATCGTTTTCAGTTTTATTACATTTGTCGAGAATTTTTTTGGCAAGTGTGGATCCCACCGATGTGAAATAGTTATTAGCGAAATTCGCCATATTTTTAGAATTAGAAGAGTTTATGTTACCGATATCTAATGATTTGATTTCGGAAGACCTGTTGATTTTTGTTCTACTAATATTACGAAACGCTTCCCACATACGTTTTGAAACATTTGAAACATTATTACCTTTAAAATGTTCATTAAAATCGCCTAAAGTATTTATTTATACTAGAAGTTAAAAACCCGCTCAGTAGTTTTTTATTGCTAGGCCCTACGGGCGGCTTTTGGTTTCGCTTCGCCCAGTTTGAATGATCGTGACCATTTTATAAATCCAATAGGAACTGGTAACAAAAATAGCTGGTTCCTCGGATCCACTGTGAGCCAGTGACAGCTAGTCACCGGGACAGGCAATGGCGTCATATGTAAGCGTTACATATAGCCGCGTGATACTATTATTCACAACTTTAAGTAATACCGTCAATCTTTCCATATCCAGAGATAAACTCGAATTTTACAAATCGGTAGTACTTATACCTAGTGTGGGCACGTCATCATGCGATCTGCTAACTAAGTAAGTAGCGCTATCATTTTGAATTCGAAACCGAATTACAAAAGTAGCTTTTTTTAGCGTATTAGTAATATAGATGGCAGCACTACCGTTTGTATTTATTTGTGTTTCGAGTGTATACGACAGACATTAGCTTATTAATACTGTTCGATTCCTAATATATACCAGTTTAACGAACCTCATAGCTTTATCCCCGTTACAAAATGTCGCCAACGCATAACGCGTATTTCTATGTCAACAAAACGGTAATAAAACAATTTTACTGCACATGAAAGCGTGAAAACGAAAACATCTCCAGACATAATCGCAATAACATAGTTCATCAACAAAAAAGTTTTTCATGGCAGGTCCATAACAAGTTATTTACTACTTATTCCATTTTATTGCCTATCCAAATATAAATGACAAAGATATTCCAGAAAGAATGGTTATAAATCCGTTGTGAAGAGAACAGTGAAAAGGAAAACGAGAAATCTAATTTCACGACGCACGATCAAAAAAGATTTAGTCATTACTTCCACAAAAACGAAATCGACAGGCGACAAACATGTCATCAAGAGTGCTCGAGTTTCTTAATTAAAAAGGAGAAGATATAAAGAGATGGGATTTTCTTTATTTCAGAGTCTACGACACAACTTATTAAAGGTCAGATTTATTAATGTAGGTGAGAAAAAGATAAATCTTTTTTCATAATTTCATCTGCTTTTCTCGTGGCGGCTAATGGTGCTTTCAAATCATACGGTTACTTTTTAAATAAAGTAATGAGTTTTTCTTTTTATATTGACACCTTGAGATATATTTCAATTTTTGAGGTACGTATGGACACGGCTGCTCCGGAAACCATTTATTGGGTAATAACTCCAATACCATAGATCACCTCAACCTTTTCACTGCGTTTGGTGGCTTAGCAGGGATGCCCGGGTTTACCGGGTGAGGTTTGATCATGTCTTGTCCATGGCGGATGCGTCCGGCTAAAAACTACGAACTGTGGGTACTGCATGTGTTTTTTTTACGTTGGCTCCACACAAGAGGCCCTGAAGAAAATAATATCTTTCACGGCCTATGTCATCTTTGTGGATGCTGTGTGAGGAGTGTTTTTGGAAAATGAAAGAGATGAAGTTCTGGGAAGCAAAAAGGTATGAAGGAATCTGGGAGTTAGTGTGTCCAGGAGTGACGGATGAATGAATCCATCCCTTCCACTGTGGTGCAAGACGATGATGTTCCGAAACAGCTCTGCTGGAGAGGTCAAAAAGTCTCCCTCAACCAGTCTCTCCTGATCCGGCCTACCACGCCGTTGGTGGACAGCCGCATCCGCTGCCAAAATCTGATAATCCTGACCCCATGAATCTAGGCACCCCTGCTAAATCACTAAAGAGGTATCTTCCAAATTATAGTCCTGACGTCATACAATATATCTGGTAAGAAGCTTTTATATAATCAATTATTGTGCAGTAAGAAAAAAGACAAAACAGTTGGATGAAAAACGTACCAAGTCGTGTAGTAATTAAAATAAAAATGTTAAACTTTAAACATCGTTTACAAACGCCTTTAACAAGTATTCGGTAGTGACTAAAAGCAAACAAATCACCCTGCTACGTCTACTGACTTGACATAATGATTTTAAACTAGAGTGACGCCCGCCACACCTATTCCAATTGAATTGTTGATCCAATTAACCTTCAAATACTAAATTACTCATTAAGGCTTATTACAGCATGGAAGCTGACTCTATCCATCAAGTTGTGAAGAATTTCCAAGCTCCGTAGGCGGAGAGAAAACGCCCTGACTTGGTAAGGCGGGTCGAGCCCAAATACCACGCCGCCTGTTAATACTGCCACTATAACGTATGCGCTCCTGATATATCCGCATCAGATTCTACGATTAGAAGTATAGGCGGATGTAATTATTTTGATATAAAGAAAATGAAGAAATTTGTAATTTTAATAGAGGCTGCGTGGTCCATTGCATTGGGTTCCCAGCTAGCTAAGGTTCTCATCGCGCAAGCAATTGCATCCGCCTGTAATGATAGAGGAAAATGGTTTGGAATTTAGATAGGTTATAGTTATAATATAACTTTAATAATAATGTGTTTATTCTGGAATGTGTGAAGGATCCCACACATCCATCCCCATCTCTTTCCCCTCTCCGCTACCTTCAGCCTCACAACATACCTCAATTGAGAATGCTATAGTCTCACTGGCTCCAGACGGGTGACACGGAGGACTCTTGTTCACAATAAAATATAAAAGGATAAAGGGGAAGAATAAGCAAGCAATGAAATAATTTTTAAAATATAATATATATAACAAAAACAAAAAAATAATGCTAAATAACTATTTTATATTAATCTTTACTCCCAATTTTTACAATATAAATAAATACCATAAACTAAGAATGTATTAATTAACTACTAAATATGTATTTTGTGTTAGAAACGTATGAATGCACATAAAAAAAAAACAACTTAAAAACTACTTTGTGGTTAAAATTATCTGTGACAGTTTCCCTTGATAATTTTTTTTTCTTTCTCATAAAATTATTCACAAGATAATTAAAAACCACTTATATACGTTTGATGACTTCCGGACTCCGTTTGCAAAGCGATTCTTATGCCTATTACCAATATTCGTGGCGATGTAAGCCGCCACACTACGAATTCGTACACTTTTGGCTTGCTCGTAATGATATACAGCATTTGAGATTGACCGGAACAATAACTCCCCAGTGCTACGATAGCGGAATATGGTCTCTGTCGAAATTCCATGAAAAGGATATTTTTGGAGTTATTCGTATCAGAAGAAATTTTATCTCCATTTTTAAATGAAATATAAAAATACCTAAATTTTGCTTGAGAGGCTTAGTAGCTAAATATTTAATTGGTGATGTTGATTTATTGCATGAAAATGCAATATTTTTCTCATAAAGTGTCTTAAGATGAATGCGGGACGAGTAGATAGGTAGGTACTAAATGAAAATTTTAAATCGAGAATAACATCCATTTTTATGTATTTTAATAACAATAACATCAATAGTCATGAGTTCATGAGTCTTCAATTTATTTTAGGTCAACGAAAGCAATTAAAGAATCGAATGAAGAAACAAAAAATGAAATAAAAAATTAAAGATGTAGAGAAACATATGACTCGATATTAATAATTTATTTCAAATTTTTTTTATGATGCGTTTTATTGTTTTTCAGATCTTCAACCAAAATACGCCTTTGATATCCCGTCATATTTTAATATTAAATGACTTCAGGTAGGCGCCTTATCCATTGTATGTTCATCGTAATAAAACTACTGTTGTGGGTTTCAAATCATCTCAGATTTATGATGGAAATACAGTAAAGATATTTTTGAAGATAAACCTTGCGATATAAAAAAAAGATATTTTCTCTACGCCTACTAACAAAAAATGTATTTTAAAATACTACTTCAAGTAGGTACATATTTATAAGAATGGGCATGTTATCTTATTAGTGAATATTTTTTTAAGCAATCTTTAAAGAAAGATAATATCTTAATAATTGAAACAGAAAATCAGCTTGTAAGTACCAGCAAAATCTCTCGAACGGTGAGCTCTGAAGGTGACATCATGAACATTATTCGAAACTAGCTGGTACCCGGCTTGCGTTGCTATGCCATTTAATAAGGAAATTGTTTCTCCTGCCTGTCCTTTACCATTCGTCCCGTTCCCCTTCCTCTCCCGTATCCCCTTCCCCTCTCGCATTCCCACTCCACTCCCCTCTTCCCCCGTCCCACGAAACAACCTTCTGAGTTTCCTCCACCTTCCAGGTACCCCTTCCCCACTCCCGCGAACCCCCTACAAGAGTTTTCCACCCCCCCCCCCCCCCTCCCGCCTCCCGTATTTCATACATTCAGTCCCGGTACATTTAAACAGCTCGCGTGTCACGTATTGAAATTTTTTTATACAACTTTCATAATTCCAGAGCTCACCAGTAGTTTTATACAAACCTTATCCTGGCAATAACGGACACAAAAAAAAGAATTATCAAATTTGGTCCATTCATTTGGAAGTTATGCGCGTACATACATTTCAGCGATTCATTTTTATTTATATAGATTAAGTCGAAGCTATTTCTAAGCTTGTAACGTTATTCACATTTACGGTTTAGCAACTAAAACCAAAATAAGACACCATCATATCCGCTCCAATCATATTACTAATTAAAAAGATCAAAGATTTTTAAAACGAACGTTGAAATTCAAACGAAGACCATTTGTAGGTAAGTACTAGTTAACTTTTTTTCTGTTAAAAGAAAAAAAATTAACTTGCTAGTTAAAATCGATAAGACTATTACTTGTTTGCTAATAACGGAACGCGAAATAAACTAATCTACCAACATTAATTGGAGTAGTAGCGGAGTCAATAGGCACAATTTTTTTAGGTTATTTTAACCCTTTGGGTCTCAACAATATGCAATAATATCATGTTACTTACAAACTATATCAGGTTGGTTTCTTTTGAAATGTTTCCTTTTGATATTCAACTTAAAAATTCGATTTTTAAGGTAAACTTTTAAATTTGAAGTGAAAGCTCGGTGATCTCTCTTTCTAAAACTGTTTATGTATATCATTATTTCTGACCATAATAGAATAGTACATAATAGATAGAATAAGTTTTATGATAATGTGAGGACGTATCAGTTGACGACATATAAATTACAACGTGACTACGGCTTTAGTTGTTTCATAACTAATACAGCAAGCACTACGTGGCTCAAGTGGTTGATCTTGATAAAAACGATTCGCACATTGCGTGAAGTGTCCGATGTGAAGTTAGAAAAGGCGTTACCGTTGCCATTGTTTTGCGGCTGTTAAGACAATTAAAAAACTCTATTTTAAACAGAACATAAATCTGCTGTAATTAACGACAATTTGGTAGACGGAGAGGGTACGAAAGGGGAGTGGTTCGTGGTTTAGACTCGGGTAAGTAGCCACGATTCTTAATCTTATTGTAGCTTCGTTTTGTCGGCGATGTTTTATTTTGTTGAAGCGTGCCTTGATTTATTATAAAGAAAAAAACAACGATTAAATTTAAAACACATTTGTAGATAAAATCTGAATGAGCGCACTCAAAATTATGTTACTAATTATATATCATCCGAGTTAGAGAATATTTATCTCACAACTCAAAATATGAATCTTAAAAAATACTGATATAAAAAAAAAACTATTCAATTCAGTGAATATAATATTAGCGAAACTCAATCATAATGCTTCATAATCAGAAAAATATTTTGGAACATCTGGGACTCGAACCCAGGACCTTCGGCTTTCCGGGACGCGATTCTACCAACTGAGCTAATGTGTCCCTATCCGATTCGGTCATTTTTAAGTGTATACTTCTACTGGGAACTACCAACAGTATCTTCATTTTCTTAACGCATATTCTATTTGCTGCTATTTTTATGTATCATAAGCTAAGTTTGTAGAGTCGCGGCCCGGAAAACCGTAGGTCCTGGGATCGAGTCTCAGATGAGCCAATATCTTTTCCTGATTTTTCTGTTTGCAGCTTTTCGATTAAGTTTCGCTAATATTACCATCATTTAATTAAATATCTCAATTTAAGGTTTTACTCATAAAGTAAAGAAAAAAAAAATTCCTAAAAGAACCATAAAATATGCATAAAAGTGTAAAATATTGTAGCAAAAAGATCTAATTTTATCTGCCAATTAGGAATCTCGGTTGATTCTATTCAAAGTTGTTTTTAAAACATGTTTTAAATTCCATGAATAATAATGAATTAATGCTAGAATAACTTTGATCGCAAAACATTAACAAATCCTGTGAATAAATCACAGAATTCTGAATTTTTATCAGTCTTTTCTATTTTTAATATAATTAACATACTTTTAAGTTTGTTTTAGGTTTCCCTTTCAGAAATTTTGGGATTCAAAACGAACGAAAATTAATTGAGCAGTAGCCAATAAAGTAAGCGAGTATTCTGGACCACCTAGAATCATTCATTTCAAAAGGCACGTGTTTGTGGTATCCCATTTGTATTTGGCATAACGATTTGTTTCACTCTCTTTATGACGTGTTAAACAAATGATAAGCATTTGACAGACTAATGTTTTCTCTTAAAGTGAGACTCCTGGAAAAAGTTCCAAGGCTGAATAGTGGATGTGTTAGAAAAAAACAAAAAAAAAATCAGGACAAAACTACTTTCCACCGGATACTATAGGCGAAGACTCTGTTCATTTAAATACAAATGATGCTGTTAATTCAATTATTTAAAAAAGTCGTCAATTTAAAAATAAAATATATAAGTATGTTTTTTATATGTCAGTGTCAAAGAATCTTGATTGTTATCTTAGAATCAAATCAAAAATATTCATTATGGGACGACAAAACAAACGGCCACGCTTTAAAAAAAATCAATTTGTATGTCGTAAAAAGTATTGGTTTTAATGCTACTACATTTTTTCAAGTTATGTAGGTTGATGTCACCATCATTGTAACATTTTTTAAACGTTAAATGATTTGTCGTTGGTTGATATTATCATCATCGTCAAATAATCATATTCACAATTTCTTTAAAATCTTTATTTTACTAACAAAAGAACCTGCCTAAACCGATCCACAAATGCATTATTATTTGCGGGGTTATTGAAGTATCGGAGTTACTGGTGCAAAAAGGTAATTATTTCTTTAGTTCTTCGTTTTACCGCCCCTTTGTTATGTTAGTTCTCATTTTGTCCGCCTGCACAGATAGGTTAGCAGATTCTCGAGAGCCAAAATCATATTTGGTTTACGTAAAAATATAATGATCACCCTTTTTACTCCATCGATTGATGTAATATATAACGGCAAACGTTATTTTAAACCCTTAGGTTAATTTGTTCGGTTTCATAGAAATAGTTGTGCCTTTGTTATAATTATGGTTAAAAAATAAAAATAATTAAAAGTTGCGTTTTTAGAAAGAGAAAACACCATGCTTTATATTCAAATCCATTTACCGCAAAAAATTTCTGACAACGATAAAAAAAAAAGTTATGAAGCTTTGGGATTTAAAAAAAAATTTATTTTTACATGAAACTACTCAAAAGTGAGTTAACAATAACGTTTGTAATACAATTGCTTAGTAAAATATGTATGTGTTTTTATTTTTTTTGTTATTAATAATTTAGTTACAAAAAAACGTAAGGGGGACCATTATTATGCTGTCTCAGTACAAGTAAAGTCACAAGGAGGAAATCCATAATTGGTTTTATTTTGGCTATTTAACATTATGTACAAACTGAAATAAATGTAAACTGTCGATTTCCTGAAAATTAATAAATAAATAAAATTGTAAAACTTTTTTAAGTTTGCATTAAAAAAATTTATACTTCAATAACTCTATGATTTTTTCGATTTATAGAATATGAAATCTATTTTGTCACCTTTCAAAAGCAGTGTTTAGTTTTCGGATACGTTCAGAAATATTCCATTAATTTAGATTTTATTGGAAAGCGGAAATATTTTGACCCTGTGACGAAATATGGTCGAGGCTTCAGAGGTTTACATTATTATCTGCTGGGCTTTGCCCTTGAAGTATTGGGATTACTGATGCAAAAATATAGTTATTTCGATAGTTCTTCGTTTTATCGCCCCATATCATCTTTACTTATTTCTCAATTTGGCCTCCTGCACAAATAGGTTAACAAATTCTCGTGTTATTTTCATAAAAATATTATGGTCACCCTAATTATCCCGTCTATTGGTATAACGTACGAGTATAACGCCAAACGCTATTTTGAGTACATTTTCTCTTGAAATATTTAAAAGAAAAAAAAATATTTTCACCGACTCAGTCATATTCCAGTAAGACATCTCAAAATCACCTATAATCAAATATACATTAATACTTTTTATAATAAAGAAATATAATGGCAAACTTCGAGTAAGGTTAAATTCAGAAAATTTTTTTTTTCGGCTAACTGGACATGAATCATTAAAACTACGATTTAATTTAAAGTAAAGATAGCTACTGATTAATTCCCTGAAATGGAAATAATTTGTTGGAATGGCTGAATTAATCCAATGAATGAATCGTCCATCTATTACGTGTGTACAGGGTATAACAATTTGCCAAAAGTTTGATTCCGCTTGATTGACGAGCTTTTAACAAACAATCCAATTTTAAACGTCTAATTAAAGTGAAGGCAATCGAATAACCCGCAAGAAGTTAATTCCGCTACGAATACACATTTATCTTAATTAAGCAAATTTAAAAGTTCAACTTTTCCCTGCCAGCCATGAGAAATTAGTTTGCAAGTTTCTCTTGCCTAACATTATAATGCAAACCTTTTCGCGTTTAAAAGTTTTGTATTCTCATAATATAGACAAATAAGTTATGATTGGGGATTTCAGATAATGCTGTAACTGAAAATAATATTGCTGCCGAGTCAATTTTTATTTTTGTTAATTCCAACAGGATTTTAAATTTAAAAAAAAGATAGAAATCTTTTAACGACTCTCGATAATCTTGGTAATTAAAAATAGCATTCTATTTTCTTTGCTTTCCGTTACTAATGAGTGGACAAATTAATTATGTAGACCTACATAGAAATACTAGTTTTGAGAAATATTTTTTCGCGACGACGCAACGCGACGCGACGCACGGACGCGTCGTGTGAGATTTTATAATCTTATTATAATACTTCTATAATACTTCTTTTCATCTGAGAGCCACCGAAGTTACGGTACAGGCGCAATTGCATTAAGTTAATAATAAAAATCACCTCAAGGGCGCTGTACAAAATAAATATGTCATAAAATAAATTTATGTGACTAAGATTTATAATTATAACAAGGGAAATTTATATTTACAGCTAGTGATTTACATCTAAGATTTATGGTTAGTGACCGACTTTTTCTGGCTAGTGATAGTCTTTTTATTATTATAATTTTTTTTTAATCTATGTAAAGTATATTAACATTGGATTTTTCGATGCCTGTCTCACTAGAAAAAACCTGTGTCGAGACAGAAGTAGAGGCATATAAATGAATATCGAAGTTACAAAATATTTAAAGTAAAATATGTGTACATATTAATTTGAATACAATTAAAACAGGATTGGAAGTGTGGGTAAATCTTTCAAAGAGAGTTATGTTATAAATGTTGGAAGAGATGAAGTAAAGTAGTAAATCCTATCAAATTTATTTATGTAGTTAAATTTGACAGGATTCTATTATTTTAATTTATTTTATATGGGTTAGGTGGTATGTAAATTGTTATTTCTGTCTATGTGTGATTTATTTTACAGATGTTTGTAGTGGTTCAACTCAGAATGAAACCAACTCAGAACCACTTCAGAAAGGTCATTAAAAGCCGTGAATAAATCCTAACCTAACCTAACTTAACCTATTGAACCATTTTTTTTTATCATCACTCTTAATGACCTTTCTGAGGTGATTCTGAGTTGGTTTCATTCTGAGTTGGCCGGTCACCATTTGTAGTAGTGTTTTTTTAAACCTACTGTTGTTGCCTTTTTTGTAAACCAATTTGATCACCGTATTTGTAATTTTTTTTTATTCTTGTGTTTTTGTTTCTAGTATTGCTAATTATATTATAAAGCTCTGTCATCAAGCACAAAAAGTCTGGGCACTATATTACAATACTTATTAATTAAAGATTATTATTATTCAATAAATAACTGATAACTTTGTATGAACCACTTTTTATCAGTTATTAATTAAATAATAAATAATGCCACAAAGTTATTTTGCAAAGATTGAAGAAGTATTATTTTTCAATTATAGTACAAAATCAATGTCGAAATGCTGCAACTAGGGTGTAGTCAAGAAGTAAAGCTGGTTTTGGGTACTATTGAGCAGGCCAGGCGTTTTATGTATTTATACACTTCTTGCGGTAATTTTCAAAGGAACCGGTTTTGTAGCCAAATTGTCCAAATCATCGGTTTCTGTCCTCTGTCAGCTCATTCCGCCATCATTGCCCAAGAAATGTAACCTTTTATGAAGGAAGAAAGGGGAATATTTTAGAATGGAATTTTTACTAGCTTCTTATTTAATCTTCTTTTTTATGGCACTCAGGGAATTGCACACAGCGCTCCGTTCTGCTGAATTAAACAATTTCATAATTTTTTGTAAAAGAATACTTGTAGTATTCATTTCCAGACCAGATGTGATCATACGTTGTATTCTCCAGGGAGAATCTCATGTTTTATAATGTGAAAAATTTACACCATTCCTCCAACACTGCAGGATGATTCTACGAAACTTATTTTATTTTTTTGGTTATGGTGTGCCGTTCGCACTCAAACTGAATAGATACGTTATAGGGTTGAAAGTTCAGTGCATTTCATTATTTCGTAATCCATTCATCGGTATTAGCTCGATATGTGGTTTGAGGCATATTTATCCTCCCAACCGTTGGAATATCAATCATTTAATCAGGTAATGGATTCGCATGTCAGTACGATTTCACGTAGGTTTCCGCCGCAGAATTTTATTTACTTTTAGCGAAGGATTATTTCAGTTATCCAGTAAGCGAATAAAACTTTCCGAGTTAGGGGTTGCTTTTTATTAGATGTCGGCGGAGCCCATAAAAGTTTCACATGGAAATGATATCTCAGTAAATTCTTTTTGAATTGAATTTGTTTTTGGGGTGAAATGCTAAAGGGAGGTTTTGAAGGCAGGTAGTTCTGTGGCAGCACAAGTTACTCCTTGCTCCTTATGATTCAAAATAATTACACCTGTGAATATTATTCTTGTCGCTTGTCAGTTAAAATTATTAATCTTCTTTTCGTTAACATCTTCAACGTCTTTGTTTGATGAATCCCTGGGGACTCTAAATGGATCATAAAAATATATATATAAGAAAGTTAATTAACTTGTGGTGCTTGACTGATGAACAATTAAGATATTTAATTAAAATAATATGTAAAACTTTATACCTTTAATAAAAGTTTTTAGCACCGTGGGAAGCGTAAGTGTCATTAAGTGTTTCATAAAATAAAGAAAAGTTATGTTTAGATGAACATTTGTTAATTTTTTTTAGCCGTACCTTGGAGCAGGTTCTCTATATTTAATGTAGCTCATTTTTGAATCGGAGGTTGACTATCATCATCGTAATATATAGAAAATGCATCTGTTCATAAAATTTATGCAGTCCGGAATCGTAGCCGTGAGATCTTCTTCCGCCTTTTTTACCAAACCTTTTATCATTCTTGCTCTGGAATATTAGTTCAGAAATCTTGTTTTTTTCGTTCTCAGTTGTTACACAGATATTGGAGTTTACTCGTTTTAGGTAACAATTGCCTTTCCTCATTTTTCATTCGCATATTAAACCTTGAAACTGATATAAATAACATTTAAATATTATTGAAGTTTCCATTAATATGACGCATGGTCGCACAGACATATGCAGGTATTTAGGAAATACGAGTTCAAATCAAGTTTTTAATAATAAAAGGGAAGTATTTTCCAACAATTTAAAGGGAATACTTTCATTCTAATTTTCATTCAAGCAACTTTGCCAAAATACGGGTTGGAAATAAAAAAAGAATTCGAAACCCAGAGTTTTCCCAGAAGTTTACCATCTCTGCACATTTTTTTTCAATAAAAACTTTTTTTGCCTACGTGCAAATAAGTTACGGGTAAATAATGCGTAGAGACCTTTTATTTTTTTTGTATTATATTTTATTATTTCCTAAGCCATAAAAAAAAATCAGGTAAAAGAAAACAATCTTTGTCAAACAAAGAATCAGTATCTTTAATATTAAAATGTATTTTAACGAGGTATTCTCAGAATTGATTTGGGTAGCAAAATATTTTCATCTCTCTTGAAGTAAAGGGTTTTCGCTTAATATATGTATTTATAAACGTAGTTATTAATACTTTTTCCAGCAACTGGTACTGTGCACTCTTGCAAATAATAATATAAATATCTTATAAGTCGTTTTTTACTCTATTTAATGAATATAAAATTAATTATTTTACTTAATATTTAACAAAAAAATTATTATTATTAGGAAATTGATAAATGAGTTGAGCAACCAACTGGTTATTTTTAAAACCTTTCCTTCAGAAATAATACTAAGGATGGGTTGTTTAAAAAAAAAAGCAACTGGCATATAATGATGTAATAATAGAACTTGAATAGTGATAATTATTTGAACTTAGAGCCTTTTCAAAACATTTATGTTTTCTTTTTAAAACTTGAGCCTTTTCAAAACGTAGATTTAAAAAAAAAAATTGGCCATTTAATTTTTATCAAGCGGGCCATTTGGTAAGACTTCGCGGTTAAAAATCTGACATACGCAAAAAAATTACAAATATTGTACATTCCAGAATAGTAGATATTGCCGTGGTGGTAGTATCGTCCAGACAACCATTTAGAATCAAAACGTTACTGGAAATGCGTTTTGTTAACCGTGTTTGATTATCAAATCTGAATAGCCAGGCAGGTAATTCCCAATCAACCCTCTTCGCATCTACTTCCACTCTCCACTCCTTCAGTCTTAAATCATACCCCAGTCGAAGATTTCATGGACCCTCGGGCTTTGGGCATTTGGGACTCTGTTGCTTTATTCTCGTTAAAACGAATACATTTAGTAATAATATATTTTAAATCATAAAGCTTCTTTAACGTATACTGATAAAAATAATGCTAATAAACATGGTTGTATATTTGTTGCACGTTCCAGAGTGGAAGGTACTATAAGTATCGCCTTATTGTAAGACCACCATTCAGAATTGAAACGTTGCTCGAAATGGCTTTAGTCTTGTTTGGTGACCACTTCTGAATAGCTAGGTACTTCCCCACCTTCTTCTTCCTATCTCCTACCCCTCCCCACTACCTTCAGCTTCACAACATACCCCAATTGGGGATGCCATAGTCTCACTGACTCCGGACGGGAGGAGTTGGGACTCTTATGTGGTATTAATATAAAGTTGTCCAAAGTTTCTAAAATGTGTTTTATTGTTGTCTTAATGCACCGATGAACCATTCGTTTTACCGGAATATGTCCCATTGGGAAATTTACGAGGTATGTGTTTATGCATTGGTTATTGCACATTTACAAGTGAATTTCGAAATTGAAAAGATGCAGCGTCCCTTCTCATCATAAAATGTATCACCACAACATTGAACCTGTCAACATAGTGAAACTGAGCAAGAAACACAACACAAACAAATAATCATCTAGCTTGTGCGCACTGATCCCAAATCAATAAATCATCAGACGCTGGCTTGTTACGGAGACACGTACCTATGTCGGTTCTATGTACAACCTCGACTCGGTTACTGAGGTATGTGCGCTGGACATTCGAACCAAAATGATGTAATTGATGAAGTTAACGTCTCTGATTGGTATCTGGTCCTTTAGTTATGCATGTTGTCCAATGTTTGCCGACATCAATAGTCTCGGGTATCGGCCTCAGACATCCTAGGCAAGGAGTGTCACATGATCAGGATGTTCTCATTATTTGTCAAACCGAAATCAATGTTGATAGATTGACAGCGGCGAGGCTTTTTGTGAGAGGCGGCTGAGGCGACATCTGCCCGAACGATCAGGAAGATTTAGAGCGAATAGATTATTTTGATGTATTGATTACACCTCGACAGAATTGGAAGGAGACAAATCGTTCAGAACGTTTATTTTTTAATTGAATAATTATTATCTTAGATTACGGCCGTTCGGAATGTGCGGTGTACCTTAACCGTATCTTTTTTGATTATCGGGACGCAAAGTTGACACAATTTTTTGTACATAGGTGTTTAAGAACTACTTATTATATTATGCTCGTATAACTGGATTTAATGATAATCTCATCAGTACCGAGAACGCCAATAGAAGAACTAGTTGCCCGAGATTTGTGATTAATCTTTTGTCTGAGATGTCTAATAGAAAATGGTATCTTTAATTTTAATTTGACGCCGTTACTAAAAAAACATCACATCGATGAATTGGTAGGCAGCAACTTGTCTAAGAAATTTGTCGTTATACTTTAGAGTACTGAAAAGTTACTGCTCGTTTTTTTTTCGTATAAAGGAACCCTTTAAAAGCGGTTTTCTTAACTCTTTTTCTAAACTCGTTTTTTGCCGAAAGTCAATTTTTGCTTTTGAGATGAATATTTGTTTCCCTGATGCAGTGGCATATGTATTTTCCCTCAAGCCTGTATCCAACTTTTTTTCCCCTTTTGCGCTTCTAGACTACAAAATAGAGCAAGTTTTCGTGAATGAATGAATGCAAATCTTGGAATCGGATTAAAAATTCTGGAAAAACCTATGTATTAATTAATTATTATTTATATTAAAAAACATGAAGAAATGTAAATAATATATATAAAGGTACCGCAAAAAATACTGCTTTTAGGTAGCGATAACTAAAGAAGTTAACATATTTTAGTTTAGGGTTTACTACTTTCAAGAGAACCTACTTGAAATTGAATGTTTTTTCCACCTAATAATACCTCCACACAAAATGTAGACATCTCCGAAAAGTCCTCCCATGTTCCAATTTGTTAAAATGTAGAATGTAGTAAGGTTTAGTAGGTCGTACCTTCTGGTTGCTGGGGGAATTCGACTTCCTTTTTTCCTTCCCGACTTATCTTTTCAAAAGTCAGTACCTAATAGGTATATCCCGTATATCTAATCTAAATTAAATGAATTTTATGTACGTTTATTATTTGATTCATTATGAGGACTGCTGCAGGTAATTATAGATATAAAACATGTTTTAAGTCATTTAAAATTACTGGTAATTCTTTGGAACAAACGTCAACGGTTAATACGCACTTTTTTTTGTTAGATTCTTCTTAATTACCATAAAAGACAACTATTTGCATTGGGGGAGGTTGAAAATGTTACATTTTTAATTTTAGTTACGTAAATTGAAAATTTGCTTTAAAACACTGTCAAATCACTCTGTTTGCAATATTATTGTTATTTTAATATGTTGGTATTACTGATATTTTACATTCCATGTTACACAAACCTAGCGTAGCCGCTAAACTACTTGAAAACTGGGATGTTTTTCTTGCCTTGACGTGAGTAGGCGTTATTAAGGGGCACTTTCTTTTGAATCACAAACCATGTTACACAAACCTAGCGTATAGGTTTTTTCGGTTACGCGCCTTTGAATATATTGCCATGAAGTCAGTTACGGTATGATGTAGCCTTCCATATAGTATCAGTAATGCCAACATAATAAAATGACAATAATCATTACAAATTGCATATGGTGAAGCGTTGTCTAAATACGAAAGCAAATTTTCAATTTACGTAAATAAATTTAAAAATGTAACATTTTCAACCTCCCCCAATGCAAATAGTTGTCTTTTATGGTAATTAAGAATAATCTAAAAGTTTTTTTTAAAAAAAAGTGCATATTAACCGTTGACGTTTGTTCCGAATATTTACCAAATTACTTTCCAAAGTGAATTATTTTTAAGGCTGATATAATATTCAGCTATTTTTTAAATTCTAAAATTGAGCAATACAGTTGAATCATTTTCCCAAACGAAAATCCCAATTAGCTGAAAATGTTATTTTTCTCTGAACAAAATTATAGGCATTTTTTTGTTATCTTATATAATAAAATAATTTGATAAAAAAAAGTAATAACATCCGCCGTAAAACATGCCCAGGGCTTTGATGTACATAATATTAAATTATAAGCAGAACCGACCTATCAAACCATAATAAAATCAGAAATTATTATTCATAGTACCAATTACCTACCTACGTTATACGAAATATGAAAACAATATTAATTTTCAATGTTTCAACTGGGTAGGTTTACGGATTTACGAAAAAACATTAAATTATAAGATACATTTTAATATTGTTATTTTATAAACCTACATTATTTCGTTAAGGTTTGTTTTCTTTTTACGAGCTCTACAAAACAAGACCCACACAAGTCCATTATATTTTAAAATATTTCGAGAATTTTTCATGGCCGGAATATTTCATGGTATAAAACACCAATTTATGGCTACCGAAGAAGAATCCGGGGAATCTTCGATGGCTGCTATGTCGGAGGCTTTGACATTTTTATTTTTGAAAATTTTCGTCGATGGACAATTAATTACATCTCTAAATACTGTGAATACTAAACTAAAGGCAAATACCTGCGATAATTAATCGAACATGATATAAATGGTGGACCAACTATTTTTAATATTATTATTTTAACATTTTTCTGTTGATTATTGTAATAGCAAACTTAATATGCACTTCGAAAAAACAAACCTTTTAATATTATGTTGACGCTTTCATAATATGGCGCTATTCAGAAAAAAAATCTCTTCAAAAGCGATATACAACTCTGAAAAGTGTACGGTCATGATGCTGCTGAGTTTTAATAAAAAAAACAATAATACAAAAATTATCACCGTTGAAGCGCTGCACTATCGTGGTAGCTCAAACAACATTTTATATGCATTGCTGCAGTTTACTCGTAAGTGGTTCTAGATTTAATCATTAGGTAGGTATTACAATTTGGGAGGCGGGTATGGTCTAGGTTTTGGCGGCCAATGCGTTTGCCCACCTATCGCACGCAGACCGGACCGGGAGCGGTTGGTTGAGGGAGAAGTTGATTGAGGGAGATGTTTGTTGATAGAGACCTAACCTAGATCTCTCCAGCCGGACTCCTCGACCCACCGCTTTGCACCACAGTGGGAGGGATGAATTCATAGGTCCGTCACTCCTGGACACATCGACCCATTTTCAATACCACCCTCATCCCTTTTTACTTCCCAGAATGTATTCTCCTTCCTTTCCCCAAAAAGACCCTTCATACAGCATCCCCAATGACAACATAGGCCTTTAGGATTTTTAACCCTCAAGGTCTCTTGTGTAAAGCTAATGTAACAAAAAATAATGACAGATTATATTTAATTTTATTTTTTGGTTCATCTTAACTATCACATTCTGCATAAACTATCTTACTCCCATTTCCTACCAACTCACACAATTCCTTAATTGGACTACCATTGCACCATCAGTTTCAGGCAGTAAAATATATAGGTAAGTACCCACCCTTGCAAAGTGTCCACTGAAGGTCACACTAACAACTGCCGATTAAATCTTCGCGTATTCAAAACATTACGGCGTCATTATAATATGTATTACGGCGGCGGGCCCAATATACAGGGTGTACTAGTACCCCCGGACTACGTTATTGATAATTACCTTTATCGTGTAGAAGAGTCCAGCGTTGGCCTGTTAATCACGGCGCTCTGTTCACATAAATTCGTCCCTTATCTGCGCCGATACATCGCCGGGAACAATGTTAGTTTGTTAACATACCACTGGCGATATAAACCGTCCGTAATAAGCAGTTAATTATGGACTCTCCCTCCTGCGACAACCGCTAATGTTTACCGCAGGATTTGGCATCGACAACTTTCGGTTAAATTGTTGAGCTTTGGTTAGATCGATTATCAAATGTATGGATTACCTAGTGATTTGTGAATGGTTGCTTTAGAGTAGTGGCGTTTACGATCAAAATATCAGATGTCAAATGTTGAAATTATCTAATCATTTTCCAAATAATTGCCCTAGAAAAATAATTCATATAGCTGACCGTAGAACTTTTAATTACGTGTAACTACTCTAGTTACTCTATTCACATTCAGACATCCTGTGAAGTGTTGGGCTTCTTCCAATGAATATTCGATTCTTCGGTTACTAGTTATTTAAGTATATTTACAATGTTATATTATTCTGGACAGACATTATAAGACTTAGTTTATAATTCGTTCTGAAGCTTGCTCCGACTGGAGCGGCTTTCTCCACTGAAGCCTTCGGCTCTTTCGTAACTGTTCGGGTCCAAGACACGAACGGCGTTAGATGGTACTGCTCTCATAATACTACTTCAGCTGACATCTGTTGGGATCTGGCAGAAGTTCTAACCTAACGACATCTATTCACAGTAAATCAAACTACTTATACATCTAATACACTACATTCACATCAAAACGGTTAATTACATTTTTCCAATCTGTTAGTGAAATATTTTGTTTATTGTACCATTTAATAATCTTATCTTTAATGATCTTATCAACAATTTTGTATCGATTATCTTGATAGTATACATATTGTCGATTATAATATAATTAATGTCTCTATTACTTCAAATTAAAAATTAAACTCCAATTTTGCTGAGCTGACGCAAAAATTATTGAGTATTTTATTCAGCAAAAAAATTGTTTTCAAACAGAATTTCTACAACGACAAGTTAGTGTGGATTCACGTTTTATATGCTACCCTATTCTTTGGCAACCAACTGAACTAGTAATAGAGGTTTTGCTTCATCATCTATAAAACTACCAAAAACTTTACCCTTTTTTAGTCCAAGGATCTAAATGACCTGGTCAAGTTTGTTGAATGTTCCTCGCCCGAATGGTAACCAAAATATGAGATTAGAATTATTTATCTTTAACTACAAGGTAATAAAGTGGAAAAGGCAGTGGTGAACGGACTTAAAAACGTCTCAAGAATTTTACATCGACTCAACGTTTTAGATAAAAAATCAATAGGTACGCGAGACAAGCTGAAAACTTATTCGATATTAAAATCGTTCAAAATATACTTATTTTCCTCAATTGACGACATTTTTTTAAGGAACAACTTAAGAAGACCAAAACTTTTTGTTATTCTTAAATTTTGAAAAATAATTATTTCTGTCGACAAATAAGTTCAACTATTTTGTCGAAACTCCTATCCGTATCTATCTATATACATATTACATTTATACGTAATATAAGACAAGTACACCATACATAATACATCAAAGTTAAACCAAACGAAAGGGTACACAAAACTCAAGAAAATATGGTTCTTTCAAAAAATTATTTATTTCACCCAAGTACCTATTCATTCCCGGATACAAACAATAATTTTGACCGCTCAACCACTGGGCGGTTCTGTAGCAGTTTTGATCGTTGATCCACTTATATAACCGTAAGATAAACAGAAAATTTCCTTTTTTTTATTGTAAATCATATTTACAGAAATATTCCAACAGATTTCATTTGTAGTTCTGCTATAAACACGGCTTTATAATCCAAAGAAAATAGACTGTACATTATTAAGATATCTAGGAGAGATACTAAATAAGTTACATTGTCCAGGTTGTTCCACTTCAATGGTTTTAATGAATTTATTATGTACCGGGATGGGACGTCGCGGATTCCTGCGAGTAATTAAGGTAAATTAATTACAAAAGAACGCGAGATAAGGAAGATATACATAATACAGTATGAAGAATTGCGCTGGCGATATTATTATTCAGGTCTGGAGAAAGGAAGGAATTCGAGGAAGTACCTATACATTATTGTGTAAATACGCCAAGCTGCCTACCATTGACAAATATTATACTAGAGAAACTCTCCAAAGTTACCAACTGACTCAAATAATTTATTACTATCCCTAAAATGTGTGGTATGGGCACTTTAAGCACAAGGTTGTTTTGTATTTTCTAAATACATAAAATAAAGATTGTGCAATTCACATGTGAAACCTTCAGAAAACTAAAGTAGATAAGAGTGGGAAGGCTACGAAGCACCGCACAAAGAGGAGACCGAAAGGCTCGAAGCACCGCATAAACAGGAGAGCGATTATACTATCTAATTCTCCCGCAGGCTAATTCCTGTAGATGTGTATGTTTGCCTATTTTTAGTGTCGCTTTTTTTCATTTCATCGAGTTTCAAATTACAACGGTGCTAAAGAAGTTTTCACTTCAAAAACATTTTGTATTTTGGAACTCAGATTAGATCTTTTTGAAAACATTGTTTTTACGTGAATTCCATGGAAGAATCTCAATTGTTCGTAGCCAGTGGGACTACGGCATCCCCAAAGTACCTATTATTAAGGTTATGGAAAAGAAGAACACGGCTATAGCTATTTTAAACAACGTTTCGATTCTCATAAGTAGTTTTTCACCAGGGCGACACTGAGATTATCTACTACTCTGGTACTTACCTCAAATATAACTACTATAGAGTATTCAAAAACACAAGTTTTACAGTAGTTTAATATTTTAGGGAGGTATCCACTTATACATAATATATTTGATTGCTATCTATTAATTCCTTAACTACCGTTTGATTACTGTTCTTCAAAAAAAAATCCCTTTCTCAGCCATTAAAAAAATACACCAAGTCCACACGCAAACAAATTATATATAGTTTTCTGCTAGATCTGCATGAAAATTGAAAATATATCTTTTTTAAATTTTCTTTTATTAGTTGAATTGTTAATTACATGAGTTGACAATTTTCGACCACCAGGCTGGTAGGACTCGATACCTACTCGTGTACTAATTTTTGCCATAAGACCAATCTGGTGTGTTTTACAGCGAAGTTCTCCTTCTATAAACCATGTACAAGTTAGGAATGTGTGCGTGTAAGAAACAATAAAATAAACGTCACGTGCGTATTGATAAACTTTGCATAGGCTAAGACTATTAGAAAATATAAATTATTTTGGTTTATTGGTATAATTTTTTTTTTCAAATTTGTTTCTATCAGCTCTCTGTCTGTTTATAAATCTACGAGTCCGCAACTTTTATATTTTTAAATCAATCAAGGTTCATTCGTGATATCAGTGGAAATCTTAGCCATTGTGCGATGCTCTCAACCAGTGACCGACTGAAGGTTCGGTTTCGGCAAAAAAATCTAGCTTCAGCATCAGTTTCGGTTACGGTAGAAAATATGCCGAAACCGAAACCGAAACTTTTTTAGACATTGTCAACACTTGTTAAATTAAATAAATTTTATTTTTTATAAATTTTGTTTGTTTTATAGAAGTAATTTTAAAAAAATTTCACATACTTCAATTATTATTTTATTTTCATTTTATTAATTTAACACGTGTTAACTGTCTCAATACGTGTAAAAAATAAGCCAAATAACAGAAAACAATCTAAAAAAGTTTCGGCTTCGGTTTCGGCCGAATCTGAGACAGACACCGAAGATTCGGTTTCGGTGAAAAGTCCTGTTTCGGTCCGATACTACTCTCAACTCTCAACACATGACGGTACTAGATACGCGCAAAATTGTGGGTGTATTTTCGATGTTGTCCTTGGGTAGGCACTTCCTAAGTCTACCTCAATCGTAATATAATTTTGTAGTTTATGTTAGAAACTTGATGTCCTGCATACATAATATCTAGTCAGTAAGCTTTCAAACCAAGGTAACTACATTATTAGTTGTCTTTAGCCCAAAACTTTAATTTGTGGTTCCTGTGTACTGTGTATGGTTCAAACTTTGCCTTTGTACAAATTGGTTAGCTGCAAGTTATTAATTTTAAAGTTGGCTTTTCAAAAGGTTACATCAAAATAGGTCAAACGAATTCATGAACCAAACTGTTGATTTATTAATAAGTTACCTTAGCAACAGTAGTCGTTATTTGCTCAACTATAAATGTAAAGAAAAACTGCCCAATCTCGAACCCTTGAGGTCCGTGAGTGCCTTCATCCCAATATGATGCTCAATAGGGTACTTACCGGTTTTCCTATTTACAGAAGCAACCATTCCTTTAATAAATAACTTCTTCGTCGGTTTCAAGATGGGTTTTACGGCGTAGTTTTCATATATCGTGTACATCATGCGAAATAAAAAGAAGAAAAAACTTTTTTCATTGAAATAAACATTTCTAAGTTCTCATTATATTTGTTGGCGAAAATATCGCCACCTATTTTATCCCTTATCCAATAAAATATAATGGTTATATTTCAAGCCGAAAAAAGGTTATACCAAGTCATTTGAAGGCAATTTTCGCTTTATCGTTAAAACAACATGACATCTTCTTTTGACCTTATAAAGCTTAATAAAGAAACTTCTCCGGCGTTGTCCCGTATGCTTGTAAGTAGGTCTACAACTTCCGATCTGCTGGCGATTGTAACAGATTTATTATGTGACCAGGTCTATATTGCACATGTCCCTTGTCCCATACAATATACAATACCAGGCTCCCATGAATTGTGAAGGGTTTGCCCGGGATCTTGTTATGTTTCTACCTACTGCGACCGCCGCGTAAAAGATCCGAATAAATACACCTAATTGCTTGGCCGTTCCGAGGGACGCGTTAATATTCCTCTGTCCGTAAAAGGACACACTTTAAAGGAGTGAATTGGGGATTCAACGACCAATACAATCGACTGATTGTACGTGTTTGCTTTGTATCATTTTATCATGAATAAGCCCGTAGGGATTGTCAATAACCCGAACACGAAATATAATGGCTAACGGTTTTGATTTCATTAATTCCTCGTAAAATTCGTCCAAGGGGATTCATAATTGAGATATTTCTACGTATCGTGTTACCATTGTGAAATTGAAATTCAAAAGTCATATATGTTTTCTCTCTCGTCCGCTTCCATAAACGAATTTGAAATGTATTTATTTTTATTAATAAATCTTTGTTACATATATGGGCACCTATATGTATTTAAAGAATATAGTTCTCTTCAAGCGGCAGGAAAAACAAACAAAACAAACAACGAAAAATATGAAAAGAAACAAATCAACCAAATAGATATATAAATAGTTAACAGAGAAAATGTTTTAAGTGAATTAACAAAAACATCCCACATAGGTAAGGCCAGTATACCTGGAAAAGTCGAGGCGACATAACTCGTGAAATGTTTCTTGTTTATTAAGACATATATAATATATTATGAAACAAGTTATAGTTATATTAAATTAATTTTAAATGGTAGTTAAACGCCTAAGATGTCATATAACATAATTATATTTTATGCATATGCACTTCGACGTACATGTATACATATTACACACGCACATAAATGTATATATTTTATATTCAGAATTAACAATTTGTACTTACGTTACAACAGGTAAACAAAACTATCGATGGTTGTAATCCACATTTGTATGTATTTGTCGTGTCGACGTGTTTTTACACTCAATATCTGTAGACTAATTATAAAGTATTGATTTTTGGTGCAATGAAAAAAGCATGTCCCTGTGCAATCCTAAGGCTGCGTTTCCATAGAAGCGGAGCTGCGCGGGGCTGAGCTGAGACTTGATATTGCTCAAATCACACATCTAATCTCCGCTTCAGTGGAAACAGTATTAGCTGAGTTGAGAAGAATTATGTTAAAATGTATAGCGTGCTATGCAGAGCGGAGCTTTGTCATGCTGAGCGAGGCACAGCGATGCGGAGTTGAGCTGTTTAGCTGTGCTAGGGAAGCGGGGCCGGGCGGGGCTGAGCGGGGCTTAGCGGGGCGGTTCGGGGTTAGGTGGCGTCACGCTCCTTGAGAAGTTCGTTGCAGTTTGAATTATACCATCATCGAGAGTGCACGTTTATCATTGTGACAATGGATGAAAAATTCATTGAAAAATATTCACAGCCCCGCTCGACTTACCTTGAGCTAGCTATAGTACAGCTTAGCTCAGCCCCGGTCGGCTCATCTTCAACCAGCTACACAGCTTAGCTCTGCCGCACTCCTCTTTGCGTAGCTTCAATGGAAACACTGACCTCTTTACACAGCCCCGCTTAACAGAGCTCCGCGCAGCTCCGCTTCTGTGGAAACGCAGCCTAATCAGAGAGGTACCTTAAGTGCAATATTTATTTAGAAATATGTAGTAGGTATATTTCGGGAAAATACATATTTTAGGCATTACAGACAAATTTTTCCAATATTACAGTTTAGCTCCGTGAAGTAATTGCATGGAGGGGTAGGTGATATCTTTCCACAATATTATTTTTAGTATTCGTTTTTGAGATGTTTCTTAATGGGATTAATTTAAGGCGTTATAATTCATAAGGCTAATTTACAATGACCATATCGTGCACTAAAAAAGTGCTGCCTATCCATTTTTAAAGACATTAATTGCAACAAACTCTTTTTGTATCAATGCAAACATTTTGTTTTATTTAGATGAAAAATTAGCCGAAAAGCAGAGTCCTGGTTTCTGAAAAACAGTGATTTCTGGTTTCTGGTCAATTCTTTAGTAAACGCCACTCTTAATTCGGATCTCTTCGGATATCTTCATATTTAACTGTGGAACTACGATATTAGCCATTTTACTTCTACCCGTGAAAAATCTATCAATATTGAAAAGGACATCATCATCACTCTTGGCTCTACAACCCCTGGTGGGTCTTGGCCTCCTCAAGAGTCTTTCTCCACTCATCTCGGTTCTGTGCCAGCTCTTTTCAGTTTCCAAGGTAGATATATCTTTGAGGACGTTGTCGCTCCATCTTAATCTTGGTCTTCCAGGCTTCTTCGCCCTGTCGGTCTTGAGTTCAGCAGGGACTTTGGTGCTTGATGCTCGGTCATTCTCTCTACATGACCCAACCACAAAAGTCTTCCCAGTTTTATAAATTTTATGACGTTTAGCTCCTTAAACAGAGTATATAGCTGATTGTTGTAATGTCTGCGTCAAAATCCATTTTCTAAAACCGGTCCGAAGATACGCCTCAAAATCTTCCTTTCAAAAACCTCCACTGCTCGCTCATTCCTCTTAGTTAGTACCCAAGTCTTAGCTGCGTACGTGAGTACTGGTCTGATAATTATTTTGCACACTAATATCTTGGTATTTCTGGACAGCAGTCTGGATTATTTATTATTTTTTGAAAAGGACAATAAATATACTTTTCACTAAAATATTTTATTATAATTAGGTATTTACCTATTTTATCGTTCTCTGAATTATTATCGACACAAACAGTTCCAATTTTAAAAATGACATTAAAATTTAAAGTAAATTTGAGTTCTTGGAATAACGCACATATCACACACAGAAAAATTAGTAGGTATGTTTGATAATATTTTTTTTCTTATTATATAAACGTTTTATAATATCATCCATCTCTGTGTTCACGCATACCAACGAAACATCATCTGTACGTCCACACGTAGACATGTAGAAATGTACCTACACATCCGCAGAGGAGATGCGATTGGCAGATAATCATGGCTTCAGATGCTGCGGCATGCGATCCCACGGAACGCGGCAAAGAACCCTGGAATCTGGAATTTGAACCACAAGACTACCGAGCCCATGAAACCCCCGCTTCGTAGGGTTAGAATCTGTTTTTTTCCAGTTCAAATTACGTTTATTTATGTCGCTGGAGATATTTACCCGTATCGGTTGTGAGAAATATTGCCGGTGGACATTCGTGGTTTTTTGAAAAATATTTATTTATTTTTTCAAGTTCTTATTTTGGAACGGTTATACGCCAATATATCACGGAGAAGATTACAAATTAAAAAGCAATGCGGGCAGTTTTACTATTCTGTGACACGTGTCAAAAGATGATTGTCTGTAAGTACAATTACAATTTGTCAGGCAGTTATGGGTACCGCCGCCCCGGGAACCATTTATTGGATACCCAACACCTCTGCCATAGGTCACCCCAAGCGGTTCGCTACGTTTGGTGACTCAGTAGGGGTGCCCGGGTTCATGAGGTAAGGTTTGTTCGGGCGTCAGCATCCCCAAGGATGACATAGCCCCCTGAGGTGAATTATTTTCCTCAAAAAAAGTGACGTAGAAAAGGTCGATGGTCAATGCAGAATCGTTAAGCAGTTGAATCGCTCTAAATTAAATATACAAAAAATGTACAGAATCTAGTTGGACTAAGATATCCCAATTTGGGTTTGTTGAGTGATTGAATACACTGGAGAAATGAAGAAGAGTGGCAGAGGAATGACAGGAATTAACTGCCTAATAAAATTTGGTCACAAACGCGGCCATATCAGCAATGTTTTGATTCTAAATGGTGGTCTTTCACCAAAGCTATACTGAAAGTATCTGTAAATCTGATTTTTGAATGAGTTAATATTAGCACTGTACATTTTCTAAAGGAATAAGATTCATTATCCTATCCATTCGTTGCATATTCTACGTCAGGATTCAGGATTATGTGAGTATTCATCGTATCTAAGGAATTGCTTTAGCGAAATGTTTGAAATTCACTTTCCTGATGTAGACAGATACAAAGCTGCAAAATTGCGAATTGCATATGACGTTATGCAATTAATCATCTCTGATGCTAGCACATTGGAATGACACTTTAAAAGGAATAATGGTGTTTTGTTGGCTTTTGTCATAATATAAACAAAGCAACATCTTGGTACTTTATTTAATTTATTTATTTATTTAAAATGTTAATATATAATAAAGGTATTACAAACGAAAAGTTACTTTAAATATATTATTATCTCATATAAGTTTAAAAACAAATCCCGATAAGGACAACATTATTATTAGAAATGTTGCTTTATTGAAATAATTTGCCTAATATTTAAATGTTAAACGGTAAACTTTTTTTTTTTTAATTCTAATTTTTCATAATCCTACGAAAGTTTAATGGTAAGAGGAGCCGGGGACGCCTAAAAAAGACATGGCAAAAGTGATCCAAATACTTAAGTCGGGCCGTATCATTCAGAAAAATAGTAGGGTATGTATGAGTCGATGTATGAATGTGAATGAAGCAAGAAGTGTGTGCCAAGACCGTGGTCAAAATTATCTGGTGTTCTCGGTGTTTGGTGGTCAATATTCTCTGCCTACCCCCGTGGGGAAACAGCATGAAGGGTAATTAATTAGTTGGTTACTAAGATTAGTCTAATTCTTTTATTGCCTTTAACGATTTCTGATTCCGTGATCTCGGGGACCAGTAGCGGGGAGCTTACTGCTACTTGGGGTCGTTTAACACGTCGCGTGAAATTTGGTATCAGGCCGCTAACAATAATACTCCTTATATAGATGGCGATATGGTTTAAATTCCCGTCTAACACCAGCCACCGTTTTTCATTTAGTCAAGAAAAAAACATCACAAAAAGCGTATTTAATTTTATTTTCTCATACATAAATATTTAATTTTTTTAAGATCATTTTCTAAAATAAATTATTTTCCATATTATTCAACAAAAACATAACCGAAAAGTGGTTCTTAAGTAGAGGATTTTGAATATAAAATCATTTTTTTATGGGCCTGATGCTTTATTTTTTTTTCTGGGCTTAAAAAAAGACAAAAAATTTCTTATTATTTCAAAGAAAAAACACGTGCTCTACTTGCACCTTAAAGCATCTTAAATATTTCCTAGCGACCAAATTTTTTGGATAAAAAATATATGTAAAAGTAAAATTTTAGTTATGAGTATATCTTGATGAGTTGAGCATTGCTCACGAAATATGTCAGTTGTATCTACACAATAAAAAGGGATATTCTAAGTGATTAATATTTTTTAGTGAAATAAATATAAAAAAATCGTATTTGTTCTCACATTTTTAATGACCACTATTTTACGTGTACAGGAACATCAATATTGACAAGCTACTTACCCGAGCTCGAAAATAAATAATGTATTTACAAACAGATCTCGGATTTCTTCACCAGATAGGGATAAATGTCCCATAGCGTGAAAAGGTATTTTCCCCTTTTAGTATTGAACATTTTATCTCCCTTGTTTAGCAGATTTCCACACCTTTTCAGTCACCAATATCAAAATATATTGCCATCGATAGTAAACTTTGATACAACAGGAATGTGCTGGGTTCGGGATTTATATCTTCTTGCTTCTTATCTCGAAAATATCGTGTTCTATTCTCATCTTATCCTTCTACAGGAAAACACATCTGAAATGCAAGAATTAACGATACGTTACTCTAGAAAAATAGTGGTGTCGAGAGATGCTCATTAAAATAAAAAAATAAAGCATGTTTATATTGTTAATACCGTGGTTTTGCACTTCTTGTGCCTAAATTATTTGTTATCCGTCATGAAAATGGCTAGGATCTTTTATTTTAATTGTAAATAATGTATAAAAGTCTCAACTGCCCAATGCCAGTGGAGCTGAAGAAAATGGGTAGGAAAAGGTGACTAGAAGTAGGAAGGTGCCTACTTACGTAGCAATTTAGATCTGGGCAATAAATACGGATAAGGCAATTTCAAGCAATGCTCAAAATTTCGATTCTCGTTAGTGATGTTTCAATACGGTGATATTGAAAGTGTCTACAACTGGTGAACTTAAAAAAATATGCAATAATTCTGTTTACAGAATAATTTATTGCAAACTAGCTGGTACCCGGCATGCGTTGCAATTCCATTCAAAGAAATAAATTGATTCTCGTTGCAAGTCCTTTCCCGTGCGTCCCCATCTCGAGACCCCTTCCCCTCCCGCTTCCCGCGTCCCCCTTCCACCTTCCCCGCCTTACCAATCCCTCGTCACCCTTCCCGCCAACCCCACCTCCCCCGTTCCCCTTCCCCTCCTGCCTTTCCTCCCTGCCGCTAAAATATATTAAATACACACATTTTCATTTATACAAATTTCATAACGCCAGAGCTTACGAGTATATATAGCCTATAACCTTCGCGGGCATGCACACAAGATATTACCAAAGTTTCTACCCAATCGGATCAACGAAATATTGATTTTTATATATAAGACAAGATAAATGCTATTTAGGATGCATTGACTTTTGAACCATTTATTTAATAATCAATACCTCTTACATAAGTCACCCAAGCGATTCGCTACTTTTGGTGACTTAGGGTGCCCTTTTATAGGATGAGGTTTTCGTGGGTCTTGGCGGCGGATGCGTCTGCCCATCGGCTGTGTGGCGGGTTGGATCGGGGGAGAATGGTTGAGGGAGGCCTTTTGACCTCTCCAGCCGGACTCTCTCGACCCATCGCCTTGTATCACAGTTTGAGGGTTGGATTCATACGTCACTCCTGGACACCCTAACCAACAGATTCCTACCCATTTACCCGTTTTCCTTTCCAGAACTTCTTCTCCTTCATTTTCTTAAAAATACCCTCTATACAGCATCTCTTAAGATGAAATAGGACCTGATTGAAATTATTTTCCTCCGAGCCACTTGTGTAAATATGTAACGTAATAAATATATTATATGAAACAACATTATTAAATTTTTAAATTATGTAAAGGCTCCGCCTGAAGGCCGCTATATACTTATGTTAATTTTCATGATAACGTCACTGTTTTATAATCTTTTGTTTTGAAAAACCTGTCTCTGTATTATAACATGTAATGTAAAAGCCCATCAGGGCGTTGCAAATTAATAAAAAAAAAATAATAATATTGAAATTCTGCAATATATTTAAAGAAAACTGTTGGCTTAGTATATCTTAAACTTTTTTAATAATATTATTCACAGTTGTGTACAGCAGCAAGTGAAGCTTTTACAAGTACATAGGTACGATTATAAGTGCTAAAGCGTGCATGCCCAAGTATGTCGAATTCTTTGAACCAAAGTCGCGTGTGATCTAATGAGGCATTATTTACACGTTTTATTTATAATCACTTTAACGAGCTTGCATTTTTGTGCATAAATATAATAAGAGCTTATTATAACAAGTTCTGTCGACTTCATGGCGGATCGACAAGAATACCTACATAATTATTTTTTTTAAATAAATCGTGGTAAACATTCCCAGGTATCGAATAACCTGACAAGATTTGAAATCCTCATGCTTTTTTAACCAACTACTAAATAAAACACGCTAAGATAATAAAACACTCTGTCTAAACGGTTATACAAAAATGGCGGCCAAGCTGGAATCAATGTTTATTAATAATAGCCATGGAAACGGTCCGGCCATCTAGGCCGCTATTTTGGTAAGAACGTTTAGACAGAATGTTTGTGTTTATGTATGTGGATCGGTACGTCAAATCCTTCTCTTAGGTGTTTGTTTAGTCATTAATTTTAACGCAATTATATAATCTGATGGAATAGTGGATTGTGTTCAAAGTCTTACATGTTCCATGTGAAATTGTATAAAAATGCATATAAGTAAATATACCTACACTAAGAACTAAAAATTCTAATTTTATATGAATACCTAGAAATCAATAACAGTTTATTTTTAAAATTTTATTTCTTAATAAATTTCTATAATATACCCTTTGTTGTCATTTTTTAACTACCATACTAGGCTAATGCCCATGTTATGGTAGTCATACATGAAATAATTCAGGTAAGAACTAAAAAATATTATTTTATAGAAACAGACAGTAAAATATAAGAAAGAAGAAAATAAAAAAAATATATATTTAAGGATATTTAAAACTAAATACAAATGTCAAAATTAAAAGTAAGTTTATGAGGGAAATATGAAAAGAACGATTAAGTGCTGAATAAGTATATACCTACTTGCTTAAAAACAAGCATTTATTTTGTAAGTGAATTATGGGCAAGGTGGCAAAAATACAACAAAAAACTGACAGTAAAACCGCGTGTTTCTCTTTTAAAACTCGTTAATTACGTTAAAAACCATCCTTGCGCTGCAGGATTCGAAAATTGTACCCTGTCATGTACGAGGTACCTACTAAGTACCTAGCGGAGCGCATTATTCCTTTGACTCTTGTTCCTGTGGGTATCATTTGTGTGTTGGTGTAAAAAGCAGCGGCATTGAACCCCACAAAAGAGCATGCATTTTGGCGGCTGCATCATCAAGTCGTCAATACGAGTCGGACAAGTTCTTACTCCGATCTCGGAATTGTAACTACTCGTGTAATATAATAATCTACGGATGGTAAATGGTCAGTGCCGGATCTAGCGTAAATGCAAATGAAACATATGACCACGGAGGAAATATACAAAAGGCGCTAAGATTACTAGTTATTTTGCTAAAATAAAGATAAAATGCGAGAATTCTCCAAATATTATTTTACCAATTTTTTTATAAGAACAACTCTCTTTTTATAACTTTTGAAGGTTATTCCCATCAATGTGATATATCATTGGAGAAGACGATAAAACTAACATTCTAAATGAAAATATGAAAGAGAACAAGGCACGAAACATAGAAAAAGATAACAGTCGCAACTGGGACTTCGCCGAATCGGTAAAGGCGCCCTTACCGGTTAGACGAGAGGTTCTGGGTTCGTGTCCCAGTTTACTTTTGTCCCGGTTATCTTTTTGTATTTTTATGTGCCTCTTTCATATTTTCATTCAGATTATTAGTGTTATCTTCTTCTTCAAGGATTGTTTTACCTTTTAACTTCAAAAGTACTATGAACCTATTAGTGTAATTTCAACTGATAACTAATATAAACAGGCATATCAGGGCCATATAATCAAAAATACTAAATTCAGTTGTGTGTCTGTCTGTTTAAATTTTAGTGTCATTTTCAAAATTTGAAGAATTCAGACAAGCGATAAAGTATACTTAACAATAATACAATATTTTAACAGAGAATTTTTTGTCAGTGTCAAAATTTAAACTGATTTGTGAAGAATTCAGACCATCCCTTTTCGCGGATCTGCGCTAGTTGATAATAATAATGTAATTTGTTGGAATCTTAATTCAGACGTGTTGTTCTTAAAGACTGTTTTGATATATCATTATTAGAAAACACAAATCGAATCTACATAAAAAAGTAGTATTTGAACATAACAACAAATCAATCCGCATTCAATGAAATGTTGAAATCTTTTTATATGATGCAAACTCAAATTTGAATGTCATTCACATGTTGCGGAAACGTATTGTTTAAATACACTTTTTTTGGTCGATCAACACATCATTTTAAATTTTACCTATCTTTTTATATGATGTAAACTCAAATTTGAATGTCATTCACATGTTGCAGAAACGTATTGTTTAAATACACTTTTTTTGGTCGATCAACACATCATTTTAAATTTTACCTATCTTTTTATATGATGTAAACTCAAATTTGAATGTCTTTCACATATTGCAGAAACGTATTGTTTAAATACACTTTTTTTTTGTCGATCAACACATCATTTTAAATTTTACCTATCTTTTTATATGATGTAAACTCAAATTTGAATGTCATTCACATGTTGCAGAAACGTATTGTTTAAATACACTTTATTTTGGTCGATCAACACATCATTTTAAATTTGGCATAAGTGAAAGCATCTGAAGAAGGTATCACGTAAAAATCGTTATGTATTAAATAAGAATATCTTATATTAAGGGATTTATAATGAGTTTTCAGCATACGTTGGTCGATGAACGCTTTATGTAAAATGTAACGTTCGGAAGAACATCTGAAGTAGGTATCACGTAAAAATCGGTAGGCATTAAATAAAAATATTTTATATTAAGGAATTTTAAATTAATTTTCTGCACCTGGTGCAAAATGTTGTCGGTCCAGGCCTGAAGTTGGCGCCAATTGTGACTTGGCACCAAAGAAAGGGTGTTGTTGTTGAACAAAGAATCTCGAAATCAAGCTGTTCAATCGTACGCCCACATTTTGATTAGAAATCATTATAATCTCCATTATTAAGGTCTGACTCTTCATGTTATGTCCCTATTACTTAGTGGGTAAATTGAGTATGGCAGAGGCCGATAAAAATCATGAAAATGAATCAGAAATATTTTTTTGTTAATAATATTATGAAGTGATTATAATATAAGCTTATCAAATTGATAAAAGTATTTAACAATGAGGTTTTAGAAAAAAATACATGGAAAACCAAAATGATTTTGTTGCAACCGAGATCGAACTCATAAATTTAACTAAACTAACTAACTAACTAACCATCACGCCATTTCCCCGCAGGGGTAGGCAGAGAGGACGGACCGCCACACAACTCGATCTTGGCACACACTCTTTGCCTCGTTCACATTCATACATCGTCTCATAAATTTAACAGAATAAATTTGTTTAAAAAACATACAAATTTGTTACCGCCACTTTAATTTTATTTTATTTACACTCTACCGCTTTCGGAAGAATCCTTCCTTCGTCAAGAGAATAAATGTTTTTTTTAAAGACGACTTTTCTAAATGTTATAGAGTGTGAAAAAAATAAAAATAAAGTTGTTTGTCACAAATGTATATATTTTAATTGTAAATTACGGCGAGCCACTAAGTTAAAGCTTTTTACAAGTATGCCAGATTTATTCGTTAACCGAACCGCTATCATTGCATTAAAAAATCAATGGGGTATTTCCATAAACAAGGGATTCTGTTCAAAATGTACGGAATATTTAAAGATCATTTTTCTGATTTTAATAATCCTTCTAAAAATGTGTATTTTTTATGTTTTCATTCAATATTATTGATTTTAAAAACGATCTAAAACTGACAATATCAAAACGGCGCGTGGTTTGAAAATCAGATTGTAACGTCACAAGCGTCGCTCAGCCGGGCCAGCATAAATAAACACCATCAGTGAGCGTCCCCGCTCATGACGTCACACGATAGCCACGCCCCAAAATATCATTTTAGCGGTGATTCGAAAATGGGAAATTTATTCGTCAACATAAAAATAAAATAAAAATGCCGTAATCATCGTAATTTTTTGCTAAATTTTTTGCTTAATTTTTTTAAGCCATAAAAATGTGGAAATAAACCATTGTGTGTTTACAGTATTTTTTGACGAGAAGCATCCATCTTTAATTATTGGTTGTTAGAAAAGATTCGAACCCAAATTAAATTACGTACTTACATGGTGTTAATTTTACAAACATTTTATTCAAAATTAAATTAAGTTTTTGGGGTTTAACGCTAAATGATGACATACCTAATATTATGGGGATATTTCACTAATAAACAGATTACTCAAAGGTGATCAAATCCCTTCCCCATCAAATCCCTTTATTATTGATAATGATTGTGATAATTAGCAATAACATAATAATATTTTATATCAGGTTCATTAATTAAATTTATTATTACTGACCACAATTTATTCATTGTATACTTAGTGGGTTAATTAATATCAAATAGCCCCGAAATCTGCCGGTTTTTGCCTCAGCCATTATGAAAACAATATTCTGGCCATTAGACAATAAGCTTCCCAGTGATGATCCCATAATCCTCGTCTTGACTCGAACGAGCACCCCGTTTAGCTTTATGACCTTCTGCCATAAAATTTGCGATATTGCTAAAAATACAATTACGGCGATGGCTTTGGTTCCAGGAGAAACATCTGTTTTTTTGTTTGTTTATTTTTTATATGAATACCGCACAAGAGTTCCAACTGCTACCGTTGTCTGGAGCCAGTAAGACTATGGCATCCCCAATTGGGGTATGTTTTGAGGCTGAAGGTAGTTGGGGGGGGGGGAGGAGCTGGTGAAGAGGAAGATGGGGAAGTACCTGGCTATTTAGATCTGGTCACCAAACATTTCAAGCAACATTTCAATTCGAAGTGGTGGTCTTACACCAGGGCGATACTGAGAGTATCTTCCACCCTGGAACGATCTGCAAATATACCATTTTACATTATTTTTAATGAATTAATTGTGAAATAACTCAAATGAATCGATCCTGCGACCTTGGGTTTGCGAGTCAAGAACCTCACCCCTAGATCACACCGGTTTAATTTACGTCATACCAAAATTACACTGCCAGAATTACATCCTGAGTTTGAAGAAATTACACATGGAGAGAATTGCACCAACTGAAATTATACCTAATGTTATTATAAACGTCAAAAAATGAATAGTTATTAAAATTGGTTCGAATTTATTTTTTAAGTGTTTGCTATTAAGTGTATGTATGTTATTTTGGGTTTCATGCCAACTAAGAACAAAGCCAACTCAACACCTCTTTGAAAAGTCATTAAAATCTATGAAAAAAAATAGCTTATAACCCTAACCTAACGTAACGTATTTAACCATTTTTTTTCATCACTTCTAATGACTTTTCTGATGTGGTTCTGAGTTGGTTTCATTCTGACTTGTCCGGTCACCGTTATTTTGACTTGCGTAATTCCAGGAGGTATAATTCTCTCCATGTGTAATTTCGTTTATGTGTAATTCGGTCCATGGATAATTCTGGCATTTTTGATGCATGTAATTCAGTCGGGTGTCTTTTCATCATGAAACCAGTTTTTTTTTTGCAGACTTTTTTCATCGGACGGAGACCGCCGAAGTAACGCAGGACACTGACGCTTTTCTAGGCGATGATGACCTTAGAATAGTACAAGAGGAAGATGATAATGATTACGGTAAGTAAGCTAAGTCTTAATCTAAAAATATGATAAGATCATTGTGTTAGTTAGGAACCACATCAAAATCACACGATCTACTCCTATTGAATTTCTGAACGTTGTAAAAAAGGTTATTGTATCTTGAGTCAATAATTTTTTGGCGTTCAATGTCGAAAATATTTTTTTCATTGCATTTCGCAAACGCACACATGCATGCTAGATTGTATGATCCATTAGAAATTGGTAGCTGCAGGATGAAGACATGTTAATAGCAGGGTAGTGCATTGATATATGACTAAATATTGGCTGTGCATAGTTTTTTTTAAGTTCGGGTATTAAATTACGCATTGAATTCTTGAAAATGGTCATTTTATTATCACACTAAAATGTGTAAATTAGTCGTATAGAAACTTAGATGAAACAAAAAGGGATGGTAGGTTACTAAGACAACGGGCATGGTTTCACTGAAATACGTCCAGTGGACCTTCTTGAGATTTACTGCGTCGAGCATCGCACATACATTTGTTCGTCAGACAGCTATCAGAAAATGGCTTCCTGTGCTTTTGAGAGATGCAAAAATCATTCTCGAGCAAAAAGCAAATCAATTCGGGTTAGTTTACATTCATGCGCAAATCACTCGTTATTTCAATCATAATTATTACAATTATATCTACAGGCTGCCAGAAAATGGTAAATGTCAAAATAAAATAAAGTGAGATAGCGAACGTTGCAACACAAGGATAACATACTGACAGTAGATCGTCTCATTTCTCATTTAGTGTTCCGTATTCATCTTAGCGTAAGCGAGCAAGCGTATTTTATCATCTTAGGATCTTTGTCACACCCGTGAAATGTAGTAATTCGTTGAAAAAGTACGTAAACGCCGCCCGGTCTTACATCGTTCATCCACACTCACATATTATTTGAATGCCATACATGAACAACATTTAAATTAAGAATTTACTGGAAACATCAGAGTGTTTGTTACTAGACTTGACGGTTTTTTTGCAAATTTTATGAGACAAAACCTAGTCTTTTTGTATTGTAATTTTTACGGAAACAATTACTTATCTCTTCTTCAAAAAGTGAAAACTTGTTTTGTGGTACCATTTTATTCAAAATTAATATATTATTTAGTTTTAGCCATTTTGATTGTTAAATAAACCTACGTGTTTCGTAAGCAATGCTTATTTCATCAGGGTTATTTTAAAAATTTAAAAATAACTCCAAAGAAGCAAGCAATACTTACAAAACATGTGAATGTTTTTTTTAACAGTAAACGTGGTTATAACTTAGTAATCCATTAATTTTAAATGTCTGTGTAGAACGATTGTGCCATTTATAGAGAGAAAAAAACATTCTGTTCAACACAGCTTTTCAGCATTTATGGACTGAACGTTGCTGGTTAATAGATGTTATACGAAAATCATCACTTGATAAAATCCGAAAAATTCTTTAATTTCAGTGAATAATTAGTAAATTTCAAATAGTATCCAGCTTCTGTGGATAATTTTGCTTGACGGCTCTACGGCGAATGAAAACTTTCACGATAGTCGTTACTCTTACTAGCTTAACATTAAAAATTTATTAAATTATCTGGACATAAAAGATAAGCACTCCTTTTAACACCGAGTCTTCATTAAGGTCTGTGCGGATTTGGATAGGCCCTTTTGAATTAGGCCGGCGTGCGTCGTTAGGATTTGGCTGTCAGGAAAATTGGGCTTGCCGTTTATTCCCTCAGCTTGCTAAGTGCATATTTCCTAATCCCTTTCGTAAAGTCTGAGAGATTGCGGCGTCTTACGGATAAAATACCGTCCTTTCGGAGACAAGAAACAACAATACAGTCAGCCCCTGGTATTGAGAATGATAACGGATAACTGATTGTATTACGGCAAATTTAAGTTCTTAGCATTTCGGTGAACCTTTTTTGATTACGCAAATATTTGAACAAAGGGTTGGCTTAATATATTCCGGGTTTCGTAATCTGCATAAAATAAGGTATTCGCTCGTTCGGAAAATGCTCTTACGTTAGTTTAAACATTTATCTTTGGTCGGTACATTTTAGGCATAGTTACCGAAGTACCCAATACCTTACGTTTATGAATGTTGGTTTTGATTCACGAATGGAGAATTAGATTAAGCTGACATCCGTTATTCTGCTCATAAAGGTGTTTTAATACGTGTTGTGACAAACGCCTATTTTATCACTATTTACAATCGATCTTGCTAATTAGATTATGCCCTGGTTCAGCGATGATAGGTATACTTAAGTCAGGCTCGGTTTGAGGCCGTTTTTAATCAAATTACGAGTACTAAATTACTTAGGCCACATTTTAGTCAAGTTTTTCACTATCCGAACTCACACGCCGCGTAATACCTACATAATTTACACCGCAAGGGGGAGTAGATTTACGGACAATATTATTACTGGTTACGTGTTTAAATTTTCACGGCCAAAAGTATTTTCTTTATTTTTTTAGGGTGTTAGGCCGTGTTGCGCTACCTCCTTCTTTAGCCAACTTTTCGGACAACGCTACAGGGTTCATCTTCAGGGCAGACGTGTTAGGGGTGAAATGTGTGCTTATGTACTTGGAAGCGATACCGTATTGCCAGTTCCACTCAACTACGAGCTAGTATTACAGTATACTTCAAAGTGGTTGTAAATTTCAGTTGCCTACGTAATCAGGCGTGCTCCAATTGGAACTGGTTCCAAAAATCTGTTCCTCAAATGCACTATCATCTAGTGATCGCTAGTCACTGGTACAAAGTAACCGAGACAGGCAATGGCGTAGGAACTGGTTCCAAAACAGCCTGTTCCTAGAATCCACTGCCATCTAGTGATCGCTAGTCATTGGTACAAAATAAATGAGATAGGCAATGGCGTCATACTTAGTATAAAGCCGCTTGATACAACCGAGTATTACCGTCAATTTTTCCATATCCGGAGGGATACTGCAAGTTCACTAAATCGTAGTACTTACGAGCTGCCGACGGAATTGGCGACATCTTTTGATGAATTATAGAACTAGAAACCGAATTACGATGTTTAAAGCGAATGTATCCAATCGCTTCCAAGTATTTACCTAAGCACATATTTCACCACTAACAATTACACATCTGCCCTGATGTTGGAAACTGTAACGCTGTCCGAAACATTGGCTAAAGAAGGATGTAGTGCAACACGGCATAACACCCCAAAACCAAATAATGAAAATATTATTACTATTCATAAGATTATCTTGCTTATTACTAATGCATATTTCACAAATTATAACACAATATAATACTGCAAAATTTAAATAAAGCAAAGCGAACAATACCAAAGGGTAACATATACACAATACACACGGACAAGAGACATGTTCATTAGTTTTTAAATATTTGAGTGTACTTAATTTTATATATACAAGTATCATGGCAATTGCTTACCAATAACATGCAAAAATAGTATAAAGTATCTGGGTGTCATTGTAGACAGACACTTAAAATGGAACGAACAAGTCGAAAATACGGTAACCAGAGTAAGAAAACTTATTTACATATTCATTAGATTGAGAAACATCCTATCATCTAGTATGATTAAAACTATTTATTTCTCTCTTGCTCAATCTATTCTACAATATGGTATAATCGGGTGGGGGGGAACTTTTAAAACTAACCTTCAACCTGTAGAAAGGGTACAGAGGTTGATTCTAAAAGTCATTACACGAAAACCATCTATATTTCCAACAATACAGCTGTTTGACTCTTTTAGGGTTCTTAGTCTTAACAAAATTTTCAAAAAGAACTCACTGTTGCAAATCCACAAAGATCATTTCAATACTACAACAAAAATCACAAAAATAAGTAACCGATCAAGATCACGTGGCAACCTAGATATCCCTAAAATTAAAACTAGTGCTTTTCAACACCACTATACCTATCAAGGTATAAAAATTTTTAATGCCCTTCCATATAAAATCAAATCTGAAGAAAATTATAAAGCTTTTAAATCACAAATAAAACAACTACTAGATCAACCCAACACAAATTATAAATTTTAATTTCACAGAACGAATTTGTACCGATTAGTAGTAATTGATCAAGTCTTAATTATGATATTTGATACTTTAGTTCAAAATTAATCATTTAATTCCTTCATTAATTAACAAAAAAAAAAAATTATAAATTAATGTATTCTTCTCATTTGCACATATCCTCTTAAAATATTTCATCAGCATTCGAACTGAAATGTAGCGATTATTGTTGTAACTTAACATTATGTACCTACTCCTGCAATTATTATCAGCTAATCCAATTGTTAGAATCAACTATATGTACTTACCATCTAACACCTACCTATTACGAGAAATGTAATAATATTATTTTTACTTTTAATTATCTATACAACATGTATCATGTATATCTATTTTAGTAACTGCTATGTCAGTAAATTTATTAATCAATATTTGTTATCATTCATAAGATTATTTTCTTAATTTAAAAAAAAAGATTATATATTTGTATATTATTTTTTCTTTATCTTTTTCTATAATAGCACAACTCCCCAATTCAAACACGAGAAATGTTTTCTCTTTTAAATTGGGTAGATTCATTAACAAGAAATAACTTTATCTGTAATTAGTTTTTTTATGAACCAAATATTTTCTTTCTGTAAATCTGTTATATATATGTATATTTCAAATAAAAAAAAAAAAAAATCATTAATTGTTTACAATCACGAGAAACACGGACACGGGACGACAAATGAAAAATAGATTAGAAAAGCATAAAAGTCTCGGCCACACCATTCAAACAAAATCCTATAAGATCGATTGCTGTGATTGAAAATAGGTTACATATAAAAAAAATTATTATGTTTACCAATGTCAATTTAAGCTTGTAAATTATTAGCACATACGATGAAGTGAGCCAACACAAGATTAAAAAATAAATCCATCCTTCAACGCCTAAAATTGAAATTAACTCTAAAAGCTTTTCAAACGAAAATAACTACAAATTTTCAACAGCGTGGTGGCAAAACTACCAGCTTTGATCGATCTTCTTATTTAAAACTTTTTTTAAGGAGGGGGTATCAATCATTCTTTTATAACAGTGCCAAAGTAAAGAAACGTGTATAAGAGTGTAAGATTCCAGCGACTTTCCTTCCTGCAGAGAGATCTCCTTTCTTAAATCGGAATACAGATGGTTAGAGTAAGAAATCCCTGCAAAAGGTCAGTAAACAGAGAACCATCGTCACTTTTAGTTTGGCACATAATAGTATTTATTTCAAATTACTTGCCTCGTGCAAATCAGACCAAAATATGACGGTTCACGGCGCTCGGTTTTAGATTTAATAAAACACAAGAATCGAAATATTTCTGGCGTTTATATTCCTCTTAACATCAGGTGAAGGTGATAAGGTAATGTTAAAAAAATTTCTTTCTTAAAATAATGAAGACTTATCTGCAATCAAGTTGAATGTCTAAGTTTTGATTCATTACAACATACTAGGTATTATTAACGACAAAGAGGCAGGAAATAAGAAACTAGCTTAAAAAATAGTAAAAATATATTTGCACTATAAAATTTAATTTTCCACTTAGTTAGGTAATGGGAATATTTTTAGGGTTTCCACATTTTTTTTTCAATTTGCAGCAAAGCGGAAAAACCCCTTTTGTTTGGCCAGACAGCGGCACTAAAATAAAATAAAATGGCATCAAGTGGTTCAAACAAAGTAACTTTGTTTAATTTATCTATAATTTAACATAAAATGAATTAAAAAATTTCAAATATTTACAAAATTTATGAAACGAACGATTTTTTTTAAAAATATAACATATTTTTATATTATCATTAGTTATATTTTTTATTCCAAATAATGTCAGGAATCACTGGTTTAAATAAGTCAAGCACAACCCTTAACAACCTGTACCTATGATTATTTTAGAGTCTGTGAATACCGCACAAGAGTCCCAACTGCTCCCAACCACCTAGAGCCAGTGAAACTATGGCATCTCCAATATGCCATAGTTTCACTGGCTCTGTGGGATAAGTTATGAGACTGAAGGTAAGTGGGGAGGGGATGGAAAACCCTTCTTGGCTATTCGGATGTAGTCACCAAACACGTAACAACCATTTCTAGCAATGTTTTAATTCTGAATGGTGGTCTTACACCAGGGCTTTACTGAGAATATGGTTCACTCTGGGACGTGCCGTTAATATACCTTGTATTATTTTCAATAATTAACACAAACCATTCAAATAAAATTTACTTGCGCTGCCCGGGATTTGAACCCGCGACCTCCGGATTGATAGTCGAGAGGCTTGCCCCACGACCACGGAGGCCGAGATCAAGACGAACCAAGATGAGCGAGAAAATTCAAGAAGCAAGAAAATACAATAAGAGACAAGAAGAGACAGGAAAAATCAGATATGACAAAGAAAAGGCAAGAAAAAGGTAGGTAAGATTAAAAAAAAAAAAAAAACAACGCTCAATCCTTGGAGCACGTGTTCCAAGTATTCAGTGCCCCCTAGCGTACCGGGCGCACCGGGACAGGAGTGATCCTTACTGAGAAGGTACGTTCGTATCGTATTTCGTAGAAAAAACTAAATGATTTCTATTCATTATTTTGTTTAGTTGAATGGATTTTCTAAAACTCAATTGCCAGTGATGGAAATGACGTTGTAAGGTTAAAAAAAATCCAAACAAACAAAATAAAAAGAAAAAATATTTTGCACAGTCTTAAAATAACATCAAAAATTTTTTTATTAAAACTTAATTATATATCGCTTCAGAAATTATATCAGATTGAATATTATATTTGTAACTTATTACAGAAACGATTAGGAAATCTCTAGGAGGCATTCCTATTGAGAACAGAATCATATATAGTCGGCTAAGATCGATAAAACATAACTTGAAATAATATAAGAAGAACTTTTAGTAGCAATATGCACAGTACTTTTCCAAATCGTTTTATTTGCATAGCGAAAAGTTCCAGACTTTCGGAGAATGTTTGACGTTGTCTTTGTGTATTAGGAAGACCTCTGTCGAATGCACACATTTCAATATGGCGCTGTAATTTGATATTTGACTAGATTTAAGGCTTTGATGCCGAATGCAATTTTGCTGAAAGAGGTTCCGAGATAAGAAATGAAATTCTAAGGAAACTCGCATTGTGTAGAGAAATTTCGCAAATCTTCCCTGAGATTTTTCTATCAACGGAGTTTCCAAATGCCGTTGACAGGTAGATGTATTCGGACAAATCTCAACGATCATAAACTTTCAACTCCTTTAGAATAATGTTGCATGATTCATATTTTGGAGCTATATTCATTACAGAAACCATAATATTTTTATGACAGCTGTCAAAAAAGTAGGACAACTTGCAAAAATGTTGACACTTTTATAACATCGATCATAAATTTCCCCACAAAGTCACTTTTAATCATAATAAAATCACAAATTTTCAGTTAAATCTCTCCCCTTTTCTGTGAAATATCAAAAAATTCACATTCTAATACCGACATAATTTTAAATAATCACATGAATATCTTAGTTTCTGAGAGGGAGTTGTTAAATTAAGCTCTATACATTTCGGATTATTCACCATGACTGAAAATCTTTTGATATAATAATGTAAAATCTCTCATCGTTTGCAGGGTACTTCTTGTCAAAGCCAACCAGCTCAGGTGTGTGGGGGGAATATGGAGAATCGGGAGAAGGACGAGAGTAGGAAGTAGGAAGACGTGTAGAACAGTAGAACAACTTACAGTAAGCGTTACCAGAAGGCGGTAGCAGCTAAATGCCAAGTCAAACTCTTCAAGATTGACACAGGTACAAAATTCTCGCTTTATTCGGTGAAAAATTAAACCATGGTGTACTACGTCAGTGAAAAGATAACTTGTAAAACTGATTAATTTTTATTGTCGTATTCAGAGTTCATTTTGTTAACCAAAAGTTTCACCGTGGCGATAATTTGCATTAACATTATTATTAGACATGCAAAATGTGACATATAGAATTGTTTTTATTTTGGTATAACTGTTAGTGTTCTTGAATAAGGTTTTAATCGAAGGCCTACAACTTAATTTTGAGTTTGAGGTCAAAGTACTTAATCAAACTTAAAAAATATTTTTCAATCAAAAGGTACTGTAATTATGTACTACGAATGTGTGTTATATAATTAGTTCAATAGTTTTAATTTACAAAACATTTTTTTTTTTTTTTTTATTCAGAGAAAGATACATAAATTCAATATAATAATTAATTACATAATATGTGTACATATTTGATTTATCCCCATAAAAAAACAGGGCTTGTGTGTATGGGGGTGTTATTATATTGGTTTAATTGTTTTATTTTTTATATTCAGTTCAAATTTTCGGTATAATTTTTAAGGTGTGTTTTAAATTTTTTGATATTACTGTTCATGTTTCTGATTTTTTCAGGAAGTGAATTAATTTTTTTACTCCCAATTACATACATGTATAGGTAATCAAAGAAAAACATTTAAAAAAAATAATGAATAATTATTTTAAAAAAATCATATTACAAACGACCGATTTTTCTTTTGTAATACAAATTTGTCGCATATAAATTAAAATTTCTACCCAAAGAAATGCTCATTTTATGCTTATTTTTTTCATCATATTAATTCAGCAGATTATGAAAGGTTATTTTTTAATGATTATAATTAACTCCCAAAAATGCCACTTTAATCGAAAAACTAAAATCATTAAAAATGGATGTTTTAATAACTATATTTTATAAATTAAAACAAAAATATATAATCGAATCATAAATTGTGTTTTAGAAGAGAGAGACTACGCAGCCTTTCCTCTTAAGCCTTCGCTACCTGAATTTCTACCTATTTCTTACATATCTCCCTTAAACATTTGAAGTTTTTAAGCTTTTAAAAAATATATTTTATTCTTGAAGATAATATCTAGATTCTAGACGCGTTCCACGCCGAAACGCAAACTTTATAAAATTCCCTCGATAGAAAAAAATCACAAAGTATGCTCCGAAAATGATTATAAACACGTTTGTTTCGGTTATTTTACAAGTTATAGTTGTGAAAAAATCCACAATGTTTCTTTAAATGATACTTAAAATACGTTCCACGAGATTTTTGCTCTATCCTAATCGAGTCGTGTTATATTAAACATTTTCGCATCGATTTTATCGCTTCAAATATTAGCGCGCTCCTCTAACATTCGTAATTTCATATTTCTCCATCTTCTTCTTTTTGAGCTCGGATGCGGACTCTTAAAGCCCAAAATAATTTCGTTGAGATGAAGGGTATTTTAGCCAAATACGGAAGGGTGTTCAACACGCGTCATTAATTATTTCTTGAATGTTTACGGCAGAGGGATATTTTTGTGATAATTACCTAAATCAATATTGAGAGGAATAAGGGCGCTCGCACATTTCACATACGGGTAGATGTATAAGGGGAGCGTATGCGCGGCCCATTTCGGCGCGTTTTATACAAAATCTTAGATTTGGATTTGAGATCAAAATACCCAACTATACTGAAAAAATATTTCTGTTATAAAAAGGTAGGTATATCAAATGTCTAGTAAAGATGTGAGCTACTTTATTTATTTTTGATTTAAATTATAAGATATAAGACATTAAAGATTTTAATGTTTCTGGATTTTAGAGGCGATTTGGGCAATTACTTGTGAGTAAATGAAAAACAACAAAAAATATATTTTACTATATTTATCATAATAATATGATGAAATATAAATAAAAAAATAAAAATGTTTAAAAATAATCATTTTGCTGGGTGTAAATTAAAAATACAAATAACCTATTTACGGTGGAATAAAAAATAGTCGTGTATATATTAAAATTACTACCCATAAAATGCTTTTTTTAGGATTTTTTTATTTTATTTTTCATTGTATTTTTAAAATAAATATATTAAAATTATTTTTTTAATGTTTTTCATTTACTTACAAATAATTGCCCAAGTTGCCTCCAAAATCACTAAAAACTAAAATCATTAATGGCCTACATCTTATGATTTAAAGCAAAAATAAATAAAGTAGCTCACACTTATACTAGATATTTGATATACCCTTTAATAACAAAAATATTTTTTCTGTTTGGTTGGGTATGTTGATCTTAAATCCAAATCTAAGATTTGTATGAAACGCGCCGAAATGGGCTGAGTCTCAGATGCTTGGATGACCCGAGAATACGAATACTTTTTTTTTTTAAGGAATTTAAGTGAAAGAGGAATGATGTGGGGAAGTAAATGGTCGGTAAGTGCAGGGCTATTCAGATATGATAATTTAAAGCAGCTAAGCAGTAGTATATAGAATTAGAGATGTAGTTTCAACAACCTTCAACAGATGTCGTTTGTAAATGTAGTTATGTGTAGGTTTTAGGTGTCTCAAGAGATGTCAGTTAATTAGTAAGTTAGAAAAGTATCATCTATCGTCGTTCTATGGAAATAGGAAGGGGAACGATATGGGGAAGTAAATGGTCGCGAAGTGCGCGGCTATTCAGATATGGTAATTTATTGCAGCTTAGCTATACTATATAGGATTAGACATGTAGTTTCAACAATCTTCAACAGATGTCGTTAGTATGGGTAGTTGCGTATAGTTTTTATGTGTCTCAACAGATGTCAGTTAATTAGTACCGTAGAAAAGTATCATCTATCGTCGTTCGTGTTTAATGCACGAACGGTTAAAGAAATAGCCTATGGCTTGTGATAGGCCGCTGGGTTCCGGGGGTGTTTGCGAGCCCAGATTTAGAATAACTTGGAGCATCCTATAGTATGGAAGTCTGGTCCAGTTATATATTCATTGTAAACCTTACGATAATGTAAATCAAGCTATTTGTAATCTCGACGAACGAAATCTCGATTTTCAAATTTCTTTTCGAAGACATGCACACAACTAATAGTAGGGGAGGAAATAACGCTAAATGGGTAGTTACTCGAGCGTTGTGGAGACCTATTGGATTGCAAAGATTAGATGCTAAAAAGAAAAAAAGTTTACTGATGTATGCCATTTCAGTGGTGGGGGGAGCGAGTATAAATTTTCAAAAATGTAAAAAAAAATCGTCACAATGACTTACTCGAGCGCGTCAGATATTAATAGCGTATACGCCCTACGTGTTTCTGGTAATGGAGAGATATTAATCTGACGAGTTGAGTGGGTGGCCGTATGAAGAGGTAGAAAATTGGAAAAAAATGGATTTATTCGAGCGTGTCAGATTAAGGTAATGTGAGTTAATTACATGCAGAAAAGTTTAGATTTCAATAATCTGACGATTTGGACGTAACCTAAACTCGTGGCAGATTTTTTAAAATGTAAAAAAAATCGTGACCTTGACATACTCGAGCGCGTCAGATTTTTATACAGACGGTTCAGTTTGATGTCCTTGTTGTGCTGACCTATAATCTGACAATTATGTGGAGGGGTTTTCTTAATCTGACAGTTTTAAGTTTTTTATTACTGAATAGAATTACAATGAACAAAAAATATTATATACCTATTACAATGATAAAAAGAAAATCGCTTAATTAAACTTCTTAAAAAATTCACTTATTAAATTTCTTTACACAATGAATAAACCAAAGCGTTGTACACGAACGCGCGGCCTAAGGGCCTCCGGCTCTGCCACAGAATATAAAACAAGCAAGCGCCTATCAACGTACGACTCAACCATAGACATATGAATTTTACTAGACCTGACCTAAGTGATAAAAGCGGTCTGCCTATGTATATAAATAGGAAAGATTTGATTGTTTGTTTGTTTGCATTGAATAGGCTCCGAAACTACTGAACCGATTTGAAAAATTCTTTCACTGTTAGGAAGCTACACTATCCCCGTGTGACATAGGCTAAATTATATTTCAAAAAATTAGGGATCCTTACTAAAACTCCAAAAATGTAACACAAGGTGTTAAAAAATTAAATAAAATATTATTTACACCGCGTGCGCTGCGAAAACTATTGATGATAGAATAAAATAATGTAGTACGACTTTGTAGAACACATCATTATTTACAAAAAAGGTCGCGACAGCATATGTCTAACTATTATAGTTATGCCACGATAAGTGTTCTTTTATTTTTTTAAATTAATTAAAATGTCACCGCTTGAAAGGGCTCTTTATTTGTATCTTGGTTTTAATCCTTATCAAAATAAATTACTTTATATTCAAGACAGCTTAAATACCTTTATATAACTTTTTGATTTATTCAATTCGGATATTTCATTCGAAAGATATCTCGAGTTAAAAAATTTTAGTATTAAAAAAAAGTTGCGTGGTCACGGTCACCCCGCTCGGCTACGGGCCGGGTGGGAGAGGAGTCAAGAAATGAAGTGCCGCGCGGCCAGGCGGGTATAACACCGATCCAAAAAGTCAACCGAATCTTTGGTGATATCATAAGTCACCTTCGATTTGTTTATGGTCCCCGGATACGGTACGGTACGGTACAGTACGATATAGTGCGGCTATGGTACCCGGCTAGGACTGAATATTTGGAACGCGGAAGGGGGTTGGCGGGACGGGGGAGCGGGAGAGCGGTGGCGGGGAAGGTGGAAGTGGAATGCTGGAGGGGAACGCACGGGAAAGGACATGCAGGGAGAAACATTTCATTTCTTTGAATATGGCATTGCAACATTGACAAGGGCTTTATTATATTTTCAAAAAATTAGGTCTCCTTACTAAAACTCCAATAATGTTACCCAAGGTGTAAAAAAAATACCTAAAATATTCTTTACATCGCGTGCGCTGCGAAAACTATTGACGATAGAATAAAATATTGTACTACGACTTTGCAGAACACATAATTATTTACAATAAGTGTCGCGACAGCATATGTCTAACTATTATAGTTATGCCACAATAAGTCTTATTTTATTTTAAAAATTTAATTAAAATGTCGCCGCTTGAGTCGTAGTAATTTTTCAAATCGGTCCAGTAGTTTCGGAAGAACAAACAATCAAATCTTTCCTCTTTAAATATAGGCAGACCACTTTTATCACTTAGGGCAGGTCTAGTAATATTCCTATGTCTATGGAGTCGAGAGTTAGTAGGCAATTCTCAGCGCCGTCAGCCGCTGTACGCTCCACACTCAGTGATGATTTTAGCTTCTTCGGCATGTTGAAATCGTCAGATTATATTATTTCTGTGATCCTTACATTATTTCCTTCGAAATAAAAAAAAAAAATAACCGCGCTCGAGTAAATCCACGTGACGTTTTTTTTTTGCAACTTTGTGACTCGCTAATTTTCTTACGTCACGTTCAAATCGTCAGATTATTGAAATGTAAACTTTTCTGCATGAAATTAACTCACAATACCTTATAGTACGAGAGCCCACGACCAAAACCATGTCTCATAGCAATACGGCAAAAACCCTATAAAATCGTTAGATTGTATGATTCTGAACCCGACTAGGTGTGTAGTAACGGTTGAAAGTGTAGCAACTGCGTGGGAGGCCATTTCTGCTGTGTCAAAAAAAAAGACAGTCGGTATTATAGCAATACGTCTGATAGTGAAAATGTACATAGATTTTATAATTGTATTACGAAAAAGTTTGTTTTCAGACATTTTGCGCGTAGCATATAGCCTGAGCGCATTTTTGAAAATGTCAACAAATTTAGCCGACCTGTATCATAGCAATACGGATAATTTTTTTTTCAACTTTTCGTATTGCTGCCATGTTTACCAAAAACCTGTTTTCAGACACTTTAAGTGTAGCATATACTACCAAAAACGAAAATAACGTTTCGGAGTCGCCTGGCCGACGCCTCTGTTAAATGTTTTTTTTAAATTTACAGCCTTCATAGATATTCAAGAATCTCCCTTGTCTATTATATGTACTTTGACAGATGACAGATGTCATTACTTATTTCTTTTGTAAAAGTTACTTAAGTGTGCTTTAAATAAAACCAAAACTATAAAATCAATCAGTATTTAATTTCAACAGCCTCAGCGCTTGTTACGCTCCTGCCCCTTTCTTACTATTATACAGCTCACTCGCCAGCTGCTCCAAACGTTGGAACGACGCTCACTTAGTTGTATCTGAGTATCGAAAAGTTGTCTGATAGAGAAGGTGCTACACTTAATTTGTCTGATATAAATTTTTTGCACATGTGGACAACTTATTTTATCATGTCCAACAATTTTCAGACATATTGCTATGATACCGATCGGTAAAATTTGTTAACATTTTCAAAACGGTCTCAAAATTTAATGCTTTCACATTTCCGTCTGAAAATTGTTTTGTTCGCATCAAATAACCAAAATTTACTAATAAAAAAGATTTTCAGACGTATTGCTATGAGACATTTTTTTTTGTCTCATTTTTTATTTTTTTAAGTGATTTTACGGGTTTGCGCTACACCACTAACGTCTGAAAAATATGTTTCCGGTATCTCAGAACTATCATTCAACTACAGTCTGCAAATCAGACATATTGCTATGATGCAGTTCGGTAAAATTCTTTGACAATTTTGAAAATTCGGTCAGATCCAACGCTACGCGGAAAATGTCTGATATTGGTATTTTCGAGTTCAGGATAATCGTATCTATCGATTTGATGCGGTTTTGGCCGTATTGCTATGAGACAAAAATTTTGGTCGTGGGCTCTCGTACTATTAATCTGACACGCTCGAGTAACTACAGGTATCGATTTTTTTTTACTAATCTGATCGGTTGCCCTAGCCGCACCCACCAATATTATTGGTTTATAAATGGTGGTAGTCCATAGCAGGGTCGGGAGGTATCTCCCCTTAGTTAATCTGACGCGCTTGAGTAAATCCCAAAATCCCTGCTCCGCCTCCCCTACTATAATACGGTTTACAACAATGACAACCCTGTGCCATTAAAAAGTAGTTACCTATGAATTATTTTATCCAACTTTTTTTTTTTTAGGTAAATATCGCACAAAGTCCCAAATGCTCCCAACCGCCTGGAGCAAGTGATACTATGGCATCCCCAATTGGGGTATGTTGTGAGATTGCAGGTAGTGGGGAGAGGAAGAGAAAGGTGGGAATATGCCTGGCTATTCGTATCTAGTCATAAAACACGGCTAAAGCCATTTCGAACAACGTTTCAATTCTGAATTGTGGTCTTACACCAGGTCGATACTGCGAGTATCTTCTTATACTGCCCATCATCTCGTATCGTATGTCCACTCTGGACCATGGCGCAAATATACCTTATATTATTTTTAGATCATTGAATTGTAACACAAATCAGTCAGATTCGAACCCGCGACCACCGTATCGCTAGTCGAAAGCCTTACCCTTCGACCATAGAAGTTAGCATTTGATGTAGGTATTTATTTACGAATTTATTTATTTAATTCCCAAGGGGCTTTTACACATAGGCAGTACAATTTTAAAATGACAGATAATTTTGGAAATATTATCTCTATCTATTGGTGAAAACCGCACGAAAATCCGTTGCGTAGTTTAAAAGATCTAGGCGCACATACATTTTGAGCGATTTCATTTTATACTATGTAATGATGATTAATTTCCCATAGTGTGAAACCGTTGAATCGGAGAGTAAGCAATGTAGTTGCGCTTGTGTATGCTGCTGTAGAATAGTGTGTGTTTGATAATGTGAAAAATATATTATAAACAAGGTATTTGCATCCTATGAAGATTGAATTGAATATAAGTTAAATTTCTTGTTATTATCTTACACGTGTGCATATAAAAATAGCGTTTCTCTATTTAGCAAGAACTTTAAGACTTATTTATGTAGTTACTATCGATATCCGATATATTGTTCATTTAAGTTTATCCAGTTTTATTCTAGGTTGTAGTAATATGAAGAAGCTTGAGAGACGTGAGAACGAATACAGGTGTATAATTGTCAGGGTCGGGGATCGAGAACCTTGCAAAATATTTTATGTAAATATTTTTTTATTAAATTAATGAATTAATTTTTATGGTGTTTCAGCAACAAATTGGTAAGAATTGAGTGCCAACTTTCGTTAGAAGGGGTGTAGGATAATCTGCACAGGTGAATAAAAATTTCCGTCAACAATGCCGGGACATACACACAGAACGACTGAATAAAATTTTAAAATGTGCATAATAATATTTTATTCTTGTCAAATATGACCAATTTAATAACAATTTTGGCATTTGGGACTCTTGTGCCGTATTCACATAAAAATGTGGGGGAGAATTTAGCTAAGATGAGATATTGTCATAAAATAATATTAAATATTAGATTTTTAATAATATTTTAAATTAAAAGAGCGCCTTACTCCTCGACCGCAAAGGTTGTAAAGTAAAAGTATGTCCGGAGCACAAGCACAAGCTAGTGTGCAAGTAAATTAAATGATATCTCACAATTCATTCATCTAAAATTGAAAAACATTCATAGTATTTTTACGGCATGATCCAGCGTGGGAGATTTGTGTCTCTCCGGTCTAACACCTCCATTCAAAATCGAAATGTTGCTTGAAATGGCTTTAGCCGTATTAGTCACCAGATTTATAACCAATTTCTTCCCCTCTTCCTCTCGCCTTCTAACTTCAGCCTCTCACAACATACGTCAATTGGGGGTGACGTAGTTTTACTGGCTCCCGACAGTTGTGAGCAATTGGGACCCTTAAGCGGTATTCACATTAAAAAAATGTCGTGGCAATAACAACACAGATGAACATTAATCATTATTAACAAAACAGAAATTCATCAATATATGTATTATTATTAAATAATTTAACATTAGACTACAATAAATACTACTATCATGAATGGAACCACAGAGCGTGTTTACTGTGGTTTTACTTATGACGGCATAATAACACTCTATATAAAATATGCGAACACCTCAGTACAGGTTCTTCTAGTGAGGTGTTCACAAAACACACCCACTAACCATTGTCGAATATTAACGTTGTCTGTATTACTAGAAACTATTATCTACGTGGAATGTAATCGTATATAAACTCTGTACACGAGATTAGAAATACGTAAATAAAAATATTTTTTTTTTACAAAATATGAGGAACACAGATTTATAACATTCCTATAAATCTATAAATATGCTTTTCAGAAACCAAATGTGGGTTTGTGATTGTTCCAACAATTTGTTATTGACAACAATTTCTTCTTGCGCGATAAATATAACGTTTCCCCCACCAAAGTTTCCCACGCCTGCTATAGACTGGAGAATGACACCATGTGCGCATAAGTCTATGGGAATCCAATATGTTGGTTTAATGTTTTTCTTATGTTGTTTTTCAGACCGGAATAAAAGCTTTTGCCGTGGTGTGGTTTTCAATCATCGTACTGTTTTATTTTATCTAGAGGTAATGTCTCTTTAATCTATGCATACATCAATAAGCTCTTGTTGTAATATTTTATCGAATATATTGTCAAATAATCAAACACCATTTCTTGAAAAGATAACTAAAAACTAAATCTATAAAATGATGGCGGAATTATTAATATAATTATCGTTTATTTTTTACTTTGTTTCGACTGAACGCACTTTTTAAAAATTAAGAAGAGACGCTAAATAAATGTATGTGGATTTATTTTCCTTATATATATATTCCTTATACATATATGTATGACAGGTTTTTACACATTTAGTGACATAATATCATAAAGCAATAGGCAGGTACTAGCTTATAACTTGACAGGTAATTATTAGGGCCTGGATTTCCGCATTTTTACTGATTTATTACTAAAATAATTTAGTTTTAAAGTGTTAAAAAAATGTATGTTATTCTTGAGGTAAATATCCATACATTCCCCACGTCGAAACGGCAATTATATGAAATTCTCGTGAAGTAAATGAAAAAAAAACTCGTAAAGTATGCTCCGAAAATTATTATAAACACGTTTTTTGAGTTATTTCACAAGTTAGGATGTATGAAAAAATTCAGTGTTTTTTAAAATGCTATTTTAAACATTCCCCACGAGACTTTAGCTATATTTTAAACGAGTCGTGTTTGATTAAACATTTTCACAATTTTCGTTAAAATATTATCGTTTTTAATATTTGCGCGCTCCCTTTAACATTCGTATTTTTATATCTCTCCATCTTCTTCCTTTTGAGCTTAATATGAAATCATTATAGTCATATAATATAAGAATGGAAAAAGAATTGTTTTTAAAGTATGTACATATCTTAAAAGTAAAAAAGGAAAGTATTGTGTTGTGTTGTTCCTTTTTTTCGTCAGCATTAATGTTCACGTTGAAATCAAAAGTCTCTGGTTCATATCGACACGTACATTTTAGCACTTTTATCAGTCGATAAGTAACTTGTTTTTCTCAATATTATCGTCAGCATTGCCAGTTAAGTGCTTCATTCAACCCAAACAATATTTGCTCACTTATTTTCTTCTGCATCCAATAAAATAAAGTTCAATAAACATTGTACGTCGGAGACGTCTTTGTAAATTACTGGCGTTCAAACTGTAATTATTATACCCGATGACGGTTGGCAACCAAATAAGGAGATCTTTTTTATATGTAATTTACCACCTCTAGTTTCCCTTGCAGAAGGCAGCATACTGACTCGTACGAATCTCTCTGCCTTCCAGTCTGGCTAAGTCGCTACGGTAAAAAATGCCGTCCAATGATGAAACCTCGCTTCCCTGAAGAATCCTTTATAACGCCGACGTTTTTCCACTTAAGCTACCCGGCCACAGGTGAGCGATTATCGCCCTTATTGTCATACTTCAGCCCTCTACTTAAGTTGGGATTATTACGTTTTTGCTCGGCTGGTTTTTAATTATCCGGTACGGTTGCCTATCGGTATTAAAAGCAAAATCAATTGGGCCTTTGTGCCAGAATTAGAGGATTATATAACAAAGATCCAATGTCGACATTGATCTTAGCTTTCATCTTGAACTTGACAGTATTTTTTTTTGATTCGTTGGACATCTTGGTTTTTTATTGAGATGAATTGATATTATTTTTTCTGAATGTGTAGGTAGGTACCTATCTACTGCATAAGATTCCCAACTGCCCGGAATCAGTTGGAATAAGGCGTCCTAAATAATGGTATGAAATTTAAATTTCATGAATTGGTTCACAAGTGACAAGAAGAGAAATCGAGGTAGACCATTTAGACTTAAGACGGTGGGTTGACGACATCAAAGCCATAGCAGGTGGTACATGGACAAAAGTAGCTAATGATAGAGAGAAATGGCGACAGTTGGAGGAGGTCTTTGTCAACAAGTGACATACAGACAGGGAGTCGATGCAGAATAAGTGTTATAAATAATATAATGTAATTTACTGTCTGAATAAAGGCTATTATTATTATTAAATTATGGTATGTTGCCAGGCTGAAAGGAATAGGAAGGGAAAGGTGATGTGAAAGGTTGGATAGACATACTGTTGTTATTGGATTAACATTATCATTACACATTGCGTCGCCTTAATTCTTAATTGTCCAAACGACCATTAGAAAATTTTACAGAAGGAGAAGGTTTTTTTCATTATTTCAATGAAACATTATGATAGATGTTTAAGATAATGCTATTTCCGTTAAGGTAAAGGTCTCATTAGTTTAAATAATTCTTAGTTAAGTGATTAACTATCATTCTTATACATTATTTTTAATTTTAAAGTGGAGATTGAACAAAACTAAAATGGTCTCTTGGACAATTATGAACTAAGGCGACGATAAATAATAACTGCCTACAAATAATCATCGACTCAGACACGTGTGTTCTCTCCATATACAGATCACCATCCACACATAACATTACACCATTTATAAAAGCTCTGGATTCTCACCTAAAAAAACTCACTTCATTCAAAAACATCATCATTGCTGGTGATCTAAACATAAACATACTTCCTAATGGCCACCCTCAAAATATTGATTACCAAATGATGCTTCTAGAACATGGCATTATAAGCACCATTAACACTCTTACCAGCCTAACCAAAGACTCGGAATCGTGCATAGATCACGTTATGATTAAAACAAAAAGTCAAATATGTAGTGCAGTATATGAATCCACAATTACAGATCACTACACAACTATGATAGGCCTGACTTCACCAACGAGAAACACAATTTTCCAAAATAGCACTACAAAAAAAAATTGATTACGTTAACATAAACCATTGTTTAGAAAATCAAACGTGGGAACATCTTACAAAATTTTTACTCGGCGGAAGAGGCCTGGAATTTCTTCTTAACATATCTACAAACTCTCATTACCCAAAACACCAAAACTATACACATATCTATCCCACACCGCAAAGTTAGACTTAAAAAATGGATTACCCAAAGCATCGTAAATTGCATTAAAAAAGGGACAAACTACACAAATAAGTCAAACTGAGCCCATATGATACTTCATTTTATTTCTTCTACAAAAGGTACAGAAACATATGTTCTCTAATAATACGTAAAGCCAAAGAATTGTACTATCGTAACAAACTGATAACATCAAACTATGACCCTAAAAGCGTATGGTCAATTTTGAGGGAAAGTTCATATTCACAGAAGAAAAAAGATGATACCATAAAAAATCTACTCATTGATGATAAAGAACTCCACTTTCACGACAATCCTACGCGTATCCTCAATTATATCAACAAACACTACACAAATATTGGAGTTAGCCTAGCTGAAAATATCCAAATTACACAGCCTCTACGAGATATTCAGGAACCCCAAAACAATACATCTATCATCAACAATGAAAATTGTAACAGACACTTCAAATTACGAAAAATTACACTAGACGATACCAATAAAATAATTCAATCACTAAAGAATAACAATACTACGGGACCTGATGGTATAGATTCTAAAACTATCATAACTTTAAGTCAACAACTACTTGAACCGCTCACATATTTAACTAATCGTAGTTTAAAAGAAGGAATTTTCACGAGCTTACTAAAAAAGGCCTTATTATTCCAATTTTCAAATCAGGACAAAAAAATAATGTTAACAACTACAGACCCATTACGTTACTAAATACCTTTTCAAAAATTCTGGAAAAAACTATTAAAAAACAGCTTCAACACTATCTGGAAAAAAAACAAATACTGTCGTTGAACCAACACGGTTTCAGGAAAAACATGAGCACAGAACATGTAATAGCTACTGTTACAGACTTCATAACACATAATCTTGACGCTAAGAAAAAAAGTTATTTCAATTTATTTAGACCTATGTAAAGCCTTCGACACAATCTCACACGAAAAACTTTTCAAGAAGTTAAAAAACATTGGTATTAATGGAGTAGAATTTGACTTAATTAAAAGCTTCATGTCTGACCGAACTCAACAAGTTAAAATTGACAACAAGATAAGTGAACCACTTCTAATTACATACGGAGTCCCACAGGGGAGTGTACTTGGCCCTTTATTATTCCTCATCTACATAAACGAGTTGTGTAACATTGATATTGAAGGTAAAATCGTGACCTTCGCTGACGATACAGTTCTTCTCTGTCAAGCTACCACATGGAAAGAGGTATTTATAATAGCAGATAAAAGTTTGTCAATTGTTAAAAAATGGCTAAACAATAATACTCTTATCATTAATACAATCAAAACAAAATACATCACACATAGTATTACACAAAGAGGTCAACCTCCATCAAACATAGACCTGTTTCTGCATGACTGTGAACAAACTGTATCCAATTGTCAATGCGAGCATATTGAAAGGGTCAAACAAACAAAGTACCTAGGGGTTATTATTGATACACACTTACGCTGGACTGACCACATAAACTTCATCACGAATAAACTAAAACGAGTCATGCACCTAATAAAATCCATTAAAAACATTTTCCCACTAACAATACTCAGATCCATATACTTCGCACTTTGTCAATCCATTGCCACATATGGAATACTGGCTTGGGGAAGTGCCACAAATATAGCAATTGACCCAATTCAAAAGATACAAAAAGCGATAATTAAACTAATCCTGCAAGTGCCATTCTACACAGATTCAAGCGAAATTTACAAAACATTAGAAGTCATGTCAATAAAACAACTTTATGCTAAATCTAACACCTCCTCCAAAACCAACTCCATATTCCAATGCAACCGAAAACAATAAAAAAAACAAGGTCCTTAACAAATGTAACCCTTAACATACCGATAACACACACCACACACCACACACGGACAAAGACACTTTCAGTATTACGCAACCAAACTTTTTAATTATATGTCCATTACTCTAAAACAACTACTAACTACACATACATATACAAACATTCACAAAAAACATATCACAGCCTGGATCAAAAATCAAGATATTCACTTTATACAAAATTTCCTAATCCCTAACCAAACATAACAAAACTATAAAAAAAGTAAAATAAACAAACATATCTTGCAAGAATTTTACAACTATTCATATATACATATATATATATTTATTTTTTTCTTCTAAATAATCCATTACCATTAAAATGTAAAAAAAAAACCAACTTTCTACTACAACACATAAATACCTGTACTTGTCACACTGAATCATAAACACGTAAACACCTCAGCACAGGTTCTCCTAGTGAGGTGTTCACGAAACATACAACATTATAAACCAACAGTTTCACCTTCTCAAACCTACCTTACACCCAACATACTAAAATGTTATATTAATTAATATGTAAAAATGTTTTCCAAAATATATTATGTTAAAATATTAAATATATAAGGTAAAAACTATAATATATAGAAATAAATAAACAAATAGATGAATCTGTCTCTTACCGAGGGACGAATTAAATTAACACACAGCTATAACAGATGTAGTTTGGCCTATTTCAGCATATCGCTCGCCATATATTCCCATTGGGAATGGACGGCGAGCGATATCCCGAAATACGCCAAGCAACGTCTTTTATAGCTGCGTGTGGCACAGTTCTTAAGAAGATAAATATTCTGATCAAATCCTTGTATTATTGTACCTCCCATCATAAAATTTTACTTTTGTTTTATAAAATACGCTAATTAAAGAACATATTATATATTTTGATTAAAATATGCATATCAGGATTAAATATCATGTCGTGTTCCCAATTATGTCCTCTGCGTGCGAACTGTCCCTAAATTTCTCCAAATAAACAATAAACAGTGTTAATCCCAAGTGACCTCCCAGGTATCCTTGTCCTATATATATATATACATTTTTTCGCAGCATCGCGATCATTGGTCAAATCATTTTACATATAGTTTCGTATCAGTGATCGATGAACCGGTTGATGCAATTTTTAGCCATAAGCTGTTATAATGGTTTGTCTAGTTTGTAATTGAAAGTAAGATTGTATAAATTTATTTGTACAGCTCCATTGAGGTGATTTTTCACAAAACGGTGCTGTACAAATCATCCAATTATTATTATTATAGGATGTACCTGACTCTTCAGATTTATCTTCGTAATTTGGCTTCAAGAGTAATTCCAATGATGGTCTATTAGAGATTCTATCATTAATCTGAACTGTTTAATTATTTTATTAGATACTTTTCAGTCAGTCTATCAAGACCCCGAGTGGTTTATTTTAGATGCGTTTCACATACTCATGATCATTTTTAAAGTTACGTTTTCAAGAATTCTTACAGATTTGTACTTCCATTTTATACTCCAAAAGCGATTTTTGTTGTTGGATTGTCACTGCCGCTTCCCAGAGCCTGGAACCTGGTTTGGAAGTCAAATTGGGGAATGTTGTAATGCGGAATGAAATGGGAGATGAAAAATTGTGCGAAGAATTTGGAAGACGGCTGAAAATTGCCTGGCTACTCATATCTAATTACTAAATTCACATATAGGCATGGCTAGATCTATTTAGAGTAATATTACAATACTGAAAGCTGGGATTTCATCAGTTGTAATATTTTTCACCTTATAATAATAATTATTTATTTATTATTAGTTTATTCCAGAATGTATACAGGGGTAGTGCAATGCAATACATTACATATTTTGAAATAACAAAAGGAATTAGACAAATAATGGAATAAGGTTAAAAAAGTAAATAACAACACATAAATAAAATAAAAACGAATAAGCATCAAAAACATGAGAAATGAAACTGAGAAAAATAATAATAAACACTAAAGTAAATTCATGCAGCTGTTTACGGACGGTATTTCATCGTCTCCCGTCTTCAGGGGGCCATCAGGGGGGACTCCATCCAGGTAGTCATGGCGGTAATGATTGCATTCTTCGATTGGCGTAGTCTGCGGCATAAACTTCCCATGCGGTGGCGGAGAAGTGCTCGGAAAGTGTGCACTCGTCCCTCCAACTGCAGTGTCTCGGTAGGCGGAAAAGTTGACGGTATGCGTTGTTGTAAGCTACCTTTAATATTTAACCTTTATAACTATGTAATTTTATACTACAAAATTATTAACTAATTCATTTTGACACACCTTAGAGACCTCCCCGCCACATAACGCTTTCTACACGTCTAATTATTAGATACAATAAATGAAGCAGCAAATTCGCCAGTTAAGGCAATACTAGAATTCATAATCGGCTCATATATGGCGTGAGTTTAATTATTTTAGGAAAAAAACGCTTTTTGTAAGTTATACTTTAAAATATTAAGATGCGTTAATTATTTGCTCCCCGTCTGTACGCAATATGAAAATGAATAATTTTTTTATCTATAAGATACTCAAATCTTTCAAGAAAGGCTTACAAATACAATATACTCGTATGATTGAATCACCGTCACACTAGTGTTGAGTACCTCTTACACGAGGCATCTCAAAAGAGCTCACAAAATGTATTTGTACCAACTCTTTTTCTTTGTATTTCTACAAATGTCATACAAGAACTCGAGACTCGCGACTCGCGAGCGGAGCAGAGCGCGAACACGGGGACGTCGGCCGGTCACGTCACGTTGTCACGTATGGGACAAATATGAGGTGTGAGGTGGTTAGTGTATTGGACTACATTCATGTTATGTCACGTATAGGATAAATATGAAGGGGGGACAAATATGAGGTGTGAGGTGGTTGGTGTTTTGGACTACATTCATGCCATGTCACGTATGGGAAAAATATGAGGTGAGGTTGTTGGTGTATTGGACTACATGTCATGTCACGTTATAACGCATGGGACAAATGTGAGGTGAGGTGTGAGGTGGTACAAATGTATGAGGTGGTGAGGTGAGGTAATTATTCTAATGCATGACATTTTTGTATTAGATCCGTGAGGTGTGAGATAGCGGGGTGAAATTTTTTGTTGTTGTTTTTAAATATTTTTCTGAATTAAGAGTCCCAACTATTCAAAAAAATATGTTTTTTTAAAAATATTTTTTATTGTAAATTATTGTTATGTGAATACCGCATAAGAGTCCCAACTGCCCCAATTATTATTATTATTTTTTAAATATTTTTTATTGTAAATAATAAGGTTTGCCCAGGTCTTGGCGGCGGATGCGTCTCAGGGGAGTTATTTTCCTCAGGGCTTTCTGTGTAGAACTAACGTAATAATCAGATTTCTTAAATTCTCTAGCCAACCCCCCCCCCCCCTCTCCATTCACACCCTTAATTTATGTACTACAAATATGGAATTATAATAAATACAAAAAATTAAGTAACCACTGTATACTTCATTTGTGAAAATTGTTTCATCACTGTAACCAATGTACTTTTTCGTTTCTATAATTAAAGATTAAAAATAAATAACTTATTAAACAGTATAGTTTACGTGTAAAAACCATTGTAATTAAAAACATTTGTTGACTATTTCGCCGTAATATAAATCTCTGAACCATTTATTAAAAGGAGTGGGAGAGTATTTTAACAGTGCAAAACAAAAGTTCTGTGTATGGATAACTCTAAAAATAATTCTGTTTTATTTTATTTGCGTGAATATAATTTTCTGATCTTCCATCAGCAGACGTTATTAGTAAAAGTGCACGTATTGAAAGTAGTTGCCTACCTTTTCCATATATTCAAAACTCACTTTCATTCATTGAGCGAAATGATATCTCAATGCTTTCAATCCTGATTGCAAAATGGATATCTACCTACCGTAATAGTTACTCGCATATCTCTGATAGGTTATCTTTTAAACTTAAAGCATGAAGAGCTCTATCTCTGACGCGAATCTATTTGCTGATATTTATTATGCGCCAACTAGTCTTACCATCCGGAACTATGCGTATGGGTGGAATAGGATTATTTACGGTCAAACGGACAAACAGAATTCAGCACTTAAGTGATCGCTGGTAGGTGTCGTAGGACTATTATTTTTGCCTCGAGGGTATAAGCTCATGAGCTTTAAACGTACCTATTCGTTGGGTTCTCAGAAAATGAGAACTAGACCAATTGAAATGGTTAAAACGTGCAGGCGCCTTGCTAAAAACTGCCAAATCATTTGTTTTGATTCGAAAATTTGATGGTCTAGAAATATTTTAGGGGTTTTGATTAAATAGTGCGATTGGTTTGACATTTATTTTAAACTTTTTAACAAAAATAAATTAAGTTTCAGACCTGTAAAAAGGTTTTGAAGTGTAAAATCCAGCCCAAAGCAGTGTTTGGGACCTACTAAATTTGCAATAAATTGTCTCGGACTCGATTTGGTTTCAAATTCATGGTTCAGGCTTGAAAATGTGAAGTCATTTGAACAATTTATAATTTGATTGCGGGAAAATGCATTGCATAGAAAACAAGGTTTTTTGTATCTAAAAGATAATGGCAAAAATCGTTTTACATTAAGAGCGTTTAATCAGCCAGCGGCCAAAAATCCACATTATGTCGAAAGATGTTCTTACGATCGTACAGGGCGGTTCCATTGAGAAAGATTAATTACCCTCCGTACCAGCTTTTTAAAATTATAATCCAATATCGATTTTATTTCATTCCAAATTTGCTTGAATTTATACCTACATCCAAAAATGCTGAAAGGCGTGTTGATAAAACTATTAAAATTATGTACTTTTTGCAATTATTTTTTGATCATAAGTATTCATTTTTCAATGATGTCTGAGCAAAATAAGAATGAAAAAAAACCGAAATATATATGTCCGTAAGTGCGTAAATAAATACATGAACGGATCAATTTTCGTCAAGAAACAAATGTACGTATATATTTTTTAATGATTTTATTTAAACCAAAATAAAAATTCTGTAATTCGTTTACCAGATAATGTATTGATTTATCTTACCGCATGATTATATGATTTGAAATGGGTGTTGTATAAAACAAAATCTTTTTTGAAAATCTAGCAAATCTGCCAACGACCTATGGTATAACCTTATTATACTAAAAATTAACATTTTTTCTCAAAATTTAAAACATACGTTTACTAGATAAAAGAACATTCTTTCGAAATCAATCTATATTTTTTGTGAAAAAGAGTCAATACGTCTGAACACTGATTTGAAAATGACATATTTCAAGTTTTCTCGGGTTATACGCTCTTAAGTTTATTGTTATTTATTTGCCTTGATCGTGAAGTAGATAATAATATTTAAGATCATAACATTATTTTGAATGGCAGTAAAATGATTCTATTACTGTATAAGCATAGGAATGTCATTGTTTTTAATCTTGCCTTATATCGTCGAAATGATGGAACCGAATAAAGTATTTGTTTATTTACTAGGAGGCTTCGTCGGTATCCCATTGATTCTTGAGACACTGTTTGATATTTTAATACAGCCGTGAAATGTATTATCGTTTGATTGAAAACGTTGTATTAATTGTAACAGGTGGACCGCACACAGCTTTTAATGGTACCTACCCACAGTTGTGATAGTCAGTCTGGATGTTACCGGAAAAATTTCTAAACATAACCGATTTTTGAAAACTTCTAAAGACGCTATTATTTTCCAAGAAATATTTGGATGAAGCAGATCGAAAGATAAAAAAAAACAGAAAAATTACTTGTTCAATCTTTGAAAAAAAAGTAAATAGTGATTTTTCTTTTTAAAAGAAAAAATACTATTTTATTAACTCATTATTGGATTTATTTATTTCAATTTTTTTTAGGAATTTATCAATCATCATCTTTCCTGTCTCCTTCACTCCCAACTTCCTTCAGCCTCACAATATTCCCCAAATAGGGTTGCGATAGTCCCACTGACTTCGAATCGTTGTGACTCTTGTATGGTATTCGTATAAAAAAAGCTTTTTCATCGCTTGGCAAGCTTTCAATTTGCTTGTCTGCCATACATTCCAGGCAAATCAACATCATTGTGGTCTCTGTCATATTAATGCTACGTATGCGCAAGTCATTAACTCGCGTTAGTAAATGATGTGTGTGAAAAGATATTGGTATAATGGATACAAAAGGAGCATGTTATATATTTGAACGGGTAATTATACAACTGATATCAATCAAGGAGTCATGGCTTGGCTCGTAATGTATCGTATGTTGATAAGTGAAATGGCTAATGCGAACGGTGTAAACCTGGAAAAACAATGATTTTACAAAGTATATATTTCTTCAATCATTAAATGGTAATGAATAGACATCGGATTATATGCTGTAATGTAAAGACTGCGGCAGAGCAGGGCTCAGCTCAGGATTATGGGCATATTTCTCTGTCAAGTGGGTGGGAATTGGGAAAATCATAAGAAGAAGTACTTTGATAATCTTGTAATATAAGCCAAACATGAATGCACAATTAATACAAGAAGGACATACCGGATGGACTCCTGGACATGCTAAACTAACTTATGAACGAGGAAAACTAACGCCGGATGACGTCTGACATCTTGGTTCGTCTAGCGAACGGTCCTGGCGGGTCTTCCAGCGTCAACCGCCAAGGACGACGTGGAAACCAGGGAGCCTAGGTCCTCCTTCTAAGTGATGCCTCCAAGGAGCGTCTCCCGTCTCGGATTGACCCATCAATCTCCATCCGAAAACACGTGGCCCAACCAGTCTCCAAGACTTTCGTTTCCACTCACAGCAATCCGTGACTTCACGACGCGGGGTCAACAAGGCATAACAATTTAGCCACAATACAGGAACCAACACTTAATAACCCTGAGTCAAAAACATTTCCACAATATGGCCATCTGCCAACACGGAAAAAAAAGTGGGATTCATACATCCACCAAAAAGCGCACTGCGCACGAACCACTCGTGTTACTCAAAAACACCCCGCGTCCTTTTTGCGAAAAAATAAACTCTGATTTACATGTTTATCGGAGATTAAAACACCTCTATAATGAGTGACTAATTCACCAACAGCTGCCCAAAAGCTGTCGGGGAGGAAGTGACCATAAAACAAACTCGCATTTTTCTTCCCAAGAAAAATTGCCAGTCTCCAAAAAAATTACCATAGACAAAATAACCAAATAGGCAAGAACTGCACCAGTCACATAATATTTATGTGACAATTCCCCCCTTCCCACGAAAATGTTTGCCCTCAAACATGAAAAACTAAGTCCAATAACTAACTAAACTATGAGTCCATCAGGTATCTTGAAAAATGAGAACAAAAACATTAATTAGTAATTAGAATAATCAATAACTTACAACAATAAACAGTGTGTACCACGATATTTGCTCTACCGATAAAATCATAAAATCTATATTTAAAACCATCGTATTGAATATTAAATGTATTGGAGGTGATTCCTTGGGTCACATTTAGTGTACAAACTTCAAACTTTCTGATAATTCATTAATTCTACAGTGATTTCAAAGGTCTTAATTTTCGATGAACTGACAGTTGTTGTGATTTCCAGTGTTTATTTGTGTTAAGAACTGTGACTGCTTATTAAATAACTTATCCACTGCCTATTACAAATAACATAAAATAACAGTGAAACATCATCAACATTATCAAGCATCATCAACATAACATACATCATCAACATGAATAATATCTGTCAACAATGTTCCGAACCTACACTATCTGCCGAGTCTATTTTTGTGTGCATAACCTGCAAGGAGACATTTCATCTGCAATGTGGAGGTGTAGCGGAAAGTACCTACCGTCGCCTCTCTAAGGAGCGGCGTGCCCTCATAAAATGTAAACAATGCATTTGTGTCACACCGACTGTCAAACCCAGCGGCAGTTCACTTATTGATAGGGAACTACTCTCTAAACTCCTCGAACAAAACACCCAAATTCTTGCCACTCTAGCGGGGATGAGCAAGCAATATGAGGAGATTCTCCTTCGCGTCCACGAGCTTGAGGACACTAATAACAAACTGGAGAAAAAAAACACCGGCCTCGAAGCAAGAATTGAAGCGTTAGAAAACCACATGGAGCAAATCGATAGACAAAATAGGTCCAAAAACGTGGAAATCAGGGGGGTCCCCGAAAATAACGGGGAAAACTTGAAAAACCTCATATTTAACATCCATAAAACTACTAATTCAAACGTGGAAATGAACAAGATTGACGCAGCTTACCGCATCTCCCAAAAAATACCTAAAGATCAATGCAGACCCATAATCATATCATTTAAAACCAGTATTGACCGTGATGTTTTCCTGACAGACATAAAAAAGTTCAACAAAGAAGCTAACAATAGAGAGGAAAAACTAAACACCACCCTCGTCGGAATTGCAGGACCTCGCTCCCACATATACGTCTCAGAACACCTGACTTTTCGTGCGAAACACTTGTGGTTCCTTGCACGTAAAGCTACACGGGAAAACTTATATAAATTCGCCTGGACCCGTGGAGGGCAAGTGTACGTCCGTAAAGAAATTGGGACACCAGTCATTATTATCAATGACAAAAACAAACACCTCTTATCTCCCGCACTCAATAACTTGTAAAAAAACTGTAACTATTGTACCTATGTTTACATATTCTTTATTTTACCCAAAACTCATTAATATCACTATTTTAACTATTAATATCAACCTATTATATGAACCACAAGGGCACAGGTATACAGGTACACAGGTGACAGGGCTATTTAAATTATTTAAATGGTATTTTTCTAGTTTTCTTTTATTTCTTTACCCAAACACTGCATTCAGTTTTAGTATTAACAAATATAAATCTTGTACTATGTATCAATTCGTAGTTACACTATATTATGCCTGTTATAATCATGTAAAATACTTGCAACAACTAAATCCTTATAGCACTTGTGTACTTTACATGCTTATGTTTTATATTCTCTATATTCTTATGTTTTATACTCCTTATATACTTATGCTTTATATGCTCGTGATACATACTCACAACAACTATATGCATACTTTGTATACTAAAGCCTATGTTATAAATGTTAAATATCCGCAACAACCAAATCCATATATCATTGGTATACTTTATATGCTTATGCTTATGTTTTATTTTCTTTATATGCTTGTGTTTTATAATCTTTTTAAGTTCATGTTTTATTTTCTTTGTATGCTTGTATTTCATATTCTTATGTTGTATATTATTTATATGCTTATGTCATACATTCGCAGTAACTATAAGTACACTTTATACACCTATGCTTGTATTATAAATACTTTATATGCTTATGTTAAATACTCACAACAACTAAATTCTTATATCACTTACATACTTTTTATGCTTATGCTGATGTTTCATACTGTTTATAAGCCTATGTTTTATTTACTTTATATTCTTTACATGCCTATATTTTATATTCTATATATGCTTGTGCTAGATATTATATATACGCTTATGTTATATTTCCGCAACAACTATATGTGTACCTTATATACCTATGTTTATGTTATACATACTATATATGCCTATATTATAAATTCACAACAACAAAATCCTTATATCACAAAGCTAACACTATGTACTTTATATGCTTATGTTATATACTATTTATGTGCTATTATATATTTTCTTTATGTGCTTATGTTTTATAAAATTTTATATGGTAATTTCAACCTATTATTTAAACATGCAGAACCCCTCAGTCTTATTCTAACCAGTGTGACTAATCCGTTTATACATTTTATACAAGTAACTCTGTTTTCATTACAAACAATATCGATGGTAGAAATACCTGAACAAAATATTAAAATAGCACCCTATATTAAATGTACCACACCAACTTTAAAAAATGGAAGATAGCATAACAAATATTTTGGACAACATTTCGCAGATTCCATGTATCGAAACAAATAGCTCTATAGAAGTTCGAAAAACCTTAAAGCAATCTAACCTAAAAATATTTTGCATGAATATCAGAAGTATTAATAAAAATTTTACTGAACTAATGATACTACTTACAGAACTTGACTCAGACTTTGACTTGATTATTTTGACCGAATGCTGGATCAAAGATAACTATATTCCAAAAAACATAAAAAAACTATAATCAATACAGCACCCAGAATAATCAATCACAAAACGATGGCGTCATTATTTACATAAAAAATCATATACAACACTCTGTACAGGAAATCACAATCACTAACTCAAATCTTCTCAAACTCGAAATAGAAAACAGCGTTACTATACTATCTATATACCGATCACCGAGCACATCCAACATAACACCATTTTTAAACGCACTTAATCAATTTTTGGTACGTATTAAAGATCATGAAAATGTCCTTATTATTGGTGACCTTAATGTCAATATTATAAATACAATGCATCCCCAAGCAAACGAATACATAAATCTTCTAACTCTGCAAGGATTCTCCGCAGCTATTACAGCCCCCACTCGTATTACAGAGTTGTCCGCCAGTTGCATAGACCACGTTTTTGCCAAATGCAAACTAAATATCAAATCTTTAATATATCAATGTACTGTTACAGATCACTACGCCACTATTACATCCATTTCACATAAAATACCAAAATCACCAGCATCTACTATACAACTAAACAAAATTTCATATGACACTCTCTTTAAACTGGTTTCCGAGGAAAACTGGTCAAATTTCTATCAACTTAGTGACCCGAACCTAGCATGTGAATCTCTCATCGACATCCTTCATAAACATCTAGTAAATGCCACATCAAACATAAACAACCACCAAAGTAGACATAAAATTAAAATTAAACTAAAACCTTGGATAACAAATGGCATTTTACACTGTATACGTAAGCGGGATAAACTCCATAAATATTGTAATAATAATCCCACCGACTACGAATCTCTCTTATTCTATAAACGATACAGAAATACTTGTAAAAAAATAGCCTGTACGGCCAGAGAAAAATATTATAGGAAACAGATAGACGAAGCTGCTAATGATACTAAACAAATCTGGAATATTATCAAAGAAATATGCTACACAGAAAAAGTTACCACACCCATAAATAAAATCACAATCGCAGATAAAACATTAAGTGCAACTGAAAACTCAGAAACGATCACAAAGCATTTCAACCAATTTTTCTCCACAATCGGATCAGACCTAGCAAATAATATCCTTAATAGAAATAGAACATCTGAAGATAACCTTGCAAATAAAATCTCTCTCGATAATCTGAGTTATAACCTTTTTAATCTCACTCCAACATCAGAACAAGAAATCAATGAAATCATATCTTCACTCAAAAATACACACTCCACGGGAATTGACAATATATCCACTAAACTAATTAAACACCTCAAACCAATCATCACTAAACCCCTTCAACATATTACAAATAAATAATAAATAAAAAGTTTTCGAACTGGCCTTTTCCCAAGCACCCTAAAACATTCAACCATTATTCCTGTCTTTAAATCAGGGGACAGATCATCTGTGAATAACTATAGACCAATATCCTTACTAAGTCCGATTTCAAAAATAATTGAAAAAATAGTTAAACGAAGACTCTACAAGTTTCTCGAAGATAATAAAATCCTGTCAAATAATCAATACGGCTTCCGCAAAGGTCGTAGTGCCTCAGATGCAATTGCAAATTTCACTAAACTAATTTCTGACAAACTCGATAAAAGTCCCAAACCCCTCGCTGTATTCTTGGATCTAGCTAAAGCCTTTGATACTGTATCTCACCGCATACTCCTGAAAAAACTCCTGCAGATAGGAATAAAAGGTACTCCCCTTAAATGGTTTGAGAGCTATCTAACAAACAGGTCCCAGTCAACTATTATCAACTCGGCTAAAGAGTATAGAAGTACAAGTTTACCAATCACATATGGCGTACCCCAAGGCAGTGTTCTAGGCCCACTTCTCTTTCTAATATACATTAACACGTTATGCAATCTGAATACTGGTGGCACTATTATATCTTTTGCTGATGACACGGTTATCGTATTTGATGACGAAGATTTGAATTCAACCTTTGAAAAAGCAAATTATGGCATGAACATAGTAAAAAACTGGTTGGATTCTAACCTTCTAACTCTAAATATAGATAAAACAAAATACCTACTTTTTTCCATACGTAAACCAAATATCCTCCACAACTGCCAAAAACTTACCATACATACATGTTCACAGAACCTTAACACGCCTACATCACCTCACAAAAACTGCTCATGCGATAACCTAAAAAATATCAAATGAAATTAAGTACTTGGGAGTTATCATAGATGATCAATTACGATGGGAGGCACACATAAATTCTACAACAAAAAGGCTTCGCAAATTATGTTACATTTTCTACTCTCTTAGATCTATCCTTAGCTTACAAACACTAAGATGTATTTACTTTGCACTTTTTCAATCAATTGCTACATATGGTATTGTAGGATGGGGAGGCTGTGCAACATCAATTCTTCATCCCTTGGTCTTAATACAAAAACTATTGCTAAGGATAATATTCAAATGTAACCCATCACACCCATCAGAACCACTTTTTAAAAAATTCAACGTATTAGACATTCGACAATTATACATAAAAACGATTCTCATATACTTATGGAAAAAGGATTTGATGAAAAAAACCCAACAAAAAATTCACACCCGGTACTCATCCCAACTAAAATGCATAATTCCTCCAACAAAAATAGCCTTCGCACAGCACCAGTTCTCTTACATTGCACCCAAAATGTTCAATTTGCTAAGTATTGATACCAGGAAATCGAAAACTGACAATCAATATATCACAAGTGTTCAGAACTGGTTAATTATAAAGGGAAGGAACTATTTTAAAGATTGCCTGACACCACTAAATTGAGTCAACTTGATCTTAATTAACCTAACTTGACTTAACTTAACTTAATTGACTTAACTTAACCTGACTTAACTTAACTTAACACTTTCTGCTAAAACAGGGATACATTTCTAAAAAAAAAAAAAACATGTCTAATTTTATTATAAAGGTCAACATCTGCCTAAACCGTTTCTGTTACTGTTATCTGTATAATATAGTATATCATATTACTTAATTTATCTGGAGGAAAACATCATTTTATTTTTAAACCTAACATTTATCTGTACAAAAATTGGTGTAAAATAATGTACCTACCAATATAACCATGCACATTTAGATTTTCAACAAAATAAAATTCCTTTCTCATATGCATACCATATAGTACCTACTCTTATTTTATATATTTATAATTACATACCTTTGTTATATTTATTATTATTTATTTATTATTTATTTATTAATTTATTTATTTATTTATTATTATTACAACTCTTTTATATTACTCTATAGCAATTTAGATTCTTTTATATTTTTTTGTATTCTTGAATATCATATAATTTTATGTATATAATTTCTTAATTCTTTCACATTCTTCATATCTCATTTGTTAATGTACCTACTGTATATAAAATCGACCACCACAACACGGGCATGTGCCTAGCATGGTGGTCGAAAAATCCCCAATGTATGTAATGAAAAATCTAATGAATAAAGAAAACTTAAAAAAAAAAAAGAATAACAACTTAGAACTAAATTTCTTACAACTAAGTTTCTTAAAAATAAATTTCTTAATAATGAAGAACAAATAAGAAAAGAAAGGCACGAAAACAAGGAGTCAACCATCAACTACTAAATTAAATAAAGTTTTGAATTTACTTAAAAGGAGACCTGTTGTTTTCGTGTCAACTTAACATAAGCTATACTTATAAAATACTCAACATTTGTTATTTTGAAAAAAAAACACAACCAAATAGTTTGTAGAAAAGAAAAAAAAAATTTGATCACTTTTCCTTGCACAGGAAATAAAGGCCAATTTGGCTTCACTTTAGGGTGGTTAAACAGCCCTCACTTACACTGAATTTACGCTATAATTAAATAGCAAAAAGAGTAACCTATCTAACTATGTCCATCCGGTTTAACATTCTTATGACAAAACTTAAAATTAAACAATACTTAAAATTAAACAAGACTAAATAATGAAAATATCTTTGTGTATATATATACATTTTTCAACTCAGAACAATGGAGTTCAATGTTGGCAAAACTAGGACACAAGAAAATACTTTTCTGTGTTATAGGTAATATAGAATCAGTTTACAAACTGTCTAATGGACGTGGACAGATCATTTATCTGTCATTTTTGAACCAGGATTTACAATTCCAAAGAAATACCTATTCGTAAAAGGTCGTCAAACTGAAATAATATTTAAATTACCCATTTTTCAAAAATCAAATCAGGTCAGGTTTTATAAAACAATAAATACCTGCCAATCAAGGTCAGATTAGGATTTACATATCACAAAACCTATCTATCTATCAGATCATGACATAAGTCAATTGGTACTCAAAAGCAAAAACAGCAACTAGAAAGTTAAGCTCACGGCTTAGGATATACAAAAATCCGTAAAACAATCTGCAGCAAACACTCAACAGAGTGACATTGTTTGTAAAAAAAAAATGAGACCAAGGCAATACCCAAGCTGGCATTCCTTTAAAAACACTCCACGTGTGGAAAAAAAGTCAGCATTTCTTGTACAAACAAAACAAACATGTGTGATCAACTATGGCTTTCAGTGAGTTGACACTATTCTCGGGGTGATCAATCCAAAATTTTAATGAATGACACTAACATCACTTAATTTATAGTCTAATACTGGTATTAACAGTAAGACACTAATGCTTATATTATTTAGACTTAAAAAACTATACAGAACACACTTTCCTGTATTAGAGGCAAAGCGATAATTCCAAAGGAATTAATTACTAGTTAAGCACGCCAAAGCAGTACTTTCTTTGTTAGAGACAAAAACAAGATTCTTAAGAACTAAAATTTATATAAAGAACTTTTAGGAAAGCTATACCATACTTAAACTTATGAAATACAAACTATCAATAATAGAATTAACAGAACTTTTGTGCATCAGAAAGTAGCTCAAGTCTCTGAAACACAAAATTCCAAGATATTCCTTCTCAAGTTCCCTGGAGGTTCTATGGGCTATGGGCAATAAAAAGGGCCTCCAGTGGACTCAAGAAAGAAGGGCATAAACTTAAAAATAATAGCATTACAACGTAATCCGTTAAACAGACGGAACAAAGTATATAAAAAAATCAGTGTGTGTGTACGTACTGAAATAAGTATATTATTACCAAAATATTCATACTATTAACAATACAAAAAAAAGCTCGAAACTAGTGTATGTTATGATTAACAGAAAAGGCATAGTAACGAAGGAAAGACAAACTTAACTAATCAAAATTTGGGCGCCAGTGACCACAAGGATCACATTCCAGTTTACCGAGGGTAAATAAACGGTTTATCGTCAATAAACTAGAATTAAGTGTTCATACTAAGCACAAGATTTGGAGGTACCAAACTCCAAAGCATGAGACCAGAACAATCACAAAAGAAACAAACGTAATAATGTGAAGGGTTGGTAGGCCCACACACTACAACATTTGCCTCCTTAAAGAAAAAAAACAAAACTAATCTATCCGAACAATATCTTTGACGTGAAAATTACCTACAATTTTACCTTGCATATCTGCCAAGGTGTACACTAAATCCGAGACTCTATTTTTTATAACATAACGAACGAATCTAGGTGCCAACTTATGGGAAAAGTAATCCGGACCACTGGATTGAACAAAATTCTTCCTCCAAACGACATCACCTATGTCATAAACCACGGATTTACGGCGTAAATTATAATGTTGAGCATTCTTTTTAAAGGCCTGAACTAATGCATTTGAAACTTGTTCATAAATAGGAACTAAGTCTTACAACTTTTTTGCAAATTCGGTTCTAGACTGATCTAAAGGTATGTCTGTGACACTAGAAGATACATTAATTTTGTGTAATTTACCGTCAATAATTTGTTCCCTGCCGTGCATAAGGAAAAAAGGCGTGAAACCTGTTGCGAAATTTACCGTATTATTCAAGGCTGACTGAATCTGAGGCAGAAATCTAGACCAATTACGATGGTCAGACTCGGTCAAGATAGACAAAGCAGTCCCGATAGTTTGGTTATACCGCTCAACTACATTATTTTGCGGGGTGTAATAGGCGTTATAAAAAGGCATAGGAACATTATAATCGGCCAACAATTGTTTGAACTCTTTTGAAACAAATTGTTTACCATTATCACACACAAAGGTTTGTGGAACACCGTGAACTAGAAAAATAAATTGTTCAACATTTTTTACAATGCTTTTAGCAGTGGCATTTCTGAGCGGAAAAATCCAAGTATATTTTGAAAAAACGTCAACAACTGATAGAATGTACATAAATCCTGCGTAACTACGAGGAAGAGGACCAACAAGGTCGATAGACAACATTTGCATCGGCCTGTTGACTATTTTTGGATTCGTAGAAATACCAGCCGGCGCAGATGTATTTATTTTATATGCCTTGCACGTTTTACACTTATTAACAAACTTTTTGACATCATTATACATACCCGGCCAAAAATAACGGAGTTGAACTTTCTTATAAGTTCTGAATACACCGGGGTGGCAAGAGCTAATAGACTCGTGTTCTTTACTTAAAATAGCGTTACGGTCCTCAAAAGGCACAACCATCTTCCAGGCTGTATCCTCTTGCAAAGCGAAACGAGACTTAGAATGTCGAAATAAACAATTATCTTTAATTTGGAAATTATTGAAACGTTGGGGATTATTCGTACAATTGGAAAACAAATTACTATACCAACTATCCGAAGTTGTGAGCGTAGAATCTATGGCAGCAACAGTAAAATCGTCTTTACGAGAAAGAACATCTGGAACAGTATTTAATTTGCCCTTTCTGTGCACCACATCAAAAGAATACTGAGAAAGACGCGTAGACCACCGAGCAAGTCTACCAGTTGGATTGGACAACGAAACCAACCACTGCAAACTGGAGTGATCCATCACCACTGTGAAATGAACACCTTCTACGTAAGGCCTGAAATGATTCACTGAATCTAACACCGCAAGGAGTTCGCGCTCCGTAACGCCGTAGTTTCGCTCGTGAACATTTAAACACCTAGAGAAAAAGGAAACAGGATGTTCTTCACCGTCAAACACCTGGGTAAGCACGCCGCCGATTCCAACGTTGCTCGCGTCGCAATGGATAGTAAAGGGCAAAGAAAAATCTGGACAACTAATAACGGGAGCAGAAGTTAGAGCTTTTTTTAATTTTTTAAACGCGTCTTCTGCTTCTGTAGACCAAGAAAAATTACTTATTCCCATTCTAGAACCAGTGAGTTTTGTTAACGGGGCCGCAATAGTAGAGAAATCTTTAATAAAACGCCTGTAATAACCGCAAAGACCTATAAAAGCTTTAATTTGCTTCGAATTCTTAGGGGTAGGGTAAGTACGAATACATTCTAATTTAACGGGGTCTGTACGAAGACCTTTCGCGTCTACGATGTAACCTAGATACTTTAACTCTTCTTTACAAAACTCGCATTTTTTGAGGTTAACTGTTAGGCCTGCATCTCTTAAACGTTCATAAATTTTATTCAAAATCTTCAAATGTGATTCAAAATCTTCAGAAATAATAATTAAATCATCGAGATAACAAAAGACGTTCTCGTCGAACTCAGGACCAAAAAGAGCATCCACAAGACGCTGTAATTCGCTGGGAGCATTCTTAAGACCGAACGGCATCCTCACAAATTCAAACAAACCATGGCCTGGTACAACGAAAGCCGTTTTAGGACAGGATTCCTTATCCAAGGGAATCTGCCAAAATGATTTCGACAAATCTATAGATGAAATAAAACGAGCACCCCTAAGTTTATCTAAAATACGCGAAATATAAGGGAGCGGGTAGGAATCTGCCAATGTAACGCTGTTTAAGCGCCTCGAGTCCAAACAAAATCTGACAGAACCATCCTTCTTAGGAACAATCAAAACTGGGTTTGACCAAGCCGAACGAGAACGGCGGACAACACCTAAATCCAACATTTCTTTTAATTGTGCTTCTAATTGCTTCTGGCGAGTTTGAGATAATGGATAGTAACGCTGCTTAATAGGATCCCCTGTTGTATTTATTTTATGACGTACTAAATGGGTTTTACCTAAACCACGTTCTTCGAAAGAAATTGACTTAAACTTAACTATAACCGAATTTAATTTGAGATTGTCTTGGGGGGACAGCAAGGAAGCTGATGTTAATTTGCGAACCTCACTGACAACCTTCCCAGAATTAACATTGCTGTCGACTTTTGGTAACAACTGAGGGGCCACGTCGAATTGCTTCCAAAAGTCCACTCCCAAAACAATTGAAGAGGACAGAGACGGAATAACGAAAAACTTAATATTATTATATAATACTAGTACTCGCATAGTACCAATTATATCCTGACGTTTGCCATCCGCGGTGGTAACGTAGGAATCTAACTTATTTAACTTATATCCTAAACTTATGAAAAAATTATAAACAGAACCCCCGAAACAACTGACAGATGCTCCACTGTCCAAAAGTCCCGAAAAAACCAAATTCTTAATTTTAATATTAACATGTGGTCTAACATCTTGTCCACAATCAGATACCGGCACACATGCGTCCGTGTTGTGCGTGGTAAACTTAGATCTATTATTAGGAACCGACGACGACCTCTTGTCATCCTTGTGCACAGAACGCAAAAGATCGTCGGCTAGTTTTTTGAATTAAACTTATTCGCGTCATTATGCTTAAGAGAGTCCCTTTTCCATTTTTGACAAAATTGTTTCACATGCCCCTGTTCCTTACAATAGAAACAATTAAAAGTTTTCTTACTATTAAAAGAAGAACTATAAGAAGACGCGCTTGGAGAACAGGAAGCCTGATTATATGTACCACGGGGAGAATACGAGCCTTGAACTTGTGACGGGTATGACGGTTGAGAATAAGGAACCCGATGAGTATACGACGTTTTAGGAAAATTAACCCGCGGAGATGAATTAAAGTGTGGTGCGGTTCTGTCTACCGAAAGTTTTTCAAATTTACTGCACACACTTACTAAAGCTGAAAGACTCTTTTCCGAGAAATAGGCAACGGCCAAGGCGTATTTAGGTTGAAGACTGTCACAGACTAAGTCCACCAATTGTTCCTCAGAGAGCGGAGCATCCAACCTTAAGTTTGCTAACTGGACATCTTCAACGTATTCCACTATAGCCTGGTTAAACTTTTGCTTCATAGCGAACAAGGCTTTTAAAGCTTCCGTTTGATTGGTACAAGCGTCAAAACGAGAAATGAGGAGCTTTTTCAAGGTTGACCAAGACAAAGAGTCATCAAAAATAGTTCTATACCAGGAAAGTGCTCTTCCCTCCAGGAGGTCAGAGAAAGAGGTAACAACCGAGGACAACTCCACCTTCCGGCATCTAGATAGTTCTTCTACGCGTTAAATGAAATCCCTGACATCCGAAGACCCAGAAAATTTTAATCCCCAAGAATGTACGGATGAAGAAGTTGAAGGAATAGCCGACTGGTAATAATTATTAATTATAGTTTTATTGTTTTCTGATCCAACTGTATTATCATCACCTATATTCATATTGGAACCACCCCCCTCTTTCAAACTTTTATTAAAAGAGCGAGCCTGTTCGCGCATACTGGATAAAGTAGCTTCCGGAACGATGTTACGATCCGTTAACAATTTCGTCATTTCTTCCTTGGTTACCCCATTAATATCGGAAATCGCCATTTTTGTTATGCTTGAAAAAAAATTTTTTCAAAACCAAAAACAAAATTTTATTGAAATTAAAATAATTTAATTTATAATTAAATTATTATTCTTAAGTAATTATATTAAATTAATCAAATTGTTATAAATAATAATTTATTTGTAACACGTCAATTACCAAACACCCTGTACGTTTAAACTCGGAAAGTAGTTATTGTTCATTAATAACGACGATGCCATGTATAACTTATTTAAATTTCCTTGGAATGCAGGCATAAAACGGACACGTATACCAATAAGAAACATACCACCAAGGTAATCTCCCAATATTTTAGTGATCGCAAGCCAATATTAAACAATCACTTATGACAAATGTCAGTCACAAGTTGCCTGTTGTCTGTAAAACAAAGTTTTAATTAACCTCCGCGCCTCGTAAGTAATTAGTGTAAGTACAATGTAATCAACACGACATATAAATGACGAATTTCAACATGATATGATGTTTGACAGCTGAGCTCCGATAAATCATAACATAGATAAAAGCACTGACAGCTGTCAGACAATTTGGAATTGCCAGTAAACAGAAAAATTTTTCCCAACAACATTTCGATTATCACCTCGAGATAGTATGTATTAATTTTTTGTTTGTTTAACATTATCTTAGTGGCAACACTTAATGCCTTTCAAAAAGGTAAACAATCAAATATGCAACTCCAATAATGCAAATCAATCAATAATAGACAACAGCAACAGTCTTTAACATAATGAAGTGCATTTTTAGAATTTAGTTTTTTAATAACAACAATCCGACACACAGTATCTCTGCAGACCCGTTTATATGTACACACACACCGATTTAATTCTAACAGCAAAATCACTGAAAATCCACCCCCACATGACAGAGAAGTACATTTCGTGCACCGAAAACAATTATTTTACACGTTGAGCGCCAATGTAATGTAAAGACTGCGGCAGAGCAGGGCTCAGCTCAGGATTATGGGCATATTTCTCTGTCAAGTGGGTGGGAATTGGGAAAATCATAAGAAGAAGTACTTTGATAATCTTGTAATATAAGCCAAACATGAATGCACAATTAATACAAGAAGGACATACCGGATGGACTCCTGGACATGCTAAACTTACTTATGAACGAGGAAAACTAACGCCGGATGACGTCTGACATCTTGGTTCGTCTAGCGAACGGTCCTGGCGGGTCTTCCAGCGTCAACCGCCGAGGACGACGTGGAAACCAGGGAGCCTAGGTCCTCCTTCTAAGTGATGCCTCCAAGGAGCGTCTCCCGTCTCGGATTGACCCATCAATCTCCATCCGAAAACACGTGGCCCAACCAGTCTCCAAGACTTTCGTTTCCACTCACAACAATCCGTGACTTCACGACGCGGGGTCAACAAGGCATAACAATTTAGCCACAATACAGGAACCAACACTTAATAACCCTGAGTCAAAAACATTTCCACAATATGGCCATCTGCCAACACGGAAAAAAAAAGTGGGATTCATACATCCACCAAAAAGCGCACTGCGCACGAACCACTCGTGTTACTCAAAAACACCCCGCGTCCTTTTTGCGAAAAAATAAACTCTGATTTACATGTTTATCGGAGATTAAAACATCTCTATAATGAGTGACTAATTCACCAACAGCTGCCCAAAAGCTGTCGGGGATGAAGTGACCATAAAACAAACTCGCATTTTTCTTCCCAAGAAAAATTTCCAGTCTCCAAAAAAATTACCATAGACAAAATAACCAAATAGGCAAGAACTGCACCGGTCACATAATATTTATGTGACAATATATAACTCTCTAATTACGGCGTTAATGCATATTTTGGCCTTTTTTTCCCAATCGTGCATATTTAGCGTTTGAAGACGCATCCATTATACAGAATATCTCCCTCATCTCAACACATTTCCACAAGTTACCAGGATACCATAGAGAAATTGGAAACAAAAAACCTTCCTCTGTTTAAATCAATAGAAATACTGGAAACAATGATTGAACTCGCCAACGCTCTTCCCTATTCAATATCAGAAAAGATTCGTGAAAAGTTAGACGCTATTTTGTTTAAAAATCCGAGTCTTGAAGACATAAAGAACATTAATGCCTACATCAACGGCACAGGTCATACATACCCTGCATAAACAGGTATCTCCAGAAATGGCGCCAATTTTTTAAAATTTTGTCGGATGACGTCAGCTGACGTAGAGATGTCGTTTTCGGCGTTTTGGGTGACAAACATCAAAAATTTTTGCTCGAAAATTTGGAAAAATGCTTAATTGTATATTGTCACAAAAACTATGCATAATTTTAAGAATATTTCGCTGTTTTTGTATCGTCTTTAATTAAAATATATAAAAAAAGGTTTTTTGATTTTGCATTGTGCATATTTTAGGCATATCAAGAGTTTTTAGTGCATATTTCGGCCTTTTTTAGTGCATATTTGCATGCATATTTTGGCACTTTGTTAGTGCATATAATCCGATGTCTTGTAATGAATCATTATGTTTTAGGCACTCTTTTAGTAAGTAGTCGCATATATTTTGCGAAACAATTTGTGGACTTTAATCACTTCTTAAAAATATATATTTGAAGTTGACACAACTAAGTGAGTTGGTAGAGACTGGAATTGTAAAGAACTGACTTACCAGTGTCTTCTTAAATTATTTTTGATAAGAATATCTTATGGCCTTGAGGGATTTTTTTAATCATTAGCTCTACACAGGAGTTCCTGAGGAAAATAATTCCTTTCAGGGCCTACGTCAAGTTCTGGGAAAGAAAAGGGTATTAAGGGTGGTTGGGAATCTGAAGTTTAGTATGTTTAGGAGTGACGGACGTATGTATCCATCCCTCCCACTGCATTGCAAGGTGATGTCATGTGAGAGTACGGCTGGAGAAGTCAAAGAGACTCCCTCAACCATTCTATCCCCATACGGACTGCTATCCGCTGAGGGGTAGACACATCCGCCGCCAAGATTCGGAAAAACTTCACTCCATGAACCCGGGCACCCCTGCTAAGTCACCAAACGAAGCGAACTACTTGGGGTGACCTATGCAGAGGTGTTGGTTACCCAATAAATGATTCCCGAGACGGCAGTACCCATACTTACCTCCCAAATTGTACTTATACACTCTACAACCACGCAGAAGGGATCTTTTAATTGTAAACCAGAGGAGGTTATTGTCCGGATTTCGTAATTGTGTTGATATTAAATTTACTGAGATGTCACCAATTGCACGGGTTCCTTAATACTGACTGATTATTTCTTGATTTATTATTTTAAATGTCCACATGTAGGTATTGGCCACACACTGATAGGGACTGGTACATGGTTAGTTGGTAGGTGGATGAAGATAGATGTACGTATGTATTTGCTCAACAAGTATGCATCCCTTCAAAAGAAATAAAAAAATAATTACTTGCTCGAAATCATAACTTATTGGAGATCGCGGAATTAAATAGATGTACAACAGCTAAGTAGCTAAAGATACTAAATATTTACTGAAATTTCAGTCAGTGGCGTTTTCATCACAGGTAAAAAATATGCGGATTTATGCGACTAAAAACAATGATATATAGAGACGAACATTTCTTCAGAGAAGTGTTATAAAAATTCTCATGAAAAATGCTTACACGTTCGCCTTCGAAAGACGAAGACTACAGAGATGAGAAACTTCACCTTTTGACAAATGATTTTTTAAATAATTTTAAATGAGAATCTTTAATTCAAAATTCATTGAAAACCCTCTTGGGAGTTCGTCTGACGAAACGAAAATATACATATAATTTCATCGAAATATTCTGAGAATTATTTCTACGTATCTTCAGTCCTTTGTTTGTCTGATATTATACCCGAGGACATTATATCAGTTATATAACATGTCGCAAATAGTCCCATATTATTTTTCGCTGACCCCTGAGAGAGGAGTAGCATATTTATATCAGATGTGAATATTGCGATAACATGGGCTGAACCAAAGGGTTGGATTTTGGCCAAGGGGATGTTTATCTGAATACAGACAACCCCTCCGAGACCATCTAGAAACGTATTAATGGCTGTGACGTCAAAGGCCTCAGCGCATTAACGTGTATTTTTTACGAACAAATTTTAGGTAGGATGTGAACGATTCCATCACAGTATTATGGCTGGGGTGTTTCAAACTTTGTCGCATTTGGTTGACTATCACATCGAAGATCACTGCGTTTTTGGTCCCCTGCTAATGTCCCCTGTTAAATGCCGATTCTCAACCTGATGGAGCGTTTGACCGAATTGTGAACAGGTTGTAAATTGGGCTCCACATAGGTATGCTTGTAAAAATGTCAATGTTCACTACACAGAGTTGCATTTCTCATTCAAATAAATCTTCCATTGAATCATTTTGCCCTCAGAAAGATTTCGAAATACATTCTTATGAGAGGCATTTAAACAAACCTTCAACAGCCTATCCAAAGAAAATTTTATAAGGTCCTAAAAGAGGGCTCTAGCCTCCTATTGAAGTAGGATTTAATGTACAAAAAATAATAATAACAAGTGGCTCGAAAATATACATTTTTTCCTTAGAAAGAGTAACAATAATCTAGAAAATTTTACAATAAATACACATATAAATTTGTTGTAGACCACTTTTATTTATGAACACTCTACCGGTTTCGGAAGCACCCTTCCTTCGTCAGGAGAATATTATAACATTCTCCTGATGAAGGAAGGGTGCTTCCGAAACCGGTAGAGTGTTCATAAATAAAAGTGGTCTACAACAAATTTATATGTGTATTTATTGTAAATTATGGCGAGCCACAAAGTTAATGCTTTTTACATATATGTAGAAAATTTTAATCTTAAATTTTTTTTTGCAAATTCGGATTTCTTAAGATCTAACCGTTAAGATTCAAAATGATCATTATACCAACTTCCACATTACATAGCACTTTAATTCAAATGCTAATACACTTTAAACAAGTTTTTACACTGACACAAATAAATTATTTATTCCATCAAGCTTCATTGTCTGTTGAGGAGATTAAGTCAGCTCTTTTCGATGATTAAAACTCAATGATCATTCAGATTCAGATAATAAGCTGATTGATCCTGCCTTCAAAAGGTCCGCCATTTTAAAAGCCTGCTCCTGACAACACTCCGACTTATTGGTGATTTGTATGGACCACTATATTAAAGAATGGGTGTATTTTGATTCCTGAATTTGGATATTATAATCATGCGAGTATTTGAGTCCAATAAGTAAACTAGCATATTATATTTAAACGGATATAGGCAGTGGTGTAGCTAGCATGGGTAGTACCCGGAGCGGATAACGTGGTGTCACCCCCCCCCCCCCCCTCCCTATCGGCTTGTTTTTTTTAACACTAACACTAACAGAATAACTAGCTTTTCAACAACCAGAGCAATAGTAAGAGATAGGAACGAAAATTCAAATAACAGACCGTGTTCATGTGTAAAATATTTTTGTGACAATATTCTTCGTTATTTTTTTCCACGGTCGGTGTCACCCCTCAGCTGCCCCCACCGCCCCCCCCCCCCTAGCTACGTAACTGGGTATAGGACTCTCCGAGTAATTCTTTGAAGTTTCTCGCAAATCCTAGAAATTTGTTTTAACGCGTAAAGAAATAATATTCTTCTACTCGCTTATTTGTTCAGATAGTGTCAGCTTTGATGGTGTTAAACTATATTGAACAGTGTCAGGTTTTCCAATTTGGGGTGCGGATGTGGGAACCGCCGCCCCGGGAACCATTTATTAGATAAGCAACACCTCTTCCACAGGTCGCCCCAGGATCGCTACGTTTGGTTACTTGGCAGGGGTGCCCCCAACATTCACCATGATGTGAAGTTTGTCCGAGTCTTTGTGGCGAATGCGTCTACCGACCTACTGCGTGGCGGGCCGGATTTAGAGAGACTAGTTGAGGGAGGCTATTTGACCTCACTACTCTCTTGGCCCTCCGTCTTACACCGCAGTTGGAGGGATAGATTCATATGTCTCCTGGGCACATTGACCCCAGAATACTATCCACCCCTCATACCTTTTTCCTTCCCAGAACTTCCTCTCCTAGTTTTCGTTAAAAGTCTCCCCACACAGCATCCCCAAAGACGACATAGGCCGTGATTGAAATTAGAAAAGAGATTGCAGTTTCGCTTTTTCTCGGACTTCATTTAATTTATTAGTGTTGACAACATTTATAACAATTTTTTTCTATTTTTCTCTTACTTCAGCAGTTCTCGGGTCGGTATAATTATAAAGTAAATTATATCCAGGTATTTTTAGTGATTTCTTTACATTTAGGATACGAAAAAAAATTCTAATAGCAGATGTGCGTACTATTTTCAAGTAATCTTAAGATATTTGGTACAGAGGGAGGGATTTCAAAGGAGACCAAGTAGCGTAGGGGATAGCAGGGGGTAAATTTTGAAAATCCGTTTTTCTCACACGGGCAGCTGTGAGAAGTTTGTGTATATTTCATATTTATTGCGAGTGGAAGAAATACATAAAAAGTGATAATGAAATCAAGATCAAATTTAAAACATACTTGTGGTAGAAGGGTGGGTTCGATAGTTGATCTCATTAACCGATGAGTCAAATAACCATCCTTAACCCGGCTAGATAGAACAGCATGACCGGTTTGATCGGGCTTCACAAGATACTCCCATATTCATATAAACCAAATCCATTTGGATATGAACCCGTGTTTGGTACAGCTCGTTTTGAATCGCCTGTTATCATCTGACATGTGTATCTGTGCGCAGAATCTGTGCATGCGTACCAGGCTTGTTCAACTCGGTGATCCAATGTTAATCCGATGTACGAGTATGTAGCTATTAGGAAAAACGATTCGTTCCCTTTGTGATTTGTCTGATATTGAATGATTTGCGCTGAATTTATTTGTTGATGAATCTATTCAAATAACAGAGTAGTGTTTCGTGGGATTTGTTTGATTGAAAAAATTAGATACCAGCGTAAAAACAAAATACTTTTTTCGCTTGAGAATCACATTTCCCGGAGCAATTAGATTTATGGTCACCCACTTTACGCCTACGTTTACGACAATTACAATCCTTACTTTTATGTTCTCTAAAAAACATTTTTTACAATAAAAACACATACAAATTTGTTGTAGACCACTTTAACTTTTTAAAAATAATCTACCGGTTTCGGAAGCACCTTTTCTTCGTCAGGAGAATAATATAACTGTTAACCAGTTATGAGTATTTAAAAAAAATAAAAATGGTTCCTTCTTCAGGAGAATATTATAACTGTTAACCAGTTATAATAAGCTCCTGACGAAGGAAGGGTGCTTCCGAAACCGGTAGAGTGTTTTTAAAAAATAAAAGTGGTCTACAACAAATTTATATGTGTTTTTATTGTAAATTATGGCGAGCCACAAAGTTAATGCTTTTTACAAATATGAAACCTTTTTTATGCTAGATACTCATATTTTATTGCACAAAAAACAACTACAAAATCAACATCAATAACATACCTCTGCTTGTAGGAATGTATTCCATGAATAAATAAATACGAAAAAAACAAAATTGGGTACCTAAAAAGGGGTGAAAAGACACTGATGGGAGAATAGAAACAAATCTTGGGAATAAGTTTCAAACCAAGTAATTCAATTGGTATTGGCGAATTCTCTTGGTTCTTTTTGATGTTTGCCTACAATACCTTTTTTAACTGCTGTCAATACTGAACAATGATAAAACTGCTTAGATATGTCAAAAAACCCCCAACCAACAGTGAATCGCTGACGTGGTATTTGCGCTCTAAGTAAACTTTTATAACCAAAGACTTCAGGCTCATTTAAGGGGTGTTCTAGTTGCGAAAAAACTACTAACTAACTAACCAACTAACCATCACGCCGTTTCCCCGCAGGGGTAGGCAGAGAGGACGGACCGCCAAACAACTCGGTCTTGGCACACACTCTTTGCCTCACTCACATTCATACATCGTCTCATACATTCTCTTCTATTATTCTGACTTTTGACATGGCCCGACTCAAGTATCTGATTCACTTGATCGTGCCATGTCTTCCTCGGACGTCCACGACTTCTTCTACCATTCACATTTGCGTCGTATATTCTTCTTACACTGCTTTCTTCGTTCATTTGCTCTACATGCCCAAACCATCTGAGGGTCCCTTTCTTAATCTTACTCATTATGCATACATCAGCCTTACATTCTTTGCGGATATCCACATTTCTCACACGATCATACATTGTTTTACCACACATACGCCTCAGGGATCTCATTTGAACAGCATTCAGTTTACTTTCATCCTTCCTCTGCCAGTTCCATGCCTCACTGCCATACATCAGGGTAGGTACCAGGACTCCATTGTGGACTGCTAGTTTCGCTTCTTTTGACAGTTTTTTATTAGCGCCAACGGCATTCAGTCCTCCATTAATGGAGTTACCAGCATTCACCCTTCTTTCAATATCCCTATCAGCCTTCTCATCTCTCGTAAACATACTACCCAGATACACAAACTCATCCACCTGCTCCAAGTATTCATCATTCACAACTATATTGCATACTGTTTTCGTACTCTCTCTTTCAAACACCATGACTTTAGACTTACTTACATTCATCATTAACTCATTCTTCATACATACTTCGTCCATCCTAGATACGAGAGACTGTAGATCTTCCATAGTGTTAGAAATCAGCACCGCATCATCAGCATACAACAGGCAACATACTTTCAGATTACTCAATTTCGCGCCCAATCCCACTTCCTTCAATTCTTGCATACAATTATCCATGTACAGATTGAATAACCATGGTGACATTATACAGCCTTGCTTAACACCTTTTGTGATGTCAAACCACCCCGTAAAACCACCGTTCACCCTAACACATGCAACGCTTCCCTCGTACAGAGACGCAATTGCCTGTATGAGATTTGTATTCACTCCATACTTGGACAACACCTTCCAAAGCTTTTTCCTATCGACTCGGTCGTATGCTTTTTGTAGATCTACAAAGGCGCAGAAAAGTTTCTGGTTTTTCGCCAGAAACTTCTCAGTGAGCATACGCAAGGAGAAAATCTGGTCCATGCATCCCCTTCCACTCATAAAGGCACCTTGCACATCCCATATTTTATCCTTTGTTTCCATTCTTACCCTTTCAATCAATATTCTTCCGTACAGCTTGCCGACTGAACTTAGCAGGCTAATAGCCCAATGATTCCCACATTCCATACGCGACCCTTTACCTTTGTATAATGGCATGATTACAGCCCTTATCAATCGGTATAGGGAATAAATAGGTAAGTTGAAATTCATTCGTAATTCAAAAGAGCCGCACAAGACAGGGAAGAATGGAAAAGAAGATTAGAGGAAATTAGTTGATCTTTTTGTAACGCCACCAAGCGTAACTTGAATATTGCCATTTTTTTGCAGAAAACTTGCAGTTAGACTTTTTTGTGTTAGAGTCTAATACAAATTATTTCTTTCGGCGAGCCAATTCTTCAACATAATATTGGTTTTACCATTGGTATATTTTCTAATTTCAGCAGGTAACAAATTTAAGCAATTTGGTATCATGTAGTCCAGCGTTCTTTGCCCATACTTGTTTAAGTGCTTAGGTACAATTAGTCCTTCATTTAGCGTAAGTATAAAGATACTTTCAATGTTAGTAATTTAATCTACATATTGAAATTTGTTTCAGAAATGATGTATATTACGCATAAATCGGCAAAAAACTTGCCAAGCAATCTAATTCTGGATCGTTCGTATTATTACAATGTACACAGTTCCCATGTGCCTATAGCGTAGCAAGTCGACGTAAGCTGTCTGTGGGAAAGGTTAGTATCGTTTCAAACGAAAATTGAAAAGATTGTGCGAATCATTGGAAAAGAAAAGAATGATGCCAAAACAAACGATGAATTTATTATTGAGGATGTGCGCCATTTGACACTTCATTTTAATTTTTTCCTTACTCTTGGATCGGAGGCATCGGCCAAGAATTATCTATCAATCGTCGAAGACGCATCCATTTGCGGGACAAGAATCAATTTACTGCAACTAGTAATGGATTCGTAATCATTCTTAGGGTCTTTTCAATATACTTTTTTAACCTTCAGGTTCAGTGGCTTAATTTTACAGAAAGCAGAAGAATAATAATTGTACTTTATATATTTGTTTGAAAATTACATGCATCACCTTTATACAGCAAACATACTTTTTGTACCCTTTTTTTAACATCAGGTTAAGATTTTTACACAATTTTACCCAAAACTGTGGACACGTCTTAAAATTTAAGGTATCCACTGCTTTTACAAACAAAATTATCAAAAATTTTATTTTAAAGCTTCAGTATTGTACCAATGCAGCAGGATAAGAATTAACTAGATTTAATATCAATAGCACCATTAATGTCATGTGTATCAAATAATTGTTCATTCTATATCACTTTCGTTGGAAGCTCAGGTTATATGATGTTTTCGAAAGGAGTAAATAATAGTTAATAGCAGTTGACCGATTTCCGTGTACTAAAAAAAATTATCCCTACACGTAATGGATTTAACTAAACCAATAATTTTTTAACAAAAATCTATGCCATATAATATCTAGTATGCCGGACATTATCTGTGATTTAATAAGTAATGGTATTTATTTATTCTTTATTATATTAGTTACATTTATACAGCAAAATTACTGACTAATAATATTTGAAATAACTGTAGATTTTAAAATGTGTACAAGTGTTATTATGTCTTGTACGTTATTAGTTATGGATGTGACTTTTGAAAAAATCTTGCTCCAGTTGGTCACTTCATTTGGTTGTTTGAAACAAACTTTTTTTTTTTTATATTGACCTTTAAATGCTAAAGTATTTCTTTTGCTCATTTCTATACCCAAAATAATTTTCATTTTTCAAGCTTTAATTTTAACTTCAAGCATTTTAAATAATCATTTATTTTAAAAGGTTCTAACATCACTTACACTCTCTATGTTCGTCATTTTGGTTGGATAGGGTTCTAACTTCGCCTTACCGTGTTTTAAGGTTTCAAAGTTTGCAAAGACGAATTTTGTGATCTATTTAGCAATCTTAGCTTAAGTATTTTAATGGAACATATTTAAATATGTCGCGGCCCTAGCTTGAAAATGCATTAGGCAAATGTAATCAGAACCTTGTGCAATGAATTATTATGCACTAGCTGGTTGCACATGGTTCTATTTCCATGTTTAGGTATGTTCTAAAATGTTTTCTATTTAAATATTTTTCTTCAAAACATGATCAATAAAAATACTTAATACAAAATTCAACTTCAAAATTGGAAATTGGCAAATAGATTATGAGAAATCGTCTTTGCAAACTTTGACACCTCATGTCTCAGAACAAGGTTAAGCGAATGTAGAATCCAAATGAGTTGTCTCCAAAAGAAGGATTTTTTTTGATACCCACAGATAGAAAATTATTAGAAATCATAATCATTAATTACTAATACATCCATCATCAAACGACACCGTGATGCGTATTTTTAATCATTTCTTAATTCTAGTTCTACCTGCTTTTCCCAGATATTTTTTCTTCTGCGGGTTGTATCCTTTAAATTTGTGTAATCCATCTGCCAAAGCATATTGACCCGTTCGGAATAAAAGGTTTCGCAATATGATCCTGATTCTAACTGACAGGTTAGATGATCCATAAAATGTTATTTGAAAATAATGAAAATCCAACAAGGCACATGAAAATGGGCACAATTCATCTCCTTAATGCTTCTGGGAAATCTTGTAATTGACTGAAAGAAAGGTTGAGCATGTTAGCCAATTTATTTATTCGCAAATTCATCAAAAAATTCCGATTAAAAAGCGATTTTTTATAATCCTTACTTCATTATACAATCTAATATGTGGGTCGTGCAAAAATTGTAAACTACCCACTTATTTCAGAATTACTTAAATTTTTGCTAGGCTAATTAAATGTTGTTTATTTTTATTTATTTATTTTTTATGTGGTTTTACAGATCATTTCACTTAAGAGATAACAATCAAGTTATAAAAACTCAGTTAATACACAAATAGGTAGTTCCAAATACAGTTATTACAGCTTAATTTGATCAATTTTTAACATTTGGTTATGGAAAAACGGTGAGATTCCCAGATTATCTTTTGTGTTTTTCGTTTTCCAACAAGACGTGTGAGAAAGAAGATAATCAACGTCGTGACATGCGTAAGATCTCTCGCTTGGACTAGTGTATATTACGATTAAAAAGCAGAAGAAGCAAAAAAATACTGATTTATTATCATTCAAGCAATCAAATTTCCCTACTTGTTATAAATTAATACAATCGTTACTTCCAAATGTGGCAGTCTTGCTTGAATCATAACTTGATAAAACTAAACGTTATAATGCGAAAAAAGTGAAACTGTCGAAATAACAAATATGTTAAAAATTTCAAAATAAGTATCAACAGCGGAGCAGAATAGGTATTTTCTTCATTACATTCTAAAAAAAGAATAAAATTAGAAAACAGTGGGCTGTTATATTTGTAACGATCATTATTATTACTAGAAATAAATTAATCTACTAAACAAAACATTCTCGGTAACTTTGGTATGACCAAATTCATTTATAAAAAATATTTCGTGTTTAGAAGGGTCTTTCCTTTGGGGTTCCAAAAATACTCCCTTGTCATTTTCACGGAGAGCAAATACGTAGATATTTACCTTCATTAGAGGAAGAAGCACGTTTCTTTAATTGCTGTTCGACTGACATCTACTTCCGATCATTTTCCGATAAAACGGAGGTCGCAGAGAACATTTCTCCGGAAGTCCGCTATATTTCTTCCGGTGCTATCAACATGGAAAAGTGACTACGCCTTAGGAATTGTTAACGAAAGGGCGTTTCTTTGAAAGATACCCTCGGATTAAAGAAATGCTGAGGATAAAGCGAAAAACTTTAATCATATCTTAGAAGATGTTAAATTTGGTTATTATTTATATTTTTTTCCATTAATCGCAAATTCACTTTATGGCGTCATTTTAATTAAATGAAAACTAATCATTTTGTATGCACCATATTTTGTTTGTGTGTCTTGTTATTTTGTTTAATTTTCATTTTATCCTCATGAAACCGGGTTGATTAACCTTGGTTTCGAAACATGTTGATAATTTTTATTATCATTTTAATTTATGGTGTACCTGTAACAAAAAACGATTTGTTTTCATTTAATTATTTATGTTGTTTAAATTTACTTTTTTTTATTTTGTTCCTCTACATTAGCGACAAAATTCACATACAAATGTGGAGTATCTTAGGTTATCTTCCACATAACGTACCTCTCAGTATCATCCTGGTAAAAAACCACCAATCAAAATTAATGTGTTGCTTGAAATTTTGGTTATATTTAGTGGACATATTTGGATATCAAGTTACAACCTAACTGTTCTCTTCCAATCTCATTTCATTCCACGCTACCATCAGCTACACAAAACACCCCGATTGAGTATTCAAGATGTGAAATAGTGACTGTTTTGACCCATTCACACAAAGAAATCTTCTATCCGTGAGACCCGTGTAAAACCATGCAATTGTCTGAATTCGTGATTCATGACAAATCAGTTCCAAATTATTAATTAATAAAATATTTTGCCGGTGGGTACTTTACTTTATGCAAGACTAACTCACGCATAACACCTACATCCGATTTTTTTTAATTGGTGCTTCATATTTTATGTCCGGGTTAAATCTTCCCCATAGGAAAGACTATAACCCTTCCACACACTTTTCCACAAATGATTATCTGGTCAATCCACGCTATGTAAGTGCACTATACAAGTATAATAAATACAAAACAATACCAGAACAATGCGTCAATCCACCAGAGACCAAATTGGAAAATAATTCACCGACTCCAGATATTTTCATATCAGAGGGTTCGGCTCGGTAGAACTCCTAATTGGACCGATAAATCCTACTGATCCCTCAACATAAATATCTAAAAAATCTTTCGTAATCCTACATGTATTTAAAATGATTGATTTTTGCACTTTAGTATATAAATTCTTAGACAATTCTAATAAGACTAAATTTTGAAAGAGAGAGCTAGGTATAATGCCTGTAGCCGAAATAACAAATGGTAATATTTTTATATTCTGAGAATGCCAAATTCCTTTAATCTCATTTCCTAAATCTGTATATTTTCTTATTTTTTCAGAAACAGTTTTCTGAATAAACATGTATTTATATATATACATATATATATATATATATATAAATATATTTTATTATTATGTGATCATTTAGTACTATACTTTCATAATGTATGACAAATAAAAAAGTGGTCGTTCGTTCATCATCTGGCGTACCTTCCCAAAATACAACGGGCGTATTATAACTCCCGAACCGAAAGGGGAACAAGGAAGGAAGGAATTGGGGGAGGGGATCTACGGGGGAAATCGCCATTTAATTAGCTGAACGGAGTTTAAGGGACGGAAGGAGCATTTTTGATGAACGAACTTTTGATCAGACTAATTAATGGGTTTTCGATTGTGCAATCTATGGCGCGTTTATTCCACACTTCAACTTTCCTAATTATTCAACAGAGAGTTTTTTCTAAAGCTTTTTGTGAATTTTGAATCTCTACTTCAAACAGTTGTTAACCTCCCGTTGTCCACGAAGGATAACTACTTCATTTAAAACGTATTATATTTATTTAAATCTGGTGATCAATCTTTTGTGAAAAATTATCGACCTATCAGCATTTTATCGTGTTTTGCAAAAGCCTTTGAATCTATAATTTATATTTCTGTATTTTCACACTTTAAACCCCAATTATGCATTAATCAACATGGATTTGTTCCCAACAAATCCACAACCTCAAATCTTCTCGACTTTTGTTATTACGTTTGTAATGCTTTTAATGAAAGAACTCAAGTAGATTCCATTTACGCAGATTTTCAAAAGGCGTTTGATAAAGTTAACCATTCTATTTTACTACAGAAACTTGATCGAATAGGTATTCACGGTGATCTATTTAGATGGTTTAAGTCTTACTTGGAACATAGAACACAATTAGTACTTATTAATGGGTATGAATCACCTCCCGTAATTGTAACATCAGGCGTACCCCAGGGGTCTAACCTTGGCCCTCTGCTATTCTTAATCTTTATTAATGACCTTGGCCCCATGTTACGCTGTGATTTTGTTCTATTTGCCGATGATCTCAAGATTTACCGTAAAATTTCCACTGATTCTGATCATGTTAAGCTTCAAGAAGACCTTTACACACAAAATAACTGGTGCATTCAAAACGATATGTTTTTAAATATTGAAAAATGTTACATTATTACTTTTACTCGTAACAGAAGACGAAAGGATTATGCATATTCCATTAATAATGTTCTATTAAATGCAGTCACCACTATAAGAGATCTAGGAATCACTCTTGATTCAAAGTTTATGTTTGATGTACACATCAGTAAAATTATAAGTAAATCATTGAAAATGATTGGATTCATCCATAGAATATCAAAACCATTTAAATACCCCCAATCCATTATAACCTTGTACAACTCGTTGGTCAGAAGCAATTTGGAATATGGGAGTGTTATCTGGAATCCACATTATTTAAAATATTCTAAAACAATTGAATCTGTGCAAAAAAAATTCCTAAGACTGCTATCATTTAAACTTGGATTTAATGCCATACTCCAATCCTATGAGGAACGATTACAACACTTTAATTTTACAACATTGGAAAAAAGAAGACAATTTGCTGACTTAATATGTTTATATAAAAATATTCATGATAAACTTTTAACCACTCATTGTCTGAGCAACATACATATTAAAGTTCCTAATAGACGTAACTTAAGAAGTCAAAATATATTCCATATTGAAATATTTAAAAACAATATTGCATACTTCAATCCACTGTTTCGAATGTGTCGTTTGTACAACACAATTGAATGTGACCTTATTGATATCTTCGCAAACAGTCTCGAATATTTTAAAAAACAAATTAAAAATCTTCTACCATGATATGTCATGGAAGAAGATTTTTAATTATTGTTAATTGATGATATGTCATGATTGATGATATGCTACGATTGTTAATTGCTTTATTATTATGTCTTTTCTTTATTTTAACTTTATTATCCTTTCCAGAAACGTTTCTTTCTCTGTACACTTACCATGTTTTAAATTTCTTGTCTTATATTTCTTTTTTATTATTATTAATATTTCTGTTTTCTTTTCACTACTAGCATCTCCGTCTAGCAACAACTAAACCTTAATTACGCATGCTGTGAACATTTCTAATTGGAGTGTTAATATCAGCTCATATTCCAACGTAATAATATTAATGCAATAATTTGTTAACACTCTGTAAATGTTTCAAACAATAAATAAAAAAATAAATAAATAAATAAATATTATATTAGCTGACCTGGCGAACTTCGTACCGCCTCAGAATCAATAACTGTTGTGTTAACTTATTACCTTATTAACTGAATTAAATTTTATTAAGTTAAAAAAAAAAAAGACAATGAAGCAATTATCGATGCGCAACTGTCCGTGTTTTGTTTTTTCCAGTATCAGAGATTGTGAACGGATTTATATTTTTTGTGATTTTTTTACTTTTTCACTTACTTACGGGAATTGCGTTTCATTTTCTTCATACGTGTGGGGGAAATTAATTATAATTATTGTATTTTTCCTTTGGAGGGGTGCAGACATACGTTCACCATTTGTCTCATTTTCGACAGTTGACATTTAGTGTGTAAGAAAGAGAGGCAGCATTATATGTTTAAGAACAACAACAAAAAAATCAGCACATTGACATTTGACGTTTTTAATTTTTGTATTCACTGACTAATCAATATTATATTGATCACAATATTGCTGCAGCTCTTTCAAAATATGAGAATTCGTTCCATGCAATGTATGACGAAAATAATTTTCTTCATAATATATTTTTTCGTGAATTTTTCCGCTGTTTTAATAGCTATTCTGCTATTCGAGCGGAGACAAATCCAACAAATTAAAGATCATAAAAATTGGTCCAGCCGTTCTTGAGTTGGAAATGGTGTAACTAACCCGACTTTGTTTTAAATATTATAAGATAAGATTATAAACACGCTGTTTTAGATTTAGAGACAAAATTGTAAAACTACAGCTTTTTCAATTTCTCATAATTTCATTAACGTTCACACTTTATTATTATGTTATCTCAAGGGAGCAGTTTGTTTTCGAATGATTTTTCACATAAAATGTTTCCTTTCTTCTGTAGTCGTTTGTTAGACAGAAATTAATTATCTTTTTGTTATCCGCTGCACGAGCATAAAAAGTGCGTAAATTTAATTTCCCACTTACATAAACCCAAATATATGCCCTAGGACAGCAATAGACTTTCATTGAATCCAAAATATTATCTCTCATCGTCCAATCTCTTTGTTTTTCTCTTCCTACCCAAAGATGTTTTTCAGAAAATGTCTCGAAACAATCTGACTGATTCAAGCGCACACGCCATACAATCTGGATAGATATATATATAGCGCTGAGATTTGAATCTCGGGTTGACAAATAATGAAATATAGGATAGACTAGCGACAATCGTAGCCGTGAGCGATAAACTTTCATATGGAGGATCTTTCAAGGAATTCAGAACACCTAAGGGGGTTCCCAGTCAAATGGGAATAACACACCACCGTCACATACGAAGAAGTTGAAAGAAGGCTTTGACAAATAGACTGGTTTAGATTAACATTCGCTCTTGGGATTTGCGAAATTTTATTGAATTTTTTATCATATCGCATAGTGATCTGATTTTCTTTCAGGATAACACGTTTTTTATTTGAATTTTCTCACCTACCAATTCGGAAAATTTGAAATTGCTTTCATGTATGAAACAAATGTTACATTCCCTTAAGAGGAACGGCTGCGCGGTCTTTTTCATACAAAACTTAAATTTTGTATTTGAGGCCGAAATACTTAACCAAGCAAAATTATCAAAAGGTGTTTGTAATGACGGCCGGCGTGGTTTAGCGGTAACGCTCTTCAATCTCAATACGGAGGTCGCAGGATCGAATCCCGGAGTGGGCAAATAAATTTTATGTGATTCATTTGTGTTATTTCACAATGAATTCCACTTTCAGAGTGGAAGATACTCTCTGTATCGCCCTGGTGTAAGACCACCATTCAGAATTGAAACGTTGCTTGCTTCCCCTCCCCACTTCCTTCCGCCTCACAACATACCCCAATTGGGGATGCCATAGTTTCAGGACTCTTGTGCGGTATTCATATAAAAAAAAGAAATACCAAGTACGGATCTGTGCTACTTTATATATTTGTTTATGTTTTACATTATAAAATACAGGCCATTAAAGAGTTAAATTATTCACGATTTTAGAAGCAACTTTGCAAATTGTTTGTTATTTAATTTTAATTATAAAAAAAGCATTTACACAAATACTTTGCAAAATATACGAAACATACAAAAAAAAACATAAAAAAAAATGGTTTTTGGCCAAAATTTTAAACGTAGGTGTGAAATCATCAGATCAGCAATATCAGCAAAATGCTTTCTTTAACAATTAATATTATTTTTTTAAATATCATTATGCTAAATAGTAGGTAGGAAAAAAATATTTATTTTAAACTATCGCCAAAATTGCCTCTGAAATCATGAAAAATAGAATCCTCGTGACTTACACGTGAACGGTGACCGGACAACTACGGGCAACGTCATCACTTCTTTGAAAAGTCATTAAAAGTGACAAAAAAAGTGGTGAAATAGGTCAAATTAGGTTAGGGTATGGGCTATATTTATTTTAAAATTATCATGGAATCATATTGCAAACATCCGTACGAGATGTTGATTAAAGATATAAAATTAATCACTTTGGTTGAGTATTTTGGCGTCAAATATATATTTTTTCAATTCCAGTAAAAAGAAAGTTACACTTTCACTTATATAACTAGATATAATTAAATACATGACACTAAACTAAATATTACAATACAGCGCTATTATATTTCATTTATTTGTTTATCAAGAATAAAAATTAATAGTTTTTTGTAAATTTACCAAGGTTTGAGAGGCAATTATATAAATTCCCCCCTCGTAACCAATGTTACTTTAGTATGGAAAAGGCCGCGCAGCTGTTCCTCTTAACATATTCCAGTACGGAGTGTTTCGATGGAAACTTCAAAAATATTTTGAAATCTAACACAAAATTAAAATTACATTCTCCATTCGGAAAATCGATTTGATTAATGTTAAGGACAGCATGTCATTATCTTGATACTTTTTGTCATGTTATTTACAAGGAATAAAATGTAGCGAGAAAATGACGTAATGCATTTACGAATCGAAATACATTTAATTTATATTGATATGCATATATAGGATGATAACTAACTTTTGTCACCGGGCACAACGGTTTTTCTTTCATTTCCCTTCAAGAACTCCCCCATCGTAACCTAAAAACTTTAAATCAGCTAAAACGCTTTCATTTTGTGAAACATAAAACACCTTTACAATGTACTGTTACTTAGAAATACTATTTACACCAATTGGTAGGTACTCTTAGCAGATATATAATATTTTGAGAGATTGAGAAAAAATGCCACTTTCAAATCGCTTTAAAAAATATGCTTGGTTAGAATGTTTATCCAGCGGCGGTAACATTCATCTTGCCCCTTTCACCGCACGATCATGCGTACTACTCCTTTCTCCTCTCATTCCTTAAAAAGGAAAATATCAATCCGGCTGAAAAAGAGTAATTTCCGAATCCACCGCAAATAGTCACGTGTTGGCCAAAGCAAATTTCCCGCGTGATTTGGGGAGAATAAATATGAAACACGTTCTAACAACCTCTCCCGGGAAGCCTCCCTCCAGAGCATTTTCAGATTTTTCAGTATTTCAGGCTTCGACGCAAAATTTGTCTATGAAATATAGATTGATTGCTGGGCGAAGGTATGCATAATTTGTTTCCACATACACGAGCAATGTTTTCGGATACATCGCCGTAAAATTTGAATCTGTAGTGGTGCTTAATTTGGTTTGTTGATCAGTTTTTGAATATTTTGTCGAACGTGGGCGTGAGGTTTTTATGTTTTCGGTTGAACTCTCAGTGGGATTTTGATGAACCGAAAATCAAGGCTGAAATAAAATAAAATAAAATATTCAAGAACGTAAAGCAGGAATTTTAGTAGAATGTCGGTGTTGCATCGATAAACTGTTTACGAATTAGAGCTTCAGATGCATTTGCAATGGACTGTAAATACTTTTGACGAAATGGTGTTTGCTGAAATTTGGTGATTAGTATATGCAGTAAAGACAAGTGTAAGTAAGGAAAAGGGAATGACCAATCACTTACCAATATAACCCTGAATAAGCAAAAAACACAATCAATTCATGTTTATATAGTTAATAATTATCGCCACAACAAAACGAATGAGTACAAAACGATAGTATATCCAAGATGGTCAAAATCCTTGTTTTTACTTAAAAATTAGATTATTTACACAAAAAACAACAACATGAACTTGTTCCTAAGGTTGCTCGAATTGTTCGTCCGTTAGCTTATGATCTTATAGGAGTATATGGATGATTTGTATGTAAATAGGGAATATGAAAATATATTGCAAATTAGGAAAAAGAATCTGATTAATAATATAATAAATAATATAATAAATAAATATAAATATGGATGTTAAGTGGTGTGTTGTGATGCATTACATTTATCTGATAGTGTTGCTTTGAATTTGTTGAAAGTTATATTGAAGATGTCTGGATATGTGAGGTGTGTGTTATGATAGTGGCAGGCTCGATGTATGAATTCATTTTGTAAGTAGTTGGTGTTGGAGCGGCTGTTATAAAAAAGGGATACGTTTCTGCCATTGCGACCAGGAACTCTAATATCTATTTTTAACTATCTATAAACCTACAATACCTAAATTGCAATCAACACACACATACAGAAATATATTGTATTATAACTATACGTACGTAAGATTTAGCATGGTACACATAAATAAAATCTTTTGTGTTTTCCGTGAGATTTTCTTTAGAGTTTTTCGTTCATTTTTTTTAATAACAATACAACGTTTTATTTATTTGCAAACATTTACACAATATTTTAAGCTAGTGAAGGGTGTGAAAGGAAACGTTGGGTTGGCGGCTGTCGCACACAATAAAATATTTCCCATTTTTACCCATATATGGATTAACTCCCGTCCAAGAAGGATGGCCGGACCGTGACAGGAATGATAAATTGTCCGCGGGTGGAATGGGTGGCAAGAGTAGAGGTATGGCTGGGTGGGGCGGGTGGAGCGGGTGGCTGAGCAGCCAGGAAAGGGGTGCAGACGGGAAGAAGACGAAGGGTGCTCCGAAATGCATGTGTTGAAAAGTCAAAGGGAATTTATGCAATTAAAATCTTATTTTACACGCACGTAAGTTTATATTTCAAGCAGATATTGAATAAAGTATTTCATCATCAAACGAAACATAAATATGAAGTAGTTTCACCAATTAACAAGCCTGTCTTTGATATTCTTTAATAATCCCTTATATTTTTTTATTTTCTTTCAAATTTTAATGCACTATATGTAAAATCGACCACTATAACACGGGCATGTGCCTAGCATGGTTGTCGAAAAATCCACAAATTATGTGACCATCAAAGCAATAAATATAGAAAATTATTTAAAAAAGTTAATAAATCATCAGATTATAAAAGATATAGACTTGTAGCACTTCTCTGCATGTCTAAACGTAATAAAAAATTGAATAAATTCTAATTGTATACTGTGTCTGTTGATGGTGGTGTAGTTTGATTTGTACGCAAATCTGCAGTTTTATTAAGACTTATGAAATTTCGAATACTTGGCTTTAAAAACAAGAGGAATCACTCTGTACATGAGATATCGAAAAATTACCCGCATCACCTTTTCTCACCCCGCAAAGCAGAGTTTTTATTCTTCTTGATGAAATGTTGCACACTCGACATTCAAAATAAGAGGAAAAATACTGTCTACACCTGATTTCAAAAACGCTGCATAGAGCCCGGGCAACACCGGAAACTTTCGCTAGTTATATAAATACATTACAAGAATATTCTTCAAATAGAACCACAACATCACAAAAATAAAGAGTTTTTTTTTCAGCGAACAAACGGTGTAGCAGCGTTTTAAATTCTTCTTCGGCTTATTCTTCTGGAGCCCTCAGGCTATCAAACAATCTTCACCCTACAAACTGCAGCTCGGAACAACAAAGCGGAAGTGCACTCGTATCAGTCAACTAAGTTTTGAAGCCAAAATATATGGCGTACTCCACAACATCTTCAACCTATACCTAAGGAAGATACTTATATGAATACTTTGTAATTTTCCACTTTTTGTATAAAGGAAAATTTTACAATATTCATTCAAAGAAAAACTGCTTCGATTCTTTTTAGTTATTTACTTCTCGGTTAATAGAAACAATTTATTTAGTGGATGTTTATCACAATTTGCAGCCCCTGGATCGTGAAACTAGCTAAAATGAAGTTTAAGTGTAGAAAACATTGCAATTTCTGGCTTCGTGCGATAAGACTTCAAGAAAATATTCATCTCATAAATATTTAAAACAACAAACTTTTATTAAAAATAAGTCTGATGGAAGCTAGATCTTCGCCATTAAATTTGGTACATTTAGTGATTTGTATCATAATAGTCTATAGTACGTCGCCCGAGTTCTTAATTGTCCAAACAACCATTTGAAAATTTTACAGGAGGAGAAGGTTTTCTTTCATTATTTCAATGAAAAATTATGATAGTGTTTCATATAAAGCTATTTACTTAAAGGTAAAGGTCTCGTTAGTATAAATCATTCTTAGTTAAGTGTTTAACTAGCATTTTGTACGCTTTATTTTTAATTTACAAGTGAAGATTGAACAAAAACTAAAATGGTCGTTTGGACAATTAAGAACTCGGGCGACGAGTAGTCTATGGGTTCTTCGGGTGACAAGATTGTGTTGCCGAGTTGTGCCGAAGACGACCGAAGGTGAACGAAGGTGACCGAAGGTAGATTTACGATGTCACTAGGTTTGAAGAGCTCTCCAGATCAGAACTTGCCTTTAGCCTGGAAACAAGCTTTGTCCTCAAAAGTATTATTATATTTACAATTCGTCAATAAACAGTCTCCAGTATAAGCACTGGAGAATACATGTCCCAGTACGTACTATATTACGATATTCCCTGAAGAAAATATTAAGACATATTACAACATTACACTTAGAATAAAAAATTGCCATATTCGATATACGTAAATAATAAAAAAAATACTTGTTCATATGTAGCAGTTACTTTGTGATGTGACGTTATAATTTAAAATGAAACAATAACTTAGTAAAACTACTTTTATTTTTTACCTACTTATCGCCTACCGGGTTTTATACAACCTTAGCTTCTTCAGAATAATACTCCACTGTCATAATATACGAGAGCGCAGTATAATACTGCCCTGAAGAAGCTATGGTTGTAACGAAACTGATCGGCATTGAGTATATAAAAATAAATTTGGTGTTCACTAACTTTCTGTTGTATTTTTCAAAAATACGTTTCTCTGTTTGAATTAGGTAAATTTAATATAGAAGATATAATTAGAAAATCGGCTGGTAGAGTCTATACTAACTTTGGGAGTTGATATAATGTATAAATATGTTAGTTAATAAATTTAGCTCACGGCTAATTACTTTAGTGAAAATTCTTCTTAATTATCCTTCATTTATCTCCTCAAATAATTGTTTTCTGTTTCCCTGAATACAAAATAAATGTGCAAATAAGACAGAGCCAGGGGAGTAAATTGTATTTGGGATCTTCCCCTCCGAAGAGAATTCTATGGCAGGTACTTTCCCGTTTAATTTCCACGTCACATCAATATTCACCGTTAATTTGCTCTGCACGCACAAATTGTATTTGTGGCATTCTCCGGTAGTTAAGTTCCCTCTTTAATTAACCGAGGAAATGTACGGGGAGTAATAGCAGAAGAGATAAGAAGACTTGGTCCATTTGCAGCTAGATGATTTTCTTATCTTTATCCTAGGGAGATGAATTTCCTTCGTGGTTCTAAAAAATTATCTTAGCACTGAGCTTCCGTATTTTTATTTATACGTCTATCAACAGATTTTTTTATTAGTGTAATTAATTATCCATTAAACCATTTCCATTTTATAACTTTGCGCTATTGGTTGCAATTCTATACGTTATAAAAGCTTTAATGTTTAATCAGTTTATAGAATATACTCATAAACATTGCAGTACATATGAGTATGCCTAACATAAACATAATTAGAATATAATATTAAAGTATCTGTCTATAAAAATTGACGCCTTTAGCCGTCGAACCCATCAGCCTCGGACTTATTTTGTCGGAAGGACAAAATATTTCCGCTTTGCAATGAAATCAAAATAAATGGAATATTTCTGAACACATCTGAAATATAAAAACTGTTTTTGAAAGGTGATGAAATATACTTTTAAATGTTATAATTCGAAATAAACGTATCCTTTTTTAAAAAACGAATTTTTTATTTTGTCTCTATTAAAAAAATGTTTTCTTGTTTTACCATTCATGTATTTACTGATTACTTACGTATAATTTTTTTTTTTTATTGGTGCCCTTTTTTACTCATTTAAAGTACCCTCTAGCGTGTTTAAATCGCACTTTATGGAACGCGCGTTTTTAAAGTTACCATGGCAACATCAACAAATCAACAAAATGTGAAGTCAAAATGTCAACTTTTAACTATAAATCTGACAGGAATATTTTAAAAGTCAAATAAAACATTACAAATGTTTCAAAAATTTTATTCAAAGTTTACATTCTTTTTTACATCGCTTACATTCTAATTATTTAAATGAATGTGAAAAGAGCAGTTCGTATTATTTGAAATATTAATACCTCCGTTCTTTAAATCGGAGGAAATGCTGTTCAAATTAATAGTATTCTCGGAAGTCAATGAGCCTGCACTTCCATTAATGGCAGTTCCAATAATGTTTGAAACATTCTTCTTATTTCTAATGCTCTCTTCCACGTAACCAGTCGCCACAGCTGCCGATTTCCATCCTACTTGTCGTTGAATTTGATCAATTGTCATGCCACTATTTGCAATAATGGTAGCGGATGTACGTCGAAACGCATGTCCTGTATATTTCTCAGGATCGTTTAATTTAAGATAGCGTGCGATTTGTAAGGGGCATGATCCAAATGTGTTAATACCAACCACTTGATTGGTGCACTTACCCTTATCATACCGTAAGAAAACCCTGTCTGTACTTACATTTTGGGGTCGCAATGATAAATATTGCTTTATCAAACGCACATAATTAATTGCACCACTGTCGGCAACAGTAAAACGTCGAGCCTTCACTGTTTTAGATGGTCGGATGGTAATAAGCAATACACTTCCTTCTTCTTTGATATCATATAAGCGTAAATCGGACAATTCACATCTTCTGCAAGAGCCAAAGATTCCGCAAATGGCTACCACCTTCAAAAATAAGTACGTAATGTCCGGTGCTTCCGTGAAAAACTTCCGCAAATCATCTTCTTTGAATACATAAGCCTTCTTAGCAATGTCATCCTTGCTAATTGCCTTCATGAATGCATGCAATTTCACAAATGATTTTAAATCAACCCCTTTATTTATCCTCAACAGACATTGCAATTTCGAATGTATGGCCCACATAGTCGATGCTTTGTACTGTTCCGACATTTTCTGAAGGTAAGCAAGCACAACTCGTTCATCTACATCTACTACGTTTTGCTCCTCCATCCATGTTATGAATCTTTCATATTCTTTTTTATAAACGTCTTTGGATTTTTCAGGTATTAACCGCGATTCTGCTTTGGTATTTAAATTGTCAATGTTAGAACTCATTTTACAACACACAATAACTAGTAAAAACTGTGATGTCAACTATTAATCTTATGTGACAGATTGCAAATTAATGTTTGTGTTTTTCATTTCCATGACAACAAGATATTGTGATGTCACATCACGAATTAATTAATAGTTCTTATTTCCAAAATTTTAATAATAATATCAATATTTATGTTTTCAAAGTGTACCAATAAAAAAAAATAGCGTAAAGTATTCGTGGATAACTGGTCTTTAAAACACTTGCTTTATTTCGAGCACTCGGCTACGCCGTCGTGCTCGAAAAATCGCGCGTGTTTTAAAGACCTGTTTATCCACTTATATTTTAATATACTATTATTTATTATTATTTTTAATTGATAAACTAACGTTTTAAACAAGATTTTTATGCATAGCACAAAGGGTAGATAACAAATATTATAATCAATAATTATTGATTATAATATTTGTTATCTACCCTTTGTGCTATGCATAAAAATCTTGTTTAAAACGTTAGTTTATCAATTAAAAATAATAATTAATATTTGACAAGTTAGAGTATTTCAGCAAAAAATGCAGACATAATTAGTCTCGACGCCACCTAGCGGGAGATTTAGTATTAAAAATACCTCTCTCACAAAAATAAAGTTGGTTGTTTTCAGTTGGAAAAATGTAATAATAAGTAATTGTCGAATGAAACATTAGTATATATTGAATTATTTGGCGGGTATTTGATAAGCCGCCATAGCTCAGTGGTCAGAGCTGCTGACCGGCAGTCAGATGGTCACGGGTTCAATTCCCGTTGGCGGCCAGTATCTTTTCTCGGAAGATTTTTTCAATGTAGATGAGTGTTTCAGGCTGATAATTATTGATTATAATATTTGTTATACTATTATTTCATTTCGTAGGTACGTTATAGTTTAATATCACACATATTCCATTTATGAGTCGTTGACTTGCAATTTATTAATATTTTTCGCTAAATATCAAAAGAATTATGTGTAATTATGTTGTTATTAGCATAAAAGGTGTAATCTTTTTGTATTCAAAGTGTTCCAAACAATTGTTTCGTGATGTTTTTCTAAAGATTTCCAAAAAATTCCAGAGCGCGTTTTGCAAGTCAACGATTCATATCTACAATATTATTGCTTTATCTGATTGTAAATTTCACCACCCACAAAATCGTACTTAGTAAATCAATTATTTACCATTAAAAACAATAAACGAATCAAACAGAATTCTCCGTAAGCACACACAATTCTTGAATTTAAACATCTAGTGTAAATCAAAATTCCACCCACTCAAAACTCGACGTTCAAATAGAATTTGAAATACACAAAACCACTTAAGAAAGCAAATACCTTGCAAGGCGGGAGATCTACTGCGTGTATACCTTGGAAATTCAAGATGTAACTTATTTCTGACATTTTGATGTGAGCCACCCGTAAAAGCTCTCTGATTGACTGACACATATTTAGATTATTTTCTCCTCCCGTGGGATTATTTTGGGTCTGCTTAGGTGAACAAAATATCCAAAGGGGTAGGAGAGAGGGTGTTGGTGTTTGTAGGGAAATTTTCCGATTGCTTCAAAGGACAGGAGATGGCAAACAGTTTCCCAGCATCTCCCTTCTTTCTCCTCTTTTTCCCCATTCTCTCCTTTCTTGGGATGAGTTGTGACAGCTCCAACCAGACACTTTGTATCGGTTTTTATTATCATTATTTGTTTATTCCACGGCGGAAAAGAATCATTCAAACAAGAATGGAAAAGTTCCTACCAAAATGACGGTGAAACGTGTATTATCATTTAATAACAGATTTATTTCACAGTAGGCATGATTTCGCGAGGAGAAAATTTTGTTAAGAAATCTAGATCTTTTTATTCTTTTGTTGGGACATCAACATTATTTCTGACGACCGTTCTGGGATATGGTATTTTTTCCGTTTTCACGATACGAGATTCAATGAGGAACTCCATTCAACTTTCAGAATTTCTATTCATGCTAATAATATTAACTATTTCAAATTAAACAAACTTAAATGCTAGTATTTTTTTAAGAAGCATGTTTTAAATGGAATTTCAAACATTTTTCAAAATCGATTTATTAATAATTACATGAAAAACCACTTAAATTTGGTTGAATATATTTTTTTAAAGCCTTATACATTGGAGATCCTCATTTAATTATTAGATAGAATTCAAAGGTATTATGTAACGAATAAAAAAAATATTTTGATAACAGTTGGCGTCCAAAGTATCAAACATTGAAATCTAGTCTGATTAAATTTGCAAAGCTTTTTCGTTTCTAGATTGCATTATTTAACATGTATTAACTCGTAACGTTATTTCTTTCAAAAGTTAAGGATAAAATATTTTTTAAACAATTGTTTAAAGAAATTTTACAAAAACTTCTGTGTTATACATACATATTTTGGTGTGAGAAAATTAAGTAAAAATTGGCACCTTTAAAACTTTGATAAATGCAAAGAATTCATCTGGAGAGAGCAATATCAAGCTTGATTCATATTTTGAAGCGACAACCTCGCAAAACATTTTAGAAGTAAGTTCGAAAAAATTCAGGCCCTCAGTGTAGTAGGATCGCCTTCTGTCGCAGCGCAAAGTCCGCTGTCTGGTGACTTCACTTCTTTTGGAGCAGTACCGAAAGAAGATGTCAGTATTCTGGAAAGTCTTATGCTAAAAAACAGCCGCTCAAGACCCCATACCTACCCATATTGATACTGATAATAAATATGATAATGATAATACAGGCCAATATCCAACCCACCACTATTATCAAAACTGCTTTTAGAAAATCGTCTGTTTGCCAAAAATCAATCTGCTTATCGTCTGTTTCATTCAACCACAACTGTTATTTTGTGGAAAATTTCTGACTTGGTCATCGAGATGGAAGCAGGTACATTGGATTTGAAATACGTTCTTGACACGAGTGCGACACACGATGGATCATGGTATTAAAATAAAATTATTTGAAAAATCCTAGGTACTATTCGTAAATCTTAATTTTTTTTCGATACACCGTAAAAATCCATATTCTCAAGCAACCGTTAATTGTTTGGTTTCGGTTTCTTTCTTATTGTACTTTTACGTTTAATGTCCGTTCACAATGTTCTTATTTCTGAACATAAAATGCTTCCTGTTTTATTATAAATTTTAGTTTTAATGTTCTGGTTTTGTCCTGTACACTAATAGCACTGTAATTATTGTTTTTGTTTTTTGTGGCATTTCTTTGAATATACTGACCATTTTTTGTTTCATATTATTTGATCAATATTGTGTAAATAACACTATAGGAGAACATTAAGAATACTACCACGGAATAATTAATTATTATATTAAGTTTATCATGTGAAATAACACAAAACTGCGCTATACAAATGTTATATTATAATTATTATTTTATACATTCAAATCTGTGTAACATTTTTGTACTGGACGCATGAATTGAACCCGCAACCTTCTGACTTTATTCTCAGAAGTTTCCGAAGTATTACGCTACATAAGCCACCTTTAGTTGACCTCGAATGAACTGTTTCCCGGCTAAGCATGTTCATGTTCGATGTTCGCATGTATTATTGACTCTGTTCGAAATACTCTTCCGCAGTGATCGTGGATCCAATATTAACTTTCACAATCAAGTCTTCAATGTCAATCATTTGCCTGTCGATACGATCATTTTCTTGATGGCAAGACGATCATTATTGCATACCGGGCTTATATTATATGTAGTGTATGAGACAAGGGTGAAAAATACAGAGAATATGTTGTAGCAGATGCCTACTAGGAAATAATGAGTTTTACAAATTATTATTATAGAATAATAAGACCGGTCAGTGGTTGAGTGGGCATAGCGCTAGGGTCCCATCCGAGCGTCGCTTGTTCGATTCTTCGGCTGGCTAAGTCCTCCATCACAACACAAGCAATATTTTCGGCTTTCTGAGGTGGTAGTAGGAGATTTTCAAACATTGTTGGGTTATTCGTAACCCGGGAATGTTTGTCTTTCTTTAAAAAAAAATAAAAAAATAAAAATAAAGTAGGAAATTAGATTTTAAAAAAACGAACAAGTCTGTAGAAACGAAAGAATGCTCTATTTGCGTATTTAAAGCTGTGTACCAACCCGTGAAAGATTTACGATGCATATTCGCACTTACCTAAATTATTACGAACCTACCTAAGGGTACGTAATACTTTTTTCATCTCGTATTTTGCCTTAATCAAGGGCATCCATATCGTAATCGTCTGTTATACGACCACAGAAAAGATAGATCAGTAGAACTTTTTGATTTCGTGTCAAGGTAACACTAATAGTTAAAATATTCAGTTCCTTCCTTAAACCGTAATTTTGATACTTTTAAATGTACGTTTTAATTGAAGCATTCCCTCTTCGAACATTAAATTTAAATAGAGTTTTTTTTTAACTTGTTTGTCCATGTTCAATATTACAATAAATTTAAAATTGTTTAGTAAATTGGTGCCTGCATATAATTTGTGTATATGATGTACTTTCATAAATTTTAAAACCTTAAATTTAATCTACATTTTTTAGTTTAACATTCCTAGTTTTGCTGCATCCCGTTCAATATATAACCAAGAGTGTGAGGTGAGCACGCTCATTACAGCCTGTTACGTCAAATACCAAATATAATGTTTGACTTTACCGGCCAACACGTAGCGAGAAATGTACCTCAAGGGTGTAATTTGTGCAGCAGTGTGAATTCGCGATACCGCTTTAATTGGAGGAGTGAGTTGTTGGGAAGAATGGCAAAGCGGGCGTACCACAAGGCACTGGGCGAGAGCCATTATTATTTTGTGTTAATAATTCTGTTATAAACATTTCACATTTCAGAACGATGATTGAAATGATTGTGCTCAAAGAACAAATAAAGCCGAATATAATGTTATCATTAATTTGTGTAAACATAAAACTAGCTTCTTTTGAATATTATTGAAGTGATGAGGTTAGACGTTTCTAGAGTAATTAAATTAAACATACTTTTTGAAAGATGCTTCAATGCTGCGCCCTAGGTTAGGGTACAATATTTCGGCATGTTATCAAAATCTTCTGAACTGAGTTCATCTTAAACGGTACTGATTTGAAAATATTATCGTTTTTTTTTTTTTAATTTGATGCACACTACAAGAGTTTCAAATGAGTGGAACACAGGATCCTTATTTGGGGAAGATTTACTAAAAAATATCTTCTATTGCACGCAACATAGCTTTAAAATACAACAACACTTCCAATGTGAGGTCTCTGATAGGGCAATTGTAATGATTATAATGATGTTTTCTACTTTGGGACGAGATGCAGAAATACAATTTATTTTTCAATTAATTGTATTGACCTCTAGGTTTAGAGTCTAATGGATTATCGGCTTACTTCACCGGTCTTCAAGATTGAAAAATGCGATTATCATTTCAAATGAATCTAAACTTTTTTTTTTTAACGTTTCGTTTGAGCATAATTTTTTGCCAACTTCTAAATATTTGTGTTCTAATTATTGCCTTAGGATACTGTCCTACTTCAAGGAAAACAATTTTTTGTCTTCATTTATAATAATATTTTATTTTCGTAACTTTTTAATCAACGCAAAGGTGATATTTTCCAGAAGAAAATGATTCATTAGTTTAGATCAAACACAATACCTACCTCGATAACCAATTTCTGTGACACTTCGTCGAATAGGAAAATTCTCGTTGAAGGTGTCGTCCTAGGTGGTTAAAGTTTTGGCAGTTTAATTATCTTTCGAACCCAAACAATAATTGATCTGTTAACGGGTTGAATGAGTTTGTCTATTGAATGTTTCGTTCAATTGTGTACCATGTTTTGGTAAGAAGTGCCCACAAGGACGCATGTTTTGGTAAGTATCTGACGGTTAGTATCATAACATATTGTGTACCTATCTAATAATTAATAATTCTTGAGTATGCCTAAAGCCCCAAATGAAATAAACATTTTGAAATAATGAACTTTCTGATCCATTAAAAACCAATTACTGGGTCTTATTATTAAAGTATTATTTTATATGCGCCAAATACTTAGTATTTTTTTTTATGTGTGCCTTTCGTTTCGACACTACCCTTATCAACGCGTTTGTCTATACGATTTGTAGCAACGTAGGATATTTTTTGTATTATTTTCTGCCTGAAGGGCGATTTTGTAACATTGTTTCGGCAACAGCAATCGAATCGTAATGAATTGCGTCAACATTGTTAAAAGTTTTTTTTTATTATAAGACATTTGTATCGGTGAATAAATTGTTGAAATTCTGATATAAGTGTGGTTAATTAATATAATTATTTTAAAAAATAACTTATTTTTAAAAATAAGAACCTTTAAAAGCTTTCGAGGTGATATTATTTACAAAAAGGCACTATAAAATTTGTCCAGAAATATTATTCAATGCTAATTTCATCCCTAGTTCGGTCGGGCACCTTCCTTCGATAATAATAAGTAATCTCCTCTAAGAATCTCTATCTTGCGCTATTTCTTTGATTTCAGTGCCTCAGTGATTGAAAAAGATAAAATTGAATAAATTAACGAAGAAAATTTCTTTTATTTTACGCCAACACAACATTTTTTTATTGATTTAATTAACCGCCATACATAATATGTAAAATACTTAATGGAAATCGGTTTGAAGCATACTTTAAAGGTTTTATATTTGCTTAAAATAACATTCAATACATTTAGCAAAATGATTTTTGCCAATACTTAATATATTCCTTTACAACAGTTGATTAACAAAGTGATTTCAACAAAGTTCTGAATATCATTTCCTTCGGATTTGCGTTCGTATTAAAGTTTATATCTTTGTTAATGTGGTCAAAGTTTTCTCTAATATGGGAAAAGAGCCGTTTGTATTATACTTGGGATACAAAGTTAAAGTTTCGCAACCCCCAAATGCCCTTAGACTTCTTTGAACGTAATATTTCAAAGTTCAGGGACGTGGGACGAGGAAAACCCAGTCATGCAAAAGCGAAGAAGAAAGAAAAACATTATTAAATTTTTTCATGTCGGACCTTCTGAAAAATTTTGGTTTGTATTATCGTAACAGAAAAACGTTTGTTCGTTTAAAAATACGCCTTCTGTCGCCGAAATGTTTTACCAGATAAATCTCAAGGAGGCAGAAGGTTCCAATAAAAAAAATTGTCCTATTTCATATTAATTATAATATATCTATAGTTTAATATTATGATGAAGGCGTATTTTTAGTATCACTTCGGAAAAAAATATTTGAAACAGCAGTTTTTTTTAAATTTATTTGACGTAGCCGTTGTAGTGGGAAGGGTCTAATGCTGCGTAAACACATGATAAAAAAGCGCGAGTCGAACCACGAATTACGGGAAATGATCGAAAAAACCGCAAATTGTGCGAAACGCAGGTAACACAGTATCGCATCTACATACATAAGCACACACTTACCGCAATCGATTACACATCTACCCTGATTATGATGCTGTCTGAAACGTTGGGTAAAGAAGCAACATGATATAATACCCCAAAAATAAATGACGATGGCTATCAAAGTTTACAGCGGTATGTCAAGGTTGTGGTAATTTTTACGCATCCCATGCGGGCAAAATAAGCTCTTAAAAACGAAACTGAATGAAATATACTTTTTGTGGACTTATGAAAATTATTAAATACTAGCGGAGACCCATGAAATATTACGGGAAATATTATTTAAAAAAAAGATGTAACGACATCAAAATGTTTTATATATTTACATCTTATTTGTCATTCGGGAGTCCGCGCTAAAATTTGTCAATCGTCAGAATATTCCTGACCGTGATCGCAAATATTGATAACTGACCGTAGATAAAGGATTTAGTCAATATCATATTGATGTAGGGTTTTAACGATCGTCCTGCTTTGCTTTTGTTTCTTCTAATAATGGTGATAAAATATGTTGCTTTTAGAAAATTACCTTTACCTGAAGAAGCGTTGTCAGCGAGCTATCTTTTAAAAACACATTCTAGTAAAGCGGACCATAGAAAATACGATTCTCCAAACATTCAGCTTCAATTGAACTGATCAAGTTGCATTCCTATTCCACTTTTCGACGCTCTTTTAGTTTTTTACTGCTCTTTCACTTCGAGTGGTGCATTGTGTTGCATAAAATATATATTCGACACGCTGCTTTAATAAAATAAACTCTGGCTTCGGATGGAAGCTGATTCAATGGAATTTCTCTTACGCTTCTCAGGGTAAACTTTCCTCTTACCTAACTTTCGCAGTTAGGAAGGTATTGCTTTTACTGTATCTCTTAAGTGCAGCGATTCTCGTGCTGTGGTTCGAAATTCCTTTGTTTTTCATTTTATTTATTTTAACTACTTAAACGCCATAGAATAGCATGTTTTCTACCAATCCAAATAAGGTACAGGTAATAATAATTTAAAATAAATATTTTGTAGAGCGTCTTTTGTGGAAATCAAGGGTGCTGTACAATTGATTATGAATTCATAGGCTGGATCTAATTTTATTATTTACAAACAGATACAGAAAACATACTTACCTGGCAGGTCACTTCCGATAACACACACTTTAATTAGAAAGTGTATGCTTTAAGATACGGCTTTGTACACAAAGGACATTATGCTTAAAACACTGGACATTGCGTGATTTTACATTTTCTACTCCATCACTGTTGGTGAACAATTATAAGAAAATTAATGACAAAATTAATTAATATGTATTTTGAAAGGTTGGAAAATTTAGGACTCATTTAAAATTAGAGAATTTTTTTCAATTACTCAAAATCAACTTTGATAGAATTGTTTCTCTTTAGATATGTACCCCACATACACAATATGATAGAGTAGGTATATAGACGTAAAATTTTGGAATGTTTTAACAGGACAGTTTGCACGTCTGAGAACCATTGTACCAGCTTCTTACAGTACACATTTAACATAAAACGACGCGCGAGTTACCTGCTACTTGGTGTAGCAATATTGTCGTAATGTGTGGAAGTAATTGAAACATTTCTAATACATTCGTGCATCTGAAATGTTGCAAACAAATAAATAATACATTATCTAAATTTTATTTAACTGCCTTCCATAACTAACAAACATATATGAGATTTTAAAATTATATGTAAGGTTCAATCGATAATCTAAGTCATTTCCACTATGTACGTCCCTTAACACCCCGTATAACTCACAAAATAATATTATATTCATTTATTTTTATTTTTAACTTAATGAGTAAAACCACCTATTGTAATATTTAATTAAATTAAGACAATGTTATCGAAACTCAATCGGTAATCCGAAAACTGAAAAATCAGAACAAGATATGGTCACTTATGGTTTGGAGTCCCAGATGCACCGTATCTTTTTCTTATTTTTTTTTGTTATCGGATATTAGATTGAGTTTCTATAATATTCTCTTCATGTAATTAAAATATGTATATTTATTACTAACCCATGTTTAAAAAAATATAAACATAATGTACCAAATGTAAAAGCCCCATGGGCGTAAAAAGGAGTAAAATAAATATAAAACCCAAATCTTCTACCATAAATATATATTTTTACTGTATTTACTTCTACTTTATATTCACTAATCTGGTAGGTAGGGTACCTTTTAATTATCATATTTCCGTCAATATGTATTTCACGTTAGGTTAGTACAATTTTAATTAAAAAACATATTTCATCAGAGAAAAGTAAAATTTAGTCGGTATCAGATCGTTTATTCGTTTAATCGATCGAACTAAAATATATTTTTATTTTTAACTTAATTAGTAAAACCTCAAATGTTCGGGTTCAATTCTAGCAATCACACATGATGATAACAGCCATTAAAAATATGCGTTTGGAAAATGAAGATAATGTAGTTCTTAGTCGAAGTATGATACAGTTAAATATGATCGAATCGGATATGGACACATTAGCTCAGTCGGTGGAGCTTTGCCCTGGCAAGGCGAAGGTCCTGGGTTAGAGTCTTAGATGTGGCTGTATATTTTTCTAATGTTTCTGTTTTCAGATTTTCGAATCGCTTTTATTGTCTTCATTTAATAAAATATTTTTATTAAGCTCTTCACTGTTCCAAAAATACAAGAGAATTGATTATTTTTGCAAGATTAAAAAGATATCTGCATTATATTTCCGTAGTCTCTCTAAAACTGTCAAAAGGGACTGAAAAAGAATAAGTTGGTATACAAAATGCAGTCTTGGGGGTAAAAATAGATAAAGATAAAATAAGGGAAACATTCCCCTATTATTTTCCCAGAGCAAGCAACCTGACTTTATCAAAATCTCATTGCTTGCTCAAAGAAGCCCGGGGCATTACAAGAGCAGAAAGTAGAATGCGAGTTTACTGCATACAAGTGCAAAAACCCTTTTTTAAATAGACTTCGTAGAAATGCGTCAGTAAGCTCAGAAAAATCTTTATACTTCAAAGAAATATTTCAAAGAAATCATAAAATGTTCATGTTCACGTTTCTATGTGTTCGGTTTTCGATTCGTGCTCATTAAATAAATCATACCTCCAAATATTAATACTAAAATATATGAACTGATTACTGCAGTTTAAAGCCAAACATTCGCATAGATATCTCCAATTATCCCATTTTTTTCAGTATTAAACAAAAATTTAAAATTAATAATTCATTTTAATTTATAAAAATCACCTACCCAAAATTGGGTAGCTATCTTTCAGGTAATATTTTTAATGGTATGGAAAACTTTACACAAAGGAAACTATTAAGACATTACAAATTGAAAGTAAAAAATTAATAAAGATAAAAAAAAACCCCAAACATTGACACTGAAATCATTTTCTTTATTTTTACATTAACTCCACACAGGTCAGCTCAATTTCATTATTATTAAAGAAAATAATTCCCCTCGGGGTCTATGTCATCTTTGGGGATGCTGTGTGGTGGTTCTTTTTAGGAAATGAAGGAGAGAAAGTTCTGGGAAGTAAAAGGGTATTAGGGGTGGGTAGGAATCTGGGGGTCAGTGTGTCCATCCCTCTGACGGGGTTGGGGGTTGACGAATTCAGAAGTTCTTCCTAGAATAGATAAGAAAAGTAGACCTTAATTTTTTGGCACATTAATTTTTTTTTCTTCAATTAATATTTTTTATTTTTATTATTATCGTTTGTAAACGACTGTAGAGCTTTTACAATCACAATACATGTCGATAATTTACAAATATTATGCAAAAAAAACATATCAGTGCAATCATTTAATACATTTCAGTACTTATAGTACAGATTAGAAACTAATGTAGGTATTGTAGCAAATGTCAATTACAGGTTGTCTCAAATCGTATTAAACATATCTAAGAGACTTCCTTGGTATTTTCTCAAAGCGGTGTAAGTTACAAGTTCATATAAATAGGAGACCATACAAGAAATGCATTTTCTAGCTACGATCTCACAAGGGAGCAGTAAAGTAGATTCATTGACTCAATGCAACGAAAGGTCCTTGTGTTTCGTATTACTAAACCTAAAATATGCTTTGCCTTATGAATTGTAAAATTGGATCAAAGGTAAGTTTCCTGTCGAAAATAACTTCATGGTCTAAGATGAATGGTATCTTCTAATACAATTTCATTATTATTAATTGAATACGATGTAGATATTACAATTCGTGAATGGCAAAAACATTTTTGAAACATTTTTTCACGTTTAGAATTTTTTTTCACACCAGCTGCAGAATCTATCTATTTTCGCCGAAGGATAAATGCATCATTAAAATAATTTATATTCTTAAAAAGCTTCAAGTTATCCATATATAAAATTAATTTAACATTATCGAAATACAAAGATAAATCAGTTAAAAATATAATGAACAGAAGTAGACCCAAATGAGTACCCTGAGGCATTCCTTGTGTTACTTTGAATTTATTCGAAAAGTTATTATTTAATTTGACCATGAGTTCGCGACTACGGTGCTTAGTATTTCATCCATTTTAGGAATGATCCACGTATGCCAACACGGACGTACAAAACACATATGCCAACGACTTTCAACGCAGTTACGGGTTGAATAATATAATTTGTCGATATACCTTTAAAGATATTTATTTCGGTTATTTTGCACCAAATACCTGGCCGGATTTACAAGATTTTGTCAGTTTGACTTGAAAAAATGATTGCACTAATGACTCATCTTGGAAACTCCATGAAAAGCCGTAGATTACACATTTTCTGAGGGCATCGAAGTAGGTATTTGCTTTTGGTGTACTCTCATTTCTTCGAAATAACTGATTAGTGTGCTCACAAAATTTTCAAGCTTACCGCGTTCAAATAATGTAATCGTTAGTGTCTACATTTTTTAAAGTTTGATGCAGAGAACTAATTTAAAATGTGTCTTTTTTACAATTTTCTAGAAATAGCTTTCAATTTTCTCCAAATTGAAATTTTTCCCACTTTCAACTTTTTATTCAAAAAATAATCTGAAAAATATAATATCAGCCCACATAACATTTCTTTGAAGAGAAAATCCGGTATAATGAGCTTCAGTGTCAAGTCACGAGTTCAAATTATAAAATTCGTCTTCAAAGTAATTTTACTAAAATTGCAGTGTAAAAATTAGTCATTAGATACAATTATTCAAACTTAGTACAGCTCTTCAAAGGAGGAACATGCTCATGCTCAATTATTTTGACGAAATCTCTAAAGACGAAACCTAGTATTAAAAAAGCTAAAAAAAGAATAATATGTCAAAGAAAGTACGAATTCAGTTGAAGAATAAAATAAACAAAGTAACATTGCCGAAACTACCATTGCTTAATCTCATGTATGTTTTATTACTTGTGTAATAATTTGTGGCCAAAACTAACTTATTTAAATAAACATGCACTTAAGTTTCTTTTCTTTTATTGTATTTATCTTTCTAAACTTAAATATTTATTTTTTTAATCTTATTTTTCTTCCAAGATTAAGATATCAAAATTAGTTTAAATTCCTGCCACCTCGGAACAGGCTCAGCCTAGTGAGGTGGTTTATACCAAAAAAAAAAAAAAAATGTACATTGCATTTTGTATATATGTATTGCAATATCTTGGTCAATAAATAATTAAAAAAAAAAAAAAAAAAAAAAAAAGTTCGTTAGATTGAATTCACCTTCTTAAATTGTCCACTATCATAATAGTAGGTTCCTACATACGAGTTCTTACATTTTTATATTACATACATTATTACAAACCATTCTCATTTATTTTTCCTCTTCAAAAATTTTATATTTTTGTTTTATCTTTATTATAAATATAGTTAACTCATATTGTTAGATTTTTCTCAAGTTAACAGTCTTTACTGAAAATACACGTTTAGTCTTAGTATGCATTGTAGTTTTTCAGACTTTAATTGTTTATGTATAATCAGCAATCTTAATATAACTTTACTGAGAATTGTCAAGAGCCCGTAAATTCTTTATTAAATGATGCATTACGAATTGTCTGTAAAAAGTTTCTTGCTTCCCGAAATAAAATATTTTTTTAAATAAAATTACTAATGTAGTTCGGATGACTAACATAAACATCAGAATAGAATGACATGCCAAACAGTGTGGATAAGACTACTAAAAGCTACTACTTATATGTGATAAAGAAAACGTGTATTTTCGTCACCTGCCTTTCTTGTGAATTTTGAGATAAATTGGTTAATTCAAATACGGAATGATATTCTTTTCCGATTCACATTTACCTTATTTTATTATAATGAATATAAGCCGTTATGTGATAAACTCTTTTTTATACTTTTACGGGTAGAATTCATCTTTTACATTCAACGAATAATGATAAAAGGGGTCTTGTCTTATTTTTCCAACTTTTATCTTTCTTTTACTTCGGCGCGTGTTCGATTTAATAATATTATTTATTCTATTCACGCAATATATTTATAGGAGGACCGTGAAAACGATGTTCGACATTATTAGAAAGTGTTAAATATCACGTCGGAGCTTTCCTGATTTAGTTTGTGAGAAGTCGCTTTTACTCTCAGCACTTCACACATAATACAAGCGTAAGTTGCAGTACCCTCTCGTGTATTAAAATTATAAAATTATTAGGCTTTATATTGAGGAAAAAACGGAAATTTTGTAGTGTTTAAACTAAAAAATCTGAATATTTTGGAGAGTAGGTATATACCTCTCTGTGCTACATCTAGCCTACTAGTATTTAATATTGTCGTTGTACAATTATTAATGAAGTAAGTTAGAAACAAATTAATAATTTTATTTAAACATTTAGGACGGGTTGTTTTAAAAAATGTTATGAATTCATCATATATTTGAAATTAATTTTCACATTCTGCGTAAGTTCTATTCATGTTCAGCAACTGGCCTATGATGATATCATTTTTTTTAAACAACCCGTCCTTAGTTTTTTATCCAGCGTTACCACCAAACTAAGTGAGATCTTAGATTTTCACAGCCAAAAGTACAAAACGTTGGCTAAAGAAGGAGATAGCGCAACAATGCATAACACTAAAAATTATTATTGAAGTAAAACTTCTTTAAGCACGCTTGACTTGGGGAGTTAGCTGGTGAATGCGTGACGAGAGCGTTATGCAAAGTATGATCGCGCGAGGTGAACGGAAGTTGTGAGGGACATATAGAGGGATTAGTTAGTAAAGATAAAAAGAGATAGAGTTACGTTTCGTGTATTATTGTAGGGGCAAGAGAGAGAGGTGCGACCACACATTTTCTTTCTCTCTTTCTCTCATAGCCAGTCACTTTCCGTATAACTAAGATACAGTGCATGCCTATTGTCTGTATCACACTGTAGGAGCAAGAGAGCTCTTATTTTATAAGTTAGTGAAGTTTTACTTCAGTCGTGTGGTCTAAAGCAGACCCGTTTTTTTAAAAAGGGTGCCACAAAGTCCTTTTACAATTTATAATTGATAAATAATGAAATAATCTTTAAAAATCAGACTGATATTAAATGACCCTTAGTGTTTATTTTCTTAGTATTTAGTTAAGTTTGTTTGTTATTTTCAATACTCAGAAAATGAATTTATTTCCCTACATTGTGAAAAGGTAAAGTGCATAAGTTGTAATCTTGTATCTCTTAGCCATTGTTTTAACCCACAATGTGATGTTTTCCTCCGTGCATTATTTATTAATGCCTTTTAATGGGTTTAGAGGTATTGGGAATCGTATTTAAAATGAACAGAGGTCCAAAAATGCAAAATATATCTCCAAAACCTTTATTTTATTAAATAGGTAACAGGTATTTTGTTTCTACATCGAAATATTTTGCCAAAGACGAAACATTTTCCAAGTTATACTTATATTTTGATTTTTAAGAAGATCTGTTATTAGATGACGAATAATTTGTTAAAACAAGGAGTATGGGGCTAGACCGTGCTTACTTAATTCATTTTCGAATTATCTTTTCTTATCGCCATTACCTTAGAGATTTTTTCAAGTCTACTGCTTTAAAAATACTTAAGTTTCATCCTGGTAAGAACTCATACTGAAAAATAATGGAATACTTAGTTGGTTTGGAGATATTTTTTTCTTCATATTTTTAGTACCCTCTCGTCTCAAAGATTGACTAAAATGATAGGTAATCTGTAACGTTCAGTCTGGTATAGGAAGAACTCTGCGGAACTGCAATCGCACCAGTTACATAGATTTCAATGCTGAAGTGCGGTGTCTACTTCTGCAACGTCTTCAATCAATATTCCCCTGGATCGGCAGTGTATTATTATGGTATATATATTGCAATTTTAGTTTTTCATAAAATAATGACCTAGACACTGAAGTTATTTTTACATGAAGTAGACATGAAGATTTAAAAAAATAGTATGACGTTATTATAGTTTAGGAAAAATTAGGTGTAAATTATTGATGCGCAGAATGTGCTGAGTCAGCGATCAGGCTGGCTGCCGTCTCAGCATCCTAAAGAGAAAAAAAATCATTACACGCCTGTTTGGCGAAAAGTTATTTAATGAATAATTCCTTTTATACCTAGTGAATTGACGTCGAAGTCGAATAGCTGAAAAAATATCTTAAATTAATTTATAAATGCATTGGTGATATTTCTTTTTGAATATGAGTATTAAACCAGCCTACTAGGGTTCCTTTCTCATTTTTAATCCCCATTCTGTACTAGTCCTAAAACAACAAAGGTCTGTGCCCACCGCACCGCTACTAAAAGGAAAACTATTACAGACCCGTTGCTGTCTACTGAATGACAACACTGTTCCCAAATCAACAAACTCGGACCGTATTAAGCTTTCCCTTGTAATGATATATCTTTAATATTCAGTGACACATATCCGATTGCTTTATTTTGTTTTAATTGTAGTTGGTACCCCAAACATCTGTTACCTATTGGTAGGAGGCAGTATTCAGGTTTGTTTATTAAAGTCTTGTCATAAATATTTCTAGCAAATAAATATCGACGGTACCTACAACTCTTTGAGAGCCCTGTCCACCAGTAAGAAATTTCTTCACACTTTTGTCTCCTTTCAGCTCAATGAATGGTAGATATTCGCAGTATCTTAGAATATATTCTCGGTAAAAACCACCATTCTAATTAGAAACTTTACATGTAATGGGTGTAGACGTATTTGGTGATAGCTAGATACCTCCTAATTCTTCTGACCATTCTCTTTTCCTTCCTATCTACTTTCAGCATCACAACATACTCCGATATAAATGCCATAGTCTTACTGTCTTCGGACAGTCAGGATCATTTGGTAATTAATCTTATGTGGTATTCAGATAAAACGTTCCATGGATTCATGGAGGTTCGCCTGTACACCATTCGGCAACCTAAATTTAGACCTCCTAACACTCCATCGTCTTGGAGAACTATTATTAAAAGCCTTCTTTGGTGGTTATCTTCCATCCTTGGTATATGTGCTTCCTAGTAGTGCAGCCTCAGTGGTAAAAATGGAACTATTTTTAATTCTTCAAAATGTCCCTCTTAACACAAAACTATTTTTTAAACACACTCGAGCAAAATAAAGACATATAAATTCACATGCTGTGATTTAGAAGTGGGAATCTTGGGTCACAAATATTTATAAATAAATATCCTATTTGGTATCAAATCTTTTACAAACCTGCATTCTTGCCAATCAACATTCCATCTCTTATGAAGTCTGAACTCCTCTTCACAACCAATTTTCCAAAATATTTTTAAACATGCCTATTTTAAAAGTCCCTGTTATGATCTACCCTCACAACACACTCCGATTATGATTATGTTTGCCAAAAACACCCTTGATATAAGTATATAATACAATATTTTAATGAAAATAAATAGCTTGATTGTGTTTCAAAATTCACTCCTCTGAAAAATACTGTATTTCGGATGAGAAAGGGTTTTGATCTAATAAATGTAACTCAATGTTCCAAACTACTTCCCGACGGAAGCCGTTAAATGATTCGCTTCTGGGCTGATTCAAAAATAATAGGGTAGAATTTCCCATATGAAGTAATTAAATTCCTGTATAAGCCAGCTCAATGCAGCTTCATTTGTGCTTCTGCACAGAGCAAAATTATTACAACAGCAGTCGTGGATATTTCCAAACTTAAATGTAAGCGGACTTAATGTATAGTCCTTTATCGTGGGCAATATTACAATTCCCTAGTAAAACTGTCGCCGTTACGAGCAGCTGGCAGACACTGGACTTGGTTATGGCTTTTTCAAGGTGACTACCCAACCGCGTCGGAAAACTAAGCGAAAAAGGCTAAAAAAAATACTCCGGATGTCGCACTTTTGTTGCGAGCAGAGCATTATTTTATTGCACAACTTTTTTCATATGTAGTCCGCGTTACAAAGAGAATGGAAAATTTCATTTGGGTATAATAATATGACTTAGCGAGTTTTTGAAGGGACCAGTGCGGTAAAATGTTGTTTTGTGAACAAACGTCATTACTGGCCGAAATCAGAAGTTATTTGACCAAGTTGTGTTATTCATCTATTGATAACTTTTCTCATGCCCATGAGCACATATATAAGAATTACATCTGCTACGAAGAAATTGCGAAAAATTGATAACTTTATTTATTTAGCTAAACTGTACGTAGTCTAAAACGGGTTCTGGAAAAAATATTCAAACAACCCGTGCCATGCAATCCGCAAGATAAGTTAGGCAACACTTTAGAAGTAGAGACTTAAATACTTATTACTTAGAATTATTTGGGAAGATATTAAGAGGCTGTATTCAGAATCTATGCTATCGTGTCCGTTTTTCAAATTAAAAAAAAATTACTCTACTCTTTCTCTGACCTCCTTCATTTGTACAATTATTCAAAATCTCTTTTCCAACAACACAAACAGATGTCACCAAGTCGCCAGCATTAGCTCGGGTAGATACGAGTATAACATGTCAGTCAGCCAAATTTCACGGCGACCAAGTTAATTGCTGGCCCGTTAATGGAACTCACACCCCTGCAAATAACATCACGTCTCCAAAAACATGGTGCAAAGTCACAACGGTGCCTAGTAAAAAAATACTGTATTCTTCTCGGGTTTTGGTGTCCAAATACGCATTTGGTAGTTTCTTTTGGTGAGGTGGTTTTATTTTATTAGCCGTTCTGGCTAATTGGAGGGTAGGACACGAATAGGAGAAATGACCGGTCAAAGGTCGTCCCATCTTGTGACGTGGGACATTAAAAGTAAACGCCGCAGTGTGGATGGGGGGATTTTGGGATGTTGTGCACGCTAATTTTACATTTATATAAAAATCTTGCATAAAGTGACCTAAGAATGGGATACTCCAGTAAGGTCACATTCGACTTTTATAAAAAAATTGAAAAAATAAAGTTAATAGTAAATAATAATCTTTGTTATTTCGGCTACTGGCATAATACTTAGCTATACCATTAAAAATTTAGGCTTATTAAAAAGAATTTATATATAAAAATGCAAAATTCGGTCATTTTAATTACATGTATAAAAAATATTTATATTGAGGGATCAGTAGGATTTATCGGTCCAGTTAGGAGTTCTACCGAGCCGAACCCTCTAATATGAAAATATCAGGAGTCGGTGAATTATTTTCCCATTTGGTTTCTGGTGGATTGACGTATTGTTCTTGTATTTATTATACTTATATAATGCACTTACATAGCATGGATTGACTAGATAAACATTTGTAAAAACTGTGTGAAAGACTTAGTCTTTCCTGTGGGGAAGATTTAACCCGGACATAAAATCTGAAACACCAAAAAAAAATTTGGCGCTCAAATTATGAAAATAAAATCATTAAGTTTGCCTTTTACTGTTTACTTATTTATGATATCGTGCTTATAACATTATAATTGTGGAAGCAAGGCCATTAAACAAATTTGCAGTAATACGTGAAAAAACTTCTCACTACCTTCGTGTATATTATTAGATCACCTCACATAAAAACCACATGAAAAAATGTTACGACAAACTTATACTCCCAGCAGGAAAACGTTGTACGGTTGGCAAGTACGTACTCACAGCCAATTTACTTGCGATCAGGAGAAGGGCAAGAAGGGTGTGTGTCACCCATCCTGTTCAATGGATACATGGACGAGTTATCAAATTGCCTGGACACCAGAGCGGGCTGTCTAATAATTTATGCCTAAATCATTTAAGCTTTGCTGGTTTGCTTATGGTGACATGATTCTCCTGGCTTCGTCGATCAAAGGGCTGAGAATATTATTAAAAATCTGTTTAAAATACACAAATGACCACAGCTTATCATTCAACCCCAATAGGACGGAATTAATTGCATTCCACTACGGGAAAAATCCCGAGAAGAAGCTTCCCGTACAACTTAATGAGGTAAACATAAATACATTTAAGAACGTGAAATATTTGGGGGGCAGGTCATTACTGAAGACTAGGGATGTTATGGAGATCCGTAACCGTATCCGAAACTATCGGATATCCGAAATAAAAAAAATCCGTATCCGTAACCGAAACCGATATAAAAGTTTCGGATAAAGGCGGAGTCTAAATGACATGGCCGAGCCGTCATTTGTCATAAAAGCCGCGCGGGACTGATTGTAAAATCAAATGATAATATAGACTAGAAATAAAAGTCAAATCTTGCCATTTGTATTTTACTTTTATAATTTTAAAATTCTAATATCCGTAACCGAAATTATCCGAAACTAGCGGATAGTCCGAAATAATTTCATATCCGTAACCGTATCCGAAACCGGTATAATATTATTCCTATATCCGTATCCATATCCAGATCCGAAATTGCATATCCATAACATCCCTACTGAAGACCTCTCGGACGGTGATATTGAACGACAGAGAAGTATCAGTATACTGTATAATATGATTGCCCGAAGATTCTTCCAATGCAGCAATAATGCTAAAAAAAACATTAATTTTTCGAAGAAAACATCTTCTAAAAGGTTGTCACTTTGTGATGGCATTATTTATTTATTAAAAGAAAATAACTTAGTTTACATCACTTTATTTTTGTACACTATCAACATGTTTCGTGAACCATGTTCAATTCTTCAGGAATAAAAGTATAATTTTTTTATATACTTTTATTCCTGAAGAAGTGAACATGGTTCACGAAACATGTTGATAGTGTACAAAAAATAAAGTGATGTAAACTAAGTTATTTTCTTTTAATAAATAAACTAAAAAAACATCGTTCAATACATTTTGTTCTAGTCTACATACACATGTGAAATATGGTGCCACCACCGAATCAGCTTGATTGAAAGACTCTGGATCCAATATACCAAGGCCTGCAGAATTATATTTGGATCAGAAGGTACAGCAGCCCATCTTCATGGAAGTGAATGGATTCGCGGGCCTGATGGACACACCGGGTCACTGGAGACAGAACGCGGCTAATGGCCTCCGAAATCAATGTGCTGAAAGCAGCCTTCCAGTACCAAGTGCCAATCCTGAGTGAGCGCTGGGCCCGAGCTCACTCAAGACCTCGCCCTATATAATTGATTATTGTTTTTTTTTCCTAATATTTATTGGATTGCGGGATTGCACTATCCTTTCCACTACCTGGATTAAAATTAATAGATATTATTTAAAGTGAAATTAAATGAAAAAATATTTTCCGGTGTCCAAAAATGGTTTTCTACCCTGCCACGTTTCGCAGCAGCGGTGGTGACGTAATGCCTAGAGTGTAAAAGTTTAAAAAATTCCGGCGGAGGGCCTGCGTTGGTTTCCTCGCTTATTTTTTAATTCGTTCAACTATGCATCAGATTGATGTTTTTGGTAAACTCAATTAACTACGTCAATTGGGGGCTTTATTTTTAGAACGTTAAGTCTACTATTTATTGCAGAGCTACCATTTCATTGCGTAATAATTGTTCGGCAAACGGCTTAAGAGCGTATAACAAGAGAAAACCAGAAATATGTCATTTTTAAATCAGTGTTTAGACGTATTGACTCTTTTCCACAAAAAATTATAAATTGGTTTCAAAAGATTTTTCTTTTATCTAGTAAACGTATGTTTTAAATTTTCAGAAAAAAATGTTTATTTTTAGTATAATAAGGTTATACCATAGGTAGTTGGCGGATGTGTTAAATTTTCAAAAAAGTACATGTATTATACAATACCCATTAATCATGCAGTAAAATAAATCAATACATTATCTGGTAAACGTATGGAACAGATTTTAAATTTTAGTTTTTTAACTATTTATTTAAAAATAAAATCATTAAAAAATATATACGAAAATTTGTCCATTTGTGTATTAATTTGCGCACTTGCAAACTAATATATTTCTGATTTTTTTACATTCTTATTTTGCTTAGACATTATTAAAAAATGATAAATACTTATGATCAAAAAATAATTACAAAAAGTACGTAATTTTAATAGTTTTATCGTCACGCTTTTCAGCATTTTTAGATGCAGGTATAAATTAAAGCAACTTTGGAATGAAATAAAATCGATATTGAGTTATAATTTTAAAAAAGCTGGTACGGAGAATAATTAATCTTTATCATTGGAACCGCCCTGTACGATCGTAAGAACATTTTTCGAAGAAATGTGGATTTTCGGCCGCTGGCTGGTTAAACGCCCTTAAACCTGTATTTAAAAAAATCAGAATGCGTAATTCACACGTGGTTGAAATAAAACCTTCAGAAAAACAAAGTTAACAATAGTAGGTAGACTACGAAGCACTTTTTTTATCAATATGAAGGAAGATTTTTTCAAAATTTTTGTTCTCGAATTCCATTGCACCTTTTCTTATACATTTGGTCATTTTGTTAGTATTTGTGTTTTCTTCTTCGGAGTAGCTAGATGTCGTGTGTTTTCTTTGTCAGTTCATTTTGAAGGTAGGATATTGATTTTAGAAAAATATTTATGTATTTTTTTTTTTGATTTTGTCCTTAGTCCGCTTTGGCCGCTGTTGTTCGTCAGGCGCTTTATACCACTAGATTAAAGAAGACTGGCGTGGGACTGTGGATTTATCGTATTATATTGGAACCGAGTACCCGTGAAATAAATAAGTATTTTATCGCTATCTCATTCTCTTGAAGGATAAATTCTATAGATTTATGTGTTGGTCTCATTTTAGTGTAGCTCGCTTCCGTTTAAAAAAATGTTACATTAAATATTTATGTTTTATGATTACGTAATTAGGTATTTAAGAACCTACTTTCAAGTCCAAAGAACTTCTAATAAGGATTATTAGAAGTTCTGTGAAAGATTATGAGAAATGGAGCATTAGCTCACCGCCGATACTTAATGTTCTTTTAAGAACATTTTTTTTTTTTCAAAATATGTAATTGATATTCTTAATTTTCCAACAGAAAACTGCTAAAAAACATCAACCTTAATAAAAAAAATGTGTCACTTCATATATTTTTTATTTTATTTTTTGAATGATTCTCTGAACGCTAGACCTCCCAATTTAACAGTTCTGTTATACTGGGTTTGAAATATCATTCTCTCAATATTCCATACCTGATAGAACATTCTACGTCTCATGATTCTCAACGCCTCTCAACATTCTATACGTTTTCGATCAAGATGATCATATTGTAAAATGATATTTATTTCATGCTGTAGAGACAATACAAATCGATTGAACCGGTTGCTAACAGATTAAACTGTTATTCTGTAAGTTCCCAAAAAATAATCTAGACTAGTGGATACAGCCAATTTCTCCCTTCCCCACTTCCTTGACCCTCAGCAAATACCCTATTTTGGGGATGCTATAGTTCCACTGGCTCCAAGTAGTTGGTACTCATGGGCGGTAATCATCTAAAAGAAATCCGATGGGTTTATGTTCAAAAAAACTAGTTATGTTTGGACACCGTAATAATTATTAGGGAAGTACTAAATCAACATGAAATATTGGTAATTTTCTGGTATTACCATTAATGTAAAAATATTATTGGTGTATCAAATACTTACCTAACTAACCATCACTCCGTATCGCTACAGGGGTAGGCACAAAAGACAGACCGCTAAACAACTCGATCTTGGTACACACTCATTGCATCTTTCACATCCATAGATTGTCTCATATATTCTCTTCTCAGTAATTCTGATTCTTGACATGGCCCGACTTAAAAATTTGGTCACTTGATTTGGCATGGATTTCTCGGGCGTCCCTGACTTCTTCTTCCATTTGCGTTGCATTAATTAATGCTTACACTAATTTCTTCGTTTGTTTTGTAAAGTGTCCTTTTTTAATCTTATTCATTGCGTTTACATAAACCTTGCATTTTTTGCGAATCTTCACATATCTGACACGATCTTGCATGGTTTTTCCACACACGCACCCCAGGGGTCTCATTTCTACAGCATTCAACGAACTTTCATTATTTATTTATTTATAAAATATAAGCAAACAGTACATTAGATACATTGGTGAAAACAATTTACAATTAATAAGTATAATTCATAGTGTGTACCTATTATGTGTTTCATTGTAGTGTCTTATTTATGGTATGCATGTTAAGTAACTACGGGTGATGTGTGTAGTGGGAAGGTGTGTGTATGTGAGTATGTGTGTATGTATGTATGTGTATATGCGCATTGAACAATTTATATTATTGACACGATGCTCTTTTTAAATTTGGGCAGTGAATCGGAGAAAATGTCGATGTTAGAATTTATAGCAATATTATTGAACAAATGAAGAGTACGATTAATTGGCGAATTAGTTACTGCATTTGTCTTGTAATTAAGATTGTGGAATAGTTCTGTATGGCGTGTACGTCTTAATGGTATGTTAAAATTAACTAGGGAAAAAAGTTCGGTACTGTCAGTGTTATTATATAAAATTTTGTGTATAAATGTCAAATCAGCTATTGCTCGCCTTTGTTTTTTTTTCTTCCTTCCTTTTCCAGTTCCATGTCTCATTGTCATACATCGGGGTAGGTGCCAGCACTCTAGTTACAACATGACATTGTATTTTTGCACGGAATCTTTGTTACTTTCGAATAAATATATTAAATGTGCGATAATATTGTCGATGTCTGACATAAAACTTGCAAGTAGTAATGCCTTCGATCATACGTCAGTGAGTAATGCTCTATATATCGCAGGAGATTGATCCAGTCGGCAGGTACCAACTGAACTCTGAGACGGATCAGCCATCAATACACTAATGATGTGCCCAATTTTTCACAATCCGGGGTTCGAATCTTGCCTCAGGCAGTTCTTACAGCCAGCTAGCGATTGGATCATAACTTGGGATGAAGAATGAATATAAAATGCTCGTAATATTATCATGAAAGAGGTATGCTATAAGCGTATTGGTTGGATGCAGCGCAAAAATGAAATTACACACTTTTTACACACAATGTACAAAAATATCTCTTAATTTATTTAAATTTCGCTTGATATAGTACAATTTGAATTTAGGAACGTACCTAAATGTTTTTTTTTGCCTATCGCACTAGGAATATCCTGTGTTGAGAAAAGCGGGTTTACAATTATTTTATTCTAAACTAGCGAGTACCAGGCATGCGTTGCAATACCACTCAACGAAAGAAATTGTCTGTCCTTTTCCATGCGTCCCCGTTCCCGCCCCGTTCCCCTTTCGCGTCCTTTTCCTATCCCGTGTTCCTCTTCTACCTTTCCCGCCTCCCCCCTCATTTCCCTGCCGCGAAACTACCCCTTTCCTTCATTCCCCTCCACCCTTCTAAACTATATGAAATTTACATTTTAAACACTTTTTCGACTCGATCAATTGTAAAATTTGCGTACCATTTTTTCGACACCGTCGCGGGCGTGCGCATAAGAAATCTTATCAAAAAAGGTTTCACCGCCATCGGATGAAAGGTAAAGGAACGCATCCGGGACAAACAAAAAAATATTCATTTTCATATATTAAGATTTTATTTTTTCTTTGTAATTGTAAATTTACTTTTTGTCGTTATTTTAATGAAAACCAAAAACGTTAACTTTGTTTAAACCACTATCGTGATAAAACTGTAACCATATTTTTCAGTACCAAATATTCCTTCATCACGATAAATTAAGGCGTATAAAAATAGACACATAACAATTAAACGAAAGAACATTTGGTTCTGAAATACCCACAAAATTTTAATCAAAATAATGGCATAATATAGATAAAGATTCTCTTTTAACTTTGTAAACTAAAATCATTTCAGATTGGTTATGAGTAAAATTATCATAATTTTGAGCAACCCCTGACGGTGACCCGACAATTCATCCGGCGACAATTCATCCGGCGACAGTTCATCCTGCCGACAGTTCATCCTGCCGACAGTTCATCCTGCCGACAGTTCATCCGGCCGACAATTCATCCGGTGACAATTCATCCGGCCTGATCATTTAGAAGGTTTTTTCTTCAAGTAAGTATGCAAAGAGGATATACGGCCGTACAACCAAAATCGATATACTTATATCTGAAGGCATCTTGAGTGGAAATCCGATGTAAAAATATTTTTCTAACAATAATTTCGACTCTCCGAAGAAGCATGCGTGAATAATAAAATACGACATACTTATACGTGCAAAACCGTAAAAATTCCTACTTGCATATAATATAACTTTTTTATCTGAAATTAACACCATCTTTTTAGGGTGAATTGACTAATTTTGTTAGGTTAGGTTAGATTAGGTTAGGTTAGGTTAGGTTAGTTTAGGTTAGGTTAGGTTAGGTTAGGTTAGGTTACAGCGGATTTCCACTCAAGATGCCTTCAGATATAAGTATATCGATTTTGGTTGTACGGCCGTATATCCTCTTTGCATACTAACTTGAAGAAAAAATCTTCTAAATGATCAGGCCGGATGAATTGTCGCCGGATGAATTGTCGGCCGGATGAACTGTCGGCAGGATGAACTGTCGGCAGGATGAACTGTCGGCCGGATGAACTGTCGCCGGATGAACTGTCGCCGGATGAATTGTCGCAGGATGAACTGTCATGGAACCACCCCCGACACATAAGAACTGATGACCTTGAAACGACAGAAACAGATTTTCATGAATTGTGGCTAAGAACCATTTCGATCACGTCAGCTTTCAAACAAAAAAAAACGCATCATAATCAGTCCATTCGTTTAGGACTACGATGCCACAGATAGACTCGCTCCTGTCGTCGGGGGCTAACAAAAATAATACAATGGAATTTTGTTCCAGATTTGGATGAATTGACAGGTGATTGATAGCACATTCTTTGTTGATTATCGCTTAGTAGATATTAAAATTTTATTAGACTTTTTATTTGTCTTCTTTCGTATATTTTATTTTTATTTTTGTAAATAAATTCACGACTTCTTAACTCTCGCCTTCAAAAATTGTTGAGCACAGATGTCAAATAATGATATTTCAGGGTATTATTGTAGGTATCTAAAAAAACTTGTTAGGAACATACCTGCATCCCTTTTTTGAAACGCACAGAGACACATACATATTATTAAGAATCCTCCAAACGAATAACACAAAAGGAATCACAAAGGAAAGGTATAGAACTTTTAAATTGGGATCAGTGTCATCTTATCCCCTTACAAAGAACACATACCGAGAACTTATGTGACACGATATTACAGAAAAAAAGGAATATCTCTTATGCCGTCCTAGTACATGGGAGTTCTAACTTGAAAATGCTTGAATATTTTATTCGTTTTTAAATCAGTATTTGTTGATATGCCCATACCCTGTCGAGCACCTGGAAGAGGATAATGTCGATACGATATGGGTTCAATGTGGGAATGTTCACCTATTCCTTTATTGTCATCTAATTGAAAGAGCACCCTTTATTATTGTGGAATTAGCCAACGATTCTCAATGGGAAATAATAAATCGATTGCTAATAAATGAATACCCGAAGTCACCAATTGCCAGAATTTTACAGCCGGGTTAGAGGGCATTTTAATACAAAGTTTGTGTGCATTAAAAGGGGTGGTTTCTATTTGGGTACCTTCCATTATTTTTTATTATGTATACCATAGAAAATATACCTTTATTATCATGGTGGTATTTTACTACATTGTCATAAAAGAAGCTGGGTTTTTGTTGCATCCTTAGAGATCTGAAGTAATCACGATTGCATTTTTAGGACATTTTGATGGTTAAATGCATTTTAAAAATCCAATAACTTGCTATGTATTATACTGTCATTATTATTGCATATTACCGAAGTTATTATTTATTATACTTGAATATTAGATTTTTTTCATTTTTATCTATGGCAATGTTTGTACGTGGTAGTGAAGTTTGAATAAAGCGTTACAAAATCCATAGTTTATACCGTCCTCAACAAGGGGACGTTTCTGAGATAAAGTAAGTCAACTGTTTCTGAGGCAACCTGCATTTTTTAAAAAAATATTTGTTTATTTAGTTTCTAGTTGTCTTTACACGATTATCTTTAATTCTGCTTCTGAGCGGTTTTGTAAATTCGGTCTTGTTTTTAGTGGTCTAAATTAGCTTATGTGTGTGGGTATAAGAGCATGTTGTTACTTCTAGTTCATCTTTAGAAATTTACTGTATTTATATGAACTACAAAAGCGATGTTTTGTTTAATATTATATGTCTGTTTATAATACATCAATGGTAAATTGCCATATCCAGAAAAATTATTGCATTTCTTTAGTGGTATGTCATTTCTCAGTCCTTAATTTACTTAGATTGTTTTTAAATATTTTTCATAACTTACACTGGCAGCACGGGCAGTAATCATAACAATATGTGTTTGTAAATGTAAATATGTACCTATAATAGTCATAAATAACTAATTTTAAGGCAGTTGTAGGTACCTAATAATACGATTAGAGCAGTATTGTACTCGGCTATAAAAATAAGTATAGTTTTATCTCACTAGTTATATGAGGCTTAGTTGTAAGTCATTAGTTACCAATCTTAGTTATAAGCCACTTGTAATTTACATATATAGATTAAATGTGTAAATGGATTGTAAAGCACCCTTGAGGTGATTTTCTCACGAAAATTGCGCTTTAAAAATCATCCAACAATTATTATTATTATTAACTATAAAATTTAAAAACTGTATAAATTGTAAGTAATCGATCAGAAAGCTTGCAAAAATTTATTCCGTAGTTCTGTTATCGATTTCCCTAAATAAAAGTTATATGGAAATAAGATGAAGTGAATAGAAAGTTCTTTTGAAGTCAAATAATGAAAAAAGGGTTAACGAGATATCGTGAAAAATTTACGATCTGTTAGTTTATACAGATTTGTACGTCCGTAAGCTCGTACTTTCGCTCAAGATGAATCAAAATCTCTAAAATATGTCTATTTTTCTATGGTGAGTATAACAGGTTTATTCTTTTTTTTTTGTTTTTTAAACTGACCTTGAAATTATGAAATAAAGTATAAAAAATGTTAAAAAATTACACCTACAAAACTTGCGATACGAAAAATAAATAATAGTCCGAAAAAAACACGAAAACAATATTTATGTCCGATTAAAGCAACAGTAAGCGGCTAAGTTAAAACACATACGGCATACAACGTAACGAAATAAAATATTAACCAAGCACTTTAATCACTTCGCCACTTGCAGCTTTCGGCTTTCGTGCTTGCTACTAAATTTATTTTATGTATGATTAAAGCTCCAAATAAATCCAAAGCACACAACACAAAAAGCTCACTCCGCCGCAAGTCCGCGGGCTGTGTACAAACACGCGATAGCTTGTACAAACACATTAAATCCTCGAGCAAACATTACATGAAATGTCACCGGATTTTTTGTGCTCACTATTGTTTTGTTATTTCAGCCTTTGTGTTCGGGAAGCACATTCTCTATTTACATTTCTTCTGATCCGGAGGCATGACGAATGTAGGACAAGGCATAAAATTCGGTTTACGACCCCTGGTCTTATTATTCTTCAATTCGTATCCACTCTCCTCTGCCTTTATGATCTGTGTGTAGTGTAGTTTTTTTTTAACAGTCGAGTTTGTTTTTGCATATTCCGTCCCGCCCCTGGAAACAAGCCTTTGACTAAATAAAAATATTTATTCTGTGTGAAAAAGGTGACGGACGCTTTTTACAGCCTCCTTTCGCCAAATAATATTATGATATTTACCCGTTGCTTAATGGTGTTATACAAATTTGCTTTAACCTTTTTTTCCCCACGCATTCCTACAAGAAAGTTGTGTATCTAACACATCAGTTAAATCTAATAAATAAATGATAACATCCCTCACTACGGCCGTTGTTACCAATCCTACTGATCAACTGCTGAGCTGAAATTTTGGCTCAACACTTCTCATAATGCACAAATCCGCTCTTACCAAATCAACTCTTCGACCAACAGGCAAATCGAGCGTTACTAAACAAATCGCTTAGCTGATCGCAGATAGTGCTACGGCAGTTTCTTCCATGTAATAATTACGAATGATGAAAAGTATCGACGTGAAATTATCGATGCAGGAAAAGCCATGAAAGAAATAATTAAATAATTTAATTTTATGGCTCCTTTAGGATTTAATATTTTGGCTCCTGAAGTTGGGGACACGTCATTCATGTTAATTATTATATTTTGTTATCACGCAAGTAATGTTTTGATTCTCGATTTTTGCAAGCTAAATAACCAAACATATATTTATTGTTAAACATAAGCTTTCGAATATTGTTAAACATAAGCACACATTTATTATAATAATTATAATATTTTGTAATCACGCTTAAAGAATGTCTTGATTCTCGATTCTTGCAAGTGATTTAAATAACCAAACATATATCTATTGTTTAACATAAGCATTCGATACTAAATTCTTATTTTAAGATATTATTTTTTCTCTTCACTTATTCTTTTACTCATAAGTACAAAATTGTATATTTATCTAAAGCTTCTATGAGGAATTCAATTGTAACACTTTTTTCTTTCTTTAAATAATATGTTATATAATTAAACAATGTAAGATGAAATTATGAAATGAACTAAATTTGTCAATTTGACTGGCATAAAACAGGATCCATTCCTAGTTGGCTAGTTAAAGTTTCCGTATATGTTTATTGTTTAATTTTATGTGAAATAAATAACTTTTTTTTAAATGATCTAAAAAAATTGAACATATTATAAAATTACTTATCTTCCATTAAAAGCATTTGCTTGTGGATGGAAGAAGAGTTTATATTTCCCATAGTACAAAATGAAAACAATATGATAGCACCGTGTTGTACCAATATTGCAATGCAATGTTATAAGGGAAAGTTTTTTTGAAAATATTGTTTTGGAGAAAAAAAAAGAATAATTTCCAAGAAAAAACTACAAAAATCTAGTGGTAGATCATGAAAGCCTTACCATATTTTCGTTCTGTTAGTCAAAATCTGAATTTTGAACCACAATTTTACCCAGAGTATTGCCAGAAAAAGGCGCTCTGCTGTGACAATATTTTCATAAAACGATCACATTTTTATCTCGCAAATTCACTCTTCCGCCCCAAAGCTGATAATCTGAGTGCAGCCTCCACAAGATGTAAATTGCTTCATGGTTTTCTGTACCAATTACTGTGGTGCGGGGTGCGTCAGCATTTATATTGATTAATAGAAATAATGTAATGTGATGGGAATTTTCCTAAAAAATGGTTTCGGCTCGATCGCTTTTGCCCCCATGCGTCTCCCAAATCCACCCCTACTTTCGTTTATCCTTTTTAAGCGCCGATTCTCAAACTATTTCATAAACAAAAAATCAGAACATTAATTTGGGGCAAATAATAAATATCGATTTAAGCAGAAAATCGGTTTGATCTAATCTATTATATGTATTAATTGAACATATGAAGTTCATCCAGGGTAAAAAAATTTCAGCCAGTACAAATAATTACGTTGATAAATATCAATTTGTCAAAATGCTTTGAAATGAATGCCAAAACACGATTGATATTTTCTGCCATTGTTTACACTTTGTAGCGTATTATTTATATATCTGGTGTCCTCTCCGGCGGAAATTGTTATAATATTATCATCGGAAATTCTTCATCCTGCAAGATATAGTTGTGATTGTGCTGTAGTCCGGAGCAACTGTTGTGGAACAGCACAACTCCACTCAAGTACATAAATTACGAAATCACAAAGTGCAGTTTCTCCGTCTAGTAAAAAAAAGTTTAGACCCTTAAAATTTACGTATAAAATTACACCCTTATAGTTAGTTAACATGCAAATCATTTGGTTTGATTGATAGATAATTCATTGTGCAAAATATGAAAGTCGACGTAGAAATGTGTAGAGTTGTAACACGTTTTCCTTATACTGAAAATTGAAAGCCGTTAATTCATCATCTTCTGCTATGGTAGTCGTTGAAAATGTATAATCTATTCACAAATTGATAAAAGCATAAGGTTTGGTTTTAACGCCAAATAACTGCTTTTCTAAATACAGCAGAAAAAAATGTGTTTTAGTATTTTTTTCATAAGTTCCACACAGGAGGCCCTGAGGTGGCAGATACATCGGCCTCCAAGACCTTGAAAAACCTTACCCCATAAACCCGGGCTTCACTGAGAAGTCACCCAACGTAGCAAACTACTTGAGGTGACCTATGGCAGAGATGTTGGTAATCCAATGAATGGTAACCGGGCAGATATAGGAGGTAAGATTTTCGGAGTTATGTTTTTGATCCAACATGGTTTTTAATATACTGAACAATATTAAAAAAAACTATCTTTAGTTTATAATAAATTCTTGTCACACTAAAATTATTGAATATATTTTTCGAAATTTTGAGAATCTCCGAACCTTAAGAATCACTCGCTCCTTTCAGCTGGGTTTGGTAATGGATGCTTTGGCATACTTATTTTTTCTCCTCCTTTGTTTAGGCACAATCTTTTATTGGATGGCTAAATGTTCAATATCGGTTTCGGGGAAAGCCGAATTTTTATAATTTTGGCAATATTAAAAAATAGGCCGACGTGGTACTTCTAAAAATAAATTTAGGCAATCAATATAGTGCCTTGTGGAGATTTTTCACAAAAGCGGCGCAATGGAAACATGTTTTTTGTTGATTTCCTTTTTATTAATTTTGATGCCATTCTGCAAAAAATGTGATGTTATGTTAGAGAAATGGCAAAAGCCGTCTTTGGTGATCATCTTATCATCATCTTCAGCCTCACATATTGCTTCAATTGTGGGTAACATAATCCCATTGATTCCGGTCAGATGAGACTTTTTTGATGTAAAAAAATAATGTGTTTAAGACAATCGAGGTGATTTAAAGACGTCAGAATTCCCTAGTTTGTATCATAAATAACTTTTTAATAATGCCCTTCAAATATAATTTTCAATTCAATTCTCAAACGCGGCGATCCACTAGAGGTGACCTGTGGCAGAGTTATTTGTTGAGGTTATCCAAAAAACGGTTCCCGGGGCGGCAGTACCCATACCTGCCTCCAAAATTAGTTGTCTAAGTTTTGGCGGCGGATTCGTTTGCCCACCTACAGTATGGCAAGCCGGTTCAGGAGAGACTGATTGAGGGAGACCTTTTGAATTCTTCAGCAGGACTCTCTCGACTCATCGCCTTGCATCGCAATGGGAGTGACAGATTTGTACGTAAGTCACTCCTGGACACATTCACCCCAGATTCCTACTCTCACCCTTTTTCCTTCACAGAACTTTCTCTTCTTCCTTTCTCTAAAAAAGACCCTCTTATAGCATTTTCAAAAAAGACACAGGCCCTGAGGGAGCTTTTTTACTGAGGGCTTCCTGTGTGGAGCTGATGTAAAATAAATAAAATTAACAAATAATAACGTCTTTACTGCTGAAGTCAACTATAATCTAAGGAAATGGCTATTAGATACTGATGATTCACTTTCGAAAGAAATGGAATATCATTTTAATTTTGTAAAGATTCATGTATTTGAAACTATTTATTTACTTGTTGATTACATTCATTTGCTTATATTAAATTCGTCTGAACTTCTTTATATTCGGCTTATACTGCTATTTATGTATTTATAACTCCACCATTCTGTAATTTAAACAATTTATCTAATTGTTATTTTTTCATCAACATTATACATAAATACTGTTTGAAAATGTACCATGTTATTTCATTAAATGTTGCCATTATGTACCTCCTGACAAACTACATTAGTAGTTTAGCAGGTTTAAATGTTAATAAATAAAATTAAAAATTAGTGAAAAAACTAAATTATCTCTCTATGGTGAGGAAAGGTTATTTTTATAATAATTTGCAAAACTGTTTAACATGTAAAAAAATGTATACTTATTGTAAGGACATTACGTAATTAAAATATTTTTTATTTACTATCCAGTAGTCCATGTTTGCCTAGTATTACAACCCTTAAATTATTGTCCACCGTGAGAAGTGCTGCTGCGTTCATAAATCCAAGAGAACACATATAAATGCAGCGCCAGTAAAAATCGCTTAAAGCTCAGAATCAACAGCGTGGGGTCATAAATCCTTTGCCGTCCCCCGACCCCATGCGACCAACCCCAACGGCCCTGTGACATCACAGTGTGTGTTTTATCACGTCCTTTCCTAATCGGCATCAATATGGCAAAGTTTTGTTTAACAAGATGTAACAAAAATGATACAATTTGACAACGAAATGTGGCAATTGTGTAGAATATTTACAACAACAAAAAAAAATGAAAAAGTTACCAGTTTAAAAATAAGCTGACAATGTATGAAAAATTCCTACAACCGCTTTAGTGATGACGACCGTCATGTTCTTGACTCGCAATCAGAAGAAGGTGGCGGGATCGAATCCTGGTGGGGGCAAATAAATTTTATTTGATTAATTTGTGTTGTTTAACAATAAATTCATTAAAAACAATACATTGTGTATTTGTGGAACGTTCCGCAGTGGGAGATATTCTCATTATCTCCCTGGTGTAAGACCACCACTCAGAATTGAAACGTTACTTGAAATGGCTTTAGGCGAGTATGGTGACCAGATCTGAATAGCCAGGTACTTCCCCACCTTCCTCTTTCCCACCTTCCTCTTCCCCATCTTTACGTGACATAAAACTAAAACTCATTAAGCAACATGACTCAAACTGGAATTTTCAATCCCTATATATTCCCGTTCTTTGCCTCTTAATCCTAATCCTATGTTCCTACTCCCCCCCCCCCCCCCTCTCATATATTGTAACTAAAAATAATTAATTAAGAAAAAACCCCAACTCCCGGACGGGAGCAGGTGGGACTCTTGTGAGTTATTCACGTAAAAAAATGTGCATAAAACGTTACTTGTGTCGTGATGGAGATCTCAGCCTAGGATTTAAACTCACCACGCCGCACCTGACTACAAACCAGACATGATGCCAACTCAGCCACTGACCGAATTCGGAATAATTAAACTATACGTTATATCATGATTTTTGACTATTGACTACGTTTTGTGATTTGTCAGGGGTGCCCGGGTTCATGGGGTGAGATTTATCTAGGTCTTGGAGGAGGATGACCAGGACACACTGAACCCCAGATTCATGCCCACCCCTTAAACCCTTTTCCTTCCCAGAACTTTCCGCTCCTTCCTTTCCTTAAAAAATCCTCCACACGGCATTCCCAAAGGTGACATAGGCCCTGAGGGAAATAATCTTCCTCAGGGTCTCCTGTGTGGAGCTCATGTAAAAAATAATAAATAAAAAAAACTCCTGAACTCGTCAGGAACAAACGGTAGTAATTTCTCTTTTGCGCCTTTTTTATTTATTCTCTGTTTCTTATATCATTCGTCGTATTCACTATGATTTATCATCGAATAAATTGTTTTTTGATATTATACCTACACATTCCTTAGAACTACAATTTCGTGTAATTATCTTGCTTATAAAGTGAAAGGAATAACACGTCAATATAGTATTCAGTTATCTTAGGCTATGACTGAAGAAGAATCATCTTCTCTAATAAGAAGTACCACAATTTCTAAACTCCCTTTATATACTTATTTTTTTATTTATTTATTTTATTTATTTATTTTATTTATTTATTTTATTTATTTATTTATTCAACGCCCAGAGGGCTTTTACAGTAGTACAATTTGTTTATGACAGATGATTTTTAAACAGATAGAGAAATGATAAGAATAAAATTAGATAAAAATGCACACAAGTCATAAAAATACAGCGATTTGATAAGTTTACAAAAATACATATATGTTTGGGAATTGTTTTGGAATAAGTTTTTTAGAAGATCCACAAAACTCGCCAAATTGATGTTGAATATGTCAATCCCATAGTGTGAAATCTTTGTATCGGAGAGTGGGCAATGTAGTTCCGCTTATGAATGCTGCAGTAGAATAGTGTATTTTTTCGTGTGGTTACTGTCGGTATTCGTAAGTTTATGAGTTGTAGGAGTTCGCAACAGTCGAATTTAGAGTTTAGAGTTATGTACCTCTAATGTGAAAACTATACCAGTGTTTTTTTAAAGCTACTTCTTTTATTTTTGAAAAATCTTGGTGTTGCCATTTAAAGTAATTTGATAGATGGCGGTTCTTTAATTTTTTCCCCACTTTTTGTTAGGATATAAAATCTCCGTGGGGAGAAAAATGGCATTTGAAAAACCGATTTTATTAATTGATTTTGAAGACACCATGCTATTGTTTATAGTCCAATGGAATACAATTATACGGAGTGGAAACTTATGGCTCTTTGTTGTTACATCGAAAGTATAAGACTTAAGGAAACCCCCAGGAAAGGCATATATTTTCTTTTGGGATTACATGCCTTCAAATTTTAGCAAATTCTAGATCTTTTCTGACGACCTACTAAACTGTAAACTCATTGATTCTGCATCCAGAGGTCACTGGTTCATTGGATGGGAAATTTGGGCTTTAAGATATTAAATGAAGTATTTAAATAACATAACCAATAACCATATCACGCGAAATAAATAAATTTGCTTTACGATTGCTCGAGATTTCTCAGATCATTTTTTAGATTTTTCGCCAAAATAAAAAAAAAAACGTACCTTCGAATTTCAACACAGAGACATAAAAACTTATAAGAATCCTATAAAGCCAATGAACTAACCTATATTTTACCTTTTATCTCATATTTGTAGGATTTATTAAAAAAAATCGTAAAGTTTATAACCGCGCGAATCCTGCGTGTTTTTAAGCTTCCGTGAGGGGTACTTATTCGAGTCAAATAGAATATTTTCTATTTCTATATGTTGTCTGTGGTATACTTGTTAATGAAAGGCGCATATCTGTGGAAAAATTATTTAATTTTAAACGTAAACAGCTGATCAAAAATTCGACTGGAAAAATAATTTAAAGTATTATTTTTAACATCGTTCTAAAATAGTCTACGAAGTTCGGATTTGCGACCTCTATGGTCATAAGTCATATCAGATAAAGCATTTCAATAGCTTAATTTTAAAATAAAGGCTGGCCAAGGAAATGTTTTTTTAATAATTACTGCAAATGTTTTACGAATGGTAGGAAAATCTGGTCCAATTTTGGACCGCTGTAAAAGCCAGAAAAATAAAAGTGGTTCATTTTTCGACCATAATCCCTCCAGTGGTTAAAAGATACTTTGACCATCGTTCCAGTTCTCCATATCACTCTAGCTAAAGATAAAAAGTATGAATTTTAAATCGACATGTACATTTTTCTCTTCTCATTACTACGGTCGCACAACAATCCCCCTAGAAAATTAAGAAGACTAAGGTGATTGCTTGGTGGCCAGAACACTCGACTAGCATTTGAAGAATATCGATATTTCCAGGGTATACTGACTTGCTCCCTTGTTGGAATAAGATAATGAAAAGTTAGTGAAAAGGTCGGTCCTAAAAAACATAGGGTTACATGAATCACTGTGGGTGATTGTTCTCGTTGAATTTTGACAGCGATTTTTTTTTCAATCACAAACCAATTTTCTTTCTACCCCGAAACTTTCAATCAAATCAAGCAACCCCGGGTAAAAAGGATAACTTGAACCTAAGCCTCCTCCGAGAAGGACGACGCTTACAGAAGCAAAATATTTGAAAGGACGAGAGGCGTAAAATCACCACTTCATCTCCCGGGGAACATAAATCCCAGGAGGACGGTTTAGTCTGGAATTGGTGGGATGAAAGCGCGGGCGGCGGAACTAGGAACGTTGTCACACGGAATGTCGGATCTCTGGACATCCAGACACGTCGTACATTTCTATAAAAGTGGCGGCATTACGGATGTTGTTTTCGTAAAAATCACGTCGTGAAATATGTATGTTTCGCCGAGCAATGCAGTTAGGTTAGCCTCCGGAATCTAGAATCTGGACGAGGATGAAAGTCGTTTTCAACAGATGATTTTATTACTGTTTGTTAGAAAGTGTTACTTATTAACATATGAAGTAAATATAACCATTTCATTTTTTTTTTCCTTTTCATTACCTAAATTAGTCGAAGAATTGATTGGGGCAGTCGATTATGTATTATTTGTAAATAAAACCATTTCATAAAAAATATTGCCTTTTCATTACCTAAATTAGTCGAGGAATTCATCGGAGCGGTCGATTATGTATTATTTGTAAATAAAACCATTTCATAAAAAAAATTCATTGGGGCAGTCGATTATGTATTATTTGTGAACAAAACCATTTCATAAAAAATATTGCCTTTTCATTACCTAAATTAGTCGAGGAATTCATCGGGGCAGTCGATTGTGCATTATTTGTAAATAAAACTGTTTCATAAAAAAAATTCATTGGGGCAGTCGATTATGTATTATTTGTCAATAAATCCATTTCATAAAAAATATTGCCTTTTCATTACCTAAATTAGTCGAGGAATTCATCGGGGCAGTCGATTGTGCATTATTTGTAAATAAAACCATTTAAAAAAAAAAAATTCATTGGGCAGTCGATTACGTTTTATTTGTAAATAAAACCATTTCATAAAAAATATTGTCTTTTCATTACCTAAATTAGTCGAGGAATTCATCGGAGCAGTCGATTATGTATTATTTGTCAACTGTATCTTTTTCAGGATAAATATAAATTATTTTATTGTTCGAATAAAGTACTATAAATTTTGAGTTGTTTATTTATTTATTTATGCTGTGATTTTACAGATGTTCTTATTTATAGGTAAACAATACAATTACAAAAAAATCAAACCACACAACTTACGTAAAATTAAAAGTTTAGTAAAAAAGCATTATCAAATGTCAGAATTACAGAAGGGTATAAATGAGACGATGTATAAATGTGACTGAAGCAAGGCGTGTATGCGAAGACCAAGTTGTTTGGCGGGCCGTCCTCTCTGCCGATCCCTGCGTAGAAAGGGCTTGCTGGTTAGGTAAGTTAAAAATCGCGGAAGTTGCTCCAATGAAAATTATACTTACTTCTGATACTGCGATGAAAGAAAACTAAAATAAATTAATCACCTTTGACTTAAGTCACAGCTGCGATTCCAAATGGTTCGCTACGTTGATGAATTTGCAGGAGTAAGATATGCCTACTTCTTGGCAGCGGAGCATTTGCCAATCTACTGCTCGGCGGGCCGGATCGGGAGGGTTTGGTGGAGAGAGACTTTTTGACTTCTCCAGCCGGAATCTCTCGATATAATGCTTTGCGCCGCAGTGCGGGGGTTACATTTATATATCCTTCACTCCTTGACACACCGATCCCCAGATACCTTCCCAATTATCATACTTTTTTCCTTCCCAGAACTTCCTCTCCTTTCTTCCCTTAAAAATATCCTCCACACAACGTCCCTAAATGTGACAGAGGCCCTGAGTGAAATTATTTTCGTCGTGGCCTCTTGTTTGGAGCTAATGTGAAAAAAATATATACATACGTATATTTTCGACTTTCAGAAGAAAAGATTTTAGAAATTTGTGAACACACATCATTTTGAAGTGTAAAATAACTTGAAGATTACGTTAGTTTTTACGAACAAATGTGTGCCTTCTGAGTAGTTATCAGAGTTTTTAATGCGGAAACTTTTCACGAGGCTTTCGCGGCGGATGGGGTTCTTTTTCAGGACGCCCCATTACTTCGCCCGCCTGACTTTCCGGCGCTCATTAATTGTCCTCTCAAAATGTATTGGATAGCCATAAAACCAGTCCTCCTACCCCTTTACGGGGGTGGGGGAGGCAAATAAAATGAAAAGAGCGAACGAAGTACCGATGGGTCGTTTTGAAAACTGAAAGCGGCCGACGGGAATGTTGACATTCTAAACAAGAAACAAGTAATGGAATTTAAATTCGAACCTTTTTTGGTTCAATTTTGAGACGACAAGTCATTTTGACACTTTTGGATAACAGATGTAAGTGAATGAAGAGAAAAAAAATAAGTCTATTTTTTAGATAAAATAAGGTTACTGGATAATAAACGTTTTCGACAGGTCATTTAAAGGGCATTTCGTCATACGAATAAAGCCTGATTGAGTTAAAAAAACGTGTATGAGTTCATAACTCACTAGGTATTAAAGTTTAGTTTTTCCGATATTTTTTTTAAACAAATACATATATCACTCCTTAATGCAATTTATGCCCGAAATGTATCTACTTTCTACTACAACACATAATTACTTGTCACACTTAGTCATAAATAAACACGTAAACACCTCAGCAAAGGTTCTCCTAGTGAGGTGTTCACGAAACATACAGCAATACCCGTCCACAGTTCCACCTTTACAAACCTACCTTACACCCAACATAATAAAATTTCAAAATATATTATGTAAAAATGTTTTCAAAATATACCTTTTATATAAAAAAGTTAATAATTAGGTAAATACTGTAATATATAGAAATAAATAAATCAATTAAGTACTCTTGAAATGTTTGCGATATTGATACCATTTTGTCATTATAATTCTTTTTTCAGGAAATTAAATGAAATTAATTTGATTAACAAATTATATCGTAGGTTTTCAAGACTTGTCGAAATGGAATACCTTATTTACACACCAGTATGTTTATATATATTTTTTTCTTAACGCCCTCAATAAAAATGACTTATATTCAAGGTGTCTCGAAGAATACAGTGTATATGATAGTTTTGCAAAGTATACGTAATATGGGTCATAAACACGATTAATTCCATGAACTATGATATTTTTTTATAAATTATAACCATGAAACGTACAACAAAATAAATCGATGAAGGTTAAATGGACGGTGAAACAGTTAACCCTCAAAAGGGGTGAGATTTAATCGTCCGTTCGTTGATTTACAGGCTTTTAGAACAGAAAAATATGCTTTATTATATTGGGCACGTACTTGAATGACATGAAAATGGGAGCTCATGATTTTGGCCACATGAAAAACAAAATTAATATTCAGTGAAAAGAAAAAACTTCCATTCACTGAATTTTACACTCCCACTAGACGTTGGGGGTGTGTGTTTTAATATTTAAAATAGGTCTTAAACCCATATTTTGAAGGCTTATGATCGTTACATGAACGTGAATAGAAATATATATATTATTTGTAATAATATATTCAACTTTATGTAGCGACGCTAGCGATTAAATCTCAAGGGGTGCTTTACGTTAGTTTTACATAATGTTGCCTTTTTATAAAAAAAACGTGTTCTAAAAAGACTATTAGAATTTTTTTAGCCAGCTGTAGGCTCCGAGCTAAAATTTAGTTCAGTCATTTCTAAGAAAGAAAAATAAGCGCATTAAATGCTCTGTAACTTCTTTACATTCATTGATACGATACGATACGGTTATAATCCCAGCCAGGAGCACTCATGTCCTGGTGAGACTGGTACACCGAGGGGCACTGATTTGTTAGGACTTGGAACACATGCTCTGAGAATAGGAAAGAAGTTGGAGTTTAATTGACCGGTATTCATAGCAACCTAATAAGCCAATATTTGAGTTTAGGATGGGCAGGAATAAAGGAATGGATAGAGCGTTATATTTTTTTCTTCCTTTTCTTTATGTCTTCCTTCTTCTTGCCTCTTATCGGCTCTTCTTGGTCTTCTTCTCTATTTCTGGCTACTTTCGTCTCTCCTTGGATCTTGCATCTTGTCTATTCTTGTCTCGTAACTTCTTTATATTCATTGAGAGAATTAATCTGTTTTGTCTGATCAGAGGGACTGGCAGAGTAAAGCAATTCCATCAAAACTGACACCTGGGAAAGAACTGAGTTTCCACAATACACTAGTTTAGATTAGGGAGAAATTTTCAAGCTAACAAACACTCTCCGCGGATGATTTAAATAGTATTAATTTTTTTTTTTTGACAAAAATTAATTGTAAATGTAGGAAGTCATCGCCTCAGTTCTTATTTTTTTGTCCAACAGACCATTTTAGTTTTTGTCGAATCTCCACTTTCAGATTAAAAATAAAGTACAACAAATGAGTTAATCACTTAATTAAGAATTATTTAAACAATGAGACCTTTATCTTTACAAAAATAGCTTTATCTTAAACACCTATCATTATGTTTCATTGAAATAATGAAAGAAAACCTTCTCCTCCTGTACAATTTTCAAATGGTCTGTTAATACGAACTAAGACAAATACGAACTAAGGCTACGAAGTGGAGACGAAGCGGTTAGAAAAAGGCATGTTCTTGTAAAAAAATTTGTGTAGAAATATATATTTGACTGCTATTATTACATTACAAATAATAGGAAGCATACACATAAAACCCATATCCGGAGATCATAGAGTTTGAATACCACTCACTAATGCAATAAATGTCAATTATGTGGATAATACACTCTTCAATATAAACGGTGAGAAACTTCTAATGAGTAGGTACGTTTACAAAGTTCGGATACGTAAAACAATGGGCCACATTATTATTATGCAAGCGTATTTTAGTTTTGCAAATAGAAACAATAGATTTTCTACGAATTCAAATGTTTCTCATTCGGGTTCCATTATTATCCACATGAAAATATCAGTCAAAACAAAAAGAACATCCACTGCTCATTTCGCTAATATATTATTTCATTACGTCAATAAGTCACAAAAATATTTGATAGGAAACTTTCCCACTCATAATAATGCTGGGGTGTCTAGACCAGAGAAGTCCTTGACCTTAATACGTAATCCACCTTTGATAGTACCTACTTTAGTAGAGTTATCGGCCCTTTAAATTTTCCACGAGAATATTTATTTGAGTGGAACTCGAAACACGTGTTAGTCAAAAGGCAAAGACGAAATAATGGTAGGTATGATGAATAAAGAACGTGGATCAAAGCTTTATAGAAAATTTTAATATCAACGTGGTAGCATTTTGATTTAGAGCTATCATAGTTCACGTTGATTAAAATTTATTTAATACCGTGACGTTGCGTTTTATCATCAAAATTACAGGTAAGTATATTTCTGGATCTGTTTGTACATAAGAAGGTAAAACTATAAGTATATAATAATTAGTATGTAAAAAGTTGTGCAGAGCACTTCAGATGATTTTTCAGAAAAAGGCGCTATGCAAATTATCCAATTATTATTATTATATTCTACACGAAGGTTTGAGGTGTTAGGTTCCCAATGACATTGTCCATTGGTAGGTAAATCAATAGCATTTTGACTGTCATATGTAGTTGCAGGGAATTGTCTATATATTCGTGGACATCAAAAGTTATTGGAATATAAATAAACATGAAAACAAATGTTAAGTTTTTTTACAGGATGACGATTTTATAGAAATCGGTGTCTGAAGAAGTGAAGTGAGCATTGCTTCCGAAATTATCGGTTGTATGTAAAATGATTGAACGTTGAAACATTGATTGTTATTTTTGAAACATCAATTTTCTGAAATTTTGGCAAAGATGTTGATGCTGCGTCCAGTGGACCGTTTCTTCGCACCGGTATGCTCCATAATCCATGAGAAAGGTTGTCCACAATGTCCAGTGGTTTAATAAACAAAGAAGAAGCAGAAGTCGGGTTGAATTACGAAATAAAGTCGTCTTATTTCTCTCCACCATCCACTCATTTGAGATCTGCCTGAAAAAACAGACCCTTTTATTATTTTTGTTTGAAAACAAGAGGAAACAAAAAACAACTCAATGTTGCTTGTTCAGAATTTTCTGCACACGTGTTTTGACTTATTTTTTATAGTACATGCTTTGTTACGTGTTTATAAAGTTATTAAATTAAATTTTTAAATATGCAAATTTCAATTTGCACATATTAAATTTTCTTAAAGATTTTTCAGTTTATACTAACTTTTGATTATGAATTTATTGTACCTACTCCATCTCATTTATAATAATGTGACTTTTCTAGTATGATAAATTATTTTTTTATTAATTGGTACCTTTGAAACATGGAATTACGAAACCGCCTCATAATTTTGAACATTCGTTTGAAAATCGCCAATTATGGCTATGTAAATATTGGTAATTTAACGTGCATACAAACAACGTTGCAGTTATGCTAGTTCTTTTTATAAATAAGATCATTTTTAAAGAATGCTGAAACCGATATCACACTTATAAATATTACACAACATAAACGAAAATTAAAAAAAAAACCTTTTAAATTTAATTTCACAAAAATATTTACTTAGCTTATCTGAGCGGTATTACTAATCCAATATGTATCTCCCGTTTTTCACATATGGACATAACTTGCAAGCCCCAAACTTACTTTAATTATTTTTTAATAATAATATCACATAAAATAATATTTTATCTCCTTCGGAGTGGAGGACTCTTTAAGGGACGCCCTGACGAGAGACTACTTGATATTGTTAGAAATTTGATATAGCTAGATATATTTGGTGACTAGAAGTGATTAGCAAGATTCTTTCCCCTCCCCGACCCACTTAATCAAGCCTCGTAACATTCACCGTAACGTAATGACATAACCATGCATATTTAAAATAAAATAAAGTCACGAACTAAATACAGTCTGTCCTTCAAAAAAAATCTTGTCACCAAATCGCTGAATATTGATCAGGAATATTAACGTTATTTAAAAGTTGTATTTAAATCTAAGACAGCTCATACCACTAGTAGTATGGGTATCTACGCACACGCAGAGACCCGGCCTCGCTCCTGCCGAGTGGAAGAAATAAGGTGACACTTGCCGCACAGTGTATCGCCATTATTTTTATTATATTCCCGACCACGTAGTTATACTATTATTCCGTTATTCTCATGCCCCATCGCGCACCACGAGCCATATCAGAGGTTTAGGCCTGTTATACAATCATAATACGTTTTGGAAATATATTTATAAAATTTTTGTAAAATTTTTTTATAATATTTTTGTAATATTTTTTCATAATATTTTTCGTAATATTTTTTCATAATATTTCCATTTGGAAATATTTTACGCATTGGATATTGTACTATCAAAGCCATTGAAGTAGCTTATTAGCAGGTGTTTACTTATAATCATTGACCTTTGATTAGTCGCGTGGGGTCCATTAGACCATGGCATGGGGTCCATTGGGTCCAATGGACCCAGCTATTTTCGATAATTTTACGAGTACTTCAATATTAGTGCAGTCGGTGCGTACTCGTAAAAAAAGTTGTACAACGAGGTCTAACAATAGAAAAACAAAAACCAAATGTGGTAAACCTAACAAATTTATGTGTAATGGAACACCTTAAAAAAATTGTGACTCATGGGCCTAATAATCTATGATCTATGATTATTAGTGTATAATTGTTTGTTTTCTAGAAACCTTATATTATTTTGGTAAATTAGATGTTGTTTTTAAAGTTCCTATATAAAGTTAACACATTCGCTTATTTTATTTGTTTCTTTTTCAAAAGTAAACCCTGGTGCGTCAGACCCCATGCGACTAATAATGTAAGTAATTAGGCGCGACTAGTTAAAGGTTATAATAGCACTAATATAAGTTATGAATTTGTCTGTTTGTGTGTATAATATGATTTAAGAAACACATGTCATGTTGAATCAACTAGATATGAATATATGTACGTTGATTAATGTTTCAATGTATAGCATAATGTTTCAATGTATTGTTGAAAGAGAAAAATCGAAATTGTTGTAAATTGCCAAAACTATTTTTTTTAAATAACAGCAAACATTTCTGGGTTACGAATGACCTGACAATATTTGAAAGTCTCATATTACAATCATTATAAGCGGAATATGTAACTTGTGCAATGATCATAGAGGTATACTATAGAGGTGTTACCCCATACATAATTCTCCGAGATTCGTGTTCAAATCATGCACGAACAGGCCTTCGGGAAAGTGAATTCTAACTGAAGCCACCGCGTCGAAAGTCTCGGCCGTCAGACCGTCCTTTACTTTTACTCAAGCCCATGGTTTTATCCTTTTACATCCTGATTGTTGTACTAATAGAGAAATGGAGGTATTAACCTACGATTCCGTTGAACCAATTTATTCGCTAATTGTCTCATCTATGTATAACTACATCAATGGCGATGATAGAGAATTTAACCAGTGGAGGAATAGAACTTACGATTACGCGATGCCTGGGCGGTAACTCAACGCATTATGCAAATCAGCCACCGAAAGATCAATTATTATTATTTGGTAATTATTTATGATAAAATTTCACATAGAAAAATAAAACTTATTTACTGATGATCATGCCGTTTCACCGCAGGGGTTCTTCCGCGGATGTCCCCGACTATTTCGATCATTAACTTCATCTTCACTTATATTTTCCTTAATGCATTTCTACAAACAATACCTCAAACATTACCACAAACATGGGGCAGGGCCACAAAGTTTTTTTGTTTTCCATCGGTAACAGAAAGTAAAAAAATTGTGGTCCAGACCTAACCATTCACAAAATGTGTACTTATTTTTGTCGTAGAAGAACGGTCTTTACACCACTATATTTTTTCATCTATTCAACTTACCCAAACAATCTACAAAGATAAGAAGTAATTAAACAATTAAAACTTACATAGTTGACAATATCTCGGGCAAAGTCGGGTAACCGATGAAGAAGCCACTGTAAACCAGGATAACAGCAGCGCTATGGAGATGTTATGTTCGCACGGCTTGTTAAAAATATCATTGACTCTTTTGTGGGAGTCAATATCGGCTTACGATTTTCGTATCAAGTGTGAACGTGTCAAACACTCAGTGGGCTAAGAGAACCGTAAAGCCATCGTGGAACGCTTTCAATGGCGACCGATTCGGAAAGAATTCACGAAAAAATACACCTCAGGGTCTATCAAAAATCTCTGGAAGAAAATAATATAAAGTAAATCATATTATGTGAGTTGGATGTTTAGGGGAATGGTTTTGCTGGTAGGGTCTTGGATGTTTATTGTTTATTACTGGGGAAAAGACATTTTCATGAAAGTTTATTCTTATTTGCTGCGTACGTGGGGGTAATATTGATGTAGTTACATCTACTCCTGAGAAATTATATGAAATTCTTCACACCTTTAATATAAAATTTGATAGACCCTGTTTGATTTAGTACAAAAATGCTGTTTGATTTAGTACAAAATTATATTATTCCAGATAATTTCATTATTATTACATTAAATTTGTGTACCTGGTTTTGTTACAAAGCGAGTTCCCGGCATGCATTGCAATGACACTAATAAAGAAATTGTTTCTCCTGCGTGTCTTTTCCCATTCGTCCTGTTCCCCTTCCGCTTACCATTTCCCTCCCATGTCTTTTTCCCTCACGCGTTCATCCTCCACCTTCTCCGCCTTTCCTTTCCCCTCACCCGTGAACCAGCCTCCCGCGATCACCTCCCCTCTCCCGCATTCCCCTCCCCTCTTCCACGTTCCATAAATTCAGTCCCGGTACATTCAAATTTTCAAACGGCCTGCGTGCCACCCATTGCATTTTTTTACAAATTTTCCTTTTTCGTATGTTACAAATATTCATTTTTGTACATTATAAGAACAAGCAATCAAATTTGATTAGACTTAAAGTATTCAATTTTGGTTGGTGCCATGGGTAAGTAGGTAGGTACTTCGATTAAATTCATTAATTTAAAGAGTTTATTCGAAAATTTAATTTTGATTGAACAATATATGTTTGAAAATGTCATTCTCAAATCGTGAAATTATTGACAGTTTCGCAAGAGTTTTTGTATTAATTAAAAAACTTTTCAGATTCATTTTCATGTGGTTGTAATAATCCAGAAACCTTTGCGAGGATGGAAAGAACGTATTTTGAAAGTTTCAAACATTTCCCATGCGTAATGTAGCAATGCATAGACAACTCATTTATATACATATATATATTTATAAGCAAGCATATTTTGATTCTTATATACACATAGATACGCCTCAGTGATATAATTTCTATAAAATTCTAACGTATTCGTGGAGCGTTAAATATTTTTTTTATTTAATATAAATATTTATTTTTCGAGGCAATATTACAAAAAAGTTGCAAAAACTTTTTTTTTTTACTATTCATAAATTATGTCGAAGGTTTATTTGTTTTCAAAGACACTAAACTAAATGCCATTCGAATAGTAAGAACATTCCTCAATTTATATGTTTGTTTCATAGGCTTTTTAAAACTCAAAACCTTTTTTCGATTTCAGTGTACACTTATATAACATATTATCATGGAAAATGTGGGGAAAAGAGGTTTATACAATCTCGATGGGTTGCTTAGAAATTTAGTTTATGAAATAGTAGAGCATGAAATTTCAACTACCTTTATGAGTTTGAAACCAGGCATTTGTAGGGCATGGAATTCTGGATCCGACGATCCTGGGGAGACCGATTTTCGAAGAATTTAATGGGTGGTCTGGGGGCAAATCCTTTGGACAGCTTGCAAGACAAACACACTAATATCACAAGGGCAGACAAAAGCACTATACTCTTTGCCTCTGACCAAATACCCCTTTAAGACTTGTTCACATCATGAGCACAGGAATAGAATATAATTATAGGATCTCAAAGTAGTGGGACACATTCCAGAAGTAAGATATCATGCAAGGAGTACCGATAACAGGCTGCGTTGTTTTAGATGCAAAGTGATAGAAATATTAAATTTTTAATTAAATGAAGACAATATTAGCGAAACTCAATCAAAATGGGATGGTCCGATGCTCTGTGGGGAACCCGCTTGCACAGCGCAGGTGTAAACTGTGTGCCCTAAAGTTAAAACTTAGACTTACGGATTTCAATACTTCGTTTGTATGGAAACACTATGATATGAAACAAAATCTGATGACAGAAAAATCAGAAAAAGATATTGGTTCCCCTGGGACACGAACCCAGATATCTTAGCATTTATGACCAATACTCTACCGATTGAACTATGGAACCCATTTCCCATTCGGTCACTTTTAACTGTACCATACTTCGACTAAGAACTACCAACACTCCCAGAGGAACAAATATCTTTTTCTGATTTTTTTGTCTTCAGATTTTGATTGAGTTTCGCTAATATTGTCTTCATTTAATTAAATATAATAATTTGAGTTTTTATTCATAAAGTTAAAATTAAAAATAAAATAAGAAATATCAAATTAAATCACTTAATCCTTTTAAATAACCTGTAGATACTATTTATTTAAACTCTACACTAAAATATAAAGTTTTTATCACTAGACGTATAATTTATGTTAAAAATTAACGACGGTATTTAGGACAGGATAAAACGATTCATTGACAGATGATCCCCCGATATTTAGCTCCCCAGCTTTTACTCGTATATAAAATGCAGTAAGTTTAGGGAAAATGATGTTATACCTACTTACACAAAATAAATGTGTGCAGATAATACACCGCCAAATAAAAAAAATTGACAAGATACAGTTAAATAAACACCAATTTCAAATCGACTTACCTTGACTTAGTACCCTTTTCCTTGGTATCTATTTTCAAAAATATAGTCGATAGTCTTTTTTTACTTTTAGAGCAAAAATCACACAAAATCCCCGCGCACACGCTACGGACGCCATGCGCCTCCTGAAAGCTTGGTGCCGCGGTCCCCACACTTCTAGCTTGCTAGAATATGTTCGACATTCTTTGTAAGTCTTTCGGCTCCGAAGATATTGGCGTGGCCCAACAAGCCCCTTGGTTCAACTAGCCCCGCCCAACCCTACTTGTGAGAAGGCTGTAATAACATACCTCAATAATAATAACCTTTTCAGCATAATACTATTTTTCTGCATGGGTTCTTAAGCCTTAAGGCTAAAGGAGGAGGTAGCGTAACACGGCATAACTCCCCAAAAATAAATAACAAAAATTACCTCAATAAGAACCAAATTGTGTCATCACTCAGGAGTAAATTTAGTTTTACAATATATTTGTAGAAAATCATCAAATAACAAAATAAATATCTTTCTTCTCGAAACATGTAATATAATTCAAAGTCAATGATCTTAAAATTTATACCAATAAATATGTTGTATCCCTTACCGAAACTCGTACAAAATTAATCATAAGTCGTTTTGACATAACGCCGATAAGTCCAACTAATGTTTTTTAGTATCGGAATGTCAACGAAGATTTCCGACATTACATCGTCGTTATTGATCGCTTACCAAGCAACGCGCGACGGACCTTGATTGTATTGGAATAATTTATTAAACCAAATTCAATAACATGTAAATTGATAAAAATGCCACGAGAAGAATATTTTGTGCGTTGATAGTTTGTTGATCGGTTTGTTATCAATTTATTAATATTCTAGCTACTGAACTACATTATGTTTCAATATATGGTATCAATTAAAGACCTCCACAGTGTTCTAGGGTTTATTCATAATTCCTAGTTATTTCTCTGTTTGATTTTGAAATCGATATACAAATAAGTGTTAACTGCATTGTAACTAAGTATTAAATACCCCAAATTACCTAAAATTTGAACTTTGCGTATTGTGATTTTTTCGTTCAGCATGGTGGATATTAGAAAAACGGTTTTTGAGATATCAAATAAAATTTATTCAAAAAACAAATTTCGGTAAACAGTATTAAATCTTTAATATAAATAATAATTTATCGTGTTTTTTCATTTTATTTCTTATTATTAAACATTTTTTATATGATTAGAATATACGACGCAAAGAAGTCGGGGACGCCCGAGGAAGACATGGCACGATCAAGTGAATCAGATACTCGAGTCGGGCCATATCAAAAGTCAGAATAATAGAAGATAATGTATGAGACGATGTATGAATGTGAGTGAGGCAAATAGTGTGTGCCAAGACCGAGTTGTTTTGCGGTCCGTCCTCTCTGATGCTTGAGGCGTGATGGTTAGTTAGTTAGTTAAACAACTTGATGGAAATCCATCGTTATAAAATAATTTTATTGTTTTATAAGGTATCCTAACCTTACAAAGTTATTTACACATTCTTAATTTAATTGTTCGTTGGAAATAAGGTTAATTTCCTGTAATTATACAGACATCTTCTAAGCTTGAAATACATCTTACTTATTAAGTACTTATCATTAATCATTTTCAACGTACCTCATATTTATGTTAAGTTATTAACATATATTATTATATAAATATATTGATTTATTTTTCATTGCGGCAATATTGTATTATTTACACATTTACAGGATCACATTGTTTGCTTTGTAATTTTCACATGTTCTCAAATTCTATTTTCTATTATTTTCTCTTTTACACGCTGATCAGAGCTGTCTTCTACTTAGTAAACACAAACAAACTAATTTACATATCTTTTGAACTTGAAATATACTTTACTCATTATATACCTTAGTCACATATATTTTTAATTAAATAAAATAAGTAATAAGTACCTTTATTTCGTATTCTAAAATTGTATTATTTACTATCCTTTGCTGTTTTACACGTTCATGTCGCTTTATTACTTATTCAGCTCTAATTTTTCTTTTTTTTTTAAAGAAAGACAAACATTCCGACAGTGAGCCGAAAATGTTGCTTGAATCGTGAGGACTTAGCCAGCCGAGGAATCGATCACGGAAATCCTGGGTGGGTAGTTCATGCCTTATATTTCGTTACGTTATGTACAAGCCGAAAGGTGTTAATGTTACAAATAAATAAATAATTATGTTATTAGAATAAGTGAACAATAATAATCTAAATGATCTGATATATTTCACTGATGGGAATAACCTTAAAAAAAGTATAAAAATAAAGTTTTTCTTATAAAAATTAAATAATTATGTTTTTTTTTTCATATTTTTATAAACAGAAAACAGGTTTTTAATATTACTAACTTTCTTATCACTAAATAAGAAGAAAGGAGAATTTATAATTTGCTCCACGGAATTAAAATGTGTTAGCAAATTACTGTTATCACGTGATATTTTAATATCATTTATCAGTTTGACAATTTGTGTTACCTATTTACGAGTTGTCTACCGAAACAAGAATTTTTAACAATTTTATGAAGAGATTATGAAATTAAATTTTCGCTTGAAAAAATTCTATTCTTGATAGAATTGGCGTTTGTTAAAAAATGCGGAGTCCGCAAGCATCAATCTTGTTTTCAATATTTCAAAATTCACAATTTTTGGGGAGGACCAAATGATTCCGCTTGAGGATTGAACAAAGCCAATTTTCCCAATGATATGATGAGAAAAAATTGGACCATCTGAAATCGTTCAAACGTGGCCATTCGTGTGTCAAACACAGTGGAACCCAAAAACTCATATGTTAGGGAAGTAATTTAGTTTTTGCCAAAAGCCAAAGTGATTCCGGTTGCGAAATGCGGAGGTTTTTTTAGATAGTTGTTCAGTTCATTTATTAGTCAATCTCAAAAAACAATGTTTTTTTACAATGAATTGAAGCTCTGAAACGTATGTAAATTAATTTTCGTCTCATTATATGGAAACAGTAATTTTTATACACTCAGTTAGTTAATAAAAAGTGTTTTTACATTGCAACTTGCCATAAAGAGATCAAACGAACAAAAATAATTAATACTTATGAGGCTAATGATTTTATAAGAATAAACCCTGTGAGATATATAATAGAGAAATAATCTCTGTCTGAAAAAGATGTATTGTGATGAAAACGGTAATGTACGAATATTTGGTAGATTCAATTTCAAAATTAGGTGGCACCTTTTTCTGTAGGTTTTTTTATATTTCATTCTTCGAATGCAAAATTTTTTTCAATAATAAATTAACATAATTAATTATTTTTAATTAAATTTATTAACGCCCTGAAGACGCAACATCCGGACCCATCGTTGAGGAACTTAACCGCCAGACCTATAGAAGTATAGAGATCGTATTTTTTTCAGATTAGCTCCACACAGGAGGCTATGAGGAAAAAAATCTTCAGGGCCTATATCAACTTTGGTGAAGGATATTTTAAGGGAAAGGAAGGAGAAGAAGTTCTGGAAAAGAAAAGGGTATGAGGGATGGGTAGGAATCTGAGGGTTAATGTTCCTAGGAGTAACGGATGTATGAATCCATCCTTCCCAGTGCGGTGCAATGCGATGGGATGGGAGAGTCCGGTTGGAGATGTCTAAGGTAAGGCTCCATCAACTGATCTCTGTCAATCAGGCCCACCACACAAAAGGCGGGCAAACGTATTGGCAGCCAAGACCTAGACAAACCTCTCCCAATGAATCCGGGCGCCAATGCTAATAGACCAAACTTAGCGAACCACTTGGGGTGACCTATGGCAAGGGCGTTATCCAATAAATGGTTCCCGGAGCGGCGCACAGTGGACGGAATGAAGAAAAAACACGAATTAATTCTTTGCTGACTAAATATTAATGCAATGTTTTTTTTTTAATCTTATTAATGAATTATAACTACTAGCAGTTAAAAATCCGCTTTGCAGGTTTATTTCTGCTAGGCCCTGCGGGCGGCCTTTACTTCGGCTTCGCCTGGGCGAAGGGTTTGGGTGTAGGTAACCATTTAATAAATCCGATAAAAACTGCTACGCAGACGTAAGCCTATTAATACTGTTATTTTGAAGAAAAATATATTAATTTATTCTTGCGTAGAAATTTACAACAACGAAATAATAAATTTTGAAGATATACAAATATCTAGGCAAATAAAACATATTAATTTTAAATTTTACATATTATATTTCACACTATGAACACAAAAAGACGGGCAACAATTAGGTTCATTCATATTTTAATCGAAAATGGTAGAAAATCTAAGTGCTAAAGGTGTATCCGTTGTCATTGGAGTCTAAATCATCGCTCAAATTTCCAAAACCATTGGACAAATTCTTAGCGGACTTAAAACTTAAGTAGGTTAATAGAAAAAAATTTTAGGAAGTGATCGCAAATTGCAAATTCATTTCTTATTATCTTTGGAGTTTCTTTTTGAAATTGTAATCTGATTTGGTCTGCAGTACCTTGTAGATGAAGGCCGTGGGTTTTGCCATATAATAGTAATGCTTTTTGTGTTTCCTTCGCTGTAGAGTTGAAGTGGCACCAACGACGTTGTAGGGAGATTAGAGAGATCATGATATTTTCCATTACTATATATACCTTTGCTTGTAGTGACTGTGACTACCATAACCATCACAGCCCCATTTGTACAGACTTATTTCTGCTGCTAACTGGAGTTCATCAAGAGTGCGAGACTCTAACAGATCGTTCAATTTTTTCTTCCTTGATCTAGAACCGATTTCTTGAAATACTTTTATTGGTCTACCCCAACACTTGGACACAAATATCATTTCTTGCAACCACTCTAAATTATGTTGTTCAAACCTCACAATAACAACTGCGTTTTTTTCTCCATTTATTCATTGATTGTAGTGAAAAATACTTAAGAGTTTTGTAAAATGTAGGGCTTGAAATATTCGAACCTGCCACTATGTGGTATTTTTATGTTAGATAATTAATTAAAAACTTCTTTTATTTCACAGAAGTGGCAATTAATATACCCCGTACATTTAATACCTAATAATTCTCTCCGGGGAATGCATACAGGTCTTCCTGAAAATAACAAAATTGTTCAAGAGAGGAGAAAAAAGGAGAACAATTTATATATCACATGAAAGGTGAAACTTCAGTCTACAATACGTATATACTCATAACTGGGAGCAAACGATGTTTTGTTTCTAAATGCTAATTGAAATGAGCATTTCAACAGCAAAAAAATACAAAAATAGTGGAACATTAGATGTTAGTTCAAATGTCACACATATGTGATATTGATGTAAAGTTTAGTAAATTAAATAAAAAATACCTTGAGGAATAGCACCCATAACAAACTTTTGTAAATATATTGAAATGTGACATAATACACAACCGTCTCTGCCCATGCATAGGAGCGAACTGAAAAAAGCGATGCCGAATATCCAATTTATGACACACTTCGCGGCCTTGCCAAACTTCCGTCAAGCGCTATTAAAAAAATTAAATAAACACTAAAAAAAATATAAATATTTAAAACATTAACTTTTGCAAAAACCACTTAATTCGGGTTTTTTCTCCATTTCGTCCACCGTGCGGCGGTCCTCAAACCCGCCTCCCACGGTCTAAAATATGTTTCAAAATAAAAGTGAACATCATGTACTAGCATGCGTATGCCTGCCCTTTAAAGGTGCTCGGGGTAACATAATATTATTTCGATAACATTATTACCGTTTTCTTCTAAAAATTGAGATTTGGGTCAATCGTAATATAGGAGGGTACTTCTTCTCACATTAGATACTTCCCCAAAAATATTATGAAATCCTATTATTTTTTTACATATTTTCCCCTTTGCAATGTCATCGTTCTTCGCCGCAGAATGCTCCGAGAATTTGCCGCAGAAATAAATTCACTCTGTATTGAAGTTCACATTCTCTCGTACAACCCGTCCCATTAAATTTTTTTGTAGGTAAACGTGAGTTAGATCACGTTAAAAGTAGGAAAAATAGTTATGGTGGAGAAATTTGTGGGTTTATCTTTTACGACCGAAAATTAATCGAATCATCTTTGTACTTCGCTTTTTGAAGTGAAAACTTCTTTAGCACCGTTGTGATTTGAAACTAGATGAAAGGGAAAAAGAGACAAAAAACATAAGTCCATAGGATATAGAATGCGAGAGAATGAGATAGCAATAAAATACTTATTTATTTCAAGAGTGCTCGGTTCCAATAGAATACGGTAAGTCCAAGGTCCAACGCATTTTGGTAAAGTGGTATAAAGCGCCTGATGAACCTCAGCGGCCAGACGTTCAGCGGACCAAGGATAGAATCCTGCGAAATAAAATAAAAAAATTATATTCATATTTTTGTAAAACTAAAATTCAATTCTCAAACCATTCTAAAATGAACAGGCAAAAGAAAACACAAAAAGCGAAGTCTAGCGACTCCGAAGAAAAAAATACGAATACTTATAAGATGATTAAATACTTTGGTAAAGGTGTACCGGAATTCGACGATAAAAATATGGAAAAAAAATCATACTTCATTAATTGCTCGCTCTGATTGTTTACCTTCGATTTTTATAAAAGTTGGGTTAAAAATGTAATTATTTTTGTTACAGCACTAGAATTTCATCTTTTTTAAGAGACATTAACAGAATATGACAGTCCCAGTATTATGCTACATATTGCATAAAAGAGGAAGGTTTGCGGACATTGAGTAAAATTGTTGTCTATTCCAAAAATTCATTTCAGGATTGAAATCTTGCAACAGAGGGTACAAAATGAAAAAATCTTAATTTTTGTAAACATATTTAACATTCCGCTATTTATTTGAACTCCTTCCTCGGCCATAAAACTAATTTAATTAATTTTCTTCCTTTAAAACACCGCTTAATCAACCGGCTATCCCATATTACGTGTACAAAGAGTACTTCGTACTTCATGTATAAAACTCCGAATCTCCTCTATTTCCACATTCCTCCGGGAGGGTAGTTCCTAGTCAGCGCGATTTAAAAGAAACATTCTATCTTCCGAACATAATACTACAAAGTTTTTACATTGCATAGATTTGCTGGATAAGTGTATGCAGAAAGAAAGAATAAATATGCTTTGTGTTATTTTGCTTTGAACTTCATCAAAACAAAAATGCCGCATCTGTGAATAGGGAGCGTATCGTAGAACAGAAGGGATGCGGTGGGGGCAGGGGGAGTACGATAAAGAATACTTGGAAAAGCGCAAGACTTGTTCTTTGCACCGTTATCAAAAGAAAATGGGAAAATGGCTTGTGTCTGCATTACGCGAGCATCGAGAATTTGTTTGGTAGGGGATAAGAATACATAATATTTAGATAAACCTACAGAGATAATACGAGTGGAGGTATTTATGTACAATCTATCAGTGGCGGGAGTCTAAAGTAACGAATTTAGAGGGAAAAAAAACATATTAAAAAAAAATGATAAAAAAGTCCATAAAAATATAGGGTGGAAAGATTTTTCACGGCTTTTGGGTCATGCAAAAAAATTCTTTTCTCGACACATTTGCACAGCTTTTGATACTTGCGTCATTTCCTGGAAGGTAAACTCATCCAGAGATGTAGTGTATTTTAAAAATGCATGCAAGTTATATACTATACGTATGGTCCTGGAGAAGGTTAGATATAGTTTACTATTGTGTGTTCTCAATAAGGTGGTTTAGAACTACTTAATTTTCTTCTTTTTTTTCTTTTTACATGAATACCGCACAAGACTCCCAACTGCTACCGTCTGGAGCCAGTGGGACTATGGCATCCCCAATTGGAGTATGTTGTGAGGATGAAGGTAGTGGAGAGGGGAAGGATATAGGAAAAAGGAAGGTGGGGAAGTACCAGGCTATTCAGATCTGGTCACCAAAAACGGCTAAAGCCATTTCAAGTAACGTTTCAATTCTGAATGGTGGTTTGACACCAGGGCGATACTCAGAGTATCTTTCACTCTGGAACTTGCCGCAAATATACTAAATATTATTTTTAATGAATAAATTGTGAAATAACACAAATTAATCATCAAAAAGTATTTTAGAGAATGTCACACTAAAAATCACACTTATTTTTCTTCCTACTGAATACATCTATGTTTGTATCTTTTAGTTTAAAGGTCTGATTGCCATGTGTCTGTATTAACTGCACCTATATATTGAAATACATGACTATAGTAAATAGTAATTGTACATATATGAAATGTATTAACTGCATTGTATTAACTGTACACGTGACTGTATTTGTACATATATGAAAAAATGTAAACTCTTCTTCCATCCACAAGCTAATGCTTTTAATGGAAGACCAGTAATATTATAATATGTAGCAATTTTAAGATAAACAAATAAAAAAATAAATAAAAATAAATAAATAAATAAAAATGTATTGACCACGCCGGGATTCGACCCCGCGACCTTCTGAATGCGAGTCAAGAGCCTTACCACTGGACTACGCCGGCCGTCGAAAAATTATTTATATGTGTTAAATTATTAAAAAAAAAATTAAATTAATCGGTTTTTGTCGAGCTCATGGTTTTTCTTCAATAACCAAACAATTACGTAAACCAAATAAAAGAGTGAAAAAAAATTACTTTGTTTCAACCACTATTTTAAAACTAAATATCTACGTGTTTCAGAACCAATAGTTTTTTATCTGATACATAATATACTGGAAATTAAAATGACGTGTTATTGTAGCCAAAACTATTACAGTGTAAATTGTTAGGCATTACCTATTTTATATTAGAATTATTATTAAATATGTACTTAACATATCGATAAAATAAAAACTTCCATAAATTCCAAAATATTATAATTCACTTTAATATTATTTTATCGAAAATATTACATTTTGTACACACCGCCATTTAATCAAAATTAACAACATGTTTCGAAACCAGTGGTTTCTTCTTCACGAGAAACACACATTTGAAATTAATAAATACAAGGGCAGTTAAACAAGTACAAACAAATAATTTCCTACTGACTTCAATATTACAATGATTAATAAGATGTTATTTTTATATCAAATAATAAAAAATTACGTAAAAAAATTCGATTCTGTTATGATAATTTATAAAAGTTTTTGATAAATACAACAGTTACTTATTTTATAATAATTTGATTTATTTCATGAATATTTTGAATAGAAGTAAACGCATTTTGGGAGACGGTTATGGGTACTGCCGCCCCGGGAACCATTTATTGGATAACCAACACCTCTGCCATCAGTTCGCCAGTAGTTCGCTACGTTTAGTGACTAAGCAGGGGTGCCCGGATTCATTGGGTCAGGTTTGCCCGGATCTTGCCCACCAACTGCGTGGCAGGATGAATCGGGTGAGACTGGATGAGGGAGATCTTCTGACCTCTCTAGCTCTCGGAATATTGCCTTTCATTAGGGATGGATTCATATGTCCGTCACGTCCGGACAAACTGACCCCCAGATTCCTACAAATCACTCATACCGTTTTTTTACAAGAACTTCTTCTCCTTCCTTTCCCTAAAAAAACTTTCCACACAATATCCCCAAGATAATGTAGGCTCTAAGGGGAATTATTTTCCTCAAGGCGTCCTGTGTGGAGTTAATCTAAAATATATATTTTTTAAATTACACCATTATGTATCGTCAGCCTATGCATATTGGCAGATAAAAGTCAATTTGAGATAGCAATGCTTCATAAATTTGTTTTTGACATAAAATATGTAAATATTGTGCTTATGGTACTGCGTGAACAAAGGAAGATATAAATACATACATTAGAAGAGTTAATGCCACACAAGTTGAGGGAAATTATTTTTTTCAAGGCCTCCTGTATAGAGCGAATGTAAAAAAAGCGCACGCCACTGGAAGATTCGCAGGATTCACTGTGCATAATGTAATAAAAACATGATAGACGTGTTTGTCTTGTATATTTGCGTGAAACGACGTACGAGAATTCGGTAAAATAACTCGCGTTTCTTATTCAGAATTACTACATTTGTAGGCAGTCAATCACATCTCTTTATTGTGAATTATACCCGTATTTAAATATGGAGACGTCTAGAGGAGACACGCTAACATCAGTCGAATGAGAAATTTGAGGCAGTTCAAGTAAGTATTGTAGACAAGTTTATATGAAAAGAGGGGAAAAGAAGTTTGTGACTGGATAAAAAAATATTATACCTAATTATTGACAGCTTTAGATAACATTGTTTACATTTACTATAACCTCAAGGAAGCTCTGCAAAAATGATTTTAAAATAGACCGGAATCTCATTATTGCGAACTAATATTATCTTTTTTCTTTAATAAACTATCAATAGTCTCGCTCTTATATCCATTGTTCTTTGCTATGATTCAAACATTCATAAAATTGATGCAGGTTGATTTTTACCCTCAGGAGGTCGTGCATGGTTAATTAATAAAATCCTAAGGCCTTTATCAATACGATATTGACTAAATCCGTCATCCTATTATCTATGGTCAGTCAGCGAAATTTGCGAACATATTATGTCGGTCGGTTGACAAAAGCCGCCGGTTTTAGCGCGGCATCCTGAGTGTCAGATATGTTATCGATATACAGAACTTTTTCAGTAATGCCGTTCGTTATGCAAAATAACTGACTTACTAATGTATGGAGGTGAACTAACGAAGTTTTTAGAGTTGAAAGAAATCATCTAAGACGCGATAATTAATTTAATAACGATATTTAATAACGACTTAATAATTCATCGAAGCGCGATCAATAGTTTCCATTCTCCAGCTTAAAGAAACGAAAGTTGTTAGTTGTTAAACAAATATGACTAAAGATCTCATAAATTATTTAACTCTATGCTAATTTCATGCTAAGTGGTGCTAATGTAGTAAGTATTTTTAATTTACGTAGTCGTTTGACGTTTAGACATGTAAATCCATAGACAGATCCGCCAGTGGTGCCATCGTGTAACATTTTATTTTATCTTGTCAATATCACTTCGGCTGTCAACAATGCAAACGTATTTAATTTTTTTGAAATTTCTAATCGTCTTTTAAAAGTCCAGAAATCCGTAGGAAAATATTTTTTAATGGATACTTTCAACTTCACAAAACCTACAATTATAATATTTTCCATTTCCTGTAACTGTCACTCGTTAATCTACAACCGACCCTTCGGACTAATAAAAAAAATTATTTTTATAATCGTCATTCTCATTATTTTGACTTTGCAGTATAGTGTCAGTTTTGGGGTTTTAAAAAAACTTTAAACTCTCCCCCTTCATGATTATACCTTCTTCTTGACAGAGCAGGTAATCCTTCAGCAGGATGGAGCACCAAGCCATTACGCAACAATTGTTCGCGATTACCCCAACACCCGCTTTTCCGGTCTGCGGATTGGCCGCCGAGTGGCTCATTTGTTATGGACAGCGCGTTCACCTGATTTAACACCCCCGGACTTTTTACCGTCGATTAATTAAGTCTGAGAAGAATAAGAGATCGTATTAGAACAAGACTAAGAAAAAGTATTACTTACTGTCTCACTAACAACCTCCATGGCCGAACGGTTTAGCTCCTTGACTCCAAATTCTGAGGAACAAATTCGAAACCAAAAGGGACAGCTTCACCTTCTGAGTCCTAACTCTCACAAGAAATAACAACTTATAAAAAAGGCAAAACATGACTAGAACGTGACTAAAAACAAAAACCGACACGCTAGTGGTCGATACCTATATTATACTAAAAAACATTTGCACTAGTGTCAAAATCCATAGTGGAAATCGGGGGATAAGTTCATATGGACAGAAAGTCGTCCGGCTTCCTCTTAATGACCAAATCTTATTCGCCATGTTGGTAAGGCTCAACTTTTCAATTTTCGATCTCCTTACCTACCTTTTTATAAAGTTTTAACGTCTCAGTTTATAAAGATAACACCGGGTATTCTTGGTTACGTGTGTTGGATAGGGAAGACGTGATCATATGAATGATTGTGTAGTTTTGTTAATTAATTAATTTCAGAAAAAAACTTCCGGCTAATTTGAATGATTGATTGATTCAAATACCCTGCAATGGGGTTTGCTCTCAAATTTGCTGGGCACCTACCAATAAGTCTTAACCTATCCTTCCTATTAATGTTAATTGGGTGTTGAGTTAATTCATTCGCATCTGTAATAATATTATCGTAATCGATAAGCTTTGGTCCTTCCCAGAATCTACTCAAGGAACAAAAAATAATAATACAGCAAAGACAAACTCAGTATGGCTGATTTGATCGAGATGTTTACTATTATCTGTATTATTCATCCTAGAAATATCGTGGGTTTATAGATTAGGTAATTTCATACATCTGTTTCAAGAGAGAACTTGTCATCTTCAGACATCAGGAGGTCTCGCCCAAAGTTCCAAATGCAGCCTTGCCGGGAAACTGCAAAGCTGTCCGAAAGGATAACTAGAAAAGCAACACGCCTCAATTCTCATTAGTTAACCAACAATGTTATTGGCCAAGAGAAGCTTATAAAGCGTGAATGATTTTTTTAATGTAATTTAATAAATTTATTAAAATCTGGTGAAGATTTTTTAATATGACCTACTTGTGGAAATCTTGTACCTTGTACGCACCAAGTTCATTTTCTTAGTAATCAGCATAATATCTTGCCTTCAACTCCTGCAATGTGGCAATTAAATGAAAGATATAAATATAAGGAAACCACAGTATTATGTTTATGGTTTCTCGCAAGAAGTGAAGTTATTTAATTTTACTCCGAATTATCCTCAGTTAAAGTAAATTGTTTAATGTTCAAAACGCGACAGTTTTGTACCTGCTATCTCAGCTATTATCACAAGCAATTTCGCAAAAAGCAGTAAGATGAGCACTAAACCAAAACTAGGGAGCTAATAAAGGTTCTGTATCTTAACATCATCCTGTTGTGAGGAAGCTGCAATCTCAAGGTAGATCTTTATCCAAACAACCACTTGAATTTACTGAAACACGCGCAAAATAAACACAAGAACAAAAAGAGGCAAGAAAAAAACTTACACGCATTTTAGATGACAGATAGCATTGAAAAGTTATTTTTACAAAGTTTCACGTTACTTCCTTAATAATTATTTGAGTCGTGACGTATCTTCAGCGTGTGATTAGCATACAAACTGTAGAAGATGTAATTTCTTAAAACAAACAGAAATATTTTTCCCTTTTATTACTAAGCCGCTTGGAGATTAGGAGAAACATTTTCTTCAATTCCTTTGAGTAAATAAGTTTGTGACGTCACTCCTGAGGTGATTCCCCTAAACGAAGTTTCGCAGTCACGTTGGAAATTTATTCCCTTATCTTGTTTTGTAGTCCATGACTCCAAAGTGTCTTATTTGTTGGAGCTTTACGTACAGCGACGCTGAGTTGGATAAAGTTGTGTTATTTGTACCTTGTTAAACTCTTTTTGGAACGCACATTTTTTACAAACATCTTTGAAAGCGAGGGGTAAAAGAAAAAAGTACCTTTGTCGCAGGTAATGTAGCATGTATGTTATACGTGTATAAGGATTCCACTTCTACACGTGTTTTATGGACTGAATAATTTAAAATATAAATTTCTCTGGAAATCCACAACTTCGTCTAGCTCTAGCTTAACCTCAAACAAAACTACTCTGAACGACTGTTCAAACAACTTCCTTACTTTAAAAGTTATCTTTTAAGTAGATTTCCTTTGCCTTTCCTCAAAAGTGAGTGCAAAATAAAAAAAATTAAAAACATTCTCTCTTTTAAAAAGCATCTCGGATTAAAAAAATGGCATGTTTTAAATCATATTTAAAAAAAAAATCTTCTAAGTGAGAAAAACCTCAAATTCTAATATTTAATAAAAAAATTAAGACAATATTAGCGAAACTCAATCGAAAGTCTGGAGACAGAAAAATCAGAAAAAGAACATCTGGGACTCGAACCCAGGAACTTTCGCTTTCCGGGCGACAGCTCTGACCACTGAGTTAAGGTATCTCTATCCGATTCGGTCATTTATAACTGTATCATACTTCGACTAAGAACTACTAACAATTATCTCCATTTTTCTTATCTGCTATCTTTATGTATGATTGCAAGATTCAAACCCAAATTAAATGCTATCTAGATAGTGTCTGAATAAATTTGTAACCATTTTATTTTTAATATACGACATTTTGATAGCTCAGTGGTCAGAGCTCTCGTCCGAAAAGCGAATGGTGCGGGTTCGGGTCCCAGAGGTGTCAATATCTTTTTCTGATTTTTCTGTCAAATAACAGACAATTGAATAATATACAATAAAATATGCGTTAAGAAAAGTGGAGATAATGTCGGTAGGTATTAGTCGAAGTATGATACAGTTAAAAATGACCGAATCGGATAGAGACACCTTAACTCAGTGGTCAGAACTGTCGCCCGGAAAGCGAAAGATCCTGGGTTCGAGTCCCAGATGTTCTTTTTCTGATTTTTCTGTCTCCAGACTTTCGATTGAGTTTCGCTAATATTGTCTTCATTTTTTTTATTTAATATTAGAATTTGAGGTTTTTCTCATATAGAAGATTTAAAAAAAAATATATATAGTTAAAATAATACTACAGAATTTTTGCGTTTGCATTTCATAAATCTACTTAAAAGATAACTTTTAAAGTAAGGAAGTTGTTTGAACAGGCGTTCAGAGAAGTTTTGTTTAGCCACATTAGCTCAGTGTCAGAGCTCTCGCCCGAAAAGCGAAAGGTGCGGGTTCGAGTCCCAGAGGCGCCAATATCTGTTTCTGATTTTTCTGTCTCCAGATTTTCGATTGAGTTTCGCTAATATTGTCATCATTTTTAAACATGTTTATAACAATTGAGTATCCGGTTACACTTATCTTGCGTTAATGACTTTTTACACAACTACAGCAAAGAGGTAGATATAATTCACAGAATATTAATTTGAAACTTAATTTCTACATTGAGTTTAAAATCCAACGTGACCGAAAGGGGTTGTAACGTTCGCCCCCGACGTTGAAGCGTATAAAACGTCCCTTAATAAAATTAAACGCCCTTTTCAAGAACAAAATCAAAAGTTTTATTAGTTTTGACATAAACGTACCATCAAATAAAATAATAATTGCGTGAACTGGTACTTTGTACTTTCTCCGCGTTATTCCAACTCGTTAAAATGATGAAAGAAAGAAAATTTTATTTTTAATCTCGGTTCTGGTGAAATTAATTTCAATTAAACCTTTATTTTTCTTTCATTTTCTCATTTATGTCTATGAAAAATACATAACTCGATGGAAGTTGGGGAAGCATTCAAATGGAAAAGTTTACTTAGCATTCCTATCCGTTGGCCGCGCGCTGGAGAAGAAAGCAACATTTCCACCGACCGAATTAAGATTGTAATAATAAAGGGTAACCATTATTTATTTATCCCTAAAAGCTCGTAGCTTTTCCATTATGCTTACTGTGCTTTCGTAATTATTTTATTTTCAGAAGGACTTTAAAAGAAACATAATTATAAAAATGCAGGTAATGGCACAACTTTCTCAAGAACATTGTTTATAGTGTTAAAGTTGACGTCGCCTATAATCTACTATAAGCTTGGCGAAGCCACCCGATCTCAAAGCAAACTTATCTATAATGTTGATAAACATCAATTTCACTCAAAAATACAAGTTTGCTTATTCCAAATTAAGGCGATCCACTAGTACAGGAAAAAAATCGAAATCGGAATTCACGCCCTTTTATCGGAGGAGTATAAAAATACTCGAGAAAAAGCTTTTGGAAAGGTTGGAAAAGATATTTGAGATTTTTTTTTACATGTTGATTTCGTAAAGGCCTGTAAAAAACATTAATTCCTTTTTTATGCATTGTTTATTGTAATAAAACGGATTTTTTAAATTGATTTCACGAAAATAAGCGGCGCGGAGCATAACACGTCTTCTCTCCGCTCCGTTCGAAGGAGTAATGACAGAAAATCGGGGCGGCTGCCAGTCGTTCTTCGGTGGCGGGTATAAGGTTCACTTTGATATAACAAATTCGTCGACTACCGTATTGTCACCGTGATGTCAAAAATACCAACGCGAAAATGCATATTATATTTTATTTTGTGAGGTTCGGGCGTAAATATCATTTTTTTCCCGATAATTATATAAGAAACTGAATTTGCCACATTATGCAATAAAACCATATCCGAAAAAGTGTTTATAAGTAGGAGAGTTTTCAGTTAAAAATATTTTTTTATAGACCTAATACTTTATTTTTTTCTAAGCTTATTAAAAGACTTATAAAAAAAAATGACCAATATTTTTAAGGGTCAAGGTATGTTCTACACGCAGTATTTAATTGAAGCATCTATAATACTTCTAAGCTGTCAAATTTTCTAAACTAAAACATACGATTTTGTATGATTTTGCATTATTTAGTATGGCTTCATCTTAACAGCCAGTCGACGGCATCGGGAGTCACTTGGCTCAGCATAGATGTGGAACTGACGAAGTAGACATTCTTCGACGATCTGTTCTTTGGTTTGAATACATCCTTTCACACATTTCAGAATTCTTTAGGCCCTATTATACAACGTAATATATTAAGCACAACGGCTGTGACTGTACCAGTTGCGGTGTTGTGAGGTCCACGTCTTCCAAGGAAAAGAGAACCCTGACAGTTTGATAGTTGGGTCCACATATATACAGCGTCAGCATATATTTTTCCATATCACTGTATTTAAACGCTACCTATGAGGTCTGCTGATAGGAACGGCTATACATATTGTTTGCCGAATCGAATCTCAATTGTTAATCATTTCGTTTCTTGAACTTTCTCCCATTATGGACCCTTTTTATGTGAATGATGTTTGTTTATCAATATTTTAATTTGGGAGGCGGGTACAGGTACCATCGCCCGGGGAACTTTAACCTCTGGCGTAGGTCATCTCAAGGGGTTCGCTACGTTTGGTGACTTAGCAGAGTGCCTGGTTACGCGAGGTAGGTTCTTCTAGGGGGTAGGTCTCGGCGGCGAATGCGCTTGGGACTCCGGTGAGATTTGTTGAGGAATACCTAACCTAGACTTCTCCAGCCGGACTCTCTCGCCCCACCGCCTTGCACTATTGGGATGTATTTATACGTCCGTCACTTCTGGACACATTGACCCATAATCATCCTCCATACCTCTCCCTTCCCAAAACTCCCCTTCCTTTTCTTAAAAAAAACACTCCACACAGCATCCCCAAAGAAGACATCGGCCTGATGGATTTTTTTCTCAGGGCCTTCTGTGTAGAATTAATATAAAAAAAAGTTAAATATCGAGTGATAAACAAGCATCACCGGATTATTTTGGTGATATAATTTTTTTTATCAATACATAAAACACCGAGTGATAAAGAAACACCACCGAATTATATTTGTGATGTTTGTTTATCGATTCGTAAAATATGTAGAATAGCCGTCGAAGCTCTATTTCCCCAATCCAAATTAGTCTCCTTAATTTAGAATAAAGCTACATCTATTAAATTTCGATTGGTAAATGAACATCACAAAAATAATTCCGTGATGTTTTTTTATCACTCAGTATCTTACGTATTGATAAACAAACATCACCAAAATAATTCTTTAAATCAGTTAAAAAAATTAGCAATTGGACAGTTTCTCTATGACAAACATTAATTTGATGAATAAACGTTACATTGACGACCTTTTATCCGACATAATCGTATTAAACGACGTACAATGGTTTTACTAGTATGGGAGCGTCGAAATTAAATCGAAATTTCAAATTGCAGGGACCACAAAATTTTGTTTGTATATCTTGACATCACATACCAGCGCATCTTTTCCCATACCACCGAACTCAGCAAAACGTTTCGTCGCTGCGTAACACGTCAGCAAAGATTGACTTCCCGAGCAGTCAGGACGTTTGTGTGAAAATGCAACGTTTATTAAATAACATTTAGGGACTGTTTACTTTTTACACCACTTGCTGGAAAACTTTTTTCTACATGAATCCAATACCTTTAGGTGTGTACTAAAGATATTAAGTTTTTTTTTTTTCATTTCCTAATTTGACAAATTTGGGAAATATTTTTTAAAAAACATCTCGTGAATATTAAAAAAAATACGTTGATTTTTGGAACAGTTAAGGTTTTAGTTTGATATTTCGTAAATGTGCTAATGCACTTTTATAGCCGACCTATTTTAGTATCATATTAAGAAAAAAAAATCTTGCGCATTTTTGCGTCTCTACAGCCCAGTAATTTTTACATAATTTGCTTCCTGTAAAATTTGAGTGCTTCATAAATATTATGTTTGACACAGGTTTGTTTTCAAAGGGTTTGTTCTTAAAATAAAAGGAGTTATTTAAAATAGTGATGAACTCAAAGTACCAACAGATGGAAAAACAATTTTTTTATAAAAAAAAACTTATAAATTGCCCCAAAGAAGGCTGTAAAACGATTGCGGGCCTTAAATTTTGCTTTAAAACAAGATGGACAATTGCTTATCGAAATGAAGCTAGATTTTTGATGGAAAATAAAAAATGGCTTAAGACTCCGATTGGTTTTACATTATATGAGATTTCTCCTGAAAAACAGCATGGTTGCGGTCGCCCGGAAATACAATTTGAACACTGTTCTGACCGATCCAAACGCTTATAAACCAAAGATCTTCGGAAAAGTTCACCTCTTTCTCATTTGGCGTTTGCAAAGAAAACCTTTGGACCATCTGGACAACCGATTGCATCAAAATTGGTAGGAAATATTATTCGTTCACCGAAGAGCGCATCTATGTACAGAAAAGCGTATAAGGTATTTGATGATAATCGCTCTCGACGGATGTCTGAGGAGGAAGCCCTCTCAACCATGGTGGAAGCCAAGCTTGCGAAGCACCAGTACAATGTCATAAAATCGAAGATCCAGAAAGGTTTCCACCGTATAATGTAGTACTTGAGGCATAAAAGGCATGCTACCCAAAAAAAAGATATAACAATCACTCCTACATCTGCAGAAGTAACAAAGAAACAAAGATTTAAAAAAATATCGCGAGAACTATTGTAGAAAATGTTCTCGTGAAAAATGCAATGAGGATGTTTTTAATTTAATGTTAGTTACATCTGACCCTGTCATAACTAGTTACAGGCAACTCCCAAGAAAACAATCAAATCGTTTTTCTAAGGAAGTTTTTGATTTAATAATTCCTCCGGACATTCATTCTTCAAATATCTATAAAACCGACGATGATGATGATTGTTTATCTTCCGTATCAGAATATTAAAAAGCAAAATTGAACGTTACTCAGCCGTTATTTTTGCATGGATATGGACATAAATATTTTTTAATTTTATTTTATTATTTTTAATTTTATATTTTTGTTAATAAAATACAGAAATCGAAGTAAAACTTACTAAAACCGAATATTTTTATTTTTTTAACCCATACCGAAATTAAATATCACTTTTTTTTCCTGTTAACCCTCCCTGTGAATTAATTCCGACTTTTGGGGTATTTGGAACCACTGTGCGACGCCTGGCATGCAAACGATAATGGTTGATTAACGTCAAAAATTTACATTGTTTGTCGTATCGATTCCGCACTTTTGTATGGTATGACCATGCTGAACCCTGTAACGGAATAATTCGCTATTAATACGAACAAAGTGTTTGATTTGTTGAGCTCATCCAGGTAATACGTAATGATCCTTTATTTGAAGAACAGTCCCACAACTTTAGATGGAAAGCCCAATAATTTCGATCCGCTGCGTTGATTTAACAGGTTATCAATTATATCTGAGGATAATCGCATTGCATGCTATACACCAGTGCTCCGCAACCGGTGTGCCGCGGCACGCTGGTGTGCCATGAGCCGGATACAGGGGTTCCGTAATTTTTCATCCCGTGACAAAATATCCCCGACAAAATATCCTCCGATAAATTATCCAACGGACAAAACATCCCCCAAAAAATATCTACTAAAACCTAACTTAACCTAACCTAACCTAAAAAAAAAGTATAATAAAAATAATAGTGTTTTTGAACTCTAATTTGTTGATTTTACAGAATATCTGTATTATTTTTCTTAAATTTTTTTATTAGATTAGGTTTGGTTAGGTTGGATTAATTTTTAGTAGATATTTGGTTGGGGGATGTTTTGTCGGTAGGATATTTTGTCGGAGGATATTTTGTCAGGGATATTTTTTCAGGGGATGAAAACGAGCATTACCAGATGTAGGTTTGACACGGTAAAATACATAATGAAAACTTATCTACCTAATACATTGTCTATTCTCAAAAATACAGAAAGATAAATATTATCGCCTGGTGACAACTGGTAACAACTGCGTAATTTTTGTACATGCCCACGTCCAGACCGAATGAGCCACAAAACAGAGAATAATGAGCCTTTCGTGCGGACTAACCTAACCTAACCCAAACTAACAAAAAATGAGACAAAATAATACAAACAACCTATCAAGACAATAAATTATTGTTCAAAAATAGTGAAATGGGACCAAAATAATACAGACATGCTATAAAGACAATAAATAATTTTTCAAAAATAGTGAGATGGGACCAAAAAAATACAGACATCCTGTAAAGAAAATAAATTATTCTGCAAAAATAGTAAAATGGGACAAAAATAATACAGTCAACCTGTAAGGTTACGTTTGGTTTTAGTAAATATTTTGTCCGTAGGAGAATTTTGTGACTAACTGAATTTACAGGATAACGGATTTCCTGGCGGAATCGAATAAAATAACAAAGGCCATAATTTTTGACGGAAATAGCCTATACGTATGGGTACGAAAATTTGTATCCCCTAAATTCCCCCCCCCCCCCCCCCCCATCCTCACCGGGCTGGACGCAATAATATGGTCTTAGCTTTTGATGTGCCGTGGAATTTTATGAACTTCTAAGAACTTTTTTGTAAAGTAGTTGAGAAAAGGTTGCGGAGCACTACTCTTCACTAGACGCATGCGAGAATTAATTCGGAACCGTTCAATGGCGATGGATGAATATTTCAAAGGCCATGGATGCACGTAATTGGTAATATCAAGAAATACTTAATATGAACAACGGCTATGAAATTCAATTGGCTAGTCTAATTTGATGCTAATCAGTTTCTGAAACAATGGAAAATATCAATTAATGCACATTGAGCTCCAACATCCGTGCCTTAGGTCTCCCCAAGTGGTTAGCTACGTTTGGTAACCAGAGGTGTCCGGGTTCATAGAGTGAGATATGTGTAGGACTTGGCGGTGGATTCTTTTGTCCGGATCAAACAGGGAGAGACTGGTTGAGGGAGACCTTTTGACCTCTTCAGCAGGATTCTCTCGCCTTGCACCGCAATGTTAGGGATGGATTAAAACGTTCCTGAATACATCATATATTTTCCCTCTCCTTTCATTTTTTTAAAAAGTCCCTTCACATAACATCCCCAAAGTCGACATTGGCCCTGAGGGATTTTTTTCCTCAAGGCCTCCTGTGCGAAGATAATGTAACCAAAAAATTTGCTAACATGGAAAAATCTGGTACCAGTGAATATAAATATTTTATTGCTATATCATTCTTTCGGGGGCTAAATCCTATAGAAGTAAGTGTTTGTCTCTGTTTACTGCCGCTCGCTTTCGTATCATCGAGTTTAAAATCGCAACGATGCTAAAGAAGTCTTCACTCCAAAAACAGAAACACGTCAATATTATGTTACCTTTAATTATTTTTTATTGCACACGTTGGCATTTCTTTTCAACCCTTAAAATAACCATGCATAATATTTCATTTCCTCATTAAGACTACCGCCCAACACACATTCTTTGCAGGGCCTACAGCACAAAGGGTTAATCATTTAGGGGTAGTATAATTACTTCGCTGCAGGATCAGTCGGCACCGGGGTAAAATAAAAACGAGGTAATAACCGCAGGTAATTTGCATACGGCACGCTCGCTGTCACACTCAGACAAATGAGTTTCACGCTCCGATCGCCATTCGCCCGAAACCGAGCGAGGGGTTGCACTTGGAATGGGGGTGTTATTCGAAATGGAATCACAACCCTTCAGGAACTAGATTTACAATACGAAAATTCATATCACGGTGACTGGTCGAAATTGGATGCGTGTAATGATTTTTTATACCTTCCTGTCTCTTGGATGGATCATTATTTTTTTTAGTAGTTCAACGGAAAATCAATAAGCGACGGTGTTGATGACGGATGATGCACGTGTTTTAATGGGGATACAAATGATTGAACCAATATATAGTAATAACAATAATTGGACGACTTATATAGCGCCGTTTTTGTGAAAAATCACCTCAAGGGCGCTGTACAAACTTACATCTCTAAAATCTAGAAAAACCACAAACTAAACATACAATTAAAAACAACTTGTGGCTAAAAATTGCATACACCGGTTTATTGCTCACCGATACGATAATTTTTTGGACAATTTTTTGACCAATGAACGCGATGCTGCCTAAAAATGAATGAATACAGGACCATACTTACCAAGGAGGTCGCTTGAAATTAACGCTATTGTCTGTTTAAAGAAATTTAGATAGAGTTCGCACGTAGAGGACATAATTGTGAACACATGTTATTTAATCCTGATAAATATTTTTATATTAATATATAATATATTCTTTAATGAGTGTATTTTGTAAAGAAAAAGCAACATTTAATGGTTGGTGGTGCAGTAGTACAAGGATTTGATTTTCCTAACTGTGATTCGTCAAGAGACAGATTGATGTGTAAGGATTCGAGTAAATTTAATTCAGTAAGAAAAGTGTGATTAAGACATTTCATAGGCAATCCAAATATAGTTCAGACTCTGTCACCGGCTGAGTTGGCATCACGTTAAGGGCCATCCAGGCGTCGTGTCGCTTGTTCGATTCCTCTCCTGGATAAGTCGTCCATAATGATACAAGCAACATTTTCCGCTTACTGTGGTGGTAGTAGGAGATTTTCAAATGCTCTTAGGTTATTCGTAACCCGGGAAAATTTGTCTTTCTTTTTAAATAAACATATATGATAAAATTAGAGTTTTCTTCAATCAGCATTTTCATTCAAAAATGATTATGATTAAATGATTTGATTTTATACATGAGCGAAAATACTACTAAAATATGAAAATTACTAGGTAAGAACTAGGAAATCGTAAAAATGTAAAAGAGTTTGCTAGGTTTTTTTAATTTTTTATTTATTTATTTTATGTATTCAATAATTTTGATAATGCAGTTATGCATATATAACAGTTTGATAATGCCCTCAGAAGGCGAAACAGCTGTCACGCGTAATAATAATTACCAGCAGAATTTGTTTATAAATAAACTGTTTTTATTAATTTAATAATAAAATTATTGAATATATAAAATAAATCAAAATTAAAATGGAGTTCTACAAATTAAACTTGATAACAATAAAAAAAAATAAAAAAGTTTGCTTGGTATTGATAGATTATCAATAGATCAGTATCTCACCCCTTTCCCCTTCCCAACTCTTTCAGCATCGCAACAAATCCCAAATGGGGATGTCATAGTACCATATGCTTCAGATACTCTTTTACCGTATTTTCGTAAAAAGTATTTATAGTACGGACCATTTTGCCAAGCACAATATATTATGTATGATATTACATGAAACCGGAAGGTAGTTTATACTTACTGTGAATATCGAATACAATTATTCCGATTGCTAGCCAAGAGTCCTACCCACGGGTACAATAATCATCGGTTTGATATCTAAGTTTTATGAGTAAATGTCCACAAGTACAAAAGTAGATACCTAGTAGCAAATGCTATCTACATGTTATTGAATCAATAAAAATGATGATGATAAACAAAACTTTTTGGATTAATATACAAAGATTGAGTTCACAAACTATTTGTTTAGTTTTATTTTTTTTTCTCCATATTAACTTACCATAACTTGCCATCTACTGACAACGCCATTACCCAACTTTTATAACCAATGCCATCTCTTAATTTGCATACATATGAAATCCACACCGCCCCCCGCTGCCCGCTGCCCGTTCGCCAGCCTGTCCCTTTATATATCGTGTATATATCAACGAATTTTCAAAAAACCTTGACAAATTATATACCTAAACTTGCTCATGAATCACTCTATCTCTTGGTGAAAACCGCATGAAAATCCGATACATAGTGTAAAAGATCCAAGCGTATAGACAGCGGGAGCGACTTTGCTTTATACTATGTAAATAGATTCAGATAAGTTTTTCCTTCTTTGAAATAATCCAGTTAAAATTTTTGTTTAATATTGCTCTTTGACCATTTCCAAGGCCCTAAAATTGTTTTCAACTTTTAGTAAAATTTATCAAATACTTTTGGCTTTAGCCCACCATGATTGGCAATTTTAAACTATCTACCATTTCACGAGAACCCTTCCTTCGCAAGGACAAAGGGATAACAAATAAAATATATGTTTGAAATAAATTAAACATTCTTGTTGTCTAGTTACTTAGTACGTACATCAATCTAAAAAAAGTTAAATATTAATATTTTTATGCATAAAATAGCTGGTTGAATCAGTTTCGCCAATTTTTCCAGTACTACCAGTTTTATAACCCTCAACCAGGACCGTTTTCTCGTTTATTTATTCTACTTCCCTCTTTCATTCTATTACATTAGCCAAATTGCTTCGATAGACATAAACAGTGCAATTTAAGTGACAGAGATATTTATTGCAGACCATAATGAAACGCATCTCGGCAAAACGGAGACAGTTTGCCGGGAAAAGTACAGCGGAAGAATTGCGAAAAAAATTCCACGCAACATGTTAGCTGTCACATTCACGGCTGCATACCAACAAATAAAAGTCACCCCAAGAGTGAACCGCCACCCCTCGGGGTGTTCTGCTCCCCCAGCTTTTGCGCTGTATTTTGTACGGGGATGCACTAGTATTTTTAGATTGTACATTTACACAACATGAGAAATTTGACTCGCCCTTAATTAAAAGGCAGGAATTTACGTGTAATTTGATTTTTTTTTTCGATGCAGGGGATTTGTTTGAGTTTACAGACGAAAAATTCTGCTAATAATTTATTTAGGAGACATTTTTCTTTCTTGTTCAAAAATCGTTCATACGATTATGATTTTTCATTATCAAAAAAAATCTATTTTTATTTTAAGGTACGTATTTTCATATTATTAATTTACATAAAACACACAACGGGTACATCCTTCTTAGTTTCAGGTAATATTTTTGATGAACAGAAAATCATGTTTTCATTTTCGGAAAAACTTAATGAGTAAAACCTCAAATTATAATATTTAATTATTGAAGATAATATTAACGATTCTTAAATGAAAAGCGTGAAACAGAAAGGATAGAAAAATATTCACTCATATCTAGGAATTAAATCTACATTGAAAAATTGAATTATATCTATGCATCAAGAAAAATGAGCTCCGCGGTACGAAACAGTTGAACATGACGTGGGTTGATATTGTCAAATTAGCTCAGCGGTAAGAACACTTCCCCAGCGAGTAGAAGACTTGTGCTCAATTCCTAGATACGGCTGAATCTTTTTCTGTCTTTTCTGTTTTCCACATTTCGTTTGAGAGTCGTTAATATTGCCTTAACGGGAAAATTATTTGTTAAATTATGTTTTTTATACATTAGCTTTACACAGGAGGTTCTGAGGAAAATAATTTCCTTCAGGGCTTATGACATCATTGAGGATGCTGTGTAGGGAGTCTTTTTAGGGAAAGAAAGGAGAGGAAGTTCTGGAAAAAAAGGTATAGGGAAGGAATCTGGGAGTCAATGTGTCTAAAAGTGACGAAAGATTGAATCCATACCTCCAACTGCGGTGCAAGGCGATAGGTCGAGAGACTACAGCTGGAGAGGTCTAAGTTAGGTCTCCCTCAACCGATCTTTCTCGATCCGGCCCGCCATGCAGAAGGTGGACAAACGCATTGGCATTGGCTGCAAAGACCTAGACAAACCTCACCACATGAACCTTGACACTCCTGCTAAGTCACCAACCTTAGCGAACCACTTGGGGTGACCTATGGCGGGGTGTTGGTTATCCAATCGTTCATACTGGTTCCCGTGGCGGCAGTACCCATATCCGTCTCTCGAATTGTTGATTATTAGGGTTTAAAGACAAAAATATAAAAAAATAATTTTTTTCGCAACTGCTTATGTCGTTTTGGTAAATAAATAATTTTAAAAAAAAACTACGACGATTTTAAAATTCAGTCGGTATAATTACTATCACCAAGAGTGATGTTCCGACTTTGTTTTTGCTCTAGCCTTTCAAAAATCTCAAACACTGAACTTTTCTTAGAAAAATAATCATATTACTTTGAAAGGGTCTTGGTTTTGAAATGATTTTTCTACAAAAGCGATGTATATATGTAGGTCCCAACTATTTATTTTTATCGATAACATTATTTGATCGATAACAAAAAGCTTATTTTTTTACATATCCATTACAAAAAGCGTGGGAATAGAAATGTTACAAAGCCCTTTGTCATTCGGCTGGCTACTTACCCGCACCAAACCGGGGTGATATTGAAATATCAATTTTAATTTTATCTTATCCATCAGATCTCCAGCGTTTATACGCCAAACAAAAGGGGAAATGGGGGAAATTCGCGTGACAGTCTGTCCCCTTTGTGTTTCACCTTTTGCCTTGTCACCTTCCCCAAATGGCCGTTTCTCCAACTTGCACCCGTTCCCCCTACCCGAACATTACCCTACCTTTAAGTTAGTCCCCTTAATTGGTGCTGGGTGATTCCTGAAAATAAAACCGACCAAGTAAACAGGAAAATAAATATTAAAAATTTTAAACTTCTCCGATATTTTCAACGTTATATCTGTTTTCAATTTTAATTAATCAAAAACAGTAAAAACGCGTCTTCAAATACAAAACCTTCGATATCAAATCGATTGGGTTTTTTTAATAAAATTGAGCTCATTTTAAGAATCAACATTGTTATTTCAGAATGATCAAATATTTTCATTCCTCTACTCTTCCTACGCAAAATTTTAACGAAAATTTTCACTGAAAGTAGTTTAAGACCTTGATTTTATGGTTAGCACAATATCGATAAAACAAACGCTATTTATAAATATTAATTTATTTATTAACTACTAGCGAGTTCTCGGCATGCGTTGCAATGCCACTTTATGAAAAATTGTTTCTCCCTGCATGTCCTTTCCCATTCGTCCCATTCCTATTCCGCCTCCCTTTCCCCTCCCATGTTCCCTTCCCCTCACGCGTTCCCCATCCACCATCCTCGCCTTTCTTCACCCCTCTCCCTCTCCCCCGTTCCACGAACCCCCCTCCCGCGTTCCTCTCCCCTCTCAGCGTTTCATATATTCAGTTCCGGTACATTTAGATTTTCAAATACCTCGTGCCAAAAACAGCGTGCCACCAATTGCAATTTTTGTTATAAATTTTATATTTTCATAAATAAAAAACATTTATTTTGTACATTATAGGAGCAAGCAATCAAATTTGATCAGATTAAAAGTATTCGATTTTGGTTTGTACCATGGGTGAGTACTTCGATTAAATTCATTAATTTAAAGAGTTTATCCGAAAATTGAATTTTGATTGTACAAACGATGGTTTGCAAAATGTCATTATAAAATTGTGACATTTTTGACGGTTTCGTAAGCGTTTTTGCATTGATTAAAAACTTTTCAGATGTATTGTAATGTGGTTGTAATAATCCAGAAACCTTTGCTAGGGTGGAAAGAAGGTATTTTGAAAGTTTCAAACAATTCCTATGCTTCATATAGCAACACATAAACAACACCTTTTTGGGTTCTCATACCCTCAATTTAAATATACCTATCTGAGAGTATCATACTTGAATTACCTATGATATGTCTTAATCATATTTTTCTTACTGAATTAAAATTACTCGAATTCTTACACATCAATCTGTCTCTAGGAAGATCAAATCCTTGTACTACTGCACCGCCTACCATTAAATGTTGCTTTTACTTTCCAAAATACACTCATAGAATATATTACATATTAATATTAAAATATTTTTCAGTAATAAATATCATGAGTTCACAATTATGTCCTCTGCGTGCAAACTCTGTCTAAATTTCTCTAAATAGACAATAAACAGTGTTAATTTCAAGCGACCTCCCAGGTAAGTATGGTCTTGTATTCATTAATTTCTAGGCAGCATCGCGTTCATTGGTCAAAACATTGTACATATATTTTCGTTTCGGTGATCAATGAACCGGTGTTTGCAATTTTTAGCCTTGAGTTATTTTTAATCGTTTGTCTAGTTTGTATATTTCTAGATTTTAGGCATGTATGGTAAGTTTGTACAGCGTCCTTGAGGTGATTTTTCACAAAAACGGCGCTATAGAAATCGTCTAAATATTATTATTATTATTATTATAAACATACCTACCTACATGCAAGCAAGCAAACATAAATAGATTTTTATATATATATATATATATATATATATATATATATATATATATATATATATAGATTATTCTATAAACGCAGATTTTTTTAAATTGTCTGTAACATATCATAATTTCATCCATGGTACTCAATACAAACATCAATTTCACCTCTCAAAACCTAAAAGGTTTAGGCACTTTAAAATAATATTTATTTTCCACAACTTACCTACTACCATAACTTGAATCTCCTCTACAAAATTTCACTTTCTACTTAACTACCTAACCTTGACAAGTTTAAAGTGCTGTCACATTTGCAAACTCACCCCCGTAGCTTTCAGCGAAGGAAAAGTAAAGTTTTTCACCCCAAATCAACGGCAATTTGAATCGCCACCCTTAATAAGAGCTTCACCAGGGAGAAATATAAGGGCTCTTAATGGTTGATGACATTTTCTAAAAAACCTCACTCAATGGCGAGTTCTGGGATTCTCTTTCACTTCTTTCCATTCCACTTTGTAAATGTGTTTGTTTTATTATTCCCCAAAAAGTGACGGTTGCTTTGATAACTTTTTATGACGGTCGGATTTGAGTATAATTGAAAAACTTCTTAATGATTTTTTATTTTAATATTTACTGCTGATTTCGGGATAAAATAAACGATTTTGATAAAAACAAGAATGTTTAAGAATTTTTAGATTAAAAAATAAGGTTTTTTAGAATATTGCACAATGGTAGTCTCCTTCTTCGCAAAATACTTACGAAAAAATAGTTATGAGAAAATATTATATGGTTCATGATATAGCTTAGAACCAAGTTCCAAGAATTTTCTAAAATATCAAAGCTAAATAAGCTGTGCTGTAGAGTGTCACTCAATGCCATTATTTTTTCCCTTTCCTTTTCCCTTTTCTTCAAATCCGTGTAGTTAGGTACATAGTTTCCTGCATTACAAACACTTTTCGCTTACTTTTTATTTCATTAAAAACATTTAAAAAAATGCTATTCTTGTGTCGATTGTTGGTTGATTGAAGAAATAGTGTGTTTTTTGTATCATATATATACTCGGAATTTTTGTATCCTTCTTATTAAAAAATACTTGGCCAACAGTGTGAGTTTTTCATTAAATGGTTGAAAATAATTTAAAAAAAAAAACATTTTACGATTCTAAATCTATTAAAAAAATTTTCTACAAGCAATCCTTTGCCAAACTCGGCGAGAAAATATTTTTTGTTAGATTTATTTGCTTTATATAAATTGCATTACCTGCCAAGTTATGAAAGCTTTGTGTATAAATAAAAAATGGTTTTATTGAAAATATGCTTATCTGAAATGTGATATTATTTAAGGGTAAATAAATGGTTTTTTGTTGTAAGTGGCTAGTGATACAAATCTTTCCCGCGCATTTAAAAAAGGGTCAAATCTTTTGAAAAATAATAACTTTAACAACAGTTCTATACTATAAACGCTTGGTGTTGTTTGCCCCTAGCGTGGTTATAATATTTCAACTCCTATTATATGATGTAGGCTCTTGTAACATTTTAAGCAAAGTAATAAATCGATTCCACTTCCCCATCTTCTTACCACCTCATAACGTACCTTTTATTGCGGATACCATGGTTCCACTAGAGACTCTTAGTCAGTATTTACAAGAATAAAAGAATAAAGCAATCTTTCACTTTGAACGAGTCCTTCAAATTTAATAATTTCATCTGTTTGTGAAATCACTTGGCACACATTCTTTTTTTTCGCTTTTGAAGTAAAACTTCTTTACGCACGCTTGACTTGGGGAGTAAGCTGGTGAATGCGGGACGAGCGCGTTACGAAAAGTGTGATCTTGCGAGGCGAACAGAAGTTGAGAGGTAGTATATAAGTTAGTGAAGATAGAAAGAGGGAGAGTTACGTTTCGTATTACTGTAGGGGCAAGAGAGAGAGGTGCGAGCACACATTTTCTTTCTCTCTTTCTCTCATAGCCAGTTACGTTTCGTATATCGTATAGGGGAAAGAGAAGGTAGTGCGCGCGCACGTTTTCTTTCTCTCTTCAGTGTAGTTTTACGTCAGTTCTGAGGTCTAAAGCACACTCGCTTTTTTTCAGTTTAGTGCCAAATAATCGATGTTAATTGAAATACATTTTCTTTTAACATTTTCCTACAAATAAAACAACATTTTCAATATGTACCTACCTATCTACCTTAATTAGTTATTCCTATTACCGGTGAGCATTTAATATTTTTTATGAGGCGGTAAGTGTAACGGTTATGTTTTAGTTACCAGTAAGTTTAAGTTAGTTTGTAAGATTATTTTAAATCGTAAGTATAATAACCGCGATAAATTTTAGATATTTTATTTAAAAAAGTAGTTTGATATGTCTCTAAGCTTTCATCGCAAGTTTCAATAACTAAATATATATATGTATGTATAAGATGTCAACCTAATCTTAGCAATCTCTAATATTAGCAGCAGAATGCTAAGTGACACGTGTAATGAGAAGAGTTTACGTGGAATTTAGATATAAGAGAAGCCCTCTAAAACGATCAACTGAACCTCCTCATTGAAAGATCAACGTTGAGCTGTCTGGGACATAATGTTCTTAGGAAACCTGAGCCAAGAACTCCCGGGAGGATCCTCACAGAAAGACTAGAAGACAGAATATCAATGAGAAGGTCGAGAAGACATCGGGGGTTACAGATTGAAGAATGGCAGAAGCTTTCCGGGAACACTATATTGGTTGTGAGAGATTCGATAAGGAATTCCTGAAATTCAGGGATATCTTGAAATTTTCATTTAATGGTCCCTACATCTTGAAAAACGTATTAGGATTTTCAATGTCGATAATTTTTTTTACAGGTTAATCGAAAAAAATTGTATTAAGTATTTTTACTTATGGTACAATAAAGACATTTATAATTACTAGCAGCTGAAAAAAATCACGAGAGAAATTTATAATATTCACATATTGTGTTTCTGAATCGTGGGTACCGAAGAACGAGTATTTTTTATGTGAATACGCCACAACCAGTCCCATCTTTCTGAAACCAGTGAGTTGCCATCCTAAATTGGGCTTTATTTTTGAAGCTGAAGGACGTGTGAAGGGGAAGGACACCGCTAAAGCCCTTTCAAGCAACATTACAATTCTGAATTGTGGTCGTTTTCGAGGGCTATTCTGAGAGTATCTTCCACTTTGAAATAATACGGAGGAACTTTTGAATCGATTTGGATAGTGATAGTGGACCAGTGATATCGATTACAACGCAAACGTTATAAATTTAGATATTATTTTGATTTACGTGGTAAAGAAATTTTAATTTCGAACCAACTTGATATTTCGCTTCAACTATCCTCAATCTCCCATCAAAATCGCACATAAATCAGAATGTTAGGTATGTGACATTTAGGTTTAATTGTTATAATATTTTAACACATTTCCATGTGTTTTTACCTGAGAACTTTTATTACTTGTATCGAAAACAATGTATTCTGAAGCTATCGTATGTTTTATTCGGCTCCATAACAACTGCAGTAGAACTTCAATACACCTTTTGAAAGGTGATATAAAGTCATTAATTTAAACTAACCTATTTAAACTAGTTTATTTTTTTATCACTTTTCACGCAACTTAAAAGTAAAAAATAGATATTTAAATGTATTGTTATAAAAAATAGATAGGTAAATTTCTCTTTAGTACCATAGAGAAAATCACATTTTTTTATCCAAGTAAATTGGCGAAATTTTAATTAAGTTTATGTAATTCCTGGAAGTACAACACAAGGATCATAATAATAATATTTGGCTGATTTGTATAGCGCCTTTTTTGTGAAAAATAACCTCAAGGGCGCTGAACAAATAAATACGTTTTAAAAATAATCTAACTGGCTTACAAATAAGATTTATAATTATAATTAGTGACCTTATTCTAAGATTTATAGCTAGTGACTTACATCTAAGAGTTATCACTAGTGACTCACGAATAAGACTTACGAGTAAAACCGGTGACTTAATAACATTCATATTCATAACTGTAACTTAAACTTAGTGATTTAAACTAACCTTGGTACTTACATTTAAAATACTTGATTTGGATTTTTGTCAGGTTTGTCAGTGATAATATTAAAAACCAAAAAAAACTCTGTAGGTATCATATAAATATTGTATAATATGTAAATGTTATATTAACATGTACCTACTAGTAGGTCTATTGTGAAACTTTCGCGTCAGAAATAACTCAATAGTAATCTCTATAATTTGATTTAGCGCAGTTTGCGGCTTCGGCGTGTGACTGTTAATATTAACTATAACATATTGTCTAGCATTACAGATAGTTAAGGGAACCTCTGTTTAACTGATGGTACGTACCTAGTCACAGTAATACTTTGTTATTTATTTAAATTTATGAAAAAGCCGAAGTTACTACAACGGCCTGGAGCTGTTTCTCCTTGGAAAATATAAAATTTGTAATTTTATATATTGTAAGTTAGTTAAAAATACAGGCATTTGAGAAGATGCATTTGAAAGTAGTTATATACTATGTTTATACGAGTAGTGTCGTGTAAAAAAATCGTGGAAATGGCTTTAGCCGTGCTTGGTGACCATATATGAACAGTCAGTCACTTCTTCAACTTCTTCTTCTCCGTTTACTTCCCCTTACCACATCCTCCCAACATACTTGAATTTGGGAAGCGGGTAGAGGTACCGTCGCCCATTTATTGGATAAAAAACATCCCTGCTATACGTTTTCCCAAGCGGTTCACTACGTTTGGTGACTCGAGTTCAAGTGGTGAGGTTTGTCTATTTTTTTTCACTGGACGCATTTGCCCTTCTACTGCGTGACGAGCCGGATCGGAGAGGCAAGTTGAGAGAGATCCTTTGAACTGTCCAGCCGGAATCTCTCCACCTATTGCTTTTCATCGCAGCGAGAGGGATGGATTCATACGTTCGTCACTCCTGGACACCTTAAACCCCAGAGTCCTTCCCACTCCTCAAACTTTTTTCCTTTCCAGAACGTCCTCTCCTTACTTCCCCTAAAAGAACCCATCTCCAGAGATGACAAAGGCTCTGATGTGCAGAGCTAATGTAAAAATAAAATAAAAAATGGTTCAGGGAAATAGGACTGTTGTGCGGTTTCTTAAAAAAAAATGGAAAAATTAGTCAAATGTGGATAAAGCAAAAGTGTGTTCCAAGACCTGTCATTTACTAACAAGGCATGACTAAAGCCATTTCAAACTAGTATTCTTCCTTGTTTTTAAAAACAGTTTGTTCTCCCACCGTGCACGCTGAGAGCATCTTCCTCTCTGGAATGTGAAAAATGGAAATAATCTTATTTTATCACTTTAATAAATTTTATTTACAGTTCGCCGAGTTAAGAATCCGCGACCTCTGGGCTCGGAGCCAACATTTCTACCGCCCTGCCACGAAGTTGGTAAGAATTGACATTTTTATGCCACGAAACAATAAAGCGTTTCCAATGATTTGTCGACTTTGTCACAAAATACCCACCTCCAGTCTCACAATAAATAATAGACAAAACTAATGGGGAGGAAAGTCCGACCATTTTAATGATTTTAAATGGCAACACCAAAATGGTTAAAAGGAAAAATAATATAACTAAATAATAAAACCACTACAGTTCAAGTGAATATTTTTCACAGCAAACTCAAACGATATTTAAAAATTAGTAGTATATCCCGTGAGCATCATATTCCAAGAAAATTTAATATTCGAACATATAATGTTTAACATCAAGAGAGATAATATGAAAAAAAAAATATTTTTGAAATGTTTGTATACACTAAATTAGTATTTTATTACAGGTTAAAATAAAATGAAATAATTAAAAAAAAAAAAAACTGTTTTAAGTACGCACGAACTTTAGAATTGCAAACAAAAAATGAGGACACTAATAAAAATTGGGTTATGTCATTTTTACCGTCTTGTCAACCTATTTGATAATGGTTCTATGACAACCGAGGATCATAAAATTTCAACATCCCTTTGAAAAGCCATTAAAAGTTATGAAAAAAAATATTGAAAAATAGCTCATAACCTAAGCTAATGTAATCTATTTAATCACATTAAAAAAACAATTTCATAACTTTTAATGCCTTTTCAAAGGATGTGTTGAAGTTGTATGATTCTGAGTTGTCTGATCACCTCAAAAATAACCTCAATACGAATCTGCTATCATGATAATTTTTATAATCGGTGACACTCACTATTGCCACAGTAATGAAACAATCTACTTCCATTTTATAGGCGGGTAACCAACACATCTGCCGTAGGTCACCCCAAGTGGTTCGCTACGTTCCGCGACTTAGCAGGGGTTCCCGGGTTCATCGGGTGAGGTGTGTTCAGATCTTGGCGGCAGATGCGCTTGTCCACCACAAGTGCATAGTAGGCTGGATTGGGAAAAGCCGGTTCGAGGATACCCTTTGACCTCTCCAGCTGGTCACTGTTCTTTCTTGGATTAATACATCACTCCTGGACACACTGACCCCCTGCATTCCTACATTCCCTCATATCTTCTCCCTTCTCAGAACTCGGAATTAGGTTTGTTTTAGTGCTTTTTGTTTTGGTTTGTGTTTGTTTGTTATAGGTGTTGATGGTAAGTGCGTTTCCACAACTACTGGAGAAACTGTTAGACCTCTCCAGCCGACCATCGCTCGATAACTTTTTCGACACATTGACCCCCAGATTTCTACCCACCCACCATTCATTTTTCCTTCCTCTCTTTCGTTTCCTTAAAAAGATCCTCCACACAGCATCCACAGAGATGACATAGGCCCTGAGAGATTTTTTTTCTCAAGGCCTCCTGTATGGAGCTATTGTACTTCCTCTCCCTCCTTTCCTTTAAAAGAATCTCTACACAGCATCTCCAAATATGACATATACCATGAGGAAAATTATTTTCCTCAGGGCCTTCTGCGTTGGTCTAATACAAAAAACGAGTGTGCTTTAGACCACACGACTGAAGTAAAACTTCACTAACTTATAAAAAAAAGAGAGAAAGAAAATGTACGCGCGCTCTGCTCTTTCTTGCTCATACAGTTTGATACAGACAATAGGCCTGCACTGTGTCTTATATATACGAAACGTAACTGGCTATGAGAAAAAGAGAGAAAGAAAATGTGTGCTCGCACCTCTCTCTCTTGCCCCTGCAGTAAAGGGGTCTCTACACGGTACTGCCGCAGTACGTTCTGCCGCAGAACTGACTAAAAATCGTATGGTCTGTAGTCAAAACCGCCAGCCGTATTGTTATTATTCACCATTCATTTTATTTTAAATAATAAAGGCTGGTGAATAATAACAATACGGCTGGCTGGTTTTGACTACAAACCATACGATTTTTAGTCAGTTCTGCGGCAGAACGTACTGCGGCAGTACTGTGTGGAGACCCCTTAATATACAAAACGTAACAATCTCTCTTTCTATTTTCACTAACTTATATCTCCCTCTCAACTTCCGTTCGCCTCGCCGGATCACACTTTTCGTAACGCTATAGTCACGCGTTCACCAGCATACTCCCCAAGTCAAGCGTGCGTAAAGAAGTTTTACTTTAAAAAAATAAGGAATTTGTTTGCGGACTGTAAGTTAGGTTTGATACAGTGAAATGGCTTTCCGTGAGGTGACCCCTTTATTAATTTATGGGGGTATAATAGATAATAGAGTGACCAGCGCCGTGACACGAAGGTACCGATGGAGACATTTGTATGAAAATTACGCTATTTCACGGCGGTTTACCCACTTCTTTGTGTGAGGTTTTCATGCGTTTTGCGGCCATTATGTTTGCGTTTCCCCCTAATTTATCATCGTAAATGGGAACTTAATTATTATACGACGCATTTTTATAATGCTTTGTTCGGTTTGCGAGTATTACGTGGTGATAAATACTCCATTTTGTTCCAGTTCGCGTATTTGTTGAGATTAAAAATATTTATTTAGGTGATTGTTGTTTTGTCACTCATTTAACAGGCAATTTCGTTTACTTACAGCTTTTTTTACGCGATTTAATGAAATATGAACAATTACTTTAAATTGTTTGTGTTTGAAATTAAATTTTTTTGTGTGATTTTAACTAAATGAAACGAAAAAGTGACACTGAAAAAAGACAAATACCATATTTTTTTAACCTACGAGAGAAAGAGGTAGACTCATCGGTCTCGTCTTTGTGTGATGCTTCGAAGCGTCCCCACTCTTGTCTACTTTAGTTTTCTGAAGGTTTCACTTTTACCGCGTGTGAACTGCACAATTTTTATTTTATTATTACAAACTGTAAGCAGAATTCTTGCCTGCACAAACTATGCAGTAGTTATAATATCTTATTATCCAATGTGGACATTTTCAATTGCGAACTTACCAAATAGACCCTTTGACAGAGGTCCGTAAAAGAATATTTCTCTGATGGTTCGTGAATAATGTTATGTTTTTACTGTTTTATATTTCTGTTATGATTTGATTTATATGTACAACCTCTCTCCATGGCTACCAATGTATTGATAGATTTTTTGTTTAGTAGTGTTTCATTTTATATAAGAAAAAAATTGTTTTAAATTTTTAGTTTTTTGGTTTTTGTTTTATATAATTTTTGGATTCATATTGCTTTTTTATAAAATCAATTTACTTACTCTTATTATGCTGTCTCAGTACAAGTAAAGTCACAAGGAGGAAATCCATAATTGGTTTTATTTTGGCTATTTAATTTTATGTACAAACTGAAATAAATGTAAACTGTCGATTTACTGAAAATTAATAAATAAATAAATTATTATTTGCGTGAGGGGCATGGGTACATATGAGTATTCTATTGATACTTGTTCGCTGACCGGTAAGTGCCCGAGTTGGCATCGTTTGGGTCCCACCCAGGCGTCCTGTGTTCAATTCTTCGAATGGCTAAGTCTTCCATCACGACACAAGCAACATTTTCCGCTTACTGTGGTGGTAGTAGGAGATTTTTAATTTATTCGTTTAATGAATAACTCGGGAATGTTTGTCTTTCTTTAAAAAAAAAATTATGAGCATTAATTTAGATAAGTACCCACACTTAGATATTAATTGTCCTGATAATATCTAATAATAAAATTTGTATGATTTATACAGCGCCGTTTTTGTAAAAAAAATCACCTCAAGGGCGCTGTACAAACTTATAATATATTTCTAAAGTCGTATTTCCAACTACAAATTAGACAGACAATTAAAACTACTTATGGCTACAAATTGCATCCGCCGGTTCATCGATCACTGATAAGAAAATATATGTACAATGAATTGACCAATGAACGCGATGCTGTGTAAAAATAAACATTACTGTTTTATTCATACTCTGTATTGTTAGCAGCATATTTAAATATTGCCGCTCATCTGCCGCCAGAGGTACTGCTATCGCCTCTGGCGGCCAACAAGGAAACTACACCAGCTATTGCGGTCGGTAAAGAAGGGACGCTTCCTGGCTGGCGGCAATGGAGAAGATCTACCGACTGACACGGACAGCCAACGGCTGGATCAGGCTGGATTTACAAATGGCGGAACACGGAATATAATCTTGCTGATTCTTGAATGTTGTTATTGTCAATTAACGTGGAGACAATATATTTCATCATAAATATTAACTTAGCGTTTTATTATTGCTAACAGTATAGACATAACATATAAAGGACCATATGCAAAGATCTAACGTATATTAATACCCTTAAAACGCTATACATAACACTGGTCCGAAGCAACCTTGAGTATAATTCCTCTCTCTGGTCGCCTTTGTACAATGTACATTCACACAAAATCGAAAGAGTACAACACAAATTTTTAAGGCATATAAATTACAAATTACACATTCCCATAGAAAATTTAAATTATAATTATTTAATGAAATTGCTTAGACTACCCGAATTATCACAGCGAAGAAAAATCTGTGATGTTTTATTATTATTTAAAATCATTAACGGATATTTGGATAGCCCTGAACTAGTGAATATGATACATTATAAAGTACCCAATAAATACAACACTAGACTCCATGCTCCATTTAACATAGTTGCTTCTCGCACTAATTTTATGTTCAACTCTTGTATTCAGAGATTGCATCGTGTGGGGAATGAAACTTGCTCTACTGACATATTTATTTATAAAAACATCGCTCCCTTTAAAAAGCTTATATGCAGGCAGTTATATTAATATATTAATCGATTAATATATAAATGAAATTATATATTAATCGCTAAAAAAAAATGTTTTAAACCACTGCCAACCGGTATGCTTCGAGTATGTTTGTAATCCTGTTTTGTGTAATATTGTGACAATAATTTGCTGAATCTACTGTAGCCTGAGCCCTAATAATTAGTTAGGCCATTTGTCTGACTTGCTTCCTTCTGCAGTTACAACTGTGAATAACAGATTAGAATTAAAATCATGTATACCTTTTGCAATAACTTGCTATAACATTACTTGGATACCTACTAACACGTATTCCAATACATCAAATTTCAATATTTATAGCTTACTTGGTACTTTGTTTTATGTCAGGTCTTATATAACCCTACTATATTCTTTTTCTATTGTACGACTACATATTTATTTTGTATTTCTTTTCAATTTTATCTCATTGTACTTACAATAACAACTGTATCACTTCAGCGATATTACTTTTGTATACTTGTACACAGCGCCCTTGAGGTGATTTTTCACGAAAACGGCGCTATATAAATTAGCCAAATATTATTATTATTATTATTCTTATTTTGTTCTTAATATAATACTGACACCTTCCTGTGTATCTCTGTATACTTTTAATCTCATGTAACACTTTAATGTAAAAGCCATTTTATGGCGTTTAAATAAATAAATAAAAATAAATATTTTCCTCGGAGGTCACTTGAGATTATTAACACTGTTTATTGTTTATTTAAAGAAATTTATGTACTGTTTGCACGCAGAGGAAATAATTGTGAACACATAATGAAGATACTTTATAAATATTAATATAGATAAATGTAGGGTAGGTATGGCAGATTAATTTAGATTTTGCACCCAGCATGCGTTCAAAAATTTATTATAATACAGATTTTATCGCCGTAAAAATGTTTAAGAAATGAAATGAAATTAAATTAAATTTCCATTCAAATGTTGTTTCAATAACCAAACGATTCGAATGACCGTTGTTATTTTTGCAAAACCATATTTTGGCAACTTTGCCACCCGATTCCTCGAACCTTAATCCAGACAGAATTCCTTGAAATGGTAGGATGACTAAAAAAAAAACAGGAAGCCATCAATATGCCAGTATTGTTTCATTAGGACTTAACAGATGTGGCATTCTAACCACTGTCCATCCTATGTGTTTTATTTCAATGATTATTATAATACCGATAGTAATAATTTAGTAATAATGATGCTCAAGATACAAGCTATTATATTTGTTTTCACTAGTGTGAAACTTTGTATGCAATTTATCTTGGTATCTTTTTTCACATTGAATATATTTACTAACTAACTAACTAACTAACTAACTAACCATCACGCCGTTTCCCCGCAGGGGTAGGCAGAGAGGACGGACCACCAAACAACTCGGTCTTGGCACACACTCCTTGCCTCGTTAACATTCATACATCGTCTCATACATGCTCTTCTATTATTCTGACTCTTGATATGGCCCGACTCAAGTATCTGATTCCAGTAGTAAGTAGCCATGTCTTTCTCGGGCGTCCCCGACTTCTTCTACCATTCACATTTGCGTCATATATTCTCCTTACACTCCTTTCCTCGTTCATTCTCTCTACATGCCCGAACCATCGGAGCGTCCCTTTCTTGATCTTACTCATTACGCTTACATCAGCCTTGCATTCTTTGCGGATCTCCGCGTTTCTCACACGATAATACATGGTTTTACCACACATACGCCTCAGGGATCTCATTTCTACAGCATTCAGTCTACTTTCATCCTTCCTCTGCCAGTTCCATGCCTCACTGCTATACATCAGGGTAGGTATCAGTACTCCATTATGGACGGCTAGTTTCGCGTCTTTGGACAGTTTTTTGTTGGTTCCAACGGCGTTCAGTCCTCCATTAATAGAGTTACCTGCATTCACCCTTCTTTCAATATCTCTTTCAGCCTTCCCATCTCTCGTATAGGTACATACTTCCCAAATAAACAAACTCATCCACCTGCTCCAAGTATTCATCGTTCACAACTATATTGCATACTGTTTTCGTACTCGCTCTTTCAAACACCATGACTTTAGACTTACTAACATTCATCATTAACTCATTCTTCATACAAAATTCGTTCATCCTTGACACAAGAGACTGTAGATGTTCACACAAGATACTGTAGACTGTAGAATACCACGCATTTCATAATTTAAAGAGTTTATTCGAAAATTGAATTTTGATTTAACAATCGATTGGTTTGCAAAATGTCATTCTCAAAATATAACATTTTTGAAAGTTTCGTAAGAATTTTTATAATGATTAAAAAAACTTTTCAGATGTATTGTCATGTGGTATATTGTAATAATCCAGAAACCTTCGCGAGGGTAGAAAGAAGGCACTCTGAAAGTTTCACAGATTTCCTATGCTTTTTATAGAATGCATAATTGCATAGACAACTCACATACATAGAAACATATATTGATTTTTATGTATATTTAGATTGGAATCGATAAGATTTAGGTTATTTTAACTACAAGTTTATTATAGTTATTTCATAGCTTTTTGTTAACATCACCTAAGGTAGTACTTAAAAAAACGCTTTAAAATCACCCGTGAATTGTCCTTGAATTATACTTACAAACTTACAAGAATAAACGAGGCATTAAAATAAACGAAACTTTACAGATGTCTAGCTGAGAAAGGGTTCGAGAATACTGAAGATTTCAAATGTAAGCTACTAGAAATTTAAGAGCACCTAATCAAAATGGATAAATCAGACAACTTTTAGTTGAATTTAAAAGTTCAATGTACCTATACAATAACAAAAAAATGCCTTGTATCAAAATGTATGCGGGACTTTTTACCTAATGCCCGCAACTAACCATATTATTTGAAGGCACAATTTTCATAGATAAAAAGGTCAAGCGGGGGTCAAACAAAAGCCATATTGGTGTTTATTGCCTCACCCAGATGTTTCTGGATTTGTGCAAATGTTCTCGTTTTCTCACACTGTGTTCAATTGACCCAATTAATTAATTTGGAAGAGTGCTACACATAGAGATGACGCCATTGGGATAGTCATGTTTCTACCACAGTTAAGATTAATTAAAATAGCAAGAATTCTTTAATTGAAGCCGTAACTGACGACAAATTTATTGTTATGAATGGATGAGATCATTCTAAGAAGTAATCTAAAATATGAAGTAAGGCATTCATAAAATGTGTTTCTTATTTATTTTTGTAACTGTAGTTATCGCTTAAAACTTATAGTTAAGTCCCTTTTAACATTACGTCATTCGTAATGAAATCCAGTCCTCACAGTGGGATTCGAACTAGATCCATCAAACTGTTAGTGCTGTCCACTAGGCTAATAATTTCCAACATGTTATACCATCTATGAATTTCAATATAATTTTACAATAAATGTTATAGTCTACAACGTTTGTAAATATCTAAACATCTAAATCGTTAAAAGTGTCTTTATTTGAGTAGGTACATAAGTGATGTTAGTCATTTTACTGTGGATTCACGTAATTATCTGGCTTTGTGAATCGCCTTTGATGTGTTATTTCGCAAAATTCGACCTATGGATTGGTATTATTTAAGAATGATTCATAAAACCCGATGTGTATTAAACCAAATTCGTATATATCATTACTGTATACCAGGAATCTGCATATAAATCAGTAAAACTCACGAATTTACATATTAGCTTTCTGTTAAGAATTTCTAAATAATTTATTTCGGCTCTTAACGTAATTTTCACCACGAGTTGTCGAGATTTTATCTGTAAATACGTCATAACCTCATTGTGTGTTACTCTCTTTCAATTGTTCGAGAAAACAGAAGATCATTATAATATTAGGTTATAAAAAATGCTTTGGTTCAGAAAAAACATACTTTTCTACCATATCATACTTTTTGACGTGCGTAAATTAAAATTACAAACGACCGATTTACATTGATTACCCAAATTTAACGAATATGAATAAAAATTTCTACCCAAAGAAATGTTCTAAAGATGTTTAAATTTTTCATTACATTAACTCCGTAGGTGCGGTAGGATTATTTTTTTAATAATTATAATTAAGACACGAAAAAATGCCAAACGTTGCGTCGTCGGTTAAAATTGGATAATTTAATGACCAAAAGATTATTATTTAAAATAAAATAGCTGATATCCGTAGGTACTAGATATTTGCTACACCTATTAAAAATAACTATTTAGTATGGTTGGATTCTTTGCTATATATAAATACATTGCTAATAATCGCTTATTTTAGATATCATCTGATTTTACTAGTGGTCTTAACAAACTATTTTATGTTAATTTTAAACTACAGTAAAAAGGTAGGTCTCTCCATTATTTTAGAAAATAAAGCAAATACATAAAAAATCTCAATACACATTTTTTTCTAAATAACCAATGTACAATACCATTAAAATAAAAAGTAAATTATGAAAAATCTTAAATTAAAAAAGCTTTCTACTACAACACATAAAATACTTGTCACACTTAATCATAAATAAACACGTAAACACCTAAGCCCAGGTTCTCCTAGTGAGAGTGTTCACGAAGTATACAACAATATTCATCCACAGTTTCACCTTCACAAACCTACCTTACACCCTACATAATAAAATTGCAAAATATATTACGTAATAATGTTTTCCAAATATTCCTATTATGTAAAAATGTTAATAATTAGGTGAATACTGTAATATTTATACAGAAATAAATAAACACATTGAAATATTGAAAAGCAGCTTTCATTCCACCTACATGATGATTTTAATAATATCGTTGAAAACATGAACAACAAAAAACAAAAGTCCAGCACCACCTATGTTTGTATGTTTGCTTTTTCACTGGCATCATCTCAATTAAGTATATGGAGGTTTATTGCTATAAATAGCCCATAAAAACATACAAAAGTGGGCGGAAATAGCTTTCATCACTCTTTATTTATGCAAATAGAAGTTAAGGAGGCACTTTTATTGCATCTGGGCCCAATTATACGCCGGGCGTACGTTCACAGTCAGTGGCGTGACCCTCTGCAGGCTGGGCACTATTATCAGAAGGGCTCTACCAAACGGCTTAAAACATTATCTGTATCTTCTTTAATATTACCTATGAGAACTATTTTTTTAATACTTTCCAACCTTCCTCTGCTTCGTCTCCTTGCCCTTCATGTTGCATTTGCCCTTACAATATAATATTATGTATTTCATTTTGGGATGCTGTACATAGTTCCACTGGCGACGGGCGCTTGTGCAATATTCAAATAAAAAAATAAAAATTTAAGCCGAAATACCAGCGTTTAATACTGCAACACTCGGAAATAAGCTTTACATAAAAAAACGTTTTTCCGGCCGGTAGATCTTCCCTCTTAAATTATGGTTTTATATAAATATTCAAAATTAATGGATTGACCCCATTCTTACCAAAGTAGATAAACATTAATTTGTTACATGAGAACGGGTTATTTCTACGACTCATTATTGAGTTTAAGAGCTCGTCTGTCTCGATTTGCCGGCCTCTGTGTTTCCCTCCTCCCACAACATGTTCACTCCTTCCTTTCCACAAAAAGACCCTTCATACAGCATCCGCAAAGATGACATAGCTTCCTGTATGGAGATATTGAAAAAAAAATCCAAATACGTAGAATTTAATAAAATAAAATACTGTTTTGTTTAAAACCACGAGTTTTATTAATTTTTTGAACCGACCGGTTTCGCTTTACTCAAGCATCATCAGGGTACAAATTAATACTATCATCAGGGTAAGCATCATCAGGGTATTAATTTCTACCCTGATGATGCTTGAGTAAAGCGAAAAAATTAATAAAACTCGTGGTTTTAAACAAAACAGTATTTTATTTTATTAAATGTGTCAAACCACAAAGTGATTGCTTTCTACAATAATACGTAGAATTTGGTTCAATAAAAAATATATTTCATTTAAAAAATACGATGAAAACAATAAGAACAATAATTGGATTATTTGTAGATCTTTTTTATCAAAAATCACCTCTGGGGCGCTGTATAGTTTATTATGATTTATGGGGCTCTATTTAATTTCACTATTCACAAATCGATACAAAAAACGTACTTACTTGGCAAGTCACTTACGACAACACAATATATTTTATTAGAAAGTCTATGCTTGGAGAAGATCCGACTTCGCTAAAACACTGGACATTGCATGATTTTACATTTGCTACCCCCATCACTTGATATTACATTTATGAGAAGATTAGTGCGAAAAGTAGAGTTGATATGTATTTTGAAGGACTGGAGAATTTAGAACTCTTTACGATTGAAGAATTTGTATGAAATAACTTTTATAAAATCTAACAAATAAGAATACAATCACATTTTACGCAAATAGTTATTTACAATGTCGCGGGCTGTGAAGGTGGGGGTGAAAAGTTTTTGATATTATGGATACGACTCTGAAAGGGTGAGTTTTATGTTAAATTTACTGTCATTATTTCATTTTCAAATTTCGTACCTTCAAAATACTTACCTACGTATAATTTCAACTAGTGATTATGAAATAAACGAAAAAAGATATACATGTAGGCAGGTACATATTTTTAAACAAGGCGGTCTGTTATAGGATTAATATTATTAAAGCCAAGTAAAAATGTTTATATTAATATGTTAAGAAAAGAGTGGGATATTGTTTATGTTAAGAGCGTATAACCAGTCAGCGGCCGAAAATCCACATTTCATCGAAATAGGTTCTTACGATCGTACAGGGCGATTCCAATGAGAAATATTAATTACTCTCCGTACCAGCTTTCAAAAATTATAACTCAATATCGATTTTATTTCATTCCAAAATTGCTTTAAGTTATACCTACATCCAAAATTGCTGAAAGGCATGTTGATAAAACTATTAAAATTTTGTACTTTTGGTAATTATTTTTTGATCATAAGTATTTATCATTTTTCAATAATGTCTAAGCAAAATAAGAATGTAAAAAAATTGAAATGTATTAGTCTGTAGGTGCGCAAATAAATACACAAATGGACCATGTTTTTCATATGTTTTTTTATGATTTTATTTAAACTAAAACTAAAATTCTGTTACATACGTTTACCAGATAATGTATTGATTTATTTTACTGCATGATTATATGATTTGAAATGGGTGTTGTATAATAAATGTACTTTTTTGAAAATTTAACAAATCCGCCAACGATCTATGGTATAACTTTATTATACTAAAAATTATCGTTTTTTCTGAAAATTTAAAACAAACTTTTTCTAGATAAAAGAACAATCTTTCAAAATCAATTTATAATTTTCTGTGGATAAGAGTCAATACGTCTAAACACTGATTTAAAAATGACATATTTCTGGTGTTCTCTGGTTATACACTCTCAAGCTTACAAAATATTAATAATCACGGAAAAATAACAACAATAAAAAAACACACTTTAGCTTATTTTCTTACAGGGTCGGGGGCTCGAAATTTCTCGCTACGCCACTATGTTCAACACAAAATAATTACTCTCAGCGGCCGTTTTAAAATTTATGATTCAAGTAATTATTGTTCATAAACATCATAAACATATCATATTGTTTTTATTTTATTTGATACCATCCATCAGATAATCTGATAAAATTGTTAGAATTCTTTGTTTTGGTATTTTTTAATCACCGTGAGTAACAAGGAAGAGCGATACCCAAATCACATTATAAAATTCTAACAATGTTAAATGTTTGTTTAGCTTAACCGGAAATTCTATAATTTCATTAACATTTTTTATGCTGGAACTTTAAAAAAAAGTATTTCAAATACGCCAAAAAATAATCGTCACATAAAAAATACAATATAGTTGGGCACTTTATCGCTTTTGAGGTTTTGAAAAGATTATTTTAATTTTTTTCTTATCACGTGCATCGTTTGAAATTTTCAAAATGTCACACTCGTATGCACAAGGAAAATATGTTGTTTAATTTTATTTCCTCACACCATCACACCTCATATCATATTATATTTATGTATATGTGTGACTCACCTGTATTCTGAAAACTTGACTTCTGGTAGGTCAATCAGTTTACGGCTCTGCTAAAGAAGAACTTTAATGAAAGTTAATTAAATTTTATTATGTAACCTTTTTATAAATAATTTAAGTTTCCTTGAAAGTAGTTGAATAATTAATTTACTTTTTTCTTAGGAGATGGTAAGGTAGGGTGGTATAAGATGACGCAGTGTGTAAGAGCACGCATTCGATTTAAACTTCCCGCATTTGACGTTAGCTGACATTTGGCCGGTAGATGGCCTAGTGACGAGCTGTATCTGGGCGGTTATTTGAATTTACGAAATTTCGAGGACTGGCTTCTACTTATTGCATTAAATTTGATTGCTTTTCAATCTCTTAGATAATTTTCCTACCCACGTAAGTCGGACCATGAGGAACATTTCTATACTATTCACTTTTAATAATTTGATTCACTTTGTATGAAAACAATTTTTTTGATGTTTTTTCTTTCTTCCCTGTGATTGAAATATTAAGTAGGATACGTTTTAAAAGGTAAATTTTAGTTGCCCGGAGACAAAAAGATTACACGGGCACTCCTGCTAAGTCACTAAACGTAGCGATCCTCATGGGGTGACCTATAACAGAGGTGCTTGTAATCCAATAAATGATTCCCGGGGCCCACCTCCCAAAATATGCTCAACTTTCACTGCTAGACCAATTTTTCAATTTGGAAGGCAGGTATTGGTACCGCCACCCCGGGAACCAATATTGGATAACCTACACCTCTGCCATAGGTCACCCCAAGTAGTTCGCTACGTTTAACGACTTAGCAAGGGTGCCCGGGTTCATGGGGTGAGGTATGTCCAGGTCTTGGCGGTGGATGCGTCTGCCCACCAGGTGCATGGCAGGCCGGATTGGGAGAGAATGGTTGAGGGAGTCCCTTCGAATTCTCCAGTTGTATTCGCTCGGAACATCGCAGTGTACCGCAGTAGGTGGGATAAATTCATACGTCCGTCACTCCTGGACACACTGACCCCCAGATTCCTACTCTCCACTCATACCCTTTTCCTGCTCAGAACTTCTTCCTTAATGTAAAAAAAAGAACTATTAATTATACAAAACCATATCCATCTTAGACTTGTCCACATGATCCACGCTTGTATTTATGCATTTTGAAGTTAAGGGTCAACAACAATGTGTCTATAAATTTTAATTTTAATTTTGTATTTATTTATTTAGCAGAAAATACAGATACAGATCAAATGACAACAATATTAAATTAAAAAAAAAAAAAAAAAAAAACAACTAGAGAACTCACCCGCATCCAAACTATTTCTCACAAATTTACTTTAACAACAGATAAAAACATACACGAATGAATTATTTTGGAAGAGTTTAGTTAGATGGTAAGACAAAATATATATAGTTAAAAATAATGTTATATAGCCCTCAATTTTCTACTAAAAGTACTGCGTGTATCAAAAAATAAGTCGGAATCCTTGAGGTTTTGATTTTGATTAAGCGATTCGCACATTCTTCTGATAGGATCCCTGACACCAGCATTTGTACGCGTCCGGCTAATATGGAATAAGTCGTTAACTCTTGTTACTCTGTGTGGTATTTTGAAGTTTATTAGTTTCAGTAGGTCAGGACAGTCAATAACAATATAATTGATATAAATATTAAAAAAAAATATTCTAAATGCAGTTTCTCCATTGAACCAGCTATCACCACCCGCGATATTTACTATTTACCTTTCAGCAGCGTAAAAGCATGGGAACGTGTTAGGGGTAAATTTCCTCACATAGTGGTAGGTAGGGGCGAGTAGGTACACAGCCGCACGCACCGGAGACCCGGGGCTTTGTCAACCAGCCCAAAACTACCCTCTTACAATATACATGAGGGTTGAACTATTCCCAAAGCATTATTGTCATGTGCATATCAGAGTAATTCAATGTCTACACTGAAATTAAACATTACTTTACTAAAATTAACAACGGGTAACTCTCGCGGCAAATGTAATCTGTTGGAAATTCAAAACAAATCAACAATTATTGATGTACCTTTGTTGCTATTGTATTGCACAGATTTTGGTAACTAATAGTTTTGTCCTGATATTACGATGAATAGGTACCTAACGAAACAAGTCAGTATTTTTATTATAATTAAGTAAAATAAAAAATACGTTTATAAATCTATTGTTTCTTTACATGGTAGGTATTATTGCTTACATTTCAATTTTTAACCTCACTATGACAAGCCTGTGTTGTGGTTAATAAATTTTTCAGATGTATTGTCATGCGGTTGAAATAATCCAAAAACTTTTGCGGAAGTTTTAAGAAGATATTTTGAAAGTTTCAAACATTTCCTATGCTTCATATAGCAATACACAATACACTAATCCCCAAACAAATTTTGATTTTAACATATATATATATATATATATATATATATATAGGTCTTTTACCCAGAGGAAATGACTAAATACAATATAGGTCTTTTACCCAGAGGAAATGACTAACTACCGGCCTATATCTTTGACATCTAACATTTCTAAAATAATTGAAAAAATAGTGAAAAAGAGACTATTCCTATATCTAGAAGAAAAAAAAATCTGCATTCTAACCAATATGGATTTAGACCTAATCTAGGAACTCATGATGCAATTGCAAAATTGACTTATCTAGTTATGGGGAATTTGGATAGACATCGGAAGTGTCTGGGAATATTTATCGATCTGAAAAAGGCTTTTGATAGTGTGTCGCATTCTAGGCTGATCGCTAAGCTAGAGAAAATTGGACTGGAAGACAAAGCTTTATCTTGGTTCCAGAGTTACTTAAAAAATAGAGAACAATACGTTAAACTAAATAATTCATCAAGTGAACCCTTGTCTTCTCAATATGGAATTCCACAAGGTACAGTAATCGGGCCTATACTCTTCCTTATATATGTCAATGACATGTTCACTCTCCCTCTTAATGGAAGTGTCATCTCATATGCGGATGATACTGTCATCATAATTGAAGGAATAACATGGACAGAAGTGAATATAGCTGCGAATGCTGACATTGACATATTGAAGGAATGGTTTGATGATAACTTACTTAGTCTTAATGTAGAAAAAACATCATATATACCTTTTTACCTTAATGATCCTGTCACAGATTCCAATATTAGCATGATGGTGCACAGTCGTTTGTGTAAAGGAGCAGAATGTAACGATAATAATTGTAAAATCCTGAAAAAAAACCCAGATGTCAAATATCTAGGGATCACTATAGAAAGTAACATGAAATTTAAGAAACATATCGAAAACTGTGTAAAAAGAATTAGAAAACTTACTTACATTTTTTACGCTTAAGAAATACCCTAAATCTTTCAAATATTAAAATGGTTTACTTTGCTCTTGTTCAGTCAGTTTTGCAATACGGAATAATCGCATGGGGAGGCATCTATAAGAATAATCTATATCCGATAGCAACAACATAAAAAATGATCATCAAAGCTATTATTAAGAAACCAAGAATTTTTCCAACTAACGAACTTTTTGAAAAATTTAAGGTCCTACCGGTTTCAAAACTATTTCAAAGAAATGCTATTTTAAAAGTTTTTAAAGAATCTGACATGTCCTCAACGCGTAGTATAAGACCTAGAACTTCTGGAAACATATATGTACCTAGATGCAACACGACAGCTGCTCAACACCATTATGAATATGTATGCCCAAAGTTATTTAACGATTTACCGTATACAATAAAAAGTGAGAAAATCTATTTTAAATTTAAAAAAAACTTTCGTTGTACTTTTGCAGAGAAGATTGACTTACTTTTATCGATGATTTTTAGATATATTCTGTTGCTTTTATTTTTGTTGATTTCTGTAGATTTTTTGTTGATTTTTATTGATATTCTGTTTCTATAATTATATGTAATTTTCTTATTGTACAATATTTTGCAGTATTTTTGAAAATATTTTTTTTCCATTTTGTAACTATACATATTATTATCTATATATATAATTACATAATTGCGAATATTTACTTTTTTCTAAATAATAAAAAATTAAAAAATTAAATAAAATAAAATTAAATTAAATTTAAAAAAAAGTATTGAAAGAACAGTATTCTAAAATTATTTTTTCTTGCAGACTACTAAGTTATAGGAACCTAAGGACTTACTAAGTTATAGGAACCTAATAGATTATACGAGTAATGTAAACATGTTTAAATTTGCTTTAAAACAATTTATTGTGCGTTAATTTAAAAAGTCTATTTAGATATTCTTAATTTCAAAGAAAGGGTACGTCTTATGTACGAGAATTATTTGTTCAGTTATATCAAGGTATAATAAAACCGATTGTTGCATAAAAAAACTGAAATATCGATCATCCAGTTGATTAGTCAGACATTCATAAAGCAATATTAGAATGCTCCCCATAAATCAAATATTATTTACACGTGTCTGTGTTTTACATATAAAATATGCTATAAAATTACACTGGGAAGTTTTTCGCAAATTTCTGACTAACTAAATAACTACTGGACGATCGATATAGTGGCATATTTTCACAGAGGTCTCTTTTGTTACGGTGGGTCATCTGGATCTGGAGTTTAGGATCTTAAGTGATGTGCCAATGAGGTCGCCAATACATAATAATATACATATAATATAAAATATTATTTCATTTAACATTTTGCTTCCGATTATTAATTACAATAGACTTATATGAACACTTCTTCTAACCTCTGACATTTCTAAACTATATATGAATATGCTTAAACCTTACAACTTACACGTATTTCTTTTACGTAATATTGTATCCATTTTATTTGGCTGAAATATTGAACCGCATTGCATTTGCAAGTTGCGCGGGAATTTTTTATCAAACGATAGAATAACCTCTTGCGAGTTGAATGTGTATTGTGTGCTATTGCAAATATTGTGCTTGCACTCGTCCGCATTTTCCACCATTAGTGCCAAGTGCCCTACAACGGCGGTTATGTTTTCATAAAAGTTTAGTACGCACTAGCTCCGTTGGTGTTGTCACCAGTCATAGGAAACCACTCACTCTGGGGACTTGGTGGGGTGGTGGTTGGCGGGTGAAACAAAGGGAAACTGCTGCAGGGGGTTGTGTTGCGATACGATTGCTTTTAGCGCCTTTAAACGTGTTTGTCTTGGCATTTCTTTGATAATAGTTTTGACAGTTTAGGGGACAATTTAATCGCCATATAAAAATATTTTATTATCCTCTTTAAAAAGTAATGCAGTGAGAAACCTGAGTTCATCGACCCGTGCTGCGAATCTTTTATAAGTACATTCCGAATATTTTTTATTATTATTGAATATCAATGTTATTGTAGCAATGCTTGTGTAGAGACATGTAATATGTACACATATCTTATACCTACCAGAAGACAAGGTTTGTATTAAGGTGAGCTCTGGCATTATGAAATTTGTATAAAAAAATTGCGATAGGGGGCACCCGAACTGTTTGAAATCTGAATGTACCGGGAATGAATGTATGGAATGCGGGAGGGGGGAGGGGAACTCAAGTAGGGGGTTCGCGGAAGGGAGAGGGAAACCGGGAAGGGGGAGGAGGTGGGGAACCTGGGAGGGGGGACGGTTCGCGGGATGGGGGAAGAGGAGGCGGAAGAGGAATGGGACGAATGGGAAAGGACACGCAGGGAGAAACAATTTATTTATTGAATGGCATAGCAACGCATGCCGAGTACCAGCTAGTTAAATATATAATTGACGGCCTCCGTGATCGAGGGGTAAGGTATCCGAGGGTTGCGTGATCAAATCCTGGCGTGCACAGATAAATTGAATTTAATTAAATTTTACTGTCACACAATTGTCTATTGGGTACCCGGTTAACATTGCAGCGGAAAAAATCTATAGTAACGTCTCAGAGACGAAAGCTGAACCAGCGTTGTGTCTCGTCCATATTCCTACTATTGGGGTGGATTGTGACCCCGTCCCTGCATGCGGACACTGGAGACAAGCCGACCCGGAGCGCTGTCTCATGGATCGCCCGCGCCTCCACTGTTGAGAGGTGTGGGTCGTAAGGGTGTCTTGCACGAGTAAGGGGACCCTCCGCCCTGCCTCCGATAACCCGACGCTGTCCTTCCTAGGGTCTTTGGGCGTTCTGTCACTCACTTCCAAATAGCCGTGTCGTCAATGCATCACCGGGAAGTCGGCTTAGGGGCGCGGAAACCGATCTCAAGCTTGGCTTTCCTGAAAACATGCACCTCTCAACAGGACTGCCGGGTGTATCTTTGACACACTCGCTCCCTACCAGCAACCACATAAAAATTGAGTGATGTCTTTTATGTACAATAAACTGGCAGGGTAGGCATACCGCCTACACTTGAAAATTTTATTTCTCCACTCTGCTTTTCCCCAAAGAAAGAGGTAATGTATATATTTCTTTAATTATTTAATACTAACCTGTAGATATAAAACACTTGCATACTGCACGTTAACACCGTATGCAGGGACATTGGGGGTCTAGTTTTGATTAATTAAATGTAGAGACGTTCAAATAAAAAAAATTAGCTTCCTTGTGGGAGCCCTGAAGGAGTAACCATAAGTTACTTAGGTATACCGGGGCGGGAATGCGGTGGATAACCTCCAGTGTCACACAATTAATTACTATTGTATATTTTCAGTAAGTTCTGGAGTGGAAGATGCTCTCAGTATCACCCTGGTGAAAGACCACAATTCAAAAATGAAAAGTTGCTTGTTTTTGGTGACAAAATATGATCTGAAGATTATTCAATTATTATTCAGTAAAATACACTTCAAAGAACTTTGCAGAATATGTAGAGAGAAAAGACGACAAACGAAGTAATTTTTAAAAGTCATGGATTTTTTTGCGTTTCCAAAATATGCAATAGCGACTTCACGGGGCGGCGGGGTGTCACCTAATGGGGGTGACACCCGACCGTGAAAAAAACCTTACGAAGGTAGAATATTGCCACAAAAATATTTTACACATGATCTGCCTGTTATTTATATGTTGGTATATGGCTCGGTCGGTCGGGATTCCCCAAAATTCTCTTGTTTTGTTTCCGTTCCTAGCTCTAACTATTGCTCGGTTGGGGATTCTCCCGAAATATTCCATGCTTGTCACCTGTGTCATTCTCATTTCTTTCGTACATTGTGATTGACGGGAACTCGTAAAGTGAATTGATACCTATTAATTGACGTGAATTAGTGAAAAAGTTGTTAAACCGTTTTTTTGTGTTGAAAGACATCTTTTAAAAAAACAGGTAAGTGGATTGGATAGTTAATTTTTTTGTAATAAACGATAACTAATAAACACAGAACTGAATACAATTACAGCAGAATCAATCAATTACTTACTTTAAAAAAAGGTCAATCACCAGTTTTTTCTGTATTTCATTGTTGTGTGTACATAAATAAATAATTAAGAAATTATAATAAATAATAAGTAATTTGTAGGATTTCGAAAAACGTTTTTATACATTTCTGGGGTACTTTCGTCGTTATTTCATCATCCAAATGTAAGAGCGCCCCAAATTTCTTTTAGTTGTTAATTCTTTGGATAAGATGCCACTCTCGCATTACTAGCGCCAACATCTAGTTTAAGGATTACTAATTCTTGGGGTGACACCTGTAGCCGAGCAACGAACCACCTTAAAAAGATTATTCAAATTCTATTTTATAGACTTGTATCACCAGGCACCGCTCTCTGGTCTAGTACATGACAATGCAAATTTGTTCCGGTTTCAACGTTTGTTCCGTCCGCCTGCTTTTCCTCTAAGCGAGATAATTGTTAAATCTGTGCTTACTTATTGTAACATAAAATTTCAGTGTAAATATATTTGACTCGCTTTATTAATAAAAAACCAAGAGCTATTATTAAAAAAACCTCCACATGGCAAGGCCTGTAAACTGTCAAACCCTCTGGATAAAATATTTAAATATAACCCACATTGCTAAACTACTTCATTCTTGGGGTGAAACCGTATCGTATCAAACTGTATTACGTAAAATAAATCAAACCAACATACATTCACAATACAAAAAAAAATCCTAATTTGTTATGTTTTTCAACTCCAAATATGTCTCATGTCGCGCGTTTTGACGCACGTACCAAAAGCATTTATTAGTTCTGCAAAGTAGTAGGAACGTGACTTCTCCGCAATATGCTCTGATAACACCGAGTAGCTTGCAGTCTGCACCGCAGCCAATATGTCATGCATCTCATTTCACAAAAACATCCTGCCAGCTCTACACTACTGCATTTTATTTTTGAATTGGTTACCAGCAATCCCACATTCAAATATATTTGACAGACCTCCATACTTGCCACCAAATTCTTTTTGAAGTTATATACGAATTTTACAATTCAATCGAAGATAGCGTACATATACCTATCTATATTTTGCTATAAATTGTCTTTAATGTTTACTTATTAGAAATACAAATTTCGATTGTTCCTCTGTCTGTAACTCCGATTTAATGATCTCTAGAACGTTTGCTTCGAATCGCTTCATTGTTTGTTTGAAGAATTCAGTCATGTTACAACTACCTGTAATTTAAAAAAACTCAGTGAAAACCTATTATTAGTTAAATATTTACACATATTTTATCATGCATTATAAATTATTGTAACTGTCGGTTTTCCAAATAAAATAAAATAATAACACATTTTAACAGGTTTTTTTTTCACATTGGTTCCACCCAGGAGGCCCTGAGAAAAATATATGTTTTTAATAGGGCCTTTGTAATCTCAGGGGGTCGCTGTGTGGAGGGACTTTGAGGGAAATGAAGGAGAGGAAGTTTTGGGAAGGAAAAAGGTATGAGGGGTGGGTAGGAATCGGGGTTATGCCCAGCGACGAACGTATGAATCCATCCCTCCAAATGCGGTGGAAGGGGATGGGCCGTTTTAATCGAGCTGGAGAGGTCAAAAGGACTCCCCCAACCAGTATTTTTCAATCCGGCCTGCCAAACGCAAAATGGACAGACGCATCCGCCACCAAGACCTAGACAAACCTAACCCCATGAACCTGGCCACCCCTGCTAAGTCACCAAACGTAGCGAATCACCTTGGGTGACCTATGACAGACAGATGTTGGTTATCCAATAAATGGTTCTCGGGGCGGCGATACCCAAAATTGACAAATTATCACATTCAAAATATGAACTGATTTGTCGGGAATTCAGACTATCCCCATTATATTTAGAAGAGACGCGCAGCCAAACAATTGTAACCACTTGTTTTACCTCCACGTAGTCCAATTTGACCTACAACGCTCTAATACAGAACGATCGGAAACTAACGAATTCGGCCCCCGCGCACCGCTACTCGCGTGAAAATAGTTAAACACGTTTAGTGGAGATATTAGTACGCATTTGCTCCTCAACGACTATCACGTGATTATTTTAATTAACTTTAAAACTTTAATTCTGCACTATATTGATGCGACGACAATGGGGGTTTTAAGCGACACTTTTTTGAGCATTTCAAATGCTTTGGGAGCTTTTTCATTCTCAATATGAACGGGGAAAAATAAAATAATTCTAGTCATGCGCACGGAAGATCGTTTCCTGCATCGCTCAGTAACAAAAAAAATATTTACGTACCTTTGTTCACGCCCTTTGAATTGAACGATTCACGAAACACTGAAGCGGGTTTCGGTTGCATATCCAATAACGCGTATATTCTTGGATGCTCCAAAGATCACAAAGTGTTGTGTGAAATGTTCTCTTGACACGAGATAAATAAATTGAAAACAAGAATGAAAACAAATTCCTACATCAGTCACATCAAGTGACTAGCGCGAACCGAAATACTTGGGAGTAGTTTTATAAATCAGTCGGTTAAAGAAACTGATCTTTATAGGGATTCTATCTTGAGAACAAACAGCCGTTGGATGTTGAAGGTTGAACGTTCCAGCATATTTTGACAGGTTGAACAGTTCTGCGTTCTCGCAGTTCAATGTGAATTGACAAACAGTATGCTTAGATAATTGCCGATGATCAACTTCAGATCTTTTGGACTGCTGTTAATGTTTAGCTTAAATAATATAATGGCTAGGTATCAAATTCGTATAAAAGTAGTAAAATCAATTTGGGAGGCACCGCTGCCCGGGAACCATTTATTGGATAACCAACACCCCTACAATAGGTCACCCCAAGTGGTTCGCAAAGCTTGGTGAATTAGCAGGGGTGGCTGGATTCATGGGGTGGGGTTTTTTTAGACCTTAGAGGCGAATGCGTTTTCGACCTACTGCGTGTCAGGCCAGATCGCGAGACAGCCCGACTCTCTCGACCCATCGCCTTACACCGCAGTGAGAGGAATGGATACAACGTCCGTCACTCCTAGATACATTGCCCCAGATTCCTACCTACTCCACATATCTTTTTCCTTCCCAGAACTTCCTTTCGCTGTAGGGACCCTTCACACCACATCTTCAAAGATGACATAGGCCCTGAGGAAAGTCTTTTTTCTCAGGTCCTTCTGTGTGGAGCGAACGTAAAAAAATATATTTATACATTTATAAATTGGAAGTGGCAATCGAAGATCTTAACTTTGTATCGCAAATAAACAATAATATTTGTCATCCACGCCAACATAAATTTCATTTTTTAAGGAAATTATTTATTTTAAAAAGTTATATATTCACTAAACATGGATAATTTATATTTAGACAACATTTAGTTAAACATTTAAAATGAATCAAAATCTTAATTTATGTTAATTTCCACACACACAGTAAAGAAGCCTAAATTAAAAGTCCATTATCCCAGCTTGACGTATTTTACTTTTGTATAGTTGTGGGCATATGTGAGCATAGATTTTTAGATACTCTCGAACCGGTAAAAGAACACCATTCTGAATCGAAAATGTTGAATGAAATGGCTTAAGCCATGTTTGGTGACCATATCTCGATAGCCAGAAAAGTTCTTCCCAAGATTGTTCTTTCCTATCGCCTTCCCTTCCCCCCTACCTTCAGCCTCATAAAGAACCCCAAATGGGCATGTGGCATGTCCATGCACTGGTTTTTTGACAGTTGAAAGCAGTAGGGACTCTTTATTTTCTGTTTATTGGCTCGCCAACAGAATACATCTCATATTTTATCCTATATATATATATGCATACATGTACAGACACACACGCACATACATATACATTTATACACTAAGTGAGAAGATCGTCAGGAATATATATCTAAGTATAAGACTCTTGGACAACTTCCACGAAAAAACTATCATTTATGGGTATCACTTTAATTAATTTTTTGTCAAAGCTGCCATCGGTAATTTTGCGGTTTAATGGAGAGAGCGTCCATGTAAATTGGACGTGTGCCAGAGCATATTGGATGAAGTAAACAGGCCTTGTGTTCTCAGATACCAGACGTGACATTATAATAACATAATATATGTTATATTTGTTTAACTAAATAACGTACACGTATTATAAAAGCATGTCGCAGTTGTCTTTACTCGCTCGAGCATAAGCAGGTCCTATCTTTGTTTGAGCACGCGAGGTTAAAATAATAATTATTATTTGGTACAGGCTTAAGAATTACCTAACTACTACACCAGCTGATTCCCATCACATTCATAATGCTAAGTCTAAAATATGTTCAAATTGTAATTATTAAATGTTTCCGGCGAGATATTCATGACGTAGAAATAGGTACAGTATTGGATATGTTTTTAGATTTTCACCGCCAAAAGCATTTTCGTTATTTGTTTTTGGGGTGTTATGCCGTGTTGCGCTACCTCCTTCTTTAGCCCACCCACTTTTTAGGAACTTCCCCACCTTCCTCTTCCTCTTCCCTATCTCCTTCCCTTCCCCATTACCCTCAGCCTCACAACATACCTCAATTGGGGATGCCATAGTCTCACTGGCTTCAGATGGGAGCAATTGGGACTCTTGTGCGGTATTCGTACAAATTTTTTTTTAAAAAGCCAACGTTTCGGACAGCGTTGCAGTGTCCATCATCAGGGTAGATCCGGCAACAAATAGCGAAAAAGGTACAGTATTATTCTGCGCCTATAAAAACAATATAATTGAAATTTTAAAATATTGTGTTTAATACTAACATTTTATTTTTAATGTTGAAAAAATATTAATATTTATAAAGTAACATGTAGGAACTAGAATTATACTATAAATTAGGTAGGTCCCTACCTAATAATTGGCGTTAAGAAAATCAACAATCTAATAAAATTCGTCTATTTATTCTGATTTATTCTATTAAAATTCATACTTTCAAGGATGTTATTTTATCATTTAAGTAATATTCAAGTTATATTATTAAAATTAATTATATTACCATGAAAATATTAATTTGCATCAATATTGCAAACTTTATCTGCATGAACAAACAAAGATTATAGTCTTAAAAAAGGAAATTAATACTAAAATTGCTGATAATTATAATAATTGAAATTTTAAAATATTGTGTTTAATACTAACATTTTATTTTTAATGTTGAAAAAATATTAATATTTATAAAGTAACATGTAGGAACTAGAATTATACTATAAATTAGGTAGGTCCCTACCTAATAATTGGCGTTAAGAAAATCAACAATCTAATAAAATTCGTCTATTTATTCTGATTTATTCTATTAAAATTCATACTTTCAAGGATGTTATTTTATCATTTAAGTAATATTCAAGTTATATTATTAAAATTAATTATATTACCATGAAAATATTAATTTGCATCAATATTGCAAACTTTATCTGCATGAACAAACAAAGATTGTAGTCTTAAAAAAGGAAATTAATACTAAAATAGCTCTTAATATTACGAGTACCTACCTATGTTACTTTTATTCAAAAGCAAAACAAGTTCGTAAAATAAATTGATAATATTTTTTTTGCTTTTAACTATAATAAATCTATTTTAATTTTCGAATTCGGATTGACTTGGATCTTTAACTGCGTTGAAATTTAAAAATATCTTTTAAAACTATAAAAAAATTAAAACCAATTTAGTTTGACTGACGTTTGAACCTTCCTCCCAAGAACTGGATTCACAACCCTAACAACTGAGCCAAATCACGATCGGGGAAGACCGTTATTTATTTAGTACAATTTAACTTGCTGTAATGCACTAATACGTAATAATCCACTACAAACTCAAATGATAAATAAAATGATAAAATATGTAAAAGAGGTAAAATTATGGTTGAATAATGTAAATAATGAAACGCCTTTTCTATAAATTTATCCATCCTTCTACAACCCACTTTCTGTAACTTTCTAAACTGTACTACAATATATTTTCTGTTTATTTATTTTTTTATATTAACTTTAAAAAAAAAATATTTATTAAAAATCAGTATGTTTTTCTCCATATTTTTATTTTATTTTTATAATAGCTGAAAAAAACCTTTTTCACTTATTCTACCTGTGTAATACAAACTTTTTGTAGTAACATTATATTTAATATGTTTTTGTAAGTCTATTTTATACTTTGGGTACTTGGAAATATAGTATTTTGTTTTAATATTACCCACATTCAGGCAGTGCCTTAGTGGGTTTTCATTTCTTGTTCATACTATTTGTTATTATATATTATGTTATTATATACTATTTGCTATAATACATTATATGTACAAACAAATGGGAATAAATAAAGTTAAAAAAAAAAAAATTCCATTCAATTTTGCCAGAAATGCGTAAACACCAGCACGTGCACGCGTGATTGTCACCAAAAGTTGATAGAATGAACTGTTATTGATAACGAGTCTATCTGCCGAGTTTCGGTTCGAACAGATTCTGGGAAATGGGTTAATTTCCACTTCCAAGATTCCATATCATTCATTCATTCATTCAAGCAAAAAAATGAAAAATATTAACAAGACAATATGAGCAATTTTGTAATAATTTTCACATGTAAGTAAAATGTTTGAAATTTTAAAATGCTGCAAAGGGAAATATTCAAGCCGAAGAATTCCCGGAGGTTAAAAAGTATAGTTTTTATAGTCAAGAAGGTGTATAAATAAAATTAAAATGCTGATGTCATTAGGGATTAGGATTTCTATTTCATCACATCAACGGTTGGCATTAAAAAAGTTTTATTGGGTCTTAAATTTAAATACATAAAGTTATACAGCTTGGTGGGAATGACATCGGACATGATGAAACGCGATATCGTAAACACCATTAATCAAAAAAAACTAATAATGCTATTAGAATAAACTAATTTTAACGAGTTTTCCTATCGAGTTACAAAATGTTTATGACCTCTCTAAAGTCTTCAAATTATTGGTTTGTCAAAGTTCAGAGTAGGTGGTATAACTTAATATCAAACTGTATTGTAAGATAAAAATTCAGTTCACGATGAAATTTATTTTTAGAAAATATTCTTCTTCTTCTTGTGCCCTGACCGTTCAACAAACGTTGGCTATCATGTTGGCTATGCGGTTTAATTTTTACTTGAGATTATTTGCATTATCGCAAGATTCTGGGATATATTTGGCAAATTACTAAAAATCGATAATTTGCAGGTACCGCGATGTCGTTAGTTTTTCTTGGTTTCCAAATTGTTTATATTTTCATTCTTGCATTCATTCACACATTCTTCGTACATTGGTTCATTTTCATGTGCTCAAAGACCTAATAATTAAAAATAGAAAGCGTAAGGGTTAAAGCTCTGCAATGATCGGTCACCCCAAGTGGTTCGCTATGTTTGATGACTTAGCAGGGGTTCCCTGGTTCATGTGTTGAGGGTTATCCAGGTCCTGACGGCGGATGCCTCTGCCATCAGCTGCGTGATGGGCCGGATCTGTATAGGCCGGCTGAGCGAGGCTCTTTGACCACTCCATTCAGACTCTCTCAACGCATCGCATTGCACTGCAGTCAGGGGAATGGATTCATTGACCCATTGTCCCAGAACTTCCTCTCCTTCCTTTCCTAAAAACATCTTCTACATAGCTTACGACAAAAACCTTCAGAGAAATTAGTTTTTCTGAAAAATCTTTTTGTTGAAATAGGTAGGTAGGTACCTACTTACTCGGCTTCGTCCCGGTTTCTAAACAATTTTTGACGAAATATTTTTTTTCATTCAAACTTTAAAACATCATCAAACTTCATTAAATAACTTTCTCTATCTTCTTCGTCTGCTGCTTTTTCTTTCCTCTTTCCTTTTTGTGGTTGGGTATCAGAACAATCTTCACAAAGCGGGTTGCAGCCCGGAATACTTCAGCGGAACTGCCCTGGCACCGGACTCGTAGAATACGAAGTAACTCTAGTGATTGCTTTGAGTTGATATGACTCGATTGATTTTACTTATTACTCGAGTCGGATATTTAATTTATAATTTAGACATTAGAAATAGGAGAAAAAATCCTCACGATTAATAATTCTGAAGATTTCCTTAGCAGGAAATATGTATTTATATTTTTTTACACCCATAGGAGGCTCTCGAGAAAATAATTATCCTCAGGAGATATATCTTATTTAGGGATGCTGTGGGAGGGCTGTGTTTCAGGAGAGGAAGGAGAGGAACTTAGAGGTGGGTAGGAATCTGGTTTGTCTAGGAGTGAAGGACTTCATCCCTTTTACCGCAGTGCAAGGCGATATTCCCAGAGAGTGCTGCTGGAGACGTCAAAAAGTCTCCCTCAACCAGTCTCTTCTATTCCGGCTCGCCCCACAATTCGTGGGCAGGTGTATCCGCCGCTAAGACCCAGACTAACTTTACCCAATTATCCCGGGCACCCCTGATAAGTTACTAAACGTAGCGAACCACTTGCGGTAACCTTCGGCAGAGGTGTTGGTTTTTTAATAAATAGTTCCAGGGGCGGTGGGGTAATACGCGCATACATAATTGAGAAAAAATCAGAGTGTGCAATTAACAATTGGTAGAAGTGAAACCATCAGAAAACTAAAGTTGACAAGAGTGGGGAGTCTACGAAGTACCGCACAAAGAGGAGGCCGATTATATTATCTCATTCTCTCACAGGCTAAAACCCATAGTTGTATATGTTTAATAATAATAATAAAAACGTTTATTCATCGATAGATTTTACTTTTACAATGTACATTTTTTCTTTTATCATTGATACTATTGATGAAAGATCACTGCTCAGCTACAATTCAGGATTTCTCCTAAAAAGCAGCTGGTTTTCAGCAGCGCCTTATGTCTTTTTTTTCAGTGTTTGTCTCTTTTTAGTGTCTCTTTTTTTAGTTTTTTCGAGTTTCAAATCACAACGGTGCTAAAGAAGTTTTTACTTCAATAAATATTTTTAACAAAATTATTAAAAGCGTAGCTACAGGTATACATTTTGGAAAACTTGGTACTCGCAGAAAATCTTCTCAGGCTTCGAAATTAAATAAATGTCAACGAATCAGAACTGATAATTTCGAGATCAAACGCATTAATTTGACAATGTAAACAGAACAGTTATTTATTTAAATTTCGTCTTAATCTCGAATCTCTCTAATCGCGTAAATGTAAACTTAGGGTCATAAAACCAACAGAATTCCGTGTTTTCGTCTCAGCCTATTGACACGGCATTTAAATAAATAAAACATGTTCGTAACCATTAATCAAGAGACAGGTAGACTCGAATTTGAATAAAGACAGGCGGGTTTTTTATTTGAGTGGGCATTATAAACACGAGGAAGCGGATTGTCGTAAAATACGTTCATAAAACTTCCAAATGGACGCAGTTATGAATGCATGGATAATTTCACTCTGAATTTCAGTGTCGATTTTGACAAAATACAACGTATCTTTGTATTTTACAGTTTTTTTGCCAGCAGTACACAATTTGTGTGGACTATAAATATGTGGGCTAGAGACCAAGGTACCATTCTTTAAATCTAGAAGATGCGATTCAGATTTTAAAAATATCTTAATATATAAAACAAAGTCGGGTTAGTTACACCATTTATAACTCAAGAACAGCTGGACCGATTCTTATGATCTTTGAATTGTTGGATTTGTCTCCGCCCCGAATAGCAGAATAACTATTAAAACATAGGAAAACTTCAGAAAAAAAATTTTTTGAAGAAAATTCTTTTTCTAATACATTTTGTATGGGACGAATTCTCATCTTTTGAAAGAGCTGCCGCAATATTGTTGTGATAAATATACTATTGAGTAGTGAGTGAATTCAAAAACGTCTAATGTCAATGCGTTGATTGTTTCGCTTTTGTTCTTAAACATATAATGCTGCCCCTCTTTCTTACACACTAAATGTGAATAATCGTAAATGAGACAAACGGTGAACGTGTGTGTCTGCACCCCTCCGAAGGAAAAACACAATAATTAAAATAAATCTTCCTCACACGTACAAAGAAAATTAAAAGAAACTTCTGTAAGTGGATAAGTATGAAAATCACAAAAAATATTAATCCGTATACAACCCAATCTCTGATACTGACAAAAACAAAATACGGACAGTTGCACATCGATTGCTTCATTGTGTAATTTTTAAAAAATAAAAAAAATTAATTTAGCTAATAAGTTATCACAACACTTTTTGATTCTGAGGCGGTACGAAGTTCTCCGGGTCAGCTAGTTATATAATAAATATGAAATGTAACGAAATATTGAAACGCATCAACCTTCAAGATTGATAAGAACTTTGACAATAGATTGGATGAAGGGATTAATTTAATTTAATTTAAACAAAATGCTTACAGAACTAACTTGCCAATGATTATACCAGTCGGGAGAGCTGTCTCGTTGTTAAATATAATCACTTCGAATATCGATATGTTTAACATCAATGAAGCTTAATTTAAACGGCAAACTTTGTTGCCGTTAGTTTAAATCTGCTTATCTCATTCAAAATATTTTCGCTTTTAAAAACGCTATTTATAATATTTATTTTGTCATGTTTTAAAATGAATAAATTGAATTGAAAAGGAGGACTGAATACTATAGAAATGAAATTTGTCAGATGTATGTAGGTAGGTACTAATATAGTGTGTACCTATGATGAAGTCGCTTTGAAATGCCTACCGACACAGGTACCAAAAACAGTATTGTTGAGTGAGGAGATGCGAAAATAATGAATGACCAATGTATGTTATTGACAAATATACGTGTTTAACCCCTCAGACCTCGACCTTAGTATTTTATCAGAAAGTCAAAATATTTCCGTTTTGCGATAAAATCCAAATAAATTAAATATTTCTGAATGTCTCCAAAAACTAATAATTGTTTTAGAAAGGCGATGAAACACATTTTCAAATTTTATTATTAGAAATAAAAATATAATTTTTTAATTAAAAAAAATTTGCATGCAAACATAAAATTTTTTTAAACATGGCTCACCTTTTGATTTTCGTTTTCTCTAATTAAAATTACTGATAAAAAAGAAGGCAAATGTATTATAAACGTTAACGTCAATCCATTTTATTTCATTTCATGAAAAATAATTAATAAAATATCTCAAAGTTGGATTCATGAAGGTGTACATTTTAATTATTAAGTTTTTGATTTTAATATAAAGCATGGTATTTTTGTATTTCTAACACAATTTAGATCATATTTCTAATCGTGATAGTAAGTGAAACAACGATTTCTACGAGACCTATATGAGTTGTTCCGAAAACCGAACCAATAGCCTTGACGGCGGGTTAAGGCTGGTAGACTGGATTAATGGAGACAGGAGTTTTAGAGGAATCTGTGATACTCAAGTGGATGGAATATAAGTCGGGGGTGCCATAAGAAGACATGACACAGGATCAAGTTAGTCAAAAATCTTCAACTGACACATGTCAGAATAACAGAATGACACATAAGAGGCAATGAAGTTTATGCATCTGGTGTAAATACCTAAATATTTTGCTGTGACTCATTTCGTATTTTTTTTATAAATTAAAAGTAGGCGCTTGACCAAAAAAAATAATTTGAGTATAAATTTAAATATTCTGCTTGACAACATTTTTTAATAATATTATTCGAGGGTTCTCCGTTCCCATTTTATTTAATTTATTATTATCGCCAAGCGGAAGGCGCTCGTTTATTTAGCCACCTTGGATATTCAGTAATATTATAATTCATCCGTAATATCGGGGTGTAAGCGAAAATTACACGTCGATATTTTAAAGCATATCATCTTTATTGCAAGCCAATCTTAATAAATCTGCCACCGTGCGGAGTTATTCCAATGTGCGGTAGCTCTCGGCACTATCGCTCTCGATCCACAGCTTTTCATGCAAACTTTTAAAGATTTTTTTTCGCATAATATTATGTATTATTATAAAATATTTATTTTTAGTTGTTTTTAGGACCTACTTCACTGTGTAGTGGGTTTTCGCAATATATCTGACAAATCTGAGAGACTTGTCGTCCAATAGCCCGTGACGATCATTTTATAAAACCTGAAAGTTTCTCTGTGTATGTCTCTAATACAGGAAAAGACGATCCCCGACTATGAAGTTTGGATCATGGTGGCTTTGAAAGATATTATATTAATTAATCATAATTGTACTTACGTTAAAGTATAAAAGCTGAATTTTATATATGATACTTGATGAACTAACAACATATGTTTTCTCAGTAATCAGACAGTTTCGATGGTTCCTTCACCTTGTCAGACACGTTAAAAGTCTTCCGTAGGTGCGGGCGCGATATACATATACATGCAAGCGGGTGGGAGTGAAATAGTGCGAAATTTCTACTCTAGCAGACTACTACTACCTTGTAAAAGTGCGAGCAAAATGCTCTTGAAATTGTGATGAAATTTTATATACCTTTGCAACCTGCTATCTTTCAATGACACTGTGATCCAAACTTCATAGTCGGGGATCGTCTTTACCTGTATTAGGGACATACACAGAGAAACTTTCAGGTTTTATAAAATAAAAGACGATCAGATATTCGTCACGGGCTCTTTTTCTATTGTGTATATTGTGTAGCATTATATCAAGAAGTTTTAACATAAATATTAACTGGAAAAAATAACATATCAGTACCTAGTCTCTATATTTTTTATTAATTTTTTAAATGAAAACTTCTTAACACCGTGTCTTTGTTAACACCGTAGGAATGTATGGTAGGTTCTAGAATTAAGAAACGGTTTCATTACAAAATTTGCGTGGAAATAACTCTTCTAACGTATGTATATCTTCCTTTGTTCCCGCATTACTAGAAGCACAATATGTACATGTTTTATGTCAAAAACACATTTATGAAGCATTGCTTTCTCGAATTGGCTTTTATATGACAATTTGCATGAATACAAAGTAATTTAATTTATTTTTTTTACATGTGTAGGAGGCCTTGAGGTATAGGAGGCCTTGAGGAAAATAATTCTCCTCGGGGCCTATGTCTTCTTTGGGGATGCTGTGTGGAGGATCTTTTTAGGAAAAGAAGGTCTGGTAAGGAAAATGTATGTGGGTGGGTAGGTATCTTGGGGTCAGAAGTGTTCAAGATGACGGACATATGAATCCATCCCTCTCACTGCGGTGCAAGGCGATGTTCCAAAAGAGAGTCCTGCTGGAGAGTTCAAAAGGTCCCCTCGGCCAGTCTCTCCCGATCCATCTCGTTTCGCCGTTGGTGGGGGGGGGAACTGCCGCTAAGACCCTCAATAAACCTCACATCCCTGCAAAGTCACCTAACGTAGCGAACCAATTGGTGTAACCTATGGAAGAAGTGTTGGTTACCCCATAAATGATTCCCATGGTAGCGGTACCCATATCCGCCTCCCAAATAGGTACATAAATTATTTGATTGTAGACTTTTAGCGACTTTTGGAATCTTTGATGTGAGTTCACATCTTCAATCATCGATTACGCTCGGTGTTAAATGTTTGTTAATATTTTATAAAAGAAGAACCTCTAAAAAATATAAATATACCAACCTTAATTTATTTAAAATTATCTTAATAAATTATTTATACTTCAGTCTCATTCTTTGATGCCTTATTTGGTTAAAAAAATGCCAACAACGACTATAAAATAAATTAGTAAGTTTGTCTTTCCTTCTTTTCGTGTCATTTTAACGGTTTTATAACTTAAAAAGAATAAAATTTTCTAAATTATTGATCATTATATTTAACTAAACAAGCTATTAATTCAACATTAGCTACATTAGTATTGTTAGCTACCCATATTAAACGAACGAGTCATGATTAAACATTAGGTGTAATTAAAATTTATTCGAAATATATTCAAAAAAGGTCTTCAACGATGGAAAAACTAGTCGCGATATTTGTTTGTGCAAAATGATAAAATCCTAAAAACGAAAGAACGTTTTTAGTATTATTAAATCTTACCTATGCTCGTAAATTGTGGTTTATTGACAATAATTGTACATTTTCAATGGCCGTACACGTCATTACGGGACACCGCGTCAAATATCTCACATTTGACAACCCTGACACTTCGGAGCTCCTGCTGTTTGTTTGTAATTACCAGCTGAGTTTGACGTTTAAACTGTCATAATTAACATTTTATTTGTTAACTTGCTAGACTCAAATATATATCCCAGACGATACAAAATTTCCAATAAAGCTTTTCGGCGTTATTTATCATTCAAGTAATAATATTATTCATTCTTTTGTAATCAACATTTTAGTCTGGAAATTTTGCAAATTAATTCAAAGAAATTATCGAGCCATTATAATTACATAATTTTATTGGTTTGGTTTATTTCTTTCACTGAGAGAAATAAAATAGTTTAGCTTTTAATTGTTGAAAATTTAAAATTATGCAGGATTCTTTGGTATTCATTAAACAGGGGAATACCAGAAGAATAATTATTATTTAAAACAGTTCTAGCTTAGTTTAATGTCAACTTCATTGTTAATAATTTTTAAACAATGTTTTTAATTAATATTTTAATTCGAAAAGTGTTGTAGTAAGCAAGGTTTTTTATAGATATGACGTATATTATATTATTATTATGTATATGACGTTATTAATTTTTTTTACAACTATCTAACTAACTAACCGTCAAGCCGTTACACTGCAGGAGTAGGCAGAGAGGACTGACCGCCAAACAATTCGATATTGACACACACACCTTGCCTCATTCACATGCATACATCGTCACCTACATGCTCTTCTATTATTCTGACTCTTGACATAAAATATTGATAATCCAATATTATTTGTTGATGATACAATGAATTTATCGAGATATCTAACAATTTTTAAAACTTTCTACGTGTATAAAGTGATCAAAAAGTGAAATAAAAAGGGAATGAATATACGTGTAGAGTTCGCACGCCAAAGTTACCAATTGATTTGATGGATGCCAAAACTCCATGGACAATTTATGATTATTGTCAGAAATAATCTTAAATTGTTTAAATTTATTTATGAGATACGATTTTTTATTACAAGTGAATTTTTATTGTCCCCTGTATTGTGGTGAACATTATTATGCGTAATAAGTACCTTTATTGTAAAAGCACAATTGGTCGTAAGTATTTATACGAAATAAAATGTTTCTGTTGAGTATATGAAAACCACCTCTTCCTTGCAGAATTAATCTTCTTCTCTGGTGACCTTATATTATCGGTTAAGGTTAGCTATCATAAGAACATTTTTCACCGTGAGTATCTATTGCAACAGTACCTAATAAATCATGCTTAGAAAAATGTAGGGCTTTAGGATAAGCATGTAAGGGTATCTGCTGCAACAGAATCTAAGATATCATTTCTAAGAAACTGTAAGGGTATCTATTGCAACGGTACCTAAGAAATCGTTACTAAAAAACTGTAATGGTATCTGCTGCAACAGTACCTAAGAAATCGTCCAGTCGGTGAGTTTCGAAGTCAAGAGTAGCTGCCTTTTTCTCTAACACGTTACGTAGGTAAGTGACACCTAAATAAACATTTTTATTTATTAGGTACGAAACACAAAATTTGCAATTTCATTCTGGCTTACGCCATAAATGCTAGTAAATACGATCACTGTGTTCCTTGGTTCATCCCTAACAATTCATGTACAATATTGATGACTTTGGCGTTGGCTTCACGAAGCCTTGTACAAACGTCGCGTTTGTCGTGTCTGAGGAAATTTATACCAGAATCCGTTTAAGATTTCAAGGTAGGGCCCATCACGTGAATAGTTAATTTCTCTCCTTCCCACCACTACTGATTGCTTAGTGAAAGATTTAATCCGTTTCAACGATAATAATTTATTAATCAAAGGATTCATTTGTCAGTCAAAGAGTCAACGTTAGTGAGGTTGAAGCGGTTTAGAATTCGTGTTGAAACTTCTCTTAACGTGGGATTATCAAAGAGACTGAAAACTTTACTGCTGAACTGCCAGTCAAATATCAAAGTATGTAAATATAAAATGATAGATGGAATTCCCGTTAATAATAATCAAAATATTTGACGTAAATTAAGTGTTTAGAGGGAGTTTGTTAAGTCATGACTACGAGTACTAGTTTCCTTTAAACTTGAAGACAATTTATACCTTGCAAACAATCATAATTTCCAACTACTAACGTCTACCTACACAATTATTTTTAAATAATTCCATTCATAGACGGAAATTCCAACAAAATGTTTATGCATCTTCAAAAAGTTGTTCATTCTTTGAACTCACTGACGTTGTAAAAAGGGTCGCTTTAATTATAAATTACCATAAAAACTTTGTAAAGTTAATGTGAATTATAGGAGGAGAGTTAAAGTATTTTAATTCATAATCGTCAAGTATTAAAATTTTGCTTCGAACTGTCTTTTATAAAAACAAAATTCAGATTCCTACTTAATTTTCAATAAAACCTCACAAAATCAACCATATTTTTAACATTATTAAATTGCAACCGCGACATTTCTTCCAAGCGATAATTAATGAAGATAATGTGTAATTTTCTGCGGTCTTCAAGCCTAACTCTACAGCGACTGTATTTTCCCCAAAAATGCCTAAATTTATATACCCATGATCATCATAATGAACGTTACAGTCGGTGTTATGTCCACCAACACGGATCGCCGCAAAGACTTTGTTTTGTTTATTGCTTCGAACAAATATGTTAGTAGCTAACAGTCGATGCGGTAATTTGTTGGAAGATTCTCTCAGGTCCCGGAGAATCGAAGAATGTCAGACGTTTTGTATAATTAAAGATTTAATATTGATATCGGATAATCGTCTGGTTTCTGGACATTAAGGTAGAATGCCTAAACGATGGTGTTATCCTTAAATCAAACAAACATAAATATCTGAAAGCATAATATTATACGAGTTTTACACATTCTAATTTTACATAACTTCAGGACTTTGAAACTAAACAAACTAGGTGAGCTTTTCAAATGAAAAATTATTATTCTAAAAACTTGTTGTAAAAACTTATTATTGTTATATAAATGTATTATATGTAAGTGTGTAATAATGTAATGTAAGCATGTGTGTATGTATGTGTGTGTGTACATGTACACCACACACATAATTTTATATGCTCACACTATTGAGATGATATCTTGTTTGGTATAATGTACAGAATGTTTCCTTAGTATTGTCAAGCGTATTATGCTCCATTATGTTACTAATGTTGTGTTTGTCTTTAATTAGTGACAGTATCAACCATGTTCAATGTAATTGTATTTGTGAGCGTTTTGAAATTAATCACTGTTAACGAACATAACAATTTTTTTTTTTTTTTAAATGAAATTATTCAGCAAACTCTTCGTTGTTGTCTTGATCACAATGGTTTTACGGTTAATCTATACTAATGTGTGTGTTTGTTTGTTACGCTTTCACGCCTAAACCACTAAACCGATTCTTAAAATTCGTTCACCAATAGAAAGCTACATTATATGCAAGTAAATAGGCTATATAAAATAGTAAGCTCAGGCGATATGAAATTAGAAATATTAATATATTATTTTTATTATACGTTTTTTTTTCCAATTAATTTCCTGACGATAGCGAGTCATTGCTTACGTCAGATGGTTGTCGTGGAAACGATGTTGATATATTTGCAGGAAAATGTATTTCTGGCATAGTCGTCGTAGTTAATACCTATCTTGAATTACGCGCATAACTTCTGAACGACTGCACCAAATTGGATTTAAAAAAATTGTGTTCGTTTTTCTCAGAACAAGGTTTGTATAAAACTGCTGGTAAGCTCTGGCGTTATGAAATTTGTATTAAAAAATTGTAATAGGTGGCACGCGAGCTGTTTGAAAACTGAATGTATGGAATACGGGACGGGGCAGGAGAACTCGGGTAGGGAATTAGCGGGATGTGAGAGGGGAACCAGGGATGGGGGAAGGCAACCTGGGAGGGGGGGAACTCGGGAGTGGGGAGTGGAAACGCGAGATGTGAAGGGGACGCGGAAGAGAAGAGAATGGGATGAATGGAAAGGACATGCAGGGAGAAACAATTTCTTTATTAAATGGCATGCCGGGTATTAGCTAGTTATACATAATATACATGGCCACTAAATCGAGCGTTGATACGAATAATCCGGGAGAAGATTGATGGAGAACGTATTAGAAGATGACGTTTTTTTTTAAATGTTAATACTGCAAAAGAATCCTATCTGCTTCCGTCTGGAGACGGTGAGACAATCCTTCCCCATTTGAGGTATTTGGTGAATCTGAAGTTAGTGGGGAGGAGAAGGAGATGAGAAGACGGAGGTGGGGAAGTACCTGGCTCTTCAGATATGGTCACCAAACACGGCTAAAGCAAGATTTCAATTCTGAATGGTGGTTTTACACCAGGGCGATACTGAGAGTATCGTTCACTCCAGTATGTGCCGCAAATATATCGTTGTTGCTTTTTAAAAAACGCAAAAAGATAGAATAAAATTTACTTGCGCACGCCGGGATTCGAAACTACAACCTTTGGATTTCTTGATCACGGATGCCGTCGATTTATTAATAGGTACCGCCCAAGAGTCCCAACTGCTCACAACCATCTTTTTTACATGAACTCCTCACAGTCTACTTGAGGAAAATAATTTCCCTAAGGACCTAGGTATGTCATCTTTGGGAATGCCGTGTGAAGGGTATATTTGAGGAGAGTAATGAGTGAATATGGGTTTTGAAGATAGCCATATTGTTAGGGGGAAGAAACCCAGAGGCCGTCAAATAGTTCCACAGCCGTCTGGAGCCGGTGAGACTATGACATCCCCAATTAGGGCATGTTGAGGGTAAGGAGAAGGGGAAGAAGAAGATGGGGAGGTACGTGGTTGTTTAGATCTGGTCACCAAATGCTGCTAAAGCCATTTCAAGCAACATTTCTACTCTGATTGGTGGTCTTTTAACAGGACGATATTGAAAGAGTCTACCACTCTGAAATGTGCCGCAAATACAATATGTCTGGATATTTTGAATGAGTGAATTCTGAAATAGGTATCACAAAGTAATCAAATAAAATTTTATTATTATTAGTACAGATCTTTTTTTATAACTTTTGAATGTTATTCCCATTAATGTATTATATTATCGAAGAAGAAGATAACACTAAAAATCTACAAAAAAAACAAGACAAAGAAAAATACATCTGTTATCTTTTTATTTTTCTGTGCCTTAAAATTTTTTGACACAGAAAAATATTTCCGTTATGTGTTTATTTTTCTATGTCCTATTCTTTTTCATATTTTCGTTTAGATTATTAGTGCTGTCTACTTCTTTAATGAAATAAAATTTATTTGTGCAAGCCGGGATTGGGGCCCGCGACTTCCAGATTCATGGCCAGGGTAGACGGAAATTTTTGTTTGCTACTATTGAGAGCCGTTAAGACGAGTTTTTGTTTGTAATGTTAAGCCCAAACAGGTGTCCTCTAAGTCTTCTGTATCAATGATGCTAAACTACTCGTTATGTTTTATTTATGCAAACGCTCTCTAATATGGCTTTTTTTTCAAAGCTCTCGAATTATACACCGAGCGGTAGGTGTATGTATGTAGGATTTAGGTACGCTACGCATAATTATTTCTTAAGTTTATTATAGGCAAATAATGGCATTGATCGCTTTATCGGAGATTACTGAAATTAGCGTAACAATAAATAATCTAACAATCATCTTACTCACACGTAGATGTTTATTTCTTAATCAAAAGCTTAAATGATCAATGGTTTAAGCTTTGTTCGAGCATTAGAAACAGGAAATAAAAGCTTACCAAGAATTTAAATGATTGAACAAATGATATTGAAGTGGTTGTGACCGGGTTTTAAAGTAAGAATTTTTTTTTTCGGGAAAATTGATAAAATAATTCTACTTCACGGCGGAATGTGTCTGGTAACTTCTTTGTTAAATGAGTCTTAATTCCTCGTTTTTTTTTAAAAAATTTGAGCACATCTAATAAAATACGTCAATAAAAACGATCTTTGAGGCGTAGGGGTATCAATTACAATTTTGAATTCAATCGCTTTGGTTATATATATATTTTTTTGTAGATTAACATGCTTGTTCATTAATGTATCTCAGACATACACCAAAACTCATACGGTTCATAATTTTAACGACCTCCGTGGTCGGGGGGTAGGGCTCTAGTAATCCGGGGGTCACGGGTACAAATACTAGCGTGCGTTAGTAAATTTTATTTGATTAATTCGTATTATTTCATAATTTAATCATTTAATTTAAATAATAATATTTGACGTATTTGCGGCACAATCCAGAGTGGAAGATGGGTACTCTCCATATCGTCCTGGTGTAGGACCACCATTTAGAAAAGAAACTTGCTTAAATTGGCTTTAGCCGTGTTTGGTGACTAGATCTGATTAGCCAGTACTTACTCTTCCCGATCTCTTTCCCTTCCTCATTCATTTCCTTCAGCCTCACACATACATACACCAATTGGGGATGCCGTAATCTCAGTGAGTCTAGGTTGTTGGGACTCATGTGCGGTATTCACACTAACAAGAGTGAAAATTTTCACATAGGTACACGTTGATTGCGTACACTTGACCTGTACGCGGGGTAAGCAAGCGCGCGCTTACTTTAGTTAATATTCGCAATCTGCTATCAATCTGTTCTAGGATGAAAAATGTACTATGGATAAATTCTTATATAGCGGAATATTTCAGTGTAAAAATTAAACAGGATTTGAAATATGCATCCAAAATCATTTTTAAGTTGAGGATACCCCTTCAACGCACCTAGTATACTCAGTACGCACCTTACCCCAGCACACTTAACCATCTCAGAAAAAATAAAATATTCTTAAAAAAACAGATTAAAGGTTCTTTGTACCCTTATATCATTATTTTTCGGGGTTTACCAAAAAAACCTCTATTGTTTATCTGACATCTTTATTAATTTGTTAAAAAGGAACATACACATTGTTTGAAATGTGTGAAACTAAGGTTTGAATTCAAAGCATTAGTAGCAGGAAATAGCTCTCATTACTTCTGTATTCTACACAAGCTCCTCTCCCAAACTGAGGCATTAGTAATGTCAACAACTAATTAATATGCTTAATCTCTATCTCTACACAAACACGACATCCTAGGACAGACAATTAACTATCGGCTTCCCTCTAAACGTCTGAACGATAAGATTCATATCTCGACTTGATCAAATAATATCCAAGCTTTTAAAAGTTCCGAAAAAGCAATGATCAAAAAATGATAGGGCGATAATACACATTTGTATTTAGTGACTTTTCGTTTTTTTTGTATTCCTGATTGTTATCTACTTGTACCATAAATTTGATCTTTCAATTTTGAGTACCTACGTAATAAGTAAAGTCTTCCAACTAATCATTTTTTAAAGAGTAAGGTCAGTAGGAGAATGATAAACTAGGTACCTAGGTACTCGTTTATTCCTCTACATGGATTTATTTTTGCAGAGTATGTTTTGGTCAAAAAGGGAGCGTGAAAACACAAAATAAACTGTAAACAATAGAAAACATAACATAACGGTAATAGATATAAGAATTTAAAAAAAAAACACAGATTAACTCTTATTATTATCTATATTTTGGTATCATTAATATTATTTTATTAAAATTATGCACCTTTAAGCCTCGATGACATTGGGCGAGTTTACAAGCTACTATCTGGGAAATTCACTATCTGTCTTAAACTCGCTCAGTGTAATCGTATTACTTGCTAACTAGCAGATTGCTGACAATCTACGAAAAAAGTTGAAAGGTCGTCAACTTTATTTGCTACTCGATAACTCGTGATTGGATTATTTATGCGCTCAAAATGACGGCCAACCAATAGCTGATTTCGACTGTCAAACATCTGACAAGATTAGTTTACGCAGGCGTCGTTATTCTCGCTACTGGGTAGCTGTGTCTTTAGCAGCGACCTACGAGCTCAGTTTCCTACCCTACTGAGTGAAAGGACAGTTTTGTGTGTCATCATAGCAATCTCACTCGCCGATTCACCAGCTTTTAAACTTAGTAGATAGTAGCTTGTAAACTCGCTCAAGGCTTTACCCACGCTTTGTCGTCCCCTGGCATCACATGAATTTAATATGTAAGTTAATCGTGCAGGATATTACGGTGCTCCATATTTTATGTCCGGGTTAAATCTTTCCCATATGAAAGACTTAACCCTTCCACACACTTTTCCACAAATGATTATCTAGTAAATTCCTGCAATGTAAGTGCACTATATAAGTATAATAAATACAAAACAATACAAGAACAATACGTCAATCCACCAGAAACATAATGGGAAAATATTTCACCGACTCCAAATATTTTCATATCAGAGGGTTCAGCTCTGATGAAATCCTAACTGGTCCGATAAATCCTACTGATCACTCAATATAAATATTTAAAAAATCTTTCGTAATCCTACATGTATTTAAAATGACTGACTTTTGCATTTTTATATATAAATTCTTTGACAAATGTAATACGCCTAAATTTTGAATAAGAGAGCTAGGTATAATGCCAGTAGCCGAAATAACAAATGGTAATATTTTTATAGTCTGAGAATGCCAAATTCTTTTAATCTCATTTCCTAAATCTGTATATTTTCTTATTTTTTCAGAAACAGTTTTCTGAATATTACAAGAATTTGGAATAGCGACATCAATGATATAAGTTATTTTTTTTAAATTTTGTCATGTAAATCTATATCGGATCTATTACGACTAATTGTTCTGTCTGTTATGTCTAATTATGTCTAATTATGTCTAATTATGTCTATTATGACTAATAGTTTTATCGTAATAAATTTTATAAAATTCATTTTCTAAAAATTTTCATATTCATAATATGGTACATTACGGCAATCAATCAAGTTATGTTTAATTACCAAAACTTTGGTGAATTATTTTTAAAACTTGATTGTGCCTAAATGTATACTCGGACGGCGCTAATACAGAACAATAATATATTTTTTAATAATAATGATTATTATCAAACATTTTTAGAGGTTGCCCTGCTTTGTCGCGTGATTTAACTTTTCGTCTTTCATCGTAAAATGTGTAAGATAACATCTTGATTAGCTAGTTATGAAGAAACCACTTAATAGCTTCACAATTAAATTTTACTACCGTGTTAGCAAAACTTACGTTCTTACTATAAACCTAAGGCAAAAATAAAATTAATTTTCGTACATTTCCGCTGAGTTCTCCTGAGTTTTCCAAGTGCCTAATTATGTCATGAAGTAAGCAGAAAGTAAGTTATACCTACATTTTATTAATACCCTGTGTTCATCAGTGACAAAGTTTTATTATTCTATACGCACGGCTTACAGTCGTAATAAAAATAATTGTAACTCAAGTTGTAAGTGAAGTAGGCACATATACGGAAAATGTGAAGTGCCTATAGTATAGTAAGTAGCTCGTATTATGTGTATGTTACGATTGTTAAGTACATTGAGTTAAATCCTTCCCCGAGTTAGGGCTATTAAGGGATCCACAAGCGGTTCCACAGCTTCTTCCATCTCTCTGTCTTCGGAAGTTCTCAACACGCTCGAAGCTCCTAAATGCCGATTCTGCGACATTTTCGATGTAAGGAAACCTGTAGGTAGACACCAAAAAATTATTGCCCTATTAAGAAACTCCTGTGAAAAAGATTATGAATTATAAAATGCATAAAGAATAACAGTCTCAGAATAGTTCAAATCCTAAGTATCGGCCTGGTGAAAGACCACAATTCTGAATCGAAACTCCGCGTCGGTCGCTTGAAATGGGAAGAGCCGTGTTTAGTGGTGATCGGCTAACTCAAAATGAAACCAACTCAGAACCACCTCAGAAAGGTCATTAAGAGTGATGATAAAAAATATTTAAAAAATCGTTACCTTTCTGAGGTGGTTCTGAGTTGGTTTCATTCTGAGTTGGCATGGAGCCGTGTTTAGTAACCAGACCAGAAGGGTGATTCTATAAATTTTGTGTTACATTTTGCGTTAAGACAAGCTTTACGAGACAATAAAGACAAGAAGGCAAATTCCGTGGTATATCGGAAGGCCTCCGTCGAACCGCAACGGCTGTCAAATTTCTGTAATTTCCTATGGTTTGTCTATGCCTATCGTGTGTTAAATGAATAAATTTTCTACTTAAAACCAATTACTATTTATTACATATTTGTAAAAAGCATGAACTTTGTGGCTCGCCATAATTTACAATAAAAACACATAAATTCATTATAGACCACTTTAATTAAAGTGAAAGTTTGAGTTTACTATTCGAAACTTGAACCTATGAATAGTGACTATATGTAAGATAAGTTAGCCGAGTTTTTTTTACCTGTTGCGAGTATATATTTATTAATATTCGTTATCGTATGGATAAGTTTTCAGGAGGATGGTGAAAAACCCTCTGAATCGTATATTTCGCAAAACTTTATGTGAATTGGTATGCTTTTCTGGAGGGCCGTAAAATTCAGCAATTTCTGGCTCAGGTAAGATAACTTAGTTAAATTTGTGATGTTTGTTCGATAGGTGCGTAACAAATAATTTAACACAAAGTTCCGTCAGAAGGAAGAAGCAAGAAGCAGAATCAGTTCCCAAGCCTCCAGCCGTATAATAACATCGCACCAGTGCCGCTGTGGCCTCACTTAAATTACCAGTTTTACAACTCAGAATTCTGAAAACTTGCCTCAACTCACAAAACATAATCAGAGAAGTTTACACCTCTAGAGTAATTGGATTTGTTAGCTCAGTTCATTACTTGGTTCCATCTCCAAACGAATAATAATTGTGAGAAGAAATAATGTTACCTAAGTGGTCTGCGGTGAGCTTTCATTTTTGCAAAATGGAATCGTTATTACTTATTACTTATTCCTCCATGCTTATTACAAACACCAATTTACTTAGACATACCTGCTCTGCTAGAATTTTCAATGCACCTTTCCTTCAAATATTTTCTATAAAAGACTACTATGCGATGATTTTATTAGTTTCGTAAATAAATTCTTCTTCTTATGGTTGTGATATTTGGTGAAGGTCAAATTGGGATACTGGGATTTAACAGCCAGTCGACGGCATCGGGAGTCACTCAGCTCAGCATAGATGTGGAACTGACGAAGTAGACATTCTTCGACGATCTGTTCTTTGGTTTGAATACATCCATTCACACATTTCAGAATTCTTTAGGCCCTATTATACAACGTAATATATTAAGCACAACGGCTGTGACTGTACCAGTTGCGGTGTTGTGAGGTCCACGTCTTCCAAGGAAAAGAGAACCCTGACAGTTTGATAGTTGGGTCCACATATATACAGCGTCAGCATATATTTTTCCATATCACTGTATTTAAACGCTACCTATGAGGTCTGCTGATAGGAACGGCTATACATATTGTTGCCGAATCGAATCTCAATTGTTAATCATTTCGTTTCTTGAACTTTCTCCCATTATGGACCCTTTTTTTATGTGAATATCTCACAAGGGTCTCAGCTGCTCCCGTATGGAGCCAGTGAGACTATGGCATCTCCAATTGGGGTATGTTATTTTAAATGAATTAATTGTGAAATAAGATAAATTAATAAAAAATATATATATTTGCCCATGACGGGATTGGATCCCTCGACCTTCGGATTGCGAGTCAAGAGCGTTATCCCGGCCTCACCTTACCGAGCCAAACCATGCCGGCCATTATCGCTATAGTTGCAAAAATAATTTCTCTGATATTTTAAATCTCTAAATTTTGTATATTTGTACATGAAATGTTGGATAGAAGTAATTGGAATTCGACAAATCATAATTTTTCACGTCACTGCTAATTACGCTTTTCGTGTTATGTGAAAGTAGCGAATTAACATTTAAATTCCGATATCAGCTAATTTCCTGTATATTTTGTTTTATTAATGCACAAAATTACGTGAAGTAGTAGAAACCAGGTTCATTGCAAAAGAAAACCCATTCGACCGCACCGGATGGAACTTAAAGTGGCTACCTGCGGTACACTCGCTAACATGTAACATATCCTGTATTAAATTAATGAGAATCACGAGAAAAAAAAACCTAAGGCTAACCCCACACTGCGTGTTACTTTCTGTTCTCTCTCAATCTCGGTCTTTTTCTTAATCCAGCACATTTGTAACAACTAGAGAAGATATAAAATGCCAGGAATTCAGGAATGCTCTGGGGTCGACTCTATTTTTATATCATTTGAGCAGATGCTTCGCATTACGTCTAAGTAATTTTATTTTGATACAAACTCGTTTCTGAGAAGGGAAAAAATTCCATTGAAGCAGAAATTTCAGACGGATTTGGGCTTTTAGGTTTCAAAGAAATTAGCTAGTATAATTATTTATTTATTTAAACACCATAGAATGGCTTTTACATTCAAATGATAGGTACATGGTATTATAAGTATTCAGTGGTACACAGGAGATTATCAGTATTACAATAATAACAAAATAAGAATATAAAATGTACATTTAACAAAGTATGTGTGATAAAAGCAAGTATTTAGGTATATGATGTGTTACTAAACTACTGTTACTATACTAAAAAAATAATATCAATGTTATAATAACAATTATTAATGTAACAACAACAGGACTGAGTACATGAAAAACTCGCTTGTACCTAGGTTACATGAAGTTAGTAATAGATACGCAGATGTGGCCGATCTATTTAACTGCACGGAAGCTAGGTACAAGAGAGCTATTCTATCAAATATTTTCAATCAATAGGTATTAATTTTATTTTTACACTAGTATTATATGTAATTTTAGCTCTTTGTGTCACTTCTCAACCAAATGCAACAACTAAATGATTCTCTCTTTTTTATTATATCTTATGTACAACTATGATTTATTGACATGTAATCTGTATTTATGGTATATTTATACCGTTAATGTTAATAAATAAACAGAGAACATATTATTTAAATAGGTTTATTTAGAATAAAAAAAATGTAAACTAAGGGGACTTGTCAGAAAAGTTGTCAACAGTGTTTATAGACACTCAACAGAGTAAATTTGTATTGAGTTTGGTGTTACCTTCAAAATTATCTTTGTTCGGAATTACTAAGCAGGTATTGCTAATTAGCTAACTGTTTCAGGGCTATCAGTTAAAGATTTAATAATAGTTTTGTTTAAAAAAAAAACATTTTTAATAAAATAATACATTTAAAAGCTATCTCTCTTCAGTCTGAAAAAAAATTGATGAAAATTATGTTGATTAGTGTTATTTTCTGACAGATGTTTAGCACTGATATCATATTGTAAATATTTATTCTTTCTGCATCACTAATAGCGCTTATACAGATCATCCAGTTGATTAGTCAGGCATCTCCTAATTCTGTATTTTGAGATAATGAGGAAAGCAATATTCGAACGCTTACCATAACTAAATATTATTTATACGAAACTGTGTTTTACATATTAAATATGCTGTAAAATTACACCGGGAGGCATAACGCTCTGGTAAATTAGGATGAAAATTTGAAATATCCTACTAGTGAACCAGAAACCTAATGTGCCTGTAGTATAATGTCAGATCACAAAGTATCTGCTTCATATGAACAAATATTTATTTTTTATTTATTTATGAAATCTTTGTACGCGGATATAAAAATCAACATATGCTTGCTTGGGTATAGTTATATATATGTATATGAGTACCTATATTTATAAGTATATGAGAACCCCCAAGAACTGCCTTCTTTAAACCCCCTTCAGGTTTCTGGATTATTACAACCACTTGACAATATGTAAATCTGGTAAGTGTTTTAACCATTACAAAAAGTCTTGCAAAACTCTTAAAATTCGAGTATGACATTTTGCAGAACAATGATTGTTAAATCAAAATTCCATTTTCGAAGTGCTCGCCTAATACTTTGATTCGAATATTTAAAATTGGTACCTATGTTAGGTACCAAATTTCATTGATTGTTCTTATAATATATAAAAATGAATATATGTAATAGATGAAAACTGAAAATTTGAATTAAAAAAATGTAATAGGTGGCACGCGAGCTGTTTGAAAACTGAATATAATGGTACTGAATAGGTATATGGAACGCGGGAGGGGCGGGAAAGGGGAGAGGGAAGGCGGGGAAGGTGAAAGGGGAACGCGGAAGGAGAAGGGGACGCACGGGAAAGGACATGCGGGGAGAAACAATTTATTTCTTTGAATATGGGATTGAAACGCATCCCTGGAACCAGCTAGTAGGTGGTACAAACACTTCACTAGGTGTTTACATAAACGCAACGGTTTAACAAATTTAACAATGTTTTATAAACTATAGAGCAATGCATTTTATACTGTTTCCCAGTAGGTGATAGTTATAGTTACATAGCTGCTATAATATGCTTGCCTGTTGAAAACGAGCTTCCTGAACTCGCGAGTCCATTAAAATAAAGTCTTAGTTAGTAGAAGCTTAGCGCGGCTATCGTTTATGTGCAAGTTAAATTTACTGTATTTGCAGATTTTATACGCTCACAAGGCATAGGAATTATAATTCTAAATTGTGTTCGCACACAACAGACTTTAAATTTAAAAAAAAAAACATTACATTAATCGTGTAGCGTTATTTAAACGGTATACAGTTCTATGAAACACCTTTTGTAACGATGGCATCGTGTGTAGAAAAAAAAATCTTGTTTTATCTACAATATTCATAGCTTGTTCAACAAATTTCAGAAAAATATTCTAGAATCTGATATTTTGGGGTTTATCCAATCGATTAGAAAAATTAATCTATAATTATTATATCAAAATAGTTTTGATAAAATAATTACTGTGGAAGCAGTTTTTTTGTTAATGATTTCTCAATTTTTTTTTTTAATGTTATTTAATCATTGTATTTTATCATAAATGGTTCTGATTTCTTCTGGTAATTTATTGAAGAAACATTTTCCTTGTTGTGTGTTATGGTGTTGGACAATATAAGTGTTTCATTTTAAATTTAAGGCATACAAATTTATTTTTAAGTCTACCACGATTTTCAGTTATTAATGAGTAGGTATGTGTCTTTTTCTTCTATAATTTGAATAATTGCATTTTTCACAAATAAGGTTTTAAATGTAGGAACTTTAAATTCTTCCAATACTCACATAATATATTCAAATAGCTTTTTGTTTTTTAATTTTATTACGGTGCTCCAGATTTCATGTCCGGGTTGAATCTTTCCCAAATGAAAGACTAAACCCTTCCACACACTTTTCCACAAATGAATATCTAGTAAATTAACGCAATGTAATTGCACTATATAAGAATAAAACAATACAAGAACAATACGTCAATCCACCAGAAACATAATGGGAAAATATTTCACCGACTCCAGATATTTTCATATCAGAGGGTTCGGCTCTGATGAAATCCTAACTGGTCCGATAAATCCTACTGATCCCTCAATATAAATATTTAAAAAATCTTTCGTAATCCTACATGTATTTAAAATGACCGACTTTTGCATTTTTATGTACAAATTTTTTGACAAATCTAATACGCCTAAATTTTGAATGAGAGAGCTAGGTATAATGCCAGTAGCCGAAATAACAAATGGTAATATTTTTATAGTCTGAGAATGCCAAATTCTTTTAATTTCATTTCCTAAATCTGTATATTTTCTTATTTTTTCAGAAACAGTTTTCTGAATATTACAAGAATTTGGTATAGCGACATCAATGATATAAGTTATTTTCTTAATTTTGTCATGTAAAACTATATCGGGTCTATTATGACTAATTGTTCTGTCTGTCAGAATAGTTTTATCATAATAAATTTTATAAAATTCATTTTCTAAAAATGAATTTGGTTCATATTCATAATATGGTACATTACGGCAGTCAATCAAGTTATGTTTAATTACCAAACTTTGGTGAATTATTTTTAAAACTTGATTGTGCCTAAATGTATACTCGGACGGCGCTAATACAGAACATCCCGATATAATATGTTCTATAGTTTCCGGAAAAGCCAAACATTTTCTACATAAATCATCAATTTGATTTGCATCTTTGATGATATGCTTCCTATAATTTTTAGTATTAATGACTCTATCTTGTATGGCAAGCATAAAGCCTTCTATTTCTGCGCTCAACTCTCCAATACTCAACCATTTGTTTGACGAAAATTTGTCAACATATGTTTGGTTGAGATAATTGAAGTGTTTTTCGTGAAGAATTTTATTTGACCAGGAATCTAATAATTCCTGGTTGGTATTTATAAGAATGCTGGCATTCTCGTCGTATAAATTTAATGGTGAAATATTTCTATCTGCCTTGCATATTATTTTGTGCATTTCTGAACTATCAGCTTTCCTATGGAAAAAATTTCTTAGCATTTCTACCTGATTATGTTTTAAAGATGTTATTTTGACTATACCTCTACCTCCTAAATTTCTGGGTAAATTAATACGTTCTATAGCTGAATTTGGATGATGGCAATGAAATTTAGTTAATGTAGTTCTAATTAATCGTTCTAAGCTATCTAAATCTGTATTAGACCATTTAATTATGCCAAATGAGTAAGTTAATAGAGGTATTGCCCAAGTATTTATCGCCTTTACTAAATTTTTAGCAGATAGATTGCATTTCAAAATTTTTCTGTTCCTAGTTTTAAATTTAATCCTAATATCATTTTTAATACTAGTATGATCTAATCTATTTGATTGCGGATATCCTAAATATTTATAAACCTCACCCCCTTTCATACTTTCAATTTTGAAATTTCTAAATATACCCTCGTCTCCATCTACAATTTTACCTTTCTCTATATGGATCGTTCTACATTTATCTAAACCAAAAGTCATTTTAATATCATCTGAAAAATTTTTAACTACTTTAATCATTTTCTCTAAATTTGGTTCAGAATTTGAATATAATTTTAAATCATCCATAAATAATAAATGAGAAATTATATTTCTCTCTCTAGTATTACCTTTAATTTTTATTCCAAACTTGCTTTTAATTAACATTTTACATAGAGGATTTAATGCTAAGCAAAACCAAAGAGGACTCAATGAGTCTCCTTGAAAAATCCCTCTTTTTATTGAAATGCCCGGTACTATAATTTTCTTATCTTTCAAATTCAAAAGCAAATCGGTATTCCAAAATGCCATAATTTTTTCCAAAAAGCTAATAATAATTGGGTTAATTTTGTATATATTTAAAACTTTTATCAGCCACGAGTGCGGGACACTATCATAAGCTTTTTGGTAATCTATATAACAAATATGTAAATTACGTTTTTGGGTTTGAATCTGTTTTAGAATTACAGAATCAATAACTAATTGTTCTTTACATCCCATATGTTTTCTGCGACAACCTTTTTGTTGTTCAGATAAAACATTTTTTTCATCTAAATGAGTTTATATTAAATCTGTCAAGCAAGAGGTTAAAATTTTATATATTGTCGGTAAACATGTAATGGGTCTATACTGAGAGGGATTATTAATATGTTCGCTTTTAGGCAACATATAAGTAATGCCCTTAGTTAGAAAATTTGGAAAATTTTGAGGTTCTCTGACAAATTTTGAAAGATTTTTTGCCAAAAGGGGATGTAAAGTAGTCAGACGTTTATACCAAAAATTATGTATCCAATCGCAACCCGTGGCTTTCCAATTATGAGTATTTTTTATAATTTTGGCTAACAATTCAACCGATATATCAGAAAAACTCATTTGTTCAATGTCTGAACAATTGAGTTCTTCATTTTCTATCCACGGACCTGACTCATTATGTTTTATATCTTTACTCCAAATATTTGTCCAAAAATCGCGCATATAATTATTATTATATAATTATTATTACGTCTATTTACGTTGTTATTATTTCCTGCATCGGTAATACAGATAATCCTTAATGTATTCTGTGTAATTATGATTTCATTTTTAACTTACATTTAAAAGCCTTTTTAAGGGAATAAATAAATTAATTTAAAAAATAGTTATGAATAGATAATATTATTTATTAAATAATATTATATTAACTTGTCAATTAATTGTCAATTACTTGTCAATTAACTTGTAATCTGGGTAGTATGTTTACGAGAGATGGGAAGGCTGATAGGGATATTGCAAGAAGGGTGAATGCTGGTAACTCCATTAATGGAGGACTGAATGCCGTTGGCGCTAATAAAAAACTGTCAAAAGAAGCGAAGCTAGCAGTCCACAATGGAGTCCTGGTACCTACCCTGATGTATGGCAGTGAGGCATGGAACTGGCAGAGGAAGGATGAAAGTAAACTGAATGCTGTTGAAATGAGATCCCTGAGGCGTATGTGTGGTAAAACAATGTATGATCGTGTGAGAAATGTGGATATCCGCAAAGAATGTAAGGCTGATGTATGCATAATGAGTAAGATTAAGAAAGGGACCCTCAGATGGTTTGGGCATGTAGAGCGAATGAACGAAGAAAGCAGTGTAAGAAGAATATACGACGCAAATGTGAATGGTAGAAGAAGTCGTCCGAGGAAGACATGGCACGATCAAGTGAATCAGATACTTGAGTCGGGCCATGTCAAAAGTCAGAATAATAGAAGAGAATGTATGAGACGATGTATGAATGTGAGTGAGGCAAAGAGTGTGTGCCAAGACCGAGTTGTTTGGCGGTCCGTCCTCTCTGCCTACCCCTGCGGGGAAACGGCGTGATGGTTAGTTAGTTAGTTAGTTAGTCAATTAATAATTCCGTCGACTCCGACATGTATAAATATCATAGAGTGATAGTTAAATATCGACACTGAATTTAATTGGATTTAGCCTTGTTTTGTGATTAAATCTAGATCTGAATAGCCAGGTATTTCCCAACCATCCCTTTTCTTATATCTTAGTTCCCTTCGGCCTCACAACGTACACCATTTGGAATGCCATAGTCCCAATGAGTTCAGGCAGTTGATGTTTTTTTTCAGGTATGGTACTTAAATTAATTTTAAAAAATCTTGATCTCTTAAAACCATTCTAGATGTTGACAATGTATAAAATGCTAGGTCGTTTATTCTTATAATCGTCATTAATTTCCTTGAGTAATGGGATTTAAGAAGCAGGCTTCATTGGTTCTACCTGTCTTCTATACGCATGAGATTTAATTGCATTGAACTGTACATTTCTCATGTGAGCCATCTTGAAATTTTAAGGATTTTCGACAATCTTAACAGTAGAAAATATTTGAATATCTGTTGAGCTCTATTTGGCTATTTGGCATCATGAAAATAACACAGCTTTTTCTCTATGAAATTTCTTGGTCATTGCAACTATTTTTAGATCATTGAAGATATTTGCAATTAGGTTTATAAGTTTCAATAACTTATTTCTGATAAAGTATTTTTATAGGTCATTTAATAAAAGGCATTGATTATAAACTGTAAAAAAAAAATCAGTGTTCTTTAGGTAATGTTTATTAAAACGGCGCTAGAATAAAAAATAAAAATGAATATTTATATTGTTCATTTAACTTAATGAGTAAGAACTCAAATTGTAACATTTAATTAATTAAGTTTGGTAAACTCTCAATTGAAAATATAGTATAAAAAAATCATAAATGGTACGGTCACAGTAGCAAATTAAATAATAATGGATCAATTAATCCAAGACCCTAAATAAGTTGCATACAGGGTGTCCGGGGGTAAAGTTCATTAACTTCGGGAAATGATTCTACACGATATTATAAGTAAAAAAGATAAATAACTTTTTTCGAAATTCCAACTTTTAGGGGCAGTTTTGTGGTAAAAAGATAAAATTAGACCGGCGTGTGCGGCCAGCTTATTATTTTCCGCCGTTACGATACCAGCCAGTCACAACCATGCTATGTTGCCACAGTCGCGCCCGGCAGGCTCTCAGCAGGTGAGATCATACCGCACACTAAGGATTTTTAGTAGGTACAACTGTTTGTATGGGAAAAAAAAAGTAGGAATTTCAGAAAAAGTTGTTAATCTTTTTTACTCCTACCATCATGTAGAATCACCCCCCGAAGTTAATGCACGTTACCCCCGGACACCCTGTATAGTTCGAGATGGATCTTGCAATCATACATGAAGATAGCAGCCAATAATAATACGCGTTAAGGTGAAGTTATACGTGAAATCCTATTTAGATACTATTTAGATTAATCTTTACGACGAATTGGCTTACAGTATGAACATCAAAAAATATGCTACGGATAAATTGGAGCTTTTACTAGGTGTTCTATGTAACGGAATTACAATAAAATTATTATTTACATAACAAAAAAAAATTGCGTAAACCACTATAAAAAAATGTTTTTCATGACTTAACTATGAAGTAATACAAGAAATATTTTTTATAAAAATACTCTTTTATGGCTAAGACCATTTTTGAGGTTTTCTATGTTCTAACTTTTTTTCACTTTTATGAAACTATGGACCAAATAAATAAAAACCACTTTTTCGCTTACTTGCCTCGCGCAAATAAGACGTTCGATTGCAAATTTTGCAGGCACGAGAATCGAAATATTTCTAGCGTTTATATTCCTCTTAATAGCCGAAGCACAAGTAATACAGTTAAATATGACCGAAGGGGATAGGGTCCCATTAGCTCAGTGGTAGAGCACCACCCGGACAAGGCTATGGTTCTGGTTTCGATTCCTATATGTGAAGGTATCTTTTTCTACTTTTTCTGTTTCAAATGTTACATTGAGAGTCGCTAATATTGTCTTAATTAATTAAAAAAGAAATATTTTTAGAAGCAGAATCTTAAAACAAAATATCGTTAAATTTGCTGTTGAAGATTCCTAGCAATTTATTGTTCCATGCTATACGGGCTCAACCACAGAACTTCATACAATAAGATAGACTGGCGTAATACGTGGGACGATGTGTGGTAACTCCATGATTTATACGTCAATTATTCTTTCTTTTTGTGAATAACCACAGATTTATTATTATACCTAGATGGCAGCGGTGTATGCTAACGATGTGTATTTACGATACTTAGCCGAGACTCGAACCGAAAAGCTCCACTGTAAACGGTGTAAACCGTAATGACTGGACAATTAAATACTCGTAATTTATTGTGTATTCTTCGCTTAGCGCCCTCACCGGAAAGATGTAAAATTTCTTTCGGACTGATTGTTCGGTACGATATGAATTTCGACCCATAAATTCGATTCATGGGAATTTAATGTCTTGTTGATGGGTTTAGAAGCTTTTGAATTTAGATGGGATGTCAACGAGTAATGTTGTTAAAAGTAAATTGCATAGAAAATGTAAACATACTCACAATTTTATAGGCATGCATTCTTGGAATGATTTTGAGTCTGGAAAAGGTGAGGGTGTTTTAGAGACCCGTTCATAGTCAAGCAAATCCTTTAAAAATGATTCGGATAAGTTCGGGTACGAATTCTGCGTTAAATATTTGGAAAATTACCAAATTTATGAAACATTAAAATATTTTGATCAGAAATTTGTCGATTTTTTAAAATCTTTTATTTTTTTTAAAGATTATATGGAGATGCACAACTGTTTAAGTTAATGCCATTATTTATTTATTTATTAACGTTCCAGGCTATTCTATTAAAATTTTACAATAAATTACAATATTAAAGTACTTATAACATGGTAAACAATATAGTTGCAAGAATTAAAAAGAAATCATTTAGTTTATGAAAATTTCTTATTTATTTGCAAAAACAGTATAAACACCAGTAAATTGCAAAATCAGTGAAGAAAATTACAAAAAAATCATTTGGCGCAAGAAATACATTTACATGTGGGTCAAAATAACTTTATACGTAGGTACACACAGTTAAATTAAATAATAGCTCATGCTTAAATTCGTTATAGGACAAATTTATGATATCCATATTTCCTGCGAGGCGGTTGATTATCTATTGGTAACTTAGTTCTGTTCTTGGGAAGAATCAAAAATGTTGTCTGCCTCGTGTGAAATTTTCCAGGATATGGAATTATATTAATTGTATTATATGAATTGGGGCATTTTTACACTCGTCACACCTTCCCTGATGATGGATACTGTCTGTCTGAAATGTTGGTTCAATACGAAAAGTCAGTAACGCTAAATATTCCGAACCAAATATAGGCACTATAATATATTATTAATGATTTCCCTCAAGGTGCCTGATGAGTAGAGGAAAAAAAAAATTACAAGGCGAAAGATTGGGGGAGAGAGAAGGGTGTGGAATCGGTTCAAATTTTAAGGAGACTCTAATCGACGCTGTTTGTTCTGGTCTGTCAAACGGCGTGATAACAATCGTTCACAAATTTTACGGTATCCTAATTGATCAACAATGAAGCGGATACGTTCTTTGGCTATAAAAAAATGGTTTGTGATACTCTTTTGAGTGATTTTGAACCAAAACGTGGACGAGCTTAGATTATTTAACGTCTATATCAATTATCGGACGTCCGCTGCGTGTTTCATCAACAATTATTACTTTTCTAGGATCACAATCGTGAAATTTTATTACCCATCGATTTACAGTACGTATAGAGGAGGAATGTCACTTTCATATTCCACCTGGCGCGCTTCTGAATGTCATTTTGTTCGCGACGTACAAGCATGTATTCATTACTTTTCAGCCTACACTCGTATATCGCTGTCGTCGCAATCTCACGTTCTGACAATGTAATATAATCAACATGTTAATAATTAAATAGTAAGTTTTCAAAAATTCAATTTCAGGCTAGGGCAGTTATCTCGAAGAGTCCGAATCCCGACCGTAAAAGTTGATCAATTAAAGAAGAGTTGGCTTTGGGAGACAACGAGGTAAAATCAATTACTGGCCATTCCGCCAAGGACGCGTGATTACCAGTGTGAACATTTAACACGTCCCGAACTTGTTTATACAGCGCGCTGTACAAGCTAAGCGGGGAAGGTGGGGTAGATTACAACGAGGAAACACGTATACTTTTTAATTAATCCTGTTTTTTTTTTTAAGTGAAAACTTCTTTAGCACCGTTGTGATTCGAAACTTGGTAAAACGAAAAACAGACATTAAAAGAGACAAACACATACATCTATAGAATTTAGCTTACCGCGTGTGAACTGTACATTTGTATTTTTTTTACATTTGCTCCACACAGGAGGCCCTGAGGAAAATAATTTCTCTCAGGGCCTGTATCATATTTGCGGATGATGAGTAGAGGATCTTTTTAGAAAAAGTGGAGATGGAATGTTCAGGGAAGGAAAAAGGTATGAGGGTAGGTAGGAATCTGGGGGGTCAGCGTGTCCAGGAGTAACTGACTATGAATTCAACCCTCCGACTTCTGTACAAAGCGATGTTCTGAGAAAGTCCTGCTGAGGAGATCAAAACGTCTACTTTAATAAGTCTCTTCCAATCCGACCAGCCACGCAGTTGGTGGGCAGATCCATCTGCCGCCAAGATTCGGACAAACCTCACCCCATGAATCTGGGAACCCCTGCTAAGCCACCGAACGTAGCAAACCACTCGGGGTGACCCATGACTGAGGTGTTGATTATCCAATAAATGGTTCCTGGGGTTGCGGTACCCGTAACGCGATTGTTTTCTTTGTTTATTTTTTCTATGGTTGTTTTTGTTTTCCTTACGAGGAGATATGAAAATTAGAGCGGAATGCAGAATAAAGCGGAAAGTTTCTACAGGAAAAATTGAATTTTGGATTGCACAACTATTTAACCCGTTTAATCACAGTAGACCAAAATTGTCCCAGTTCACATAGGTCTCATATAAATCGTTGTATCTCTCTTACTGTCATGGAAGAAATATGATGTAAACGGTCAGAAAGATTAAACTCCAAGCTTCAAATCTAGAATTTAACCATGGAAATATTTCAATTTGCACCTATATGAAACAAAAGTTTCCGATGGCAATTTGAGAAAAATGTGTATAAAAGGTGATAAAACCGTTTATAATATATTTGCCTTACCTACATACGTGTGTGTTTTTCTTTTTTTCGTTGCCAGTAATTTCAGATAGAAAAAACCTAAGGTGAGCCATTTTTGAAACTTTTTTGAAATTGTACCTACTACTTCAAAAAATGCGTTTTATTTCTAATAGTAACATATGTAAACGCATTTCATAACCATTCAAAAACAGTTTTTAGTTTTCAGATATGTTCAGAAATATTCTATTTTATGATTTTATTGTGTACCTGTAATATTTTGACCTTCTGACAAAATTGCCGATTCCTGAGCCCAGAAATAGTTAATCACCATACTTTTAAATAAACAAAAATTTTACCATACACTGGCCCCGCTATCCTCATACGAACTGCAAATCACTTTACATGTATCTGGTATCTGGTACCTGCCTGGCGTGTCGGGCCCCGCCCCCCGCCCAGCGAGTGGCGAGGAGCAAGTGGAAGAGGCTCGCCGACAGTCGCGGCGCGGATTTGAACTTGAGCCGACCGCGAACCTCAAATTATACACCTCCGGCACACTGGTACTATGGTGTATGGTACTCGTACCTATTCACACTGTGCTCTGGCTGGTGGGGACGGATTGGAATTTAAGCGCCAAGATGTTTTTTTTTAGTTTCGAGTATCATGAGTTTTTTTTAAACATAATATCGTCTATCCAGAGCAAAACTTTTTTTTACATTAACTACACATAGTAGGCCCTGAGGGATAATTTCCCTTAGGATTTATATCATCTGAGAGGCTGTGTGGAGGGTCTTTTTGAGGAGAGGAAGGAATGAACATTGGTCTGGAAGGGACCCATGTTGTAGGAAAGAGAAAACACAGAGGCTGGCAAATCGTTCCACAGCCGAGCTATAGAATTCAGAACGAGTCGAAGAAGCGACCCGTTCTCAGACGATAAATGGAAACCATGTACATAGTAGTTCCCGAATACGCACCGGTGTCGAAGTTATCAATGACGCTAGTTACTCGATGCATCTTCCATTGAAATACCGGCAGAACAAGGATAACATTCCCACCCGATGCCTGTGCTCTAAATGTTGAAAACTGTTCTAAAAGACATATTTTAGTTGTTTTTTTTCAGTAGGATCGTATCAGTATTTAACCACTCGAAATGTTTACAAAACAATGCTTTGCAATGTTAAATTGACAATGTGGAGTCCTAAATATATGTTTTTTTTTAAATACATACATATTTTCTTTTATAATTACAGTGAAGTCCCGTAAAACTTCGCTTTCAATTTGGGAGGTGGGTATGGGTACTGTTGCCCCGGGAACCATTTATCGCATAACCAACACCTTTGCCACAAGTCACCCCAAGTGGTTCACGACGTTTAGTGACTTAGCAGGGGTGCCCAGGTTCACGGGGTGTGGTTTATCCGGGTGTTGGTGGCAGATGCTTCTGCCCACCAAATCGTGGCAGGCCGGATCGGGATAGACTGGTTGAGGGGAACCTTTTGATCTCTCCAGAAGGACTCTCTTGGAACATCGCCTTGCAACCCAGTGGGAAGGTTGGATTCAAAAGTTCATTTCTCCGGGACAAACTTACTCGATTTCATCCATTCCTCATACCTTTTTCTTTCCCAGAACTTCCTCACATTCATTTTATTTTTAAAAAACCTCCACACAGCCTCCCCAAATATGACATTGGCCCTGTTGGAAATTATTTTTCTCAGGGCCTCTGTACTTGTGAAACCTTAACTAAAGTAGACAAGAGCGGGAAGGCTACAAAGCACCGCACAAAGAGGAGATCGATAGGTTACGAAGCGCCTTACAAAAAGGAGACCGATTATACTATCGCATTCTCTCGCAGGCTAAATCCTACAGATGTATGTTTTTGTCTCTTTTTAGTGTCGCTATTTTTTTGTTTCATCGAGTTACAAATCACAACTGATGAAAAACTGAAGGTTAGCTCCATTTTAAAGCTTAAATGTGTAGATACATATATTTTTATTTAAAATTATTTTGAATCCATGTAAGATAAATAATTAAAATTAATAATTCCTTATAAATAAAAACGAAATCAATAAAAAATGATTAAAGAATCAGAAAAAATTACATCTGAGAGAAAAATAGATCAGTAAAAAAAGTGTTTTTCACAATACAATTTTTTCATGATAGTTTCTGAAATTTTTTCACATTTTTTTTATTGAGTTTGGAAACAAGTTATAAATTTTAAGGACATTGTATTCTTAGATTCTTTGACCGTATTTATTTAAATATCAGGGAATAACAAGTTCATCGTTTGCAGTTAGTCTTGTATTATGAGCATGTTCCACTATTTTGTTATATTATTCAGATTGAGATGTGCGCTGACTTGCAATTTTAAGCTACAATATAACGCGAACAGATAATAAATTTAAAGATTTGTATTACAATTATTTAGGAACATCACGTCTTTGTTTACAATCCGCTTTGTTTCAGAGTAATTTGACAATGGAATATTGTAATGGAGTATTATTGTAAGTAGCAAAACACAGTTTTACACCCACTAAAATAATATTTCTATGGAATTATTGAGTATGCAACTATCGTATGTACTTGGTGCAGTTCAGCTTTTATTTTATTTCTATAATTATAATTGAATTTTCTTATTTTATATTATTGAAATATTGTTTTACCAATTTACTCTGTATCGTTTAGGAGAGTTTAACACTAAATAGGGATATTTACTATAGGTTTTTTGTGGTAGTTAGCCATATTCATTATTTGACATTGTTCTGCAACGAAAGGTGAGAAAATGACATTGGTACCGTTCCAGTTCTGCAAATTTCTTCGAAAACTACTGCCTTCTGATTAACTTCATAGTTCTTCAAACTTATTATTATTCGGATTCAGAAGTCGATGGTTCGATATCAGAGACGCTTACATAAATACATATTAGCTTATAATGGTGTTATTTAACATATTTTTCAATTTGGGAGGTGGGTATGAGTACCGCTGCCCCGGGAACCATTTATTGGATAACTCCTCTGCCATAGGTTACCCCAAGTGATTCTTTACATTTGGTGACTTAGCAGGGGTGCCTGGGTTCATGGAGTGAGGATTTTCCGGGTCTTGGCGGCGGATGCGTCTACCTACCAGCTGCACGGCAGGCCGAGATGGGAGGGAATGGTTGACGGAGTCTCTTTGACTTCTCCAGCTGTACACTTTCGAAACATCGCCTTGCACCGTAGTGGGAGAGATGGACTCATATGTTAGTCACTTCTGGACACACTGACCCGCAGATTCCTACTCACTCCTAATACATTTTTCCTTCCAACAACTTCCTCTTCTTCCTTACCTAAATAGACGTTACCCACAGCATTCCCAAAGATTACATAGGCCCTGAGGGGAATTATTTTCCTTAGTGCCTCCTGTGTGGATCAAGTGTAACCAAAAAAATATTTTTATATATTTTTACAATGAAGATAAAATATTTAAATGTTAATTTGTACGTTCCAGGATTATATGTACCTTGATAACTACCTATCTACTCTCTTCATCGCCCTGCTGAAAGACAACCGTCGTCTCCTAAAATTTCTTTAAACCATACCTAAGCTAACATAAACTAATCTAATACAACCCAACCTAACCACCCTCTTTCCTTTTTCCTTCCCCTCCTCCCGTCTTAACAGTGTATGATGTAATTGCCAAACGACATCTTGTTGGGAAAAATCATGGAACGCCACAAATTTCCACAAAATCTTCCATTTTTCTGAGTCTGTTTCGACAGCAAACATTCAAGACACCAACAGTATAATTACTACCATTTTCACATATCGTTAACTTATTGGCTTCCATACCTTATCTACTACAATATTATTGATCGCATACCATATTCACCTGTATCAAATTTTCACCCACGCAGATAAAAAACCCGCCTAAATAAATATTTTAATATCTCGTATCCAAAACGGTGATCGGTGGTGTGTGCAGTGTGGGTGGAAATGTAAGAATACTGCATATTATTTGCATACATAAGAAGCACGTTTTACCTTTTCAAGGATGTGACTAAGGAATAATTAGGATGCTCAATTGCTCAACATATTGCTCCTTGTCTTAATTTTTTTGAAGGAGCTTAACAAGTTGTTTTTATTAGTGTCCCATTATGAATATTTAAAATGACAGTCACATCAACACACCATTTTAAGATCGAAACAAGTCCAAATAAGTGATGCCTAATGAGATATTCACTGTTGAAGTTTTTAATTAAATTGGCAAACATGTCGACAAAAAGAATAGATATTTATATCATCATTAATTATTTTACCTTATTTTGCGTTATTTTGCCGTGTTATGCTTCCTTCTTCTCTAGCCAACGTTTCGGACTACATTACAGTGTACATCGTGAGGGCATATGAGTGAATTGTCAAGTATGTAAGTATGTAGAAGTGAGACCGTTATTTTTCAGTAGATATAATAATAAGTTGAATTAATGTTGTTTTAATTAATTCGGCGATTAGTTTTTGTAAACTTATTTTTAATTCTATTGATTAAATTAAATAAATTATAGAGGGCGTACAAATTCTAGAAGGAAACAAACCAATTGTGGAACCATCACATGTGGTATTAAGATATATCTAATTTCATAGAGAAAATTCTGCCACATCTCGTCGACAATATTGTATAAGAGTTATATATCTTTCTCGGTCCTTGAAGAGGTCCGAAATAAAAATCATCAAAAGATTTTGGAGCCACCCAAAAAACTGAGTTTCGCGGACGAGGTTTTCCTCAAGTATACAATAAGCTAGTCCAATTAATTGTAGAGCCGTCAGTAATACGATACGTAAGTACATGTACCTGAAATACCTCGGCTGGAGAATTAGCAAGACTAGAGGACAGCTGACTACCAGAGTGGATTCACCAATATAAGTCTACATGACAAAAGGTGTCGTGAGTTGGCTGTGAACATTGCATCTTTATACACAAGATTTAAGAAACTGGATGAAGACAGTGGGATAACTGCCGCAGTGAAGGCGGTTTCCTTGTTGCATCAGATCTCTCCAAGAGTAATGGCACCGGTGATGATGATGATGATGCATTATTTAAAACAATTAAAAAGTTTTGACTTCTTCATATTCATACTCGAATTACTTCACTGAACTCTTCACAGATTGCTAACATGAAATGAACCAACTTTCGACTTACCAAACTAGTTTAATTCTCATAATGAAGCCAGGAGTTATTACGAACAAAAAAATCATTTACAGCACCACCTTTAATGCTCATTTATGTTTACCTCATTAAGTTATATGGGGAGTATCTTTTATAATTCTATCATTATTAAATAATCATCATACATTTGGTATGTGTAGTATGTATTCTTGGTTTCTGCATAATTATACGTAGTACGTGTACTACTATTGTGAAAATGGACATAATATCCTACAAACTTAATACTTCTATCTCATTGTTGGCATATATATGTAAATAACATATAATAATAATAATATTTGGCTAATTTATATAGCGCCGTTTTCGTGAAAAATCACCTCAAGGGCGCTGTACAAATAAATACATAAAAAATAATATTACTGGCTTACAACTAAGATTTACAATTATAACTAGTGACTTACATCTAAGACTTATTGCTTGTGACTTATGACTAAGACAGGTTGGGATTTACATTATTTAAGGTTTGTACTGTCATATTAAAGGTGATGAATACTTATCAGTATGTAGTTATAAGATAATAATTTTTTCATTTTAGATTTGCATGAATACGAATTATTTTGACTTCTATTGTAATATTGTATTGCTGTAAAATAGATATCTATCATTGTATATTTGCGGCACATTTCAGAATGGAATATACCTTAAGGATGTCCTGGGGTAAAGTCACACACTTCGGGAGGTGATTCTACGTAATAGTAGGTACAATTAAATAAGATAACCAACTTTTTTCGAAATTTCAACGTTTTAACGTAGTTTTCGTGTAAAAAAGTTGAATTTTTTGTACGACTATTATTATGGTTTGTTTGTATATTAATATGTCTTCCATGAATAAATATATTGTATGGGAAAAAAATTGTAATTTCAAAAAAAGTTATTTACATATTTTACTTCTACCATCGTGTAGAATCACCTCCCAAAGTTTGTGCACTTTACCCCCGAACACCCTGTATATCAGTATATATACACCCTGGATCGGAATTCGTCCACAATTCCAAAACGAAATGTTGCTTGAAATGGCTTTAGCCGTGTTTGGTGACCAAATCTTAATAACCCAGTACTTCCCAAGCTTCATCATATCCTTCGCCTCACCACGCCTTTTAACAATTTTAACCTCACAACACCCCAATTGGGTACCAATACCATAGTTCCCACTGGAGGCGTATTTCAAATAGCGAGGAGAAGTTGGAACTGTCGTGTGTTAATATTTAAAAAAAATAACAAAAATTAAATATTTTTACCACCTTACAAAAAAATACTGAAACCTATAAAATATCAACCAAAGAAGAGGAAAAAAGATTTGCTCGAATTTATCAACGATTTCATGTGCCATCTGCTTAAACTGTCGGCATCTTCACAACTTAAAACAATGCACAACGCGCAACGACAGGAGAAAGAAAACCTATAACAATGATAACAAAACACAACAATAATGTCTGAACATCGTTTATTTGGTCAACTGTAGTTCTCATTGGCGTTAACATAATTTATCTTTTGTTTGATACAATCCCATTTGTTTTCAACAAAGTCCACGCATCTTACGGAGCGTGCTGTCTATTAAAAGAATCTGTTTAGATGGGTTATTTATTTAAAACGCCTACAGCCCTGCAGGTATTATTTTGGTGTTTCAAGTTTATATTCTTGTGGCTGGAAATATAAGTATTCTTGTGGCTGCAGGTGATGCGGCATATTAAAAGTTGATTAATGAGGCTATTTATTATGACATACTTTATTTATTTTAGTTACCATAAAGAAGTAATAGTGATTTTTAAATTTGTCAGATACTTACGGCCGCATTCCCGCATTTCTACCAATTTATTACATATTTTCCTTAAACACTTTAAGTTTTAAAGCTCTTAAAAAAATATATATAATTCTTGAAGATAATATCTATGCATACCCCACGCCGAAACGGCAATATATGAAAATCCCTCGATAGAAAAAAAATGTTCCGAAAATTATTATAAACACGTTTTTTTTTGTGATTTTACAAGCATTATGAAAATATTCACATTGTTTCTTTAAATGCAATTTTAGACATTCCTCAAGAAAATTCTGCTTTATTTTAAACGATTCGTGTTTCATTAAACATTTTCACAATTTTCGATTAAATATTAATTTGTGTAATTTCACAATTTATTCATTTAAAATAATATACATATAGTATACTTGCGGCACGTTCCAGAGTGGAAGATACTCTCGGTGTAAGACCACCATTCAGAATTGAAATGTCGCTTGAAATGGCATTAGCCGTGTTTGGTGACCAGATCTGAATAGCCAGGTACTTCCCCACCTTCCTCTTCCCTATATCATTCCCCTCCCCACTACCTTCGGCCTCACAACATACCCCAATTGCGGATGCCATAGTCTCACTGGCTTCAGACGGGAGCAGTTAGGACTCTGTGCGGTATTCATATAAAAACAAAAAAACGCGCCCCCTCTAACATACGTATTTAGATATCTTTCCTTCTTCTTCTTTTTGAGCGGGTACTACCGGGCATTAACATTTAAGTATCATGAAGTAAATGTAATGTTCATATATATTTCGTATTATTTTCATTTTCTCATAGAAACGCAGAATTTCTCGCAGAAACGGGCGGTCCGTTTGATAGATTCTCCCATCTTAACAGACGGATTGCAATCTTTAGAGCATAGGCGTCAGGTGGGAATGCTGTCCTTGTTCTACCGGTATTACAATGGAAGATGCTCCGAGGAACTAGCGTCATTGATCCCCTCGGCACCGGTGCATAGTCGGGAAACATGCCAAACACGCGCCCAACATTTGTACACAGTTGATATTAGTCACATGAGAACGGGTCGTTTTTACGATTCGTTCTTGAGTTCAACAGCTCGGCTGTGGAACGATTTACCGGCCTCTGTGTTTCCTCCCTCCTACAACATGAGTCTCTTCAAGACCCATGTTAACTCCTTCCTTTCCTCAAAAAGACCCTCCACACAGCATCCTCAAAGATGACATAGGCCCTGAGGGAAATTATTTTCCTCAGGGCCTCCTGTGTGGAGTTAATGTAAAAAAAAAAAAAAAAATAATAAATCTTAAAGAAAACAGTATCTATGCAAAAAAACAGATACGTGAAAACGTTCGTCAAAAGCAGTCAGTAAATACAAGATGGTTGAGAAAATTACTGTAATCCAAAAAAAATGCTTATGTATTATGAGAGTGGACATTTACTTTAGTTTACCTCTGTCCTGACGATTTAAGTTATTTTGAAACCGGTCGGTAGTTGAAATAAAAGCAGTAGTTTTCAAAAAAAGCATTTGTCACCCACATCGTAGCCGAATGGTCCGAAGTGTTGGTTTCGAACCAAGGCGATGTATGTATTCCTCTCTTTCTAAGTCTTTTAAATTAAACAACGTACCACAATTGGGGACGTCATAGTCTTACTGGCTCTAGACGCGAGCAGTTGGGACTCTTGTGCGGTATTCACAATAAAAAAATTAAAATGCATCTTTCAACTTTTTAAAATAAGAGTAGATATATTTTTATAGGCTTATTACATAGGTCATTCGAAAATATGATTTGAATTTTAAATTTGAACATCCATTAGCATCAAAGATTTTTTGTTATTTATTATTATTATTTTATTTATTATTAATCAATTTATTATTAAATGATAATATCAGATTATATAAAAAAAAATCTTATTTGAAACACTGGCAACATTGTTTCATTTTCCACGTTCATAACCCTATCTGATTATTATTTGAATAAAAATAATGTCAACCATCCATGCAAACTAAATGTTTACTTGCCGAGAGATTTTGATTATAATGTTTTTTGTTTTCAAATAAGAGTAAACAACAAGATGAGATTTTCTCAGAAAACACTTTCGCCGAAAAACAGATCAAAATGGAAATGTAAGAAAACACTCCGTTTAAAACTTTTCCATTTTCGTATTATTCCAAGAAACCCTATTTAAATCTAGATTCCGTCATATACAAAGCATCCCAATAAAAACCACACCGCTTTTGCGACTTTTAAAAAGCAGAGAATTTTTTATTGAAAATTTAGAAAAAAACTTGCCTTGAATATCCAATAATCGGCTTTATTTGTTGAAACCATACAGAAAAACCCGTATTTCGGCAAGACCGACAATTCAAGACATTCTATTGTAGCATTCCAAATAAAAAAATCGGTAAAGAACATCAATTTAAGAGATTTAGCAAACTTTACATTCAAAACAAGAGGAAGCTCAATGTATCTTCCTCATCTTATTTTGCTTTCCACTCAAGTCAGTCTCACAATATACCTACCCCAATTGAGGGTGCCGTAGAGCAGTTTGGGCTTCCGTGCGGTAATCATATAAAAATGTACATTAAAATTGCTGGACCCTCTATATCTACATCTGTACGCTGTCAATAATATATTTATCACGTAAATAGAACTACTTATGTCCAAACGTCACAGTAGTTGAAAACTAACAGTAAAACTTGCCCGAGATAAATAATAAATCGCGCGTTGTTCGTGGTAATTCCTTCACACTTTCTTTGTGACGCGTCTAAAAATTATCGACGAGATTTATCTCAAATGGCCCGTGTATTCCGACGTGTAAAAAAACCAAAGTGTGAATTTTGGCTCGAGCTTGAAGATGTCTATACGATTTCAACAAGAATAGGCCCAAGGGCTGATTTGCCGATACAAATCCGGTATGTATAGTGGTTTTCAAGTATGGCTGAACTTACTCTAGCGGTTTTTAACAGCATTCACCGCCTATGTGATATTATGTATAAAATAGTTTAGCTCGGGTCAACGGCCTGCTTGAAATTTTATTATTTTTCTCGAACTTTTTATTGTTCCGCCTCTCTTTTTGACTAATAAAAGAGATGAAAATAGATTTTCTACGGGTTAGAAAGGAGTTGTCCCGATTTAACAATGTTCCGGCGACTTTGTAGTTTCTGGAATATATTATAACTTGACGGGACATTTAATTTTACTACTCTCTTTTAAGAATGTAAAAATAACTGTTTGTCGGGTGAGTTCGTGAACAGTTTTATTCTGTGTTTCTGTTGAGAATTTGATGCATTTTATTTTAGTCGTAGAAAACATGTAAACAGTTCGTTAGAATCTTACCTTTATAATATTTAGGTTCCGTACGCACTATGGAAGACAAAAAAGACAACATATTATGTAAATACGTAATCCAGAATTCTTAAACATTGAGCTTTATCAATATATCTCTGTATTCTGTTCTTCATTCTAATCTGTTCTAATATTTTTTATTACTTTTTTTCGGTTTTGTAGATTAAATTCAATAACTATTATATTGTTTATATTAATTATTTAGGTTTATCACCATGCTATGTTTATGTTTTTTGTACTTCAAAAATTATTTTATCAAATTTTTATGCATATCAATCACCATACCAGGCGTCTGCCTATATCGTGGTGACCAATGGAAAATAGTTATTTTATTATAAAAAAAATTAAAATAAAAAAAAACAAAATAGAAAACTTTTTTTTTAAATTTTGTAAATTTTGAAATTATTAACTATAATGGCCCTTCTCCCCATTTCAAACACGAGAAATGTTTTCACAATTGAGTTAGACAGTTTTGAGAAATATGTGTATATATTTAAATCTGTTATAATGTACGTATATTAAATAATGGTAAATGAAAAATGCCAAGACATGTAAACAGGTAGGTTCGGCCATGCAGGTTGGAACTAATATAAAAATAATAGTTGGGATGTATGTAAGTTAAATGGTAATATTTAACTAAGGTAATGTAAGTTCGGGAGCAGCCGGCTGCTTTTTTAAGCGCTCCGATTATGTTTGTCAAGTTTATAGTTAGAAGTAAGATTGCAGATATATTATAAGTTTGAACAGCGCCCTTGAGGTGATTTTTCATAAAAACGGCCCTATACAAATCATCCAAATGTTATAAAATAAAATCGAGTGGTTATATCCAAGAAGAATCAATGTACACATGAAAAAAATATCGCTTTTTTATGTTTGTTTAATTTGAGATTATTCTATTTGTACGGTCTTTTTGAGATCAATAATCATCAAATCTTTCCGTCCCTTTTTTACTACCTGAATTATGTAAGAAATTAAATAAATATAAAATGAAACAATTCACAAAAAACGACAGCCACCCCTTTGAAATATAATATTAGTCCCGTTCAATGAAATATTTGTCTTTTATTTCTGATGTTTTGTGAATTACTTGTAGTTGTAACTTTTGTTAGATTAAATAGACGGATTAACTTTATTTTATGTGACCTAAATTTGTATCCCCGTCGTCTGAATGTCTGGCGTTCAAAGGTCCCGTAAACAACATAAAAACACTGAGTTGAGACTTTTTTTATTACTGCTTTTATTTCAACTGTTACCTTCGCAATATTGCCTTAAAATCACTTTTATTTGTAACGGATTCGTATTTACTGGAAATTTGTCCTTTAATAAATAATAACAAAAATGGGGTTGTAAATGACAAACCTATTATACCTTACCTACGTAGTTTTTCTGCCCTTGGCTTTGTAGGCACTATGACTTCTTAAGATATACCTATGCTTGTTATCTTTCGAAGGTCATTGACAACATTAATGGACCAATGTTATCATGTTACAAATCTTCACCCCAGAGCAACAAAACTCTTCGGCCAATATTAATAGGGTAATAATTAATGATAAAAGGTAAGGTAGCAGATGATAACTTACTTCAGTTAATATATGTCGTATAATCATCACCTTCGCCAGAGGTCACCTCAATTCATTTTTCAATTTCATTTAATATAATCAATGTAAAAAAATTACTAAATTAAAATGTCAAGGCGTTTTTAAAAGAGAAAAATATAAGATATTATATCTAAGCAGATTTAAGCAATTTAACAAAAAAAAATCAATTGAAATTTTTCCCAGAAGTCTTCGATGCCAGCCTCCTGTGTTTAGTCTTAAGATTTTTTTTAAGAGCTAAAAGGCAGCTGCCACCTTTTCTGTGGCCACTACCACCTTCTCTGTATTTCTGAACGCATGGAAACTGCCATCGAATTACTCCTGGTCATTCACACTGAAGTTCAGCCAAGTCTCAGTAAGTCCTATGACATATTATGTCATTATGACCTATTGACTTATTAAGTCCTATTACATTTCAAGTGATTCTCCACATTTCAAGTCTCAGTAAGTCTTAAGACATATTATATCAGTAAGTCTTAAGACATATTATATCATTATGACCTATTGACATATTATGTCATTACGACCTATTGACAAGTGATTCTTCACATTTCAAGTCTGTGTAAGTCCTATGACATATTATGTCATTATGACCCTTTGACTTATTAAGTCTTATTACATCTCAAGTGATTCTCCACATTTGGTGACTTAATGGAGGTACCCGGGTACGTCGGGTACTCACCAACTGCGTTGCGGACCGGATCGGTTGTTGTGGGAACGGTTTGGGAGATCCTTTCACTTCTCCAGCACCATCTTGCACCGCAGCGGGAGGAATGGATTTATACGTCCGTTACCTACTCCTGGACACACCGACTCCTTGATTCCTACCTTACCTTCACACCTTTTCCATTTCAAGAGCTTCCTCTCCTTCCTTTCCCTAAAAAGACCGTCCCCACAATATCCCTAAAGGTGACGAAGGCCTGGAGGTAAAATTATTTTCCTCAGTGCTTCCTTTGTGCGGTTAAAAGATAAATGAACATTCCCGGGTTACGAATAAACTGACAATAATTTGAAAATCTCCTACTACTACCAAAGTAAGCGGAAAATTTATCGTGATGGAGGACTTAGACGAATTGAACTCTCTACGCCTGGGTAGGAATCAACTCAGTTACTTACTAAGTCGACATCTCAACCTAACATATGATTTAATATAGATGATATTTGTTCTAGACATTTGGGTGGCGAAATTGAAACAATATTTTTTTGTATGTAGGTAGATACTATTTTAATACCCTAGCAATAGTTTACCAAAGTGATTGGTGAAAGATGTATAAGAATTGATATTTTCTATGATACCGAACAATAAAGAGATTCACTTTCATAATTTCAGAAATTAAATATAGTTCAGCCAGAAAAAATAAAAATAAAACTTTTGCCTATTAATAACTCATTAATATCAGGTTGTCAAGCCACTAACGGGCTACAATCCCAAAAATTGAAATAATTTTTTACTGTTTTAATAATGCATATGTATGTATTATCAACCCTTTGACTACTTTTCCTTTGATGCAGTGAGAGACCAAATTACCTGAGCGTTATTCTTTTTTAGGGAACATTATTTAAGAAATGTTTTTGCTTGGGAGGTTTACTTTTTTAATTATTTTTCTCTTCTGAAATGTTTGAAGTAATGTCACAAAAGAAGTCGATAATTAAAATGTAAATATGAACCTAATCATCTTTTGTTATTTATTTTTATTTGAATACCGCCCGTCTAGAACCAGTGGGACTATGGCATCCCCAAATGGAGTGTACTGTGTGGTTGAAAGTAGTGGGGAGGGGATGATGAAGTCGGGAGATATGGAAGAGGAAGTTGGTAAAGTACCTGGCCATTCAGATCTAGTCACCAAACACAGCTAAAGCCATTTCAACCAACTTTTCAAATCTGAATGATGATCTTACACCAGGACAATACTGAGAGTAGTTTCCACTCTGGAACGTGCCGCTTCTAGGAGGCGTCTACTAATATCTACAGGATTTCCAAAAACTGAACAAATCACACTAATATCTATGAGAATCCATGTTCTGACTATCTATACGATGAATTCTGAGGAATGTTGGAACAATATCTATGGGAACCAAAGTGAGGACGAATATCTAATAAATATCTACGGAATAGGTGCCCTCAGAAGATATTAGTCCCACATACGCTCCATAGATATTCGTCAGCACTGGGACCGTCATAGATATTTATCCGACCTTAGTTCTGTAGATATTAGTTTTCGCTCTGAAGTTCATAGATATTTGTCCAATATATAAGCTGTAAATATTCGTCCGACATACAGGCTGTAGATATTAGTATCTGGAGTCCCGCTACTATACATGATTTTAAATGAATAAATTGTGGAATAACATAAATTAATCTAATACAATTAACTTGCACACCTCCAGATTGCTATTCGAGAGCCTTACTCCTCGACCACGGCGGCTATCGAAAGGTAGGTTACAGTCTGAAATAAAACAAGAATAATTATTTTATTATTTATCACATAGGTCGTGTAATTTATTTTCAATCCAATAAAATGTATTTTTGATTATCATAATAACATGAAACACTTTATTTTACAAAGGTGATGATATATTATTATAAAATACAAATAGGTACCTACCTATACAAACGGTAACCGAGTTTTAAATTTATCGAAGCTAATTTTAAATTAAAATAAACAATAAGTTTTTATTTTGATTAATTTAGAAATAGTACATTTTGCGATAGTGGTTTAATGAAGTTGTGGAATTTTTTTTTTCTAATTTTATGTGAACATTGGCTTGTGAAAATATGTTAAAATAATGATGACCTTACAATCTAGAAGACGTGTATGTATAAAAAATATTGTTGGTTACCTAGTTAGGAATAGGTTAAACATAATATTAAACATTTAATTCATGATAATTTTTTATACAAATTTTTACAAAGTGTGAAACAGCGCAGAAGCAAAAAAAATAATATTAGTTTTACAAAACTTTTACTCCTTCAAATATTTCTCTCAGATTTCCCTTGATTAATCGTATGTACAAAACTACCTACATACAACATATAAAATCAATTTTAACCTCGCTTAAGCAACAAAAAAGTTGATAACAAAATTTGTTTTTTTTTGGTTTTTATGTTCTGAGGCAAAATCATTCGTATAGGCACAAAATTGCTGTTAATCACGATACCATTCAATTCCTATTCATATTATTATTTACAGTTTTTACAAGTGTTGTACTTCTTTAATTTATTGTTTATTTACAAATTTACAAATTTTACCACAACAATGCATTAAGTGCAATTTACATTTACAATAAAAACTTTTTTTTAAATTTTTTAGAACGTTTAATATCATTTAATGGGTGTATTTAAGAATTTTTATTACTTCATTACATTCACTCAAGTCTCGCATTTCTAAGATAAAGAGGACGCAATACATCTTGTAGGTGACAGAGCTAATCGGAGCGATATCCCGAAACATTTGATCCGTAATTTATGACCCACGTTAACACTATTTCAATTTATAGTTTATCTTCCTCGCGTTTTTAAACATTGACATAAAATAAGCAGGGAGTTTTTTACAGGAAAAAAACATTTTTCAAGCTTAACGTATTGTGAATTAAATTCAAATTAGGATGTCATAAAGTAAAGACGGCAATTGACCACACAGTTTTTTGGCATTATTAATAATTTTAAAAATATCTGCAAATCTATTAGAACTTGACGTTATTTTAAAATATAATTATGCTTTTTTTCAAAACAAATTTAATATTGTAACAATTATTATAAGCAATAATTATCAGCCCGAAACACTCATCTACATTGAAAAAATCTTCCTACAAAAGATACTGGCCGCCAACGGGACTCGAACCCGTGTCCCTCAGATTGCCGGTCAGGAGCTCTACCACTGAGCTATGGCGGCTTATCAAATACCCGCCAAATGATTCAATATATACTAGTGTTTCATTCAACAATTATTGCTTATTACATTTTCCCACCTGGAAAAAAACAACTTTATTTTTTGTGAGAGAGGCATTGTTAATGCTAAATCGCTCGCTAGGTGGCGTCGAGACAAATTAAGTCTACATTTTTTGGTGAAATACTTTAACTTGTCAAATATTAAGTATTATTTTTAATTGAACGTTTAAGACAAGATTTTTTTAGCACAAAGGGTAACAAAGGGTCGGCTGATAATTATTGCTTATAATAATTGTTACCCTTTGTGCTATGCATAAAAATCTTGTCTTAAACGTTAGTTTATCAATAAAAAATAAAAAAAATAATATTGTAAATACGTCAGTAAAACTAGTTTGTAATACGATATCACAACATAGTGACACTAATGTCAGAAGTTGAAAGAATCATTAGTATTTTGGTGTTTTTCATAAAACTGACGTCATGATCTTGCCTTCACACATTACATTGCCACAATTCGAAAGGTGATAGATTTTTTTTAAAACATTTTTGAAACAATTTCTCACAACTAAAAATTCTCACAATCTCGCGAACACGTGTATTATACATGTATTATCACGCTAGTAATCTGAAGAGCGATTCTAAATCTTTTATGGGAATAATAATAATTTTACGCAAATCTGACAGGAGATCACGTCCGTTATCTCATAACGATCCCACAAAAATATAGAATCGCTCGTCATAGGTGGTCTATATTTAAAACGTTTACGTTTCCAAATGTATAATTTTTTTTTTTTTTAAATGAGATGTTACACAGAACAAAAAAAATACTATTTGTAAAATGAACACTAATAACAGAAAAAAAAAAAGTCCTACAAAATATTTATGGAAGATCACTACGCTAAGCTGCAATGAAAATATTGATCTTACTGGTTTGTATTGATAGAGCTAGTATGGTAATAAAAAACTATGTGACCAACCTTGTGTATTCTATATCAATGCATTCTGATAACTCACTTAGTTTAAAACTTTTACGGTGGGAAATGGAATTTTAGTTCAGATGTTACATTATCATTGGATGTGTTAAAATGTTTTAATGTTTTTTGTGTTTAGATTATCGACGTGTTAAGCAGGGGACTTGTCAGTCAGTCGCTCTCGTACATTATCGAAGCGATGCTTTCTCTTCTGTATGAAGACGGATCTTGGTGTGGATTTGGAAGCCATCTATACGCAGTACGCTCGAGGGAGGTACTGCAAAAAAGAGAAATACAAATTATTTTATTAATTGAAAGACAACATTGTTTAAACGAGGCAAATCAAAAGAAAATTACATGAACAAGCATACATTAATTTTGATTTCGGCAGATACTACGTAGGTACATGCAGAAATCCTTTATTCAATATTTGAAGTATCTGGAAAGGAATTGTAGAATTAAGTTTTATATGTGAAATCTTCACAAGAGTCCCAAACAGCTCCTGACTGTACGGAGTCAGTAGGACTATGGCATCAACAATTGGGGTATTTTAGATGCTGGAGTCAGCGGAAACGACAATAGGAGTTGGAACAGTAATATGTGGAATTTCTAATAATCTTTTGCACATCAACTCCATACAGGAGGCCCTGAGGAAAATAATTACCCTCAGGGCCTACGTCATCTTAGGGGACGGTGTATGGCGGATTTTTAAGTAAAGGAAGAAGAGGAAGTTCTGGGAAGAAAAAGGTATGAAGGGTGAGGGGTGGATAGGAATCTGGAGTTAAGTGTGTCCAGGAGTGACAGAAGTATAAATCGATCCCTTCAACTGCGATGCTGGACGATGGGTCGATGGATTCTGGATGGAGAGGTCAAAAGACCTCTCTCGATTCAGCTCCCCACGCATCAGGTGGGCAGACACATCGGCCACCAAGACCTTGATAAATCTCACCCTATTAACCCGGGCTCACCTGCTAAGTGACGAAACGTAGCGAAGCACTTGGGGTGAAGTTATCCAATAAATGTCTCCCAATATGCCCATTAAAAATATACATTGTGGATGCATTATTTAACACAATCTCCGTGATGTTTGTACAAGATTCTGTTTTGTATTATTTCTTCCTTAGAAACCAACATTCTTTGCCGCTCTTCAACACTTATGTATATTATAAATCAGAATTTTCTTCCAGAAATAGTTCATTTCAATTATTATTTAAAAAAATTTAAGGTACCTACTATAGTCCTATTCACAAATAACCGGTTATCGTTCAGGTTGAATATGAATGGGACTTATTATTGGAAATGTGGGAATAAAATTATTAGAGATAAATAAACATTAAAATAATAATATTTGCCTTATTTGTGCTCCACAATTATACGCCAGCAGTAATAAAATTGTCATTAATATTGTGTGATTTTTCATAAATATAACGGGTAATAACGCCATCAGATTAGCTGTCCAGAATGTTAAATAAACCGAAATTAATATGGAGAAAATAAACATTAAATGGATTATGCCATCAACGACACGTGACTGTAATGAATCATCCTAAAAGTGGCTTTACACTACATATACACAGACTGTACATTGCAATACGTTATTTCTATATACGAGTACCTTCAAAGGCGTTTGCGTGTTAACTTAGCTTACATTCAGTCATCAGTGAAGTTTAGTGATCTCGCTTTGTATCTAAGGATGAAATAACTATGGAAAAGATGTTACCGAAAAAACATTGTTTTCAATAGAACAACCTATATACTCAAGGTTTATTAAAATCATAGTACATCATTGTTAGAAAAACCATTTCAGTAAAACTATTGTACACCGATAAAAGATACAAAGACTGTCCTATAGAATAAAAATTGAAACCATTAAGAAACAAACAAGAACAAAAGATGTCATAAAATCAATAAAAAAGCTTAAGTGGAAGTGGTCAGGCCACACAATCAGAGGAAGTGAAAAATGTTCAAAATTAGTCATGAATTAGTTCACAAGTGATAACAGGAGAAAACGAAGTAGACCATTTAGTTAGACAGTGGTTTGACGACATCAAAACATAACAGGTGGTTCACGAACAAGAGTACCAAATGATAGAGAGAAATGGCGACAGTTGGAAGAGGCCTTTGTCAACCAGTGACATACAGACAGGGAGTCGATGAATGATAAGTGTTATAAGTATTAAAAATAATGCAATGTAATTTACTGTCCGAATAATGGCTATTATTATTATTATTATTATTGTACACCATTCAGTACCACCATTACTACCTACATAGTTTTAAATGTAGAAGAACATAGCAAATATCGATTTCATACATACCTGAAGTGAAACACTCTAAAAATATAAATAACAAATGCACAAAATGGAAACAAAAAATAGTGAAAAGAGTTTTTTAATTTTATTTAAGGTACCTCATAACTTTTGTATTTTATGATTTGTGCTAGTTAAAAGCATTAGATTGTGGATGGAAGAGGAGTGTATATGTTATTTTTATTTTATTTTCCTCAGGGCCTCCCGTGTGGAATTATTAAAAAAAAATTAAAAAATTGGAAAAAAGATTAACAATTCATCGCATTAAAAAACCAGGATAACTTTACACAGATAAACTCGAGCCGATTCACAAGATCTACACTAAAACATACCTTTTACCAACCTACAACTAAAACGACATTTGGACAAAGAAATATTCAATACTTTTCTGTAAAATTATTTAATTTACTCCCTAATACAATAAAAACAACTAAAAAAATAACCGACTTCAAAAGAAACATAAAAATATGGATTATGGACATGGGATGGAAGAAGATAGATGCAATTTTGCAACCGAAAAAATATTAATGTATTGTACTCTCTTTTAGATTCAACTTATAATTTTCGTCTGTGATATTTAATTTTATTAACATAGGTATATACTTATATTCAAACAAAAAAACTTGTACAATTTCTCCTTAGAACGGGGTACCCCAGTAAGGACACATTTTTTCTCTGAATAAATGTAAAACAAAGAAAAAAATAAAAATTAAAAATAAATAAAATAAAATAAATATGAGTAATTTTTGTGAAATAGTTTATATTTTTATACGAATTAAGGATATAAAAATAAAATACATAGTAAGTTTATCTTAAAAATTGCTCCATATTATAATATTACTGGTCTTCCATAAAAGCATTAGCTTGTGGAAGGAAGTTGTGGATGGAATTAATATGGTTACATCGTTTTCATGATTATGAAATTAAAAGACAAAAATATTTATGTATTTATTAAGAATAAAAACTAAACAAAAAAATATGGAGGATCAAAATAGTGCTTTATAAACACCCCATAAAGTGTTTAGTTTGATTTTCAGATGGAAAAAGGGGAAGCTGTTTTTTTGTTGCTGATTTCTCGAAAATATTTCTTGAGAGAGTTCAATAATTGTGTTTTTTCATTAGTGCTTCTGATTTTTCCTGGTAAGTTATTAAATAAACATTTTCCACCGTGTTTTTTCGGAAAATAGTCAAAAGAAGAGTTTAATTTAGGGCATCCAAATGTATATTTCAGTCTAGTACGATTACAGTTATGAGTTTTGATTGAGTATTTATCTTTTTCTTTTATAATTTGATTTTTAACAATTAAATGTAGAAACTTTGAATTCTTCGAACACACGTTCAGTGAGGAAGTCTGGAGGCTTTTTTAGTATGATTTTTATTATGAATTTTTGAACAAATTCTATAAGGGAAAGTCTTAAGGCCAAGGTTTATTCTTCAAACTCTAGTCATCACATATACGTACGCCTCAAAACATGAGTGAAAGCAGTTAACTCCACACTTTTTAATGGGTAATTATTATTGATTGATAAAAGTTATCTTCTTCTAAAAATTAAATCTAGTTAAGATTGACTCAGGTGTCGTCTTTACGAAATCTGAAAGATAACCGACATAATTGTATTTGTTATGAATTCTCTATCCTTCTATAATCCCAAATCACATCTTTGTAGGTAGGAACTAACGAGTATCGGAACCATCAATCAATCAATTTGTTTATTTTCGCAAGCGCAAATATGGCAATAAAGCAACATAGTCTGCAATGTGTGGAATATTTTACAAAGACTCCAAGCCACTACAATCCAATAACGTGAATATTATCATTATAATGAGTTACAATTTTAATTTGCTAAATCTATGGTCCTTACTCATTAATTTAGCCAATTTACCATAAACAATGGCTTTATAACCCGAGTTTGAATATACCATAATGTATTTACATAAAATATAGGTAAGCACGTTAATTAGCTAAATATGTGGTCTTAATGAGAATTAAACAGGTTTCACGGTATAGGATGAATATTTTGATATTCGTATTCAATGGATTTTCAATGCGAATGCTGTATGTTGTGTAAATAGTATGAACAAAATATTTATATTGAAACAATATTAATAATTTTCTTTTAAAATTTGATTTGGATTTCAGATTAAAATTGAAACAATATGATTTCCTAATAAATTGCCGTATAATTATTTGATCGAGATTTACATAAGATTTGTAAAAACCTGTATTAGTTATAGGGGTTTTTAATAATAAATTTATAATATATACTAGAGGTAATGCCACGATTCACGTGTCATTATTTTTCATAAAATTGTGTTCTTATACTTCTTTTAGGGACTGTTTTCCTTCAAGTATAAAGTAAATAGTTAAAATTTGAAAAAGGTCACTGGATTCCAGTTTCTGGCAACATTAAGTTCATTAATAAACTTAAATGAGGTAACCGAAGCTTTTTATGCCCGGCTTAAAAAACTTGCGGTTGCAAAAATTTCAGTAAATTACGGGCGGAATTTACCGAAATTAACCCTTTTGCGTGAAGAATTTTATGTGGGAGTTTATAAGGCCCGCTTCACTTCAAAGGCTTTGCAAATATTAATGTGGGTTACTCGACATGGAAGGTTGGAGGTATGGACGGAAAATGCTTTGAAAAGTAATGTTGCTTGTTTTGGGACGAACAGGAGGCGGTACTTTCTACTGCCAGTAGACGACATATTAAGAAAAACTTAATTATGTGCCGAGTTCAAAGGACGAGAAATTTTACCATTCTATGATATTTTGGCCCTAGTAATTTAGTGTAGGTAGGTTGGATTCGTTAAATATGTCTCAAGCTTGTATCTGATAAAAGAACGAAAATAATAACACTCGGGTCAATATTTTATGATAATCTTTATTTTAATTGCAAAATCAATTTAGAGTTAGGCACGATGAATAATAATAAAACTCATTTTTCTGCGACAAGCTATCTTCATTTAAAAAATAGGTGAAAAGTGCAAATTTTAAAAAGAGAAATATTAACATATTTGAAAAAAAAACTTTTCATAAATCGAAATACCCATACGTTTTATCCACTATAATTTTTTTTTTATATCAAAACTTTGTCTTAGTACCTAATTGCACCTAAAAATAACTATTAAAATTCTTTATTAAGCTTTTTTTATTTTTATTTTTAACTTTTTATGAATAAAAACTCAAATTATTATATTTAATTAAATAAAGACAATATTAGCGAAACTCAATCAAAATCTGAAGACAGAAAATATCTGAAAAAGATATTGGTTCCACTGGGACTCGAACCCAGATACAGTTAAAAGTGATCGAATTGGAAATAGGTTCCATAGCTCAATCGGTAGAGCAGTTGGCCATGAATGCTAAGGTATCTGGGTTCGAGTGCCAGTGGAACCATTATCTTTTTCAGATTTTTCTGTCCTCAGATTTTGATTGAGTTTCGCTAATATTGTCTTCATTTAATTAAATCTTTATTAAGCATTTCCAATAAAATACCTACCATTGATACGTCCCGATGCAAAAATTAGATTAAATTAAATTTAAAAGGGGAATCAGAAATAAAAAATATTTTTTCACATATCTGGGAGCCTACTCAGATTTTTATTTTATTTATTAGCGTTTTAAACAGTCTTTATACATTCGTACATGCCAGTGATAAGAATATTTATGCCATTGACTAATAAAATAACTACATACCTACATTGAAATTTAGGACCATAATGTAAAAATACACAACAATATACATAAATATATATATAAACAAATGCACATTGAAGTACGATTATAATGGCTCTTTTACACTATATACCAACCTAGTTTTTCAGTATTTTACTTTTATATAGATGTGGGCATGTATGTGGTTCACTTTGTGAAAATTTATAATTTTCTATAACACAAAGTGTAGACGTTTACATAGAAAAACCATAATAAACCGTTATGGGTGGATATTTCTCTCTGTGAAAACGCTCCTCAATTACTGTTTCGAATTATTACATTAAAGAACTCGTACAAAATAAATATTTTTTTATACGTACTTACCTACCTTCTCCAGGTCAAAATTCTTATTTCAGTAATATATTCCTTTACAGTACAGTTAATATATATCGATACAAAATTGTCTTGTTAGTCGTGTAATGGTTTGCTCTATTGATTGTAGAATTCTTGCCTTGTTAACGATAGATTCAGGGTTCAAGTCTCACTTTCCAAAATATTGAAATAACTAAGTAAAAGCTTACAAAATATGATGGTTTTCGAAATAAGTTGAATTTTATGATGAAACAAATTTCGTTCGGCTTAGACAGTAGTAGAAGGTATAATGGAGATGAGTGTCAAAGGCTAATTAACAATTTTGATTTGAAAAGATCGTTTCAAACAATAATATCTTCCAACCTGTTACAACTAAAGAAGAACCAAAGGAAGACTGATTAAGCCAACGATCTTTTCAAAGATCGGGCATATTCCGAGTTAAATGTTAGGCTAAGTTGTATGCCATTAAGGGCGTGTAAAAAAGAGTAGGTACTACTCATAGATAAATATTCCTAGAAAACAACAATAGTATTTACATCAAATCTTATCAATTTGAAGTAAATAGGATGTGGTAAATAGACGTTCCAATAAGCTTTATAATTAATATTACTCCTTCTCGGATCGAACCCTCTACGTGAATGCTATAGCTCGAAATTGTTCACTCTGGGGTGAAATTCGTCTCATCGCCGATGCACTTAGCTATTAATATGTGGATAAAGAATGTTTATGAATTAAATCAGATTCCAGTTGCCCGTCTCAAAACAGATATTATTGTCTTCTATAGATTAGAGTGGAAGATACTATCAGTATCGCCCTGGTGTAAGACCACCATTCAGAATTGAAACGTTGCTTGAAAATGGCTTTAGCCGTGTTTGGTGACCAGATCTGAATAGCCAGGTACTTCCCAACATTCCTCTTCCCCACCTCCTTCCCCTCCCCACTACCTTCAGCCTCACAACATACCCCAATTGGGGATGCCATAGTGTCACTGGCTCCAGACGGGAGCAGTTGAGATTCTTGTGCGGTATTCACTGTAAAAAAAAAAAATGTAAAGAAGAGTGTCTGTGGCGGCTTGGCTTTGTTTTGTACACAAATCTACAAATTTATTTTGAGATTGATTTTGCACACATGACCAATAAAACGTGATGAAATGTTCAGAACAAGAGAAATATCACTATCTACATGAGCTTTCGAAAAACTACCCCCACCCCAAACCTCTTTTCTCCTCTACGTAAAGCCTGGACAACGCCGGGGACTTAAGCTAATATAATTATATAAAAAATGACGTCCGGGTGTCGCTAAACGAAAAAAAAATAACCGTTCTCCTTTATCTTCTGTTGTAAAATTTAAACATTTGACCTAACGGATAATGTATAGTTTTCAAAACAACATAGATATCTTACTTATTATATTATATAATATTATAAATGCGAAATTTTGTATGGATGGTTGGATGGTCCTTACGCTTTCACGCAATAAATATCGAATGGAATTTATAAATTCTTTCACTAATCGAAAGCTACTCTATTTGCGAGTAACATGGGCTATATATATTGGTAAGTTCTAGCGTTATGAATAAGCTGTGGCGTTTTGAAATTATCTATTATACGTTTATTGGCAAAGCGTGTTACTAAGTAAATGTTTGACGTGGGCTGTCAATATTATTTCTTTGATAGCGAAAATTCAAATATTAGTATTCTAATATGAATATTTAGTGTAGGTAGATATAAATATAAAATAGGTACTTATCTACATTTTCATCATACTTAGCTATACTAATATTATGAATGCGAAACGGAGCGTATTTGATTGTTGATTGATTTGGGGAGGGGGAGTGGTAGTGCGGGAGTGGGGGGGGGGAGTGGGGGAGGGGACGAATATGCGAGCGAAGCCGGGGGTAAAAGCTGGTTATGTATATTTGTAAAAATAAGTACTCAATTTATGATGTTCTGAAAGAATATTTAATTGGTATGACATTAACTTGTATGCCAGTTTCGAGTATTAGGTACGGAATGTCCACATCTGTTCAACGAACCTGTCGATATTTGTTTTATGTTTTAATGAATATGCTGTTTTTTGTGCCTAAAATAAGGCTTTATACTCATGCTTACAATTTTCTTTCACTTTTACAAAATAACATGTCAGGTTTGTTTTGGCTATAACCGCAAAACATATATATTTTAATTTGTACCTGGTCCACGGCAAGCATAATAATTGTAGCTGGAGGAGAGATTATACATACGAGATGGAGATAGAAATTATATCATCCTATTTAAAATTCAACACTACCGACAGAGGCAATAAATAAAGCTAAAGCTACTTTAGAGTGAGTCATGATGAATTGTTTAATTTTTCGTTCGAACACAGAAGCGAGTCGGCGTCACCTTTTCGTTATTCGGGTTAGGTTGACCATTTAAACTAGGGGCATATACGTTATTTGTCACTGTCCAATGAATATAAATCAACCAGTTATCAAACCTTATAATTTATTTTTCTTTTGAATTTACAAACGGAGTGTCGGCTGTGGTGTTTTTACTTGTCATCAAGTGGAGAAATACGAAATATAGTTAATTATTTAAAGTCTAGTCAGTGTAGTGGGAGTGTAATTCGAAGTATATCTTTCTTGTTAGGCGTTTGTTGGTGGAGCCAAGCGATGTTTTAACATTTGATTTCCGGGCAATAATAATTGGATTTATATTGCAAGAGGATTTCTATATCAGAAGTACAAAAACTCTAAATAATATTCATTTAAGATTTTTTTTCTAATATATTTTTTTTTTTTTTATATGAGCTCCACATAGGAGGCCCTGAGGAAAATAATTTCCCTCAGATCCTATGTCATCTTTTGGGATGCTGTGTGGAGGGTTTTTTAAGGAAAAGAAGGAGTGGAGAGTTCTGGGAAGGAAACGGGTTTAAGGGGTGGGTAGGAATCTGGGGTTCAGTGTGTCCTGGTCATCCGCCTCCAAGACCTAGACAAACCTCACGCCATGAACCCGGGCACCCCTGCTCAATCACCAAACGTAGCGAACCACTTGGGGTGACCTATGGCAGAGGTGTTGGTTATCCAATAAAGGTTCCCTGGGCGGCGGTAGCCATTCCCGCCTCCCAAATTGGAAATGTTATTATCAAGTTCTGCAAGTATTTGACAGTTTGAAAATGGCCTTGTAAACTGGAACAGCTGTAATGGAAATACATAGATACTAAAATACTTGCAGAAATTGATAATAACATCATTAAATTTAATTTTAATTAATTTTTTAAAAAATTAAATGGAGTTCTTTGAATTAAACACAAAAATGATGAATAATTAATTCATATAAGATGTTATGTGAGACTAGCACATACCCGTGATGAATTACGTACAATCATTATTATAATTGTGGGTTTTGTGAAGCTTGAAGTATTTATTAAAAAATTTCCTCAGAATCACTGCCTTTCAAAAGACGATCAGAAATCTACCTTTCGAATGAACAACGTTAGCTAAATTGAAAAATTTCGACATCTGTCAAAAACTTAACACAATAAATACACAATCAATTTGGCACAGAGATGTTAATGAATACAATTTTTTTATACCTACTTTACGGCTTATCTTATTTGTTCCAAACAACAAATCCAATTTTGAAAAATCAAACAAATATCGGTTCTAAATGTCATTGAACCATATATACAGAGACAGCCTCCACCATAGAAATTAGTATTTTTAATTTTGTGGGCTACATAGAGGCAGTGCTTCCAGGTCCGGGATGTACAATGACCTTTTGTCAACTTCATCAAGCCAAATACGATGTAAAAATATATAACAGCCTGTTGACAAATAAAAAATTTATTATTATTACAAATGAGAAACAATTATTGGAGAACTAAACTTGTACCATCCAGTCTAGTCTCTACAGCTAACTAACTTTGTAAAATGCATGAAACCATACAAACTAGGACAGCGTGATAATGCACACTACAAAAGTTTTGCTGGCTCGGAGCCAGGCATCTATTTCACCCCCCGTTGGGTATGTTATGTGGTAGAAGAGATAGGGCAAGGTGGATAAATAGTAAAAAATAACGACTGTTGGTATTAAAGTTTTGTAATGCAGGGAAGCCTTTTATTTACTTGTAACTGTACAAATTCAAAAAGAAAAGGCTATTTTGCACATGGAAGAATGTAATTTTTTTTATTACCTACATACATACTAAAAGTGAAATTATTTTGAAATTTTTATGAAATTATAGAGTATTTTTGGGACATCCTTTTTCAGACACTTTACTATAAGTATAAGACGCTTTGACTACGAGTACAAATTACTACTGAGGGTGAGCGCAAAGGATGTACATAGGAACCTATGTGTCCTTTGCACTCGTCCTCCACTTATTAAAATCAGGTCAGTTGTGTTCGATCTTCCTAAAAATGTGGGGAAAAATATTCTATTTGGAATTTATTGCTAAAATAAATTCCTAATGCAATTCCTTGCACGTGGCACGTTTCAAGCAATACGTCGAAACCCCCATCGAGAGTCCGAGGTCTAATAAAAGTAAAGTTCTAATTTCACAAAATATAATATAAATATGATTATTTTACTAAAAAAAAAAACTTTTTTTATATGAATGCCAAAATACAATTCATTTTGGGCCGCAAAAAATCTACAAATGGGCTATAGGTTGGGCACGCCTAAACTAGACTTACAGCTGTAACAATGTGTAGATATTTAGCTACTTAGTTTCTTCACGAAAGTCAGTTCAGGGGTGACCTTTTTATTTAAAAATACTTATCTACTTAAAAGTACTCTCTCACTTATAGTGAAGTATACGAAGTTTAAAACAAAGTTACTTAAAACATAGTTTAAAATTAATATTAGGAAAGAATATGCCACAAAGATATGTACTCGAATGATTTTAGGTGGAAATCGTCAAAAAAAGAGAATAACAGTAGTAGGTATGTAAATAAGCATAAAATACTTTGAAAACAGTCTACATAGGTAGTAGAACCAAAAGACGTTCAAACATACCTAGTAGAAGAAAAATATACAAATATACCTTTATAATATGTTGGTATTTATTTATGTAATATTTTATTATTCCAAAAATTAAATAAAAATCATGCTAGACTTGTCGAAAATTCAATAGATGTCGCACATTAAAATAATAATAGATAAATTTTTCCAAGACACTATTTAGATTGCATTTAGTTCGGGAACAACCATGCAATCATACATAAAGATAGCAGCACTTAAAAAATATATGTGTTAAGTAGATGAAGATAATGTTCATAGTTCTTAGTCGAAGTATAAAACAGTTAAACATGACCGAAGGGGATAGTTAAGACTTAGGCCCTGGGTTCAATTCCTAGATGCGATCGAATCTTTTCCTTATTTTCTTTTTCATATTTTTGTTTGAGATTTGCTAAATTGTCTTCAATAACTAAATATTTAATAATTGTTATAAAAAGCTATTCTTACACTACAAATAATACAAAACAGTGTCAGAGGAATAAAAAAATTGTGTCAGTTCACACGCGGTAGAAGTTAAACCTTCAGAAAACTAAAGTAGACAAGAGTGGGGATGTTACGAAGCACCGCACACCACTCATTATCTCGCAGGCTACATCCAATAGATATATGTGTTTGTCTCTTTTTAGTGTAGCTTTTTTGTTTCATCGAGATTCAAATCACAAAGGTGCTAAAGAAGTTTTCACTACAAAAAAAAACACGCTTTAATTAGATTGTTTATACGACGGAACTTTACAATAAACGATTTTTACGTACAACCTATTTCGTATCTTATCGCTAGGAACAGAACAGGTTCATGACCTATTAACAAAGATCTAAAAGCGATACATTCGCTTTGTATCTTTCATATTTAATTACCAGGTTTGCCCTAGTTAACTAATTCCCGACATTTTTATGAAACAGATACGTTTTATCTCAACAATGAATTAATACGCATTTCAAATCTCAGTGACGTCAATATTTGCAAAACACTCGCTGATGTAATACAGAGGGAACATTTGTAAAACAAACATTAGGAGAAGCGATAGAAATTGCAGAAGTATTATTATCTCGCCGTGTTATTACTGTGTACAAATATACGACTCCTTCGCTCCTAGTCGGGTTTTTCAAAATAAAACCATTCCAAATATGTTTCCTCATATTTGGAATGTTTATTCAACCCTCCATTACCGATGGGTACAACCTAGTGCATCATGAGATACGCACTCAGTCTCATTCCCGCAGCACCAATTAGATGAGACAGGGCGCTTACCACGTTATCCATTATTCGTGATGCGGTGTGATCAGTACCGACGATTTTTTAATTGGACAAAAAAATCGTCGGTTAGCAAAATAACATTTATTTTTTACTCCAAATATGCTCATAAAACGCTGTTTTTAACCATTCGAGTACTTGCTGATACAACCCGTATAATAAAATGATAATTAGTGAGTGAACACTACAATAATCAAAGAATTTAAAAAAAAAATAGGTGATTTAAAGTTTTTCTTTTGTGTGGGTGGGTGAAGACAACAATTTTGTTGGTGGGCAGAAACACAAAAGCCAATCACCTTTATACTGCCTAACTCTAAACACAGGAACGAGTTGTAAAGTCGATCCGTTCCAGTGAAAAAAATGTTTTTAGCTTGTTTCCCTTCTACACGCCCGTGCCGAAGCAATCAACGACGCTAGTTCTTCAGAAATCCTTCCATCCATTCCACTAATAAAACCATTGAAGAAAGATGGGACACACAGAACTCACTACTGACGTCAATTATTATTGTCAATTCGTTACACGTATTTGTGTGTTTCAGTGGGTTGCCTATGACTTCCATATACAGCATGTTAAGGGACGTACTTGACTTACTTTATCCCTTTTTTTATTATTACATTCCTTACAAAAAAGTAAGTACTATGAGTAAACGACCAACCAACCAATACCTACTAATTTTTTAGTGTTGTTAGTTGAAAAAATAAGACATCAAAAATGTCACCGGAGACCAAAATTTCATTCACATTTTGACTCCAAATAATGTCAGGAAACACTGGTTAAAATAAGTACTCTCTTAACAACCCTGTGTATGGGTACTTTTTTTTAAAATAGGCTATTCACCCTAAGAAGATTGCTTTGTGATATTGGTATTTACTTAATTGAACACATTTCCAGTGTATTGCCAGTACTAAAATAGAATTTAGGGAATTACTTTAAGAATATCGTAATATTCATATAATATAAAACACAAATTCTGGGTAATAAATAGCAGACATCAAATTATAAAAGCCACAAACTGAGAGAGATAAAATTTTTGAGATACCTGCTAAGATTAAATATATTTTTTTATTGCTTAGAATCTTTTGATAAAAATTGTCCACTTCCAAAGGCGTGGGCGAGACATTTCAAAAGAACGGATTTCAGTATACAAACTGTAAGCTTTTGTAAAATATAATGGATGACCTGTTGTACAGGATTTGTCAACGGAAAACACACTCCATCAACGTCTTCTTGATGGGTCTCACACACGTTAATCAATTCCTATTTCGTTTCTTTTAACATTTAACATAAAAAGGTTAAACCCGACTTCCTCGTTATGTTGAGTCTTGAAGCGTTGATTTTCAGACACCAAATTAACTGCTCGTCATTAAGGCTTCTTGTACGCGTTCAAAAAGGAGAAAAAGATTGTTTGTAATGGAGATATATGTATAGACGAATGTTAGAGGGAGCGTGCTAATATTTAAAAAAAAAACGATAATAATGAAGCGAAAATATTTAATAAAACACGACTCGTTTAAAATAGAGCAAAACTAACCCGGCAAATGGCTAAAGTAGCATTTAAAGAAACCCTGTGAATTTTTTTATACTTACAACACAGTAAATAATTTTCGGGGCTTTTCGGAGCTTACTTGGCGATTTTTTTCTATTGAGGGAATTTCATATAATTATCGTTTCGGCTCAGTAAATATACAGATATAATCTTCAAAAATAATAAATAATTTTTTAAGAACCGAAAAAATAAAACCGTTAAGAACTTTACATTAACTCCACACAGGAGGCCCTGAGGAAAATAATTTCCCTCGGGGCCTATGTCATCTTTGAAGATGCTGTGTGGAGGGTCTTTTTTGAGGAAAGGAATGAGTGAGCATGGATCTTGAAGAGACCAATGTTGTAGGAGGAATGAAACACAGAGGTCGGCAAATCGTTCCACAGCCAAGCTGTTGAACTCAAGAACGAGTCGTAGAAACGACCCGTTCTCATGTGACTAATGTCAACCGTGTACAAATGTTGGGCGCGTATTTGGCGGGTTTCCCGACTATGCATGTGTTATAACTCGAAAGAAATTTGGAATGTCGAATTTTAAATGGCTGTATCTATATGTCACACTGATGAATTTATATCTTCTTCGCAACTATTTTGCGTTAGATATTAGTGATACATACTATCCCATAGGTTAAAGTCACTATTCAGTTCAGCAAATTAACTATTCGGATTGGTGATGTTATATTTCCGCAGGCTGTAGGCAGTTGGGAGTATTCTGCGGTACTTGTACCTAGGTATGTAGGTGAGAGATTTTCGCATAATAGGTAGATAATAGACACATTACACAAAAAAGCTCTTAGCTCATATTGAAAATGACATCGATTGCTAGAATAACACAATGACCTAGAAATTAAATAAAATAAAAAATTGTAAATTTAATAACGCTGAATTATGTGTTAGATTTTCAACTTTATAGTGAAGGTACACCTCGTGTATCTAAATGTTGTCTAAGAATTTTTTAAGCGATTGATTAAGCGTATCCCGAAACGCTGAACGGTAACCACTGTCAACATAATATTATTATATGTATAATACTAGCAGACCGGGACACACGTTGCTGTGGCTAACGAAACACAACGCTTGGCAAGAAACATTATATATTTCAACCAATTTACACAAAACTTTGACAAACTACATACCTAAAAATCTTTCTCATGAATCAGTGTATATATTGGTGAAAATCGCATGAAAACCTGTTGCGTAGTTTAAAAGATCTAAGCGCACACACAGCGGGAGCGACTTCATTTTATACTATATAAAGATAAAGATGAAGATACTATCTAAAGAAGATGCACTAGTTTCGGTAAACATTTTGGACCATGGGAACTACACAATATCTTATCCCCAGTAAGAAAAGGTTAAAAACATCACCACAGATCTTTATAACAGATTATTTCTTGCGCAATAATGTACCTACGCTTTGTTTTTGCGAGTTCCTCGTATTATTTTCAGAACAAAGGAAGGAAATTATTGTTTTGAATGAGTTTTAAACACAATTATTTATTTTTTTATCAATTAAGTAATTCAATAAGAACCTTATTTTTAATCTACTTTGTGAAAGGCCTGTGCCATTTTCGAACGAGCTTTTCGCATTCTTCTTAATACTTTCTTAATTAGTTGGTAATGTCAATTACAAAAAGTTTAGAAGCTATTTTGCCATAATGATGGCATGGACAATCGTCTATTTGTATGTAAAGTATAATCTGGTAGAGCTTAAGAACTTCGCAAAACGTCGCCTCAGGTTTTCTACAATAAAAAACTAATGAAACTATTTAATCTCCCTGTAAGAACATTTCCAAAGTTTGCGTGACGATTAAAATATTATAAATTCGTTTTGTTTTTAAGTGACGATTTTCGAAAGAAAATTAGATCAAGACGAGAAAAATAAATTTTATGAAAAGTACGTAAGCTAGAGTCGTAGATATTCTCCACGGACGTACAAAATATATGGACATGCCCTTACGTGTTAAAAAACGTGTTATTTCCCCCTCCCATTGGAACCATTTTTCGGAACCGGCTGGGGGTGTCTGGACCAGTGTCGTGCTCTCATCGTACATTTTACGCACGGACGCTGTATGTCTATGAAACACATACTTAGACATCGAGATACATAGCGACGCGATACACAAAGCCACTGTTTACTGGGTTAAGTAAATCATGAAACATTTGTAAAAGTGTCTACGGCAAAAAAATATTCCACTATGAAAATACTCAGAACCTTACTTTGCGAATTTGGATTTTACACATCTGTTCATACCGTGGCATGCAATTCGCGCTCCCATATAAAAAGGTCTATTCATTCAAAAGCAGATTTTACTATCAAGAACTAAATAGTGATATTATAGTGCGAGGTGCCTATATACTGTTAGATTGATTTATTGGCGAATCACAAGTCGCTTTCCTCTCTTCGCCCCGCCATAGTTGGTTTTTACCCCTCATCTGTAAGTTCTCGTCTAGTTATTTGTATGTCTATAATATTCTCAGTAATTGTACAGTGAAAAGCAAACTATTCAGAATCTAAATGTTGCTTGAAATAACTTCAGCCATGCTTATTGACCAGATTTGAATAGTCCAGTTAGTTTTTCAAACTTCTCAACCGTTTTCAACTTTCTTCTGATTCCTAATATACGTACCCAAAAGATTACAATGATAGTCTCACAGTCTCCTGTAGGTATTAACTTTTTGTGGCATTCACATTAAACATATATCAACAATAAAAAACTATTGTAAAATAATGGAATATGATTTTGACCGTTCGGGGATACCCGAGGAAGACATGGCACGATCAAGTGAATCAGATAGTTGAGTCATTGCATTTCAGAATAATAGAAGAGTATGTATGAGACGATGCATGAATGTGATGAGGCAAAGAGTGTGTGCCAAGACCGAGTTGTTCGGCGGTTCGTCCTCTCTATATAGTTAGTTTAAGGTAATGTAATGACGAAGATGGAGATTACCATTCGGAAGATGCCCGTAACAGGACGAACCCAGTTCCTTCCCCAAAAAGAGGAAAAAATTAAAAAGCCTTTTATAATCAATTAAAAATTAAATATTTGCTACGTGTTACATGCAGAGCAGTTTAATGCAAATTATTCAAACTACGTAGGGTTTCGGTCGACCTGTCAAGAAGTTCAGTTTTGATGTTTCACCGAGCAATCCTGTCAAAGGTGCCCAGAATTAATAACCTTCCCTTAATTAAGTCTATTTGGTAACAGCAGCTGTCAAAACTGAGCAGGGCACTAGGAATCTGAAACTACCGGGTATCTAGTAACCCTATAATCCCTTTATAGGTAATTGTTATTAAACACGACCCTTAGACACTGCTGAGGGTACTATTAGATACCTACCTGAATTATGAATTTAGTAAAATTGTTGTCGACGTAAACACAAACTATGCAGGATTACGGTTTAATATACAGGTTGTGTTTAATAGTGCATATTCAATAATGTGAACTTGTTATACATACAGTTAGCGCAACCAGAGTTGATTCATCACAGATACATAAATTGCTTGCATATAACATTTTTGGAATATGTTATTCGACTTCAGAAAAGACAATTCCAAAATAGTTCCATTGTGAAATAAAAAGCTTTTGGTTGATTCAGTTTTTACTAATGAATAAAAATAACATACAAATTAATAGTAATTAATACCTGCACTTCTTCTCTTTTCGAGAATAACAATAAGCATGGCAAAAGGCTGTTTCTCAGTAACATTTCGCAAATAAAATATTAGTTAAATAAAAAAAAAATATAAGTTTATAACGAAATGCTTGGTAGATATTGCCTCAAACCAATAAGCCCGCAATTTGTATTGCTATGTAAATTATGTGGTTAGTAATGATGATACACGTGCAAAAACACAATTCTAATAGTTTGCTGTACGCCTCAACTCTTGCTGTGAACTAAACCTACGGTTGGTATTTCATATATGTATTAAATAACCATATCAATTACCTAATATTATGGTGTTACTTGCTCGCTTATGTAATCGAAGACTGTCGGTCAAATTACTTAACATATTATATCACAGGCGTTACCATAATTATCCAGGGTATTAATCCAGAGGTGTACTTTACTTACTTTAACCGACGATTTCCGACATTATTTGGAGTAAAAAAACATACCTTTTCGAAATTTTGGTGACATTTTTTTTCCATTTTCTATTTGTTAAAAAACAAACATAAGAAATCTTTCTCTTTCTGGTAATCGGAGATAAGAATGACATCTATGTTTTTTACTTTAAATAATTTCAAGAATCACTGGTCAAAGTACGTATAAAGCTGTTACTACGCGGCAGGACTTGTACGAGTTTAAATAGTGATTGTTTAATGTAAAAGCATAATTAAAGCCGTGCTTCATGTGTCCTATGATAAGAAAAGTTCTGAAAACTAGTGAATAAACTCTAGAATCTTCTTGTTGGCGATTAAGCAATCATATTATTTGTACACATTGTTCTTAATTATTGGGCGAGGTCTTTATATAATGTTAGTATTATCTTATGTTTTGAAATAAAGGCATCTGAATGTAACTTATCGTCCCCGACTCAAATCGAGAAAACAAAAGAAAAAAATTAAAAACTTCAAATATTTTTGAATTTTTTTTCGTTAATCACAAATAAAGATTTTCTGATCACCCAGAATCCAAACTATGTACCTAATTGGAATTAAACAATGTTTGTTGAATAGTTGAACAAAAAAAACCGAAATGCAGAGTGCATGTTTGCATTTTGATCAAAATGCAAACATGGCGATATACAAAATTCAATTCAGTGAAGAAGAGACACAGTTAATAACAATGCTAATCAAATCATATTAGACAGTAAAAATGGCGCCATTTTAAACTGGTGACCGGACAACTCAGAATGAAACCAACTCAGAACCTCATTTGAAAAGTCATTTAAGTGATGAAAAAATAATATAAAAAATGGGAACCATAATATTTAGCAATTATGGGTAGACTTGTAAAAATACGAACACTGGCTGAGAGATTTTTTAGATCAAAATTAAAAAGCATTTCATAAAAATATGTTGAAAGTTTAAAACATGGAACTATTATTAAACATTAAGTGCTGAAGTTGTAAGTGATAAAAATATCTAAAAATGTTTCCGCAGCAAAAAAATATTTAAAAACTTTAACCCGCTTAAGGGTAAATGAATGATAATAATTTTGAAAGACGAATTTATTGTTCTGGAGAAAGTTTAGATGAATGGTGCCTAGTGCCGACCTACTGGAGGATAGGTAGCTACCCTCTCGGCAACGAATTTCTCACCGAGTTGGAAATAAACCAACTTTTTCATTTTGGAGTTTGACAAATATTTCCAATTTATTTTAAAGTAGGTACCTAAAATATTTATTTCAGTTTAGCATGGGAAAGCATTATTTAATTTGACCAAAGTATTGATATATTTAATGAAATGAAGAGAATATTAGCGAAACTCAATCGAAAATCTGGAAAAAGAAAAATCAGAAAAAATCTGGAATCTTATATATTTAGGAAATTTTTATGCACAGTGCGATGCAAACTTATATAGGTAAAGGTAAGAGGTTGGAAACCCGACAGGAGCAAATAATAAATATATTTTATTTTTGTTATTTCACATGCGTCATTAACATATGGTAGGTAGGTATATTGCGACCAAATCCAGAGACGTTGATATTCTCGGAAATTGCTTTATCCATGTTTAGCGATGAAAACTCTATTAGGCGTAAGGTAGGTGTTCCACAACTTTCCTCTACTTCATCTCACAAGATATTCCAATTGCCATATTCATAACAATTTGGTAATATGTGTAGTGTCATTTTGAGAAAAATCAACCCCAAGGGAGCTGTGAATATCTATATGTATAGCAATTGAGGCACTGAAGCGAAATTCATATGAAAATAACAAAGAATAGATTTGCATGTAATATTACATATCAAATAGACGAAAAAACAAACCACATGTCGGATGTCGCAAATATTTTACGTATTTTGTAGGTAGTGTTTCGTGTTCAATTTTTTTTTCCTAACACATAATATGTTTAATTACACCACCCTCGGGGGGAAATAAATCAACGCTTGCATGGAAACTGTTTTTAGAGGACTTCCCGTTTAATATTTTATTGTTTGATGTGCTCTCCTTTCCCAATACAGATCATGATGATAATATTCGAGAGTGGCCCTCTCGCAATCCCAATATTTACCGATACCCGATACTGTTTTGTGTACTATTAATAAAACAGAAAGGCCAGAAATTGTGGTTCAACATAGCATATATAAAGGGGACCATCCACTCCGCAACAATAGAGTCCAACCATTATGTGTTGACCCCTGACCGAAAAATGGTTATTTTTTGTGCCGTGCTACGCGTCAAGATAGATCTGCAGTGTCACGTAATTAGCTTTCACGTGGCTGTCAGGTACTATTAGCAACGTGTGTCCCCGTAGGCCTCATATTAACGGGTAATAATTTGACATGTTCTGCCGATAGTCATTTTGCTACGCTTATTGATAACAATAGCGTCCATTTTATAGCGACTGTCAATGAATAAAAGGACGTTCAGGTGTAAAGGCGGCTTTTTGTGCCTGTGTGTAACCAAAATTCACGTTGAAATAATTAAAACTAATTCGATTTCCATTTAGATATTAGTAATTTTTATGTCAAGCCAAAGTAATGTTACATTTTAATTAAAACAATTTAAAACCCCAAGATTGTTGACATCAGCAGTTGGTTAGATGGTTAACCTACTGTTGGTTGAAATGGGTAATGTGGTGAGAAGTTTTTAAAGTTTAGCGTTAGACAATTTATCAATATTTATTTTTATTTTTAACTTTATGAGTAAAACCTTAAACTGTAATTTCATTCAAATTGGTTTGAAACTTGCAATCTTACAAAATGTGATCAGCCAATAAAATATGCGTTAAGAAAATGAAGATAATGGGGGTGGTTCTTATTCGATGTACGATACAGTTAAAAATGACCGAATCGGATATCGACCACTTAGCGCAGTGGTTAGCGCATTTGCCCGGAAAGCGAAAGGTCCTGGGTTAGAGGCAAAAAGAGGTTCCAATATCTTTTTTTGATTTTTCTGTATTCAGATTTTCGATCGAGTATCGCTAATATTGTCTTCATTTAATTAAATATTACAATTTATTAATAACTTTACATAATGGTTAAACTTCGATTGTTTTTCATGTATGGATTTAAAAACACTTTAGAACGGTTAAATAAATAATTAACATAATTAAATAAATTAAAAACGGTTTAAGAACACTTTTAAAAAGAAAATTCGAAAATATCCGATCTTTTAGACTACTTACATTGTGAGGAGGTACCTTCTCAAGGCAGCAGCTGAATTAATTTTTTATACGGAAAACATCGTTTCGAAAGTTTTAGCTTTAATTCGTTTTCCTGAGATTGTAAGTTTGGCGGCAATTTTGCTTGGTATAAAAACATGAAAAAAATTATTATTATTCGCCAAGCATGAATCTTCCTATGAAATCTGGGGCCGTCTTGACTATAATTATCTAGGCAATTATTTGGGAAAGGGTTGGCTGAAATTCTTATAAATTAATAAAAAGTTGTGATTAGTGCTACGAGACGGATGATCCGAAACAACCTTTGACTTGCCAGTCTTGTCCACTAGTCTGATCAATGCATTTTTTCAAATTGTGGAATAGCCCACATGCATAACATTTTTAAAAAAAAAATCCGGTTTAGGCTAATATTCTAAGACATACTGTAATTTTTTTAATCGTATTTTCGAAACCCTGGCGAGTTTTTGAAAATTTCCATCCGAAAAATCAGACAATTTTTTTAAACCGGAAAGACGGGACATAATTTTATGGATGTGAAAAAACGATAATTACATAGCCGAAAATCATTTTAAAAAAGAGCGTTTTCTACAAGAATAGCAATAAATTGTACGGGGTTCTCTTCGTAACATCTGTAAAAACACCGCCATCTTTATCAAAAAACTCAAACCAAAGGATAAGTTCTCATAGAACAAACAATAAATCTAGTGAACGTTAAACGCAAATTCAAAAATTCGCCGGAAATCAAAGTGTTGCCATATAAAAAAAATTTATCAGTGGGGAATTTTACAAAATTAAGGGAACATAAACGTGACGTCACGAGCTCAAATAATGGATTTATTTATTTAAAAAAAAAAATCTATACCGTTCTAAAAATTTTTAATAACATTTTCGTAATCTTAGTAAAAAAATCTATCCACACGATTTTTTTCAAGTCGTTATGACATCCATGCAAGTGGCCTATTGTTCAGAATTTTATTTTATTTTAGGGTTTAACTTATATCGGTTGCTCTCCACTCGTGCATTCGACACGAGATGTGGGAGCCGGGAGTTGGGAGATGTTAGAGGGGGAGCAGAAAACGCTAGGAGATGGGATGACATCTGTATGGTCCGCAGCATAAACACACTGGAGTTTAGCCATCTGTGACAAACGTCACGACGCTCTGTGACAAGCATTGATTAAAATAAACGTCACAGGAAGTGCAGTGCCGAACTCATAGGCCACTCAGCCAGGACCGAATCTGATAGAGAAGTGACTGGATAACCTTGAAAGGTACATACCTAATTACGTAATTAAATTATCAAGCCGTATCATGCTGATATATTTAACTTTATAACAATGGCTTTACATCCGTTTAACATATTTATAATACTACAATGTCGGAAACAAACTGTCTCAATTAGACAATCAAATTGACCTACTAAAACTGTTTGAATTTAGCATGTATTGTATCTCTTTTAAAGAAAGCAGGCGCCTGCTATTTGGGAAGTTTCTACAACAACACCAGATTTTAGTGTTTTTAACACCATCAGTCTGTATTAAATCAAAAATACATGTTGGCAGTTCACACGCGGTAGAAATGAAACCTTCAAGTAGACAAAACTGGAGAGGCTACGAAGAACGGCGCAGAGAGGAGAATGATTATTTTTAAAGCATCGCACAAAGAGGAAACCGATTATTATACTTAATACCGATACTTATATTTAATACTTTAATACTTATACCGATTATTATACTCGTACATATCTCATTCTCTCGCACGTTAAATCCTATAGATGTATGTGTTTGTCTCTTTTCAGTATCGCTTTTTCGTTTCATCCAATTTAAAATCACAACGGTGATAAATAAGTTTTCACTTCAAAAATTGTGACCAACTGTGACAAGTAGGTACATAAGTAACATGATGTGGTTCTAGCATTGACGTATGATATGGTCGAAGGGTTCTAGGCATGAGTTTGGCAAATGACCTAGCAACTAGCCTTTCAGTACACATGAGAGAGGCGTTACATAATTTTATAAACTAAAGCTACCGGGTGACTGACCGCTGTGATGGAGAAAAAAAATTAGCATTTTTAGAGTTTCTGATTTCCCTTCGGGTAGTGCTCTCATGTTAGTACTAGGCACTAGGTGGTACCTACGGCATTTTTAACATATTTTGAGGTGTTTATTATTTCGCACAGAAATGTTCATTTAAAATTATTACTTAAATTCGGTTTTTCTAAATACTCGTCTTCCAGATCGCTTCTTTGAATCATACGTTATATTATAATTTTAAATTTTGACATTTTAACAATCCTTTTAACCTTCTCTCTTGGGATAAGAATAACCTCGTCGAATTTAATGTTCCAAAGACCCAATCATGTTTGATAACGTCTAAAAGGGATCGAAATGATAATCTAGTCTCCTTCAACGGAAGCATTCTTCCGAATAGGACCTCCATTGATATGCTTGGTGTAACTCTAAGTGACCAGCTCAGGTATGGGGGCTCCATCGAAACCAGAGTTAAGTTAGCCTCTCAGAAACTGGGCGTACTGTACAGGGCCCGCAGATACTTTAATAGTACTCAACTGCTAACCCTGTACAAATCGCAAGTGCGCCCCGCGGTTGAATTTGGTAGCCACCTCTGGTCTGGAGCTCCAAAATACCTAAAAAAAACCCTTGACTCTGTGCAGAAACGGGCGGTCCGTTTGATAGATTCTCCCATCTTAACAGACGGATTGCAATCTTTAGAGCATAGGCGTCAGGTGAGAATGCTGTCCTTGTTCTACCGGTATTACAATGGAAGATGCTCCGAGGAACTAGCGTCATTGATCCCCTCGGCACCGGTGCATAGTCAGGAAACACGCCAAACACGCGCCCAACATTTGTACACAGTTGATATTAGTCACATGAGAACGGGTCGTTTTTACGATTCGTTCTTGAGTTCAACAGCTCGGCTGTGGAACGATTTACCGGCCTCTGTGTTTTCTCCCTCCTACAACATGGGTCTCTTCAAGACCCATGTTAATTCCTTCCTTTGATCAAAAAGATCCTCCACACAGCATCCTCAAAGATGACATAGGCCCTGAGGGAAATTATTTTCCTCAGGGCCTCCTGTGTGGAGTTAATGTAAAAAAAAAAAAAAAACCTCTTCGGGCCCAAGACCATTTTTTTAAACTTTTTCTGTTATACAAAACACCATGTTTCAATGACAATAGTTCACTCAAACCACTCAAACTAACTTTAAATCAATCCAAATGCTCCTAGTCGGTAAGGTGGGAATTTTCATTATCAGATACTTTGGATCTTTATTGGAAATAATGACTTGGAAATATTTTGTGAGCTTAAAACAGTGAGTAGGTATCACATATGACAAGAGGTTAAAACCAAAAATTCTGGACCGATTCGAAATTGTAAAGAACTGACTAGTATCGCAACATGATTGTTGCATGAAAAGCCTCAACTTGGTAATTAAAGTGGACTGGAGCGCACTTGAAGAGTAATTAAACAAAACTGCGCTACACAAATAATGTTATGTTATTATTATTAGATTTAAAATCTTAGCTTGATGTTTTATATGGGTCAATTATTATAGTAATATTAAAATCATTAAAAATATTTTAATTTTACAATAATTAAATTAAAATATCGGTCAATTATTATGGTAAAATAAAATGATTCTTAACAAAAGCGGGACTGTGTAAAATAGCTATTCACAATTTATTGTCTTTTGGGTTTTAGTCACCGACGTAAACAAATATCTTGAAGATAGTCGTACTGGTTCCGAAACGGTAAATATTGATATTTTTGATGTCGTAATTTTATTTCTCGCGTGTATTCTATAATCTTTTTTATCGGGAATCAGACAGCCGGATCAAGGCTTTACTCAGTATAATCTCACATGAAACCCGAACCTTTTGAGTAATCCCTTGCGCCTGCTCTGCTACCCTCCGGCCCCGGGCTTCCTCCCCTGCAAACATGTCACTTCCAATACACGCACTGCGACCAACATCACACCCCGGTGGATAATGAGATGGGGAGGTTCCAGGGGGTGGGTGCAAGTCCCCGAAGGGTGCGCGTGTCAATGCAAATTCTGCATCTAAGAAAACTAAATGGTGTAGAAGTGATATGCGAAGCGTTTAGTCGTACGGGGTGTTTATTTTGTGAGTGGACTAAGTGTCACGGAAAGAGTGAGAATGAAGTGGTTTATCACGCATGCATAATGAGCATTAGCATATTACTAGCGCAGAATCGGGAAAATCACGGGATAGTATAATTCATATTTTTTAAAAAGACATTAAAAATTATTTTCTGTTAAACAGTTTTAATCTTTCAGCCTCGGCAACCCGAATTTCTACCGATTTCTTACATATCTCCCTTAAACATTTGAAGTTTTTAAGCTCTTAAAAAAATATATGTTATTTTTGAAGATAATGTGCTGATAATGCTGCCCACGCCGAAACGCATATTATATGAAATTCCCTCGATAGCGCTGTGTAATTATGCGAAAATGTTGTGTTATTTATTTATTTATTGGACAAACTAGGAACTATCGCATCCTCGATCAGGTGGTCGATACCTTGTGGGTTAGGGCTCGACTGGCGGGTTCAATTCTCACAGCGCGTAATTTAATCAAATTTTAAATCTTTTTGTTTAGTGACAAGGTCTGTGCTGGATGTTTTTTTAGGTTGTATAGTTTCTATAACATCCAGAGTGCTTTTACATTAATATAAGTAGTTTTACTTTAATTTGAGAAATAATTTTGTACCTGAGTAAGACATAATAATACAAATACATTAAAAAAAGATAAATAAGTAGGTATGTTGTCAAGTATAAATAATAAATAATAATATATCTTGCGAAATAGTATATCACATATATATTGTACAGGTGTAACAGCACGTACCCGAAGGATTTTAACCAAAGAATTCTAGCCACATTTTAACACATGAAACAGCGCGCGTATCACGTGATCCCGTCGCGGCGTATAGGAGTTGGATCAGAGACGATGTGTGATTGAAAAATATATTTTTTGATTTTTAATAGAAAAATTATATTATCGGACAGCAAAACGACATCTAATTTTTGTACTCCAAATATGCTCGGGAAATGCTTCAGGAAATGCAGGAAATACACATTATCAAATCAGGCCAAAATGGATAAATTAACAATTTGTATGCAGTAAGAATTTAAGTACGTATAATAAGAAAATGAAACGCATATACACACAACGCATAGAAATAAGTTCTTGATCTCATTAAACTGAAATATGAATAAAATATTTATCAAACGCGTGTTCTAAGTTCTAGCGAAATGAAGGACATGAATTTAAAAACATTTTTATTTAAAAAGAAAGACAAACATTCAATGTTTGAAAATCTCCTACAACCATCACAGAAAGCCGAAAATGTTGCATCGTATTATAATATTGCTTTTAGATATCTAGAAAATAAACCCATGAGTCATCATTTGGGAATAACTCGCATAAAAATTAGAATACATAAACGACCTTCAGTCGAATTTAAACGATGCATTAATTGGGGAAACTTTAAAAAGTTAATAACCAAAAATAATTTCAATCATTTTACTCAGAAATTAGTAAATGCGAAAGTAAAATCAATAAAAAAAAATTCATCACCTTTCTAGAAACAATTTAAATACATCGTTTTTAATTGGTAAGACCACGGTTTGAAGATGCCTTCACTGGTAATAATTACATAGCAGAACGTTTTTATAAATATCATTTGATAACAATATAATTGAATATATTAAAAGAAACAATAATTAAAATATAGTTCCACAGTTAAATTTTATAACAATAAATATTTCTTACATAATATCTATACTACGCACTCATAAATCCCAGCTAACCTCAGTAGGGCCAATTTGTAAAAGATCATATATTAATTTCCCCCAAAGCGCGGCAGTAGTATATAATAAACTATAACTGACGCAATTTACTACTTGTTGTATAAATAAATCATAATAATTCTGTCTCTTTTACGAGTAGGGCAATTGAGACAGATATACGTTAGTTTGTATGCGTCGAAGTTGTATAATATTGGTCGGCTACAGGCACGAAACATCATTAAAGATATGAAAAATGGTTCCACTCATATCTAAGTATAATGCATATATCAATTCCAGATGATTTTTCGTAACTAATGTTTGGAGAGAAAGAATTATTACTGTGATATGGAGATTGGACTGTCACTTGTTAATTCTTAGAAGCGAGCTTCGGAAATTCTTATAATTCCGGCAGCCACTGTAACATTTTTAAAAATTTAATGATGTTTTGATTGTTTATAATACCGATTACTGCTAAGCTTAATAAATAAAATATGTTGCTTATTATGAAACATGCTGATTTATATTTTATATAAGTCAACATTTCAAACTCACATGCTTCGTTGAAAAAATTATGCCTGCAATAAATTGTACTGCATTGATGTTTATCAAATGTAATTAAAATTTGTTTAATTCACCAATATTTTAATTACAAAGCACTATCTGAAGCTCTAATTTTTTGTAATTCGGACAAATCCAACGCAACTACTTTTAACTGAAATAAAACAATAACTTTGTATGTAACCACGAATTATTTATTTAATTTTTTAATACCGACCGGTTTCGATTAACACAAGCGTCTTCAGGGTATAAAATTAAAGTGACAAAAAATATTCATTGTGTGAGCTTATATCCACATACAGAAAGAGACAAAATATAATATAAAAGAACAGTGAGAGAATGAAATTAAAATCTCTAAAAATATCTAAAATTAAAAGTCAAATACTTTTAGCTCATACCTTCATTTCCAAAGTGTTGCGGAACTTAAAAATATCAGTTTAACCATAAAAAAATCATACATTATTTTTGCCTGCATATTTAAAAAAGCATATCATTTATTAACAAAATTTCATTTGGGCAAAACTGGGTGGGAAAATGGAATATGCGAAAATATATTTTTTAAATAGTTAAGTACCTACCTGGATTCGAATTTTGAACATTTGGCTGTCATCAGTTGTTTTGTTTTTTCTCTTAAAAAAAATAATCTTTTTTATTATTTTAACTAATATTTTTATGTTTTCTGGTCAATAAAGTGTAGTGTGTTGTTCCTTGAGGATTCTTCTCCCCTCTGATCTTCCAGGAGTCACTTTTCGTCGCTGATTTCCAGATATTTATAACCTTTTTTTCACTACTGTCACTTTCCATACATATTTTTTTTTTGTAATTTTGTGAACAATGGAGGAGGATTTCCCTCCTGGACATCCTAAAAAGCCCCCAGATCCTCCCCCTGACCCTCCAGATGGTGAAAATATTGTAATTTCTGACAGTGAATCTGTCATTCTAACTTCCACAAAAAAAAGGAAGTTTAGTCCCTCTTCCCCAGTAAAGCATGACTCTCCTTCTACTTCTCAGTCTCTACCAGATCTTCATCAACCTCCTCCAACCAATTTTTACTCTACTCATTCCTGTGGCCCCTACATTGTTTATGCGCAAAAAACTGAGCAAGGTAAAACCATACATCCTCTTGAATTTGGTAAATTCCTTTCAACCAACAAGAACCTTTCGATTAAGCCCGGAGGTGTAAAAGCCGAGGGTCGCTTCCGAATCTCTGTTGAATTCCTCTCAGGTTTAGCCGCCAACAACTTTATTAAAAACATTTTTATTACATCTAATTCTAAATTCAAGGCGTACATCCCAACTTTCAATGTTTCTCGTATGGGCCTGGTTAGGGGTATCTCGACCGATCTGTCCATTCCAGAAATTCTGTCTTCTCTTTCAACCCCTCAACATATCGGCAATCCCATAAAAGCCAGGAGGCTAAATTATAAGGACACCTCTGAGGGCAATGTTTCCTGGAAGCCCTCCCAATCTGTTGTGATCACATTCGAAGGACAATCTCTTCCCTCCCATATCTATTTATTTTTCAACTCCTTACCAGTTGAAATTTATACTTACCCCACCACCCAGTGCTACAATTGCTGCCGTTTTGGTCATACCAAAGCTGCATGCAGATCCCCTCCCAGATGCTTCAAATGTGGAGAAAACCACACGGCTGACCAATGTTCTTCTCTCTCTTCACCTAAATGTTTTAACTGCTCAGGCGCTCATTCCGCCATTCACTCTTCTTGTCCTGAACAAACTCGCCAAAAAAATATAAAAATTTCTATGGCCTCTGAAAACTTGTCTTTTCTGCAGGCTTCTAAACTATTCCCGCCTGTCAAAAAATCTTTTGCCGAGGTTTTATCCAGTAACTCTCCATCCAACCCTCTCCCCTTCTCCTCAACATCTTCTCGATCAACTAAATTTATGTACAAAAACCCTGTCTCTAAACCGGCTCCTGGATACGATCGGCAACAACACAACTCACTTCTCTTAAATCCCAATGGTTCTCCTCTTTCAAATGCCACAAATGGGTGCGCAAACAACTATAATTCGTCCTCAACAAACCATCAAAAGCTTTCTGAACAACTCTCGCAAGATAATTCTTCATTTATACAAACTCTTATTATGCTTCTAATTGACCTAATTTCTTCTCAAACTAATCTACCGTCCAACGCTGCTTCTATTATTTCCACGTTAAAATCATTTGTTCAAAATGGCACTTCAAGATGTCAGAATACTTCAGTGGAATAGCCGCAGTGCTATTTCTAACAAATCGAACCTTCTTAACCTATTAAATTCAAACCTTGTTTCTGTGGCTGCTGTCTCGGAGACATGGTTTACTCCATCCACCCACTTTAATGTGGGAGGGTACTCCTGTCTCCGTGATGATCGCCTGGAAGGTACGGGCGGCGGTGCTGCCCTTTTTATTAAAAAATCCCTTCCGTTTTCCCCAATAAATAATATCAAACCCCCCAATGCTGACTTTCAAATGGTTGCAGCTAAAATCAAGGACACATCCTTTGTTTCTATCTATATTCCCCCATCATCTCACTTCAATAAGCAAGCTTGGTTACAAATTGTCCGTCAACTAAGCCCTCCATTCTTTTTATTGGGCGATTTTAATGCCCATTCCCCCGTCTGGGGTTCTGCTTTCTCTGATCGAGATGGTCGAAATGTTATGGATTTTTTAGATGAATCCAACCTTTTTCTTTTGAACGACGGATCTCCTACGAGAATCTCTCGCCCCAACACAAACCCCAGTGCAGTGGATCTCTCCATATGCTCTACAAATCTGGCACCTCTCTCCTCATGGGTGGTGTCCCCCGATCCTTGCTCCAGTGATCATTTCCCGATCACCATCACTTATCAAACTTCTTTCCATTCAGACAAGTCCCATATTTCGACGAAGATTAAAACAAAACACACCAAATGGGACGAATTTAACTCGCATATGGATAAGTTTATACAAAATTTACCCTCTTCCGATGTATTATCTGTCAAAGATGACTACGATAACTTCAAATCGATGCTCATAACTGCAATACATAAATCAAATCCTCCCCCTAAAACCAAATCTCTTAAAAAACTCCCTCCGACTCCCTGGTGGGATGAGGAATGTTCTAAGGTAGTGAGAATTCGGAAAGCTAAATCTCTTTCGTATCGTCACAATATGACTATGGAGAACTATCTTATATACAAAAATGCCGAAGCCAATGCCAAAAGGGTATTGAGGTCAAAAAAAAGATCCGGGTGGTACAACTTCTGCAGTTCAGTATCTCCGAATACTCCAATTTCGGAAGTTTGGTCTATGATTCGAAGATTTCGATCCTCCTTCAGTTCAACATCTCCTCGAGCGTCTCATTCTAAATGGATAGATGAGTTCTTGGACAAAATTGCCCCCCCTTCTGTACCTAACTTAGATGAAATAACTCCCATCCACAACACTCCTATGTCTGATCATTGGCTAGACTCTCCATTCACTTTAATTGAATTAAAAAATTGTTTATCAACAGTCAAAGACTCATCTCCAGGCAGAGATGGTATTCCTTATAGCATTATCAAAAATAGTAATGATAATGTTCTAAATCACTTCCTAAGCATCTTAAATAAAATCTTTCAGTCTGGCATAATGCCTGATGACTGGAGTTCTCAAATAATCATCCCAATCCTAAAATCAAACAAATCACCCAATTCTGGATCTAACTACAGGCCAATTGCTCTTTCATCCACCCTCAGTAAAATTTATGAAAAATTAATTAAAAACCGGTTAGAATTTTTTGTCGAAAGTAATCAGCTTCTCTCTCCATCTCAATTTGGATTTAGGAAAAAAAAATCTACGCAAGATAACCTTGCCATCATCAGCACTGATATTAATTTATCCATTTCTAACCATGAAGTATGTCTTGCAGTCTTTATAGACATAGAAGGTGCCTTTGACAATGTTTCCATCCCAATCCTTAAAAAAAAACTTTTAGGCCTTGGCCTTCCCCCCATGTTTGTCCAATCTATTATTAATCTATTTCTTGATAGAAAAATTTTCATTGAACTACCAGATGTTACTCCTCAGAGTAGATCAATTTGGAAAGGTTTACCCCAAGGCGATGTATTATCCCCTATACTGTATAATATATACACGTACGATATGCATGTCTCTATTCCCCCTCAAGTAAAAGTTATTGAGTTCGCAGATGATTTAGCTTTCTACTTATCATCCAAAATCATCCCTCTTGCCGTCAAATATCTTAATGAAGCCATGGATGCCCTTTGCACATGGCTCACTTTAAATGGTCTGGAACTTTCAGTCAAAAAGAGTCAGTGTGTCACCTTCTCAAACCGTCATAAAAATCCTCCTGTTCAAATTTTATTTAAAAACTCTCCAATCCCCAACGCCTCTGAAGTAAAATTTTTGGGAGTAACATTTGATAGGAAACTTAAATGGTCTTCCCACATTCACAATATAGTTACTAAATGTGAAAAAAAATTAAATATCATCAGATCATTGACTGGCGTTTGGTGGGGTGCTCACCCTACCTGCATTAAGTTGCTTTACAATGCACTTATTCGAAGTCATCTCGACTATGCCTGCCCACTTTTTAGTACTGCCTCCAAAAATGCTCTCAGTAAATTAGACAAAATTCAATCAAAGTCATTGCGAATAATAACTGGAGCGATGCAGTCGTCGCCCATCAATTCCCTTCAAGTGGAATGTTCTGATCCCCCACTTTATTTAAGGCGACAACTGTTTGCTGACAAATTTGTTCTTAAATGTTTAAATTCTAAATGTCATCAGGTTATTCCCAGAGTTTCGTTGTTCAAAGACTCAACACATTCATCTACAATCAGAGCTCGAACTAAACCTCTTCCTGCCATCTGTAAAAATTTTCGCTCTCTCTCAGAGCTTCAAATTATCCAAAATGATCTTCTTCCACTATACAAATTAAAATATAGTCACGTCGCCCTATCTCCAAAAATTTTGGAAGGGATCGACATCCTTAAAAGTCATTCCAATCTCCCAGCCCGTACTGTTAATAATATGTTCAATGACATTATTTCTTCTAAATGGCCCAACTCTTCTCTTTTATTTACTGATGGCTCCAAATCTCCTGACTCTCCTAACTGTGGTATAGGTATTAACGTTTACCACAATAATTCTAATGATAGAATATTTTATTCAATTTCAAACCAATTTTCAATATTCTCTGCTGAGTGCATTGCAATAATTGAAGCACTCAAATATATAATCAAAAATAATTGTGAACATTCCCTTGTTCTCTCTGACTCTCTCAGTTCCCTCCAAAAACTTAAATCCTGTCCTCTTCTTCATCCTGATGATCACTTTGTATGCCTCATTAGAGTGCTGATAGCCTCCATTCAAAGCTCTGGAAAAACCGTAATTCTTGTTTGGATCCCTGGACACATTGGCATAGTGGGTAACGATATTGCAGATTCTTTGGAAAAACAAGGAGCGTCCAACCCTATTGTTACCCTCGTAAACCATATTCCCCTATCTGATATTTTTTCCATCATCAAAGATAGATCCCGCAATGTTTGGACAGAGTATTGGAACATTGCCAGTCAATCCAAGGGAGCTCGCTACGCCTCAATACAAAGGACTATCCCATCAAAACCGTGGTTTCAAAAATTTCCCCATTTTTCCAAAAAAGAAATTTCCTCACTTATTCGAATGAGAATCGGTCATTGTTCCGTTCCTTCTCACCTTTTTAAAATTCACATCCTTGACTCCCCAGATTGTACGTTCTGTGGTCTAGATGTGGGCTCTTTAGATCACATATTTTTTGGTTGTCCCTCTCTAAATAAATATCCTCTCTTCTATCAAGCGTTATCTAAAATTGCCTCCCCTCCATTCAACATTTCATCTCTTCTAAGTCTGAACTCGACTCCAATCTTCCATATAATTCTGAAATTTGTACATTTAAATAAAATTAATATATAAATTCACCTTTCCCTTTCTCTGTAATTTTAAATGATGGCCTAGAACACCCTTGAAGGGTGAAAGCCAGAAATAATAAAAAAAAAAAAAAAAGTACCTACCTTTTATACGTGAAATTCAAATCAACGTTGATTTTTCGTTTTCCAAATTACACATGAATAAGTTTATTGTTTTTCTTGAATGGAGCTGCAATTAGTTGCGTAGCCGATAAAAAAAAAATCAGCCGCACAATACAATATCGTAAATAAAGCAATGAAAATATATAACCAGCAGCGTGAACAATAATTTTAAATGCACTGCAACAAAAAATGTCGTTTAGCGTCTGACTGGCGTCAAAAATGAATAAAACAAAAATAAAACCATCCGCGCAATTGAACGATTACGCCATTTATAACTGTACACAAAGTGATGTACTTCGAGCGTATAAAAGGTGCGTTTTTTTAATAAATGACTAGATAAATTCTTTGAGCTTAGTTTTTTGTATTGCGGCTATAAATCACGGCAATAATTCACAATGTGTGCGTACCCTAAATTTAACTTTCATAAACGTCGCATTGAATTCATTGTATTATATAAACGATGGGTGCCTACGTGTCTCACCCCACTTTACAATCGTCTCCCCATCCTAAATAATAATGATTATAATTATTCAAGTCCGCGGTGATTTCATACAATATTGTTCACATATAAAATGAAGTCACATTTATTGCTATAAATAACAAACACAGTTATTTTAAAAAACAAATTGTTTACTGGGACGAATGGTTTTTTTTTCATCTAAGTCGTTCTAGTTGTATTGATTACCTAAGACGCTTCATTATTTTCACACTGGGGGTCAACTATGTAGTGTACTATGGCAGACTTTTTTTTACATACGCTCCGCACAGGAGGCCCTGAGGAAAATAATTCCCCTCACGGCCTATGTCATCTTTGGAGATGCTGTGAGGAGGGTCTTTTTAGGAAAGGAAGGAGAGGAAGTTCTGGGAAGGAAAGGGGGTATTAGGGGTAGGTACGAATTTGGGTGTCAGTATGTCCAGGAGTGACAGACGTATGAATTCATCCATATTATGCTTTAGGCCTGAATAGTTTGCATTTATAATTTTTAAATACATGTGCAGACGTAGGTTTATATTGAATGTGCTGTTTTAAAAAGCTTTTTGTATTCAATGTGTCAATTTCGCCAATTTCTTTAATTTTGTTAACGTTTAAGGGGCCGCAACTCGAATTTCTACCGATTTCTTACATATCTTCCTTAATCATTTAAAGTTTTTAAGCTCTTAAAAAATATATGTTATTTTTGAAGATAATTTCTAGATGCTGCCCAAGCCGAAACTCAAATTATATGATATTCCCTCGTTAGAAAAAAATCGCAAAGTATGATCCAAAAATTATTAAAAACAAGTCTGTTTCTATTACCTTATAAATTATATTTGTGAAAAAAATTACAATGTTTCTTTAAATAATACTTAAGATGCTCCCCAAGAGATTTTTGCTCTATTTTAAACGAGTCGTGTTTTTAAACATTTTCGCAATTTTCGCATCAATTTTGGCGCTGTAAATGTTAGCGCTTTCCTCTAACATTCGTAATTTCGTTTCTCTCCATCTTCTTCTTTTCGGGCCCGGTTGCGGAGCCTTAACACTTTCGATCAAAGTTCTGATTTTAGTTAAAGATTCTCTTATGCGCACATGAAGCCAATAACTAGAAAAACACCGCGAAAATGAATACATCCGTAAGATAATGGATCAAGATGCCAAAACGCGAAGGTGTTTATAAAATACGAAAAATGGAGGTAAGTTTTATAGATACTAAGAAAATTTATCGTTGTCATTGTGTGCTTGATAAATATCAGAATAATTTGGTAAAAACATTACGCCAAATCAAGAGCCTTTCGGATTATCGTATTTGATTGAGTTTTACGTTTTTAGGCACTTCGTGTGTCAATATACCTAAAATATCGCATATAAACTTTACGACAGTAATAATAATCAACTGGTTAATCGTCGATTAAGAAAAAATACACCGCTTGAGAAGCGGAATATTTTTACGGTTTCCCGGTTTTTTGGACAGTCGTGTTAGGTGTCACCCAACATTATTTTGTACCGCACGAGAAAAATAATTCCAAAATATGGTTCCGCGACTTTTCAACCAGCGACAAAAGATTCCCGACAAAATATCTTATGTACAAAACATCTCCCAAAAAATATCTACTAAAACCTAACTTAACCCAACATAACAAAAAATAGGATAAAAATAATACAGATATCCTGTAAAGATAATATATTATTTATTGTTCAAAAACAGTAAAATGTAAAATAAGGTTAGCTTAAGTTAGGTTAGGTTTTAGTTGCCATTTTGTTGGAGGATGTTTTGTCCGTAGGATATTTTGTCGGGGATATTTTGTGGAGGGATGAAAACGCGCAGTACCACGAAAATTTCTCCTATTTTTTATTTTTAGTTCACCACATTTTCTCTCTTACCTTTAGCAGTTCAAATTCAAATAAAATCACTTCCTAAAAGTTATTATTGATATACATGAAAATTTAAATGTAAACCCTTGAAAAATTTCATTGAACACTTTTTGTAGATTTAAGTAAGATGAACTTTATCAGAATTGTTTATATGATATATTATCAGGTATATGTATTGTTGTGTATTTTTGTATTATGGTTCTAAAAATCAATTTGTCGTTATTTTATTGGTCTATGACATACATATTATTATCACAGTCATTTATGAATTTGTATAGACTGTTTATAACGCTAACAAATAAATAAAAATAATAATTTAAAAAAACATATATTTATATTTGTAATTATTTTTAAATATACTCGTATGTACAGACGTAGGTTTTGAAATTTTATGTTATGATATGCTTTTTAAAAGAGCTGATTGTGATCAACGTGTCAATTTCGCCAATTTTGTTAACTTTTTCGGTCATAGTTCCACTTTTGGTTAAAGATTCTCTAATGCGCACAATGAAGATAATAAATGGTAGAAAACGCAGAGAAAATTGAATAAATTGGTGAGATAACGAATTAAAATGCTAAAAACCGCTGATATTGGTAAACCACGATAACCTTCTGCAATACCTACCGAATAAGAGGTAAGATTTATAGTATACTTTTTATAGAAATTTATCGTTGTCATTTGGTTCCTAATAAAAATCAGGATAATTTGGTAAAAACATTACGCGAAATCAAGTGCCTTTCGGATTATCGCATTTGATTTGGATTTTACGTTTTGAGGCACTTAGTGTGACAATATAGCTAAAATATTGTGCATTAACTTTACGACGGTGATAATCAACTGGTTAATTGTCCATTAGGAAGAAATAAACCGCGTGAGAATCGGAATATTTTTACGATCAGTTTTTAGGACAGTCGTACCTCCTTAGTTAGCCAACATTTCGAACGCATTACTGTGGTCATCATCAAGGCAGATGTGTAACTGAATGCTGTCCGAAATGTTGGCTAAAGAAGGAGGTAGCGTAACATGGCTTAATACCCCAAAAATAAATATCGATAATAATAATAATGAAAATCTCAAATCATACCCTTTTAAAAAACTGCTGACGTGTACTTAATTACTTAATTACCTGCCTATAACCACTCTATTTATGGCGCTTACGTGATAAAACTGATAAAATATGGAAATTCTATATCCAATTTTTGGCATTTTTCTAACCAGCGAGCTCTCCGCCCTTTTTTTGGTTGGTTTAATTTTATTTATCTATAAAAATTAAATATTTTATTTCTAGTGCGTGTCTCTTCTAAAACTACTGCAATAATCTTCCATTATTTATATAATTAATTTTGTATTTCACAAAATTGAGACCTAACCCACAAAAAATGCAAACTTTTTAGGTTCCTTATTATTTAAAGGGAGTTCATAGACCATTTAAAATCTTTTATAATACCTAAATATCGTTTTGGGTTTCCAAAATTTTTTTCTTAATAAGCTTAAAATCGTTGCAGCTTCTCGTAGCATAGCAATGAACTATACTATTAATGATTACATTTTTTGCCATTTAATCGGGTAACAATTTGTTTTTTATTTAATTAAATGAAGACAACATTAGCGAAATCTTTTTCTGATTTTTCTGTATCCAGATTTTGATTGAGTTTGGCTAATATTGTCTTTATTTAATAAAATATTATAATTTGAGATTTTACTCATAAAGTTAAAAATAAAAATATTAATTTGTTTTTTAACTTATTAATTAATACTAGGGAATATTATTATTTACTAATCGTTGCCATACACTGGATGGGTTGTTTAAAAGGAAATTACGGATTCATCAAATATTTGAAGTTAATTATCACGTTCTGTGGAAGTTCTACTCATATTTTGTTCTTATATCATTATAACAAGAGTGGAAGATACTCCCTGTATCGCCCTGGTGTAAGACCACCATTCAGAATTGAAACGTTGCTTGAAATGGCATTAGCCGTGTTTGGTGATCAGATCTGAATAGCCAGGTACTTCCCCATCTTCCTCTTTCCTATCTCCTTCCCCTCCCCTCTACCCTCAGCCTCACAACATACCCCAATCGGGGATGCCATAGTCTCACTGGCTTCAGACAGGAGCAGTTGGGACTCTTGTGCGGTATTAATATAAAAAAAGGACAGTTGCTTCATAAAAATGAAATAATTACAGATCTTGTGAATAGAACTTACACATAACGTGCAAATTAAATTCAAATAATTGAAGAATCGGTCATTTTTTTTAAACAACCCGTCCTTAAAATAATAAGTTGGCGTTCCATTTTTTATCCCAGTATATCACGTCTTTGTTCTGAATTAATTCCATTATTTTGACTCGTGTTTTATTTCTCATAAAAAACGCTTAGCCTTGGAACTGAAGGTTTTGTGACAGAAATCGTACATAATATTATTCTGCTTTTAAAAATAATAACCTAAAATAATAACGTCACATAAAGGACAACTTCACAGTAAATTATTTTCTCTCATTGGGGGAGCCAAAACAGGCTAAAATCACAATGATTATTATTTTAGCTAAGCGCATAATGCTCTTCTCTCCCCTCTCATTATGTTAGTTTTGCTTATTTATTATTATTATTATGATTCCAACAATGGTTAATACCACTGGGGTAAGTCTGTGCGGTTCAAACATCAAATGTTACCAGTCTGTTGTGAATGTATCCTATTTGCATGTGAATACTGACAATACGATGAAAAAACAATGACGATTTTGCGGCGACACCATTAGGACGCGATATTTAGTACATTAGCTTTGCCACACTGTGTCTACTTATTTTCATAATATAATTATATTATACATGAGAGTAGGTATATGTGTATTGTACTAATGCACAATTATTCATTCAGATTATGTTTTTTTTGCTGTGATCGCATAACTATGTAGGTCACTGGAGACCATGTTATTACCAGTATGCTATTGTTCACCTGGAAACAGGTCTCTGGTGGACGTGGACAATAGTGTATATCTACATATGAAGCACAATATGACAGATAACATATAATAATGTGTTAAATAAAATTTAGTTTAATTAAAATTTAACAATAAAACTGAGAAACGTTTGTTATAAATCTCAATGTTTTGAAGAGAAATATTATTTAAATGTTTAATGTAATATTTTAAGTAAGACTGTGTAAGTATGATCGTGTGAGAAATGTAGAAATTCGCAAATAATGCAAGCCCGATATAGATTTTGTTGTTTATTTTATTTACTAAAATTCAAGCTTGATAAACTAATTAGGTAGTTTGTCAGCAGGTACATAATGATGACAACATTTTATGAAGTAAAATAAAGAAAGGGACTCTAAGGTTCTTCGGGCATGTAGAGTGAATGAACGAAGAAAGGGCGTAAGGTGAATGTATGGAAGTATATCTTGGACGCCCGAGGAAGACATGGCACATCAAGTCAACCAAATACTTGATTTGGGCCATGTCAAGAGTGATAATAACATAAGAGTGTGTTTGATACGATGTATGGATGTTTGTTTGACGGTCCATCCTCTCTGCCTACCCCTGCGGAGAAACCGTGTGAGGGTAAGTTAGTTGTTAATTTATTTAACTTTGTTTCTAATAGTAACAGAATATTTTTTCATTCCACTGCCTGCTTTCCTAATAATATATCAGTATCGCACTGGTGAAAGATCGCTATTCTGAATCGCAAAGGTGATTGAAAAAGCCTTAGCCGTGTTTAATGACCAGAACTGAAAAGCGAGACCCTTCATATCCATCCTCTTCCACATCTCCTACTGCCCACTCTTTACCGTCTTACATCCTTTCCCAATCTGGAAAATATTTTTAGAGTAATTCACGTTGCAAGGAAATCGCAGATTTTTTTATTTTTCAGATTGAGAAGAATAATTTCGAAGACCTACGTAATCAAATAATATTTCACACCTCTAATCGTATTATTGACTAACTTGAACCAGGACCTACATACAAAAACGTACTACCCCAAAATTTTCCATTTTCGTACCAAGAACAAAGGAAATGAAATGAAAAAGTCACGAAAGCAAGACGAAGAAATAACATCGGCCGAACAAGGGAGGACATTTTCCAATTATTCATTCTACTTACAAGTCAGTAGAACGTCCTAAGTAAATATGACATTTTATTAATACCTACAAAACGACCGAAATCACTGAACATTTCGAATGAAGATAGAAATCTTCCGTAATATCAGGTAAGTCCATTCTTCAGTGAGTAGGTCGTATTAAATGTTTTCTTTTGTGTAAAGACTGTAAAGTAATCGACCGTCCGGAATTATTGGTATTTAATGAGTTTGGGGGCAAAAGTATCTATGCTTTCAAGTGAATTTCCGAATTTAATGGAAGCTTTTAATTTTTGTCATACGTACGCATGCTATTACGGTGCTCCAGATTTTATGTCCGGGTTAAATCTTTCCCAAATGAAAGACTAAACCCTTCCACACACTTTTCCACAAATGAATATCTAGTAAATTCACGCAATGTAAGTGCACTATATTATAAGTATAATAAATACAAAACAATACAAGAACAATACGTCAATCCACCAGAAACATAATGGGAAAATATTTCACCGACTCTAGATATTTTCATATCAGAGGGTTCGGCTCTGATGAAATCCTAACTGGTCCAATAAATCCTACTGATCCCTCAATATAAATATTTAAAAAATCTTTCGTAATCCTACATGTATTTAAAATGACCGACTTTTGCATTTTTATGTACAAATTTTTTGACAAATCTAATAATATTTTTTTTTTATTACATTCTATTTTTTCCTTAATAAACTTGTCTTACTCCTCCTCACGGTTAATACATAACATTTCTTATTTAAATAGTTAAATTTAGCTTTATTATTACGAAAAGTGAGTAATTATGTCAGGGGAGTCGAAAAAATATGCTTTTATTTTTTAATTTTGTTAAGTTTTCACTTGCTCGGTGTTCGAAGCCATATTTGGCCAAATGAAGCGAACTTTTACAACTTTACTAAAAATATAATGATAAAAAAATTTTAAAAGAAGATGTCAGAACTGTGTCTTCATTTTTTTCTTACTGTAGGTATAATAATGGTGACAGGACAACTCAAAATCATGCACGTTCAACGCCTCTTTTGAGATAACATTAAAAGTCATGAAAAACATAGGTTAAATAGGTTACGGGTTATTTTAAATTGCATGATTCTGACTTATCATTGAACCTTAATAATATTTTATAAAAATTCTTGATAAATTACATCATTAAACACACTTTTCATGAAGCTTATCTTTCGAAAACCCATCCGTACGATCCTAATTATTTTATAATGCTATTATTAAATACTAACAACATTTTTGATGTAATAATTCTATTTTGTCAGCATAAAGATACACGAAATCCACTCAAGAGCCTAAATTAATAATGAACTAACTGCCTTAATGACACAAAGAGACTTCTCAAGTTTTCCATTAATGTTGAGTCTGAGATTCCTCATTCAAGTGATTCAATTATTACATTAAGACTGTCGCTAATATATTCAAATCCAGATTTAATTCCATGCCAAGATTCTTAGGTATAATAAACCTTAAGAGACTGTATTATTTGCTATGGAAAATTAATAATAATAATTTATAATCTGTTACGTTGAGGATTTTAAAAAGCAGAGGGAGTTTCCTTGGAATTTTCTTTAAGATTGTGAATATTCGGGGTATGGTGTTTTGATTACAATCGAACTTTTTAATTCGTCAAAATTTATTTTCATCGCCTAACGCAATTTTTCTTTAAGTGAATTAATAATAACTATACCTAATTTACTGTTTACATAATTAAAGTCTTAATCCCTCAGACTCATTTTTTCGCTTTTGGGAACAATTCATCTAGGTCTGTAGAAATTGATAATTCTCATTTACTATCATAGCGATAAATATGACGTAAATGGTGTTAAAAAGAAAAAATACCACGCTTTACATTGAAATCTAAAAATTTTAAACAAAATAATTAAAACGTACACCGTAAACGAAACCAAAATTTCCGACCGCAATTTGAAAAAAAAATCATGATACCTTGTGAATTTTTTATAAACATTATTTTTACATGAAATGAAAATAAAATTAGGTGATGATGACGTTTATAATACTTTTGTCTAATAATATGTGTTTTTTTTTTTTCGTTATCAGTAGTTTTAGTCATTAGTTAATTTTAGTTAGATAGAAAAGACGTACCTACCTAAGTGAGGCATTTGTAAAACTTTTTTATGTTTGCATTAAAAAAAATTATATTTAAAAAATTACATGTTTATTTCTAACAATAAAATTTGAACGCTCAATTGTTCACAAGCTAAGCCCTTCATAATACGACAAACCACAACTATTCTGTATTTTTGTATTCCTATTTGTATTTCTGACGTGTGATATGTGTTCAGATGACATCAGATTGTTCGGAAATTCATGACCATTTTAATCATTTTTCAATATCATCAGCTTATAATAATATTGCTTACAACTGGTTAGTGAAATAAAAATAAAACAATCCCAAATAAAAAAAAATCACAACTTCTGGTCGTGTCATTTAACGTATTCAAGAAATGGTTCTTACATCACGAAGGACTTGCGGTAATTGAATTTTCACGTAAAGCGTTTACGATACGTTTCGATAAATAGATCGGACAATTGAATCATTTATCACTACAGGGAAGATATCTCTCCTATGTAGATATATAAATTTCCTGAAGCATATTTAAATAATGGGGCCAAATTTGACAAAGTGATTAATGAAGCCCTTCAAATCAACATTCATGCTAGAATGATTTTTCAAACGGGACAAATGTACTCTTAAATTCCAACGAAAGGCTATTATTGTAATTTATGCGTTGGAAAGTGTTAACATTTTCTAACACTATCTCTGTTTTCGATATACATAACTACTGGTATCTTCTACTGCCGATGTTAAAACATTTTTGTTAGATAAATAAGTTGGTTACCCAAGAAACAAATACTACATCATCCATCTTTTTCATTCGTGGAGTGGTAAAAACCGAATTCTTTAAAGAACTGCAACTTGTGACGGTAGTCTGTCGTCGGTCGGAAGATTTTAATTTTAATTTATTTTTTTGTATGTTTATTCAGTTTTAATTTTACAATATTTTATTTTACAAATCTTACGAAACTGATCAATCAGTTTGAGTGTAAGAAATCTCTCATTTTTCTAATTAATTAATACAGTATACTTTTTAGTTTTACATAGTAAATACTAAATATAATACTAAATATTTAAATACTAATTATTACAAAATACTAATTAATGAATTGCGTAGTAGTGAAAATATTTTACACAACTCAAACAGTTGAAAAAAAACATAAAAAAGGAACTATGTATATTATTTAATTTCTTGTTCTACTATATTTAATTTTTGTTTTTTTAATTTAATTTTTTAATAAGATGTCTCATCTTTGATACTTTCAGATAATGCGTTAAATATTTCCGGAATTTTGTGCCTTACTGTTCTATCACCGTATACATTTTGAGATTATTAATAGTAGACATTTGTGCTTCTCTATACCTAGTAGGGTAGTTGTGCTTTACAGGTTAATTGGTAATCTACCTTACTGTGTATAGAGAGGACATTGCACAAGGAGAACATTTTTTTTATAATCGCCTTCAAATAACTGAACTTTTTTTTGCCTGATATCAATTTTAGGAAAGGGATTTGTAATTGTTCTATTTTATTTAAGTACGTTTTGTACTTTAATCCGTAACTATTATTCTGATCCTATAATTGATTCTGCTAATGTGTTGTATATACAGTATAAAATATTGTTATTAACAAAGTATTTTAGGTGGTAAAATTTTCCTAATACGGATCTTAATCTATTACATACATTTTCAATATGATTTGACCAGTTGAAATTGACATCTATTGTAAGACCATAATGTGACGTTAAGCGTATATTAGTGAATTGAACCAACCACCAGCATAAAACATCATATTCAAGGGAACAACGTCAAAGAGCCAATTCTGCGATAAAAATCTGAAAATTTAAAGGCTACAACAGAAACATAATTATTTGATGAACATTATAATACCTAAATATTTATAATTTCTTGACCATTTCTGTTACTTTCAGTGACATCAATAGTGGTTGGTTATCATCAGGGAACCCTTCAGACCTGCAGGCTGCAGCCCAGAAACACTCATCGGTACTGCACTCTTTCTGCACCATAAGATGATTTATATAAATCGTACTGGTTTATGCTCGGTTTCATGGCCTCATTTTCACGTTATGAAAAAATCTAGTACTAATTCATTTAGAATATCGACATGATAATATTGAAATAACTGTTTTTGAGATATTTTTAGATCAACTCACTAGAATTTGATTAAATTCTCTGTACAAACTTGCTGTAGCAATTTCAAAAAAGGTATACAAACCTGTGTCATAAATTCAAAGTTAAATTTATAATATGTTTTTAGCTTTTTAACGAAAAAAATATTTACTTCATGTTTTTAACATATCTAGAAATATATATATTTTTTACATTAATATTTCATCAGTACGACTTCCAAAACAGTGACAGATATTTTTTCTGTCACTTGAACTCATTGTATCAGGATAGTGACATTGTATCAGAATCAATTTATAGATAAATTAAGCTGTCATGAGTCTGACGGCTCCTGAAGCCTGAAGTTGATTTAAATCATTTTGTTCCGAGGGCGTACTACAAAAACCGGGTCCTTAAACTTTTTACTAGACTTCGAAAACATCTCGACTGTCCAATCTTACGATGACATGATTTATTTTCACATTACCGAAATTTTAAGCGGTCGACATAATTTTTGTCATATTTTAAGAGTTTTCCACACATTATTGTATTGTACGTATTTTTCTAATTATTTTAACGCTTTCAGTTTCCATTATTTTCATTCACATTACTCAGTCAATACGTTTATTTCATTATATAACTGATTTAACCCATGAAATTAGTGTAATTATTTTAATTGTGTTGTTTATTTCACTACACAAAATTATTGCAATTCATGAAATTCCTTCAATAAACATGCATTTATTCGATACAATGAATTTTGTTTGTTTAATCAGTATAGCTTATTTAATTTACAACTCAAATATAAAGAAATAGTAATATGTAACCAATAGTAATTTGAATTACTTTATGCAATTCTGAACTATCAGCTTTCCTATGGAAAAAATTTCATAGCATTTCTACCTGATTATGTTTTAAAGATGTTATTTTGACCATACCTCTACCTCCTAAATTTCTAGGTAAATTTATTCGTTCTATAGCTGAATTTGGATGATGGGAATGAAATTTTGTTAATGTAGTTCTAATTAATCGTTCTAAGCTATCTAAATCTGTATTATACCATTTAATTATGCCAAATGAGTAAGTTAATAGAGGTATTGCCCAAGTATTTATCGCCTTTACTAAATTTTTAGCAGATAGATTGCATTTCAAATTTTTTCTGATCCTAGTTTTAAATTTAATCCTGATATCATTTTTAATACTAGTATGATCTAATCTATTTGATTGCGGATATCCTAAATATTTATAAACCTCATCCCCTTTCATACTTTCAATTTTGAAATTTCTAAATATACCCTCGTCTCCATCTACAATTTTACCTTTCTCTATATGGATCGTTCTACATGTATCTAAACCAAAAGTCATTTTAATATCATCTGAAAAAATTTTAACTACTTTACTCATGTAATTAATTTAATTGGCTTAATTTTAATTATTTTAAATTCCTATATTATATCAATTATTTAATTCCCCTAAAATTCTCATTTCTTAAATTACTTTCAACGATATTATTTGTTCTAAATTTATATAATTTGTTCTAAATTTTTTATTGCCTAAATTATTTTACCATTCTTCTTGTAACTTTTTATTTAACATCGCCTATCTCAACACAGGCATGTCGTAACAACAAAAAAAGATAAATTTATTATTACTTGAGAAATTTTCGAGAACGAAGTAATTTAAGAGTTTTATGCATGAAGTCTGGTCGCTATATTAAGGTATATTTTAAATGTTTAGGAAACTAACGAAATTAGATTATGATGTTTATAGTTTAATTACATTTTTGTTTATTATTATTATGGATGTTAGTTTTCAGGCAGGCTCTGAATAAAAAAATAAACTATCATTGAACTTCTTTGGTCTCAAATCAGTTGTAAAATAATACTCATATTATGCATCAGACTTTTTATTCATCCACAACCTTTATACAGTAATACTTTTCAGTTTTGAAAATATAAAGACGAATTAATGAAGCAAACGTTCCTCGTCAAATTCCACGGAGCTTCATCTTAAAGTAACGTGATAGATACATGCCTGAATCAAAGAAGTCCTTTTGTTTTAAAATATGTGCATTTATAATGTTCGGAATAAGACACTTGTAGAATTAATGGCGCCTGATTGTTCGCTCATCTCAGTCATTAATTACTCCGCTCCTCCTCGGGGAGACTGACAGCTGGGCGGCTAGATATTTAAAACCGTCAACTTTGAACGTACCACAGGTATTAATTAAATCCAAATGTTTTGTAACGTTAATACATAACCTGTAACTCAGTTCTGGGAGGTGGGTTTTCCAGTAATAAATCCATCAATAAAACCATTGACAGGTATGACCTCCATCTTTGAAACCGTAAAAGGTTGTGTCTGTGAATGTACAATGATAATTATCATTCAAATTACTATCCAATGATGGAAAATAGCCATCACATTGAAATGTTTTTAATAGAGTTTCAACGAAGTTGAAACATTAATGAGATACAGTGTGATGAGACTGCATTTAAAAATAAATATGACGTTTCTACAGTCATGTGTAATTGCGAATACCTATGTTATGCTAAATATCAACTAAGTTAAATATCATTGCTAGTCACTATCGCTACAGAATTTGATTGTATCAAATTCTAGATGCGAAATACATATTCATGACGATCAAATTAATTGTAGATATGTAATATTACTTGTGTGGCAACTTTCCCTTATCCCTCTCCTACCCTTATCCGTCCCAACCCAAATACCTATTTTGCAGTCTATTTAAGTATAGTAATAATCACATTTATTTTATTGTTGTGTATTATATGTGTATCATTTGTTGAATTTACATATGTATTATCCTTTCTTTTTTTGCTTAGTTCTGTTTTATGTTCCTAGTTAGTTTTATGTTTCTAAGTTTCTATTTGTGAACATAAATAATGGGTCTGTTTTTTTGTCATCCTGTTACATATATTATGTTACTAAGACTTTTTATTTTCCTTAAATAAATCAATACATAATTTATTATGAAACTTATTAAATGATTGAGATAGAAATATAAAACTAATCAAACACATGAAAAGTTTGCTGTCGTATTAGGAGACAATTCGAGCTTTAGTCCAATATTAATATAAAGGAGTGGCAGACTCTTGTAGGTACATAAATATTATGTGGCAAGTATTAAACAACATCGGAGGCCAGAAAGTACAAACCATGTATGACATATTATCTAACAAAAATCAGTGCAAGTAAATACTAATTATCGAATCAGAAATATCGATCGTCCGTTGATTAGTTATGAGGAAAGCAATATTCGAATGCTCACAATAAATAAAATATTATTTACATGTGTCGGTGTTTCACACATTAAATATGCTATAAAATAACACCGAGAGGCGTAACGGTCCAGTACATTAGTATTACATTTTGAAATTTACTACTACTAGTAACTTAGAAAACATAATATTTTTGTTTACTTCACAAGTATTTCTGTATTATAACTGATTTGGTGGTGTGGTGGTTAGTATTATACCAGATAGAGGCAACACTTTTACATGTAACTGCATACTCAACTTAAATTTCGATTTTTGCGAGATGTCTGATTTATCAACTGGACGATCGTTATATAGATGTACTGGCCATATCGAAAACTGCACGGAAAGAACTGTTAATTGCAATATTTTTAAAGAAAGAATGTATTTGGCGTTATTTTTATACAAAATAACGCTATTCCAGGAAAGGGTACCGGGACCAACTTTTTGACTAGTAGGATGGCGAAATTAAAAAAAAAAAATTGAATTTTCCGTGGGCAAGAGAGCAGCCGAATACCAAACAGGTTTTTCAGAGCAATAAGCTCCTACTTTACATTGGAGCATGTATTTTTTCTGAACTATTTCTATATTCCTTACGTTTTTGGTAGGAACATTGGAGGTTGCTCAACCACTTTCCCACGGTGTTCTAAGGAAACAGATTGTTTCCTCCTTCACCGTACACCTCAGGACTCTAATTTTTTTTTATAAAGAAACTACTTTTTATTTAAAATTTTTCTAGACCTCCAATGTCCGGGCATACATTGTTAGCATGCAGTATGCGAGTGCGTATATGTTGTTAGTTATTTATTTCACAGTATCACGTCTCATCTCCGCCACTTGATGTAGCTGAAATAAAAGTTTATTATTATGTAGGAAGAAAAGTTAATAGAATAAAGAAAAAAAAATCATATTAGATGAGATTGTTTGACTTAACCAAAGCAGCTGAGCTGCAGTCGTCCGGCGGTCCCGCCGAGAATAAGCGGAGCCTTATTCCTAGTTCCTGGTAGGAACACCGAACTGCCCCGGGAACCATTTATTGGATAAACAAAACCTCTGCCGTAGGTCACCCCAAGTGGTTCACTATATTTGGCGACTTAGCCGGGGTGCACCCATAAGTGGGCTACACACCAGTTGCATGGCCAGCCGGATCGGGAGGGAATGGTTGAGGGAGTCCCTTTGACTTCTTCACTTCTCCAGTCGCACTCTCTCGGGACATACGTTCGTCACTAGTGGACACACTAAGCCTCAAATTCCTACCCACCCTTAATAACCTTTTCCATCCCAGAAATTTCTCTCCTTCCTTTCCTAAAAAGACCCTCCACACAGCATCCCCGAAATTCCCCCCAGGAGGAGAATTATTTACCTCAGAGCCATCCTGTGTAGATCTAATGTAAAAAAGTATATTTTCACGTTTTTAAGCAAAATGCATTTAATTATACAAATTACTGAATTATTCACGAGGGTTTTACAAATTGACGTTTGTTAATCTATCGCCATTGGATTAATTCTAGAAATATCCACTATCAATTTTTAGCCATCGCATCGCTTCAGCAGATCCATATAAGCGAAGTTGTTAATGTACGAGTACAATGAAAAAACCTTTACCAAAAAAATACCAGTGTGGTGTTACACATATAATTTAAGAGCGGGTTTTCAACACAAAATCAGATAGAGGCGAGATTAGCTATGTATTTAGTGTTTAGCATGAACATAGCAATGAGGTTGTGTTATGTTTAACGATTCGATTATAACTTTGGAGAACTGCGTCAGGCTTTCTAAACAGTCTCAATAATTCAACAAATAAACCTTTAAATCAATGTTGATATTATGGGTTGATATCTGGGGTCCGCAGTCTCATCTTTGGGCCATTTAACAATAATAAATAAATGCCACCAAAAGTCTCGTAATTGCTACCCTTAAGGGGTCTCCACACGGTGCTGCCGCAGTAACAACTGCCGAAGAACTGACTAAAAATCGTATAGTCTGTAGTCAAAAGCAATTATAATAACAATACGGCTGGCGCTTTTGACTACAGTCAACTAAAGTTCTGCAGCAGTTGGTGCTGTGGCAGCACCGTGTGGAGACCGTCTTACTTAGCATGGCGAAAGTGTAACAGCGGGAGGTGTACGAGACTGACTGAAGTGAGTAAAATAAGTGCGGACGGGAAACCAATTAATAGAAATATCTTTGTGATTCAGCTTTGAAACGTAATTTCAAAGAATCTTCGTAATCAACTTGAAAGATTTTAAGGAAATATCAGAATAAAAAACATTGACTGTTTTTCTCAACCACGTACCTCTGTGAAAAGGTATACTCTGCTCTTGTTTATAATAAAAACTAAACAGAAACAGAAAAGTGGAATCCAATTTAAAATTACAACTTATTAGTAACATCAACCCAAATATCACTAATTTAGTTGCAAAACGGCAACACCAACCTTCACATTAATTAACCGTTAAATGTGAATGTTGATTTTGCGGTTGTACGTTAATTATTAACGTATTTTTTGTAAAAACGTGTTTTTTTTTGTATTTGTAATGCTAAAATAAATGGTACCTATGAAATTTATTGCTATTTTTTTTATTAAGGGGGTGCTTGCAAATCCTTGAAAATTGTGCTTGATTTCCTAGGAGTCCGTGACTGAAAAGGATTAGGAAACACTGATCTAGCGTAATGTGTAATTAAAAGTAAATATTCTTATTAAGAACTACTCAAGCAATAGCGGACAATTTACTTCCAAATTCGCTGTCAAAGTCATCAAAAAGAAGATAACACGTGTCAGTGCATTTTCATGTTATTTTTGTAACTCTTGGTTTTCGCGCTATCTACCAAAATATGTCACTGCTCCCACGTAGTTTCACTTTATAGTATTTTTTTTTAATCTGTTTCGTAGAAAAATGAGAAGTTGATGGAAACCTTCAGAGGCATTAGATAAACTGCTGGTTCTTTTCAGGTCTTGCAAATATTATAAGTAAGGTTGCAAAGATTTGCGTAACATTAATAACCCCTTATTTAAATGTAATGCCACATTTCAAACGAAAGGAAGGTGTCGAGATCTTACATCCTTAGAGAAACATTTTTTTTTTAACACTGTAGCACTGGATTTAAGCTCCTATATACCAATATGAAATCCAAAACTCCATTATTTATCATTAATTCTTCAAGTTGGTTATAGTTTCATTTGTCTATCGTTATTCAGTATCCTCCAGCTATGTAATCTAAGAGCATGACCAACTAGAAGTCTTTGCATCATCAGTACATAATATACGTAACTACATACGGTTTATTGTCTGCCTCTAGGGGCAAATATTCTCACACGATTTTTGATAATAATTATTCTAACGGGCTGAACCTTTGGACTTGTCCGCTATAAATTTAGAATAACGGATTGCGGATGTGGAAAGCCTGCCGCTTCCGAAGTAAAAATAATATCACTATAAAGAGCAGTTTTTTATGAAAAAACATTGCACCTACTTCGTTTTAATGCCAAAGCAATTTTAAAGGTATTTAAGGTTTATTTTGGACCAGTTTTTTCTTCCACAAAGGCTTTTTCCAGTGATTTTAGATCAGAAATAAAATAAGGGTAAGTAGTCCGTAATAATATCTATCATTTAAGTGGTTTTTTTTTTCAAATGAAGTTCTTTAAATAATAATCTATTAACCTACATAGGGTTTCAAGAAATGTAACGTAAGATTAAATAACTACGTATATTCCAGTAAGACAATAATTTCGTTATTTTAATGCTGTGAATTAACCCATAGCCAGAGTTTTTGAGTAAGCATTTGTCAAAAAATTCACGTTTGAAAAATTTTATTAAATAACGTTGTACTTATTTAGAATTTACATTTCTCAGATCCTGGAACACATTAATAACAAACACATATTCTTGTTTATAACACTTCTTCATTTTACATATAAAGTTATGATCCTACGTTAATTAGTTACGTTGAATTACAAAAAAGTGGCACCTCGGATTGCTTTTTAAATTTTTTAAAATAACATTTTTGTAACAACACTGGCGCTCAACGTGGAGATCAAGGTATGTTTCTACTTTGCGAATTTTAAACAGATATTTGCAAACATATAGGGTGCCAATAATTATTAGTTCCGTAATTACATATTAAAACCTTCAAAGAGGTCAAATTGAATGAATGCTGTCAATATGAATGCTAATAATTAGTCGTTCTGTTTAGAATGCTTGTTACTTACACAGTGATCATCTTAGTCAAAATTTAAATTTAAGAAACATGAGATGTTTTATTTTTTTATGAATTGTTCCGTATTTCTAATAATATGTTTTATTCATCTATTGCAACTGAATCCTTATCTTATTCATTATATCTCTAGTTGGGTAGGCTAAATACTTAGCATCAATCTCCTCTCTTGTTACATGGACCGATTTAAATTATCAAGCCTTATAATTCGTAATATATATTATGCATACGGAAGGGAAATTAGATTCGTCTTAAAAAATCTACCATGTTAGTAGATATCTGACGTGTGCGTAATCATTCCTAAACAAGTTGATAATTCCGTCAGGCAAGTCAGTTCACCTGGGATTATTGAACTGAAGAGAAATACACAGCGACATTATAAAAAGTAAATATTCGTCAATGCAGATGCCTAAATATATTTATATATTTTTATATGAATACCGTCCAAGAGTCCCAACTGCTCTTGTCTGAAGCCAGTGAGACTATGGCATCCCCATTTGGGGTACGTTGTGAGGCTAAGGGTAGTGGGGAGGGTAAGGAATAGGGAAGAGGAAGGTGGGGAAGCACTGCTTAGTTTTTTTTTTCTTATTTACCTATGAAGATTAGCCTATCTATGTGCATATATGTATTTCAAATGAAAGTTGTCACTATTTATTTCTTTTGTTATTGACCAGTTTCGTTAAGTACATAATTACAATCAAAATAATGTATAGGATTTTGAGTAAAGGATTTTTCCCAAAGATGTACTTAACCAAATTAGATGTTTTAATTGACTTTAAAGGGATAGGTGAATGGACAGAATTGAAAAGTAACCCTGAACACTCCAGGAAGACGCTGTAAGATCAACTGAATAACATAGTGCTAAATAGTCAAATCATTACAGAAATGGATTTACTTGAGAGTAGATATATTTACATGATGGCACAAAACCGAGATGAGTGGAGGAAGACTCTCGAGGAGGCCAAGACCCATCAGGTAGAGCCAAGAGTGATAATAATGATGATGATATTTACATGAATGTAATGTGATGAAGCAAAACACCTAATTCTTTTGAAGATCGATTCTTTATGATGTTTTCGAAAATGAGAAAAAAATTGCGATTACCTAGGCATATTTTGACCAAACTAAAAAAAATTCAATATCCGTGTGAAAACTTTTTTTTAATCGTAGAGCGGGCGCATTCTGATCATTTTTGACCAACTTTCTTTGTGGGATTATAAGTTTTTACTGCTTTCATCTGGTATAATCGTAAGATAGTACTTGTATTTGCAGGGAAAACTTTACTACACAATATACTTGAAATATGATGAAATCTTCATTTTTTGGGGAAGTACATTAAACAACTGACACGTTGTAACCATGTAGGCACACACCCGCTTAAATTCTTTCACCGGCGGATAATTCAAGGCGCATTTACATATAGATTATGGTCGATGTTCTAACACGGGGCTGACACCGCCATTAACAACGTGTTGTGATACCCACAGAATCAAAAACCGTTTAGCGTACATTGCCTCGGTTCTTGATTGTGCCTCTGAACCTCTCCAGAACCTCCAGAACACCAGAGGCTCTTTAGATTGCGCCTCTCAACCGTCCAAACAGCCTCCTCTGCGGCGACGGATAAAAAACATTAACATATTATTATAATGTAGAAGCGCGGCGCAATTGGTGGGTGATTGAAAAGAGAGCAAGTATGATATTAAAGCGTGACCATCATAAATTGATTACAACTGTGGAAATCGAAAAATTATCACATTAGGTACCTTCCGTCGAATAAAGTTGCAATATTCATAAGGAAGAATAAATTGATTTGGTTACTGTTTTAAACTGAACTAAAAACGTGGTTTTCAAACTCTTCTCTGGGTATTGTACATCACTTTTTAAATGGTGATTGGTATATCGTAATGTTTGCTGGGTTTCTCTGGCCACTACATTTATGTAGGGAATTTTCATGGATACACTCGTAGAAACCGTGAGCCGTTCTATGGAAATGTGCAAAAACTAAATAACTTTGTGTTTTGCACTACTACTTGCATAACTTTGTAAAGTTAACTTTGCTGACAAACCATCCATTGTCAATTCCTTTAAGAATCTTTCATTGAAATACTGGTAGAACAAGGATAGCAGTCCCACTTGTCGTCTGCTCTAAACATCTATTTTATTTTTATCTGCAGCAATTCTCTTCAACTTTCGGTGATTTTTTTGTAGATCACGTACGATAACAATTGTAATGAAATGGAAAAGGCTGAAAGTGCCACAAAGTAAAATTTTCAGTATTCAATAAAAACTTCATTAAACTTATACTGTGTTCTTCACGGTGCTGCTCCTTGCGACTGCTCTAGGAATTAGTAGGAATTTTTTGGCACTTTTAACTTTCTCTAGGTTGTTGGCGATGTCGCTTACAACACATTCCATGCAAAAAATCTTATTTTTTGGCACTTTAAGCCATTTCCATTTTCCCTACACAATTATTAAAATTGCACAATTTAAAAAAAATGTTGAACGTTGTTAGAATATATTGAAACAGTTAAAGGAATGTTAGGCTGGCATTACGTAAGATTACGAAGAAATAAAACATTTATAAAGCTAACGTAACGTGAAAATGACACGTAGGGTTGGGAAAGGTTCCATGTTTTAAAACTTGAATGTAAAGATGAACATAATAAAGATACAAGACTTCAAAGTCGTTTATCTCAGACTCGCGTATTTTGGCTTGCGGCACTCTAGTTGCCGGGGTGCGATATACATTTACAAAACTTTTGATGCAAGTCACTATTAAAGTGACATTACATATAACAATACTTTTCATGTGATTTAAAATATCTTACGTTCTATGAAATACTAGATTTTCTACACTGCTAAATTAACTACAGGTAAATTCGAATAATTCCACTTAGGGCCTATTTCATCTTCGGGGATGCTGTGTGGAGGATCTTTTGGGAAATATAATATGGCAGAAGTGTTGGTTTTCCAATAAACGGTTCCCGGGGCGGCGGTACTCATGCCGTCCTCTCAAATATACCCAAAATCTCAAATGTCTTGTGTTATTGCAAAATAAATTTAGCAGGATCACATAAGTAGGTTAATTTTAGTCATATAGGTTAGGTTATTTTCCCTCGGTATCAACCACTTTTTAGAATCGAATCTTTTGGGATGGCTTTAGCCGTTTTCGTCGAACAGCTTTGAAAAGCCAGATAGGTACTTCCTAACAGTCCTCTTCGTCACTCCCTTCAGCCAAACGCTGACTATAGCATAGGAATTGGTGCGCGATGGATTTTGAAGTGATGTGTCACGTGATAAACGTCAGTGCCATCAAGCAACGACAGTTTGCAAAATGCGGTGATTGTTTTTAGTACTGCGAGCAAATTAAATAAACAGAGAGATTAGACTATTTTAAACAGTGAAGTTTACTTTGCGACAGCTCTGACTTCGAAATTACCAGTCTTGTAATCTAATTGGCCTTGATTCAGTCTCACAACATGCTTCGAATAAGGATGCCATAGTTCCAAAATTTATTTTCGAATAATATAGATTGGAATCTTGTTGTCACACATTAAGGGCGCCCGAAGACGAGAGACTTAGAGTTGCGTTGCAACAGATGCAGGCCTAAGAATCCATTATGGAATATGAAGGTGCACTCATGGGAGACTTTATAGTCGGGAGACTTTTTTGAATTTAAAAACAGTTTTCCAAATGTCGCCATAACAAAAGTCTTTCGTCGCAGGCCCTTAAAAATTTCTTCAAAATTGAAACAAACAATATCATATGGTTTCCATGACTTAGCAATCTACTAATTTGACGGATAATCGTCAGATGGAAATGAATTAAGATTTTAAAAAGTTGTATGATTATAATTTAAATACAATATATTTGCTAGGTCGGGGTGTTGCAATGCCACATTATGTGTCATTCACCCATCAAAAATAACTCCAACTACGGGAGTCGCAAGAAATATTTATAAATAAACAAATTAAAGATCATGGACCGAAAATGAGAGTAATTTTGAGAAAAAAAATACCAACAAACTATTTGGAGATACCTACGAGTAGTTGGTTTTACGGACTTGTAATAGTACACTGTTAGCATTTATACGCGTCGAATAGCGTAGCTTCGTGTCACGATCGTAGCATAAATAACACACTTATAGACTTACTCGATAATGATACTTCCACCTTCTGATTCGACTGCATCAAAAAAACTGGATGATTGGTCACTTGGATTTCTCATAAAAAATGTGAGTGCTCCCCGAATGTCACTTCAACCATTAAAAAGGTAGCTTCTATTTCCATCAGCATAATCCCTTATTTCTTCCACAATGGACATAAATATTAGTTCATTATGCCGTGTTGCGCTTCCTTCTTCTTTAAACATACGAATTATACCACGGACAGCAATACAATCAGGGCAGATGTGTGGATTGTGGTGAAGTGTGTGTTTATGTATGTAGAAGTCAATTCTCTTAGGGACGGTATTTCAGTATAGTAATTCGATAAATTAATGTGTTTTTCGGCGTTGAATTTTGTTGTAGCCGACAAATATCAGATACCAAGAACTAGTAAGCTTAGCTTAGGAGCGTTGGCTAAACAAGCAGGAAGTGCAACACGACATAACAGACCAAAAAATTAATCACTCACAAATAAATATTCTGACATTAGAAGGTATATGATGTGGCATAATCATGAGCATAAGCAAGCGGTAAATCCGGATTCAAGTCCAGGTTGCAAACTAAAATCTTTTCTTCTTTTACGCATGTTTTTTTTCATGGTCACTGTTTGAATTAAAATCTCGGTGGGTTGGACAAAATTGCCACTTGTCAAAAATATCACTGTCACACTATTACATAATAACATACAATGAACATGAATGTCAAGAAAATACCTGGGTGTAAATAATTATATACATAACTGGTAAGTCCGAGTGATTATGTGCTTACAGGCCCAGATGAAAGCCAATCTCCTATAGAAAAAGACACCAGAAGAAGAAGAACAATAAAGTGAAATTATATAATTACCACAATATTCTTCTCTTCTGGAGTTTCGCGACAATTTTTGAAGAGAACGTACGCTTTAATGTATTGCGTCTGCAATAGCGTGTCTGCAAGGAGTTTTGTAACGTCGTGCGTGCCGGCTATAAAAAACAATTGTGATGAACTGAGTATTTAAGATGTTCCGGAGGCCGAAAGGCTATCTTCTTTTCCACAGTTCTTGAGTTCCTTAGCATCCTGCCTCTACCGCTAAGAGATAGATATTTCTCACCATTATATGGAGTTTTCACACCATAAAAGAGGAGAATGTCTTACTTTTCTAATTGATGTCTCATTTGAAATGTTTTCATCTCTTTCTTCGCTTTTTATTTGGTATTTCATACCATACTAAAGTCTACATCAAAGAAAAGACAAGTTAACAAATTATTTCGGACGCGAGTTGAACATTTTGACATTCACATTATGTAAGGAATAGGACATCTGGAACCAATTATAATTTATGACATCCCCAAATTAGGAATGATGAAGCCGAAGGAAGATATGATGGAGAAAACTTAGAGGAAGCTCGGGTTATACCTGGCTATTTAGATCTGGTCACTGTACACGGCTAATGCCACTTCAAGCAACGTTTCGATTCGGACTGATGATTTTTCACCAGGGCGATATTGAGAGTGTTCCACGGGCTGCTACTTATATTTATCTTTTGTAGAACTTTAATGTAAGTACTTGTATACTGCTTACTAAACCCGTTTGCATGGACATTGGAGGGTGTAACCGACGTGTTCACACCCTCGAAATATTTTTCATCAAAGTTCATCGCTTGGCTCGGTCCTCTACAGTTTTGTGATCATTTTGGGAATCAGGAAAAAATGGCCTGCCCTCACAATACTGGAGTACCGTGCCGCCGGCGACGCTTTGATGGAAAATATTTGTTCTAATTAGAAAATATCATTTTTATTAATTACTTATTATTTTCTTATTGGTTTTAAAATATTTAAGTTTTTTATTTTTCATGTACATCTCCCCGGTGCGATCAATAAATAATACTTTGAGAAATCGCTACTGGGGAGATTGTAAACTCGTTTTAAATATGTTTTATTTTTGTACTTATTTTTAAATGTTTATGTCTTAATTTTTATACACACGGGCCTTGTAGGACAAATGAAATAATCAGTTTTCATTTGAAATCCTACAAGGTCTCGAGTAAAGCCAAGATTTGTCACACAACATATTGGGAGGCAAAAATAAAGTCATTTTTGCCTACCAAAAAACACTTAGAAAATTTCGAAGGTGTAAATTTTATGTTTTTCCAAATAACAAAGCCTGCGGGCCTTGTAGGACAATGAAACAATCAGTTTTCATTCTTGATCCTACAAGGCCTCCAGTCAAACTGAGACTTTGCTCTCAAAATACTTAGAGCCGAAATTAGAGCTCAATTTGCCATGTCAAAAAGACTTTTTTTTCAAAAGAAAAAATTTCGGTCATGACATTTTTACCTCTACAAAATTCTAGGGTCCCTGTGAGATGGTGAAATAAACAGATTTCGTTAACTTATCTCACAGGGAACCTAGGAAAAATAATTATAACTTGATAAATCATAAAACATTTCCTTAAAAATCAAAAATTCTTAAAATCACAGTAAATTCACCAAACTAAAATTCTTGTCATAAATCTTGGCTTTATTTATATGTTTTTTCTATTTAATATGTATTTTGATTGTTAATAAAGGCTACAAAATCCGTAAAAGTTGCCAAATTTAGACGAGCACTTTTACGGATTAAGCCGGCAAAATAGATACTAAGCAGTTTCTTGCCCTTTATAAAGGAAAAGTGCCTGGGTTCCGTTTCCCCCTCCACTTTCCGTGAGCCACCTACCGATTGGTATAAATACGACAAATTTTTCGATAATAAATCAGTTCAACGTTTTCTTTAAATCTTCGTGTTTTACTCCTTCCTCTGGAAGAAACCTCTCTCCGACCTGCCTCCTGCTGAAGCTCTGCCTGAACACAAGTCTGGTGCCTACCTCCTCAAGACCAGCCGGCCCAACTTCTGGACACCGCAAGGCGCCAGGCTCAGGCAGAGACCAAGGACATCCAGGGCTACCACTCACCAGCTCTGGGTGCAGGGAGGCAGATCAAGGGTTACCACCCTCCAGTACAGCAGGGCTGTCACCTTCAAGGAAGGCCAGCCAGTACTGCATTTCAAAACAATATTACAATAGTCGACATCCACGTGCACAGCCACCGGTGCCCTTTTCTACAGTCTTGTAGCACACGTCTGTTACAAGTGGTCCTTCGAGCCGGATCAGCTGCACGTCAGGATGTCACCACCATCACTAAGATCGAAGAGGACGGCTCAGGACGATGAGTCGCCTCCACCCCCGCCTGCTGAGCTACCAACTGCCCAGGAAGCCGAGCCTAGGGCCGTGGCCACACATGACGTCACGCCCCTACCAACGCCCAGCTCCACACCGGCAGGCTCTGCAGACGAAAGCGAAGAATCACCGGCCTCTACATCTATTGAGGACACGGTGCGCCTGCTGCGCCAACAACTGCGCAGTCAGAAGAAACAAATTGAACAGCTGATGGCAGCCCGTCAATTACAACTCGGTGCGACAGGGCCTGCACACCTCAACAGGGCAGGGCCGCCACCAACCGGTGCGACAGGGCCTGCACACCTCAACGGGGCAGGGCCGCCACCAACCAGTGCGACAGGGCCTGCACACCTCAACGGGACAGGGCCGGCACAACCCGATGCGACAGGGCCTGCACAACCTAGCGGAGCAGGGCCTGCACCACACAACGCAACAGGGCCTGCACAACCCAGCGGGGCAGAGCCTGCACAGTGGCATGCATCAGCGGCGCAAACCGGACCAAGGGGTCCGGCGCCACCATCCCTTCACTATGGGGACCCATCATGGATGCAGCCTGGTCCTTCTGCGGGACCTGAGCCTCTCTATGCATCATCGGCGCAACCTGGACCAAGGGGTCAGGGAGCGCCACTGCCCTCACACTACCATGGGGGCCAAACTTGGATGCAGCCTGGTCCTTCAGCTGAACCTGAGCCTCTGCATGCACCATCGGCGCAACCTGGACCAAGGGGTCAAGGGGTGCCACTGCCCTCCCACTACCATGGGGGCCAAACCTGGATGCAGCCTGGTCCTTCAGCTGAACCTGAGCCTCTGCATGCACCATCGGCGCAACCTGGACCAAGGGGTCAAGGGGTGCCACTGCCCTCCCACTACCATGGGGGCCAAACCTGGATGCAGCCTGGTCCTTCTGCGGGACCCGAGCCTCAGCATGCCTCATCGGCGCAACCTGGACCAAGGGGTCAAGGGGTGCCACTGCCCTCTCACTATCATGGGGGCCAAACCTGGATGCAGCCTGGTCCTTCAGCTGAACCTGAGCCTCTGCATGCACCATCGGCGCAACCTGGACCAAGGGGTCAAGGGGTGCCACTGCCCTCCCACTACCATGGGGGCCAAACCTGGATGCAGCCTGGTCCTTCTGCGGGACCCGAGCCTCAGCATGCCTCATCGGCGCAACCTGGACCAAGGGGTCAAGGGGTGCCACTGCCCTCTCACTATCATGGGGGCCAAACCTGGATGCAGCCTGGTCCTTCAGCTGAACCTGAGCCTCTGCATGCACCATCGGCGCAACCTGGACCAAGGGGTCAAGGGGTGCCACTGCCCTCCCACTACCATGGGGGCCAAACCTGGATGCAGCCTGGTCCTTCTGCGGGACCCGAGCCTCAGCATGCCTCATCGGCGCAACCTGGACCAAGGGGTCAAGGGGTGCCACTGCCCTCTCACTATCATGGGGGCCAAACCTGGATGCAGCCTGGTCCTTCTGCGGGACCCGAGCCTCAGCATGCCTCATCGGCGCAACCTGGACCAAGGGGTCAAGGGGTGCCACTGCCTTCACACTACCATGGGGGCCCAACCTGGATGCAGCCTGGACCATCTGGCCCCGTACCGCCCTTGCCTCTGTATATTACAAGGCAACGAGAAGCCGTACGTGAGATGCCTGCTGGACCTGTGCCTCTGATAAACCAGAGGTACGCATCACCGGCGCAGCCAGGGCATGGAGGCCCCGCGCCGCAGCCTCCTCACTCTGATGGGAGCTTTGGATGGCTGCAACCTGGACCTTCCGGCCCCGTACCGCCCTTGCCTCTGTATATTACAAGGCAACGAGAAGCCGTACGCGAGATGCCTGTTGGACCTGTACCTCTGGAGAACCAGAGGTACGCATCACCGGCGCAGCCTCTTCACTCTGATGGGGGCCCCGCATGGCTGCAACCTGGACCTTCCGGCCCCGTACCGCCCTTGCCTCTGTATATTACAAGGCAACGAGAAGCCGTACGCGAGATGCCTGTTGGACCTGTACCTCTGGAGAACCAGAGGTACGCATCACCGGCGCAGCCTCCTCACTCTGATGGGGGCCCCGCATGGCTGCAACCTGGACCTTCCGGCCCCGTACCGCCCTTGCCTCTGTATATTACAAGGCAACCAGAAGCCGTACGCGAGATGCCTGTTGGACCTGTACCTCTGGAGAACCAGAGATACGCATCACCGGCGCAGCCTCCTCACTCTGATGGGGGCCCCGCATGGCTGCAACCTGGACCTTCCGGCCCCGTACCGCCCTTGCCTCTGTATATTACAAGGCAACCAGAAGCCGTACGCGAGATGCCTGTTGGACCTGTACCTCTGGAGAACCAGAGGTACGCATCACCGGCGCAGCCTCCTCACTCTGATGGGGGCCCCGCATGGATACAACCTGGATCTTCCGGCCCCGTACCGCCCTTGCCTCTGTATATTACAAGGCAACGAGAAGCCGTACGAGAGATGCCTGCTGGACCTGTGCCTCTGGAAAACCAGAGGTACGCATCACCGGCGCAGCCTCCACACTCTGATGGGGGCCCCGCATGGATACAACCTGGACCTTCCGGCCCCGTACCGCCCTTGCCTCTGTATATTACAAGGCAACGAGAAGCTGTACGAGAGATGCCCGTTGGACCTGTGCCTCTGGGAAACCAGAAGTACGCACCACCAGAAGCCGCAACTTCAGCGCCTTCCAAACCTGATGCAATCCTGGAGTCAACTGGCCACACAGATCCGGGCCAAGAAGAAGCTTGGCGACTCCAGGAAAGATGGATGCAGCCTGGACCTTCCAGCCCCGTGCCGCCTGTACCTCTGCTCAAACTGAGGCAACGAGAAGCCGTATGCGATGAGCTTGTTGGACCTGTACCTCTGATGGACCAGAGGTACGCATCACCAGCGCAGAAAGGGCCAGGAGGCCCTGCGCCACCAGCCCCTTACTACAAGAGGGACCCAACCACGACGCCGCCTGGACCTTCTGGTACCGGGCCGCCCTCACCTCTGCTCCACCAGAGGCAGCCAGCCGACCTGCAGAGAACAGCTGCCGGATCCGCTCCGCTGCCAGAGCAGTGGTCCTCATTGCCGCCTGGACCTTCTGGTACCGGGCCGCCCTCATCCCTGCTCCACCAGAGGCAGCCAGCCGACCTGCAGAAAACAGCTGCCGGATCCGCTCCGCTGCCAGAGCAGTGGTCCTCATTGCCGCCTGGACCTTCTGGTCCCGGGCCGCCCTCACCTCGGCTCCATCAGAGGCAGCCAGCCGACCTGCAGAAAACAGCTGCCGGATCCGCTCCGCTGCCAGAGCAGTGGTCCTCACTGCCGCCTGGACCTTCTGGTCCCGGGCCGCCCTCACCTCGGCTCCATCAAAGGCAGCCAGCCGATCAGCAGAGAATAGCTGCCGGATCCGCTCCACTGCTGGGACATAGGCACCAAGCGCCAGCACAGACGGATGACCAATCACATCCCGCAGCAAAGACGAGCCCGTCCTGCCCCAGCAGTACCACTGTGAAAGACGTGGTGCTCCTCATCGGCGCAGTGAAGACGAGCCCGTCCTGCCCCAGCAGTACCACTGTGAAAGACGTGGTGCTCCTCATCGGCGCAGTGAAGACGAGCCCGCCCTGCCCCAGCAGTGCCACTGTGAAAGACGTGGTGCTCCTCATCAGCGCAGCGAAGACGAGCCCGCCCTGCCTCAGCAGTGCCACTGCCAAAGAAGTGGCGCTTCTCACACGGGGGGAGTCAGTGAACCCCATTAAAAATGACAATCTGCTGGTTGTCATGGACCTCGTGATGCCCCCCATCAGCCGGACACGCGACCGAGTCCTTGACGCCACTCCTGCTGAAGACGGCCAAGTGTGGACCTCCAGGACCCAGACGAGAACCAGAGTCTACATTCGACCTGCCGAAAACCAGAGTTTACATGAGACCTGCCGTGCAGCTCGCTGTGATCCTGCCACCCCGCCTACGGATGCAGCTTCACCTACTCGTCCTTCGAAAACACGTCGAGATGATTAGTGTGACATCGCCACACGGGGGGAGTGTAACCGACGTGTTCACACCCTCGAAATATTTTTCATCAAAGTTCATCGCTTGGCTCGGTCCTCTACAGTTTTGTGATCATTTTGGGAATCAGGAAAAAATGGCCTGCCCTCACAATACTGGAGTACCGTGCCGCCGGCGACGCTTTGATGGAAAATATTTGTTCTAATTAGAAAATATCATTTTTATTAATTACTTATTATTTTCTTATTGGTTTTAAAATATTTAAGTTTTTTATTTTTCATGTACATCTCCCCGGTGCGATCAATAAATAATACTTTGAGAAATCGCTACTGGGGAGATTGTAAACTCGTTTTAAATATGTTTTATTTTTGTACTTATTTTTAAATGTTTATGTCTTAATTTTTATACACACGGGCCTTGTAGGACAAATGAAATAATCAGTTTTCATTTGAAATCCTACAAGGTCTCGAGTAAAGCCAAGATTTGTCACACAACATATTGGGAGGCAAAAATAAAGTCATTTTTGCCTACCAAAAAACACTTAGAAAATTTCGAAGGTGTAAATTTTATGTTTTTCCAAATAACAAAGCCTGCGGGCCTTGTAGGACAATGAAACAATCAGTTTTCATTCTTGATCCTACAAGGCCTCCAGTCAAACTGAGACTTTGCTCTCAAAATACTTAGAGCCGAAATTAGAGCTCAATTTGCCATGTCAAAAAGACTTAGAAAATTTCGGTCATGACATTTTTACCTCTACAAAATTCTAGGGTCCCTGTGAGATGGTGAAATAAACAGATTTCGTTAACTTATCTCACAGGGAACCTAGGAAAAATAATTATAACTTGATAAATCATAAAACATTTCCTTAAAAATCAAAAATTCTTAAAATCACAGTAAATTCACCAAACTAAAATTCTTGTCATAAATCTTGGCTTTATTTATATGTTTTTTCTATTTAATATGTATTTTGATTGTTAATAAAGGCTACAAAATCCGTAAAAGTTGCCAAATTTAGACGAGCACTTTTACGGATTAAGCCGGCAAAATAGATACTAAGCAGTTTCTTGCCCTTTATAAAGGAAAAGTGCCTGGGTTCCGTTTCCCCCTCCACTTTCCGTGAGCCACCTACCGATTGGTATAAATACGACAAATTTTTCGATAATAAATCAGTTCAACGTTTTCTTTAAATCTTCGTGTTTTACTCCTTCCTCTGGAAGAAACCTCTCTCCGACCTGCCTCCTGCTGAAGCTCTGCCTGAACACAAGTCTGGTGCCTACCTCCTCAAGACCAGCCGGCCCAACTTCTGGACACCGCAAGGCGCCAGGCTCAGGCAGAGACCAAGGACATCCAGGGCTACCACTCACCAGCTCTGGGTGCAGGGAGGCAGATCAAGGGTTACCACCCTCCAGTACAGCAGGGCTGTCACCTTCAAGGAAGGCCAGCCAGTACTGCATTTCAAAACAATATTACAATAGTCGACATCCACGTGCACAGCCACCGGTGCCCTTTTCTACAGTCTTGTAGCACACGTCTGTTACAGAGGGTCTAGAGTCGTTTAAATAAATGTAGCTTCGTTCAATAAATAAGTAGAGTCTTGACGTGTGCGGTAAAGGAGGAAACCATATGTTTCCTTATAACGCCATTGGGAAAGTGGTGGGATCCCCTCCAATGAGAGTGTCACCTGACTATGGCTATGAAATACAACGATATGCAACATACATTTAAAGATTAATATACATCCATACCTAATATTAATCAATTATTAATATTAGGTATGGATATTTTTTTGGTACGTAGAAGCACCTTTTTTACATTTGACAGTAAGTGGTTATTTTAGTTATCAAGCCTTTTAAAACATTTTTGTAATATTATGCCAGCCGTTTTAAATAGTGTAAAACAGAGGGAAAAAAACTCATAGATTTTTGCAATCGGGCATATAGTTTATCTGATTTTGTGGAAAGGTTTAAAAAATTACATATTTTTAACTGATTTACCCTTTCTAAGTGCTTTATAGGAAAGTATAAACATGATGTAACTAACGACCGCATCATCACTGTGGCCTGATACAAATGACCCAAACTTGGACTAGAATGGAATAGGTAGGAACCCATTCGAAACTTTACTGTCAGAATACCAACGAGCCGCGGTTAGATGTTTCTATGGATGTTACCATAGAATTACGAACCGTAAAAGCTATGGCGATCGCTATAATAAACAACTGTCACTTCATCAAAAGGTGTAATAAAAACAAACTTGTTAATTTTATGTGAACGGAAATCAAATTGAACCTTTTCTAATGGTGAATATTTGTTTTGGTTTTTTTTTATTTGTAAATTGAGAACCGAGTATTTGGCCAAACGCTATATTTGTTTATTTATTTGTTTATGTATTAGACATTAGACATACACAATACATTATAATACAAGTTATAAGGTATGTTAAATTAAATTTTTACATGGTTATATTGTTATATACCTATTACGTAAGTCCATAGAATGTCATTTGGTGATTTCGCCTGAGATATGAACGGATCTTAAAACTTAATTGGTGAATGAACTAGTAAAAATAATAAAAAGAAAGAAAAGGTAGGAGATAAAGAGATTTTAAAATCAAGAATTATATGCTCACTAATTGTAATTGACTGATTAATATTTAATGAATAGTTAAGTGTAAGTAGTTTTAAAACTTATAATATGTATATATGAACATTTATTAATTCTTACATACAACATGAAGTACATAAAATATTTTTATGAATATTTCATTTAGGTTTAAGAGTACTATTTAAAGTAAAAAAAGATCCACGGTGTAACTAAACGGGTGGTATTGAAAGCAAAACGGTGAAAGCCTGATTAAAGAGATTGACCATTTAATTCGAAATGATGTCTGAAGGTGTTTCAATAAGATTTCGTTAAATAAGCGACATAATTGATGGCATGGTCCGTTGTTCTGTTAAATGATGGACGTAAATGAATGCAAACATTTGTATGTTGGATATTCGGGACGGAGAAACACGATGTTTAAATGTTCAACAAGAATAGTTTCAAAGAGAAAAGGAGTGATGAGCTTATTATAAAGGCTTCTTCATTAATTATCTTGATAATTTATTCATATTATGTACGTCTTTGTATGGCATGTATCCCCATGAACCTACTTATTATGTATAAACGTATTATGCATGCATACGTCTCAACGTATTTTTTAAGTCGCTTTCTGGATGGCCAAAATGAGTAATGGATTCTTTTTTAAATTTGTTCAAATTTATTTTTGGTGCTTTGATTAAGTATTTTGTTTTATTTTTCATTTCCCCCACTCAGGAGGCAATGATTAAAACCTTCTTTGGGTTTGCTGTGTTGAGAGTCTTTTTAGGTAAAAAAAGAGAGGATTTTCTGGGCTTTAAAATTCTTGCAGAACTCGATAAAAGCATTATCAAATTTAATTTTAATTAAATTTCTAAAAATTAAAATGGAATTCTACGAATTAAACACAAAAACGATTAATGATTTTCTGGGAGGTAACAAGGCATACAGGTTGAGTAGGAATCTGTGGGTCAATGTGTCCAGGAGTGGCGGACGTATAAATCCATCCCTCCCACTGCAGTGCGAGGCGATGGGTCGGGAGAGTTCGAAAGGAGAGGTCTAAGTTAGGTCTCCCTTAACCAGCCTCCTCCAATCCGACCCGCTGCGCTGTAGATGGTCACACGCATTTGCCGCCAAGACGTAGACATGCCATTATCGCCTCATGAATCATGGTACCCCTGCTAAGTCACCAAGTCATCGTGAAAGTTGTTGCGAATCACTTGGGGTGATCTATGGCAGGGGTGTTGGTTATCCAATAGCAGTACCCGTATCCGCCTTCTAAATAGAAATTTGTATGATTAAGTTTGTAACTAGGTATTTTTGTGCAAATACGAGATTTCTCATCATTTTGCCAGTAGACCCTTTGCTTCGAATCTTTTGCTCTATTAGTTTTTGTAGCTTTTCGTGACAACAAAAAATGAAATAATTTTCTGCGTTGTTAGTCCTCAGTTGGATTAAATATTTTGTGCGTGCGCAAACCCACTGAAACGTCTTATCATTTTCCCAAATCTCAACCAAAATGTGACATCCGTAAATTTCTAATCCCCAAAACGAGTTCCTAGAATCTCGCCAAAAATATTTATAATTGTCGTAAAACTCGAAGGGTAGTTTAGTGAGCGGAAGAAAATTAATGAAAATCGCAAGAACCGCAATTTGTTAAACTTGCTGAAATATTGCAATATTAACTGAGAAAGGCTCTCAAGATCCGGAGACCGTTCTTTTAGAACCCTCTCGTATCTGCTCTCAATTTACTCACAGCACTACGCTCAATATTATATTGCGTGAAAGTTCTATTTTTTTGGTTTTTATCCCAGAGTAACGATCTCCGCATCATTTGGCCGCGCAAACTGGTGATCTTTTGACTTTATACAACTTGTCATCGGATCTATAATGCTTCCAGTATATCGCCTTGGGTTATGGCAGGAGCGCGCCGAGTCGAGTCCGTTATAAACTGCCAACCGCCGGGTTAGCGAGATAGATAAATTGCCAAGCCTTCAACGAGAAACCTAGAAAAACTTCCAAGGGGAAGACAGAAAGAGTACAAGAGGAAAGTAAGTGTTATGATATTGAGAGACAGAAAGAGCAAATTGCTATGTGCCGTGTGCAGCGATGTTTCGTGAGAATGTATTCATGTCAGTTTGCAGGGTGTTTCTAGATGGAAGAAAAGTGAAATAGATAAAACGGTTTGTCAGCGAAGTAGACAATTATGACGTACGTCCGAGTGGGAGAGAATGGACAGACCACTTAACAAATTAAGTCTATCCTTCTTAGAGCTTCTCTTATTATTTTTGTCGTTCGTAAGATACACTAAACTCAATTACTTCGGGAATGTACCTAAGTACATAGAATTTCTGAAAAAGGTAGCGGTTTTCTTTTTCAAATATTGAGGCAGTCTGAAAGCATTCTTATTTGTGTTTCAAGCGAGATAACATCATTAGAGTACCTACCTGAGAGCTTTTCCTAAAGTAAGTCAATTGCTTTTCAAGATTTAACGACTTTGAAAATAAGACATTTATACTGCCTAATTTATACTACTTTGATCAATTTTCAACATTGAAACTAAATATCTTTTTGCATTAAAATATTTGTGATGGAAAATTTTATGTTCTACTAGAGAGTTGCGTGCCACCGGCATGCGTTGCTAGGCCACTAATAAAGAAATTGTTTCTCCCTGCGTGAATTTTTCCAATCATCCCGTTCCCCTTCCGTTTCCCTTGTTCAAACAGCTCGCATGCCACCAATTGCATTTTTTTATATAATTTTTTTTATTTTTTACATGTTATAAACAGTTATTTTTGTATATTATAAGAACAGTCCATCAAATTTGGTACCTAACATAGGTGCCTATTTAAAATAATGTAATTATCAATTAGATTCAAAGTATTCGATGTTGATTAGTACCATAAGTGAGTACATCGATTAATTAATTACAAAGTTTATTCGAAAATTGAATTTTGTTTGAACAATCGATGTTTTAAAAATGTCATTTTCAAATTGTGACATTTATGTAAGAGTTTTTGTAATGATTAAAAAAACTTTACAGATGTATTGTCATAAGGTTGTTATAATCCAGAAACCTTCACGAGGGTGGAAAAAAGGTATTTTGAAAGTATGAAACATTTCATTTTATAGCAACGCATAGCGGACATAAATACAAACATTTTTATATATATAGATTTATTACCCATATTTACCATCGATTTATATTTTTTCAATTCAAACAATAATAAGTTTAATTATACCTTCCTAACTAGAAACCTACCAGAGTCATTGATTGCATCCACGTTGACTAAAAAATCGTTAAAAGAAGCGAGCAATTTCTGAGTGAAAATTATTGCAGATATACATAGATAGCGATGATCTAAGTGGCACTCGATTCAAAATTGCCCCTTATTTCGGTATCTCTATCAAATTCGTAAGTTGTTCCGCAGACACTATAAGCAGTGAAAGAACTGCACAACGATAATATCCTGTCAGTTATTTCTTTTAACAACAGGGCAATAGTAATAAACCTCTCCTTTATGCTTGGTGGATGATATTTACCGACCATTTCCCCGGTTGTTTGCCGGTGGGGCTTAAGTAACGCTAACGGAGTGTGTCCAGTGGTGGCGGCAAAGCGTTGCAGTAAAACGGTTGATCAAAAAGATGATAGCTTTCCTGATTTTTCCGGAGGACATTGATTGATCGCCTTACACGGGGTGGAAGTGATAAAACTGTACCAGATTCACACAATGATTACGTTGCAAATTCCCCTTCACATCGAAATAATATAAGGTGTCATAATCCGCGTTTTTGTCTCGTGCTTCAAGATGGATGGCGCGTTAATGTCTCGAAGGATGATTATGAATTATTACACCAGGAACAAAAACCAACATTGATTAGTTTTTTTGACAGGTTTTTGATGTGATCGTTTACGGTTGAGGTTTTTGTGTTTTTAGCAATCAGAACGCAAAAATTCAGTCATTCAATCATCTTACTACTTTTATCGAAAATTTCTTTGTACGAATTTGTTCACCTTTTGGCTTGTGTGTTTAATGTGTTACACAGATCACAGAGAAATTATTGTGTCTCCCTTACTATCATGGTCAGAAATATGATCTAAACGGTTTTAGAAAGAGAAAACACAATGCTTTAAATTCAAATCTAAAAGTTGACCACAAAATAATTTAAATGTAAAACTTTAAGAAAAAAAAGTTTCCGACCGCAATTTGAAAAATAATTATGAATCTTCGGAAATTTTTTTTTAATTATTTTTGCCTGAAACGCAAAAAAAAGTACGGGGATAAAAACTTTTATAATATATTTGTGTAAAAGTAATTTTAGGTAAATAAAAACGCAAGGTGAGTCATTTTTTTCTTGTTTGCTTTAAAAAAAATGTATTTTAATATTTCCGTATGTTTATTTCGTTTTTAGTTTTCTGATACATTTAGAATTTTTTTATTTATTTGAATTTTATTAAAAAGCAGAAATATTTTCATCTTCTGACAAAATATGCCCGAGGCCTAAATGGTTCAAGTATTTCACGTTTTTAGGTTTGCGCAGAATGTTAGCTTGCAAGCTTTCAATTACATCTAACGACAATATAACACATCTTAAAAACTTAAACATCTTCGATGGACATTTGGTTTTAATCCGAAGAATCCCTTTTTAAAACCTAGAAGATTTAAAAATTCTTGGATATGAGGATCTCAGAAGTATAATACCGAGCTCAGAAAACAAAAATTGCACTTGCTTCTCAAAAATTAGTGGCATTTTTAAATGAAGAAAATCATGTTAATTTTACAAGCCAACTACATAATTTATCATCTTTAAGATTTTCTTTGAATTAACGATATTTTAAAGTTCAAATTATCTAATCAAAAAAGAGGCTTTTTCTAAAATCAACATTGTCCCCGGTATCATACTTCCCGTAGGAAAAATAAGATTGCATTTGCGAGTTTCACCTGCGAACCCCTGTATTTACAAGGGTTCATTTATTCCGCATGGCTTAGCCCTTCATTACCTAATCTACAAAGATAAGGTAGAAACATTATCTCTATCTTGAGCTAGAAAGCTTTGAAATATCAGAGAGAAAAAATTAAATTACGTCGAAAATCTGTACTTTTCCATTGTTCGTAAAAAATACTACTTTTGTAAAATAAATTGGAATCGGGACAAATATGGGGAATAAATACCATTTGAGGCGATCTTTTCTCAGTTCTTAGAACAATAGAGCTCTCGAAACATTACTCCGTGATGTTGGTAGCGTTACTTTCAGTATACTGGAGGCTGAACAAACCAAGAAAAATGTTAATCTACAAAAATGGGGTCTGAAAGTAGGTACCACTTGCCAAAACAATAAACAAAAGATACGTGAGCTTCCAGTGGACGGGCGATATGAAACAAACAACATGAAAAAAATAGACAAGCAAGATGTTATTTCAACAGCGAAGAGAAGTGAAAACTAACTTTCTGACCTATTTTCTCTGCGTGAATTTTTCACATCCCGCATGATGCCCCCCCCCCCCCCCCCCCCCCCCCCCACCCACAACCACGACAGGGATGAAATAGGGCGCGGGGGTTGCCATGGCGACGGCATTATCTCCTCGCGGTCAGGCTCTCTCCCGACGTCTCGCGGGGAGGAGGATGGAAGAGGGGGGAAGAAAAACAATCCCCGCGAAGCCTCTTTCCGCCCGGAAGACGGTCGCCCGGAAAGATATCGCATATTCCGACATACCGGAACAACGGGAATGAGGGAAGTGAAAAGATTCTAAAATCAAACGGCTGATGCCAGAGGACTTCTCTTGTAGAAAAGAAATCTGTTGATTTGAAAATTTTCTACTGATGATATTTATCACGCCAACAAAAAGTTTTCAATTTTTCAAAAACGTAATTTGAAAGTGAATTTTATGCACAATTTTAAATGATTAGTAGTAGTATTAAACACTAAAGAGGAAAAATAAGTTATAAAAAAAACATGTAAAAGTAAAATATGTATTTCATACTTTTTTTTACTTATGTATATAAATGCGAATAAAATGTATTCTTAATTAGCTCCTTTAAATTAACAGATGTACTCAAACACCTTTCCATCCTCAGAGCACGTATTTCAGTTCCTAAAATGGAGTGGCACATAGTGTGCCGGTCGCACCAGGACATGAGTGCGCATTGTCGGGTTGTCGGGTGTCATTTATTTAGGTTTGATTTATTAAAGTTATTTAAACTGAAATGTTAGTTTTGCTGGACCGTCGAAGTATGTAAATATATACATACAGTAATATCTCTCATCCCAATAAAACTCTCCCCTATTTAAGAATGTCTAAAAAATGTATTAGAAACCTAATTTATAAACGGATTACTTAAGTCTCTCCCTGTTCTGCAGAGAAACAAGTACCTACTAGACACTGCCATTTATGGCTAGCTGGTCACTTCCCATTGCCTCGGAAGTCCGGTAGGTAGGGACTCGGCTGTATATTATCTGCTATATCCGATACTTCTTGTCTGGCATAGTTTCATGTTGGTGATGGTGTTTGGCCAGCTCTAGCTGCTAGCTGACTAGAGTATTGGGCAGTGAGCAGAGTGTAGCGTGCCAGCTTCGCTAGGATATTTGTCTGTTTGTTTACAAGCTTAGTCGGACAATGTTTATTTTATAGGCCGAAGTTTCGCCGGAAATTTGGTAAGGCCGTTCTTACAGTCTATCCTAATATACTTTCTGTTCTTTAAATTTTATACACACTGACATTTTTTTACATTTGCTCGTAATGTCATCTTTGGGGATGCTATATCTGCAAGATCTTTTTATAAAAGGAAGGAGAGGAAATATTGAGAAGGAACAAGGTATGAGGGATCGGTAGAAATCTGTGGGTCAGTGTGTCCAGAAGTGACGGATATACGAATCTGTCTCCCATATTGCGGTGCAAGGCGATGTTCCGAGAGAGTCAACCAGTCTCTCCCGATCTGGCCTGCCACGCAGTTTGTGGGCAAAAGCATGATCCGCCAAGATCCGGAAAAACCTCACCCCATGTTCCCGGGCACCCCAGCTAAGCCACTTAAAGTAGCAAACCACTTGGGGTAACTTATGGCAGAGGTGTTGGTTATCCAATAAATGGTTCCCGGGCGGCGATACCCATACCTGCCTCCCAAATTGTTAATTTGATTATATTATGTTTTAAATATTATTTTAAAATAATATGCGGTACGTTACATATTGGTAGCTATTTTTAGTATCGCCTGGTGAAAGGACACTACCTCGATATGCTGCTTGAAATAGCTTTAGCCGTGTTTTCGTAACCAGATTTGAATATTCAGGTACTCCCTCACCTTCCCCTTTCCCACCTCCTTCCTCTCTCCCATACTTTTAGCTTTACAAAATACTAAAATTGAGGATGCCATAGGCTCAATTCCACCAGACAGCTTGGAAGCAGTTGGGACTATTGTGCGCTACCCACATAATATTTGTTATTTTAATAGCGTAGATCAACAAAATTAAACATTTAAACAAGATTTCCAAAATTATTCTCCCGTTTACACGACTTCATTACATTGCAAGCAAATAATATATCTCATCAAAATAACATCATATAAAATATTATCATTCAAACATTGTCGCTTCGTTCGATGTACACCCGGATAAACACCACAAACTCAACATTAACACAGTATCTACCTACCGTGTGCTGTTTTATGTGGACAAACATTACTTTTAGGATTAATTAAATAGGTACCTATTTGAATGTAAATGTGTGTGGTTAATTTATTACACATCACATGTTGTAATTTCACGTGTTCACCACACATGAGTTTAATTATCAGATAATTTTAATACAACATGTAAAGCGAATAACAAAGCCTTTCCGTGGTTTTTTAATGAATGATGGACTGTGTCATGCATCCTTTTGTCAGAATATTTTTTGTGTCAGAAAGGACGTGCTAGTAATCCAATTTTTCCACAAATCGATGTACATTGGTCCTGTACTTATTAAGTTAGAAAAAAGTGAAGTCTTGGGGATGATAATAAAAATTATTGATGATTTGTTTTTGTGAAAAACACCTCAAGGGCGCTGTCATAATCTTTACTAACGATTCAAAAATCCTATTATAAACATTTTCTTAAGTCGATAATATCTAAGTACTTTTTAATTATTTTATATGAAAAAAGCGTTAAGTATTTTCAATTATTATAAGAAATCTTTGGTGCTTTTTTGGTACACCCAAAATTAGTTTTTAATTTTCTAAAATATGCAAAAACTAAAACAAAAAACTATATTAATAAGTAGGTATAGGGCGAGAGCCCGTGATGATCAGACCTTCGTTATTTTATAAAACCTGAAAGTTTCTATATGTATGCCCCTAATACAGGTAAAGATGATCGCCGACTATGAAGTTTGAATCACGGTGGCCTTGAAAGATAGCAGGCAGCAAAGGTGCATAAAATTGCACCTCAATTTCAAGAGCATTTTGCTCGCACTTTTACAAGGTAGTAGTCTGCTAGCGCGCCCCCACCTTTCGGTAGACTTTTAATGTGTCTGACAAGGTGAAGGAACCATCGAAACTGTCTGATAACTGAGAAAGCATATGTTGATAGTTCCTCAAGTAACATATATAAAATGCAGCTTTTATACTTTAACGTAAGTACAATTATAATTAATTAATATAATATCTTTCAAAGCCACCGTTATCCAAATTTCATAGTCGGGGATCGTCTTTACCTGTATTAGGTACATACACAGAGAAACTTTCAAGTTTTATAAAATAACGAAGGTCTGATCGTCACGGGCTCTAGGTCTTGTAGTAGGTACCCACTGATTTCACTTGATTGGGTAGGTGCTTATATTTTAGAGGAAAGATAATCTTATTTTATTTTTCACTATTATATTTTACGTATTGGAGAACATCCCATTGATAATATAATTTCAGGCTTAAAATTAAGGGTATAACTTGTATACGGGTGTATTGACCTTTTTTCTGGTTTGAACCTCATAGTTACGCCATTACAGGGACATAAGGCATGGATCCATGTCCCCTGCCGCCGATCTACGAACAAAAAGTACAGACTATCAGAGCTGTGGACTTAACGTTTGGTGTGTAGATAGAAACAAAGGCGGGACCCTGATATATGCCATTTGCAGTAAGAGTGAACAATGTCAGCGACCCTTTTATACGAGGATTTTTATTAATGTTTCACGATCCATCTCCCTTGTTTCCATTATCTGTAAATTTCTAGAGTAAAGAAATGATTCTTCTTAAGTTAACCTTTCAGCTAAAGAAAAAGCAAAATCATAAGAAAAATTAACACTAAATAATATATGTAATGTAAAACTGTACAATTATTTAGCTCTCGATAACAGATATAAATTTAACAATTTGATAAATTTTACAAAATGCATTCTTTATTTAACTCTTAAAATGTAGGAAGTTACGGCATCTTACGTCCATAATTATTACTGTAATGTCGTTGATAGTCTTTTAAACAAGACAAACAAATGAATTCGTAATGAGGAGAATAAGATCGTAATAGACGAGTTTATTGACGTTATAAAGTTTACAGTGTAATAGTATTTCCTATGTTAAGGTCTACGAGAGAATGAGCGCTCAGCGGCCGAAGTACCGCGCGCTGCCTGCCTCCGACTACCGACTTCGGGTGCCATCGGAAGCGTTCGGCTATTTCCGTGAATGTTGCCATGCTAAAGCAAGCTAGCGGATACTACAATTATAAATAATGTTTTTTGAATTTTCCCATCCGCTAATCCTTTTTCAACTTAAATTCAGTGGTTGATTTCTAAATCAAGTTTATAAAATGAAAGAAATACTCAGAAACATTATTATAAAATACCAAACTAAAGCAGTTAAAATTCCATTTCCTTTCCTGCATAATTAAACGAATCAAGTTTTGAATGCGTTCAAAGTTAAACTTCATGAATCGATAATCAGCTTGGGGCGGAATAAGCATCCATTAAAGTAAAATAGCATTGTGCGTCATTAGATAATTGAATATTTTCACGGCATAATGCCTTCGATTTCAACGCTTATTATAGACGCTAGACAGCGCAGGTATTCGTTGCTGGGCCTCCCAAAGAATATTGTGTAAGTCTCAACGTATATTGTATAAGACTTTAAGCCGAGGCTCATTCATGAGATCATACCGTGTCACCGAAGGGGAGGGCAGAAAGACTAGAAAGTCATTAATTTAAATAAATTATTCTTGTAAGTACCCGTGTTTGGTGCTAGTTTTTGCCCTCCTATATAGGCTGTAATGTTACACGATTATAATCGTAGGATATTAATATTATTCTACTTATGAATTGAATTGTAGAACTTTTTTTTTTATTTTTTTATTCAGAAAAAGATATATAAATTACAATAAATTCAATATAATAATTAATTACATAATATGTGTACATATTTGATTTATCCCCATAAAAAAGCAAGGCTTGTGTGTATGGGGGTGTTATTATATTGGTTTAATTGTTTTATTTTTTATATTTAGTTCAAATTTTCGGAATAATTTTTAAGGTGAATTTTAAATTTTTTGATATTACTGTTCATGTTTCTGATTTTTTCAGGAAGTTAATTAAAAAATTTTACTCCGAGATATTTATGACTTAACTGTCCTAGTGTTTTTTTACATTTTGGAGTAGGAAGTATTGATGTTTGTCTAAGATTTCTGTTGTTTTTAAATGGTGCAACTTTATTTTGAATATTATCTTTATAAATTTGTAATGTTGCATGATAAAAATATATTATAAAAATATGATAAAAACATATAACATATCTAGTGTCCTATGAAAATATTAGTGAGGATCAGACTTCATATTGCTAATATCTACTTTATTCCAATTCAATTCGCACTATAGGTGGCTTTGTTCTCATTTTGTACAATTTTGACTGTTTTTATTTATTTATTATTATTTTTTTACAATTTTTTAGAAAAGAATGTGTCCTTACTGGGGTTCCTACCCCGTTCTAAGGTCACATTGTACGTGGTTATGTGTTTGAATTATATGTAACTACATATTAAAATATTATGAGAAGAAAATTTTAAAGTAACATCTTGCTAGAAGAAAACACAATACAAGCAGTAATCTTTGTTAGGTTGCAAAATCGTATCTATATTCTTCTTTCCCGTGTCCATAATCCATATCCTAATGCTTCTTTCAAAGTTGGTTCTTTAATAGGTCGGTTATTTGTTAATGTTGAGTTCTGGTCACTTCGTTTGTTCTGGCAATATTCGGTGTTTAATTAAAATGCCTTTTTAATAAAGCTTAAATGTTAGAAAATCCATCGAAAAAAACTAGTATCGTGAATATGGGTTCGATTTAGGTTTAAAGTTTTCCGTGCGATTTAAACCAGACTAAAATAATATCTAGTTGTCCAATCTCTGAGATACATTCCTTCACAATAATTGCGCTGTGATCCGTCTCAAATGACGTGAAGGACGTTCTAATCCGTCGGGTTTAAAACCATTTTTGAAACTACAGAACCAAGAAATTCGGAATCGCTGTTTGTTGCGTACATGGAAGAATAATGTTTCGTATTTAATATTTTGGTGTTATATATAAAATTTTATCTAAGTAATCATTTTAATAATTCTGAATATTCTTTACTTCAGTTTTTTTTTTATTAAACACTTCAAAAAAATGATACTTTTTTTCTAGGTATGCATGTCTGATAAGTATTATACCTGTCCTGAGGTCTACAGTAGACAAAATATTACAATATCATTGAAGTGAAAACATCTTTAGTACCGTTGTGATTTGAAACTTTCTAGTTGTAATAGACAGAAAGAGTTGTGTTTGCGTTATTGTTTCTGGGCTGCAGTCTGCAGGTCTGAAGGGTTCCCTGATGATAGCCAACCTACGATTGGAGATGTTACTGAAAAAAAAATCAGAGTGTGCAATTCACATGCGGAAAAAGTGAAACCTTCAGAAAAAAAAAGTAGACAAGAATGGGCAGGCTACAAAGCCCCGCACAAAGAGGAGACCAATTACACTATCTCATTTTTTCGCAGGCTAAATCCCATAGACGTTAGACTATGTGTTTGTCTTGTTTTAGTGTCGCTATTTTAATTTCATTGAGTTTCAAATCACAACGGTGCTAAAGAAGTTTTCTCTTCAAAAATGGTCAAGAAGTTTAAAATATTAACATGTTTTTATTAAATAATCAAAATCATTATGTTTCTGTTGTATGTAGTCTTTATATTTTCAGACTTTTATCGTAGAATTGGCTCTTTGACGTTGTCCAATTGAATATGATTTTTGAAGTGAAAATTTCTTTAGCACCTTTGAGATTTGAAACTCAATTAAACGAAAAATATCGATACTAAAAGAGACAAACATATACATCTGTAGGATTTAGCCTGCGAGAGAATGAGAAAGTATAATCGGTTTCCTCTTTGTGCAGTGCTTCGTAGCCTTCCCGCTCTTGTCTACTTTAGTTTTCTGATGGTTTCACTTCTACCGCGTGTGAATTGCACACTCTGAATTGTTTTACATTATTCTTCTATGGTGATTTGATTCTCCGATAAAAATTAACAAAGAGTGGTAAGAAGACCTTTGTGTGTTGCTTCTGTTAATTGTGCTGTGTTTATGTTTCGTTAATAGATTTTATAATGCAGGATTTCGTAGCACATTATGTCTAAAATTAAAAAAAAGCGACCACCATTTTTCAATACTAATAAATTACTCGAACAAAAGTAAATCACTCCACAAAAGCGTTGCTGTTATATTGTAATGAACCGATTTTTAAGTGCTTAAATGCTTTGTTTATTTACCTTTGTATTAATTGCGCCAAAAGGTGGAAAGTTTTTTTTTGTTAATGGACAATGGGCAATTGATTATTTCCTTTCGTTTAGGTAACATCGACCACATTAGCGACTAATGGGTCCCAATTATCAACTGCCAGCTGACGTATCGTTAGGCGAATAAAAAATGTCGTTTTACAAAAGTCCGTATAGGTCTATATCGTTAAAAAACTAGTACTTTCCGCCAATTGAAATAATAATACACGAACTATAACTGCTGAAAAATAAATCACATTTGTGGCTAATCGCCCGATAAAATGGGCGATTACCCTTTTATAAAATTATGTAGGTAAAAGTGAAATAATTGAGGAGCGTTTTCACAGAGAAAAATTTTAACCCCAAAAGGTTTTTGTTTTTTATTAGCTGGTCCCGGCATGCGTTGCTATGCCATTTAATAAATGAATTGTTTTTACCTGCGTGTCCTTTCCCATTCGTCCCGTTCCCTTCCGCCTCCCCTTCCTCTCCCGCGTCCCCTTTCCCTCTCGCGTTCTCACTCCACCTCATCCACCTTCCCTCTCCCCACTCAACTCCCCCTTCCCCCGTCCCGCGAACCCCCCTACCGAGTTGCCCTCTCCCCTCCCGCATTCCATCCATTTAGCCCCGGTACATTCAGTTTTCACAATATATTCGCCACTTATTGCAATTTTTTATGCAAATTTCATAATTCCAGACCTCACCAGTAGTTTTATACAAACCTTGTCCTGATAATAACGAATACAAAAAAAAGAATTATCCAATTTGGTGCAGTCGTTCGGAAGTTATGTGCGTACATACATTTCGGCAATTCATTTTTATTTATATACAAGATAGATAGATACATAGATAGATAGATTCTACAGGTTACGTTGCTTCTGAAGCTTCTATTAAAAATGTCACTGTCTGTTTACCGTACTACGAATAAAATATGACGACCTTCGTGGCCGAATGGTTAAAGTCCTCGGCTACGACTCCAGATGTCGCAGGTTGGAAGTACGGCACATAAAATTGATACAAAATATGTGAAGTTAAATATTTCGGAGTGGTACAATCATAGAATCGCTCTGGTGAAAGACTACAATTCAGAATCGAAACGTTGCTTGAAATGGCTTTGACGTGTTTAGTGTACAGATCTGAAAATTCAGATTCATCCAACCTTCATATTCTCATCTCCTTTCCTTCCCATTCCCTTCGGTGTATTAAAATACTTACTACAATTAGGGTTGCTTTAACCACTCATGTGCGATATTCGAAGTACATATTTGACTGGTCAGGCGTTGTGTGTTCAATATTTAGGCTACCTAAGTCCTCCATCACGACAAACAATATTTAACGCTTACTGTGGACGTAGTAGGAGATTTTCTTAAAAATATTTTCAGGGTATATATTCATAACCCGGGAGTGTTTGTCTGACTTTAAAAAAAAATCAAATAATTTTCATCTTGTATTGCGATTTTCTAGTTTCGCAAGGATATTTTTTTTACCTGGGAACGTCATTTCTATCCATGAAGCTTTTAAACATAAACTTTTTAGTATGAAAACAAAACGAAAATATCTACCTACGCTTATTTTTTTTATAAATATAATACGTAAAGGGGTATTTACACGTTTTTTAAAATTGTGCAAAAGATTACGTAGATTACAGCATTTTTTTTTATTTTTATGTTGAGGAATACATTTTCTACAGCGAGTCAAAGTTTCCCATTTCGAAATATCACTAAAACGATATTTTGGGGCGAGGCTATCGTGTGACGTCATTAGCGTGGATGCACACTGACAGTTTTATTTATGCTGGCCCAGTTGAGCGACGCTTGTGACGTCACAATCCGATTTGCCAACCACGGGCCGTTTTTATTTTGTCATATTTAGATCGTTTTTAAAATCAATAATATTGAATGAACATAAAAAACAAATATTTTTAGTAGGTTGATTAAAATCAGAAAAATGATCTTTAAATATTCCGTACATTTTCAACAAAATCCCTCGTTTGTGAAAATACCCCATTCGAAAGATTTCCATATAAGGGTGCTGAAATATCGAACGTAAATGGTTAATACCCAACTACTGTAGTAAGTTCGTATAACTTCTGATAAAATGCCATGATATTATTTAAAAGTGTCTTAGGCTGACTTACACAATTCGAAATAACAAAATAATAGTTAGCTTCCCCTGAGCTTTAGGAGCCGGGCACCGGGCACGTATAATGACATGTAATTATGGAGCCAGGCAGTAAATTTGCTAGGAAATTTTATAGATTTCGTACAATTATGTATTCTGGTCCCATAATATCTGGGTCGAACATTACATCATTCGCAATGATTAACTGGGACGTTTCCGTTGGGAACAGTGTGACTGCGCTTTGTTTTTGGGACGGTAGCGGTGGCTGCAAATATTTCATTTCCGAAATTACGGACATATACGGTCGTTCCCATTTGCCCGGTGACAACGCAAATTATGGTCATTATATCGGCTTTATTACGGGCCTAATGTTATGTGCTCAACTTAAGCCGTTAAATTTGTTGGATTCCTATTTCTACCTCAATTGTGTACGTTTTTTCTGCTGATTTAGTTGTCTTGTAGAATATTTGCGTTGTTGGGATAATAATATCATAATATAATCGAATGCTACTTAGTAATGTGAGATTAGTAAAACTACGTCTATTCATAGATGTCGCCCATCATACAATAAAGGTCATAAAACATTTCCGAAATTAAAAAGATTGGTTGAATTCAACAATAAGGAAGTCCAGTGAAAAATATTATGGCTTTAAAGAAATATGTTCATACAGAGTATACATATAGACCAATAAACGCCGATTCTGAATACGTTTTATTTAATAACTTAAACGTACAGTTTAAAAAAAAATTAAAAATGCATTATTAATAGGGCCGTTGAAACACTTAAAACTAACTCTAAAAATAAAAAAAAATATATGCAGTTATTTAGGTTAGAAGGTCATTGTTCATTAAAAAAAAATTGCACTGGAGTTCTCTATTCGAATGTTGCAAACTCTTGAGTGTAGTCAATCAAACTCGCCAATTCCTCGCTTATGTAGTTTAGCAAACACATATTATAGGTACAAATAATATCGACTTTTCGTAACAATTTCGATGTTTGAAATAGTTGACAAATCATTTCTTGTAATTTTGTTTTATTTTATTATTTTTCTTTTTAATTTCTCTTGTAAACCACTAAAATGTAAGAAATTATTTTTTGCAACTTATTGTTTATTACTAACTCCTGAGTAAAAAAATGTAAATACTTGGTATACCTGGAACCAATATAAAAGACCCAAGGGCGTATGAAATAGAAAATAAAAAAGCTTGTATTTTTTAATAAACTTCTATTTCCGAGACGATTTGGCGTTGGTATAGTAACTCCTAATTTAAAAAATTGGAAGTACCTTTAAAAAGTTGGAGTAAATATCGAATTGATTTTAAAAAATATCTTAAAATTTAGGTTAAGAAAGCGTCTTCAATTGAATTTGTTCAATTTGGCAACACTTGCGAGTAGATGTGAATTTGCTCGATAGAGTGTAGGGCCGTTAACTGTAAATTACTTACCTATATAGTCATCTATTGACACATCAACTTAAATATAGCAACTTTAATAAAGCGCACGTAAAATGTTGACCTTGCTGTAAAGTTAACATACCTAGATACGAATGAGTAGAAGTAGGTATCTACCACCTAATTTTGATTTATTTTAATTTAATCGCCTTTTCATTGTCTATATAATAGCCTTGGACCTTGGTATCTATTGATCTGTGTTTGCAGAATAAAATAAATAAAAAGTGCTTGCATGGTGTTTTGATTAGCAAAAATTCTTTTGAATCGCTCACAACCATAAAATTTGACGAGTTATAAAATTATATCTTAATCAAAGTTGATGCCCGTAAAAAAGCATAACGTTTTAAGCTGTCCATTAACAAATAAATACTTGCTCTTTGCATTCTTTTATTCCACTTCCAATTATGAATTTGATTAAATTTGGCTTAGGCATCAATGTACTTCGTAATATCTAATCACATTAGATTCTTTAGAATAGTTACCAATACATTTTCTGTGATTCTACGCCAGTCAATCGATCTCACAGCTCGTAGTAATTAAAGGCAAATGAATAGGTACACTATTTCTGTAAATTTCGAAGCAAAAACTAACTCACAAGCGATATTCTGTTCAATAAATCACTTCGGTTAAGAAACTTGACGCATCGAACATTTCATTATAAACTGGTTAAGCCTTTTTTTCATCCGTTGCACGTTGCAAAATAAAAAAGAGAGCCTTATTTATCCGAATCAATCAATCAATCATCGTGAATTGTATGGTAAACTTGAATATAAGCGCTCTTTCAAATACAAGCGTCAACTGTATCGGAAGTATTGAATTGAAAATCATATTCAATAAATCGTCGACGCCTGATCTAATTACCCCCTGTCTACCGTAGGTGTGTTCGGCTAAGTATATCGGATTACATCTTATCATCCTTGTCTCTCTCGCTGTGTTGATTGGAGGCGAGAAAGAGATTACGATAGTTGCCGGGCGGGTCTTGAACCTGTCGGCTCCGCCCACCGCGATGCATGGCTTCACACAAACCAAAGGGGAAATTGGAAACAATGCGACAGCGTGTGAACAAATTAAGTTTTAGTTTTTTGTAATGAAATACAATATTCTTTCAAATCGGTGGAAGTGATTCAGCGCTATTCTGAAAAGAGGGGGTAAATTAATACGAGACAAAATTGAGTTTTGTGTACATTTTTTAACATGTTCATTAAATGAAACAAAAGAAAATTACTGAGAACTTGTAGGTACCTACCTAACTAAATTATGACCGTAATGAAAAATAGTGATGCCAGCAAAAATATTAAAATTGCCCACTTATTTTATTGTTCCAATGTTAAACCACTATTTTGAATTTTATTTTCCGCGTAGTTATAATTAAATTCGATGATTATGTAACTTTTCGTTAATTTAGCTTTTGCTTTGATTAGTTAAACGGAGTGTAGGAAACCACCTACGTAGCAACTATCTATATAATAGGTATTTTTAGTAGTTTTATACTTCTATAATTATGTGTATTGGACAATAAAAATTAAATAGAGGTGGTGTGTTGGAGCGAGTTCAGCTGAGAAATAAAACCTAATTATTCATTTCATATTCATAGATGGACGTTCAGTTGGCAGTCAGAAGGATTGAGTTGCCTACCTACCAACCTACAACCTTTTCAACACGAGTTAAGCTTGGATAATGTGGATAGCTAATGTATTTATTATGAGGGTAATCCCAAAAATATTTTTGACATTATCTGAAGGTGTGTGGAAGATGGGTCCCTGGAATGCTCACAGAAGACATCAAACAGGCCAAAGAAGGTGAAAGATGTGGTTCAACGCTTTATCCGCAAACTGGTAGGTATGACATGGGTATTACAAAAATGCATTTACCGAAATGGTGTTATGTAAATAAATTAAATTAAAAAAGATCGCTGTGTGAACACTACCTATTTAATAAAAATTAGCAACTTCTTTCGAAACCAATAGTTCCTTCGTCAGGATTAAATCAAAACAAATATAACAAAAGACAAACAATTATAAATAAATAAGGACCTGTGCACAAAAAATAGTGGTAATTTAAAAATATGCCAGATAACGTCCTACCAGCTTTTTATGTAAAAAATAAACATTACTCAACAAGTTGTGATTTTAATTTAATTTTTAACGATTGTAACTTTTTTACATATGGAGCACCGGTGTTGAATAATGTTATTTATTCTAAATTTGCCAACCACATTTTGGAAACAACTGTTTCTTTTCACATATCTAAATAAAGGGTTAAAATTTTACATACAAACACGATGGGTTTACAGATTAGATAACTTAAAAAATATAGAAATTAGGAAATTAGACATTATTAATAACCATTTTTTTTTAAATGTCCATCTCTTAGTTTTTTTTTCATATTAACACATATATTTTTAATAATTTATTTTGGTTATTTAGAAAACATGGTTACTCTTTTATTATTTTGTATTAATTTATAAATGTTTTTAATATAACATAAATGCTGCCATTCTAAAGTATTTACTTTTATTTTATATACCTAATTGTTTTTTATGATGTCTGTAACTAATTAATCACCACTCTGTAATTTTTTCTGTCTATATTTGTTTGTCTTTTGTAATTTTGGTTTTCATTTTATCCTGACGAAGGAACCATTGGTTTCGAAACCTGTTGATAATTTTTATACTCGTAATATACGTGGTGTATGCAAAGTGATTTGTTTTCATTTAATTTAAAATGACACCACAATGTGAATTTGCAATTATTAAAAATACGGATAAATGTTCTAGCTTTAGAAGATGTAAAAATTAGTCAAAAAAATATTATTTCTTTGTATTTCTAAAAATATTAGAACCTTACTTTTGGGATAAACCTCGTACTACCTGTAAGGTACGTAAGTACATTCGTATCCCGTTGAAATAAAACTTAATAAACATATTAAATCAAATTGTATACAATAATACCTACAATAAAAAGAAACAATAATTACATAAATATTATGAAGAAGTCGGGGATGCAAAAGGAAGACATGGCACGATCAAGAGAATTAGATACTTGAGTCGGGTTATGTCAAGAGTCAGTGTTATGTCATGAGATGATGTATGAATGTGAATGAGTCAAGGAGAGAACGTGAAAGAGCTAATACCGAGTTTTGTTTGTCATTCTATTATCTCCGCCTACTACTGCGTGGAAACTGCGTGATTGTTAGTAGGTTAATAAATATTATGGAGGTATCTACACTTATTACAAAAGTTGCGGTTTGTTGCATTTTTTACATATATTTATATATCATATATTCATAGGCATCAAACTGTAATGAATGTGGATCTAAGTTTAAAAAGGAACAAAAGAATAATGTTTGGGTTTCTTTGTTTGGACATGAATGAAGGTTATAAAAGGCATGTCTTGCATGAGGAATGGGTTCTTCTATGACCACCACGCATATATTCTATAATTATATTCTACAGTAAAGTAAAGATATTTTACTAACTATGCTCATGCGAAAAAAATTCAGCTAAGATTTTTTTTACGTTTTGCGATTTTATTTGAAATAGCACTATTTGGTACGCTGCTGAGAGGCTCAGGGATTTGTTAAAAGTTTTCCAATATAATGGTCTCAAATCCCTAAAAGAAATAGATAAGGTTTTTCTAGCACGAAAATGTAAGGATATTATTTTGTTTATTTGAATTTTTACAGCGAAGATATTGAATGTTCTGAAAATACAAGAAGCAATTCCCGGAACAAATAATTGATTCTAAAATCTGCTTCGCAAGAATGTTTTTATGAAAAAATATTTTTCCTAAAATAGGATACGCAATATTATAGCTTTATCTTGTTGTAATAACAACCTTTGATAATAAGAAAGTATTTTAGGTGTATTTTTTTGGTAATTCGAAGTATTTATTGGAAACTTGACATAAATCAAGAGTCATAATAATCGAACGTCATTAATACATTATAATTACCCTCCTGTGCACCACTGTGTATCATGTATCATGTATCACCGGATTGTAAAAGCCATTTTATGGCGTTGAAATAAATAAATAAATAAATAAATACCCCGGCGTCTGCGTGGTTGAATTTCAGAACCCAGTTTCGAGAGAGAACTCATTGCGCCACAAATAAAGTCTGTGTACGAGGAGTTTTAAATAAACTACCATTGTAATTCGGTTTTGAATTCAAGAATTCCTCACAAGATGTCGCCATTTACGTCAGCAGCTCGCATGTGACGTTTCTTCCCTAGGTATAAGTACTACGGATTTATAAAATTTAAGTATCTTTCCGGATATGGAGAGATTACATATGGCGTCATTGCATGTCACGGTTACTTTAACTCGGTGACTAGCTGTCACTGGACCCGAGGAAGTGGCTATTTTTGGAACCAGTTCTTATCGGATTTATAAAATGGTTTCCTACACTCAAACTGGGTGAAGGCGAACTAAAAGCCGCCCACGGGGCCTAGCAGAAAAAACCTACGGAGCGGGTTTTTAACTGCTAGTAATTTTATTATTGTTCTGAAAACAAATTTAAAGTATACAATATATACATTAAATTGAAAAATGCGACGTTACTGATGTTGTAGTTTTTTTCTTCAAAATCTTAATGTTTTGTATGAAGATCCCTATGCTGAAATAATCCTAAAAATCTTCATACAAAAAATTTTAATTTTGAAAAATAAATCATATTCAGGTATAACGACGTCAATAACGTCGTATTTTAAAGTGAAAACTTCTTTAGCGCCGTTGTGATTTGACACTCGATCAAAAGAAAAATAGCGACACCAAAAAGAGACAAACACGTACAGCCTGCGATAGAATGGGATAGTATAATTTGTTTCCTCTTTATGCAGTGCTTCGTAGCCTTCTCAGCCTTGTCTATTTTAGTTTTCTGAAGGTTTCGCTTCTACGGCGTGTGAATTGCACACTCTGTTTTTTTTAATTTTAGCACTCTCTAGCTCACTGAAAACTAATAACACTAAAACTTAAAAGAAAAGAAAGTGACTTAAAAATAGAAGATTCTAACAAAATTAAAGTGAGGTTAGTCAAGTTTTCTTTTGCAGGTGGTAAAAGATTTATTGTTCTCTTGGTTGGCGTGTAATTGCAAGATAATGCTAGAGTCTTTCCTTACTTGGAATTCCTTGTAAACAGTCTGTCGGAAAACCCTAGAAAGCTAATCTACGTCTTTGCGACGTAAGCGAGACACAAATATTACTGTTTTTTTTGTTTCGCAACTTAGCGCGCTGTCTATCTCAGTTAGCTCAGTTGCTGAGCAGAGCTTGCTCGGGTTAGCTGTGTCACCACGGTAAGTACAATAATTACGGAGAAATGCATACCTACACTGTACGTTCGTAATGATTATATTTTGTGAAACTTACGGACTTTTATAAATGTGATTAGGCGTAATTTTTTAAAATTATTTTTGAGAATAACAACTGATTAGCATTTAACCTTTCAAATTTGTTTGAAAGGTTTATGAAAGGTTAAATGCTAATCAGTTACAATTTAGTCATAAAATAAAACGTTATTATACTTACATAAAAAAGACTTTATAATTGATTTATAAGAGGTTTACAGCATTTGTTTAATTCGAATTTCACATCACATCACATCTTCTTTCCCTTATCTCATTCGGGTCGGGGACCCACTACGTCGACAAGGCTCAACAAGGCTCCTCCTGTACTGCTTGTTCGGCCTCCGTCCACGGCAGTCCCATCCTCTCCTCACACATTTTCGGGAGTTGCCTCGCCCAACTGTGTCTGGGGCGGCTCACCGGACGTCTACCCTCTGGAATCGCATTTAGTATTTTCCTCGGAATTCGGCCATCAGATATTCTTAGTACATTCCCAAGCCACCTGAGTTGCGATTTTTCTATGAAGAGTAGCAGTGGTTCGATGTTTAGATCGTCTCGGATCGTCGGTTTCTTATATGATCCCATTTCGTAAAACCTGCCTCTCCTCTCAAGTACCTCATTTCGGCAGTTAGGACTCTAAAGCGTGTTCTATCGTTTACCATCCATATCTGGTGGCCGTGAACAGTGCCATCTTTGTTTTGTTACTGAGCTCGGCTTTCCTTATCACTTTAATTACAATTTATTTTTTATAATTATTTTGGCTTTATTTGAAAATCCTAAACTAATTATTCTACCACCTTTAAACTGTTTATGTATGATAATATGGCAAATATACACTTTTAAACTTCAGTACCTACGTCTTTTATACGTATCATAATAAGATTATCTTTCTAGTATTAAATAGTCCATCAAATAATCATTGTATATTTGATGGAGATCTTCACAAAAGTCGTGTTTTATTTTTACCTACAAAATATTATAAGTTCATACCGTTAAGGGGGCATCCATTAATTACGTGAGCACAAACGGGGGGGGGGGGGTCCAGCAAAATCTCACGTTACTTGAAAAAAATACACGAATTGGCCGAAATTTATTTCACAGAGGGGGAGGGGGGGTCTAGATTGGAAGAAAAACTGTTCACGTAATTAATGGATGCCCTCTAATAAAATTACCTAAACCTACATACATGTACATAGGTAAATGGGTAGATGAGTATCAGAATTTTTACAATTGGTATTTGTTTATCATTAACACAAAATATTACTTTTCAATTTGGAAGGCGGGTATGGGTACCTCCGCCCGGGAACCATATCCTGATTCGCTACTTTTGGTGACTTGTCGAGGGTGCCCGGGATCACGGGGTGGAGTTTGTCCAAGTGTTGTTGGCGGATTCATCTGCTCACTATCTGCGTGACATGCCGGTTAGGGAGAGACTGGTTGAATGAGACTTTTGACCTCTCGAGCAGGACTCTCTCGGAACATCGCCACGCAGTGGAAGGAACGGATTCATACGTCACTTCAGTAGATACCGACCCCTAGATTACTTCCCACTCATCATACCCTTTTAAAATACCCTCCACACAACATCCCCAAAGATAACATAGGTCCTGTGAGAAATTATTTTCCTCAGGGCTTCTTGCGTGGAGCTAGTGTGCAAAAAAAAATGAGTGCAGTTTACACGCCATAGAAGCGAAACTTTACCAAAATAATCTCAGCCAATATTTGAAAAGTTAGGTCATAATAAAAGCGACTAATGAGCGCAGACCTACAGTGATTTTCGTTTCATATCTCAACCAATAGGAGCCTTAAAAATTGACATCATAATCAAAACGGCCAATGAGCGCAGTTGATGCGTCGCAAGTGCAGTAATCGTAATTTCCGTTTCATCCGAAATCCAAATCACAGCGGGGCTATAGAAGTTTCACTTCAAAAGTAAATCTGTTAACTCTTTATAAAATAAGGCCAAAAGCATTGACGTGGACTTAATTGATCGAAGGCCAAAAGGTTCAAATACTAAGGTACATATCTAACTATCTTCAACTACCATATTAGATATATTTCAATGATTCAAAAATAAATATTGTTAGTAGGTAAATGTCGAATAATTTAATACTACATACTTTGTCAAAGCACGACGGATTATTTCATCTTTCATATTGTTATTACGTGAGACGCACAGTAAAGTACCTACACATAATTTATTCGTAGGTAGTTTATAATAAATTAATCGACGGGCAAAATAATAATATTATTCACAAATATTTTTAAGCAGTAACATCAATGTAGATAGTTTTGAACGCCCATGAAAAAACCCGTATTATTATCTCACTCGTGGAAACATGCAATTAAACGAACAGCCTTGAAAATCAGATATGAAATTGATACAAAGTTCATTGACTTTCGTATTATTGCTCACGTACCGGATAAGTTTAATTAAAATATCTTTATTGTTTTCCTTCGTTTTTTTTGATAAATTTTAAGATCATGCCACTAGGTACCTGTAAAAAAGTAATTAGGCGAGTAGGTAAATTGACAAAATAGATATCTAAAACAATTTTTCTATTAAAAAATAATTCTAATCTATCTACATATAATATATTTGCTGGTTCCGGCCATGCGTTGCAATGCCATATTCAAAGAAATAAATTGTTTCTCCCTGCATGTCCTTTCACGTGCGTCCCCGTTCCCCTCTCGCAACCCCTTCCCCTCTCGCGTTCCCCTTCCACCTTCCTTGCCAACCCACTCCCCTCTCCCGCTCACCTGTCCCACCAACCCCCCTCCCGCGTTCCATATATTCAGTACCAGTACCTATATTCAGTTTTCGAACAGCGTAGGTACCTATTACAATTTTTTTAATTCAAATTTTCATTTTTCATATATTACAAATATTCATTTTCGTATATTATAAGAACAATCAATCTTATTTCGTACCTAATATAGGTACCTATTTAAAATATCTATAATTTAAAAAATCCATAGACAATTATTTTAATTCACATTCATCAAATGCGCGAACTGGCAAACGTGCAAAGTTAAAATAGTTGTTAATTATTCTAAATTATCCAAATTTTTGCGTAATTTTCTTAATTTTTCTTTCCGTAAGAACCTTTTAAAAAGTATAAGATAACTTAAAAAAAAGATAAATGAAATAGATAAAGTCGTTCTGAACATATAGAGGGACCAAGGGAAACAGGGATTCATTTATATATAAGATAGATGGTGATCCGACAACTCAACAATGTACAACTTCATCACTACTTTGAAAGGTCATTAAAAGTATTGATTAAAAAAAAATGTTTTAAGAAACTTAGATATACGTTAGGTTAGGATATGGGCTCTTTTAAAAATAGCTTTTTATAAGGGAATGTTGTTGAAGAGAAGGGGAGGCACCATCGATATTTGGTCGATAGGAGTCACAGATATTTTGAAATTGTTATCAAGTTTAATTTTATGAACTCCATTTATACGGTGCTCCAGATTTTATGTCCGGGTTAAATCTTTCCCAAATGAAAGACTAAACCCTTCCACCCACTTTTCCACAAATGATTATATAGTAAATCCACGCAATCTAAGTGCACTATATAAGTATAATAAATACAAAACAATACAAGAACAACATGTCAATATACCAGAAACATAATGGGAATGTATTTCACCGACTCCAGATATTTTCATATCAGAGGGTTCGGCTCTGATGAAATCCTGGCTCGACCGATAAATCCTACTGATCCCTCAATATAAATATTTAAAAAGTCTTTCGTAATCCTACATGTATTTAAAATGACTGACTTTTGCAATAATTTGTGTTTATTAATATTATTATTGATAAACACAAATAACCTAATAAAAAAGAAATTACTTACAAAGGATCTGTCATGTAAATATTATTCGCGTGACAGCTGTTTCACCTTCTGGAGGCATTATCAAACTGTGATGAGGCCACTTCAGACGGTCTCTTTATATTACTTCCAAAATTGCTTTTATTTAAAAAAAAAATTAAAAATCTTATTGTTAATAATTAATAATGTCAATTTTACTCCTATTAATTCTAACATTCCTAATGCAAAAATATTTATATTTCTTTGTTATCGTTAATGAAATTTTTAACGCATCATTATATCTAATGAAGAAAGTCACTATAGCCACAATTTATCCAAGTCTCAAATGTAAGTCATCAATTATCAATGAATTTGTAAAGCGCCCTTGAGGTAATCTCCTCATGAAAATTGCGGTATAGAAATTATCCAAATATTATTTATTTTTATGAAGTAATTACCCATGTAGTCCTTTTACCATAAACCAATTACCTTAGTCATTTACACGGATATTTTTGTTGTTATCTATATTAGTTCTACAAGATTCCCATTCATTTTGTATTGATTCTTCAAGAAATACCCAGCGTACGAAAATATACCGAAGTTCTAAGGCTTCTAAATATATAATTATGTAGGGGTAGTAACTTTATTCTACTTGTATCGGAGTTCAAAATATTGCTATCGAGTGCTAATATACCTACGTATATTGAAAAAGTGTATCATCCAAGATTATATCCAATGTGACTGTAATATTTTTTCCTCACAGTAGCCAAAGGCCTGCGTAGGCACATTCGCTAACCTTCGTCTATATTTGCCTTATGGCCCGTAGAAAACTTTCAAAGTTTCCATGAAAAGTTATCAAAGTGTCCGACCATTATCAAGGAAAACGTCGTTTTAGCAAAAGCCCTAAAGACATTTACAAAGCGATAAACATTACTCAAAATATAACCCTTACATTATTTCCTTTTTTTTATTAATACTCTCTTCCTTTACGAGTGTTGGGTATTCTAACGTATGGGAAATTCGAGATTCTTTCCATGTTAGGTTTTGGATAGGTTTGTAAGTTGTATAACACTCTTATCCCCTCATACAAAGCAATCCTTTCAAGGAGGTTATATCCATCTCCCCTTAAAAGTTGAGAATAATCCCCTTCAGATACGGGCGACCTTGGTAAACTTTTCCTGAAGATCTTCAAGCGGGACTGAGAATGAGGGCAGGGACAGACTATACAAATAATATCAAGATGAACATACGAGTTATACTCCCATACGAGAAACTTCGTAATATAATATGCTCTGCAAACATAAAATACGAGGCGTAGATCACACCCGAGTTACGATGTTGTGAAATAAATTGGTAATTATTAGTAGATATCTAGGTACAAACAAAACAATATTTCGTATTATACGAGACACGTCGTTTATTGCGGTTCTGATACCAAACATAACTACACTTCTACTACAGAATGTCCGATTTTAAACTATTCGTTCATCTTTACCTGAAGACCTCTACCAATACTGTAACAGGTAGAACTATACGCTGACATATGAAGTGGTCGCCGATGGATAAATTAAAGCATAAAAAATAATTGAAAAATCTCAGTGCCTAATTAACACAACGCATTAATCAAAACCACGAGTACCATAATTATTTACCACACAATTTGGTACAGAACGAAATATAATAATATATTCTTTAAAAAATAACTATTGCGGAAAAACCATTGTTTTAAAGGTGTTTTCGTAGTAATTTTAGGAGAACTAGCAAAACAAGAGGCAAATCTGTCTTCATAATATTATTGTAGTGAGTAAGATTAAGGAAAAGGACCCTCAGATGGTTTGAGCATGTAGAGCGAATGGACGAAGAGAGTAGTGTAAGAAGAATATATATATGACGCAAATGTGAATGGTAGAAAAAGTCAGGCACGATCAAGAGAATCAGATACTTGAGTCAGGCCATGTCAAGAATCAGATAACAGAAGAGCATTAGTACCTATTGATTCTTCTAACAGAGGTTGGGAATCTCAAGAAATACCCAGCGTACGAAAATATACCGAAGTTCAAAGGCTTCTAAATACATAATAAATATAAAACAAATAATATGATAAAATATAAGAGTAAGAGAATATATTGATAGAAGAGCATGTTGTCTGAGACGATGTATGAATGTGAATGGGGCAGAGTTTGTTCCAAGACCGAGTTGTTTGGCGGTCCTTCCTCTCTGCCTACCCCTGAGGGGAAATGGCGTGATGGTTTGTTAGTTAGTTTAAAAAAGTATTTTTAACCTTATTTGTGCGATGCCGCATTTAAACGTTTCAAAGTTTCATGCCCCTTCCCCAAGACAAATTGTGATTATATAACAAACAGGAAATCACCGCTGGGATATTTTTTTCATGGTTCAGTGTCAAGTATCCTAGTGAAATGTCACGATTGCAAGGGAAGCTCACCACGCTTTTCATTAATAATTACGAATAACAGATGACAACACTATCCCACAAACACACAAACTAACATAATCATCAACAAGTTTATTTTCAACAATCTTAACATCGTGTCAATTGAACAACTCTATTCCAAAACTATACATAAATACATAACACAAGAAATAACACCCAACATTATTAATATATCATGGAGGAAACTTTATTTTAACTTTTTGAAACCCAAAGTTCATAAATCAAATGAATCAATGAGTTATACAAATTCATAAAATGTTATAAGACATGTTTCTGTGAAATATTTGTAAAGTGATTCTTCATATGTTTGTATCTGTATGTTGCTTCTGTGAAATGTTTTGTAAATTTTTTATTCATAAATTGTGTCTACATATTGGGTTGAGTTGGGTTTAACTTCTCAAAAGTACCAATTGGCGATCCCTTAATGAGTTTTGATAACTCATGGGAGTGCAACTTCGTTGTATGTTTTTAATAATAATAATAATAAAAATAACATAATATATATTAAAACACTAGATCTCAGGTATGATTTTAAATTTTCCACACAACTGATAAACAAATGTTTGACTCTATGATGACACTGTAATGCTGTCCGAAACATTGACTAAAGAAGGAGGTAGCGAAAGACGGCATAATACCCCAAAAATTATTCACTTTACCAGATCTTCGGGTCAAAAACGTATCCAACAAGTAACTACAAATACAACATTAGGACAAAAAGCTCACTATGGTACTAAACTCAACAATAAAATTCATTCAAAAGTCACCACTCTCTCAAAAGTCATTTACATGTCAAGTCAAATAAAATGCTGGATACAAAATATATAGGGAGTCTCGAAACAGAAAATATACCGACACCAATCAACTGCACTAAAAAAACACAATGTTATATATTTTATAATACAAATGAATAAATTACTTTGTTTTTACCACGATAGTTGTGATCTACGACTCTCTCTATTAATTGTCTAAACGTCAAAGCCTTGATTAATATTATATATATATATATATATATGTGTGTGTAATATATCAATACGATAGTTGTTATCTACGACTCTCTCTATTAATTGTCTAAACGTCAATGTCTTGATTAATAAACGGACTATATGTCTATGTATCTAAAGAAAGAGGCGCTGCTATAAGTTAGTCTCTAATACATGCGGTATTGCATCTACTTCCTACAGAGAAGAATGTAGGTCACTTGTTGCAAACTTGCCATTTAAAACAGGTCAAAGTTCAATGCAATACTGTTTGCATGTCATTACCTTACGTTTCTTGACCTGCAGAACTCCACTAATGTCATGGTCACGCGGCTATAAAAATCATACAGCTACAGAATTAATATTTTTAAATCAGAATTGTTCTCCTTTACATAGATAACGTTCTTTGCATTTGACATCATGTTGACGTAGGTATTGCGCATTCACTTATACACCAACATCATCTATTTTATTTGATATTAACATAATATTTGCTAGAGAGGTACCAATACCAACATATTCAAAAGTTTTCGCTCCTCTAAATCAAATCTAAATCAAATCGATAACATAAATCCAAATAATAAATCCACCATGGTGTACCAACAAAACTTAAAAGAACAATAGAGGATGAGTTGTAAATCTGAGAGAAAATGTTTGTTTTTCTGATAGAATCCAGTTTATTGTGTTCATTTTAATGTATATAAAAGTATGTTAAATTAATAAAGACGCCTAAGCGCAATAAATCAAATTTCAACAGAAATAGAAACTTAGGGAATCTAACTCACTGATTTAAATTGTTAAACTAATCGAATCAAATGATAAGCTTACAAAAATACACAGACCGATTACCGGCCTTCCTAAAGGTCGCCTTGGAGTCTCCTTGCGGAAGTGAAAAGGACAAGAGGTAGAACAGATGAGGATGACATTAAAGTAATTTCATCGTTGTCCTGCATCAAATACAAATCCGTGATCCAAGCAACACGCACACAAAAGCGGAATGATTGACGATGCCCGCACAGTTCGACGTAACTTTAACAATAAAACAATAACATAATCTAGTTAGGAAACTTCGGGTTAGCCAGGGCTAAAAGAGGCCGACTCGGTAGGTAAGAAACAAGCTTTATAATACCTACTGCCAGTGGCTTTCTCCCATGGTAAACTCAATTTACAGGTTATGAATACATTCCTCACACTTCTCAGAAGGAAATTATTATTCGGGTCTAACTAAATCTAATATATAACTGGCATATTTTTTTCGTCTTACTTCGGGATAATTGTAATCTGCTAACTTATTATTAGAACATTTTCCTAGCCCTCTTTTGCCATGAAATAAGTTATTCTACGAAAGGTTTTATATGAACGAACAAGTGTAATACACTTTAGGAATGTGGCAAAACAAAATAAGCGAACCGAAAATAATTGTTTGCTTTTTGGCCACTCTAATGGCAAGAATATAATGCTACGTATAAGTATCTAATAACAATCATTATTAAAACTAGTTACCTATATTATGTAATGCAGGTAGTGTACATCTGAGCATAAAAGGATTTAATCTTTGTATTGTCAATTACTACACAATATCATCACAAAAATGTGCTTACAAACGTGTTAACATAAAGTGATAAGTAACAAAAAGTATCATTTTCCTGCATATGTTCGTAAAGGGGTATTTTCTTAATACCGCAAGTTTTTTTTTTAAATATTGTAAATTTGGGAAATTAAAAATAAAAACATAATTTTTGGTAACAGTATTGGGTATTTATTCTGAAAGCGAAACGCTTATCATACAGTGTGATTGACAGATACCCTTAGGAATTTAAATATCACTAAGGAAAGAGAAACAGAAATTAGCCACGGAAAAGTGGGTTGTTACCAAAAGATAACTTGTGGCTTCAGAAACCCTATCTTTCAAGAACCTGAAAAATTAGAGTCAATGGGGTATTTCCACAAACGAGGGATTATGTTGAAAATGTACTGAATATTTAAATATCATTTTTCTGATTTTATTGATAATACTAAAAATGTTTGTTTTGATGTTATCATTCAATATTATTAATTTTAATAATGATCTAAAACTGACAAAATCAAAACGGCCCGTGGTTGGCATATGGGAATGTGACGTCACAAGCTACGCTCAGCTGAACCAGCATAAATAAACACTGTCAGTGAGCGTCCGCACTCACGTCACACGTTAGCCACGCCCCAAAATATCGTTTTAGCGTTAATTCAAAAATGAGAAACTCGCAGTAGAAAATTTATTCGTCAACATTAAAATAAAATAAAAATTCTTTAATCATCGTAATTTTTTGCTTAATTTTTTTTAAAAAAAAATATCGTGGAAATATTGTGGAAAAGAGTGTCCATAGTTGAACCTCAAAAAGATTGAGAAAAATAATAATATGGAGATCTAAAAAATTTTCAAGAATATATATTTGAAAAAACCTATCTGTCTACCTACTACTGCGTAGTTATTAAATTAAAACAATTACAAATAACAAAACTAAACCGAATACCTTAAACTAATATCACGCTTGTTTCAAATTCTAAACTCACCTACTCCCAAAATTGGATCACCGCTATTGCATGAACACATGAACAGTTTACAAAATGATCAAATTATCGGAAATATCTAATTGTAAAATTTGTGTTCGGCCTCCGTCCAAAGGGTGTTGCGTTCTAATTGTATACCAATCAAAACAGTTGCAATTGAATTGCATTAAATTACACATTGTGGGAGCACGTTTGATTGACTCGGTGCCGTACCGGCCAGCTGTTGGCTTTATAATGCCCTTGCATCAGGAAAATAATCATATGTAAGTACGACAAACAATGGGTTTTTATTTGAGTTAGTGATGCGCAACTTTTAAAAGTGTTATTAAATTTTTCGTTATTTATGATCCGATCGTTATTTTCGACCGGAAGCCAGAAGTGTTATAAAAATAGTTATCGGGTTATTTCAGGAATGGAGGTAAAAATTATTATTTCATATTAATTTACTGCGGATCGTTGTTCAAATACTTGATGATTTAAATTCATTCGTATTTTAAGATCAATTTATCTGTCTATGAATCAACAACTTTTCTTATCGATTTTGCCTTCTTTTTGAAGAAATCTTTTGGCGTTTAGTTTTAGTCACAGGCTTTCATAAAATGTCTCAAATTTTGCTGATTCTTGGTGGTCCTCTACCATCCGAAACCGGTAGATCCTTTTTGGTTATCAGCCTCATCTCATCTGTGATCGTCCTCTGCTTCTTATTTACATCAATGACGTGGACATTAAAATCTCAATGGTCTCATGCGTTAGTCGTGCCCTGCATAGTCTCACTTGAATACAAAGATTGTGACCGTAATATCGGCAACCTTTATTTTGATTCTGCTAATCTAGATATTTTATGTATATCTTTCTTACAAGATAAATACCAATAAAACACTTCCCAATGCTCCTAATGCGGTTGCATGCTTTGTAATAACAATATCGATAAATATTTTATAAGTCCTCCATACGAGCAAAATTTCCGTTTGTAGTAGGATTTTCTCCATTAACTCCACATGGGAGGCCCTGAGGAAGATATTTTCCCTCTATGGCCTATGTTATATTTGGGAATACTGCGTGGAGGGTCTTTTAAAAGGAATGAAGGGGAGGAAATTCTGGCAAGGAAAAATATATGGCGGGATGGGTAGAAATCTAGTGTTCAGTGTGTCCAGGAGTGAATGAATCCATCGCCCCTCACTGCGACGCAAGAATTTGGGGTTGAGAAAGTCCAACTGGAGAGGTCAAAGAGTCTCCCTCAGCTGGCCTCTCCCGATCCGGCCCACCACGCAGCGCATTCGCTAAAGCTAACCTGGACAAAGCTCACCCCATGAACTCGGACACTCCTGCTAAATCAGCAAATCTAGCGAACCACTTGGGGTGACCAACCCCTGGCAGGTTATACAATGATTATTTTCCGGGGCGGCGGTACCTTTACCTGCCTCACAGATTAATGCAAATAACATTTTTCAAAACCTGGGATTGTGGGTACTCGTGTAATCATATTTATTTTATTAAAATAAATTAACACAAAATTACGGAAAGTACGTCGCATCACTATTGTTTGTACCTACATATAATTTCACCGCATAGATATTTATACTGTCAAGCGGTTTCATGGGGTCATATTATTCTGAACTTACAATAATACTATTACGTCAGTCGCATCGAGCTATAATACGAGTACCAGCTTGCCTACTTACTGCTTACTAGCGGCGAGTAGTGTTGTGTATATGAAAATTAATGGGTTTATGATTGGTACAATTGGGGAGGGGTCAAATGTAGCGTCCTGTCGGGAACCTAACCCGTACGTGGGAGTAAGTAGTACAGGAAGCTGCGGTGAACAGGAATTAAGTTGCGGGGCCTTTGTACTAGAAACAGAGAGTGACAGATCATGTGGATTAAATCATATACTTTCTAGAGGTGTGATGGTGAAGTATATTTGTGGAAGAACAGTTCTGCGCACTGTGTAAATATCGCGTTTAGTAGACGATTACCAAAACACCGCATGAGAATAACACCTCTAATTTGATTGCTTTTCGGAGCAACTCGCGTAGTTCACTTAGAAATCATTGTCTCTCTTACTATCATGGTAAGAAATATAATATAAATGGTGGTAGAAAGAGAAATTATATTCATACCTAAAAAATAACCATAAAATAATTAAAACGTTCACCTTTATGAAGCCAAAGTTTCCGACCCCAATTTGAAAAAAAAAACGAGTGTGCTTTAGACCACACGACTGAAGTAAAACTTCACTAACTTATAAAATAACATATGACATTGGAGTGACATATGACATTGGGGTGACATATGACCATGGGGTCACCTATGACCCTGGGGTGACCTACGACCGTGGGGTGACCTACGACTGTGGGGTGACCTACTACCTTGGGGTGACCTACAACCTTTCGGGGACCTAGAAAACTTGGGGTAACCTACGACCTTGGCGTGACCTATGACCTTGGGATGACCTACGACTTTGGGGTGACCTACGACCTTGGGTTAGTATATACGCCTTACCTTAGTTGTGCAGCAGGTATGTACCTACGCCTCGCCCGATCACCGTTCGCATCGATCACCGTTCCCATCGATTACCGTTCGCATCACACTTTTCGTAACGTATTCACCAGCCTACCCTCCAAGTCAAGCATGCATGAAGAAGTTTTACTTCAAAAATTATTAGCTTTCGGAATTTCTATGAATTATTTTTAAATGAAACGACAGAAAAGTGAATAAATGTACCTATTTATGCCATATTCTTCTCGTACAAATTCCTACATGAGTCGTTAATTTAATATTTATCATTTTCTCACAATGACGCTCATAAGAAAAACAAAAAAATGTCATGAATATGTAAGTAAGAAATACGTATAAATTTAAGAGATCAAAAAATGTAAGAAGAGTGTCGTTACCTATACATTCATCAATGAAGATAGACCTTTCGAGGTTGAAGTTCGATTATTCATTAATAAATATATTGACAATTCATTGTTGTTGATTTTTTTCAAAGTACCGTTTCCATACCACTTAGCCGGTTACGTTCTCAGGCATTAACAATAGAGATGTTTTTTTCTGGTCGATAATTGCCAGTAAAATAAAAATAATAACAAATTGTAAAACACTAAAAAAAACAACACACAAGCGTCGGAACCACTGTCGATAATTGTATTTTATTAAAACAATCGAGCTATCATTCAATTTGAAGATTTTTTACACTGTCTATCAATATTTTTCTAATAGTCACGACCACAAAACGTGGAAGTTTCGACAAAAAACGCAATTTTACCATCGAATCACCGGGGAAACGAACGTTATTATACGCCAGTGTACGCGTTCGGACCTTTTGTTTAGGCTACGCAGAATCGTTAAAATGTGGGAATCACTTTGCAGATCACTAATGTGGAAATAAAAAATAAAAAATATCAACCTTTAACAAACGTTTTTTTTGCTGTTTTCAAATGACTTAACTTTAAAAATAAAAAAAATTCGAAAGAAGCAAACACATTGTGACTTGACATTTTAAATAAATGAAAAGAAAATACTTGGTTTTAAGAAACTTTATTGATATATTTTCAGTGTCTACCGGTTTCGGTAATTTTAACCGCGATACAAGAGTTAAAGTCCTACATAAAAAAGGAATAGGTATAAGACTTAACAATTTAGAAGCTTTAGAAATAAAAATATCTCTAGATTCAAAGGTTGAAATCATTAATAACCAATTAAATTTAACCTTCAGCCCTATTTTACGTATGTTCCCCGTTACTTCACTTATCCCACACCCCCATCTCCCTCCCACTACTGACGCACTGTCCCACTCTAGTATACCGCCACTTTCTTTCTTGACAATACGTATATATATACTCGTATATGTGTACTTCTGTATTTGATAGCATTATTTTTATAACAGTCCTGATGATGGTACGGAGGTACCGAAACCGGTAGACAGTGAAAATATATCAATAAAGTGACATAAAACCAAGTATTTTCTTTTCATTTATTCATTAAAAATTGTTTGACTGAGGATAAAACATTCCTTAGCTTGAACTGGAGTCAACCACGCTCCCAACTGAATCAAATGCCGATTGGATTAGCCCGAAATTAATTTAGCTTAAGTGCTATAATGCCATCGAATTTCGGAGAAATGTGCACATGCCCATGTACGTGATTGCCACCAAAGATTGATAGAGTGCATTGTCGTCGACAAAAAGTCTACCTGCATAGAACCATCTACCTCGATCAAATATCGGGAAAATTTCTACTTCCAAGATTCCACTTCTTTCATTCTCACAAACAAAAGTGGGAATCAAATAAATGTATTTAAAAACTAATTATAATAATGTAGTTGTTGATGTTCTATATATTTTTTTAAACGATTTTAATAAATTTGACATACAAAGTGAAAAAAAGTAATTTAGCCAACAGTTTTTCTAACCCGGTTTATGATATCATGTTTATAAAATAAAAACTTTTTTTTTAAATAAATTTCTCCAGACGGCTGCGCCAGTTTAAATTCAACGGTTCAAGCAATAGAAAAAAACCACCAGTACATGGAGAAATGTTTCCTTTTGATTATTAGACTAGACATGTCGGCTCTTAATCAGTGAAGATGATAAATTGTAAATCGAATATATTTCATTATTAATGATTAATAATTTGGTTGGAAATGTTGCATGTTGCCGAACTACGATACCTGATCGAATAGGCAATCGGAACTATCCAACTGGGTACAGATATTAAATAATAATAATACAGGTGGAAAGACTCCTATAACGCGCTTTTTTCTCTTGTTACTTTTTTGCTGTTTCTGTAAATAGTCAGTCATTTGGTTTACGTACCATCGATCATCAAATTGATGAAATATGGTCGATAGATACATTATATTGTTTAATTCCTTTCATTTGATGTAGGTATTATTCCTTCATGTTACTCGTCAATCTGTTAAAACTTACAACAAAAAATATGTAAGTATATAATTTATAGAAATATTTCAATCTTGTCCTTCTAGTACCCTCTCCTATCGGAGGTTGGCTATAATCAGGGAAAAATTCACACCGGAGGCTGCAGATGAAGCAATAGGTAGGTAGGTACTTACCTAAATATAATTAGTTGGGTTCGAATATAATTAGTTGGATTGGAACGTTTGAATTAATTACAAACTCCAAATTGAAATAAACTTTTAGCCATCCTTGGCTACCATCGACCGATCGGTTGCTGAGTTGGCATCGCACTTTTAGGAGATTTTCAAATATTGTCAGGTTATTCGTAACCCAGGAATGTTTGCCTTTCTTTAATTTTTTTTTTTTAAAGTATAAGGATGTACCTTTTGTCAACTTTGATGGCTTCCGTGGTCATATCAATTCAATACAATTTTATTGTTTCTAAAACATTACAAAATTTTGCATTTTAATGAGTTTTTAAAATACATTTGTACTACATTGAACACAAACCAACATTGCCTACAAACTATACACGCATTATTAGAGCTTGCCTTTTTAAAGGCAGCCTCACTAACGCTAAATATGACGATATTGGAATTAATTATGTTTAATAGCAAGATTGCACTCCCGACCAGCATAACCATTGGCAAATGAATCCTGCAGGCCGGAAGATAGAACAGTCTATGTTGTTGGTGGCGAAGATATCCATCTGGTAAATAGAAATTAATGGTTTCCATGATAGCTGAGTTTTCAAACTAATCGAATCAATCTGAAGAAATGCGTAGCAATATATACATCCCTTCTGACCTGTAGATGGTTCATTCCGATCATACCCAAAAGAAAGTCCATAGGATAGAGCCACGGGTAATAGCCGTACTCCCTCATGTACCTACAGAAATCTCAGAAATTTCTTCTGAACTCTCTATACAACTTGAGGGAATATTCGGTCAAGGGGTCGAGTTCCCGACTACGAATCCGGAGGTCGCGGATTCGAAATCTAGTATAATCCGAGCGCTAGTAAATTTGATTTAATTTGTATTATTTCACAATTAATCTATTAAAAATAATATGTAGGTACCTAGTATATTTTTGCGGCACGTCTAGAGTGGAAAATACTCTCATCACGCCCTAGTGAAAGATCACCATTCAGATCGAAACGTTGCTTGAAACGGCTTTAGCCGTGTTTGATAACCAGATTTGAATAGACAGATACTTTCCCACTTTCCTCTTCCCAGTCGTTTCCCCTCCCAATATCTACTGTCTCACAAATTACCCACCCTAATTTGGGATGCCATTTTCTCACTGGCTTCAGGCATTTGGGAGCAGTTGGGACTCTTGTGCGGTATTCACATAAAAAAAAACAATATTTCGTTACCCTTTGTACAAATAAACTTGTTTCCTGTCTACATCCTATCCAAGACATTCTTAGGTACGTAATTACTCTGCAAGTCTCGATTTATTCCGACCGTTAAAACTTCAAAACTTGCGTAAGCTGTTACCGCTTTATACATTTCAAACTCTCAGCCCCGCACATCGTATGACTGTCGATACCAATGATAAAAAACATCATTCACCAACTCGCAAGCCAATAATTAAATAATATTTTTAGAATATTGATGGCCGGCTTGGTACTATCAAAAGCAATACTGACTCCGGCGCGTGAGGGGGATTAACTAAAAATAATAAGACGTAAACAAGATATTCTTTAGAAGATAAAAAAATACTGTTGTTGCGGATGCTTATTGGTTATAATAACACATTAATTTATGTAGTTTATACTTCCATCAATTAAGGAAGCACGTAGGGTTGGCCGTAGAGATGCCACGAATTGTGATTTCGCCGAATACCGAATATTCGGCCAGGCTCTCGGCCGAAGCGACGAATATTCGGCGGCCGAATATTCTGTGACACTTAGTACATTTTGCGGGTGACAGGTTACGAACTGCACCATTGAAGTACCTACCTACGTGCGGTAACCACACCATGGTCTTGGGCGTATTTGTTTCATTTTCAAGCAGGTCGTGTCACAACACGCATTATTTGTTGATTGTTACATCAAATTGTGTTACTTATAATATTGTGTATATCTTAAAAAATACATGAAAACTGTTACTTGATCGCATAGCAAACCCTTACAATTGGTGGTCAGTAAACGCAAAACAGTATACAGGCCTAGCAGAATTTGCTTAGATTTATTTATCATCTCCCGGGAGCAGTGTAGCAGTGTATATAGTGAGCGGCTTTTTTAGGAAGCAGGTATAATTTATGATGAAAAGCGCAATCGTTCGCTTTCAAAAAATGCTGAAAAAAATGTTTTCATTCATCATAACTTAACACTGGCAGATTTTAAGCATTAAATATGCTGATTTTTGGTAATAAAATTTTTTGTAATGGGCGTTTTTTTTCATGATTTGGTATTCGATATTCGGCCGAATGGTTCGCAATATTCGGCCGAATATCGAATAGTTAGCCGAATAATCCGAATACCGAATAGCAGCCGAATATTCGTGGCATCGCTAGTTGCCCGTTGCCCGGGAAAAATTCCACTAAGAGATGGAAACAGTGACCTTTCTCTTGATTTGATGGTCAACTCTGCAAAATGTCATCAATCTGTGAATAAAACCGTAAATTTGTATAAAAACAATCCCACCACACACCCTTTTTTAAGGAGGAGGTTATCAATAAGGAGGAGGTTATCAATAATGAAGTTGAGTCCATTTTTCTTATTTTTTTTATCAATGTTCGCATTCAAACTTAAATACTGGTATTTTTTTTTTTAAAGTTCATTTTCATAGTAAAATTAATTCTCAAAGTTTAAATTTTATTTTGCCCGCCAAAACGAGCGGAATCCGAGCGGTAAGAAGCGGGTTGTGCGGGGTGTGGGTGTGACGTCATTTAAACTGAGAAAACTGCGTCGCTTGGGCATTTTGAATGGAGATTTTTTAAATTCTTCAATAAGGAATTCCAGTAATTTTTTTTATCAATGTTAACCGTCTATCAGAATTGATGTTATTTTAAAAAAAGAAATTTGATCAAGTTTTCGTAGTTAAATTAATATTTAAAGGTAGAATTTTTGTTTCTCGCGCCAAAACTCTTCACAAACACGGTATTGCCGTCGCTGGCCGATCGCCGTTGTAGTCCAGTAACTTTATACATCACAGTATGCGTTAAATCCGGTAGTTCTGATTTTTTGCAGGCTTGTTTATAATTTTGGCCTAATGAATAATCCAAGTTTTTGACCTCGACCGCCGAACGCAACTTTGTCAAAAATCGAAAAAACCGCGAAAAAATCGTTATTTTTCCAAATTTTGGCGATTATAACCCTAAAGGCCTAGTTTTTTAAAAAAAATTTTTTATCACGTTTTTAAATTAAACTAAATTTGCTACAAAATGATACTATAACTGTCTCTGTAGACCCAATAGTTTTTGAGATTAAGCCTTTCAAAGTTTGTGACCTCGAGCGCAAACCGCGAAAAAAACGTTATTTTTTTCAAATTTTTGCGATTATAACCCTAAAGGGCTAGTTTTATAAAAAACTTTTTTGAGCTGTTTTTAAAGAAGACTAAATTTGCTACAATATGATACTACACTGTAGACCCAATAGTTTCCGAGATTAAGCCTTTCAAAATTTATCATTTTTTTCGAACTTCGCAATTTTTTGCAATTCTGTCTTTCTGAATGAATTTTGACCCTGATTATTCTATCGAAGCCCTGTACTTTTATGATGTGATGATGATGTATAAGCTAAGCTACGAATAATGAAGTAAAAAAGATAAAAAAACAAAGTATTTTCTTTTTATTATTTTATTTAAAATAAAGATAAGTACAACCAAAGTTAATAATATAATGAATAACAGATCACTTTGTATAAACTACTATATTATAAACAATATCTACATGTTTTGATAACAATGTTGTCTTCATCAGGATATGTTAATATAAAGAAAAATAAATGACAAACAAGTATAGACAAATTAGAATAAACTATAACATAGAAAAAATATTAAAAAGTAGAGGTGATTAATTGCTTAAAAATCATAAAAATAGTTATACAAAATTAAATATAAAAATTATTTATTATTTATAGATCTGTTATTCATTATATAATAATTAATGATGCCACAAAGTAATTTTGCTAAGTTTGAAAAAGTTAATAAGTTTATTTGTTAGGAAACTGAGTAATATTCAAAATCAAAAAATTAAATTAATTTAGCTCTCTTGGAAGGTCCCGGTTGAGGTTTGTCCGTATCTGGATCGACGTATTGGGATGGCATATCCCCATCAGCATCAGGAGATGGTGATGAATCGTCGACGTCGTGCCCACAAGTCATCCTCCATTTCGACATCGGACAGATCGTCGCCTTCTGGGATATGTATTACTTCAACATCGGGTATATTGTCACAAGAGGCCCCGCTACAGTGCCTGGAGACTGATGAGCATTTTAATCCTGCCTTCCTGCAGCTGCACGCGTTCCCACAACCCCTTCGTGCAGCCGCAAGAAATCATCCGCAAGAGGTGTTGTGGGGCTGCATCTCTGGTCATCATTTTGGGGTTGAGGCCTTGTGGCGTGGATATCCATCCCCAGGAGAGAGGGTTCAGTGTGACTCCCAACCACGCCTGAACCTGTAAGAAGATTGTACATGAGAATAGAAAATGATGAATGACATGTAACTGATGCAAGGACAAATTTTTACCTGATGGAATGTCCGCAAGGAGTGAAATCGAGCAGTCTCGTGTAGGAGGTAACCTGAATGTCGAGTCACAACCACTAAAGGCATGGATGTAAGCTCTGTTTGTAAGGAATGGAGGGTGCTGTGCAAACCATATATAGAGTTTTTCAGTATCTGATTCATCTCTGGTGACACGAGATGGTCGCATGTCAACATGTATTCCAGCATCGCTTCTTCAAAATCCTCTTTGAAAACAGAGCTTTTTCTCTTCATCCATGCCTTTAGTAGTTGTGACTCGACATCCTGCTTCTTTGGCTTAGGGAAGATACAAACGATATCCATAGTCGAAAAAAATCCGGACGTTGAAAAGCAAGCTGCGATTTTTCTCGACACCAACTCTACGCCTGATGATATAACAGCAGCAGGAGAACGAGTCATAAATGCTCTATACGAAGGCAACCCCAACACCCATAACCTTGACGAGCTGCGGTACCAACTATTCGCCAGGGCTGCGACGAAAACCAGCTTCAATCTAGCCAGGTTACCTCCTACACGAGACTCTGCTCGTTTTCACTCCTTGCGGACATACCATCATGTAAAAATATGTCCTTGCATCAGTTACATATCATTTATCATTTTCTATTCTCATGTACAATCTTCTTACAGGTTCAGGCGTGGTTGGGAGTCACACTGAACCCTCTCTCCTAGGGGTGGATATCCACGCCACAAGGCCTCAACCCTAAAATGATGACCAGAGATGCAGCCCCACAACACCTCTTGCGGATGATTTCTTGCGGCTGCACGAAGGGTTGTGGGAACGCGTGCAGCTGCAGGAAGGCAGGATTAAAATGCTCATCAGTCTGCAGGCACTGTAGCGGGGCCTCTTGTGACAATATACCCGATGTTGAAGTAATACATATCCCAAAAGGCGACGATCTGTCCGATGTCGAAATGGAGGATGACTTGTGGGAACAAGACGTCGACGATTCATCACCATCTCAGCATCAGGATGCTGATGGGGATATGCCATCCCAATACGTCGATCCAGATACGGACGAACCTCAACCGGGACCTTCCAAGAGAAATAAATTAATTTAATTTTTTGATTTTGAATATTACTCAGTTTCCTAACAAATAAACTTATTAACTTTTGTTGTACTTATCTTTTTTTAAATAAATAAAAAAATAAAAAGAAAATACTTTGTTTTTTATCTTTTTTACTTCATTATTCGTAGCTTAGCTTATACATCATGACCCCATCATAAAAGTACAGGGCTTCGATAGAATAATCAGGGTCAAAATTCATTCAGAAAGACAGAATTGTAAAAAATTGCGAAGTTCGAAAAAAATGATACATTTTGAAAGGCTTAATCTCGGAAACTATTGGGTCTACAGAGACAATTCTAGTATCATATTGTAGCAAATTTAATTTACTTTAAAAACATTTCAAAAAAGTTTTTTCTAAAACTAGTTCTTTTTGGGTTATAATCACCAAAATTTGAAAAAAATAACGTTTTTTTCGCGGTTTGCGCTCGAGGTCACAAACTTTGAAAGGCTTAATCTCAAAAACAATTGGGTCTACAGAGACAGTTATAGTATCATTTTGTAGCAAATTTAGTTTAATTTAAAAACGTGATAAAAAATTTTTTTTTAAAAACTAGGCCTTTAGGGTTATAATCGCCAAAATTTGAAAAAATAAAGATTTTTTCGCGGTTTTTTCGATTTTTGACAAAGTTGCGTTCGGCGGTCGAGGTCAAAAACTTGGATTATTCATTAGGCCAACATTATAAACAAGCCTGCAAAAAATCAGAACTACCGGATTTAACGCATACTACCCCATACATTCAGGCGACAAAGTTACTGGACTATTGGTTGAAGTGTCACCCGCCAATTCAGGCCGCCGCGCAAAAAAGTAAAGACCGAAAGTAAGATAACGGTTTACAGCGCAGTTCACTGTGAGACTTTTCTGCGCAATCAATAAATTTAATATACTTGCACAAAACTAGTGAGGTTTACGGCGAAACATCAGATGTCAGCTGGGTAAAATACGTAATGATTATTATTTAATACTGAAAAAATGTATTATATTTATTGTAACATACAAATGAACACAATTAATAATTTGATGTATTTACTTGGAAGCTTTAACTCCACAAATTTCAGCACTAATGTGGTCAGTATTATCTATTTTAAATATAAAATCAACATGTCAGAATCAACGATCTGTAGGTAGTCGGACTGGCCTTGAATATATCCGATTTCTGACATGGTATGTGGTTTTTTAAACAGATTTTTTTATTACATAAACTTTGTATACTAAACCATTAAATATACCAAACCACCCATTACTAAACTTAAAAAGACTTTTAGGGGATAGAATGCAAAACCGTTTGGCCCATAAGTAAACGACGTTTGGCCTATACACCTCTCTCATCATACACAAACCATCTCTCGTGTAATAGAAAGAGATGGACCGTAGACATTTCGGTGATCCGCTCTTCATACAAACTGAGGTTCCAATGACGTCAGAATTCTTTCGACCATTCATGAAGCGTTTGTAGTTCGTAGCTTTTTGATGGATTTTTAAGAAGGTTTAATTAATTCTAAGAATAACAATATAGAAATATATTTATATATTTAGAATCGATAATTTTTGATCTACATGAACTTATTTTTTTAAAAGTCAAAATATTTTTCACTCAACTTCCTTATTCGACGGTTTTTTTTTTATCTTTGTTACCTCAGAACTTTCGATTGGGTGAACCGATATTGATGGTTTTTTTTAATAAGAAAGTTGGTACTTTTCGTGTGGTCCCATTTTAATTTGGTCCAGTTCTGACAATGGGATCCATGAGAAAACCATATATGTCTTAAATTTGCCATAATTATGTGCACGACAAATAGACGAATAACTCAATATTACGCCAACAGATTTCGATGATTCTTTTTTTGAAGTAAAACTTCTTTACGCACGCTCGCCACTAAAAATGAAAAAAATAAACAAAAATTTTAACAAAACATAAAATGCACTAAAAAGTAAAAAAATAATTTCGTACGATTGTTATTTTTGGAGTCGGTGTCAGCCAAGATCTACGCATTTCACCTATAACTACCTATGTATGTTGTTACCTTGGCTGACACCGACTCCAAAAATAAAAATCGTATGAAATTTTTTTTTTACTTTTTAGTGCATTTTTTTAAGTCGTTTTTTGTTTTGTTAAAATTTTTGTTTATTATATGTACAGATATTTAGAGATTTTATTTCAAATTCGTAGGACAATGTCGATGTAGAATTAATTCTCCACCTGTTTTATGATTTGAATGGTGTTTGAGCTTTTGATTATATCTGTATGCGAAAGGAATACGCTGTTGAATAATAATAATTTGCATCAACCATATTTGGTCACATACCTTTTGAAGATTTATTTTTTCGTTGCATGTTTGTGTTTGTATGCGAATGTATTAAATATCTAAAATCGACTTAAAAAATTAACTCGAAACTCGACTTGTTTACTTATCCTCTTCATTCTTTCACACACAATATTGCACTTATGCACATAATATGACTTAATTACGAAATACAATGGTGCAAGGACGTAGTTCCTAATCCTTAGTTATGATTAAGATTAAGTGATGGACGCATGAAATTTTGAAGATACAAATGCTTACTGCGGATGGAAGAAGAAAATGGTGTCAGGTGAATATATGACCCGGAAAAAGATAATAAAAGAGTGTACGGGTCATGTCAGGAGTCAGAATGTTTTTCGTGTCTAGTATTTTATATGTAATATCACCAATGTTCTCTCTAGAGACATTCGTTATTTGTAAGTACTGGGACCAGTATTCTACAATACTACAGGGTGCTTATTGAAAGATTTAGGTTTTTTCAGTGACTGTTTATTGACGTATCGTAATTTATAATTACAATTCGTAGGTCGAACGTCCTTTCTGACCGAAGCTATGTTTTGCCTGCGGATCGCTAGAATGCTAATGACTCTGCATATCTCTACCTTCGGTTACCTTCTACACATCTCGGAAACGAGACCACGTGACCCGAAGAGTCCACAGACAACGAAAATAATGTGAAAACTAATCATAAAATAATTATGATACATTACAATAAGAGAAGACGGAAGATATTTGAACTAAATGATGCTTGAAGTGTGTCTATATCTGGGCAGGTTATTGTGGCATTCAATTCTCTTTGCATTCTCTGTAGAGAAACTGCGAGACATTTGAATTGCAAGTAACTTAAGCTGAGCAGTTTTTTTAAAGTTTATGATATACGATCACTTGCTTTGATTTCCTAACACGATAACAATGCATTTTGTTTATAACCTTATTTATGTATATTATATACCTAAACCTTTTTTTATCATGATCCGTCCTATCACAGAACACAGGGTAGACGGAGAAGACAATGTACGGTTATGACACACGTCCACCCATCTTCCGCTCGCATGCATCTTGTAACACACGCCCATCGGTTTAATAGGTCAACAACTTGCATTGTTTCCTTTCTACAGATAGCTAGACACTAACTTCTATCGTAAAATAACTCATAACTCATAAAATGAACGGTGAAATAGCTGTTGTAAACTGGCATAAAACACCCCATACTAACAATGCGAAACCATAACTTAATACGAAATAAAGAATAACACATTCTTCATGGCATACATATATAAAGCATATCATTAAAATGCTTACGTTTCTCCGCAGGGCAATTCATAAAAAAACTGGTAATACGTTTAGGTCGTGACCCATTGGTTACAATAATAGACATCATTATTATTTGACCTAGGTCAATCAAAAATATTTACATGAAAGACATTGAAATTTAACAGTAAGTCAGGGACAGAAAATGGATTAATTTTAGTGTAGAAAGAAGGAGTGTCAATAAAATGAAAAGGTTTTTTTAACAAATTATTACCAATTTTTTAAAGAATTTTCTGGGTGTGATGAATCAGCTTTCTTTTACAAGAGTTTTAAATTGCACAGCGATAAGTTTATTTTCATTTTTATTTGCATTGCTTTTGTAATAAGTCCACACAAAAAGTCCTAAGGTTACACTAAGATCCAATTTCCTCATGAGGAATGTTAAAGAGAATGTGAAAGAGCACTTTTAAGATGGGGGTGGAAACACTTAACAAACAATGATCGTAAATACGAAGAAGAGTTGTTAAAATGACCGGTTCGCACGGAGAAATGCCAACCATGAACAGATATTTGGCTCGATGATCCTTAGTTGTTTCTCGATACTGCAATTTCTTCGAGGCATCTTCCATTGAAATTTCAGTAGTTTCAAAGCATTTCCTTCTGACGTTTAGTAATAGGGGCTGAATATTGAAAATCGTCCGTTAAGACGGCGAAACCCATAAAAATAAATGCTCATTTTTGTACACAGTCGATTATAAAGAGTCGTTTCGACCTGGCGATATTTTTTAATAAAATTATTAACGGAAAAAAACAGACCCTTACAATGGGACAATGCCCGACAAATTGTCGGAGGAAAGGGAGAAAAAATTGGGTTAACCTGCACTCAACATTATATTGGATTGTGGAAATGCTGTGGGGTTCTTCCCGGATGTGACGGCCTTGAAAACAATTTCCCTTCGAATCCGAAATCCCCTGTTTTTTCGTCTCTGTTGACAAAAACAGGAAAACATCTGCGTCGGAGGAGAAAAGAAACTCGTGAAATATGAGTTTGTCGAGATTCGCTTTGCATGTTTTCCCCGAAATATCATATTCGGAAAAATGGGGCGCTTTATTCAGTCTGCTGAGAGTATTTTCTTGTTAAAAAAAAGCATCGGAATAATTCGTCGCGGTTTCGAACAAGGGAACAGATTATTTTGTTTTAAATTTATCGTATTAAATCAATATTGCTTTTTGGGTGAGCGCCATATTTTTTTCATCTAAACCTCCCACCTACATAAATCTATGAAAAACGAGATAGGTAAGAAACAATAACTAATATGATCATATATTGCTTCTGAAATTTCATGTAAATTTGAGATTTTCGATGAAATATTTTCGTCTTCCGTTATGTCCCAAAATGATTAAAATATCCGAAAAAAAATAATCACTTATCTTTTCTGTGTTAAGAAGGAATAACCAGACAAAAACGGAAATATGTCATTTTTAAATCGAATATTTGACGTCTTTTATTATATTTTTATTTGATTTGACGTACTCTTTTTCAAAAAAATTATAAATTGATTTCGAAGGACTATATCTAGTAAAGCTATGTTTTAAATTTTGAGAAAATGTGTTTATTTTTAGTACAACAAGGTTTTACCGTAGGTCATTGGGAGACATGTTAAATTTTCAAATAAAATTTTGTTTTTCAAATCATGTAATCATGCAGTGAAATAAATCAACAAATTATTTGGGAAAGCTACTTTTCAGAATTTTAATTTTAGTTAAATAAAATCTTTTTATTGTTATCAAGTTTAATTTGTAGAACTCAATTTTAATTTTTTATTTATTTTATATATTCAATAATTTAATAATAAAATAAATAAAAAATTAAATAAAATCATTAAAAAAATAATCTTTCTCATCGGAACCGTCGTGTACAGTTGCAAGGGTACAATCGCAAGATCATGGTTCGACGAAATTTAAATTCTTGGCCACTGGTTATATGAACCGAAAGCACTAAGGAACATCAGAGAGATTTTCAGCAATTTAATCGTACTTTACCTCTCTCACTAAACGCTGCAGCGCCATTGTTAACCGGTGTTTTATTTTAATACTAAATGGTCGTACAACACGGCTATAACGGTTGATTTACGGGTGGAAAATCACCCATCCAAATAATATTAACAGTGTTTTAGTCTTAGAGAAGCGTTTATTTCTTCAATATTCTTCCTCTAAAACCCACATGCTTGTCGAAAGCTTCCTTTATTGCGTCTTATCTCGACTGAATTTATGCCCTGGAAGGTTCAAGAATGAAAGATGAGATATTTACAAATCAGAGCAAAATTTTCGGGAACTCTTTTTTTAAATCTTATGAAATACTTATTAGATTTATGCTCCCCGGCTTCACTTGTGATTTGGATTTTAAGCAGGTATATCTACACATTTTGATTCGCTTATAATAATATTTTCCTTGTTAGTAGAGACTCTTAACCCAGATGTAGAGATTAGGTGTAGAATTGAAGCAGCAATAGCTGCGTTCAGTAAAATGAAATCCCTCTTCTGCAATGACAATATCAGCTTTAAACTAAGGCAGAGAATGCTAAAATGTTATGTGTGGTTGGTCTTGCTGTTTGGTTGTGAGACATGGACCTTGAAAATAAATACCATGAACAGGTTAGAGGCTTTCAAAATGTGGCTTCACCGTAGAATGCTCAAGGTCCCATGGACCGACATGATCACCAACACAGAAATTCTCAGGCGGGCTAGAGCAGATAGTAAACTGCTTACATTTATAAAAATCAAGAAAATTTCATATCTGGGTCATATACTTCGAGGGAAGAAGTATCCCATGCTCCATTTAAGGAAAATTGAAAGGCAAGATAGAGGGTCGCCGAGGTCCTGGTAGGAGACAAACGTCTTGGCTGCGAAATATACCAGAGTGGACCGGCATTAGAAGTGTGGAGGAGCTATTCCTGGCAGCGCAAGACAGAGAGACCTTTTAAAGAGTGATCGCCAACGTCGGGGGGACCTGATAGGGCACACAGAGAAGAAAAAGTAGAATTCAGCAAAAAAATTCTTACAATAATTGATAGAACGATGTATTATTTAGCTTTATGGAAAAAAAATTAAGCTCTGCAGTTGATGACGGAAATGTCGATACACAGGAGGCTCAACTGCTCCCGTCTGGAGCCAGAGAGACTACGGCATCCTCAATTAAGGTATGTTTTGAGGCCGAAGGTAAGGGAAGGGGAAGGATATGGGAAGAGGGAGGTGGGGAAATATCTGGCTATTCAGATCTGGTAACCAAATACGGCTAAAGTCATTTCAAGTAACTTTTAAATTCTAAATGGTGGTCTTACACCAGGGCGATCTGAGAGTATCTTCCACTCTGAAACTTGCTGCTAATACGCTTTACCGGGTGTTAAGGGACGTACTTGACCTACTTTAAGCGGTGATTCCTGACGTTATTCGGAGTAAAAAGTGTGAATGAAATGTTGGTCTCTGGTAAAATTTTTCGTGTTTTTTTTCTACAAAAACATATAAAAAAATAGTATGTGTTAGACAGTTGGGGCATGTGACAATATGCGGATTTATTTTTTTATTATTTTGAAGAAAAAAAAATTAAAAAAGGTCATCGAAGAAGTCACTGGAGACAAAAATTTCATTTACATTTTTTACTCCAAATAATGTCAGGAAACACTGTTTAAAGTAAGTTAAGTACGTTCCGTAACACCCTGTATATTTTTTAAATTAATAAATTGTGATGTAACACAAATCTAAAAAATAAAATCTGGACCTTCGGATTGCTAGTCCAGGTCCACAGCCCTACTTTTAAATTTCTCCCAGATCTCCGAAATAAAGAGTTTTTCGATTTAAAAATGTTATTTTAGATGTTTGTATGGAATGCCAATTCATTAGATACAGGTGTTTAAATTGTTTATAAATGATCAAATACAAAGGACAACCAAAAACAAAACATTTAACGCAAAGTTGTTATCAGGAACGGCCGCAGGTGGAGATGTGTGTCAGCCTGACCGCAAGTCACCAATAAGGACTTGGCCAAAAATTGACCATAAATCAGCGAGAACATAGATCATAATTACCGAACGTGTTCTTAAGGAACAAAATAAGTATTATTAAGCACAAAGCAATTAATTAAAGTCTCACGTACGAAGACCTAACCTAACTTACCTAACACGCCATCTGTACCGTTCCAAGCCATATCAAGCATCTAGGCATAAATTGAAAAGCAATAATTTCCATATGAAAGATTTATTGGTGTTGCAGATTTGAATTATTATTTTTGGGTGTGAACCATCTCCCGAATGGACTCGAAGACGGTCTGTTAACCGATCGGAAAAAAATCTATTCGAACTCAACGTGGAAATGCCTGCGAGGCAAAACCATTAACGCTCTATTCGAAACAATTTATCTACAGTTTAGTAATTAGGCAAGATATTCAAAGTATTCAATACATTACCTACCTACTCTTTCCACACACGTTGGTTTTTGACGGACGGAGTACAAAAGGTCAGCTTTTTATTGTTTTCGAACGAATATTAATAATTTGCATGTTAACTTGTTTTATTCTTCTTATTTTAATTAGACACGCTTACTTACACGCAATATATTCACGATATAATGAGTACATATTTAGGAACTTGGGTTAATGACTAATTACATTCATCTAGACTTGTAAATATCTTAGTGTTTGCACTGAGATTTTTTATAGATGTAGAAACTCTTCCATAAACATTACCGAAGAATATTCTATAAAATTTATGAAACAAATTTATTTGTTGTCATGTTGAGTACTAACGAGACCGAAGATATTGAAATACAAAATATTTGCTATTATGGCCGCCCGACCGTCGGCGGACTACTACCTAATGGGTATACTTTGAATCCAGTTATACTTTGAATTTAGTTGATTTTTTTAAGGTATGCATTAGTATCTATTGGCTAACAATATAGTTTGAATACGGAAAGAATTCGTTCATTTGGTTGCTTTTTTTAAGGTGTGCAGTAGTATTGGTTAACAATATCACCGACGCGACGCACAGTGGCTGATTTTGATGATTTGGCGCGACATCGCTCTCGGCGCTCAACCATTTGGCAGTTCATTGATGTTTTTTTAAGTATTAATAAGGAATACCACTTGTTTTTTGTTCATTATTATTAGTTGAAATGTTGATAATGATTTTTAATGCTTTTATAAAAAGTATAAAGTAACTTGGGCGCTAAGTATTGTATTTTATAGATTATAATTCTTTAATAAAAATACAGTAAAAGATAATATAGTTTAAATAATTCTTAATAATAAAGATAATAAAAATTCAGTGAAAACTAAATAGATTATTATTTTGTAGATAATAATTCTTTAAAATAACAGATAATAATACAGTGACAATTAAATATTTATTATATAATTTAACACACCTAGATACAAAATGTGATTTCCAGTAGTAACCCTATATTTATAATTATTTGGGAAAAACTGTTTAGGTGATTAACGTTAACTTAGAATCATTGAAATCTCTAATAACACTGAACCTGATAAAAATCGAAGGAGAAACCCAATCATTAGGCACAACATTATTAATTGATGTACATAGCAATAATACTCGTACTTAGAATTTTCCAGACAGTGGAGAATAACAGTTTAATAATGGGGGTAATTAGCGTAATTCACACCATATACGAATATTTTAACTCCCGCTAATAATGTGTAAAAGCAAATTGATTGCATTTACGAAAATTTTATAGTCGGCACGTACTTAAAGATATATATAGGTAGGAGTTGAAGATTGGATTCTGAAAAAAAATTAACGAAAATTACAATAATTTCTTAAAAATGCAATTACTGGAGTGGCTGGCTATAGTTGGTGATGATATTTTTTTTCCATATACAAAAAAGATCCAGCAATAATATCCAATTAAAATTGGAGTGAAGACTCTTAGGTTTTTATTCCTACTCCATTAAAGTTAAAAAATTGGAAAAAAAGTTAGGAAAAAAAACTTTAACTTTGAACCAAGGCAAAAGATATAATTTATGAAAAAATACTTTTTAAAGTTATTTAAATAAAGGATGTATCAAGAATTTTTTTAAATTATTGAAAAAAATGTATATCCAATGATAAGTACACAAAAAACTTGATTCCGCATTCCTTCAAAATCACCTACAGCAGTGTAAACGTGAGCCCAGTGTATCCCTGTTCTGCGACTAATTACAGAATAATTAAGTTTCAAATTGACAGTGAGTAATTGTGAATAACTTAATATTTTTTCTAATGGTACGCAGAACTAAATATTACATTAGTTGATCTTTCTTTGACAAATCGGAGAGAAAGATTGGATTCTGAAAAAAAATTGTCGAAAATTAAGTACAATCATTTCTTAAAAATGCAATTCCTGGAGTGGCTGGCTATAGTTGGTGGTGATATTTTTTTTTCCATGTACAAAAAAGATTCAGCAATAATATCCTATTAAAATTGGAGTGAAGACTTGTGAAGGTTTTTATTCCTACTCCATTAAAGGCAAAAAATTGGAAAAAAAGTTTGGAAAAAAAAACGTAAACTTTGAACCAAGGCAACAGATATAAATTATGAAAAAAAAACATTTAAGTTATTTAAATAAAGCACGTATCTTAAAAAAATATCTTAAGTGATTTTTAAAATTACTTTTTTTATATTAAGTACACAAACAACCTGATTTCGCACGCCTTCAAACTCGCCTAGATAAAGTAGCGTAGTTGCGCGACCGAACATCTCAGTTCAGTGACTAATTGCCGAGTAAGTAAGCTTCAGATGTTATTTTTAATGTTTTTTTTAATGTCAGTGGTTAATTGAGAACACATTAGTAAAAAAAAATCATTTCGGGAACATGTCGATCTGGGGTCAACGTCGCGCCAGCGCTCAAATTTCAGCCACTGTGCGACGCAAGGAAACACAATCCTACCCAGTAAAAACTGCGGACATAATAATATTTTCCTTGTTAGTAGAATTCAGCAAAAAAAATCACCTCTCTTATATTTCATGTTGGCCATGAGAGACCAACGATGATATGGAATCAAAAAGCTTTTGTAACACAATTTAAAAATACCCTGGACAAGTGTACTAAGTGAAAATTTGCCAAATGGCAATATCGCGAGTGTAATCCAAGATGGTTAGGTTGGATGGTTTATCGTGTAAGTACGGTCACCCCAAGTGGTTGTTTGGGGACTTTGGAGCGTGGCGGACCGGATCGGGAGTGACTGGTCGAGGGAGAACTTTTGATCTTTCCAACCGTACTCTTTCAACCCATCGCCATGCACCACACTGACCCCCAGTTTCCTGCCCCATCCCTTTTACCTATTTCCTTTCCAGAACATTCTCTTATTTTTTCCCTAAAAAACTGTCTACACAGCATCCCCAATGATGACATAGGCCTAGAGATAAATCGTTTTCTGTGTGGAGCTAAGGAGAAAAATAAAAAAAACGTTATTCTCTTCAAGACCTTTGTTCACTAGGTCCTCTCCTCAAAAAAACCAGCATCCACGCAGCATCCCCAAACTAACGTAGACACCGACGAAAATTATTGTGCGGAGTTAATATTAAAAAAAGTTAAAAGACGAAAGCTAAATAATTTTTTGAGAGAAAAAAAACAAGCTTATTCGATTGTAAATCAAAATCAAGGATGGAGGATGTTGTGATGAGTGACTTGTGCATGCAGTTCCGGTGAGTTGCTTTCGGTTGTACAGACCACCTCAACCACAACCTATACATTTCAACAGACTATATGCTCGGTTGATACCTAACCTCTTAGCAAACCTAAAATAAGTTGTTTGCAGGCGAAAATCTATTGACGTTCAATCAAGATGATCGAAGAGCTTTCAACTTTTACGTAAAGGCTCTTTGAAAACCTGTCCTCGGTCCACTTGTAAGTCTAAATATAACTTTAAAAATAAATATAAAAGACGATTACCCTTCAATAGAGACTTGGCAATACATATTTATGATAATACATTGAAACATTTTAAACCTTTTTACACATAAACATAGATAACATTTGTTGGAAGAGAGTTACCAATTTACCAAGGTTTTTATGCAAATTATCTGAATTTTGCCCATCTACTTTGGCGAATTTCGAAAAACTGTAATTTCATTTTTTTTTAATTTGATGAAAATAAATTTGATAATGTTATTATCAAGTTCTGCAATTATTTTAGTATGTATTTTTGTTAATAATATTTAAAAAAATAATTTTCGAAAGCTTGAGTTATTTTCTAAATCTAGTAAACTTGCAAAATATTTGTCCATTGGTTTTATTAGAATTTAGACATTTACATGCGTTCGGTTTAAGGTCATCATTAAAGGACATTAATAAAATGAGGCACATGATATAACGTTCCTTCATAATGAAATTATATTATTTGGAACTGGGTGGGATAATTATTTAAACTAGCTGGAAAAAAACCAATAAAGTTAAGTAGGTAATTCTAACAACCCAATTTTAAAGGTAAACAATATCTTTTATTTTAGATTTTTATAGAAATCTGCATTTTCTGTTTCACATTTTTTGTTTGAGAGTCAATAATATCTTCGATGATTAAAAACGGGTAAAATTACTCTCTACGCTTCGACAAAGTATAGGCTTTATTGGTCGATGTATCTACTTCTACATCTGAGTTTGAAAAGTTCTGCGAAAAGCCCGGGCAACGCTGGGGACTTCGGCGAGTCTTATTTTAATATTAAGAAGATGGATGGCATACAGTTTTATTTTGAGATTGATGAAATTTGGCACACTTAACCTTCAAAACAAAAGGAATGGCACCATCTACGAATTCGATTTCGAAAAAGTCTGCATGAAGCCCATTATAAAATTATTTCAGGTTTTGGTCACATGAGTTTATGAGAGAGTTTGATACAATTGTGCACATCAACGTGATATAATTAAAGGGCACATTAGCTCACTTCCTGTAATATTCATTGCTCCCTAACCTCGATCGCGCGATGTGTCATTTTAGCGAGTGCGTTTCTACATCAATTCACATTATATTCATGGGGCTCCTCTAAATACATGCCAATTAATTGCACGCTCTCCAAAACGCGCATAAATAACGATTATTAGACTGGAAATGAATTTATTGCATACATCTGTCTTACGTTCAATTATTATAAATTAAAATTTTTATTTATTCATTTTGCTATCCATATTTATTAATTCTAAACTACGTTATGTGCTGTGCTCGTCTGACTTGGAAATTCTGTGTTGAGTTCAGGCGCAGTTTAAAACGGTTCCACGACTTTTCGACCCGGGACAGAATATCACCAAGCAAATATCCTACAGATAAAACATCCCCCAATCAAATATTTACTAAAACCTAACCTAAACTAACCTAATCCAACAAAAAATGGTACAAAAATAATACAGACATCCTATAAAGACAATAAATTTTTGTTCAAAAATAGTAAAATGGGACCAAAATAATAAATAATCCTGTAAAGACAATTAATTATTGTTCATAAATAGTAAAATGTGAAAAAAGGTTAGGTTAGGTTATGTTTTAGTGGATATTTTGTTGGAGGGTGTTTGGTCCGTAGGATATTTTGTCAGGGATATTTTATCGAACACGCAGTATCGTTTAAAAGGGTGACCGGCCAACTCAGAATGAAACCAACTCAGAACCACCTCGGAAAGGTCGGAGTGATGATAAAAAAATGTATTAAACAGGTTAAGTTAGGTAAGGGTTACTGGATATTTTAAAATTATTTTTTCAAAGCTTTTAATGACCTTTCTGAGGTGGTTCTGAGTTGGTTTCATTCTGAGTTGGCATGGAACCTTTAAAATATAGCATTTTATAATAAAAATGCAAATAACAACTCAATATTAGATTCAAAATAACAGATAATCATCATCGCATCATTGGAAATGCATACTTTAAAGTGGTGGCGCATTTTAAAAAATAAACAGTTTATAACACAAATACTAATAACGACAAAAAATACGATTAAAGTAAAAAATAAACAATCACATCGTGCCGTTGGAAATGCATACTTATAAAACAGTTTTGATTTAATGTTAGATCTGTTTTGGCTGATGATGCAAGACTTGATGTCGGATTTATATTTTAAAAAAGTTGCGTTTTGTCGAATAACCAGTAGAAGTGCATTGTATAGGTTTGTTGCAAAGTCCGTAAGATTTAAGTCTCTTCGTTAACAGGGGCCTCAGCATGGGTAAGCTACACAGCGAGGCCAACATTACTGGATTGCACTATGAAATGTAAAATATTGTATCAAAATAAATAATAAAAAATGTGATCCGTTGCAAATAGTAACGCCTCGAAGAAAGGGGAAAAGGGGTATTATTTTTGATCTCTAGCCAGAGATTGTGGATGAAAAATTCAGAAGCACAACACAAGGCATCGTATAATCACCAAACTATTCAATGGCGTTGTAATAATTGGATCCTTTTCGCACCAAGCCAATAGATGATTGGGGCACATTAGGCCAACAGTAGGGTTAAATTGTCTGGAAAATCATCGGCGGTAATTCGTTCGCTCCCAATGCCCGTCACTTTCCGTGATTACTGGTGCTAATACGTACACACCGATACAACATAAATAAGTAACGTTTGCATTATTCCTACGAATGAATCAATGATTTTTTAATAGAATAGAAATGATCAACCAACAGGCCATAGTGAATAATGAAACCATGGTGATCGATTGTTGTTTTTATTGTTGATGATTTTAGAAATAAATGCATCATACGTCGCCACTGATCACTGCCACACATCGCGTCGTGCGTGTCGCGTAACCTACTAGGCTGTATCCAATGGCGAAGTATGATGGTAAATGTACATTTTTTGGTTTTTGATTGATAAAAATTATCATCGGAAAGCAAAACGACATCGTATTCCACAAGTGTTCAGAATCATATGTAATGATCATTACCATTTCAATTTGGGAGGCGGAAATGGGTACCTCCGCCCCGGGAACCTTTATTGGATAACCATCACCTCTGCCATAGGTCACCACAAGTGGTTCGCTACGTTTGATGTTTTAGCAGGGGTGCCCGGGTTCATGGGGTGAGGTTTGTCTAGGTCTTGGAGGCATATGACCGGGACACACTGAACCCCAGATTCCTACCCACCCCTTAAACCATTTTCGTTCCCAGAACTTTCCTTAAAAAAACCCTTCACACAGCATCCCTAAAGATGACATAGGTCCTGATGGAATTTTTTTTCCTGAGAATCTCCTGTATAAAAAAAAACTTGTAATATTGTGTAAATGTAGAAACTAAACCTATTCTTTGTAATCTTATCGTGAAGCCAAAATCAAAATATTTTTGTGGATTAGTGAGATGTCTATGCGATGCTAAACCATTCATCCGATTACGATGACACTTTAGGAATTTGATGTGCATAGGCCCGCGATGATGTCTATATAAAATAATGAGCTCTGGTGTCATGAAATTATGCGTTGCTAACCATTCATCCGATAGCTATGAAACTTTGGGGATTTGATGTGTGCATGTCCGCGATGGTTGCTATATATACTGGGGAGCTCTGGCATTATGAAATTTGTATAAAGAAATTTCAGTACGTGGCACGCGAGCTGTTTCAAAACTGAATGTACCGGGACTGAATGAGAGGGAAGTGAGGAGAGAGAAGGCGGAGTGGAAACGCGTAAGAGGAAGGGGACGCGGGAGAGGAAGGGAAGGCGGAAAGGACACGCAGGGGAATCAATTTTTTTTAAGTGGCATAGCAAAGTATGCCGGGAAGTCGCTAATAATTAAATATTTCATTCCTCGAATGACGTCGTACTTTTAAATTCAAAACTGATTCCATGGAACGTTTTAGAGAGAAGTATAAAGGTTGTCTTGAAAACAATACTACTCACTTTCTACGAATAATATAAACGCTTCAGTCTAAATCTAACATCGTTGTTGGAATTTCTTTGACAATTCTAGATGCAATTTTGCAGCGGAAGGCAAACTTTTGTGCGCAAAACACGTCACAAATACTTATAACGTGTGGTTCAGCCAAGTGGAACACGAACTAGTTTGACACATGTTTGTAGGGCTGCCACACAGGGGTTTCCGAAGGTTTCCGGAATCCTGTTTAAAGGACCATTCGTAAACTTTTGCTTTCCAGCATTTAGTACAAGCCATTTCATAGCCAGTTATTTAGTATAATTTTTGGTGTTATAAGCACCTATCTATCCGCGTATTGGAAGGTTTTTCTTTAATATGTTTTGTTAATGAAGTTAGATAATAATACCTACTAAGTTAAAATCTACAGGGTAGGTATCCTCAAAAACCTATCACATATTTACTTATTTAATTTTCTAGGTGGATACTTAAAAAGATATCATTTTGAAAAGTAGGTAAGTCGCAACAGTATTGGAATAAAACAAAAAAAATATTTAAAGATTATTCTGAAATTTTGAACAGCTCGGTTCAAGAATTTTCAAAAATACAAATTTATTTTGTGTGTCTGCCTGTTTATCTCTGGCTTAATGAACTCGAATTTGCTTTGATTTCAAGTGTCATTTTTAGAATTGGAACTGATTATGTAAAGATTTCATATAAGCGTTAGAGTAGGTAACCATTACTCTATCATCCATTGATGATATTTAAAAAGATATTTAAAAAGAAAATTAGATTGATAGTCGTTTTCAAAATTGGAACTGACGTGTCAAGAATCGGACTACACTTTGATTTTTTACCTGCTTACTTTACAGTAGGTATAATAATATTATATTAATTATTTTATTTAACTTTTGAGGCCAAAAAGCTAAGGTCATAGAGATCTGGCAGTCTTAGTCCCAAATGTGTTAGTATCCAAAAAGTTCAGTGTATTTGTATCAAGTGTATTTGCAGTGTTAAACTATACTCTTCTTCCTTTCCTGTAAAAGACTTTCCTATTATCATCCTCAAACATGACATGAGACATGACACTCCTGTGTGAAGCTTATTTTAAAAAAAACAGAGTGTGCAATAAACACAAAGTAGATTTAAAACCTTCAGAAAACTAAAGTAGACAACAGTGGGGAGGCTACGAAGCATTATACTATTAGCAAACCGATTAGACTATATCATTCTCTCGCAGGCTAAATCCTAAAAATGTGCGTGTGTGTCCATTTTTAGCGTCGCTATTTTTAGTTTCATCGAGTTTAAAATCACAACGAAGCTTAAGATCTTTTCACTTCAAAATACACCCGGGTTGCCGGTAATGAAATTTAAAAATAAATTATATTAATTTTATAAAATTTTGTCTTCCCTGCACTGATACAACAATAACAATATAAGCATTGTTACGTTACCAACTCCAGTCTCTTAGCCATAAAATGCGCAATTTTCCCTTAGAAAAGATTGCGCGATGACATTTACACAAATAACCGTCGAGAGTAAGAAGCGGTTGAAGGTTTAACAATGGAGGAGAAACCACAGTAACACTACTTTACTCGTTTCCTGTCCGTTAAATTCACATCGTGCTCAGATTGGACTTTATTAAATTCACATCAAGTACCTTGTTAATATTTGTTAGAGATTGGGAAACTAACCAATTGTTAAGAAGTAATGTTTGACATAGTGTGTCATCGTCAGGTACTTAAGTTTTAGGTACCTACCGTTTCCCATTCAATAACGGACAGAAAAAAAATAGGCACGGGTTTTTAGTGACCCGACAACTGAGAATCATGCAACTTTTTTTTTTTTTTTGTTATTTATTAAGTTAAAAGACATACAAATTTCGCTTTGTTAACTTAAGTGTACATTGATAGGAACAAAAATAATATATATATATTAATAATTATGGTTTACTACCTAAGTAACATATTTTTCTTAAGTAAGAGCATTTTGGTTTTGCTCATTGATCTTGAGGGCAAACAGTTTTTTCTTAAATATATTTATTCTATTTACGGTTGTCAGGCTATCAGGAAGGAGATTATAAATGTGTACACCCTCATGTTTCTTTTACCACACTCTGTCTTTGCTGAATTTGTATATAATTTATTATGTTGTCTTGTGTGGTGGTCATGTACCTACTTGTGATGTTTTCATAAATGAAGTATTTGTGTGTATGAAGCCATTTTGGATTTTGTGAATTAATAGGCATATGTTGTATTGGTACAGTTTTCTAATTTTAAGTAAGTTAGTTTCTTGGTATACTCTTTTGGTGGGGGTATCTGGTCTAACTTAAATAACTTAAGTAACTTCAATACCTCCTTTGAAAATTAAAAGTGGTTACGTTAAATGAGATTATGGGCTATTTTTTTAATTTTTGAAGTAAAACTTCTTTACGCACGCTCGACTTGGGGGGTAAGCTGGTGAATGCGTTACGAAAAGTGCGATACGAACGGTAATACAATCGATGCGAACGGTGATCGATGCGAACGGTGATCGGGCGAAGCGTACATACTGTACAACTATGGTAAGGCGTACATACTAACCCAAGGTCATAGGTCACCTCAAGATCGTAGGTCACCCCAAGGTCGTAGGTCACCCCAAGGTCGTAGGTCACCCCAAGGTCGTAAGCCACCCCAGGGTGATAGGTCACCCCATGGTCATATGTAACCATAATGTCACAGGTATGTTCTTTTATAAGTTAGTGAAGTTTTACTTCAGTCGTGTGGTCTAAAGCACACTCGTTTTTTTTAAAGTGAAAACTTCTTAAACGCCCGCGCCGTTGTGATTTGAAACTGCATGAAACGGAAGCGAGCGATATAGCGATAAAAAGAGACAAACACAACACAACCATCCACAGAATTTAGTCTGCGAGAGAATGATACAGCATAAAATATCAATTTTATTAACTGCTACACGGTTCCAATATAATACGATAAATCCACGGTCCCACGCAAGTCCCACTTGGTGTAGTGCAAAGATATATTTAAATACAAAAGAGATATGCTATGATGACCGCGCGACTCTCGCCGAACTACGGCCTGAAGCGCGTAGTTTGCATACAAAAAGAATTTGTTCATTCTTGAGTTTGGCGTTCGTTTAGTTAATTCGTTAATTATTCGTTCGTTTAGTTTATTCGTTAATTCGTAAACAACATCGGCGACACCCGGAAGCGCAGTCTCACCTAGTAAAAACAGCGGATAGCACATCTCCTTATATTTCAATATCTTTGGTGTAGTGGTATAAAGAGCCTGACGAATTTTCGCAGACATTTTTTCAGCCTTCATTCAAATATATGAAAGAAAACCAAGCCCCATAACTCGTGCCGCTAGTAATATATGGGAATTGTAGAATGTATGGGAAATCAGAAGTTAGAAGTATTTTAACTAATACATCATTTGGTCTGATATTTTAGTTAAAATACCTTTATAAAAGTTATTAGTGTAAAAAACACTTATCCGACCAGTACTCATATACGCAGCTGAGACTTGGGTACTAACTAAGAGGAATGACGTTTTTGAAAGGTAAATTTTAAGGCGTATCTTCGGACCGGTTTTAGAAAATGGATTTTGGCGCAAACGTTACAACAATGAACTATACATATACTCAGTCTAAGGATCTAAACGTTAGAAAATTTATAAAACTGTGAAGACTTCGGTGGCTAGGTCATGTAGAGAGAATGACCGAGCATCAAGCACCAAAGTCCCTGCTGAACTCAAGACCGATAGGGCGAACGAGCCAGGGAAGACCAAGACTAAGATGGAGCGACAACGTCCTCAAAGATATATCTACCTTGGAACTTCTAAGCTGGAGAGATCTGGCACAAAACCGAGATGAGTAGTGGAAGACTCTTGAGGAGGCCAAGATCCACCAGGGGTTTTAGAGCCAAGAGTGATGATGATGATGACATCATTTGGTCTGACTAACTTGATCAATATCTACGTAGAAACTTATTTAGCCGTAATAATACCTGCATAAGTTTAGTTCAAGTGTTTTCGAACTCCGTTTTCAATATTAATCTATAAATAAATATATGAATATCTTACGAGGGCTTTCTTCAACAATGAATTGAAACACGAGGCAACCAGTGGTATCGAATATTCATAACCTTAGCCTTGTCTATTAAAACTATGTTTATTTGAGAAGTTGCTTGCTCCGAACGCAATAATAGTTCACAGGAGAGGAGATGTTGTGGTTACCTTTCAAACCATTTCTCATAGGAAAACGTTGTATTGCTAAATAAAATTATTTCAAGTGCTACGTGGTTGCGAAAAATATAAAGATCTAGTAATTTAAATTTCTATTTTGGTGTTTCTTCAAAGGCAACATAATAATCACGAAAACTCAAGATTTCTAATTGAAGGACTTCTCTTTAATTTTAATACAATTAAAGTAGCCGTGGTAGAATAATAAATTCACAAGATATATTTAATTTTGTAAAAGCTTATTCGTAGTGAAAACGCATTTTAACATGAATTTAAAATTTAGGTAAAATCTTTATGACGACTTAGTTTCAGGTACTTGTGATCGGATTGGTATCACCCTCACTGGGCATCTTCAGATTGGCACATTTTTTATTTACTCTGGATTTACGATTGTAGAGTGAGAGTAGATCTAGTACTCGTAATAATAACTCATTTTAATAAACCGGAGCTTTGCAAACAAAATTTAAAGAGCTAATAGATGATAATAATAGAATGAAATATTTCAAACACCAAAATTATTATGAATCAAAAACAAATAATTTTGTTGATAGTTTTGAAAACATATATAGATACACAAATATATATTTTTTAAATTCTGTTTTTATTGGATGTCTACGAACGAATTGTAACTAGTAGAAAGGCAGGTTCAGAAGAACAAACATTTTTTTTCGGAAAATAGTTCAAATCAATACTCACGCCTCGAACGGGGCGCACTTTCTTTAAACTTACCTACCTCTTTTTATCATAAACTCGTAACTAGCGAGTACCCGACATGCGTTGCAATACCACTCAAAGAAAGAAAATTTTTATTCTTTCTTTGAGTGGCAGTGCAACATTTTAAGTTTTAGTTTATTGATGTGCTTTTAGACACACAATATTTTTTCGCTTTTCCGTCTGGTGCGTACACCAATAAATCAGAAGGATTTGTAAAAGCCCTCTGGGCGTTGAATAAATAAGTAAAATAAAATAAAATAAAATATACGTGAGCAGGTCCCATACTGCTGTCCGAAATTTAAAATTTACTCTGCCATAGTTTACCCCGAGTGGTTCGCTACGTTAGGTGACTCGGCAGGGGTGCCCGGGGTCATGAGGTGAGGTTTATACATCATCCTTAAACATGACATGGGCCCTGACGGAAATTATTTTACTCAGGGCCTCCTGTGTGCAATTAATAAAAAACGAATAGAAAATATACATATTATCCAGAAATATAGATTAACCTACTGATTAATCTACAGTTTGATAATGTCTTCAGAGGGTGAAACAGCTGTAACGCATAATAATGCCGAATTACAAAGCAGAACTTGTTTATAATAAACTGTTTTTATACAAATAATAATATTATTGAATTTATAAAATAAATAAAAAATTAGATGGAGTTCTACAAAATAAACTTAATAACAATAAATAGATTAATCTACACGTGCCTAGTATACTAGGAACGTATAGATAAATTAATTGGGTATTACGAATGTAGTGTACGTGCGTAAATATAGGCGGTTTAGAGGTTAAGTAAACCGGAATGTTTATTCAGAAATGTATAATATGGAGTTAAAATGAAATGTAATGTGAAAGGACATAATAATTTGATTTGTATTTGAAGTCTTTTAGGCACAAAATCACTCTCAGCTCAACAGGAGTAAAGAATGTTATTTTAAAATAACGGACATAAAATATTTTTTTGTAGTATCGTCAATATATTAGGTCCTTACATATGAAATTGGCGTTATGCCGTACTGGCAACTTTGATCTCAAATATCTTCTCTTTGGTTAGGAATTCCAAATTAAAATTTGTACAGCTATTTACTCATGTATTTGTGTTTCGAAAATTATAATTCATTTGTTTTTTCCTTAATTGTTTTTTTTCTTTGCGTCACTTAGTTTACAAAATGGAAAACTTGAAATATCGCGTTATTTACGAGTACGAGTTCCACCGTGGCACCAGGGCTGCAGAAACGGCTCAAAGGATTAATGGTGTGTATGGCGACGGTGCCGCAAAAGAAAACACAGTGCGTTTTTGGTTCCAACGTTTTCGTTCTGGAAATTTCGAACTGCAGAACAGGCCCCGTGGACGGTCGGAGACCAAAGTTTATAATGAAGAATTGAAGGCTATTGTGGAAGCGGATCCATCGCAAACCACGTTCGAGTTAGCTGCAGGCTGCGATGTTAGTGATAAAACTGTTTTAATCCACTTGAAGCAAATTGGGAAGGAGAAAAAGCTCCCATACAAAACTCCCATAAGATCCCATACAAAGTTCCTCCCATACAAAACGCCAATTTCATATGTAAGGACCTAATACTTCACTTCATCGTGTGTTTTCCATAATATTTCAAAAACATTGACAGCTACAAAACTAAGCTGTTATCGTATGATGTCATATAGTGATACAATATTATAAAGATACACAATGTGACCCGTCTTTATCTTTATTCCACCCGTTGCCGACGATTTGGGATAATGTAATGTAGGTAAAATGCATGGAGGCGAGAAACCCGCAACTCACAACTCGCTGAGGAACAACGTATCGATAAAACAGTTATTGAGCGTGATGATGGGTTAGCTGGGATGCTGTATCGGAGCTATAGGGCACTTACAACTCTCGCGGTTCAGAGGAGGAACATAGAAACTTACTCAAATTTTATATAAATTTATTAAAAATAAATATATCAAAATTATTTTTTTTGTTTTTGTAGAATTTTAACTCATTGATGAATAATGATACTATTCTCATAGTTGTTATTTTACAATACGGCCGCTAGTCGACGAATTTGTTTTCTCAAAGTGAACCCTATGCCGTCCACCGAAGAACTACTGAATACGCCACACCCATTTTCAGTCAGACCTCCCCCGGCCGTAGCGGGGAACAGACGTTAGGCAACGCGTGGCTTGATTTCGTGAAATCAACTTTAAATTTTCGTGTTATTACAATTAACAATCCGTAAAAAAGGAGTTAATGTATTTTACAGGTTTTTACGAAATCACCCTGTAATTTTTTTTTTCAAATACCTTTTACAACCTATCCAAAAGCTTTTTTTCAAAAGTGTTTTCAAACTTCTCCCTTAAAGGGACGTGAATTCCGCTGGACTATTGGATCGCCTTAACCTCTCCACGCAGGCAAGCGTTTTAGTCTTTGTCTTCTTAAATGTATGGAACCTACATCAGCATAACTTACCGTTACTAAGTCCAAGATCCAGTTTCCAAGACAACACGCCAACATTTCTGTATTAGGTATTTGATATACGATATATTTCCGCGTGAAAAAGTTTGCAAATGGTTTAAATATTCCCAATTACTAACTTAACATATGAAATAACCCTTTGGATATATATTTGGCCGTATTTGGATTAAAGTCCTTTCATTCAAAATACAGAATATAAACTTTCTTTATAACCAGTATCTCGCGAATGAGAATATATCTATTGCAGCTTTTTTGTTGAACATCCCAGTTCGTTCTGCCAGAGCGTTGTGGAGGAGGAGACTCTTGACTATGTTTTCTTTAATAATTGTAAAAATCATTCTTCCTTAAAAGACTTACATCATTTGCTTATTAAAATCACCCACCATTTTCTCATTTGTATTCCGTATTTGCTGTCTCGCAACAATTCTCGCGTTTTTCAGTTCCTTAGGTATAAGTTCATAAATATGAATGACTGCAATATTTGGTATGTCCCTTTATAGATTATTTTCAAAATTATAAACATCTAGCTTAACTTTTACAACACAAAGTACTATTTTTAGGTTGAATGGCCTGATTAAAAAAAAAAAACCTATTTCGTTGAGTGAGCGTAGAAAAAGTTCCGATTTAACACGACCATTTTGCATATGTTTTCCATTTCACGATTGTTGCCGTTTTAAAGGTTAGTTAAAGTTTTTTTTTTCAAACGTGAAAAGAGTCTGCTTACTTGGTCTTTCTTTTTCGCATTTAAGTTAAAAAATGTTTTAAAAAATAATTGTCATTGAGTGTGGTAGTTGAAAAACCTGTAAAAATTATTATCCTATTATCCTGGATACAAAAAAAATAATAAATAAAGAAAAAAAAATAATGATAATTATGTTTTTTCTAGTTACTTTAGTACTAACCTCTTACAAATCTTGTGATTTCAGAGGAAATTTTGGATTGGATTTATTAAACAAGAGAAAAATAGATACATGTGTTTTTGTACAGGAGGTCTACTGTTCATAAATCTACTAGTTAATAGGGACTAATAAACACGAAAAATAGAGCACCGCAAAGTATTATCATCGGAGGGCGTTTTAAATTGAGAAAATCATCTTTACCCGATAATAGTTTTTAAATTATGCCTTTTTAATAAACATGTAAACATCTGGTAACATTTAATGATGCAAGTGTCGGGAATGGCTGCAATTACCGCCTCCATCGTCCACATTTCAGTATTATTTGGTATAAAATCAGGTATAATCATGATTTGCAACATTGTATTCAATGGCTTTTGATCTGAACGTTGCGAACAACTGGTGATTACCATACCCCACCGCGCCATCAACTGTTCACTTGGTGTTTCCCTAACAAGAACGTACATAGGTATCTTCCAAATAGGAAGGGGTACGCAACCAGTGGTTGGCATATTAAATATTTATGATGCAGATAATTTTGAAATCGGAAGAAAAATAAGTACAATATTTTCATCAAAACAGGCGTTTAATCCTATAGCCATTTATTTTCGGGTAAACGACGGTTAGTTAGTTGCTCTTTTGTATATTTCTCGTTTATCTTTACACAGTGTCACATCAATTTGGGAGGCGGGTATATGTACCGCCGCCCCGGGAACTATTGACTTAACTTAAACGCCCAACGTTTAAGTTGAGTCAACGCCCTAAAGTTTAAGTTTAGACTTACGGAATTCAATACTTCATTTGCGTGAAAGCACTATGAAACAATACAATACTTCTGCCGTAGGTCACCTCAAGTGGTTCGCTACGTTTGGTGACTTAGCAGGGGTGTCCGGATTCAAGGGGTGAGGCTTGTCTAGGTCTTAACTGGCCGGATCAGTTAAGACTGGACTCCGGAAACTCTCGACCCATTTTCGTGCACCGCAGTGGGAGGGATGGATTCATACGTCCGTCGCTCCTGGACACAATGACCTCCAGATTCCTACCCGCCCTTTATACCCTTTTTCATCCCATAACGTCCTGCCCCTCATTTCCATAAAAATACCCTCCACACAGCATCCCCAAAGATGACAAAGGCAAAAAGCAAAAGGCTTAAGCTATTTACAGTAATCAACGTTACAGACAATTTTAGAGTGTCAGTAATCAGCTCAGATGAGATGATATGATGAAGCGCGTGTTTACTGTTTACGTATGTAAAGTTGATACCGTCAATCACCTTAGTGTCGGTATTACAGTGTAATAATAACATTAAATAAATGTGGTTTTCAGCGTTTAGTTTTACTGTAGCTGTCAAGTGTCAGCAAAATATACCAAAAATAAATATCGATAATGCTTTTGGCTGTGCAAATTTCAAATCACATCTATTTGAAACTGGATAAAAACTCTTCTCGACAGATGCATAAAATTTCACTGCCTGTCCATTTCAAGGAGGTTCTCCTACTCTGTATTATCTTACCTACATAAATTTAGGTATCTCTCGGTTATATCTCGTTTGTCTTTACACGACGTCAGGGGTAATCATGATATGATGGAGCGAACCGGCCACGCGGTTAACCTTTGCCAAGCGGTGATGTTTATTGGTTTTGAAAGTGTCGCTTTTTAATAAATAATCATACTTTATAAGCTGGGTGTCTTGATCGGTTTACTTTTCACCGTGAAAGATGGTTAGGAAATTCAGTTTATATTATGTTAGTAAGTGTAGGGATTGGTGTTGTTGGAAAATAAAATGTGCTTGGATACATTTTAAAGTTAATATTTTACCTAGGGATATATATTGTGAAATCAAATTAGTATAAAAAAATATCCTTCAAATAATGCGAAGGATCGTGAAATTTCGTATCTGTATTAAAATATTAGGTTAAATAGGTTAGGTTAAATATAATACAATTTAAAACTTGCAACTTGAGATGAAAAAAAAAAAGTTTTTTATCCAGGTATTACAAACAGTATAGTATGTCGTACACAGTCGATTCAGAAAGCAGCAACTTTTGTAATTCGGTTTCGAATTCAAGAATTTGTCAAAGAATGGCGCCACTTACGTTAGCAGATCGGATGTGCACCCCCTGTGTATAAGTACTACGGATTTGTAGAATTTGAGTACATATCTCTCCGGATATGGAAAGATTGACGGTAATACTTAGAGTTGTGAATAATAGTATCACGCGTCTATATATTACATATGACTTCATTACCTTTTGCGGTTACTTTGTCCCGGTGACTAGCTGTCACTGGATAATAATGGATCAGAGGAACCGCCTATTTTTGGAACCCGTTCCTATCAGATTTATAAAATGGTCACCAAAACTCAAACTGGGCCAAGCCGAACCAAAACCGCCCACAGGGCCTAGCAGAAAAATCCCGCGGAGCCGGTTTTTATATGTATGCATTATTATTTTTATTATAAGTACTCGTTATGACGAAATTCAACCAATAACTGACAGTTTTAAAAAGAAAAAAAATCATCTGATAATATTTAAAATAAATTCTCAGTGTTATACATGGAAAATATTGCTTGTGCAATGAGTAGCAGAGGAATTAAACTCACAACGCCTCAGTGAGATTGGCGCATTTGTCCCCTCCTCTATTGACCAGTCAAACTAACCCATGATGAGTTCTGAATGACTTTCTGAAGCACCTACAGAAATAAATAAAATTTTCAGTTAAAAATTACTTGGGTGCACAATTAACTTTGCAATAAGTAGTGAATTCGATATTTTCAAGTTCTATGTACCTATACAAATTGTATTATTAATTGTCAATAAAATTCTCATGATTTCTCTTAATGTGCGCTCTGTGAGAGGGTCATCTATGTGTGTCAAAACGAATACATATTTGAGTATACCACAATAATTCCAATCGTACAATCGTGATGAAAAATGCGTGTCAGTAAATATTTACTATTTCCGAATATGATTATAGATATATCATGGTTTGATTGTAAAAACGTGCCTGGTAGTGTTAGCTGTATGGCATTATAAACAACGGTACCCACAAACTATATTATTTAAATTTGAAAATCAATAATCGGGCGGTTCTGTTGTTGTTTTTTTGTATTTAATTATTTCCGTTGTGGAATGTATTGTTGATAACTGTATAGCGTACAGCTGCCTATCATTATTTCGATCAATGCTGAGACAAGTAAAGATTTAACAAATCAACAAAAAAATGCTGTCTTGTGATGTTATCTATTCCAAGATCTTCTTCGCGCAGGTTTTAAGGCTCCTTTATAAGCGTTAAAAAAGAAGGAGAGATATGTAAATACGAATGTTAGAGGGAGCGAGCTAATATTAAAAACGATAATATTTAAGCGAAAATTGTGAAAATTTTTAATAAAACTCAAATTGTCTTATTTTAAAACACGGTGAATTTTTTCATATAACTTGTAAAATATCTGAAAAAACGGTTTTTACAATAACTTTCGGAGCATATTTTGCGATTTTTTTGTATCGAGGGAATTTCATATAATTGCCGTTTCGGCATGGGGAATGAATAGATAATTTCATATTTATTTTTAAGAGCTTTAAAAAATAAAGTGTTCAAGGAAAATATGTAATAAATCGTTGGAAATTCGAGAAGCCAAGCCTAAAGGTTCCGTTACAAGCGTTAAAAAAAAGAAAAATATTTTCAAAGATTTTTTGTTATATGAATACCGCACAGGAGTCCCAACTGCTCCCGTCTGAAGCCAGTGAGACTATGACATCCCCAATTGGGTATGTTGTGAGGCTGAAGGTAGTGGGGAGGGAAGGAGATAGGGAGGAGGAAGGTGTGGAAGTACCTGGCTATTCAGATCTGGTCACCAAACACGGCTAACGCCTAATTCTGGTGGTCTTACACCCGGGTGATACTGAGAGTTTCTTCCACTCTGGAACGTGCCGCAAATATTCTATATATTATTTTAAATGAATAAAATGTGAAATAACACAAATTAATAAAATAAAATTTATTTGCCACGCCGGGATTCGATCCCGCGAACTTCGGTGTGCGAGTCAAGAGCCTTACCGCTGGACTACGCCGGTCGTCACCGGCTCATTGAAAGATGGTTTGAAAGGGAGATCAAATCTATGTAAATACGAATGATAGAAGAAGCGCGTTAATATTAAAGTGATTATAATAAATTAGTAGGCGAAAGCGAAAATATTTAATAAAACATGACTTTTTTTTAATTATAGCCCAAATCTGTCGACATCTGAGCATTTAAGAAACAGTGTAGGTATGTGTGTTTTTTTTATAACAATCAAATTTTATGAGCACACTTTATGATTTTTTACTACTGAGATAATTTCATATTTCAACTCGTCATTGTCAACTTCCAAACGAGTTTCCAAAAGAATCGAACAACTTGAATTTTTGACACCTTTTCAAATATAAATATTAAAATGTACAAATATTTTCGCTACTTAGGTACATAAGGAATATTATTGCATTTACAATTGGTGACGTTTTGCAAACTGCATAAAAATACCCTTTACACGCAATTAGACATATTTGATCATTTAGGAGCTGAGTGTATAAATGCATCGTGTACCCTGCCAAGCGTCACAGGTTCAATCCTCTGCTGGCTCTGTATGTACTCCATCAATGCACAAACAATATTTTCCGCTTTTGATGATGGCAGATTTGGTTTTTAAATATTTTCAGATTTTTCGTTACATGCGAAATATCTTTTTAGAAAAAACAACATTATTGAAGTAGTTTTGTAGATACCTAAAACAGTAATATTCGCGCAAAAGGTATCTAAGAGAAGCCTTGGGGCACCACCTGTTCAGTCTTCATTGCAAAGTGGTCTCATCATATGTCTTTGATTCGTGAGGTAGTGAATTCGATTAATTTGAAAATGTAATATTAAAAAAACTTTTTTCACGCATAACAAGAGTGCTGGGTATCTATGTGAACGAGCAATAAGTCAGCCGAGCAGTGTACGTAGTTAGTAGGATGAAGGCTGGACAGATTTAATACTGCACCTAATCAACGCCCGGAGCGCCTTACTCCAATTGTACCTTAATAAGACCGTGCCTACGTGCAGGCTCATCTCTTAACCCCTAGTCTGCCAAGAAATCCACCATGAATTGGCTAGAAGCTTACCGCACTTGCCTTGATTTTGAACCTTAAACAAAACTCTCAGTGTGCTAAAATATATTTAATTCGATCGACAAGGAAATAGTGAATATTTTTTTAATTTTCATTTTTTAAATTTTTTTATTTTAGCGACAATGTAAAATAATTGTACATTCAAAATATAATGGCGAAATTAAGCATAAAATATTGTAATTCTTAGTTCTCCTCACTAGGGGGTCCTGGGCCGAGGCGGACTAACGTTATTTAAATATAGTTTATTTGTTTTCTATGTCGTTTTTGGTGTCTTCATTAGGGTTTTTTCATTGACCTCTTTCAGCCATATTTTTATTATTGATTTGTATTCATTAGAATTTTTTATTAGTTTTAATTTTGTGGAAGGGTGTTATGTAGGTAGTTTTGTTGCAAAGTATGTATAGTTTCTTTGTTCGAATATGGTTTTATATCTTGGAATATTTTTTAAATAATTTTTATTCGATCTAGTGTTATGCATACACGGTCCAGTAGAGGATTCATTATTTTTGAAGAGCTTCAATAATATATTTTTGGCATATATTTGCTGTACATTTGGTACATCAAAGCTATTGAAAATTTCAATTTAAGGCGTTCTAATTGGTACTTTTAATATGGTTTTTATAATTCCTTTTTTAATTGTATTCAGGTTGTGTTGGTACGTATGTGTAGCAGATCCCCATCCTATGATTCCATATTCAATTCGAGAATATCAGCTTGTTGCTTTATCTGTAAAATAGCGCGTCAAAAATTTCATTTCAAATAATATATCATAATTGCAAATTTCAATAATACTGTGGTTATTTACAGAAAAGCCTTACATGACTTATTTTGAGACCGCTTGTTTGGCTGGAAAATATAATAATATCTACTCAAAAATATTTTCGTGTGTCTTCATTATTTTTTTTTTGTAACATTAGAGAGAAAAAACACCTCTATGAGTATACATAGGTAGCTATCCTGGTGAAATCACAATCGAGAGATATACATACAAAAAATTGTACATGTAGAAACACATTATCTGGTAAGATGGTACAATTAAGAAGAAAAAAAAGTTTTTACTAAAAACAAGTAAGTTATTACGAAAATAGTGTCAACCGGCGTACTTACGTTCGCCGTATTCCAGGGGTTAATGACGAGATAATTGCAAAACCGCTAGCTTTTGGTAGGTGCATAGACGCTTGTGGAATAAAAGAAATAGCTGTATCGATTTCCAATGAATATAATATCATTCATTAATCATAACGCATAATACGTCGCGGTCAAATTATTAACATTCTTCCTACTTTAGAATGTGGCCAATTGCTTTCATCAATATCTGTTACATGTGATTATTTTCGTAAGGTGTATCGAAGGTACGTTGATTTTATATGAGTGTCAATAAGAATTTTTATAATATAATCTACCAACCGATTCAAATAGTATTTTTCTTTTCGTCCATCAGTATTAATTGAATTAAACTTGCTATTACCAATGAATAGATGTGCAAGTCGTCATCAATGGCTCAATGACAGTTGATCCGTGGACAATTGGTCAACCGGCGTACTTATATACAATGTGCAGTCGCTTTAGGGAAAATACGTTATACCTAATTACACAAAATATAAATAAGTGACTCAGTAGGGATGTGCAGAGAGGATGTACCGCCAATTAACAAAAGAATAAAACATATTTTCATTCAAATGCATCAAGGAAAAATCCGCCTCTCTATTTATTGTTTGTACCAGCGCATAAGTATAATAAAATCGACACTGTGTATGAATTCCTCTGACCTTCATACCAACTTATTATTAAGGGTTATTTTTGAAGTCGATCAGAATATCTTTTACTTTTGAAATTGGTAAAAAATTATAATTTTATAGTAAATATTATTTCGGGGTATCAATCGTCGGGGGAACAATTGTCGGGGGATTAATTGTCAGGTCGCCGTTATCAATATTGACGACTACTAATATGGCGAATTGGAATATATAGGTTATGTTTACGGTGGTGCCGAAAATTCTTAGGACTCAGGACAGGTAGGAAAATGGCGAATCTACATCGAATTTGGAGTCAATTTTGAAGAATAACTTTATTGATTTGAGCTTTTTTTCGAATAAATGTGGAATATTTAGTTCAAATTAGAAAAAAATCGATTGCTGTGTAATTAAAATAACAGCTTTTTGATGTGTTTTAAAACGCTCCAAAATGGAAAAAAGCAGTTAAATAAAAAAAGAAAAAAGACATTTAAGGGGTCTCTGTGTGATGTGTATGTATTCACCAGTTTCCCACTTGTGCTGTGAGTTTCCAGATACAGAGTATATATGATATTATTATATATTTTCTAATTATAAAATATAGTAATTTATTTAATATGGAGATATTTTTTCTAGTACCTATGTACTAACTAATAACCATGTTTTTAGCAGCAGTAAAAATTTAAAGAAGTAAATGATTTTTCGCTGTAATATTTAGATATAGTTTGATTTTGAGTCGCTCCGAACAGTATGGCGAAAACATAAATGCATTTAAAAAGTCCCACAACATCAATCGCCAATAAAAATTTCGCAACCAAAAAAATTCTAACCAATTCTTATTTAGAGAATGATTTAATTATTTTTTTCGTTTTCATCGACACCTTATTGATTGAATTTGTACAAGAGAATGGTGCTGACATCAAAACTAAACAAAGTGATAGATAATTTTGAAGAATACTGATCTACGTAACTAGTAGTTTTATTCTACTACGGCCATTAATTATTAATATACCTTCTCTGAAATACAACGCCTCTAAAAATTCACTGGGTATATAAGATAAGAATTTGGGCGTGTTTCACAAGGAATTCTAGAACAGTAAACAAACGCAATTTAGAGCCAAATTGTGTCGAGTCACTACTACCGTTTTTGTGTGGTGTATCCCGCGCAGGAACAAAACGGAGGTGAAAAAAAGCATAGAAAAAGCCGGCTTGTTAATGAACTCTCTTTGGACCTGCCCTGCATATTTTACGGGCACATTGTTTAGAGGGTTAACAACTCGTTCTGACAGACTGAACTAAATGGACACTTTATTGCTTTAGTCCTTTAATTAGTTAACTCCATATGAATGTTGAAACTTATGTGAGAAGCGGAGGAAGAATGTGGCCTTAATAAAAACGCATTATTATTACTAGGCCGATGCATAAATTCGTAATATATTTATTGAACTTCTCAATGAAACTTTTTTTTTTATACCGTAAGTTAGTGAGATAGGGTCCTAACTTCGCTTTTACTTGTTCTGAGATGTCAAAGTTTGTAAAGACGATTTCTCATAACCCATTTTCTGATTTCCGAATTTGAGGTTGAATTTTGTGTAAAGTATTTTAGCTTAACATTTTTTAACGCTTAACTCTTTCGGAACAACTCATGTAGGTCTCATAGAAATTCTCCATAATATCATAGTGAGAAATATATATACATAAGTATATAAAACACCACGAATTATTCTGAAATCTAAAAGTTAACCATTAAAAAAGTAAAATTTGCACCTTTATAAAATCAAAATTTTGGAATTTTTTATTAATTATTTTTGCATGGAACCAGAAAAAATGAGGTGACAATAACGTTTTTAATAAATTTGTCTAATAAAATTTATTTGCAAAACACATAAGGTGAGCCATTTAAAAAAAATGATTCAAGCATTGTTTTTATATTTCAAAGATTATATGTTTATTGCGATTTATAAAAATTAAAAGCATATTTCATCGCCTTTTAAAAAAAAATGTTTTCGGATTCGTTCAGAAATATTCCATTTATTTGGATTTTATTTCAAAGCGGTGATATTTTGACCCTCTGACATCGGTCGACCGGTCGAGGCTTGAGGGGTTAATAGTTTGTTGACCCCATTTACTTTGAATTTCTCTTTAATTTAATTTATTAATTTTCATATTAATTTATATTTGCAATTTCCTAAAATTTATTTGCTTTTAATTTCACACAAAATATCAAATGTACAGAAGTCTCAATTTAGCTCTCATATTTGTTTTTTATAAAGAAATAAATTTACGAATAACCTGACAATATTTGAAATTCTCCTACTACCAATACAGTTGGCGGAAAATGCTGCTTGCGTCGCGATGGAGGCAATATCTAGCCGGGGAATCGAACACGCGACGCATGGGTTGGAACCAAACGCCATGGCAACTCAGCCACTTATGTACATACATACCTGAGTACATTATTATAATTGTTTAATGCATATAATTTTTTTTAACGCTAACGATTTTATGTCCGGATTGAATCTTCCCCACAGGAAAAACTTAACACTTCCACACACTTTTTCACAAATGATCATCAAGTCAATCCACGCTATAAAAGTGCACTATATAAGTACAATAAATACAAAACAATATAAGAACAACATGTCAATCTACTAGAGACCAAATGGGAAAATAATTCACCGACTCCAGATATTTTCATATAGGAGGATTCGGCTCGGTAGAACTCCTAACTGGACCGATATATCCTAATGGTCCCTCAATATAAATATTTAAAAATCTATATCACATATTTACATTATATGCTTTATTTTTATTATCTGAAAAAATGTGATTAAATAAACGTTTTCAGAAAAAATGTGATTAAATAAACGAAAAATTAGAAAATATCACCCTTTAATGAAAAGCGACTGAAAGCAAAAAGCATCACTGAATTATCAGATCGCACGAGCATTAAATTGATTTATGAAAATAATGCATTTTCTTTTATTAGCAGGGAACGTTATATGACATTATATTGTTATGACATAAGTGCCAGCTATTAGTTATGTGGTTTAACGAGTTGCCATAGTTATAAGTCATAACTCTTAACGATTATTGGTTTGAAATTTAATATCATTAAATTAATCATTGCACTAGGCGACTAGGCGATAATTCCTTAAATGCACCATCGTTAAATAATTAGTGTATCACTGCTAAAGAGCTACATTAGTATTAGTCTTCATTTGTATTTTTTACAAAGTAAAACGTATAACATATTCTATTGAGCTTTTGAGTTCGTTTTTACTCCGGTCGGATGGCTGTATTTGATTTTGACGTATATTTAAAATAAATTAAATTTTATGCAGTTTGGTTAAAATGACTGGCATTTTCGTTATTATTATTATTTTTTCTAAAGTTTTATTGCAATGTCTCTACTGTAAAGTGTGTTTATTGCCACCATCTTGAGCACCAGCTTTACAAAACGGGGAATAAAACCGTAACAAATTTAATGTTGTTTCTCGTATCATTTAAACTTTAATTGACGTCATTTCGACAGTAAAATGTCGTCAAAATTTTCTCGTGAGAAATCCGATGTAAATTTGTGTAATAAAATATTATACATAAATATGACTAATTAAATCCATTTTGTCTTGGTAGATAACTAAGACAAAAACGTATAATCTCAACAGTACCTTGACGTTGACATAACATATAATACGTAATAGGTTATTTTTACGCTTGGCAACCGAAGAGGCTATACGTCGATAAGAATAGAAAATACACGATAAACTTGCGCAATCTCACTCTTTTCCTTAAATATACCCTTCAAACAGCATCTCTAAAGTTGACATACGCCGTGAGGGAAATTATTTTCTTCATGGCCTCTTTTGTGGAGTTAATTTTAAAAAATCTTGCCCGAAAGAATGAAAATTTTGACGGTAAGCAATTTCATAATATTAAATTCATAGTATTCATACTTGCTCTTTTACCCGAGCTATTAATACAATAGGTATTCTTGTTGTAACTCCGGGTTTGTCTCGGAAACCTTTTATAAAAAATTCTAGGTCAACATTACACTTTGGTGATAGATAACAATCGGCTCGGATGGCTTTATTAGCAGGCGGTGGGAATGATTCTGGGTCTTGACCTTGAGGTTGCAACCATATTTATTTATGTCTCAATCCCTGCATAGCTTATCGACAGGTTTAGTGCTGATTATGAGTAATCTCTTAAAATACAATCTTGTATATCATAATTCTCAGATTCTACCGTTGCGCGTTGCCTTGGTAAATGAAGGTTTGACCACGGAAGTAAATGATATAATCATTATTTACTTCTCCATCGCGCAGATTCCTACAGAACAAGTTAAGTACGGTTTAACATTATTATAAATGCCCGTAGTAAAATATCATACAAAGTAATTCGAGCACCCACGCCAATAACAAGCTACAGGGTGTTTTAAAATAACAAGATGAAGTTATAAAAAGGTTTCATATAGTTTTATTCACAAAACTGACAAAATTGATCTAAATCTTATTATTTGTGAAGAGATTTTACACAAAAAAAAAAACAATTTTCTTACCTCAAGATTCCTACCAACCCCTCGTACCTTTTCTCTTCCGAGAACTTCGTCTCCTTCCTTTTTTTAAAAAGACACTCCATGCGGCATCATGACCTAGGCCGTGATTGAAATTATATTCATCAGGGTCTCCTGTGTGGCGTTAATGTTAAAAAAAACTTCTGACTTCATTTCCTCGTTTATACTTCATGTCATATTTATAGCTATACCTTTCTAAATCAAGTGAAGTAATTGATTAACTTTATCGTGCCATGTTTTCTTCGGGCGTTCCCAATTTCTTCTAGATTCATTTCGCGTCATGTATTCTCCTCGCACTCCTTTCTCTTTTCAATCCCACTACGTGTCCAAATCACGTAAGCGTCCCTTCCTTAATCTTGTTTGTAAGTAGGGCAATAACTACGTAAATCTAATGAGTTGTTCCTACGTATCTACATTTTTTCCTTACAAAAATCGTTGGCTGATTTACTGAGAAAACAAATAATGTTCACTTTGCGTTTAGACTTAAAATGAACTTTGAAAGATAGGGCAGCCTGGCGTAGTTACTAAAGAAAAATGTAAGTTATCCTTTCGTGTTAAATTAATTAGAAAGCGTGAGCCTCCCCTAGAATTGCAGCTTACCTACCTGAACAACGTTATTACGAAACAGCTTTTTTGATGTAAAAAAACATGTATTTTGTATTAAGGTTTAATTTGATTTAACTGAGGTAAGAGGGTAGGTTTTTCCGTGAACTAAAAGGTCAGGATCTTGTTCAACCCCTACACTTGTATTTTTTTCCTGATAAAAACTGGCTTATGGTAATTTAATTAGAATGAAAAGCCTACACAAAAATTTTCGACGCTGAATGGATTTTGGTAGCAAGGAATATTTTCATAAGGTCGGGGTACCTGCTTACACACTTTTCGTAAAATACTTTTTACCACTTATAAGTATGCGAAGAAACCAGAATTAAAAAGTAGCAAAATGTTTTCATTATACTTATCATATGGTGAACCTATTTTAACAAAAATTTCATTGTCAGATTTTTAGAAAAAGATCATGCGAACCCACCGTAAGAACCCATGAAATTAGAGTGATACGGAGAAAATGCTTAAGGAATTTGAGAAAAAATAGCAGAGAAAGGAAAAAATAATATTACCTGTGTGTTGATTAAAAAGGGAAAGGCAGTCTATAACCACCTTGCAAAGTGCACATTTCCTAACAAGAGCCCCGTTTAAATACAGATTTTCAGCTTATCCACGCCAGTTCGGATAATGACTTCATTTGAGCTGGACGGCGAATAATAATTTCAGATGTGATCATAATTGTATGAGAGGCAAATGGCTAACAATGCCGGGTAGGTACCGGGTTCCACTGCCCATTCAGGTATGTACCACCTGAGGTGACCATAGAACCTGAGTCAGCTGTGTGGGAACCATTACACTTAACTAGTGTGGAAATATTCGGATTATTCTCGTTCCACATTGGGATTTCGTTTATGGCGTGAAAACAACGCTTCAGTTTAAGTTAAGCCACGTAATAAACTAATGATAATTTCCCTTCATTGTACGAATAGAAGAGCAATAATGTTAATACCACTTAATGAAACGACCATAGACGGGACAGACAAACTATACAGAGAATTTAGCGAAGATTTTATAATGCTTACACAATACAAGCTCCTCTAAACACCATTTGGCTCAGGGCAAGGGCCAGGTCATCAAAAACTGGAATAATAATAAAAAAATTGAAATATTGTTAAAATATACACAGGATTTGAGAAATTAGAAACATAAGCACATATTGCCTCCCAACTCGAAGAATCATAAAACGCTAATCTGAATACAAGTATTCTAAGTCTTGTTGTTATGCAAAGTAAAAACGTGGTCACTCTTATTCAATATAGATGTATTATGATATCTACCGACTAACTTACCTAATCAATTTTTCAAAAGCATTCTTAATACTCAATATAATCTTTCATTCGGAAATGGGAGGTAAAAACCGCCATTGCTGAAAATAGTGTGATGTGAGTAATAAAGTAACGATAGTTCAATTTGAACCAGTCGAAATGCAGTTAAAGATAAGATGGACAACATCTCTTTTTAAATTTTACAAAGCAAACACCAGCAATAAAATTTGGCCAAATGTTCCATTTTCTCTTTCATTTTGTTCGGATGGCGACAAGTTTCTCTACGATAGCTTTCCGGTTCATGTACCTATGCATATGCTCCGACATCCGACCAAGGGCCATTTGGCACCAACCATATATAGTCTACGTCCACAGAATGAGTAGAATAATACCATCCCCTGCACCATAATATATCAGTCTGCCCGCTGTAATAACAAAACGAGGATTCCTCGGAAGCATTAAAACGTAATGGTCACTGCATGCGCCTCCTACATTGCCGTCCATTTAATATTCTCCTCTAATATATCCTACAAAGATGTTAGGCATTTCATAGAGCAACGAGGCTACGTTCGCCCACACTCCGTGGGCAGTACGACAGCAAAAACTCCTCACAATTCTCATAATAAACTTATTAAGTGTAATAATAATGATTGCTCCTCCATACCACACTGAAATTGCGGCAACGAAGTGTGCTAATGCACTGAAGTACTCCAGATTCCACAAATAACATAAATTAATGAATCTTAATTCGGAATGATCTCACGACTCATTAAAAAAAGAATCCGTAAAAAGGGTTTCAACATTAACTCAGTTCATATATTTTCTGTATTGACCAGATTTTTCCTTTTTTCTCGGGGGTTTGATCTCGGGGAAAATTAAGTATGAGACGCCCGGCCTTATTAAGCCACTTAAGTATAATAGTGATGATGCAAAACTTTTACATCTGACTTTATTAAAGTTTATGAGTGATAATAAAACTCGTTTAGTACCCGAGCGAATAAAGTCATACAAACAATGGTAGGTACTATTTGAGTTTATTTGAGTAATGAGTGAGTAATGTGCATTTTGTTATTAATGTTAAATTTTCTTATAATTCATTGCCATAATTTATAAACGCAGTTCTTTTACACAGGTACTGCAGAAAAAAATTAAGTAAATTAAAATTCGACATGTTTTAGCGCAAAGCACTTCGGTTATTCATAATTTGGGAACAATTTATTCGTCATAAATACGTTTACTTTTTTGATGAAAAGTCCTTTGTTTCTTAAGGATTAATTCATAGGTTAAAATTCTTTTGTGGGCCATTTTTAAATAGTTTCTTTGTGCTGTTTTTTTAGTACAATCCAACTCTACATTTTATGTAAAATATTTAAAAATGCAAACGTTATACTTTCAATAAACATACTTTTACTAAGGGCTTCTTTGTAACATTTCTCAGGACCTGTAATATGTTTTGTTTCATTCAGATTTATGTAAGTATTCTACTTAATTGTGTGTCTTACATAATGTGTAATTCTTAACAACCAATCACAACTCAGTCTACATTCTGAAAGGACATTTTGTAAAAGAAGTAACAGTAAGCATATTTTTAGATTCTTTCATACATACTGAGGAATCCACGTGCCCGAGAAATGTCATTAAAAACGAGACGCGGAAAGCATTTTAATTAGAATTTTTATTTTCTCATTTACACAAAACACAGAAGCAAAAGTAACAAGTTTTTAAAATCACACCGTTTGGTTTCGTGCTCTCGCATTCCTCGTGAGGGCGGACTCCAGCAAAAACGAACAAATGTACCACTGTGTTATAATTGTCATTAATAAAAGTATGCGGCGAGGCATGTCCATTTAAATTAAAAAGCAACTGGGGACGCCTAAGGGTTTATTAACTTTAAATCTAGAGACCGCAAAGTAAACCTTATGAAGTTCTATGAAATGTAACAGCAGGTGACTAGGGAAGTATGCAATAATTAAGAGACCATGTCGCACTGTCACACCACCTTGAACGAGTGATTTTTCGCAATGGGGTATTTCAACAAACGAGGGATTCTGTTGAAAATGTACGGAATATTTAAAGATCATTTTTCTGATTTTAATCATCCTACTAAAAATGTTATTAATTATGTTACAAATTTTTTTATGTTTTCATTAAATAATATTGATTTTAAAAACGATCTAAAACTGACAAAACCAAAACAGCCCGTGGTTGGCAAATCGGATTGTGACGTCACAAGCGTCGCTCAGCTAAATAAACACTGTCAGTGAGCGTCCACGCTCATGACTTCACACGATATCCCCACCCCAAAATTTCGTTTTAACGGTAATTCAAAAATAGGAAACTTTAACTCGCTGTAGAAAATTTATTCGTCAACATAAAAATAAAATAAAAAAAAATTTTAAACAATAAAAAAACGTGGAAATACCCCATTTTTATTATTTTTTGTTCATATAAATGTGGATAGTGACATATTTATTTAATTAAATGAAGACAATATTAGCGAAACTCATTCGAAAATCTTAAAACAGAAAAATCAGAAACAGATACGTTCACATCTAGGACTCGAACCCAAGACCTTCGCCTTCAACTGAGCTAATGTGTCTCTATCCGATTTGGTCATATGTATCATACTTCGACTCAGAACTACCAACACTATCTTCATTTTCTTAACGCATATTTTTTTATTAGCTGCTATCTTTATTTATGGTTGCAAGATTCAAACCCGAACTAAATACTAACTCGATAGTATCTTGGATAATTTTTTATCCATTTATATTTTAAATACGCGACACTTATTGACTTTTCTGCAAGTCTAGGATGGATATTATTTTTTTTTTACTTAATGAATAAAACCTAAATATCATATTTTATTTTTTATTTATTCCGCCGTGATGAGCGAAACAACTTTCTTTAGCCAACGTCACGGACAGCTTTGCAGTGTCCATCATCAGGGCAGATGTTTAGTCAGTAGACGCGTGATGGACACTGTAACGCTTTCCGAAACGTTGGCTTTAGATGGAGATAGCGCAACACGACGTTGTACCCCAAAAATATATCACTATACCTTTGGCCACAAAAATTTGAAGTAATATGACATATTTATTGACATGATTTGACATAATCCAGGTGCCAATAATAAATTGTTGGTGATTCTTTTGTATTCTACATTTAACTATTATTGTTTGTCATTCAGTTTTGCATATTTACGAGTAACTAATTATTTTTAATACTATTTTTGTTGTTATTTATGTAATTTAAATCATCCATGTATATAATTTTTTGGGCATAATTGCCTGTTTTAAGTACTTAAATAAAACAATAAAAAAATAAAAATAAAAAAATATTTGTTAATTTAAAATGCCGGTAAAAGCACACGTGGATCAGAATTAGATTATTGATTGTTGGTATTTTAAACTTGGTATTTTTGAGAGTCAGCCAGAAATCAAAAATAATCTTACTTGAAACAGCTTTTGCTGAGTTTAGAAAATTGATATGACCACTTGCAGACGTTCCCCGCTTTCCTTATTTTTTCCGTCTATTCCTACAGGAACATTCCCAATTAGGAAAGACTTTCTATTTGATACAAAAGTGCCAAATGTTTAGGAAATAAAATCATGAAAATAACCAGCTTCAACCCAAAAATCGGTAATGAAATTTATTTTTATTTATTTCAGTTATTTGTTTTTGTTACAAAGAATACATCAGCACAAATAAACTTTGATTGTCCAACTAGGAGTCTCCCGTTATAGGACAGTCAAATTGACAGAAACATTTTGGAAGGCGTAAATTTAATTTACAATGTAATATAAATTCATTTAGATATTATACACTACATTACTATTCAAAACAAAACATATTTCCCTGTGTAGCGTACACCACCTGGAATGAATTACATGTTACATTCATGTATTATTATACCCATATTACCCGTTGCAAATTTGCAATACATATTACATATGTCGCAAATAATGCCTTCAATACACACAGTTCACTTTAATATTGCTATAGTTTAAAGCTTCCTTTGCAAACCCGTTTTGTAAAATATTATATTATTAACAGGCGTTACTAAAATGCAGAAATATATTATTACGCTGTCAATACCTGTGACATTCCCGACATAAAGCGGCTGTTACATGCGGTTTAAGCCCACCTGCCTCAGAAATACGGGTAGGTACATATTATTACATAAACGGTAATGCAAATATTGTGCAATTAATTGCAAGGCATGTTATTTTCAAACTTCGTATTCGCACGCTTACGAGTATTTACTGGAATATATTTTTTAAACTTCACAACTATAATGTTCTTTAATCCCAGTAATTGAGATTATTTGAAATATGTTCGGGAAAACACAAATAAAGATCAAGGCTCGTCGAGATTACAATTTGCTTTCTTTAGGTTATCGTAAGGTTTACAATGAATATTTAACTGGGCCAGACGTCCGTGCTCTAGTTACCTACTCTAGAAGAAGCACTGTCAGAGCCCAGCCGTCTCTCAGAAGCCATCGGCTATTTCCGTAGCCATTCGCGCATTGGACACGATCTACGATGTATTATACTCTTCTATGTACTACTTATGTGACATCTGTTGAGACACCTAAAACCTTCTTTACTAACGACATCTGTTGAAGAATGTTTTTGTTTATTTAAACGCCCAAAGGGTTCTTATATTTAATGCACTACAGTTTTTTTTAAATTGCAATGAAAATAAAGCGTTGACAAAATATAGGTAACATAAAAAAATATAAGAAACAAAATATAGGTTACATAAAATATATGAGTTGTAACAAAGTATACATTTTAATATTTTCACGGCCAAAAGTATTTTCGTTATTTGCGTAACATAGAAAATAAATTAAGTAAAAATAGATAATCTACCAATTTCTTCAAAATCAACAATTGATATTAATAAAAATTATAAAAATTTAAAAAAAATTGAAAATATTCAAAATTCATTTGTTGAAACTACATGCCTGATCCTATATTATTAGTATAGTTAAGTTGGACCCTTATTTGTTGGTGGTATTATTTCTGTAGACCAACTGTTCTAAAAAAAATGACGTGCACTGTGTATGGGAAGTGGGCGGAAGCCTGCATTGGTCTGAAGGTCTGGAGACATGCAACGTATTGTAGAAAATTATTTTGTGATTCTTGCTGTTTCTGTTAAACTCCACCTTAAAGTCACATATCATTTGCAATCAAAATCTACCTCTTCGTGAATTTAAAAAAAAAGTTTTCTTTATTCATTAAATTGTTTGTTACTTGAATTGTCTTTTTTTCGACCACCATGCTAGACACATGTCCGTGTTGAAAAAGAAGCCCCAAGAATGTAATTTAGATTAATCTTTGCTACCAATCGGTTTACACAATGAACATAAAAAAATGCTACGGATAAATTGATTATATTTAAATATCTTTGGCGCAGACGTTATAATAATAAGCTATATACTCTATTTAAGGATCTAAATGTCACAAAATTTATAAAACTGGGAAGACATCGGTGGCTGGGTCATGTAGAGAGAATTACTGAGCATCAAGCACCAAAGTCCCTACTGAACTCAAGACCGACAGGGCGAAGGAACCTGGGAAGACCATGTTTAAGATGAAGCGACAACGTCCTCAAAGATTTATCCACCTTGGAGATTGTAAATTGGAGAGAGCTGGCACAAAACCATGACGAGTGGAGGAGACTCTTGAGGAGGCCAAGACCCACCAAGGGTTGTAGAGCCAAGAGGGGTGATAATAAAATTACGCACAAAATAAATAAAAATCACTTTAGCGCTTATTGCGTTTGAATTTAAGAAGAACGCATATTCACAACTCTCATGACGAATACGGTAATAAATATAAAAGATTTCTATCGAATACCCTAAAATATAAAAAAATAAATACTCAAAAAAGATTACAACATGAGAAATGAGAACGGCCAATAAAGATTCTTCTTCTAATTCCGTGAGTTGTCCTCTCGGAGATTGGTTATCATTAAGTTAATCTTCACTGCAGAATAACTCTGACCAGTTGCGTGAATTTCGATGCCATATTTACGTCTTCAATCAAACTTTCCGTGAATTAATCGCATCTTATCATAATTATGTTTGTCGCTCCTCATAATATGATTTTTTAATTTTTTTGTTTTTTATTACATTACGTTGGATACATGTATATTGTAAAAATAACATAGTAATAATATTACGTAGTCACTGAAATATTTAAATGTATAAAAGTGGTGTTGTCTCGTCAGGTCAATATGTAGTTCCTATCTATGTATCTAGGCAGTTTTCCTTTTCTAAGGAACCAAATTGAAAACGCCAAATGATTTATGTTGTACTCCCTCTACTCAAGCCAATCAACCATTTATTATTGCACTGATGTAGGACATTTTGCATGTTTTAATGTTTAATTCTGGGGGGATTTTATTGCATAATTTCGGTCCCAGATATGTACACGCCTTCTGAAACTTTGTTCGTATTGCTCTCTGGGACCACAAGATCCTTTTTGGTGTGACTTTTGGTAATATATCTATGTTCGTTAATTCTTAAAAGTTGCGCTATATGGCTTTGAAACTGTGTTCAGGTGCAGATTCAATTGAACATTCCCCTGATAAGGTCACAGAAGAAGAAGAAGAAGAAGATGAAATATGATTTTTGACGCCTTGACGTCATTTTTACACAAATTGTTTAAAAAAGAAAGACCGCCGCGCCAGTCAGATTAATGTGAATTATTGGAAAAGTTTTAAATTCTCTATGGGTATTTCAGATTTTTGAATATGAATAGTTTTGAGAATTTATTACTATGAATATATATTATTTCAGTTACATTGTGAGTCGTATAAGTTACATTGTATTGTATTTCGTACATCAAGTGTAAATAAGAAGAAGCAAGTACTTCTTTTGTATTCAAGAAGTGACAGCTCTTTCTCGTTGATTCGGTATTTGAAATTCCAGCTGTCACAGTGGTATTAAGAGTGATAAATGGTGTTGAGGTTTTCGGTGAAACTCGACAAATTTATTCCTGTTTTATTGATAAATAGCACCCACATTACGCCTGTTTTGCAACGTCACGACAAAGGGGGTTAAGTCATCAAGTGGCTTTGTTGTACGAAATACCGGAAAATAGAATTTAAATTGGTTTTCTCGTACAATTCATCAAAGTAAGAACCAAACAAATATAATGACATCATTGTATTCATTTCAAAAATTCTTGAATTTTTTTTGTATCAAGGATTGAATATTATTGCTGGGAATAATGGTCTTCCTTAACATTAAAAAAACACTTCGGAAATAACATAAACGTATGATGCCTGAGGAAGGCCTTGCAAAATCTGTGCTCTTTGAGACAATGTATGAAATGAGGGGACCGAGACATTTGTGGTGGTCCATCCTCCGTCTTCCCCTGCGGCCGTGGCGTGATTTTGTGTTTCATATTATTATATGTCCTATAAGAATAAACGGTATGTACTAAACCCTTCTTAAATACCTAATGTTAAATCAGGTAAGTAACAAATTGATTTACTTATATTGGAATTGTAACAACGAGATTTTAAATCAAAAGCTTTGAATGAAAATTTACATGGCAGGAAATAAGGCTTAAGTATGTTTGTGTAACATTTTTTTACCTTTGCGAACTTTTAGGTAATCTCATAATGATGGTCAGAAACTATTTAACCATTCTCACTATCAGAGGTAGATAGAAAGGATGGACCGCAACACGACTCGGTCTTAACACACTCCTTTCTTCATTTTCATTCATATATCGTCTCACACATACCCTTCTGTTATTCTGACTCTTGACAAGGTCATGGATCCCTTGATCGAACCATGTCTTCTTCAGACATCCCTGACTTCATTCTCCATTCACATTTACGACAAATATTCTATTTACAATCGTTTCTTCGTTCATAGATTTATAACATAATTTGCAATTCTCCATATTTTCCATACATCACAACAAATGCGCCCCAGGAAAATCATTACTACAGCTTAGATTTCCGCATGATCAGAAATATAATATTTGATTGGTGTACCTACTTATATGTTTATATTTATTAATCAAGATAATAAACTTTAATAGTTGTGTTAAAAAATTGTGATAAAAACTGTTCCAAATGCAAAAAAAAAAAGAATTAACGATTGTTCTCCGCGGAAATCAAATTCAGTTGAAAAGCTGTCGATTATTCAAAATGTAGGTACTCTTCAAAATGTATCCGTGACTCACAAATAATAGCACCTCTCCGGCTCAGAGATCACAAACCCGGCTCTTCTTGGAAAATTGATAAAATTCTCGTTGTTCGTTTATGCGTTAATAGATTTTTGAAACGGTTTTACAAAACGTATACTTCGAACTGGTGTATTTTTATACTACATATTTAAGACATTGCAGAAAACGATTTTTTTACCTTTTGATTGAAAGTGTGAAATAAATAAATAAAAATATTGGAAAAACTAACTGTTGAAAATCTGTAAGATTAAATTATCTTGAAACTTAGAAATGGCAAATAACTACAAACACTTACTCGTCAATTGATAAAGAAATACCTAAAGATACCACCAGGCAGAACAGATATTCTAAAACAACACAGCATTACGATAGGATTCTTTTGCGTTAGCTCCACACAGGAGGCCCTGAGGAAAATAATTTCTCTCACAGCCTATGTCATATTTAGGGATGCTGTGTGGAATGCTTCATTTTAAGGGAAAGGAAGGAGAGGAAGTTCTGGGAACGAAAAAAGGTGTGAGAGGTGGGTAGAAAACTGAGGGTCAGTGAGTCCTGGAGTGACGTATGAATCCATCCCTTCAGTGCAAGGCGATGGGTCGAGAGGGTCTTGCTGGAGAGGCCAAACCTCGAGAGAGGTCTCTCTCAACCTGGCTCTCCCGATCCGGCCCGCCACGCAGTAAGTGGGCAGACGTAACCGCCGCCAATATCAAGACAAACCTCACTGCATGAACACGGACAAAAATTTTTAAAAAATAATAGTTCGTTGATGACAAATAAATTTGGAAAAAAAATTTCAAACAAAACAAACAATTCAACATCAAAAAACTTATTTTTTTTCTATACCTGCGTAATTTTTTTTAAAAACAAGCAATCAATTTAATATTACAACACATTTTTATCTATAGGTACCTGCTTAACAACCGGCATGCAGGTCAATTATTAACATTATGAAAAACATCTCCCAAGTAACTTAGACATTTATCTACTCGAATAAAATTATTAAGTAAATAATTGATTGTGCTAACTATTCAATTCAAAAAGTTCATAATTTAAATATTGGCACCCAGGTTTTTAAAGGCATTATCCATCCATAAAGCTCATATACCCAAAAACTGCCATATCTTTACATGTATCAAGCCGTGTCAAAGCTCAATCAAATTCGATTTGTTCTTCCATGGTGTCAATCTAGTACCTCGTAGTTATAGAAAAGACATAGATACCTGGGGACCTGGGGAGAGCGGTAAGCCATGCAATGGGACCAGAAGAGGCCGCTAAACACCTCATGACAACCCTAGTGAACTTTAAACAGACTGCGTATTCGAAATTATAGATACTCTTTGAACTTTGAACTACACGAGGTAAAAATAAAAATGTAAACAACAATAACACCTGAACAACTGTAACTACATAGTAGTGGCAGTCTATTTACGATGTTGGGGGCATGTCCAATGTCATATGTAGTAGATACTCCTAGTATTGCCCAATTGATTATTCAGATTCGATGTGTTACTTGAAACGGCTTTTGCCGTGCTGTGTGACCAGATCTGATTGGTCAGGTAGGTACTTTCCAACTTTCCTCTACCAATCTTCTTCTTATTCCAACTTCTTTCAGCTTCACAACATACGTCAATTTTATGGGAATGCTAACGTCCCACTAGCCGTGCAACCGGGCAGTTTGGACTTTATCGTATTCACTTTGAAAAAGAGTCCAAAATCTTTTGATACTTTCAAGTTCACATTGATGGAATACAACAGTCCCACTAGCTCAAGCAGATGGGTATCTTACGCGGTATTCATAAGAAAATAAGGTTCCTTCTTCAAACACAGTAAACTTATTTCGTGGCACCATTTTAATTCAAAAATAAGCAAGCCTTTTTGAACAATTTCAAGCAATAATTCAAAAAGGTTCACTTATTAGGGCAATGCAGGCCGTTTCCAAATGAAACCTAAACAGATATCTAGATTTCGAAGTGCTGTTTCTCTGCCTCTGGCTTAGTCCTCAATGTTTCCAGAACACGACTGTTCGCCATGACATCTCACCATCGCGCACCGTCCCGCGGTCGTGTGGTTAACGCCAAAAGTCACGACTCCGCTGTTCACAGGTTCCGTGCCAAGAGGTTAACATTCTGATGGGTCCGTATCGTGATGTAATAGTTTATTAAATGAGATATTCCATCTCGGATATTTCGCCAGCCGCGAGACTTTCGACGCCTTTTTTAGAAAGTTTAAAATTCCCATTGATTTCTCACTAGATTCCATACTGGCGGCATTATCACTGAGAGATTTAATGCGGACGTATTTATTGGAACATAAGTACTTTTGGCATCGTCATGTGGGATTTTACATGCACATTGGCACACTTCCCCGTTTGTAAGCCTCAAAGTTAACTTTTGTATAATGTATCGCACACCCGCCGCAACAACCAAAATGTGTCAAATGTCAAACTGGGATAATGGTCTTTGAACTCTTGCACCTTAAACTATATTAACTACATAACGATATGGAAATACATAACATATACAGATTGTCAAAAGACTTACCTACCTGGTTTTCTTTAAACGGTGATTCCAGTGCTCATCGAGTGGATGGCATTTTGGTCTAGGTCTAGGGTGTATTTTTTATTTTTAATTCACAACAATTCGATATCGGAATATAATACCACAAAGCAGTTTCCCCGCAGGGGTAGGCAGAGAGGATGCCTTCGGTGGAACGGCCTGATGATATGGTTGGTTAGGTGGTAGTGGAAACTATTTACTTGAATGTATTGAACTAGACTTCACTGTCACATTGTAATGTATATTTGAATTTATCTTTGGCGTTAGACTATAATAATTTAAGGTATCCGTGCAGGCAAGGACAAACGGCCTGATGTTATTTAGGTCGTGTCACGTTATGTTCTTACAATTTGGTAGGTGGATATGGGTACCGTCGCCATAGGAATCATTAACTATAACTAACAACTCAGTCTCGCCCTCCAAGTGTCCCGCTACGTTTGGTGACTTAGCAGGGGTGCCCGGGTTCATGGGGTGAGGTTTATCCGTGTCTTGGTGATTACCCACCTACTGAACACGAAGATACTGGTTGAGGGAGGCTTTTTGACCTCTCCAGCATAACTCTCTCGGAACATCGCCTTGCACCACAGAGGGAGGGATGGATTCATACGTCTTTCACTCCTGGACACACTGACCCCTAGATTCCTACTGACCCCCGATTCCTTCCCAGAAATTCCTCTCCTTCATTTTATAAAAAGATCCTCCACAGAGCATCCCCAAAGATGACATGGGCCCTGAGGGGAATTATTTTCCTCGGGGCCACCGGTGTGGAGCTAAAGTAAAAAAAGGCTGGCCGAACAGTTAGACGGCCGCATGGACCGAATGGTATAGTGTTTGTTTTGATCACCCTGCTGCTTATTTGGCAGTCTCCCACATAATGCAGGAATATTATTCTGGAAGTATTCATCGAATTTTTCCAGTTTTCAATAGCTCAATTAGAGATTTTTAATTGTTTAACATTTTTGTCGTTGCGTACAGTAAGCGCCAAGTTTAACTCTTCAGCGGTCGCGCGTGGTCTGTGAGACCGCAGCGAACTTATTTTACTGATTATGCGACAACTATAAACTATAGAGAATTGCGCTTCCGTGATATCCTCAGGGGGGGGGGGGGGGTAAGGTATGTCCCCTCAGTACCCCAGTGATATTCGTCACAAAGGCACATGTTTTTTTTTGTTTATATTTGTGGCTCAAATTCCGCATGCGACTAATTTTGTACTTGAAAAATCTCTTGAATAATATGGAGAGTTGGGTGAGTATTTCATGATATTTGTATTTATATTATTAAGAACTTAGTTTTATTTTTCGTAAATACGTTATATGCAAATAAGTCATCGTAAAATTTTGTCTAGTTTCATTATTATGTTGATTTATAGCGATGTTTTGTGTCAGATATCTAAAAAATTGAGATTTAACAGATTTAAACTATAACGTACAAATTAAAAAGGGATTACCAATTAATGTTTTTTTAATTTTTTATTATATATAAAGATAAAATACTTTTTTTATTATATGCTACATACAATATCATGAAATATTCAGTTGTCTTCTAAAACCAGACGCCTAAAGTTGCGGAATCACAGACCGCGCTGCTTATGTTCGGCGCAAGGGTGCGACTACTGGAAGGATAAATGCCGACATGAGCTTGATACGATACATTCTCGCGCAGGTACAGCCACTTTACTGACTTTAAACGACCGTAAGCGAAATAGAAAGATGTGTGACAGAGAAAAGCGTGGGTTGGAAGGCATGTCGCTTTTCTGACCTTAAACTCGCCTGTTGCGACAATTTCCATACAGACTTCTCGTCGGTATTAAAGTTTGGCGTGTACTATACATTGTATGTGCTCTGAGTGGAGAGCGTTGTTGTCCTTTTCTTCGATACTGGCACACAATCAGAAGACGCGCCGAACGCGTGCTCAACTCCCATAAATTTCATTAAATATATACATAATTTTTTGCATTAATATACCTAACATATCCAAATCGGATTTTTTGCATATAATTTACACAAAATAGTCGTTGGTTTCGTCTTTAGACCAGACAAATAATATGCCCCTTCGGTTCACCACACATAACCAAACCCATGAATGGAAAACCATAAAATTTAATCATCGGACAAAATACCCGACAAACGAGCTAAAAATCAAATTTAAAATACAAATATCTCACTTCCATAAAATTAAAGTCTCGTATTAACTCCGAGATTGTTGTTATAAATATTCATGTATTAATTTAATATCCGTTGCACATGCCAGAACGTTGCAAAGTTGGTTGGAGAAGTACCCAAGCGCGCTGCAACGGTCGTCGTGTGACTCGAACTATGCAAATTTTATGACTCCGTTAAATTCATGCTTGTTATCAAATACTTTATTGCTCGACTTCTTGTATTGAGTCCACGTATTGAGCAGCCCACACCTTTCCTGCCGTAATAATAAGAAGGCTGATTTATTTTTTATAAAAGAAAAAAAGAGGGAAAGTTTATTACTTTAAATTACACGGTTGGTTATCTTTTAAGTTTTTGAATCGGAGTGCTGCGCTGAGAGTTATCAAGACATTGTTATACAAACAGTGGAAGTTTCTGATCCGGATTAAAAGGATAACGTTTGTTGATACGATTGTTTATAACAGTTTATTTTAGAACTCTGTTATTAGTGTTTGACTGAAAACTAAAAACATTATTTTTTCTTGTTATTTGTACAGTGTCAATGGGGTATTTCCACAAACGAGGGATTCCGTTGAAAATGTACGGAATATTTAAAGATCATTTTTCTGATTTTAATCATCCTACTAAAAATGTTTGTTTTTATGTTTTCATTCAATATTATTGAATTTAATAATGATCTAAAACTGACAAAATCAAAACGGTGTTAGTGACGTCACAAGCGTAGCTCAGCTGAACCAACATAAACAAACACTGTTAGTGAGCGTACGCACTCATGACGTCACACGATAGCCACGCCCCAAAATATCGTTTTAGCGGCAATTCAAAAATGGGAAACTTTAACTCATCGTAGAAAATGCATTCATCAACATAAAAACAAAACAAAAATTCTATAAACACCGTAATTTTTTGCTTAATTTTTTTAAGTAATAAAAAAACGTAGAAAAACCATATTGGAAAGCAATATAGTTATTTTCAGTGGAAATATATTTATTGTTTTTGTTAACTACTTTTATTTCAAACAATGTCTCTATCGCTAACTAATTGATGCCGAATGCAATAAATCAAGTCATATATACTATGTCAATAAATAAATAAATAAATAAATACATATCATTTGTGTCATTCAAGCTTCTGTGCAAATAACGCATCGTGTGGAGTCATTGAAAATTTGACAGTGTCGTAAAAAACGTTGAGTTCGACCAATCGGTAATTTTTGGTATTTTTTTTCACTCATTTTTCAATATTCATCTGTGTCTACATTTGTTTATCGGTACTATAGCGCTATATTACATTACGAATATTTAACTATAATTACATATGTGCGGTTAGCCTGGAGTTGATATTTCACGAAAATTATTTTATAAAATGTATTATTCAGTCAGGCAGAGTCAGTTGTTTTACATAATTTTAACAAATTATCAAGTTATTTTTCTAGTATTTTAATGGTTCTATATAATTTCTTTTACTGTAATATTATTGGCTAAGTGTTTCTCATAACTGAAATGATAACAGAGGTCGAATAGAGCCTTTAAAGAAGTTGAAAATAATTTAAAGTATACATTGTGGATTTTGATGAATTGTTCAAGTTCTGTGAAACAACTGTGAAGTTTTTTAATTTCGTAGGCGGAAATGGATAACGCCGCTCTGGGGACCTTTATTGGATAACTAACACCTCTGCCGTAGGTTACCCCAAGTGTTTTAGCAGGGGTGTCCGAGTTCATGGGGTGAGGTTTGTCTAGGTCTTGGAGGCGGATGACCAGGACAGACTGAACCCCAAATTCCTACCCACACCTTAAACCCCTTTCCTTCCTAGAACTCTCCTCTCCTTCCTTTCCTTAAAAAACCTCCACACAGCATCCTCAAAGATGACATAGGCCCTGAGGGAAATTATTTTCCTCAGGGTCTCCTGTGTGTAGCTCATGTAAAAAAAAACAACTGGCCAAAAGACATAATGTAATAAACACCGAATAGATAGATAATATCCACTAAAAATGTTACTATTTGATCGAAATCAAAATTTTTAAATTATGATAAAACGGATTTCTGTTTTTGAAATTTAAATCTGATCAGTTGTACTTTTGGCTTACGAAATACGCCCACGTCGCATGACTAATGTTTTTCCCTGTTCTATATATGATTTTGAACATCCTACCTACGATGTTGCACCTATCAATGCATAATAACCAGCAATGTGGGAACCAGTCGGCTAGCATGGATTGGTCATGTAAGCTGAGTGGGTTAAGACAAAGCCTTGGTGATGTTCGAGTGAGCCAAGTCATCTGGAACCGAATATGGATGGAGAGAAACTCAGAGGAACTGAATAGGCTTGAATACAAGAAGCATGCTTGGAATGCTTGGAGCAAAAGGGCAACAGTATGTTAAATGGTAATATTGTTACTATCCATAACTATTTTTATAATCCGTTTTTGAACAAATATCACTCAAAATTGCTATACAAAGGTTAAATAACTTAATAATTTCTCCATATTTTTCATACATAACGAATGTAACCGAAAACATATATTGTAATAAAGCAACGGAGCTCTCAGTGTCAGGAGATTTGCAGTTTATGAAAATATTATTTTCCAATCTTTCCGTACATAAACAAGGTTACCTAGAGATAATCAAGAAATTTGTAACAATTACTATAAGCAATAATTATTAGCCTGAAACACTCATCTATATTGAAAAAATCTCCCGAAAAAAGATACATGCCGCCGACGGGACTCGAACCCGCGTCCTTCTGATATCCGGGCAAATGCTCTACCATTGAGCTACGTCGGCTTATCTCCTACCCGCCAAATTATTCAATATATACTAGTGTTTCATTCAACACTGCAAACAACCAATCTTATTCATATGAGAAAGGCATTGTAAGTGCTAAATCTCTCACTGGTGGCGTCGAGACAAATTATGTCTACATTTTCAAGAAATTTGTGGTTGACAAAACGACAGTGTGAACAGGGGATTAGGAACTTAATAGCACAACGTCCTGCAACGGAAGTTCTGCTAAAGTTCAAGTTCGGTTCTCGGTCGCACCAAATTCTTTGTACTTTTGTGTTGTGTGATAATGGAATATAATTTTTTCTTATTGTTATCACCTTGCGCTGAATTTCCGATGTTTTATCAGATAAAATGCTTGAAAAAGTGATGCATGTATTATATATTATACAAAGTATTTCGGTTTTCAACAGAAAATATTTTATTCATATTATTAGTGTTAACATCGCATGGCACAATGCATGAATTAGTTATGAATCGTGACACGAATGAAGATGTTTTAGCTCTCTGGAGATATTTAATCTGCGATCTTCTGCCAAACTACGCCAAAATTAACGCGCTGCTTTGACGTTATCGCGAGTATATCAAATTTCTGAGATTAAATAATATTTTCTGAAATTTGTAACTTTATTCAAATACATAAGCGTTATTGTTTAAGATGGCGTAAGTATGCGGAAGATAAGGCATTGTGTTTTTTATGTGCAGTATTAAAAATATAGGTACTTCTCACTTAATTATCATTATTTTTATATTTCTGAGAAATATTAAAAGGATTTATTCTTTCAGCTTATTTATATCTTGAAGATAAATATTTTTATTTTCTGTCCAAAAACTGGGATTTTAAGGATTTTTCAAAAAACGGCGTTGTATAAATAATCCGAATGTAATATTATGTAATCGATATACTCGAATTTTCATTGCCTATTAAATGCTCTAACATCTGATATATAACATTACATCGTTCTTGAAGCGTTTTTCACTAAAATTGAGTTATGCAAGTTATTATTAGGTATTATTATCTATCATTTGTTATAATCCTTTCCCGTGAGCAATACTCCATACACCAATACCATTTTAGTGACTATCTAGCTACTTCCAAACCTTCCCCTTCATCGTCTCCATCCCCAATCGTTCAGCTTTCACTGTCCAACTGACTGTGCTTTCACATAAAAAAAATAAAATAAAATATAACTTCAAAAATTTCAAATTTAATTTTAAAATTCACAGTCTTGGAATCGTGTGGTATTGTTATTTTTAATTAAATACTTTTAAAATAAAAATCTGAACAGTGTCAGTATTTGCAATAGACAATAGCAAATGTAATTTTTTTTAAATATTATATTTATCTATTGGTTATATCTAAGGTTGTTGATATTAATTCTGCTTATTTTCTTTATTGTTACCATTTTGAACTGTTATTATAAAAATTACTTAATTTGGTTTCGATTGGTTCAAATATATAAGTAATTCTAGCACAGAACCGTGAAAACTCACGGGGTATTATAATTGTAGGTTTTTTGAAACTGAAAGTAATTAAAAATTATATTTTCTATATAGGATCATTGCCTTTAAAAAGATGATCAGAAATTTACCGTACGAGTGAACAACATTAATAAATTTGAAATATAGAATTATAAATTTCATAAAATTATTTTGGTACCTACTTTCATCGTTACTACTATCAGTACCAATTTTGAAAATAAAAAAATCCCAATTCTAAGGGTCATTGGATCGGATTTACACATACACACAACCAAAATTTCATTATTTTTAATTAATCTAACTTAATTTCCATCGCCCATGTGACAGTCTATATTTTGGTAGCAAAAACTTTAACAATAATTATTACATGCTGTATATAAAAATCAATAGTTGACCTTTGAATCGGAAGGGCACGGGATTGTTTCGCACCGAGTGAAAACATATTGGCATGGAATTTAATGTGCGTGCACACAATACGCGAACATTTAAATGAACCGCAACGTTTCTAAAAGTTAAGCATAATAATTTTATAATTTCAAGTAGAAAATTCTTTGTGAACATTTCAGTATAGCGGCCTTGGTGCAATAATGCTGTTTAAATCATTTCTCCATGATCTTGAATAATTCAATGGAGTCCACAAGAAAGCCTTATGCAAATAACGAAAGTCATTTAACAATAGCCACTCTGAATGCGGTAGGCTATACGATGTCTATTTATACACCAGACCAGAGGTCGGCAAACTTTCTTGGCAATACATCAACTGTTATATAATACTCCAACAATTATATCAACTACATTCATCTATTACTGCGTAACTAAATTAGTACAATATTTGTTATTTTTTATAGCTATAGCTTTGTTTAGGTTATGTGAACTAGACACTTCACTTCCTAAGAACCATGTCTCCATACCATCCATAATTTCTTTTAGCCTCATGTAATTTCTTAAAGACCTAGGATGCCATAGTCCTACTGGCTCCATGCATTTGGTACTATTAGGTACCCTTTTTAAATCACGCAAAAGTCCATCAGGGCCATTGAAAATTTATGAATAATTTTTTTTTTTTAAATGTAGGTATTATATTAAGTGCCACGGGTATTTTTCAACGACACGGTACCTACCAAAGGAAACACTTCAAAGTGAAAATTTTCAATTATTTTCATTTCAGTCATAATCCTGCGTTCCTATTGTTTAACCATTCTATGGCTTTTAATGGAATCTATTATATCTATCTATTATTATTATTTTTATCCATTCTATGAAATTAAATTCTATGGCTAAAGCGACATTTGGGTTTGCTTTTGATATCCGTGTTGTAACCTCTCTTTCAGTGTATTTAAGTAAAATGTATAATAGATTACAACGGAAATGTCTGCGGTATATTTATATAAGAAGCTTTAAAGAGAGAGTGTTTTCTACTTTATTGTTGATTTTGACTTTTGCAAATAATCATTTCTAGTATGTGCCCTTCTAAATGAAAAATATTTTCAGCCTTGATCTCATTCACGTAACAGATACAACACATTTATTTTTATTTTATTTATTTATTTATCTGTATAAAACATATTTATATTGGCTTTTTCGATGCTTATCTCACTAGGATGTACCTGTGTCGATCCAGGCGAACACTATAAACCAAATTTTATTTAAAACCGGCTTTAGAATTGGGTGAATAATAGGGTGCTCCCACATGTCTTCTTTCTTTTATTCTTCTTTTTGACAAATTTGTTCACCCACGCAACATTGGGAGTGGAGTAGTCCTGTTTGATTCTTACATATCTATCACTTTTTTTTTGAATACCGATTTGGATCCGACCAAAGTTTGTGCGCCCCTCCACCATACAATCATACCCCCTCTGTAATAATAATAATAAGTTTGTTTATTATTGTGGATGAATATATTATAAGTTTACTTTGGTATTTATGACTGCGTCTGGCTTGTGCTGTGCCTTCTATTGTCGTTTGCTTTACTTGTTTTACAAAACATCACGTTTGGATATAACACGGTCATGGTTATGAAAAGGCTTAAATTTTATATCTTTAATCCGCCTTTGTTGACTTTTCCGGCTTTTTTAATACCAGCTTCATTTCGCTTTTGAAGGGACTTTGAATAATCCCTTTAAAAAAGACTTAACCTCAGTTAGTAGGTATATAGATATAATGAGTAACGAATAATTACATTTTATTGATCATATAATAAAATAAACAAAGATATTGTATTACCGCTTATACTTTACTTTTTTTCAATCAATTCAGTTACTATTGCGATGTTTGTAGGGTGGTAGGTACTACTTATAGCTCAACTTTAATTAAATTTCACATCCAAGGAGCTCTATAAAGCTAGAAATCTAAAATTAAATTAAATAACTATCACGCTGTTTCCCCACAAGGGTAGGCAGAGAGGACGAACCGCCTAACAACTCGGTCTTGGGACACACTCCTTGCCTCGTTCATATTCATACATTATCGTCTCATACATGCTCATCTTTTATTCTGACTTTTGACATGGCCCGACTCAAGTATCTGATTCACTTGTTAGTGCCATGTCTTCCTCGAGCGCCCCCGACTTCTTCTTCCATTCACATTTGCGTCATATATTCTTCACGCACTATTTTCTTCTTTCATTCGCTCTACATGCCCAAAGCATCTGAAGTATCTGATTCACTTGGTCGTCCCATGTCTATATTATTAAAAATTCAATAAACGACTTACAGAAATTTGAAACTGAAGTCAACAATAAATACTTGGTAGTGGATAATATTTTTTTAATTACAAAAGGTTGGCATTATTTTTTTTTTTTTACATGAGCTGCACACAGGAGACCCTGAGGAAAATAATTTCCCTCAGGGCCTATGTCATCTTTGGGGATGCTGTGTGGAGGGTTTTCTTTTTAGAAAAGGAAGGAGAAGGGAGATCTGGGGAGGTAAAGGGTTTAAGGGGTGGGTAGGAATCTGGGGTTCTCAGTCCCGGTCATCTGCCTCCAAGACCTAGACAACCCTCACCCCATGAACCCGGCCACCCCTGCTAAATCACCAAACGTAGCGAACCACTTGGGACAGAGGTGTTGGTTATTCAATAAAGGTTCCCGGGGCGGCAGTACCCATTCCCGCCTCCCAAATTGAGATAATATTATCGTAAATAATTGTTAATCGTTGCGATACCAACTGTGAAAACTTTACACAATAATTAATTAATGGAATTGAAAATTGGCCTCACATTATCGACAAAATTCTATTATTCAATTTAAGCTTTCAATTGCCAAAAAAATGAAGAATGTGGTTGTACTACCTAAATATTTTTGTGCAGATTCCCTTGTTCTATTTTCTAATTAAATTCCTCTCCTCTAATTAAAGTCCTTACAATGAATATCTCAATATTTACATAAACCAGTCGGCTAATAAGGGAAATATATTAAAAAAAGATTTGATTGGATTGAAGGCATAGTAACTGTTTTTTTAGATTAATGTGTTAATTCCCATTCATCCAATTAACGAGGATTAATGTAAATTATGACCGTTTTACGTGTTTGGTTCACTGGTGAGAAATAATTGTTGAAATAGCGACATTGATTAATTCCTACCGATTTATAAAGTGAAAAAATGATGACTTAATACCTAGTTACGAAGGAATCCAGTACATATTATGCAAACATTCTTCCGGCGCGTAATAAGGCCTAAGAAATGCAGGCTAATTAAAATTATGGCAGAAAACGTTAAATCATAGTAAGCATATATAAATCACAAAGAGTTTATTTTACATGAACATGGCTCTTTGTTAGATTTCATTCGTGATACTAAGAAACCAAGAAGCATATTCGCATTGTTCCTTTCAGGCTGAACATATTAAAAAAATAATTTAAATAAAATTAATAATGTCGTTATTAAGTTATGCAAGTATTTTAATTTTATTCTATACTCTTAATCTTAATATCCTTATTAAAATAAATTTAAATAAAATTTTAAAATTATTTTTTTTTAATTAATAAACTAAAGTTTAAACAAGATTTTTATGCATAGCACAAAGGGTAGATAACAAATATTACAATCAATAATTATCAAAATCAGATAATTATTGATTATAATAATTGTTATCTACCCTTTGTGCTATGCATAAAAATCTTGTTTAAACGTTAGTTTGTCAATTAAAAAATAATAATTAATATTTGACAAGTTAAAGTATTTCAGCAATAAATGCAGACATAATTAGTCTCGACGCCACCTAGCGGGAGATTTAGTACTTAACAATACCTCTCTCACAAAAATAAAGTTGGTTGTTTTCAGTTGGAAAAATGTAATAACGAGTAGATAATTGTCGAATGAATCACTAGTATATATTGAATTATTTGGCGGGTATTAGATAAGCCGCCATAGCTCAGTGGTCAGAGCAGCTGACCGGCAATCAGAGGGACACGGGTTCAATTCCCGTTGGCGGTCAGTATCTTTTCTCGGAAGATTTTTTCAATGTAGATGAGTGTTTCAGGCTGATAATTATTGATTATAATATTTATTATCAAAATTTTAAAAGTTTAAATGGAGTTCTGCGAATTAAACACAGAAATAATTTAACATATCATTGAAGAATAAGATAACACTAATAGTCTAAACGAAAATATGAAAAAGTAAAGAGAACCAGACACAGAAAAATAAAAAAGATAACAGTCGCAACTGGGGCTCGAACTCAGAACCTCTCGTCTAACCGACCCTAAAATAACGTCTAAAAAGTGGAAGATAATATGTATTGTTAATTCTAAAATTTGTAATAACGGTTTGGTGGAAGGTGGCAATGGCCGAATTCGAGTCCCTGTTGCGACCACTACCTTTTTCATTTTTCTGAATATTGTTCTCTTTAGATTATGTTCGTTTATAATTAGATTATCAGTGTTATCTTCTTCTTCAATGATAAATTAAATTGTTGGAAATAAAAGTTATAAAAAGAGAGTTGTTCTTATAAAAAATAAAAACAATTAATTATTAACATGAAAAATTCAAATAATAAAAAATGGTACACAATCTTAAGTAGGTAGGTCCTTTATTTATATAAATAAATTTTATTTAAATAAAATTACGACGCATATGGGTGAAAAGAAAAATGCTAGTAAATACTGGTGGTTAAAAAATTAATCCAGTTAATAAAACACCCTTATAAAAATTTTATGTCAATTTAATAAGGGTCTATTTAAATAATGTTAAGCACCTAAAACACATTTCGAAAGCCCTATTCAGTTATTATTGAATCGAATAATAAAGTTTTAAATGATAATACATTTCGATTCAATGCTGTGAAGTTTATTTCAATTGCACTTTATAGGAATGGTTATTAAAATTAATTTCCAAGCTGGTTAAAGCATCTAGCAGTTAGCAGCCCCTTAAACGATACGGCTGGGGTATTCCACTGTTTGTGTATTAAACCCATTTATTAAGGGGACAATGCACGCGAGTGCATGGCGCATAGGTGGAGGGCAGGTGCGGACCTAGGGAAGGCAAGGCACAATTGGGAAATCGGATTAATCATCAAATAATAATCGACTGATACCTACATAATAAATTTTGTCGAATCTGTAAGAAAAAAATATTAATTTGGTAGGCAGATAAGGGTACCGTCACTTCGGGAACCATTTACTGGATAACCAACAGGTCACTTAAAGTGGTTTGGTGTCTTAGAAGGGGTACCCGGGTTCAAGGGATGAGGTTTGTACAGGTATTGGGGGCGAATGCGTTTACCACCTTATTGTGTTGCTTTGAGCCGCCAAGGGAGGGATGGATTCAGTCCTGAACGCATTGAGCCCCAGATTCCTACCCACCCCTCACACATTTTTCCTTCTCAGAACTGGCTCTCCTTCCGTTCTTAAGAAAGGCCCTGAGTGGTTTTTTTCTCAGCGACTCCTTAGGGGAGAAAATTTTAAAATAAAAATTAAATTAAAAAAAATATTTTTTAAATTTAGTTTCAGTGTGAAAAATACTGTTCTCAACATTTTTTTTGTAAAACGTAATGTTAATTAATTTTTTAAAATTGGGTTTCAGAATATTGTTAAAATCTGTTTTATATAATATCTCAAATAAAATACCTATTGATAATTAGTGACCAGCTTAGGCACAGGGGCTTCACCGAAGCCAAATTAGCCTTTCAGAAGCTGGTCGTACTGTAACTCCAGGGCCCGCAGATATCTTAGTAGTAAAACTCTTGAAGAAACTAATGTTCACTACTTCCTCTTCTTTAAAAATACCCTACACAGCATTCCCAAATATAACACAGGTTCTAAGTGAAATTATTTTATTAAAGGCCTCCGGCGTGAAGTTATCGTAAAAACGGATTTTTTTTTAACTAATGGATTAATATTCAATTAATGGTTATTAATAATATGTTAAATTAATTTATTTTTTTTGTATTAAACGAAAATAATTAGATAACTTTGGTTTCTGATGCCTAAAAGTGCCAATTTCCTCAATTTTTCTTTCACCTTACAAAAATTTCCATTTCGGAGAGCAATAGTTCCAATGGTTCCGCATTGCACCTAATATTTTAACATCATAAAATACGGTAAATAATCTTTTAAAAAACATTGGCTCAAAAAAAAGTATAACTGCGTTATTGGCCCGCTAATTTACACGCCCTGTGCAATTTACTAATCCGTCTAGTTCGAAGTCCACCCCTGCTATAAAGTAGCAGACGGTGTAAAGTTGAGTGCCTATACCCAGTTATATTCTGCTGCATGTGGCTTACAACCATTGTGACTGTGTTACTACTAATGTAGGCCTAGTTAATGAAAGGTTCAGGGATACGAATCTCATTGGCTTCACTCACTTCTTAGATGTGAAGACCTCCATGACGGAGCGGTAAGCTCCTTGACTGTGGCCCCAGAGGTCACGGGATTCAAACCAGGAGAAGGCAAATAAAAAACCGTTTTATTTTGGTTTTAATAAATGCATAATTTAAATAGGTAGGTTTTGAATACTCGATCCATAGCGTATAATAATTTTTGCGTATCTCGTTGCTTGATACGACTTTACCAATGTGTAATCACTAGATCTGAATAAACACGTACTACGCAACATTTTGTTACCCTTCTTTGCGCGCACTTACGACTTTTTTTCCTTTATTGTTTCCCATTATATCTACAAACATTTCAAAAGAAATTTTTAAAGATTTTCTAAATATGAATAACATAACATAAGATACAAGCAATGTAAAAGTTAGCAAAAAGAAAATACATATAAGACAAAAGTAGGTAATGGGAACCCACTAAGGCACTACGTGTACGTGGGTAATATAAACGAAAGTGCTAAATTACATAAATAAGTACAAGTAAAAAATGTTAATTTTAAAGTAAAAGATTAGAAATATAGGCATCTGTGAAAATATTGTAGTAAAAAAGTGACACACAAAAGTTGGTTATTTTTTTGTTAGGTAGATGTATTTCCAAGATACAAAACGAATTTAGTCTTGAAGTTACAGTAGGATTGTATTGAAAGTGAATCATGAAGGTTTATATAGAATTTACTTCTTCACAATAATCCACAAATTGAGGCAAAACAATTTTTGTAAAACATTTCAACATTGTTAGTTTTAAAGCGTTTTTAAAAAAATTATAAAGAATAATTATAAAATATTATTATATGATTATGTAATGTAATTATGATGAATTAAGGTAATTATAAAGTATTATTATATGTAATTATAAAGTATAAAAAATAGGTACCAACTATACTAGCAGCAACAAATGCTTACCCTTCGACAGCAGATTCATTCAGATAACCGAATTGATTCTGTTCAACACCAAGATCTACCTAACCCTTAATTTGCTCAAGAAATCACGATTTTATTAGATCTTCAAAAAAGAAAAACGTTTTATTTGTAGTTAGTCAATGGTCACATCTATACACTACACAGCCAACCCCGGTTAGTTACTGAAAAACATCCACGGAATTTAATATTTTTTTAACACAAGATCGCTTTCAATGTAAGTGTTATAATATATTATATAATAATTGTTATATTGTATTATATAAAAAAATTTGTTATATTATATTATATAATAATTGTTATAATATTCTCCTGACGAAGGAAGGGTGCTTCTGAAACCGTTAGAGTGTTCATAAATAAAAGTGGTCTACAACAAATTTATATGTGTATTTATTCTAAGTGTTTTACGTTTATAAAGATTGTACGTTGTGCTATTCATTTTATAAGAATTAAAAACGTATTATTTTTTAATGCAGTTTTCTCAACCCTTGTGCTGCATCTGAAGACGCGACTGCTCCTGAGCGTAAATTATATTATGTTGGTGCGGCTGGCGAGAACTGTTTTATTACTCAAATAATACCGACTGCGATAGGAATCAACTGGCTGTAATTAATATTTAACAATGCTCTTTGAGACGAACAATTCATACCAGAAATGAATAATTTTACACACAAAAGTCTTCATCTTCGCATGTTTAAAGTGTGGTGCGCCTTCGTTAACAGTTTCAAGTAATTCTACCTAAACTTACGTGAAGCTAAATCCAGTCGTCCGTTTTGTTTTATACAGGGTGTCCTGGGGTAAAGTGCATTAACTTCGGGAGGTGATTCTACATGATGGTAGAAGTAAAAAAGATTAATAACTTTTTCCAAAAAAAAAGACGTACCTGCTCAAAATCCTTAGTGTGAGGTACGATCTTACTTGCTGAGAGCCTGCCGGGCGCGATTGTAGCAACGTTGCATGGCTGTACTTGGCCCGTATCGTAACAGCGGAAAATAATAAAGCTAGCGGCACATGCCGATCAAATTTTGTCTTTTTACCACAAAACTACCCTTAAAAGTTGGAATTTCGAAAAAAGTTAATTATCTTTTTTACTTACAATATCATGTAGAATCACCTCCCGAAGTTAATGCACTTTACCCCCGGACACTCTGTATATCGCATACCGGCAACAACTAACCTGGGACTGGTAGAGTTTGCTTCTTCGCTATGTGTTGAAAGTGAAACATAATTGATATAATATGCGTAACAATTCGAAAAAAGCCAGGGATAATAATTATTTGTTGTGTATCATTTCCTTATCAGAGAAAATCAGAAAATCGGGTTTTCATGTTCTCAATAATTGCAAAAAATCAGTAGGCACAAAAAAATTAAGACCGTTTTCTTCATATTCACATGACATGTTTTGGCTAACTAGCTAACCTTTTTGTAGGAGTGAAATAAAAAATCACCTCTTTCACTTCGTCGTGCAAAGGATCTGATTAACAGATCGGTGGCCATCTCCAAGGCATAGATTTTACATAGGTAATTATGCTCTGAGTCTGATTTACATGTGTTCCAATGTGGCCTGCTCGAAGGAACTAGCATAAATAATTATCTTAAGGAAGTCAGTGTAGATAGTCACCCTGGAAATTTTCATAGTGGAAGGCGGGAATGGGTACCGCCACCCCAGGAACCTTTTAATGAATAACAAATACCTCTGCCACAGGTCGCTCCAAGTGATTCTCTAAGTTTGACTTAGCCCGACTTCACGGGGTGAGGTTGGTCCGGGTCTTGGCGGCGGATGCGTCTGTTCACCAGCTTCGTGGAGAAGAGAGACTGATTGAGGGAGGTCTTTTGATCTATACACCGAACATTGCCTTGCACCACAGTGGGAGGGATGGATTCAAATGTCCGTTTCACCTGGACACACTAACCCTCTGTTTCCTACACTCTCTCATTCATGTTTCCTTCCCAGACTTCCTCTCCTTCCTTTTCTAAAAAAGACGGTCCTCACTGCATCCCCAACGGTGACGTAGGTCCTGAGGGGAATTTATTTCTCAGTGCCTCCTACGCGGAGCTAATGTAAAATTAAAAAAAAAAAACGTACACAGTAACACACAAAAGGAGAAAGGAGACTAAGTACCAAATTTCTGTTTTTTTATCACTGAACCCTGAGTTTTGGGAACTATCTTTCTTCGTACCATGCCCCAGGGTACTGAAGCCAGCCCCATCTTAATTCCATCTATTATTCATCTATTGCACTGTTCAAACGCCGGGTTTTGGTTCGGAAACTGATGGGAGTTATATTATTCCAGCAGGAAGTTGTAAACAGTATTGTGCTGTGCAGAATCAATGTTTACCTAGTTATTATTTGGAGTGCAGCCTGCCGACTGTTTACATTAGTTTTTGCAAAAGTGTGGAAATTTTTAGAAAACTGAATTTATCATGTACAGTCAATTCAGAACACCATGGTCAAATTACTAGTCAGCAAAGCAGTTTATGACCAGCGGCAAAATATCACATTAGTATAAATCCATAAAAGTTTTACCTATTAGAGCTCTTTCTTGGTTTAAAATCTGTATGCAACATATCCTGGAGAGCCCATACAAAACAATGGTGGATCACGTGTACAATACTAGGCTTACACAAAATGAATGGATGATAGTACCTACCTAGATTTTCTAATTAACATGGCCAGCGAACTTTTGAATACATTGTAAGTACCACTTATTATTTTTTATACTTATTTATGTTTTATTATGTATTTTATTAAATTGCAATATTTTTTCTTCTATTGTAAGACATTTTATTTTGTACTTTGTTTTTGTACACACTATTTTCCTGCCGACAAGCTACTTGTAGCAGTAGCTTTGCAGGTATAATGTAAACAAGAAAAAAATCTATTTTCTGCAATACAAAAAATGTGTAAATAACGCACCCATTTAATTCTGTCTAGAATGTACTAATCGCAATTCTGGGTGTAAAGTCTACAATACACGACATATTTTTTCGGACCGATTCCAATTTCAATTGTTATTACTGCAAACAGCACATGAACCATGCTGTTTGCTGTGATGCCAAATGAAATCGTAGATATGAAAATAGAGATGAAAATAGCAATCGCGTAAAGCGAAAAATGTTGACTTGGGTCACTAATTGGAATCGGGCTGAAAAAAGATGTCGTGTATTGTAGGCGTAATTTAATATTATGCCTTCGTGAAAAATTCTAGATTTTTTAAATGTTTATCTAACATACTAATTTTGGTTATCTGTGATGTGCGTTAGTTATTCCGGCGTGAAATTATTCGCGTACGACATCTGGTTCAACTAACTCAAATTTTATATGGGACGTGTGGGATTGCACTATCCTCCCCACATCCAGGAAAAAAGCATTATTATTTTTATTATATGTGTCATTTTCGAAAAAGGAACTGATTGTTTGAAGAATTCAGACCAGCGATAAAGTACCTACTTATAAAATATAATTGTTCTTATTTTTATTGCAATTTCAAAATTGGAACTGATTTATCGAGAATTCAGACTATTTTCTCCATAGCTTATAATGGAAAACACGTAACGAGTTTAAAGAAGTCGTATTCCAAATGGAAATGTCGCACATTTTTTTAACGTAAGTAAACAAGCATCATAATTACTTCTAATCGTCCAGAGCCAGTAGGATAAAGGTATCCCAATTGGAGTACGTTGTTGGGCTGAAGAGAATTGGGAAGGGATTAAGCTGGGGAAGATGAGGGTCGGGAATTACCTGTTTACCTCTAAGCAAGATAACTATTAAATCTATACCAAGACACCCCTTGAGGTGATTTTTCACAAAAACGGCGCTATATAAATTATCCAATTATTTTACTCCAGATTTTATGTCCGTGTTAAATCTTTCCCAAATGAAAGACTAAACCCTTCCACACACTTTTCCACAAATGAATATCTAGTAAATTAACGCAATGTAAGTGCACTATATAAGTATAATAAATACAAAACAATACAAGAACAATACGTCAATCCACCAGAAACATAATGGGAAAATATTTCACCGACTCCAGTTATTTTCATATCAGAGGGTTCGGCTCTGATGAAATCCTAACTGGTCCGATAAATCCTACTGATCCCTCAATATAAATATTTTAAAAATCTTTCGTAATCCTACATGTATTTAAAATGACCGACTTTTTCATTTTTATGTACAAATTTTTTGACAAATCTAATACGCCTAAATTTTGAATGAGAGAGCTAGGCATAATGCCAGTAATAATAATATATATAATATACTAGGTATAATACCAGTATTTTTATTATTATTATTGTAACACAAAGTTTTATTGAAAAAAAATGAATTGAAATCAAATTTACAGACGTGGCAAGGTTTGTAAACTGTCAAACCCACTGGATAAAATATCAAAATATACCAACATTGCCAAACTGGTTTAACTGAAATTAACTATTTTCAAGGACTACTCTCGCTTCTGAGAAATATTCGTTTGTGAGCTTTAAAGATTCCACGAAACAATTGTTAAGCAAAGGATATTGAATACTTAGAAGCAAGTGGCCCCGCGTGATATTTTCTTTCCAGTAAAGACTGTTAAATTTCAATATAATGCCCGATAAAAGTTTAAATCAGTTACATCATCCAAGGAACGAGAAAAATGTTCACAAGGCTTCGCTGTTCAAAACTTCTAACAGGTACGTTCTCCATTTAAAGAGTTCCAAAACAAAATTAATAAAATTAAGTCCTCACAGATGTTATTATTTTGAGGGAAAAAATATATATTCTAAACAACAGACTTCTTTAATGTGTTTTTAACGCAACTTTCAAATTATTTCGCGCGGGAAGGGAGAGCCCTAGGCACCAATTAAAAGTTATTCATTTCGGTCATAAAAAAAGTTTGACTATGTACTTAAAAAACAAATGTACACCAGTTTTGTATGACCTCTGTGAATTCGAAGTTCTCCGTAAATGAGAGAAAACAAAAGAAAAGTCCCGGATATTTTCGCGCGAGGAATTTCGTCGAGGGGAAATATTTCTTCCTTCGACTATTGAGAAAAATGAAAGAGCCAAACGAACAATGACTGTACCTCGGGGTGACCCGAGTACCTTAGTACTTACTTAACAAATAATACCAAAAAATATTTAGAGGCCCCTCACTTTACTAAAGAATGTTTATTTTATTGTATGAACATACTTACTACCCAGCTTCTACCTCGTTTCCACACTATTTTTCTTAATAGTAATCGAAAATAAATATTACAATATATTATAATTTCGAGCATCGATTAATGATTTACCCCCTTACTAATAAACGAGTTTTAAATTTTACACAACTGATAAACGACTCCTAATTTAGGGTAAATGGTTCTTTATAAGTTGGGTAAAATAAAAAAAATAAAACAATTATTAGTAATATTTATGAAAAAATTATCGCGAATGGCGGAGTTCAATGTTCGATGGTGTTTTTAAAGCCTTTTTTTTTTTTTTTTATTAAAAAGAAAGACAAACATTCCCGGGTTACGAATAACCCAACAATGTTTGAAAATCTCCTACTACCACCACAGAAAGCCGAAAATGTTGCTTATGTTGTGATGGAGGACTTAGCCAGCCGAGGAATCGAACATGCGACGCCCGGGTGGGACCCAAGCGCTCTGCCCACTCAACCACTGACCGGTCAATTATTTCAATTACAACTTAATAACAATGTACACGAATTCACCCGAGTTTTAATGTATATGAAGATCAACAGGCAATGATGAGCATGACGATTTCAGATCAAAATAATGACATTGACAACATTATTTATAAAATTAAGGCAGAAAAGCTATGTACATGTATTTCAGGATACCAAAGGTTTATCAAACTTTCGGTGGTTTTTCTTGATGCCATAAATGGTGTCCCGAAAACACTTATTTGCAAGACAGATAAAAAACGACTGTGCTTTAGACCACACGATTGAAGTAAAACTTTACTAGCTTATATCTCCAACTCATCCTTTCCCTCCTTATCCTTATCCTCATCCTCATCCTTATCCTCATCTTCATCCTTCTCCTTATCCTCATAATCATCCTTATCCCTATTACTCCCCAAGTAAAGCGTGCGTAAAGGCCCGACCGTTCGCCTCGCCCGATAACCGTTCGCATCGATCACCGATCGCATCGATTACCGTTCGCATCACACTTTTTCGTAACGCATTCACCAGCTTACCCCCCAATTCGAGCGTGCCTAAAGAATTTTTACTTCAATAAGTTCTATAAACTCTCGTATTTGTAACAATAGCCGAGCTTAAACTAGATCCCAAGAAGACATTGTTGTCTTAAAATATCATTCCTAGTATAAAGTAAAAAATCACGAAGTATTTAAATATCTTGCAAATATGAGGTACCTTTTGAAGAAATGCATTGTGCCGCAACAATTCCATTACTTCTTACCGGTACTTACCACTCCATTATTATTTGATGAGAGCGGCTGCCTCTTCAATGAGACGTAATGGGTTTCAAAAATGGTAGAAAAAAATCTTATCCATATTTAAAGGGACACATTACTTGTGCTTACACAATCATCGAAATATATATGTACACTTTTTGTTGACAGTCGTCTAAAATTACACACGGAACCGAGGCAGCTGCCGAGACAATTTAAAACCCAGTTTTACCTAAGCAAAACGCTGTATCGGTTTAGTGGCACCTCATCAATAAATGTTATCATTGCATGTTTCTGTGTATTGAAATATGATTCTTTTTCATCAAGGAGTTTCAGATTACTTGCAGTTTATTCTTTAGGTTTGTGTATTTAGTATCTTGATTTAACAGGAACGTTCCCCAGTACCAAAGGTTCATAATAGCGTTTGTCCACAGAATTTCTGAATATCGTCGTACAATGGACCCACTCCACCTTCGCTGGTGGTGTCAATGGCCAGAAAAATGGAGGAGGGAATCCACAAGAAGTGTGTAGGTATTAGAATAAAATATACGTTGTGAAGGGCCCGCCATTATGGTTTTGTCACAGAAGCAAGGCTTTCAAGTTTAAATTACCATAAACGGCTTACAATCATATTTTTATGATATTGACCGACATACAATTTATACGAAATTGAACATTATTTATTTTATTGACAATTGTGATGGTAACTGTGGAGCTTTTGCGTAGGTGACAAAAATATATTGTATGTTGAAATGATTACAGTTTTGCGGCATTTCTAATGTTTCTGTTGTATCTAAGTACGAAGATTTGAAAAATATGGAAATTATAGTAACGTGGGCCTCACTAGGAGCTCTACCCATTCTGAGACCCCATTTTACAGATGTGTGTAATTACATTGATTACGTTTCGTATGTTAGTTGGTTGTGTATGTTATGTGTGTGGGTACCTATGTATTTTAATCAAATTCTCATTGTTTAAGATTCTATGCCTTCCCTATTCGACAAAAGACGTGATTTCAAAAGATACTAGCTCCTAGATTTTATTACCGCGAACATGTCACCAACTGGCGGTATCAAATATCGTACGATCTTCTCGATAATACCGCTTTCAATGAGAAGCATAGAACATATTGTACAATATATCTCTTTGCTGGGCTTAAACAAAGAGATTGCCCAAAACATGCCAGTGTCCTAGTTCATAATCCTTCTGCAATACGATTCCTACCCAAACAAAACCAAAACCCACATTCTTCCATCAGCCGTAACAATCACTATTCTACTACCGTATTGTCCAATCTTATACCATCGATCTTTTAATATTCACAGCTCAAAAGAAAGCATTAAATTTCTGACCTTCAACAAAAACTCTTTCTATTCCAATGGTTATCATTAGTGCTAGAAGAGCTAGTGCGAACATTTCCATGAAAGGGATTTTGCTCGCTGTCAAAAAGATCGATCTACTTGATATCCGAACCTTCGTCAATTTTATTGTGTGGGATGCGCAAATATTTCACTCTCCACTTAACATGGCGAAAAATTCACAACACAAATTTGCCTTTTTTTCAATTCTGCAAGTCGGTAGGAGTTTTGCATTGCCCAGACGACCTCCTTTACGGCATTTGCGCCTGCCAGGCAATAAACCCGATACGTCAGGGTAACCGGAGACGAAATATCAATTGACCGAGCAAGAATTGGATCCAGTCATTATTTACACACATCTGTAGAAGCAGTCTTGAATAGTCGGGGGTTGACATAATGGGGCGAAATAAGATGTAAAATTGCCTTTTGTTTTTTAATATTGTGGGCAAATGATATTTGTTTATTTTTCTAACTTACTTAATCATTTCTACCACGGTACTACAATATTTGAGCAACACAATTTTCTTATTGGGTATTGTTGATGAATATATTTTTTTTAATATTGAATACTGCGTACCTTCGACTGCATAATTTATTGGCCGTTGAATCAATGATTTATAGTCGAATAATTTTGTAGGTATGTATATGGTACGTAGTATATAATAAATTATAATATTTTGTATATGACACCTCACAAGATCCTGTTTGTACAATGTAGAGAAAGGGGAACTATATTTCCACTGATTCGAAGGTAGAGGTTCTGAGGCGGGTTAAGGGAGGGGTTGTTGAAGGGATTTATTAATGTGGGCCTTAAAGGTCCAGAAAGCATGAACGAGGAGCACCAGATGCTTGTAGCTCGTTCCACATGTTAGCCGACTTAAAACAAACGTTTTACTAAGATTATCGAGTCAGTGGTGATCTTGTTTACTAAAATAATTCCCACATTGATGTTTGTTGATTACTTCTTTGTTTGAAGTTCCAGATAGCAGCCTACGTCCTACATACCTATATTCTACAGCCTACAGAATAAGCCTACAGATACCCAAATATATACCAAATAAAGAAAATTTGACAATAATAACTTGGAATCATGCTATTAAGAAGCCAGTGAGGGCATTTTAAAAAAATTAACAGAACTGATCTAATCTCCAAGAACAGGGGTTTTCATTTTGTCGACTGCAATTTTCCGTAAATTGTCAGCCCTCGGACGAATAAAATCATCAGCCAACAATGCTACTGCAAGATATCACAGAATATTTTTGTTTGGTTACTTGTAACAGATTTCATACACGAGTAACCTATTTATGATTTGAGGTTCGGCCCTGTGGCCTGTTATGTGGCACTCGACGGATCAGAAGCGCTGAGGTAACAGTCTGCGGCCGGGCCACTCCAAGTGACCACTTACACGGCAATTTCCTATTTATTCTGCGCAAACAGAACGCCCAGTGTCAATACGGTCCTGACTCGAGTAAGTGTAAACAGTGGACTCTTGTCGTCAGCCCCTTGTAAGTTGCTCGGCAAACGGAATCGTCTCAGAACGGACTACGGAGCGCTTCTAAGGAATCCGGCTGCGGCTGTTCGGGCTTCGGGTGCTTCATAGAGTGAGGAGTCAATACGACATTCTGGACAAGACAGTCCAAGTAAAAATTATCATAGACCTACCTATCTGTTAAACTAGTAATTCTGTGAACAGTAGGCCTTAGCATCCATAAAGTATTTTTTTCTTATTCAATAAATCTGAACCAAATTTTCCTCTGAAATCATGAGATTTATAAATAAGTACTTAAATGGTTAACTACTTTATTATAAAACGAATATTTCATATAGTCTTTTTTTTATACCTTTCAAATAAGGAAGTACCTATCTACATCTACATTTTTTTCAAAGAAACGTCACTATGTCGATGACAATTCTTTTTTCAGATAGGTTGATAGCATAAAATTAAAATTGCAAAAAAAAAATAAACACGATGATTTGACATTTATAAAAGATATCTTTACTGAACCATTAAAACGGCCCCCACCTTGAACCGGAAACGGAACGTACAAACAAATTTATAGTCGGACGAAATTCAAAAAGGTCGACTTAAAACAGAACTTCGCCACGCTTGTGCTCAGTCAACTAATATCTAAATGCGATAAGACAGCAATTCTTAATGGTTCAACTGATCAACCAAAGAAATAATCACTTCTCAGGAATCAAGGCGTTGAAATACTGGATGAAATAAGGGTCAATACGATGTATTTTTGCTCAACGCTATTCAAATCAACATGATCCATTGTCTAAAAAACATTAAAAAAAACTCTTAAAAAACTAGCAATAAAAGTTTAGTTAACTGCAAAACTAACTACTCTCAACTGGAAGAATATTATTGATTTGCATGTAGATATCTACTGGGTATATGACATGTAAATCAAATACTTCTTTCATTCACGAACGTCACTTTTTAATGTTGTAAACGCCCACAATTTGTTTTATTAAAACTAAATAAACCATTGATTACTAATGATAGAATCGGTCAGATGTTAAACTTGAATATTTATGTCATGATAATTAAAAAATGTTATTTAACGTTTAAACAAAAAATAAAACATAATTTACCAACCTATGTAGTGATTAGCCGAAGTAAAAAAAAGTTGTAGTTAAGTGTCTACCTACGTTATTATTTTGACTTATTTATCGGACGATACCAACACTACAAGTTTTCTTCTGCGATATATTTCTCCAACAGAAAATCACCTTACTTCTGACCATTTCATGTATCGGAATAAATAAATAAATTGCTACAGTACAAGTATTATGTCATGCATTCTTTATCAGAATCGTGACACCTACTAGATAAATTAAATTAATTCAAAGAGTATTTGCATTTACAAACATCCAACCAAATTATGATCTAATTTATTGAGGAAATCGCGTCTGTATTTTCTACCCATGAGTGTATGTAGGTACGATCACATAAAATGACAATAGTATTCGAAATAAAATATTCAAGACTTCAAGATCCACTATTTATATTCATTTTAACAAACAAACTCTAGACCGGCCGTTAAATGATTTATGCGTGTCTTTTTATTTATCATTTTTGACGTATTTAACACGTGTACACCTAATTAAAATATAGGAATATTCAAATGAAGGAGTGGGCTTTATTTTAGATCAATCACCTACTAACTGATATGGACTCGACTGCAAACAAAACACTAACTCGCGTTTGTTTATAATAATTTACGATTTCTCCAAACGCGGCGTGTGGGTGTTTTTGGTTTTAATTATTCAAAACATTGATTTATTTGGCAACACGTCTATTTGTGGCTATCAATTAGAGCCTGATTGAAAAATATTACTTGATAAATGGAAATTAACTGACAATTTATGCGTTTGCGATGATGTCTAACTGGTGATGATTTGTAGAAACACTGTGAGGCTTGGAACCAAGTCATAAAACCGTAATGTTTATTAGCAGTTAAAGTGTGTAATCGTATGAGAAACTGATGGAATGATAGTTATTCTAGAGGCGGATGGATATTGGAAAAATGCATGGCTCTCGCCGAAAGTTCCAAGCAGCGGTCATTTTATTTAAACAAAATATGTACAAATACTACAACGCCTCTGCCATAAGTGACTCCAGGTGGTTCGCTACGTTTGATGACTTAGCAGAGGTTTGTCGGGATCTTGGTGGTCCCAACTACATGATTAACTGGATTGGGAGAGAATAGTTGTAAGAGACATTTTGACCTTTCTAATAGAGCTCTCTCGGAACGTCGCCTTGCACCGCAGTGGTAGGGATAGATTCGTACGGTTCCGCGACTTTTCATCCCGCGACAAAATATCCTCCGACAAAATATCCTACGGAGAAAACATCCCCCAACATCCACTAAAACTTAACCTAACAAAAAAATTAACCAAAAATAATACAGACATCCTGTAAAGACAATAAATTATTGTTATCTGTATTATGTTTATCCCATTTTACTCTTTTTTTACATTTTTTTTTGTTAGGTTAAGTTTGGTAGATATTTTGTTGTGGGATATTTTGTGGGGGATATTTTGTCGCGGGATGAAAACGTGCATTCCGTCACTCCTGGATTTAGACCTATCTTCTGACCCCCACTTTTCTTACCCCCCCCCCCCCCCCCCCTCCTTGATACTTTTTCCTTCTTAGAACTCTCTCTCCTCCATTTCCTAAAAAGATCCTCCATCTCCAAATATGACGCCCTAAGGTAAATTCTTTCCTCAAGACCTCCTGTGTAAAGCTAACTTTAAAAAAAAATAATAATACCTACATTACAAAAACTATTTAAAAAAAATAATAATACATATCAAGATCATCCCATTGCTTGAGATGGGGTACGTCATACAATTAGAATATAAACAATCTGAAAAAAGAATAACGAGTTATCCAAAAACATAAAACGTTATTTAATACCAATAGTAGGTACCTATTTCACTAGAAGAAAAAATATACCTAACGTTAAGGAAGATAAATATTCCTGGGTCAAATCAATTACTGAGTAGTGAGTAATAAATTTATTTTCTGTAATAATATTTAAATAATTTAGGGATAACAATAACAGAGGAGATAAATTAAGTAGGTACTTACATTCATATGGGCAATAATGATCAATATTTATTTGTATAATTTTCCGTTGTACCCATGGGCCGTATTATTATTTTTTTTTAAATCTCCGTAAACTTAAGCATTCTCCGATTATAATATGTAAACTATATAAATTAAATTTATCGGTCAGCTTTTGGGAACATTTATATTGACAGGTAAGAATTCGCCTCGCGGTGTTTATCAAAATGCAAATAAACAAAGTCCATTCAAAACATTTTACCCGGATAAATATTGTCATATTACGGACAGTTTTATGTTTGATTCATCCCACACAATGTCGACAATAATTCATGAGAGGTAAAAATATTTTCAAAAAATCTAGATAAAAAAAACTTATCAATGGAGCCCAGTCAAACCGGTATTGTTAGGTTTAGGTAAACATAATAAAAATTGAATAGAGAATCTGTCCCAAAGGTTAAACCTCCATCCTTTTATACGATTTTTTAAGCTTTCATTCTGGTGGAACTCCTAATTTTTTTGTAAATATTTTGGGGCCGAAAAAGGACCTCCCTTCATTTCTTTACTAATACCCTGATTGGTCCGCCAAATAATTTCGGTAAAATTCGGTGGTAGGTGCTCATATTTAATACATAATAGACTTCTTCTACAGGGGGAGCTTTGTTTAAGATTTAAAATAGTTCATAGATTTTGTATATAAGGACACTGCACGATGGTGGCGCATTGTTTTAGATCAGGTTTCGTAAATAATTGGGAATCGAATCAAATTTCTTACAGTTTTGTAAGCATTCAAATTATGTTGTACCTAAGTACTAGGTCAAAACTAAGATGTAAATCTGTTTTTTAAAGAATCATAATATGATTGATGTCGCGTATTAAAAATAAAACGGATAAAAAATTAGCCAGACACCATCTAGTTGAATCTTGCAATCATATATAAAATGTCCTCTTCAATACAGGTGAACTCCTGTGTGGAGGACGATATACTATACCTTTGTAATGTAAATATACTAAGAATAAATAAATAAAAATAAATAAATAGCAGCCAATATCGAATATGTGCGTTAAGAAAATGAAGATAATGATGGTAGTTATTAGTCGAAGTATGATACAGTAAAAGGTGACAGTATTTGATATGGGTTCCGTAGCTCAGTTATTTATTTATTTATTTATTTATTTATTTATTTATTTATTTACGGACTTACGTCCAATTTACAACATGGTATAACGAAAATTTGGGAATGTACATTGTAAGGGTGAAAATGGTACATGAGAGCAAAGACAAACAGAAAATAGAAGTGTCAAGTCAAGTCAAGACTTTGCAAAAATTACAGTAAATATAAAATATCATCATTTATTTAAAGAGCGACAGAATTCATTCAAGCTTATACCAAAAAAATCAAGGTCTTGTCGTGAGTTGACCATTCTACACATTCTGGACAGTGGTGAGTTGTAACCATAATTAGTGGAGTGCTGATTGAGGAAGAGTAGGTCTTTATTTCTGAGTCTACGAGAAGGTATATTGAATGGGATGAGTTGTAGTAATGTAGGTGAATCGATTATGTAGTTAATAATTTTGAAGAAACAGATGAGATCGGATTTTTTCCGACGGTCTTCTAAAGGAGAAAGGTTTAGAGTTTTTTCAATTTCAGCATACGAATAATTGCCTCGCTCTAATCCTAGCCTCCTAGCAATCCCTTTTAGGAACCTATGTTGAACGGATTCAATATGACGAATATGGACAGCATAAAAAGGAGACCATATAACACAAGCATATTCAAGGTGGGGGCGAACCAAGGAGCAGTAAAGAGTTCTTAAGGTATTTATGTTTTTGAAGTCGGAAGTGATTCTAGTGATGAAACCAAGTAGTTTGAGAGATTTATTAATAATCACATTTAAATGTTCCCGAAAAGAAAGCTTGCTATCAAGAGTGACACCAAGGTCTTTAATATATTGAACAGTTGTTAGGCAATTATTATTTAGTTTGTATTCGAAAACGATCGGATTTTTAGATCTGTAGAAGGACATAATTTTGCACTTATCGACATTTAGTTCCAAGCAATTAATTTTACACCAGTCATTGAATGAGTCAATATCTGATTGAAAAAGAAGGCAGTCATGGTAATTATTTATTATTTTTAGGATCTTGTTGTCATCAGCAAAGAGCCAAAAGCGCGTATGTGAGAAAATACTAATAATGTCGTTTATAAACAAGTTGAAAAGAAGCGGGGCTAAATGTGCTCCTTGCGGTACGCCGGATGTAACTTCAATAATAAGTTGGTAGAGCACTTGCCATGTAAGCAAAGGGTTATGGGTTCGAGTCCCAGTGGACCCAATATCTTTTTCTGATTTTTCTGTCTCGAGATTTTTGATCGAGTTTCGCTAATATTGTCTTCATTTTAATTAAATATCATAATATGATTATTTTAATCAATATCGGTGATAGCAAAATGTTTCGTGGATTAACGAAACATGGCTAAAGGTAGTTTAAATAAGATTATATATATAGTTTTATGTTTAACTTGTATAAACCTGAGGAGCTTTGTTACATTTTCCATATTGTTCGGTTTCACATGGACAACTATTTAGGAATCTACTCAGCTAAACATTGTCATGGATTACTAAAATTTGGTAGATGACCCTCAAAATATCCTCTACTCTGTGATCAACATACATAATGTTTATGGATTGGCCAAAAAGAGTAAATCGTAATAGGAAAAAAAAACTACATTGTATAAAAACAACACCACATCAAAGTGACCTTCGAAGCTTACGTGACTGGGAGGAGTATATCAGAATCCAGTATCCAGTCTGACCTGATGATAGGCAACTGATAGCAGAAAAGTTCTGTAAAAGCACAGTAGATAGCATTGAAAAATTCGTATGTATTACAATTACGGCCTTTGGTTTTTCTGAGGTTCAATCTGAGTCTCCGATCAGCTAATGATTTTTTTCGTAACTTGATTCGCCTGTTGGTCGGCGAGTTGTGTTGGAAATAGCGTATTTGCGCATTTGAGGAGTGTTGAGCCAAATATTCGGCTAAACAGTTGATCAGTAGGATTGGGAACAATGGCCGATAGTACTTTATTTAGCCTCATTTCTGGATATATGAGAGACTCAATTTTTTATTCATAAAAGTCAGGCCGTCAAATCCAGTCAATTCATATTGTCCGCGTATGATGATTTGAAAAGGTGTTAGTCCTTACTCGACCGCCTCTCGATGCCCGATGCTCTTTTCCCATAAAAGGTTTTGCGTCACTGAGACCCATTGACCGAAAAATATACGCCTAGCGGTCCCCGCGGCAGATTCTAAGCCCACCCTTTCTCTAGGAGTCTATTAAAAACTGCCAACGATAGAAATTGGAGAGGCAACGAGGGCCATTCAAAGCAGGGAATCCTGATATGTATTCATGAGTGATATAGAACAAAAAAAAATTAAGAATGGGGGACACGAAACAAGGGCCAATAACTAATTGGATGGGATGGAGCTGCGATCCACGCAATCAGTCCATACCTAATATTTTTCTATTCATTACAACCATTTTATTTTGCTTCAAATTTACTACATCACGAAAACTGTTGTGGTATGACACCTAAAGCAGTAGAGTTTTCGAACGTTTCTAGATATATAAAATATGAAGAGCTTTTTCTGTGCAAACCCCTAGGTCAACGAAAATATGTTCAGTTCTGAATTATAATAATAATAATAATAATAATTGGATAATTTATAGAGCGCCGTTTTTGTGAAAAATCACCTCAAGGGCGCTATACAATTTATTCATAATTCTTAGGTTCTATCTAATTTTAATATTTACAAATGGATACAGAAACATACTTACCTGCAGGTCACTTCCGATAAACACTTTAATTAGAAAGTTTGTGCTTGGAGAAGATACGGCTTTGCACGCGGAGGGTATTATACTTAAGACACTGGACATTGCATTGCTACCCCCATCACTATAAGTATTACATTTTAAAAGATTAGTGGCAAAAGTGGAGTTGATATGCATAAAACTATCACAGTTCACAGTAGGTACATATCGACGGTCCCGAAGTGTCGGATGTGCGATTTTGTAGTTTTGCAGTAGAGCTGTATAAAGTTTCGTTTCTGCATTTTCACTGTTTTTGAGATCAAGAAAGGTAGTGTTTTACAATAATAATAATATAGACTTTTAAATCAACATAAACCAACAAATAAGCCAACAGAACAATTTTCAATTTTTAGCAGATCCGAAATGGTTCTTCGGGATCGTCGATAAATGTGACACAGAATAAACAAGACAAGAATGTTTTTTGTTTACTCAATAAATTCCACTTAACAAGATTTTTCATTGAAACGCGGGCCAAATATAGCTGTTAATAGTTTACAATAATTGGTAACATATAACAAATATTATACATCTTTCGCAGACCTGTGAAAAATCACACGATAATCAATAGATATATATAAGATTTGAAAATGGCGCAATTAAAATAATTTTCTGTCAAATTATTATATTGTACGTACCTAGTATCCAATTCGTCGCTTGTCTGAATATTCTTCACATTCATAATTTTCAAATTCAAAGCAAATTTGAGATCGTTGAACTAGTTTTCGCACAACAAGACAACTAAATTTATTGTGACGTGTTTGATAACTAAATTTGAATTTACATAGTTTTTTTTTCAACTCTGGTTAAATTATCATTTTTATTATAAGAGGGTCTCTTTTGTTTTCGCCTTTATTACAATTTTTATAAATAAACTTAATCCCTTCGACTAATATAGCTTTTTGGAACAATTCACACAGGTCTCATAGAAATCGTTGCGTCTCCCTTACTGCCATGGCGAGAAAAATAATCTAAACGGTGTTAGAACAAAAAATACCGCGGTTTATATTCAAATCTAAAAGTTAACTAAAAATAATAAGTACATTTACACCTTTATGAAACCTATATAAGATTCCAATCAAATTTATGAAACGTTCATACTTAATACATTTTTCTAATGAAATATGATTGTATTTTTTTCAGAATTTTAGTCAGAAAAACGTAAGGTGAGCCATTCTAAAACTTTTTTCTTTATTTTCCATTCAAACATTTTATATTACAAAATATAAATTTTACAAAGGGTATCTTATCACCTTTCAAAATCAGTTTTCGGTTTACCGATATGTTCATCTATTTATATTTTATTACAAAGCGGAAATAGTTTGATATTCTGACGAAATAAACCCGAGGCCAGAGCGATTAAGGGGTGTGTCACCGTTTTCCTAATAACATTAATAATAATAATAATAATATTTGGACGATTTATATAGCGCCGTTTTTGTGAAAAATCACCTCAAGGGCGCTGTACAAACTTACCATACATGCCTAAAATCTAGAAAGACTACAAGCTAGACAAACAATTAAAAACAACTTATGGCTAAAAATTGCATACACCGGTTCATTGATCACCGATACGAAAATATATGTACAATATTTTGACCAATGAACGCGATGCTGCCTAAAAATGAATTAATACAGGACCATACTTACCTGGGAGGTCGCTTAAAATTAAACTACATTGAAATTAAACTACAAAATAAATAATAAGGTAATAGTATCAGTAAAAACAATAAGAAAACAATGATATTAAGCTTTCAAGATTAAAATAATATCTAAGAGAATTCACGATTACCCACATGATAAAATCAAATGAATCCAATGCCATCAAAGAACTATTAATATTGGAACCTACCTATATAAGCACCGTTCAAAATTCTTTAAATTCTTATACTTTTCTCATGATATTTATTTATTTATTGACGCCCTATTGGGCTTTTACATATCGAATACAAATTTTATTTATAACAACAGTATAACATAAATAAAAAGGATTACGAAATAATAAATAAAGCATAAACTCAATATAACAAATGACTTTAAAGAACTCGTAGAAGCAACAAAAAAAAAATCAAAAGACATTAATTTTTAACCCCCGACGCAAGGAGCGGTGTTATGAGTTTGATTTTCTGTGTGGCCGTCTGTGGCATCGTAGCTCCTAAACGAATAGACCGATTATGATGCGGTTTTTTTGTTTGAAAGCTGACGTGATCCAGATGGTTCTTATGTACAATTCATGAAAATCTGTTCAGGCGTTTCAAGGTCATCAGCTCTTTTTGTGTCGGAGGTTGCTTAAAATTTTGAAAATTTTACTTATCTTTATTACTTAATCACTTGTTGTTTGCATCTAAAATACGAACAAAAAAAAAATAAAAAATTAAAATAAAATGTTTTCTCATTCATTATTTACATCTAAAAAGTGGTGATAGTTCTTGGTGAAACCTTGCTTAGTTCGTAGGTATTATGAACAAAGCAAGGTTTTTTTTTAGTATGCAAATCTAAATATTATTCTCTGCCATGTATGACCGGACTCCAAGAATAAAAGGTTTTTGGTCTTCAGGCGTAGATCGGGATCTCGCACTTCTGAAGCGTGGGGATATCAATAAATCTGCCGTCCCTATTCAACTCGAACAAAGGCGATCTGAGATAGAACGAGAGGGAGGTGTTACGGCCGGTCGGCGTGGCCCCTCCCATCTTTTCACTTCCACAATAAATGAATGAACCGAAGAACCGGCTTTACTCGCCTCAGATCTCTGTGATCTCCGTTCTCAGTGTTCTCACTTATATCACGCGGAGTCTGTGCTCTCGAGTGGCTCGGAGATAGTGGACCAGTGATGGAATAACAACAAACTCTTTGGAAATCATGATGAAAAAAAAAGTATCCAAATATATTTTTTTAAGTATGTGCATTTTTTTTTAAATTGAAGATAGACAAATATTCCCGGGTTACCAATAACCCGACAATATTTTAAAATCTCCTACTACCACCACAGACAGCGGAAAATGTTGCTTGTTTTGTGATGGAGGACTTAGACAGCCGAGGAATCGAACACGCGACGCTCGGGTGGGACCCAAACCGATGCTAAATCGCCACTGGCCGGTCTATATATATATATTTGATTGATCGAATCGAAGCCGTTTTGCATTTATTCCATGCGTAAATTTGTTTTGTTTTCTTCCATGTGTAAATTCTGCGTTCCGTTTCCTGTTCGAGATGGTGGCCGTTAACGGTTCAGCAAAGATTATTTTTTTTAAATTGAAATCATCTTGTTTATTTAATCTTTCTTTTATGCATTTTTCAATATAATGGTACCTTCTTGTCTGTGAAAAATAATTGTCATTGAGATAGTGACGTTTCTTTGAATTAAATAATTCCTTATTTAAAATGTTTAAAAAATATTTGGTTTATAAATAAGTAGGTGGGTACTTAAGTATCGCAGGTAATTTTGATTTTTGGTGTATTAAATGGGAGAAAATAAGAAACTTACCGTTTTGGACGCGAGGTCTACTGTTTTTATTTAACATTCTTATTATTTGCGAAAACAGGTAATACAAAAAAAGTTTAGTTTTAGTGATTATATTTTATTATTATTATACACCGTTATCGCACCATTCATCTTGTTATGCTATGCTCTGCTAAAATCTGTTCTGCCATCTGATATCTTGAACAAGTCGTGGTGACAACTTCTGCTGAAATTTTCAGGTAAGAATTTGTGACAGTCTGGTGACACTGATTGTTGGGAGACCGTTCGCTTTTTGTGTACCCAATTTGTTAGAATATAGCATCCACACCTTGATATAAGCGCATTAGTTCAGGGGAAGAAGTAAAAATATTGATTAGCTGTCTACCCATGATGGCCAAAGAAGACAGGAATTCAGTTCACCAAAAATAAATATGCAAAATGTTCGAGATACAGTAAGATAAATTGAAAAGCATCAATGTTAATAATGTTATATGCATAATCATGCTCCATACCTCTACACTCTCTACAGTTCTTAAATCATAGCATAATATGTCCTTGCGATGAAGTCTTCTAACTTTTGAGTAACGCCGGATGCTGTAAATGATAACATCAACCACTTATTGGATGATTCGATATGCGTGATCCGTGTTAAAGTAATAAGTGGGAAAAAAGAATCCATATTATACGATATCATTTGTCTATTACTTGATGTAGATATCTATGTACCTATTCTGCAATACCTACATCGTGTAGGGTAAAAAACAGGTCATCCACATATTTTTTAAGTAGGCATTTTGATTACGTCAATATCGTCATGAATAATACTTAACATCTATTTTTACTTTATAATGTTTCATGGGTTTGCATTATTTTTCAGGAAGGAACGAATCGTGGCTGGCAGTCCACACCAGATGATTCCAAAAAGAAGAGTGACAAAAATAGATTGGATGTAATAGAAATTAGTTTCCTGAGAAGTATATATCTTTAAACTACAATTGAAGAATTAAACGAATGAAGATTAACAAGAGGAACCTTAAGATATGCTGACGATTTAAATAGTCTTTGCAGAGTCTAGCACCAGGACTTCTATTTTGTACGAAATTAAAAAACACATTACGTAAAATCTGAGCTTATTTTTATTTTATTTTGGAGACACCGTTTCATGGTCGGTCCTCGTTTGTAGGGTAGGATACATGGGTTGATTCTTAAAAATGCCCCGAGTACCAAAAAATGTAAGAGGTGTTACTATTGAGATTCTACCGTCATCCCAAACTCTTTCGATGCTAGAAGCCTCCGTAGGTATGCGGCACTTTTTCTTTGAAACTTGTTCGCAAGCCTGTATCGTCCACGTTCAACAGGTTGGCAATATATTATAATCGATGCAAATCATAGTGAAATAATTAAAATAAAAACTCTTAAGTCTTCAAAGCAGTAAATAAGTAAACACCTACACTTTAGATGCATTCATATATATGAGATTTGAATAAATTGTATAATAGTTAGTGATCGTGACTACACTCGAATTCTGATACCCCAAAACCAGAGAACCTAAAGTCCCTCAGTGTTTTGGAAAGTTATGAAAAAAATTAAGGGAAATGGATAGTTGTCTTGTATTTTATTATTGTCAATACGTGATAACGTCGCGAGATGAAATTATTGCCTTATTGCCTATTGAAATTTCAGTCAAAAAATCTTTTCAAATATTAAGAAGCCATCTAGGCTAGTCGCAGTTTTAAAGTTTTCCAGCTTTGGTCAATCAAATTTCCGCTTTGTGATGAAGATTTTTAACGATTTGACACAAATCGTACCTTAACACACCTCTATAAATATTATTTTGTCATCATTTTGCACCATTATGATACGAGTACTTTGAATCTAACTCTTTATTGTGACATCAAGTTATAAATAGGATAAATTATGGGAATGCTTTAATGTCTTCTGCCTACATCGGTATTTTGAATTCACTTTGAAACAGCACATGACTGAAGCAAGATGGCGTCGACAAAGGGAGCGACAAAATATCTGGTTACAAGTTACGATACAATACGACACAATTATACCTATCATTTGGGGTGAACTGAATTGAACTCTGTCTCCCGATTCATGAGAATATCATTTAATATGGGAACTTGTGTTTCATGGGGTTTCTCTGAGAAATCAAGAACTATTGTTGACTACAGTTATCATCCTGTTTTAGGGAAGGTGTTTTATCAGTGGCGTAATTTTCATTTGAAAACTGTTCTTTTTCTTTTTTAATACCATTTTTTTTTACTTTTGGACGATTTACATAACAACAACATGTTTAATGTAGCAACAAATCAAGGCGCTGTAGAAGGAAAGCAGGATTATTTAAAATAATTACACTATAAAGAGAGTACAAGTCAAAAACAGAATGGTTTTTAATATATATTTGACGGTTACGACCCTCCGCTACAAATCCGGAGGTCACGGGTCCAAATCTTGGCTTGCGCAAGTAAATTTGGTTACTATCCTGATGTGCGGCATGGTTCTAGCAGAGGAAGTATGAATGTAGACTGAATGTTCTAGAAATGAGATCCCTGAAGCATTTGTATGGTAAAACCATGAATTAAACCAACAAAATAAATGATCTAACCATGTCAAGAGCTAGAATAGAAGAGCATGTATGAGACGATGTATAAAGGTAAATTAGGCAAGGAGATTTTACCAAAACTGAGTTGTTTGGGAGCCTGCCGCGGGAAACGGCGTGATGTTTAGTTAGTTAGTTAAGTTAAGACACATATAATCTCTCGGGATATTTAAGAAGTCAGAAAATCTCAAATTGAAAATAATATACCTAAAGTGTTTACCAATAGAACAGTAACCAAACATTGAATTCAATAGTAAAAGAAAATAATTATTTTATGTAGTAGTTGGTGCAGATCTGTTATTAGGTCCATGATGTGGCAATTACTGGTGCATCTAGAATTACAATATGTTTCTATATTGGTCTACGTTTGAACGTCTACAAAAAATATTGAACAAAGGTAGTCAGAAGTAAGAACCTGACTAATCAAAAATAAGTGACGTTTCCGCTTGTTATGATTTTTTGTAGTTGTTTGGAACTAACTCCACTAGCATTATTAAATATGTTTTTATATAGAAGATGCACGATTATAATGGGGATTGAACTTGTAAAAAGGAAGCAGATCATAGAGAAAAGCGAAATGATTCTCATTTTGATATCGATAAGAATTATGGGTGTTCTATGTTGATAGATTTCTTTGCGATTTATAGTATTGGTATTGGGTAAATTATTGTTTATTTTAATCGAAAATTTCTATGAAAATTGATAGGCACTCGTTTAGAAGCTTATTAGTAAGAAAAGTACCTACTCTTGTAAGATGTATGAAAAATAAGATAATCATTTGTTATATTGCAGTCATGCGACATGCCAGAACTTCGTTGTAATAATAATAACGTACTTAACATTTGTATAGCGTAGTTTTATGTCATTTCACTTCAGGTGCGTTTAGCTATAATAAACTTTAAAATAATTCTGCTCCTTACAAATCCTTACAAAATAGATCAAAAGCAAAAGAGTAGGTATACAGTATATACAATGCAAAGCCAAAAGAACAAGAATGAATAAGAACAGTGCTGTTATAGCACAGGACAATAATAATTAATAATAGCAAATGACGGTGCTACATAGCACAGCACAAAACAAGAATATTAAAACTAAAATATAATGTAAAACAGAGGGCAGTTTACGTTCAGAAATAAGAAACAATTTAAGTGGACATTAAAAACATAAAACAACAATTAACCTGTTCTTCTCACTTCTCACACAACATTAGATGAGGTAGAAAATCTGCTATACAAAGTTACATATCATTGTTATCCAATGTATTCAAATTCTCCATCATAATCTCTTGTGTTACTTAACTCTTGGAAAGAGTGACACTGTTTGGATTTAATGCATTTTTTTTACATCGCAAAGTACCCTTATCCTTGAAGTGATTCTTTCTAACACGGCGAGGCGTTATTTCTAATAATTATTAGGTCGGTACTCATTACAGATTTATAACTATAAAATGAATCTCTTTCCAGATATCACACACCGGCTTACTTTTCAAAAACTCAATCCAGTCCCCACGTATGTAAAACGCGAGAAACCTTCGAAATTGTTGTGCCAAATAAAATAAAATAAATATCTCATTGGTAGTTACAGGAAGGCAGGTACTGGATACTTTTCAGAACTCACGAGCGGCACAATAATCACACACGAACACGGTACCTACTTTGTGAAATTTTAACACTTGGTTAGTTTGCTTGCGTCTTGGTCATCTCCTGACTGATTATTCCGAATAGGTTATAATTATTAATGAATTTCTCCTTGTTCAGTGCAAATCACTATCATTTCCTCACTATTACAAATATAGTAAGCGATCGATCCGACCGAACAACAAACTTGCCTCTAAAGGCGTAAAACTGAGCTCCTCAAATATTTTAATTTCAGGACCCTTTTATTAAATTACAGTTAAAAGTGGCAAAAACTATAATGTTATTTTGAGCACTCGGATCCATAAGCTTGTTTTCAAAACAATATAAAATTACTAGACATCCGTATGACATATGAGACTTACCTGAGTTATTAATATAACTAATACAAAAAAAAATGTTCTGAATGGATGGATCAGTGAGAGTACTTTTTTCTAATAAGAATAAAAAAGTGGTAACCAAAAATTTACAAATATAGTTTTTTTTTTCATAGAATGTTTTTTAGTGGTTCTATCCGTCAGAGACAGTGGAACAACTTATTGAATTACCATAGTATCTTGATGATTGATACGTTGAAGGAAGTGAGATGATGGATAGGATTGTTTGAATGTATAGTAATAATATTTTAATAATAATTTGTAAAGCGCCGTTTCTGTGAAAAATCACCTTTTGGGCGCTATACAAATATGACTTTCTAGGCTTCTAGGCTTATCATCGTGCTTACCATTATTGTATTTTATTATTATTATTATTAATTGATATCACATTTATCAAAAGATTATTAAAACCTTAAAAAAATTACTCAAGTGTGTATATGAAATTATCAATAGTTATTCTCATTTTTTATATTTAATTATTTGTAAAATGCGGCGTAATGTGAAGGGGTTCTAACTTTTTCAATAGCAGGATATGCATTTGCGCACAAGTATATGAAATAATTATGCTTTCTGTTCCGTCAACTAAAAAAAATTAAATCCATTCATCCAGGTCTGTGAAATGGTCGACACTGAGATTATTACCCATTCTCTGTATATTATCTTATATACAGCAAATGTAGATAATGTATGCTGTAATGCTAAATAACTTTCGACAGGATAGGTCACTGGAAGAAAAAGACAATATTGTGTCTTTGAGTTAATCAATAATTCACTTTAATTATTGTACTTACCTTGGCAGGGACTTACCTACATAGAGTAATACATGTACCCATCTAGGATCGTGTCTACCAACACCACATTAGTGGGTACCTGACTAAATGGTAAATCAAAGCTAAACATTACGGCACACTTAATAGAAAGCTTAACAATGTAGCTCCATTGTTGCCATCGACACCAAACAAGAGAAGCACGACCCACAGTACGGAGAGCCATTTTAAAAAACGACTAGGTAAATTTCGTAATGAAATTTCCGATCGGACATAAACGCTACCTGACCGCGGCAAGGCGAAGGAAAAAACAACGCAGCGTACCAATTACACGGAATCGCCAGGCTTGAATTACACGCTGTTAAAAAACAACACTGTAACAGCCAAATTATACGTTACAATCGGGAAAAAATGGTTGGCCTTTGTCTATGTGTCTACTTGTTAGCCACATACGAGTCCATTGCTTATGCATGTTAATAGGAATTACTGGAGGCACCGTGGTATTAAAATGCCTGGTTCTACGTTCTACCGTGTTTTGTTTTGTACCTGCCCGATAAAAAAACAATAACTGATGGTTACCGGTAAATTTGGATCTTGATTTTCACTTTGATGGAGTAATGAAAGTTTTGGGAGGAAGTCTGTTGTTTTAGAAGGTAAGGTTTGGTGGTTATCGAGTACCGGATTGTAATACGCCTCTCGGAACTTATGACTCTCGGTATGTTGTGGTCGTAAACTAAGATGAGATATCATTATGTCGCTACTTTAAATCAAAATTGATTACATATTTCAATGGAGGGCTTTTCGAGGTAACTTGCTCTACTAGCGAGTCTTGGTTTAAAGGCAATTATTATGGATAAGATGTTGGTTTGGAAAATTCAGCGAAATTGACTTAGAAATTCTGCGACATTTAAAAATATATCTAAGTTTTTTTGTTTGACAGGGAAACAATAAGTTAAATTAAATATTGGATCATGTACGATAGTATTACGAATGATGAAATACGACAATGTATCAAGGTCAGTTGAAGCATCATAAAAAGTTATTACCTATAGAGATTCTTAATATGCTGAAGATGTAGAGCGGATGGTCGGTGACAGTATTGTCATTGGATTACAATAGAGAGAAGTAGATTTCAAGGACAAGAAATTCATCAGGAAAACATCGCAAGATCAAGTAAATCACGATTTTTTTGTTGGCATACCTAACAGAAGTGTAAGAACGATGCGATGCTTTAAGGAGTGGGTTTCAAGGCAGACTTTTGTATTGCTCCATCTTCTCTGCTATCCCAGCGGAGAAATGCTGTGATGATTAGTAACAATGTTAGAATGTCAACTCTGACAAATACGAAAATATTTTCAAAATGTTTCTTCAAGAATGAATAAACGACCGGGATATTTTGTAGATGTCAGATTCAAAACTTACACCTTCCAGCCTGGTTATTAATTTTGTAAAATGACTGAGTGACCATACCTTTTTGTTCGCGTGCTTGTTGTATAATATATTACGAGGTCCCTTTCAGTGTTCCCTGGAGCATAAAATGCCATATTGCCCGAGCCGAACGCGACGTATTCAACATTTGAAGTGGATAAATTATTTACTGGGTATACAATGAGATTGGTGCCTTACAAAGAGACCAAAGGATGTCATTCTCGTATGCACAGAATCCACCTCTTGGACAACAAATCTGACCACGCTGCCAACAATGAGAAACATTATACCATTTAAAAGCGACACTAATGAAAATCCAATTTTAAAGCTAGCTTTTTTAATGTGTACAAAAGAGATGGTGCGTCTTTGAGAGTTGCGTCTGAAATCGTATTCAGTCCCTTTTAATATGGTACATGGATAACTTCAGCTGCCTATGAGTTTGAGGTTAAGTGTGAGCAAAGAAAAATATATTTTAATAATTACAATGAATCGACAAAGGGCCCATTTGTCGCTCTCGAAGAAGCGGTAGATTCTCGACAGAGGGGAGAGGAAACACCTTGTCATTCTTACCGGTGACAAATTACAATTAACAATACGACACTCGGAGTTGAATGGAAGCTACAATAATTGTGATATTGGCTCTATAACCTTTTGGGTAACCGCTATTTTGAAATGCCTAAACGTTTAGTCGAGTGCGATATTAGAGAATAAAACAAATATTTCTGTAGAGGTTTGTGTGTGGTTTCACACCTGGTTTCATCTTGATAAATTTAACATTGAAGACCACAGATGTGTTTAATCTTAAGAGGTAGGCGAAATTTAGGTGCAGTATTTTTTTGTGTTGGTGCCAAGGAAAGTGCATTAGATACCTACAAAATATATTATCGAACAGAAAGTTTGTTTTTGGAAAGGAATTTGTCTTGAGTCAAAGCTGTTACCCAATTTTACAGTGGTTGTTGAAATTAATTATTAATTAATTCTTCGCTCATAAAAATGGGTGCTTTGAAGAATAAAGGAAGTCGGGGTTAGACCACAACAACTAAAACACTTATGGATGTTCCTTTTGATAGTTCGGCTTTTTAAAAACAAATTGTTTTCTAAAAATATGATGTAAGTCGAAGTGATACATCATCTGTCCCTAAAAATTACATCTTTGCTATATAACCAAAACAAAAACATTATTATTTTTTTTTTTTTTTTACTGTGAATACCGCACAAGAATCTCAACTGCTCCCGTATGGAGCCAGTGAGACTATGGCATCCCCAATTGGGGTATGTTGTGAGGCTGAAGGTAGTGGGGAGGGGAAGGAGGTGGGGAAGAGGAAGGTTGGGAAGTACCTGGCTATTCAGATCTGGTCACCAAACACGGCTAAAGCCATTTTCAAGCAACGTTTCAATTCTGAATGGTGGTCTTACACCAGGGCGATACTGATAGTATCTTCCACTCTGGAACGTGCCGCAAATATACTATATATTATTTTAAATGAATTAATTGTGAAATAACACAAATTAATCAAATAAATTTTATTTGCGCACGCCGGGTTCGAACCCGCGACCTCCGGATTGTGAGTCAAGAGTCTTAGCCACTGGACTACGCAGGTCGTCATTGGACATAGAAATAAAGTTCCCAATAAGTTAATATTATCTTTATTTATACCATTATTGTATTTTATTTTTACGATGAATTCGTGTTTGTTTTCATTCATCAATTCATTCATCGTTAAACATTTCGGTTTATTTTATTTTTAGTATTAACAGAACGCCATATAAAAATAGCGAAAACAAAGTGGCCACTGTTCAACCAGCCATCCTTTATTTTGACAAATGTCTTCAAAGGCATTCCGTGGTAATTCGTTGAGTGTTGTGAATTGGAACATGGACCGTCATCTCCTGGCATTCCTGCTAGGAAATGATCAACCATCCATCTAAAGTCCGCGACCAATCGACGTACGATCACGTTTAAAGAAATCTCGACAAACTTCGGAGACGGAATCTACTACTACTAAAAGAATGTAGTGCACCATGTCTGGGCATGAAAACATCTGATTGCACAGATGAAGAATTGACTAGAGGAGCTGCATTAGTCATAAATGAGAACCAACAATTCAAGAACATAAGAGTTGTTCTGGACTGTAGCCTGCAGGGTAAGTACTGACCTGGTGATCGCCAACCTACTACAGGAAATAAAGTAAAAGTGTATTGTTCGGCAAAAAAAAATTTTTCATTCAATTAAACAAAATTTATAATATTGGTGGTAACAAAACCTCCCTAATTGAGAAATTCTCGTGTTTAGGAGGGAAAAATTTTAAATGGAGAAATCCCATTACCTAGTTGGTCCATCCCTTAATACTAGTGATGCATTACTTCGATATGCATTTAATGTCATTTTAGGAATCCCTATCCTAGCACTTAGCCTCTGTAGCACGGGTTATAACCAAATTATTAAACTTTTTATCGAAAAGTTGAGAATTTGGTTATCGTCACAGAGCAAAAAAAATGTAGTCATTGATGTTTCAATTTTTTTAATGAGCTCTTCCAATATTATTATTTTGGTGGAGACTGGAAGTCTTGGCGAACTTTACATATGGCTTTATAGCTATCAAAACCTTTGACAAAAACATTATTATTTATAAAGGAACTAAAAAAATGTTGCCCTCTGTGCATTAGGACAAGAACATGGTTTTCTACACTGGAAAAAATATGATTTTTTTTGGCTAATTCTGACGACTGACTTCGACCATTGCGTGCACCCTTCAAGATGATTGTTAAAACCAGGATATTGTCTTGCAATCACGCTGATTATGTTGATCAAAGCGACGTACTTTGGTTCGGCAAAGGGCCAACCTCATATATTCTCCATCAATGAAAAGCTAGTACTGCGAGATCATCCATTTTGTCAGAGATTCTTTTGAAGTTTTGTCCAAAACCGACGCCGTTATTGCCCGTATGACTAAGTGGATCTTTTATCTCCTGACACATGGCCGCAGCGAAGAATGCCAACAAAACTGAAACTACACACTACAACAATATGTCGGGGATCGCGTCAGTCCTGGGATTGGGAGTCACGCCGATTAAAGTGTTAAATCTTTCTTCAGACCTTCCATTACAGTGTATCGAAGAATGTTTGCAGAGGGTAAGAGGCCCGCATGAATGGATCAATGGACAACACAACGAAGAAGCAGACGCACCTAATGGCCGGACAAAGGGATGTCGAAGATGCTTGCAGACACAAAGGCTGGCAGATAATTGGGGAATCGATTATTGCTGATGCGTTAAGTTATTGATACTCTACCTACCTCAGACACCGCATGAATGAACTGCTGCAGCTGAATCGTGGTTTAAAGTGTTGTGTAATACCGATACACGATAAATCATAAAAAATAACATTAGTTTCCAGTGGTTCGTTATGCTAGGCGAGAAGATATAAACCAAAGACATCTGAGAGCACCATGGCTTAATTTTTGAACGATTTACTCGATTGTCCAACAACAACAAAAAAACATAAAAAACCTTTTTATTAAATCCCGCAAAGGCGAGGAAAGCAATCATGTAATAAGCGTGTTTTTAAAGCATCAGATAAGTTCTGTACGTAACCTACAAAATTTATTTTTTACCTTCCTTACTTTTAGTTTCACCTTGGTTCACTGTCATCCATTGCGTTAAACAGCTTCAGCTTTATATTTGTAACCAGATCTGATTTTTCGTACCAAAACCCGCGTTCTTTTTATTTTTACTTCTTCATAAATTTTACTTCGTGATTTTGCTTGATGAACTTAATCACTTTGAACTGAATTAAAACATCTGAATTCATATTACTTTTAAAACGTTATGCAGAATAATTGAAAGTTTATGAATTGTCTTTATGCTAGTAAGAATACAAATGCTTTATTACAAACACTCAATTAAATTTATGTTGACGTAGTTGAAACAATTGTTCCAATAGCTTTAATCATTTCCTTTCGTTCTATTAATTTTTAATATTTCGTTTTTAATTTACCATATATACCTACCATCTGCTTATTAAAACATTTCTATCAAATAAATGCCCAGTAAATTATCTCATAATTGGTGCAATACACCTTCATTACCCATCAATATTGTCGTTGGAAAATTACGCAGGGTGTTAAGAGACATACTTGACTTACTTTAACCAGTGATGCCTGACTTTTGGAATAAAAAATGTAAATGAAAGTTTGGTCTCCGTTGAGGTTTTTTTTAAACTAAAACCATACAGAATCAATAGGTAGACAGTTGGGATCAGGGTGAGGGGTCGGGGGGTTATTCGGCTGAGTGGAAGAATTTTATTGCTTGATTTTGAAAAATATTTTTATAAAAGACATCAAAAAAGTTGTCGGACGCCAAAATTTCAATAATATTTTCTACACCAAATAATGTCAATAATCATTAGTTAAATAAGTCAAGTACGTCCCTTAACAGCCTATACATTGAGTTATTATTACTTAATTCAGTAATAACAGTAGTAACATTTTTCATTGAAGGGGTGACCGTAAGATACCATTTAGCGTTACAAAAACAATGGCTTGAAGTAATTAATATGCAATAGTAATCTTTTTTAAACAATAAAATGTTGTTCTATTGCGAAATCCATGTATTGCTTACGATGGTTGCTAAACAATATTATTCAATATTTTTTTAGGTTGATATTTATGAAGCTAATTTTAATTTTGCGTTGGAACCAACAAGTTTCAATCATACAGGCTTGAAAAATAACTTACTCTATTTGTTCAAATTTCATATAAACAAGGAAAAGTCACGGCCCACTTATGCTGGTTATTATTACGCCTGTCTCGTCACTGGAATATCCTAGTGAGACAGGCATCGAAAAATCCAATGTAAATTTAGAAACTCTTTATTGATAAATAAATAAAAATTTAGATGTAGTCAGTAAAATTAAGCAAAATCAAATATTACCTCAAGAGCCTTGTATATTAGGAATTATATTATAATATACGATGTAAATACGAAGGAAATAATTCATATTTTCTGTCCGGAATATTGGTAATCCTTTGTAATTTATTTATATATTTTACCAACATAAGAACGGAAACAGAAATAACGTTTTAGTTATATATATTTTTTACTCTACACATGCAGTAATATTTATGACACATTTAATATTTATTATATCTACCTAATTTAATTTTAATGTTTATTGTAAAATAAGAACAGTACATAGTAGAAAAAAATGATTACAGTAATATAGAATAGCATAAGGCATAAAATAATTTTTTTTAACAAATTATTAAATGCATTTTGTTCAACTTAAAACTAGTGATGCAACGAATAGTACTTTTACGAATACGAATATCAAACCTACTAGCCGGCGAATACGAATACGAATAACTTGGCAGAGTAATAAAACTAATACTAATAATTAAAATTTACAACTGTCAAATTTGTCGGTTGTTGTCAAAAATTGGACTTCAATTTATTCATAGACATTTACATTTCTATGACAATTTATCCATAGACATTTTTACATTTCTATGAAATATTTGTTCACTACTAGCGACACTACCACCGGCACAGATAAGTTTGTGGCATTGCAATACGGAATTTCCCTGAATTCCCCATCGCGTCTTGTCGTTGCGGCTAGAGTGTTCGGATACAAAGGTGCGTGATACACGGTATAATCAAACGGAGATGCGTACAAAAGTTTTTTTATTATAGTATTAGTATTCGTAAATATTTATTCGCCGAGTACGAATATTCGGTAAATATCTAATATTCGGCGAATATTAATATTTGTATTCGTATTCGTTGCATCACTACTTAAAATATATGTATATAGTTTACTAGGTAGCAATGCATAAAAATTGTTTGTTTTCAATCATAACACATTAAGCCTGACATGAAACATTTTCTATCACTGCAAAAATATTAAGCTATAAACAAAGCCAGACGTATATAAAAAAAAATGTCGGTTCATAAATAAGCACTAAAATGAAATCAATAAACCTGCCTAATTTATTCATTACGTTGGTCACCCTAGGGAATAGGGACCATCCCAGGGGTGTAGTAGCCGCCCTTTGTAGTTAGGTGGGACCCCATTGTTCAGTATTGCACCTGGAAGATTTTTGACAGGGCGCTATATTGTAGCAGTTGCCTTCTGATTGGATTGGATGAATGATTCTGAATATAGAACTGTGGAGCTCTCTGATAATTAATTATTTTCTATCTCATTGTTATATTTATTTATTAAGTAGGTTCTTTATTTATTTTAAATTTTCAATTTGGGATTTTTCTATTTTTATTTTAAATTTTCAATTTGGGATGCGGGTATGGGTACTGCTGCACCAGAAACCAACAACCAACACCCCTGTGGTTCGCTACGTCTGATGACTTAGCAGAGATGCCCGGGTTCATGGGGTGAGCTTTGTCTAGGTCTTGGCAGCGATTGCGTCTGTCCATCCACTGCGCGGCGGCCGTGATAGACTGGTTGAGGGAGACCTTTTTGGTGGATGGTTTCATACGTCCGCCAATTCTGGACACACTGACCCTCAGATTGGTCGTTGGGTCAGGGCAATGGAGAGGCCAATGGATTTTCTACAAACAAGCCTTTATCGATTCGGCCCGCCACGCAGCTGGTAGGTAAATACATACGCCACCAAGACTAAGACAAACTACTGCAGAGGTGTTGGTTATCCAATGAATGGTTCCCGCGCGATGCTCCCCATACTTGCCTCCCAACTTCACTTTACTAAACGTACATCAACCGACGTTTCACTGTACATTACCTGATGTTTCACTTTATATTACCTGATGTTTCACTATAACTAAAGATAAGTAATAAAATGTTTTCCTCCTTCCTCAAAAATGCGTAGGTAGGTAAATAAAAGTATGTAAATAAATTATTTCCAGGCTTAGTACAAAATTTCGTAAACGAGTAAGTCTACCTCAAATTATTCAGAATGTTAGCTTTTCGTAATAATTAATATTAATTGATTAATTTTCTAATAATATGTCAACTTGAAATCTAAAATTATCCTCAGAACCAGCTTTTTGCAATTAGAAGCCCTGCCATAAAAGCCAGAACTACGAAATAAAAACCTTAAATTGGCTAAATAAATTTCTCTACCACTTTTCCTATGGTTATCGGATATTTCAGAAAAACATTCAAAAGCTTTCAGAGTTATATAAAGACCCAGAAATGCCTACCTTCTCCTGTACTAAAAATAAAATATATTTACAAGATGTGGTAAAATGTGACCGAAATAGATATTTTAGTCCTGCTACTTCAGAGTATTGGTAAAAAAAAACTCGTAAATATAGCTAAATTTATTCCACAGTTCGTTGTAATGAGTAGGTATAGACTAGACCTCTATATTGTACTATGTATTTATACCGTCATTTTTTTCCACCGTTTGAATGATTCGATTTCGGAAAAGGTGGAACATACCGCTTACAATATAATCCCGTTTCATTTCTACCTGTTCATATTTAAATGAATTGTTTCAAAATACCATTTAACTTAAAACAAGTATGATTCGATTTCGGACAAAATTTTGCCTAATTATGTTAAATTCGACTTTTGATGAATCCTGCGAAGCTTGGTCACTTTTTGATTTTGTTTTTATTGTCTTTATTTCTGATTTGTCTTGGTTTCTCTGAATTTTATTACATAATTTAACAAAAAAACTATTACCACGAGAACTCGTAGGCTTTTAACCTTTTCACTTGCGTCAGTCCACTAAATTGCATTTGGTTCGTATATTCTTCTCTCCCAGGTCCCAACGTCTCCAAGGCGGCCAATAGGAACTTTGTTTATGAAACACTTTTTTGACCTGTGTTATCAATAAATTCGTATACTATAAGATTGTATCTGTCATTCGCATCAGTAGAAATAAGGGAGAAACCATTGCCATGAACCATTTTTTGTATGGAACCGCCAGTGCCAAAGTGTCGTCACATTTTGACGCTTCTTTTTAATGTGAATAACGCATAAGAGTTCCAAATGCTCCCAAGTCTGGAGTCAGTAAGACTATGATATCCCCAATTGGGGTATGCTACGAGGCTAAAGGTAGTGGGGAGGGGAAGGAGATGGGAAGATAAAGTTAGGGAAGTACAGATCTGGTCGCCAAGCAAAGTCATTTCAAGCAACATTTCAATTGTGAATGGTAGTCTTATACCAGGATGATAATGAGAGTCTGGAACGTGCCTCAAATGCACAATATATTATTTTCAAAATAACACAAATCAATCAGATGAAATTTATTTGCGCACGCCGTGATTTGAACTGCGATCTTCGGATTGCTAGTCGACAGCCTTTCCGGTGACGAGAGGGCTCCATCTCTTGGCTACCTAAACACCAAGCGCATAACATTCGATGGCTCCGCGCGCCACTTTGATAGGCGGTGGTGTTCGATTGTAGCTCGACGACAGTCTATGCCATATCTTCCTCGTTTCTATTATCTCTCGTTCTTCTCCACTTAGCAAACATGACCATTCAATGCCAGTTAAGATGGGTTGATGGTTATTCGTTAATTAAAACTCGAGTTTCTTCTGAATTACTGACTTGCGTGATAACAGATCAAAACCTTGGCTTATCTCAGACTAAACTGAGCACTATAATAATTTATGAAAACACACTATTAGAGTAATAGTAGGTACCTATTCTTTAACGAGAAAGATTAATAATGGTCTATTCATAGGTAATAAAAACCCATAAAGGTAGGTGAGACAAAATAAGGGATTGGATCCTCCAGCGGTCTACCATAATAGTTTAGTGACATGGTATCATTTTCATTCAACATTTTATAGATAAATAATAACGTTTACGAAAAGCACAGGCTGTGGGCATTTTATATGCTAGTAAAAAGAATTGCCATTATTTTCTTTGGTTGCTACCATAGACGTAGAATGCTCAAGAGTATACCTCGAAAGCGTAGTACAAAAAAGAACCATTTAATGTAAAATTTATTTTTAACTCAATATAACAGGCATATTACACATAGATTCTACCTAGTAATTAATTAAAATATTATAATACTAGTGCAGACCCGAGAAGAATCACGGGATAGCCACAGAGGAGCCATTGCGTACTAATATCTCGTCAATACGTGTTCCACTATTTTCATTAGAGAATTTTTTTCGTATCGTTTCTAATATAAATGGGACGGTTTGATTTCTAGAAAAATCAGCTCCAGTTTTGAAAAAGACAATTAAAATATTTTATGTTAAAACATGTTTTACTTGTAGGTACCTACTTTATTGAATTCTACAAACAGCTCGTTTAAGTTTTTCTTGATTTTGGCGTGTGTGTCTGCCCACATACTGCGTGGCGGGCCGGATCGGGAGAGAATGATTGGGGGAGACCTAACCTACAGCTGGATTCTCTCGACCCGTTGAGAGAGATGGATTCATAAGTTCGACATTTCTGGACACATTGACCCCCAGATTCCTATCCACCCCTCATACTTTTTTCCTTCCCAGAACTTTCTCCATTCCTTTTCTTAAAAAGACCCTCTACACAGAAACCCCACAGAAGACATAGGAGGAGATTTTATTTCTTCAGGGTATCCTGTGTGGAGCTAATGTAAAAAAAAACGAATCAACACTTAAAATTTTGAAAACTAAATAAATTCAAAGCAAAACATGTAGAATTCATTGAACTGGAGTTAAAGACCAATCTAAAATCATATGGTTTAGTTTGAAATATAATTGTATTTCAATGTTTTATTGCAAAAAGATAACAAAACTGCAATTTGCTACTTTTTTGGGTGTACGAGTATTAAAATCGTCCTAAAAATAGTGGTAAATGTGAAGAATATTCATCAATACCACTGAATGTAGAAAGCATTTTGTCAGCGACAATACAATGACATCCCTGGCAACACATCGAAAATTTTCGACAACGTTTATTTCTTTTAATTTAATTTTTAAAAAATGTATAATATGGCCAACCGATGAATTCTAGTTGCTGGCTCATCTCAGCCATTTTAGATCATTGCCTAAGGTATTATCAATTGAAGTCTACGTATGGGAGAATATTCAGCATATCGTTAAACGTTTACATGTCGTAAAGACGGATCGCCATCATACGACTTTTTATGGCCCGTTTACGAATCTAAAACTAACCACACAAAGGTCGGTATGTCCAATTATTTCAAAGAACCACGATTTATGACTCCACTAGAAGAGAGAAATATAATATAATATGAATTCGTCCAATAATCATTTCATTGGCATACTTACGACAACAATCTTATGAATAATTATTGTTTGTAATTAAAGGCATTTATTTATAGTTCCATTTGACTGTATTTTGGCACTAACGAGAAAACGAAAATAAAAGTATTTTTTATTTCGTTCGTTTTCAGCTAATTTCATTTTTCTTCTTCTTAAGTCGGTTACTCGTTGCTGCGAGTCGTAACCTCTTCTACAATTTCGACAGTGGACAAGGCTCCTCCACTACTTGCGGTTCTGCGCTGCGTGGAGAGTTGCTGACACCGATGTACGACGGCAGTGATACTTAGTCACTCCAGCGCATTGTTGACCTTCCTCTGCTTCTTCTGCCAAATACTTGCAGGCAGGTGGTTGAGAGCCTATTGTGAATGCCTACCCCTTACAGAATGGACATATTTGTGCGTTGGGTTGTCCATTTTTTCCAGAAGCATTACGAGAGCGTCTACCTACGCCGATTTCTTTCGATTTGTCTCTAAGTATCCATGTTTGCATACACCGAATAGAAATATGGGAAAATCAACGCCCGGACAAATCTCGTCTTGGTGATTTTCGTTACATCCTGTCATTTCATATCTTTAGCATTTTGCGTATGGCGTCTTTGTCATTCAAAAATAGTTATATAGTTTTAAATAAAAATTAAATAAGCCTCATAAACTAAACTGTGGTAATATGTGTAACGATGTGGAAGTATGTGTTGTATGAATTAATCTATTACCTGTAAAGGGGAAAATGAATAAGGACTCTAAATATCAAAAATTGATTTATTAAACGCAAATATACTTTAATTTTTATAAGAAAAACTTTCTTTTTATACTTTTTTGAAGGTTATTCCCATCAGTGAAATATATCATATTAGAATAAGTTATCAATAATAATCTAAACGAAAATATGAAGGAGAACAAGACACAGAAAAACAGAAAAAGACAATGGTCGCAACTGGGACTCGAACCCAGACCTCTCCGTCTAACCGGGACGAGCGCGTTAACCAATTTCGCTATTGCCACCTTCTGTCAAAACGTCATAATTGTCAATCTCATATTTTCAAATTATAGAATTATATTATTATCAACTAATTATTTTTCTCCATATTATGGTCAACTACCCTTTTTACTGGAAACAATCATTCTAAGAATTGGTTTGTGACCTGGATATCGTCTCGGATAGATATATCCGAATTTATTTATATGGAACACTTGACTTTTTATGAAAGTCTAAATGAATATTCAATGTTTATAAGAAAAACTTTCTTTTTATACTTTTTTTAAGGTTATTCCCATCAGTGAAATATATCATATTAGAATAAGTTAAAGGCGAATAGTCCTAAATCTAATAAAATAATTGATTTGAAAAATCCATAGAAATTTGAGCAATATATTATTCTGGTAAGACGAATATATTATATTCCGTTCAACTCCTAGGCATTGTAAGTAGAATTAATTAATTTTGCATGTATTTGAATAGGACATGTGATAAGGGTTAAATTTAATTGTTCGTACTATAAGAATTTATGTACTAATTACATGAGGTACTTATTAGTCGGGTACATTAGGTACGTTTCCTTTATATTAAGCCATTTGGACAGATACTTTGCGTTTTGCCATGAATACCTTATTGTAAAATGGTTAAAATTATTACACCACATTTCCGCATTATGACCGCAATTTTGAAACTCAATATTATTAATATAAATAACATAAATTTATCATTTACTTTCATTTCATTGTCGTCTGATCAATTGTGTGAAGAAAACCGTGACAAGATGAAACTTGCACAATCTATTAAAATTAATTTCTTAGAAGGACGTGTACAAAATCTTCGCAGAAACTGACATTTGTCCTCAGATCAATTTATTAAATGCATAATAGAAAAATTTAAAACAAATTGTTAATTACTAACCCTCTACCCTTGCTGTGTGTTATTTTCTCATTCGCATTATCCCTTTTCTAAAACCACCTTTGGACAAAGACACTTTACATACATAGCTTGCAAACTACACAATACACTACCAGCTACGATTAGACAAACCGAATCAATGACCAAATTCAAATAAGTTGTAAAGAAATGGATTATAAGTACTGGTCGTCACACTATTGCAAACATCTGTAAAATAAACTACAAATAGACAGAAATATCCATCTTCATACGTCCTTACCCATATAAAACAAATTAAAATTATAAAATCCTAAATAATATAAATCCATAAAAAGATTTGACAGGATTTACTACTGTACTGTATCTCTTCCCTCATTTATAAGAAAACTCTCTCTATGTGATTTACCCACACTTTCAATCATCTTTATGTTTAATTGTTAATTATATTACTCTTATATATGATATGTAATTATGTACCTCTACGCCTGTCTCAACACAGGTATACCCTAGCGAGACAGGCATTGAATAATATATTGTAAACATCACGTATATAGATCAATAAAAAATAAAAAAATAAAATAAAAATTATGTTGTTTTTCTTTTTTTAATCAAATTTATCCTTGAGCATTATCTTACGAGGCGCCCTTGAGGTGATTTTTCACAAAAACGGCGCTCTACAAATTGTCCAATTATTATTATTATTATTATTTCGAGGTGAGGGTATATTATTTTTGTATGGATTCATAGTTTAATTTCATATTATCTATCCTACATATTTTAATCTGTGTCTGTTTTATTACGGTATTAAATTTTTTTTCTTCTTTTTCTTCCATTTTACGTTTTCGTTAATCATCTACGTTTATATATATATATATATATATATATATATATACATGCTATGATTTTTTGCGGAAACTTCGCTAATTCATGCAACTAAGTAATATGTAATTACTTCAATAATATACGTTTAAATGTTTTTTTCCCTAATAAAATAAAATAAATATATGAAAATAAATTATTTAATATATCTATGTTTTAAATTAATCAACACAAAGTACATTATTTTAATTGAATAATCTATCAAAGCAAATGCTGAATTCGTCGTCGTCTAAATGTTTACTGGATTGAGACTTTCAACGCGCATCTTTATTCCGTCGAATGTAAACAAATTAAATTAAATGGCATTTTTTCTTCTAAGAACGGTCTTTCTTATATTTGGATCCATTAGTTCAAACATAAACAGTCGAACAGTTTGGGTGATAAGTGATTCGATAGAAATAAACAAACACGACAAATGGGAAGGAAGGAATGAAAGAAACCTTTCAAACTACGGAGAGAGATTTTCCAGTTTATGGTTGTTTATTTAGCTAGAATAGGACGTTTGGTCCTAAAACCCATAACTCTGTTCCTAATTTACTGAGAAGGCAATGTCAATCAAGACTGCATTTTGGGATCGAATTTCAAATTGAGATAAATAGATTCACAGTCATTTTAAAAGCCCAGTAGCTAAGTTGTTTTTTTTTCTGGTAGCATTGTACGGAATCGGCTAAACCAAATATTATGTTTCGAGCATTATCCACAGGATATGATTTTATTGCAGCAAACTTAGAATATTACCTATAGCCTGGTTACTACATCTTTATTTCATTTATTGGTTCGCCAACAGAAAACATCACAATATACTTAATTATGACATTAATTTGAATTTTCAATAATCTTCTTTTTCTCGTAGAGCGATGATTCCAATAATTATAGGTAAGCACACCATTCATCTCAACATTCTTAGTGTAAGTATAAGTTTTAACACGGAATAATAAATTAAATTACATAAAACATTCAACAATCATTCCGCGAACAGTGCATTATAAGTTAGTATTTTTTTTACATTAGTTCCAGACAGTAGGCCCTGAGGAAAAACAAATATTCCCAGGGTCTATGTCATATTTTGAGGAAAAGGGTATGAGGGATGGGTGGGAATCTTGGTCAGTGCCTTCAGCCGCGCATTTCTACCGATTTCTTACATATTTTCCTTAAATACTATAAGTTTTAAAGCTTTTAAAAATATATACCTACGTTATTCTTGAAGATAATATCTTTATATTCCTTACGCCGAAACAGCAATTATATGAAATTCCCTCGATAGAAAAAAATCGCAAAGTTTGCTCCGGAAATTATTATCAACACATTTTTTTCAGTTATTTTAGAAGTTTTATGTATGAAAAAAATCACGGTGTTTCCTTAAATGCTATTTTAGAATATCCTCACTAGATTTTCGCTCTATTTTAAACGAGTGGTTTTTATTAAACATTTTAACAATTTTCTCTTAAATATTATCGTTTTTAATATTAGCGCGCTCTCTCTCACATTCGCAATTATATATCTCTCCGTCTTATTATTTTTGAGCGGGTACACCGCGCCTTCAGGAGTAACAAATGCATGAATCCATTCCTCCCACTGCGGTGAAAGGCAATGAAGGTCTTATTTTATTGAGACAACTGCTCCGAACCACCAACCATTGAGACTACGGCATACCCGATTAGGGTATGGTGTGAGGCTAAATGTAGTGTGGATGGAAAGGAGACGGAAAAAGGAAGGTGGGGAAGTATCTGGTTATTTAGATCTGGTCACCAACAACAGCTAAAACCATTTCAAGCAACGTATTCATTTTTAATGATGATCTTACATCAGGGCGATACTGAGAGTATCTTCCACTCTGGAACATGCCACAAATATACCATATATTATTTAAAATGACTAAATTATGAAGTAACACAATTCAATAAATTAAATTTACTTGCCCACGACGGCATTTGAACCCGCTGATTGCGAGTTGGGTGCCTCATCCCTCGACCACGAAGGCCTTCATAATGAAACAACAATTTTGCTCAAAGGGTTGTCTTCCCATTTATAGTTAGCTTAAATCCTACATTACTTTGCGTTCACAAGCTGCGTACCTAACCTATAAAGTAAGATTATTATAATCTGATATTCTAGTATTCTAGCGTCTTGTTTGTATGTCTACGCCAAGGTTCTCTATAGAGTTGTAGAGTGTACCCCAATCTCTGCCATTCTTCTGTTACCCGGGGCGCCCCGGTCCAATCACGGTCAACTGGATGAGAGAATTACTCCCAAATTCACTTTGTACCAAGCCTCATCCGCGGCAAACAATTTGCCAGCGGGTAAACCTAATTATCGACAATTTTTGCACAGGACCTGCCTGCGGATAATGACAAGAGGCGCGGCGCTAATCGCCAGTGGCAGCAAAAACGACACCCAGATTGGTCCGCAGGCGGAGAGCAGCATAAATAGCACGGTGACACCTCAACAGCAAGGCATATTAATAAAAATATTAAAAACTTAACAAACCGGTACGACGTATTCCCTTTTCAAATAATTTGTTAAAATCTCAAGAAACTAATGTTAAAGAGCATAGTACCATCTTGCTAGCAAAGAAACTTATTTATTGTTTTATTAGAATAACTTCTCTATTTTAAAATAACTATTGTTATTTCGCACAATAAAAAAATGGTTTAAGAGGACACACGTCCTTATAACTCGCTAACTCGCTAGCTAGGTTTTGTCTGCCGACTACTGGCGAGTTTTCGCAAAAAGAAATGACTTGCCCCTCTCTGATCGGCTATGGCTATGCTATTAGTGAGAACATGAGAACTGGCCGTTTCTACGGCTTCTACGGTTTTTGAGTTCAACAGCTCGGCTGTGGAACGATTTGCCAACGTTTGTGTTTCCTCCCTCCTACAACATGGGTCTCTTCAAAACCCATGTTCACTCCTTCCTTTCCTCAAAAAGGCACACCACACAGCATCTTCAAAGATGACATAGGGCCTGAGGGAAATTATTTTCCCTTAGGGCCTCCTGCGTGGAGTTAATGTAAAAAAACAAAAATACGTCGTAACCGACTCATAATAAGCAACTTAATATTGATAGAACTGATCATAGGTATCTAATATTCCGATATATTACAGTTATTGAGTGCAATGTAATCACTTTTTATTTTAATTCAGAATGTGGAATTTTCGTTATGTTGACCGGAAGAAGATAATAATGGTTTTAAGCTTTACATTTTCACGTTATTGAAGAAGAAGAAGATAATACCAACAAATCTAAACGAAAATATGAAAAAAGTACAAGACGTAGAAAAATAAAACCAACGGTCGCAACTAGGACTCGAACCCAGGCTATCTCGTCTTACCGTGATAAGGTATAATATTATTCATATTTCACAAATCTTCTTAAAATGTCAAAATTACACATACTAAATAAATAAAGTGATAAATATTTTCCGCGACCTTTCGTAGATTGGCTGCCTCTCTTCCGGACTGGGGATCAACAAAGTCTTCGGGCTTTGAGCCCTTGAACGCGCGCCAAGAGCGCCATACACCGCCCCTAGAGCCTGGCTCCAAGCTCCTGCCGTCTATGGGACTGTACTACATAACACTCAGTATAGTACAGTACAGTGTACAGGGTAAGTATAACCAGTACACTGCACGGCGCTCAGTTCAGAGCTAGGGGTGGCAGATTAAGGGCCGCGGGGTGATAGATTGTTCGCAGTGTCCCTGCCCGTTGTGTTGTGTGACTGCAGCCAGAGTGGATACCAGCACCGGATTTGGGTGATGGTTGCTGTATTTATAATAGTGTAAATATTTCGCTTCGATCGCCAAAATTTACATTTAAATATCAGGAGATCACAACTGGACTTTTTAAAACTGTTAATGATGTGCACCCATCGAAATCGTCTAAACTCTTACTGTTGTCCTTTCAAAGATTCTTTTTTCTTTTTGAAGTAAAACTTCTTGTTGATTTGGAATTCGGATGAAAAGGAAATGACGCATTATAACACCTGCGAAGCATCAAACTGCGCTCATTGGCCGCTTTGATTATGATGTCACTTTTCAAGGCTCCTATTGGTTGAGATATGAACCGGAAATGACGCTAGGTCTGCACTCATTGGCCGTTTTGATTATGACCTCACTTTTCAAGGCTCCAATAGTTTGATATTGTTTTGGTAAAGTTTCGCTTCTACCGCGTGTGAACTGCACTCAATTTTTTTTTTTTAATATCAAGTGTTTAAAAGTTTAGTTTTATGTGAATACTTTGTCAAATTCATTCACAATTCTCTCATTTATTTATAAAGTTTGAATATAAATGTTTTTAGCTATGCCTGCTTCACAAGGATATAGGATATACCTGTGTCGATACAGACGAGAAGTCGGAAAGTACATAAATGCGTAACAACATACATACAAGTACATAAATACTGAGGTTAAATACATATTAACATTCTTTTGAGGAATATAGAATAATTTTCCAATAAAAACAAAAAGAAAGATAATAGGAAGTGTAGGTTAATCCTTTGGTGATAGGACAACTCAGAATTAACTCAACCTCCTTTGAAAAGTCTTAAATAAGTGATGAAAAAAAGTTGTTAAATAGATTATATTTGGTTAGGTTACGGGCTATCTTTAAAAAAAAAACATAACTTAATGTCTTTTCAAAGAAGTATTGAATTGAGTTGATTCGGAGTTGGCATGGAACCATTGTTTTGGTTAGGTTGTATGTGAATTAAAATTCACATCTACATATTATGTTTTACAAGGATTTGCAAAAGAGGGAGATTATACCTATTTATTATGTATTTAAAATACATTTTTCCGAACATAGTTTTAGCAAAAGGAGTTTATAGAAGTTTTTAGTTGTTGATACCCGATATTGTATATAGATTGTGATGTGCATAGTGTTTTGTTGTTTTGTTTGAGAAATTAGAATTAGAATAATAAAAATTAACATCTTCTTTCGTTTTTTTTTCTGATAGCCAGTTCACCATCTAGCCGTTTTGGGAATAGACCAAACATAAAAAATCTAGGCCCTATTTTTTGGACGTTGGAAGACTCTTTTGCTTATAATTAATTGTAATTCTATCATTGTAACTAAACAAAAAAATTGATACCGTACTTTTTTCATGTATTTGAAATTTAAAAAGAATGTAATACGTATGTATCATAAATAATTATTAACTCATTGATCAGTATTATCATCGATGGTTTAAATTCTTTAGTGAGTAGGTAGTAGGTATGTATCACGTACCGTACAGTAATACTGAATTGATTAAACAAATGCTAAGACAAACAAAAAGAGAAAGTATTTGAAACTTTATGAAAATATTCATCAAAATATTAAATTTTATTCGTCTTTGCACTTTTGCATTTCAGAATCTACATGTTTGTCAAAAACTAGGTACATAATAAAGAGTTTACTGACAGTAAAAATAATAATAAAAAATACGCCTTTTGCTGCGTTTTAACGAGGCTTCGTTCTCAGAAGCTTCGTAAACGAGGTATTACTGTAATCAAAATAGATTGCGGTGGTTAAGTTTAATTCCAAAGATAAAGGGGTAATCATGAGTGAGTTGTGGCGCGAGACTCTAGAAAGGACGATTATTTACACTAGTTTCATAATCCTCGTTTTATCGCCATTTAAGTATGTGAGTACCTATCTACTGTCTCTGTATATATTAAATCGACTTAATTGCTTTAATAAATATTCTTTGTTCTATGATAATTGCGCTATTTTAAAGGAAAATAAACACAATGGTTTATGGATTTATAATCATACCGTTTTTCACCGGTAAACAATTCAAATGAAGACCGACACTGCAACATTATCGATGCTGAATTTAAATTGTAAAAAAAATCCTTGGGATGCTTTACTTAGTATATAATTCATATAATTAACCTTTCGAATCGAAAATATTGCAAGAAATATTGCATAGACAGCAGTAAATTGTAATTTCGAATTTCCCATGTCTTTGAGGTTATGTAGAGAGATTTCTAAGCTATGATGGCGTCTCGGCACAGCATGAACGCGAAAGACTTACAAGTAGAAAGTTACTGCAGCTTAGCAAAGCTACCTGGAGTCTGGAGCTTAGCAGCATCATGTCCTTGAAGCCGTAACCATCAGCCACCATCTTACTGGTATCACCGTAGCCACCTTAGCCGTGAGGAATAAGCAACAAATTTTGTCCAACTATTTTAGCAGACAATAAATTACTATGGGATAGTAGTTGATCTCTGAAAAGAGCCAATGATTCACACTATTCGCTCGTATTGTGTAATTAAGCTCTCCCAGATCCTTTGTTCTACTGTCGACTGCGGAAAATGCATTTTTAATACCGCAGATGATTCATAGTGGATCGCTTTGTAAGCACCCCTTTAGTTTTTCAACTGACTGATAGGTAGGCACCTACTATAATAGTTCCATTCACCCCAACACCCTCCCACTAGAGCACAACACATCCAGCAGAGATGGGTTGGAACTTCGTTGGTTTAATCCTACGAACAGGTTTTTTTTTAGTTCAACATTATTTGTATCGAGAAATCTGTCTGAAGATTAGGTACTCTTTAAGTCGGAGATAGTTCTTTTGTGGTTGAAAAAGTTTCAAGTTGAAAAACTGATTGTAAAATAACCTTTTGAGTACATTTTTGGATGAAACATTTTTCGATGGCTTAAAGCAAAGACTTTGTATCTCCACTATCTGGTGAAAATAAGTTTTGAACTAGACTCTACTTAAAGAGAACATACATTAAAAAATTGTATGAGTTAAGTGCGTCTTGAACCCACACCCGTTATACTGATATATAAATGTTTCACCGCGTTAAAATTATTTTTTCCAGGGGATTCAAAATTTCAACCTGTTTTAGATATCTCTAAAAAAAGGTTTATGAAGTGACAATATCTTGATTTTAAGTCATCAAAATAATCCAGATCATTCCTAGAGAAGATTTTTGAACGTAGTAGTTATGTAACTTTAGCCTGATAAAAATAATCAACATTTAGTTTTAAGCACTTTCATTGTATCAATGCTCACTTCTTCATGGTGTCACAAAATAAGTTGACAGTGTTTGAAGAACTTAATCAAAGCAAGGGTAATAAATTCATCCACGATTTTCTTTGTGTATCAAATGAATGCAGTACCTACCTATCATATTTATAAGAGTAACTAGCACTTTCCTTGTGGTACCTAAATAAAAGCGTTCTGTGTAAAATTTATTATTGAACGATTTACAAAAAAATCGTATAACACCCTTAAATCCATTATTATTTCTCCTCACTCGGTCCGCTGTTCTATAAATTAAATTAATTATAAACACACGCCATTTTATGTTTTTATATTTTAAACGATAATTGGAACATTTTCCAATTGCAAAACCACTGTTATTAGGCAAGTACCTAATATACGAACAGAACTTTGCGACTCTAAAAAGTAAAGCTACGATTACACGAGAAAATTTTCATTATGCTTTTTTTTAAATTAGAACTGTTCTATCATGAAACCAAAACTCAGCACGGAACAATTTATATATTAGGTATTATCTTACCAAAATATGCGTTCATCAAATTAAATAGAAAATTGCAGATACAGACCACACCTTATATGAAAATATAATAATAATAATAATAATAATAATTGGACAATTTGTAGAGCGCCGTTTTTGTGAAAAATCACCTCAAGGGCGCTTTACAATTCATTACGAATTCCTAGGTTCTATTTAATTTTATTATTTACAGATAGATACAAAAACATACTTACCTGCAGGTCACTTCCGAAAAACACACTTTATTAAAAAGTTTATGCTTGAGAAAGATACGACTTTGCACGTGGAGGGAATCATATTTAAAACACTGGACATTGCATGACTTTACCTTTGCTACCCTCATCACTGTTGGTTTTACATTTATATTTATAAGAAGAGTATTGCCAAAGTTGAGTTAATATTTATTTGAAAGATTGGAGAATGGTAAGTTTTGCTTTATGTGTTAACTTCTCAGGCCTCGGGCATCAGAAGGTCACAATATTTCCGCCTTGCAATAAAATTCAAATGAATGGAATATTTCTGAACGTTTCCGAAAACTAAAAACTATTTTTGAAGAGTGAGAAAATATGCATTCAAATTTTATAATTCGGAAAAAACATATCAAATACATCATATTTTGAAATATTTTTTTTTTACGCAAACATAAAAAGTTTTAAAAATTGCTCACCGTACGATTACTAAAATTACAAAAAAAAATGTAACGAATATTTTATTAGACAAATGTTATCCTTTAAATAATTATAAACCACACCTCTATCACCTTATTTTTTTTGTCTTATCATGTAAAAATAATTAATAAAAAAATTGCATTTTTTTTTCAAATTGCAGTCGGAAGCTTTGGTTTCATAAAGGTATTAAGGTACTTTAATATTTGAATATGAAACGTGGTGTTTTCTCTTTTCTAATATTGTTTTGATCATAATTCTCACCACGATAGTAAGGGAGATAGAAAAATTTCAATAAGACCTATAGAGGCGGGAATGGGTACCGCCGCCCCGGGAATCTTTATTGGATAACCAACACCTCTGCCATAGGTCACCCCAAGTGGTTCGCTACGTTTGGTGATTTTTGAGCGGTGCCCAGGTTCATGGGGCGACGTTTGTCTAGGTCTTGGAGGCGAATGACCAGTACACACTGAACCCCAGATTCCTACCCACCCCTTAAACCCTTTTCCTTCCCAGAACTCTCCTCTCCTTTCTTTCCTCAAAAAAAACCTCCACACAGCATCCCCAAAAATGACATAGGCCCTGAGGGATTTTATTTTCCACAGGGCCTTCTGTATGGAGCTCATGTAAAAAAAAATATAACTTGTTTCCAAAATTATTAAAACTATAACAATCCAAAACTTCAATATCTTGGACATGTGATACGATATCCAGAGAAGTATGAGATCTCGCATCTCATAATGCAGGGAAATATTGCCGGAAGACGGGGCTCTAGAAGAAGGAGAACCTCATGGCTGAAAAACCTGAGAAAGTGGTTTGGCCAGTCAACCGTAGAGCTGTTCCGGGCCGCAGTAAACAAAGTCCGCATAGCCAACATGATAGCCAACGTCCGTTGAATGCAAACCTTACTGAACCTTACAATAATCACTTTAAATAAAATGTTACGCGTCTAGTTCCAAACATCGAATCCTTTCTTCTTCTTGTACTATATTTCTCTTCCACATTGGAGGCTGCAATAGAAACTTGACTTTGGCCATTACATCTGAAAAGAAAGACTCGCTTTTTGGCAACGAAATGGTTTTCCATTCCACTACGGTAAAATGTCTTATGCATAATTTACCCTGCAATAAAAATAATATTACTTCATGAAATCCACATTTAGTTTGAGGTAACTAAATGACTTATTATTGTAATAACGAAAATTAGCGCTTTTGGGCTTAGGAATTTATATTTCGTATTCTCTTGGTGCCGCTGAATATTCTGTCTTACTTTGGCCTGTGCAATGAATACTAATTTACGTAACACACTGTTACCTGTTCATAATAACACGTGTCACCACGTGTGGTAAACATTTATAAATTACAAAAGCACATCACGCTAAATAATGAACTTCATCTGGCAAATGATGAATAAACGACTGAAACATAACACGTACAAACAGTGATGTGAATTATCCTGGTGTGAAGCAAATAAAAAATACAGCCGTTAAAGTCTCAATGGCCATATTTTTACTGTAATATCACCATTATCTACGTGGCGTTTTTCATAAAATTTGTCTTTTAGCGGAATATGAATAGTTTAATACTGATTTTTGGATATGATTTTATGATTTATTCCGATAATGTGCTAAATATGAAGATAAAATACAGATGAACACATTAATTTTAACAGGATGCTCTGAGGAAAACAATTTCCTTTAGGGCCAATGTCGTGTGGAGGGTCTTTTTAGGGAAAAGAAGGAGAGAAAGTTCAGGGAAGGAAAAAGGTATGAGGGGTGGGAACGAATCTGGGGGTCAATGTGTCCAGGATTGACGGATGTATGAATCCATCCCTCCCACTGAGGTACAAGACAATGGGTCGTGAGAGGCCTTCTGGATAGGTAAAAAGGTCTCCCTCAACCAGTTTCTCCCGATCCGGCCCGCTAAGCAATTGGGCAGATGCATCCGCCGCCATGGATCCGTGCATCCCTGCTAAGCCACCAAACGTAGCGAACCACTTGGGCAGGGTTGTTGGTTATCCAATAAATGGTTCCCGGAACGGTGATACCCGTACCGGCCTCCCAAATTGACTCGCTTGTTCTTTCCATAGTGAATAATGAAAGACAAAGTAGGTACTCACCATAGAAATAAATGGATCAGGGACGGTCCACAAAAGGGCGGTATATTAAAAATAAAAATAATATTTTTTTAAATTTTTTTACCATAAAGTTGAGCACATACGGGTTAAATAAGGGAAAAAATCAAAAAACCATTTATTTGCATGTATCTGAAAATATCAAAAAATATAAGATATTTACATACAAACATATTTACATTATTTTGCAAAGATTGAAGAAGTATTTACATACACTTTGTATTGATAGATTTAGAATCTGTTCGATAGTCAGTCCAGCCTGACTAACTAACCCTAACCACTCTTATATTAATCTTTCTAATTCCACTCACCTAACATTAATCTTTACAAAACTTGCAAAATCTATCCCTTCATACGAGAAGTTTTCTCACCTTGGTATTTGATACGTGCCCAACGCAATCTCAAGAATGGGATAATTAATAAATTAACTGCATTACCTTGATAGTAGCTGAACGCAGGGGTTCGCTTGTAATTTGCCATCATTCTTCGAATTTTAATACAATTACTCCGTAGCGGGAGACGTAAACTTATTTACTGAGAACAAATAATATAAACCCTAAGGCAGATTGGCACCCGCATCCAGGATTAAATCCTGCCTCGCAAATCTACCTACGCAACAAAGTTACAAGGCTTTTCGCAAAAATATCTTAACAGAAATTTAACAAGTTGGATGTGGATTTTATAACGCTACGATCCTTGCGACAAAAAGGCATGTATTAGAGGATTGTTTCGCACAGTTGGAGATGTCTGTTTGAATTTAGTGAAAAAGAAAAGTTTGGTCTTGTACAAAGAGCCTAGTAGAGGCGAAAATGATGGGGCATTTCAGCAACGAGGCATTAATGCGACTATTAAACCGGAAAGAAAAGAAAGTAAATGCTCGATTGCTTTTAACAGGGTGCAAGTGTTTTTGGGTTTCTTTGTTCTGAAGTGCGTAAGGATGGAGCGTCAGTCCAAGGATAATCCAATTACTCTGCGCAGGAAAAAATCTTGAAAAATGAATATTTTGTATAATGAAGTAAAATAATAAAAAACCGAGTCTCGCCGTCAGATCGGGGATTATGTGTATTAAAAAATCAGGCACGTTTTAAAAATTTCCGTGAAATTTTAAAACTCTGTTACGAAATGCAAAATTTAACAACATTTCATAAAAACTCTCTGCTTAAATTCAGATTTTCTTTCTTTCTTTTTAACGATTTGTTTATAAATCACATAATAATTCATGCGTAGTAAATGTCAATATCTCCAAATAAACTCCAACTGAATTAACTATGGAAGCCTTAAAATTATGAAAGTTCGAAATTATTACAGCGTTCGCAGGGTTCAAAGTAATTCATCCACTTGTCCAATTTGCGTAGGAGAATAATACTAAGTAATTAGAGCAATGGAACGACACATGTTTTCTGAAAATGCTTCATTCATAAGAATGAATTAAGGTATAGGAAGATTTAAGGTCGCCTAGTGTGTTCTACAAGCCTACAAGTTCAGCTTTGCATCCCCAAACAGGGCGGAGGCAACCTACGGCGCTGCGTACATATGGATCTGTAATAACAATATATCATGGGGTGTTTTCATCCCTCCGTAATTCTAATTCCTCCCCCTCCCCAGTCACCCTTCCTGCAACACCTCTGTAAGACACGGAAATTAAATACTGCATATTAAACGCGAAACGCGCCATTTAAATATGGCATCCGAGCGGTAAAGAGAGACGAAATGAAATGGAAACGCTGATCTGTGCACCATTATTTGATAGCGCAGGAAAATGATGAGAAAAAAATATTGCAAGTCCCACCGCTATCCTTAGAGAGAAGGTTGTAAGGCCCGTTAAGGCGCAATTTAAGGAATCTAGGATATCAGACATTACATTGCGTACGATGTTGCGGAGTTTTTCTAATCACAACACCCATCAAATAAATATTAGATAACTTACGGCGCCGTAACCGGGCTCAAATAGAAGAAGATGGAGAGATATGTAATTACCAATGTTAGAGGAGCGCGCTAATATTTAAAGCGATAAAATCGATGCGAAAATTGTGATAATGTTTTATAAAACACGACTTGTTTAAAATAGAGCAAAAATCTCGCGGGGGTTGTTGAAAACAGCATTTAAAGAAACACTGTTATTTTTAATATTATATAACTTGTAAAATAACTGAAACAAACTTGTTTGTAACAATTATTATAAGCAATAATTATTAGCCTGAAACAATCATCAACACTGAAAAAATCTCCCGAGAAAAGATAAATGCCGCCGACGGGACTTGAACCCGCGTCCTTCTGATATCCGGTCAACTGCTCTACCAACTGAGCTACGTTGGCTTATCTCCCACCCGCCAAATAATTCAATATATACTAGTGTTTCATTCAACAATTACTGCTTATTAAATTTTTCACCTGAAAACAACCAACTTTATTTTTTGTGAGAAATGCATTATAAGTGCTAACTCTTTTTATTTGTCTTTTCTCGGGAGATCTTTTCAGTGCTGATGAGTGTTTCAGGCTAATAATTATTGCTTTTAATAATTGTTACCCTTTGTGCTATGCATAAAAATCTTGTCTTAAACATTAGTTTACCAATTAAAAATAATAATTAAACTTGTTTGTAATAATTTTTGGAGCATACTTTGCGATTTTTTTCTATCGAGGGAATTTTATATAATTTGCGTTTCGGCGCTGGGAATATCTAGACATTATCTTCAAGAACAACATATGTTTTTTTAAGAGCTTTAAAACTCAAAGTGTTTAAGGGAGATATGTAAGAAAACGGTAGAAATTCGGGTAGCGGCCGCGGCGGTTTATTTAGTGAAATCATTGCTTTGCGATGAAAGTTGATTTTTTCAGTTGTTAGCTGGTGCTGTAATGTAAAATGCTATTGAATTATTTACAATGCTTGGCAACTCAAACAGATATGGATAGTTTAGAAACATCATGATGATCATGGGCAACGAAAAAAAAGGATGAAATCAGGTCAACATGCGAACAAGTTAAAAAATTGTTATAAGTACGAACATAATGTACGTTTTAATTACTGCTCTATCTAATTAAACTAAATTAATTAAAATATTGTTGCAGAATTTTTTAGCGATGGCTCCAACGAAAATCATTTTTGAGACATGAAGACGTCATGATTTTCTTTTCGAATCATGTTTTTTTTTACAATACACTTTCTAGGTTATGATGAGTTGAATTTAAAAAGAAATAAGTTCATTAAAATCATTTTGTTGATTTCTAATAGGTAACGTTTTGGATTCAACATATTTAATTGAATTTCATTCAGTATTGAATCAAACATGATCCAGTGAATCGGATTCAATTATGGGTACAAAAGATACTGACATTTGATTTAGGTTCTGTGCAAATAAAGCAGAACTGTTAATTCGAGAGCAAATTAATTCTTCAGTCCCGAGAGCTGTTAGCTGTAAACTGTTAGGTACTTGTATTATTTTTGTTAATTTATACCCACGGATTCCTTAATGAATTTACAAAATTCTAATCCCAATAGATTTCACCATTATTGAATTTAAAACAAATAAAATAAATTGGATTTAATCCGAGCACACGGCGGGCCAGTTTTAGCAAAATGGAAAATAATTGATTTGAAAACAATTTGTCGAAATCTGTTCCATTCCTTTTGAGGATATTGTTTTTTTAGACCCTGAGTGTTTATTTATGAGAAAAAATTAATAAAAACTTTGCGGTATATATTTTAAAGCAACATGACACTAGCAAATAAAAATAAAAAATTTGCAAAACCAAATAAATGTGCAATATGGAATCATCATTAATATATAGTACCCGATAAAGACGACAGACATGTGAAACCAAAAAAACTTTGCCCGGAGCGATTGGGTCTAATGTATCCTAATTTAAGGGTTTATTAAGTGCATATCTCGATACAGGAATGCCCTAGTGAGATGTGCAGCTTATGTTTTCATGTATTTCTTATTTTTTTCAATAAATAAATAAATAAATTAAGGGGGTGTCACAATTGGTTGAAGGAGAAGAATACTGGTTCGAAGGACCCGGCTATTCAGATCTGGTCACAAAACCTAGGCAATTCGTTTTCGTGTGATGTTTTATATTTGAATTGTGGTCGTTGAAGAGGGCTATCCTGAGTATATCCTATCTTCATTTCTTACCTTAGATCCGGATTGGCAATTTTTCTAATGAAACTGTATTTTTATAGCACGTCTAAACAATATAATAAATATCTATATATTTAAAAATGAATGTATATTTGCTTGCTTGCATGTATGTAGTAGGTATGTTTGTTTATTTGTTCCGTATGCATTGCCAAACCATTCATTCGATTGCGATGAAGCTTTGGAGATTTAATGACCGCGATGGTTTCTATATATAATAGTGAGCTCTGGCGTTATGAAATTATGCGTTCTAAACCATTCATCCGATTCCGATGAAACTTTGGTGAGTTGTTGTGAGCACGCCCGCGAAGGTTTCTATATATATACTAAAATACTGAAATTTGTATTAAAAATGCAATACGTGACACGCGAGCTGTTTGAAAACTGAATGTGCCGGGACTAAATGAAGAGGGAGAGGGGAGTAGGTAGAGGGAAGGCGGGGTGACGTTAGCAGAAGAGGACAAGGGAGAGGAAGGGGAGGTGGAAGGGAGCGGGACGAATGGGAAAGGACACGCAGGGAGAAACAATTTCTTTACTAAGTGGCATTGCAACTAATGCCGGGAACTCGCTAGTTATAGATAAACGAATGAAAGTCAATTTGATTTATCAGTAATTTTCATTCGTTTGTATTTAAATATTGTTTTTAATTATTTATTATATGGATTTTTAGTGTGTTATTTTAGTGGGTGTTAATATTTATATGTTACTCAAAAAAAAACATTTCACAACATTTTTTAATATAACAAAATCATTTACAACATTGAAATTTATATTACCACTTCAACTTGTATTATTTCTTTCCACAACTGTAAAATCAATTTTATAAGAGCTACTAAAACCCAGACTTGACAGCGCCATATAATAATGAAAAATCCATATTTATAATAAAGGGATGAGACACAATAAAATATTAAAAAGTCTGTCTTTATTATTACTAAAAACAACCAGGAGTCACAAAAGCCTATTTCAGTCAAAGAATTTAAAAGGATATCCGCATCGAGTTATATTCAAGTATGTTATTTATACACTGGATATATAAATATCATCACGGAACACACATTATTTCTTTCGTGCCTGTGTAGGTACTATTTGACCAGATATTAGTAACTCTATGCTATTTTAAGACAAACCTTACAAGAAGAAAACGTTTACCGAATAGACATAGGACACATTTACGTTAGGGTGGTCCATCTGGTACTACGCGTTTTCATCCCGCGACAAAATATCCCCGACAAAATATCCTACGGACAAAACATCCTCCAACAAAATATCTACTAAAACCTAACCTAACCTAACCCAACCTAACTTAACCCAACCTAACCTAACCTAACCTTATTTTACATTTTACTATTTTTGAACAATAACTTATTGTGTTTACAGGATGTCCGTATTATTTTTGTCGAAATTTTTGTTAGGTTAGGTTAGGTTTTAATAGATGTTTTTTCGGGGGATGTTTTGTCGGGGATATTTTGTCGCGGGTTGAAAAGTCGCGGAAGGTATCCTTCTAAGCGCTTTTCAATTTTGGATATCTACGTACGGATGTGCATCATTCGAATACTAATAAGAGAAAAAAAAATTAAATGGATTTGGATTTTTATAAAAGGTTTTAAAGAATATTTTATATTTTATTCTTAATATCGTTAAATAGCTCCGAAATTTTATTTTATGTAATAAACGTGCTCCGGGACTAGCCCATATAAAGCATAATTTATATTCCCGGAATTTTTTCAACACATTTCATTAAATGTGTATACTGATACTCGTATATGTACATATATCTTTTTACATTGGCGGCCCAGCTTAAGGCACACAGACAAAGAAACGTAGGCGTAGGGAGCTGTTTAGGAATAGTGGGGGATTTAATCTTATACCACCCAGTATCCAGTTTATACTCGTTGACGCATGTTCTCCGGGGCAGGTAGGTACTACAAGGAAATAAATAAATAATGTTTGAAGAATGGTACAGTGGAAGAAACGAACCGTATGCACCTACCTACCCGCTATATATGCACAGACTACACGTATTCCTAGACGAATAATTTTTCCGCAGCCACTGTAAAATTTTATGAATATTTTGAATGGTGTTGTTATGTATGCTTTCACTTTCAACCTCGTGTAGACAAATTCGCAGAAAGCACATTTTGACAAAAATAAGTATCTTATATTTTACAGTAATATTATGTGGAATGAAAAATAGAAGATCACCTAATTGATTCCGGGGAAAGATGATGGAAGACGTAGCGTAGGAAATCGCCCACTCCATTACTTCCTACGTACATACATGAGTTGTTGACGAAACTATATATAAATATGCCATTCTTCATCCTACCACTTTCAAAACCTTTCCTATCTGACAACATTACCTTCCTCTGGAATAATAAATCCCAAGGAACAGTCAATTAAAAGAACTAGTCTCCTTATTGATCTCTCAGTTTTTTTTTTAATATCGATTCGCGCGGAGACTTGTGCATGTGCTCAGCCAAGTGATCTATCGATAATAACATAACGAGAATGTCAACGTGGGTCAGATTCCCTTCCAGTGTCCACCGTTCATATTCCCATAGTTGTGTCATATTGAAACGCCATATTTTTTCTTTCCAAATGATTCTCAATATATTTGCGACTAGATGACTGGTACAAGTGTAGTTCCTCAATATTTTACTAGTTGTTTCAGCAAGTTGAAGAATGCCCTGATGATATGCAATCTTCGACAGGAGAGGGCACCAAAAGAAGAACATTTTGACTGTATTTCTCTACCCTAACATAAATAACTACATTTTATTTATTCTCTGAAATTTTTAAAGCACGCTTTTAAAAAACTTGGTGGTTTGTATAAACGCCGTTAAAAACAATTATAAATGACAATAAATAGACATTTTTTCGTCTCTTGAAATGAAAAAAAATAAATTAAAGAGTTCTAGAAAGTCAGAGCATCTAAAATGAAATCTTATTATTTTTATGATTCAATAGAATTGTATGGTGCGGAGCTTACAGGCATTTCATTCTGAAGTCATGGTGAGCAGTTAATCAAGCTTTACAATGACATAGGAAAACTATTTCAGTTACACATTACATAAATATGCTCGCGTCAGAGTATGGCCGTAGTCGAAAAAGTAATAACACAAACATCAGTCAGCGTTTTTACACGCGGGTAGACGGGACACAGAATTTATGGGGAGATTCCCGGGTAAATATTTACAGGGGTGGGTAAACTGGGGAGTACTGTCGGGAAATACTGCGGTAGGTAGTCTGTACGCAAGTAGGACATGCCTGCACCCCTTAATGTGCGTACTTTTGCAGGTACCACAGACAGCATTGCTTACGAATGGTGATAGTTAATTTCAGAAATAACTTCGACGTGACTGATCGACCGTTTAATGGCGCATTTCTGGGGGCTCATTTGAATAAATGAAAATCCAAAATATATTGAAAAAAAGGTTGAATTGTTTTTTTGGAAATGCATATAGATATTATTCGTGTCAAGCGTATGTAAACATATTTATATCAGTGTTCTGTAAGGAGTTCTTTCCGATTTCAATATAATATGCACACGAGTCCTAAATGTTCGGAGCTAGTATGAGTAATATGCATAGACATATTAATATTAACATGTCTATGGTAATATGTCATTTCTATTTTCGATGTGTTAGAAGAAGAGAAATACTTGGAAGTAGGTACCTGGCTATTCAGATTAGGTTGCTAAATACGGAACCCAAGAGTATCTACCACTCTGAATTTAGACATAGAAATTTAAAACTTAGGAGTTTCAACAATAACCTTTATTTAAACAATTGGCTTGATGTCTTACTCTTTAAAGTTTTTTAATTTATTTTCTCAGGCATTGGATAAATGTTATACCTGCATTAGAATAGCTGCTCAAACCTTTATCTATTATTAATAAATAAACAGCCATGTCTGTATTCTTGATATACCTAAAACAAAAAAAAGAAGTTTTATGTTCCCGACAACTTCACAAGTACGCGCAGCCACACGACGCGTCGAAACCTACCATTGGGAATGCCTTGCCGCCATGCCATGCCGCCTGGAAAAATGATTCTACTGTTAAATAACTTATTCCCTGTTGAAAATTTTGACGTAATTTTAATTAAATGAAAACAAATGGCTTTTACTTCTTCTAAAACAGCAAACTTATTTTGTGGCACCATTTTAATTTAAATTAATAAATTACTTTGTTTTACCACTATAATTGATTGTAAAAAACCGACATGATTCGTAAGCCAAGCTTACTTCATCAGGGTTTTAATAATACTATTTTTTTAAAATAGACATATAACATGGTGTCAATAGAAAAATAACAAACATAGACAATAGTAACAATGTAAAAATGAGAATGGGTAGGGACAATAAGGAACAATTTACAAAGGAAATAAGTTTAATGTTGGATCATTTAAAAACATTTTTTGAATATTAATAATTTTCAAATTTGCATTCATACTCTTTCTGATCTTTAAAATTTCAAGTTTATCCAACTGAATACCATTGCCACCACAATGCATCAATTCCATTCCACTGTTGAAGTCAAAGGTATGACTAGTTTCCAATTCGAATGGTTGGCAAACTCACAAAAACTATTATTGTTTAAAGATTTTAAATGCTCTTTAATCCTTATTTTAAAGTTTCTCGAAGTTTTACCTATATAAAAGAAATCTACATAAAATATATATTTTGGAAACTAGTAATACCTTTGACTTCAACAGTGAAATAGAAATGATGCATTGTGGTGTCAATGGTATTCAGTTGGAAAAACTTGAAATTTAGGAGATCAGAAAGAGTGTGAATGCAAATTTGAAAATTATTAATAATCAAAAATTGTTTTTAAATGATCCAATATTAAACTTATTTCCTTTGTAAATTGTTCCATATTGTCACCCATTTTTACATTGTTACGATAGTCTATGTTCAAGTATCTTTTTCTGATTTTTTGTTTCCAGATTTTCGATTGAGTTTCGCTAATATCGTCTTCATTCAATTAAATATTGCATTTTGAGGTTTTTTCCAAAAAGTTAAAAATAAAAATTCAAATAACTTTGTTTAAACACCACTTATTTTCAAAATTATCGTAAGTGATTTATTTTCATTTTATATAATTTTTTTATCTATACCGTTTCTTTTTACGGTGCTCCAGATTTTATGTCGGGGTTGAATCTTTCCCAAATGAAAGACTAAACCCTTCCACACACTTTTCCACAAATGAATATCTAGTAAATTCACGCAATGTAAGTGCACTATATAAGTATAATAAATACAAAACAATACAAGAACTATACGTCAATCCAACAGAAACATAATGGGAAAATATTTCACCGACTCCAGATATTTTCATATCAGAGGGTTCGGCTCTGATGAAATCCTAACTGGTCCGATAAATCCTACTGATCCCTAAATATAAATATTTAAAAAATCTTTCGTAATCCTACATGTATTTAAAATGACCGACTTTTCATTTTTATGTACAAATTTTTTGACAAATCTAATACGCCTAAATTTTGAATGAGAGAGATAGGTATAATGCCAGTAGCCGAAATAACAAATGGTAATATTTTTATAGTCTGAGAATGCCAAATTCTTTTAATCTCATTTCCTAAATCTGTATATTTTCTTATTTTTTCAGAAACAGTTTTCTGAATATTACAAGAATTTGGAATAGCGACATCAATGATATAAGTTATTTTCTTAATTTTGTCATGCAAAACTATATCGGGTCTATTATGACTAATTGTTCTGTCTGTTAGAATAGTTTTATTATAATAAATTTTATAAAATTCATTTTCTAAAAATGAATTTGGTTCATATTCATAATATGGTACATTACGGCAGTCAATCAAGTTATGTTTAATTACCAAACTTGGGTGAATTATTTTTAAAACTTGATTGTGCCTAAATGTATACTCGGACGGCGCTAATACAGAACCTCCCGATATAATATATTCTATAGTTTCCGGAAAAGCCAAACATTTTCTACATAAATCATAAATTTGATTTACATCTTTGATGATATGCTTCCTATAATTTTTAGTATTAATGACTCTATCTTGAATGGCAAGCATAAAGCCTTCTATTTCTGCGCTCAACTCTCCAATATATTATTATCGGTTATAATTACTGTAAATTTACATAATTAAAAAAAAACATTATTTAATCTCGTTTTGGAATTAGTAGCCACTTATGTGATAATGTCTAAAATTCGTATATCTATACCTATACGTATTTCATACTGCATTTATTAGCATCGCCAAAGATGTTATAATTAAAATATAGCTTCATTACATGTTCTAAAATCTTATTTTATCTTCGTATGCTAAAATTCCTCGTTATACAACCCTTTCTTACTAATGTTGCCCTGTGTGTAACTATCAAATAGTATAAAAATAAATCTTTGTTTAAAAAAATTACAATATAATGACTAGACTAAAAAATAACAAAATACCAATTTGTAGTTATGAAGCTACACGCACACCCCGCTAGAAAAATCTACGAGTTCTCTTTTTCGAATGACAAACTTTTTATGACTGAGTTAAAAAGTCAAGAATAGCTTTGCTTACTTAACCGATGCGTTTTAACATTTTTCCATCTCCTGGTTAGCATATACGAAAATAATGGAGGTAATTAGAGTCGGAGACGGGCCATATGGGCCTAACTCTAGCGTCACGGTTAGTGGCAAACATAATAACGCCGATATGTGATGTCTAACTAGAGTTCGTTACTAACCAGGGTTAAAAAATTACCCGTAGTTAAATTCAAATTATCGGGAACGAGCCAAAAAAGGGCCAATTAGAATTAATTAACGGGGGCATCGAGGTGAGTTAGTGCAAAGCAAGTGTTTTGTAGATGAGTTGGGACGAGTTTGTAGTGAATTTAAGAACGACCATGAAGCGTTTTAATGTATACCTAATCATTAACAGAAGAATTTGAATGATACCTTTTTTTACAATAGCTCCACACAGGAGGCCCTGAGGGAAGAAAATGCCTCAAGGTCTATGTCATCTTAGGGCATGCTGTGTGGAGGTTCTTTTTAGGGAAAGAAACGAGAGGAAGTTCTGGGAAGGAAAAAGGTATGAGGGATAGTAAGAATCTAAGGAACAATGTGTCCAGGAGTGACTCTATCCCTCACATTGCGGGGAAAGACGATGGGTCGATAGAGTCCAGCTGGAGAGATCTAGGTTAGGTCACCCCTAACCAGTCTCTCCCGATCCGACTCGCCATGCAATAAGTGGGCAGACGCATTCACCACCAGATCTAGACAAACCTCACCCAATGAACCTAGACACCCCTCCCAAGTTACCAAACGTATTTAATCACTTGTGGTGGGGGTATTACTAATACCCTCCTCCCAAACCAACATCAATTTCATCAAAAAACTACGTTAAAAATCTTTTGGCATTATTATTTTTATTTTTTATTTAATATATATACAATGTACATTTATATGATATATTATTTAAGTGCATATACTGCATATGTTCAAATATTTTAATACCACTCTTCCATGGAAGCATTAGCTTGTGTCTGGAAGAGTAGTGTACATTTTTAATGTTATATTGTAATTAAATTACATGTGATGGTAAAAAAACAATAAGTTGTAAGTTTGGTGTTATGTAATTAAAGTCTCTACTACCAAACAATTTTACTCTGTATATGAATAATATTGTTATTAGTTATTAAAATCAAAACAAAATTTAACTTTTTCGAAGAATGGTATATCACTTGGAAATTGAGTTATACATAATTAAGTTCTCAATTTTAAATTAGTCGCAAACTTTTTTTTTTGAGATTATCTTTAAAAATTTTTTTTACCGTGTTTATTAATCGGATTTTATCGTTAATGTTCCTAAATACTTTCGGTAGTTGATTGAAAAAAAGTCTTCCTTGGTAAGTATAATAATTTTGTGCAAAGGAATTGTTTAATTTTGGGCATGGAAAAATATATTTATCTTTCATTTATGTGCCATAAAAGCATTCAGGGGGTATTTCATTATCTTCTTGATAGATTATCCAAACGATATCGTACATTTTAGATTAATTAAACACGATTTATTTATTCAAAAAGTCTGAGTTTACTGTTCAGAACTTGAACCTATGAATAGTGGCTATATATAGGACAAGTTAGTCGAGTTTTTTTTGTTTACTTATTAATATTCGTTATCGTATGGATAGGTAAGCTATCAGAACAGAAGGATCAAAGATTTACTGTTCTGAGTTTTTCAGTTATCGTTCGTCACTCACCCGTCGTGATATCGAATTCGATTCTTCCGATCGCTAGGCGAGCCTGCCCACCGGATCATCGACCATGTGAATATGTGGAGAATCAAATGCAATTTTCGTCTGACACGATTTTAATTATCATTGAAGAATTATATTCAGCGCATTTTCAAGGCATGTTGATTAACTATTAACTAGTTACCTGCCTTGATTTCTTGACTAGCTGGATTCTTTACATGCAAATATTTTCACCTAGGGCGCATTATTGCAGTATTGAGATGTCAAATGCGCTAATATCAAATCTGCATATAAAACGGCCGATTTTTCCAACTTTTCGATCGATCAATCTTTGTCTCCGATCAGTTAGATGATTTATTTAGTAACGCTCGATTCGCATATTGGTCGGAAAGATGCGTTGGGAAGAGCGTATTTGTGTATCTGAGGAGTGTTAAGCCAAAATTTCGGCTCAACAGTTTATCATTGACATTGGAGGTAATCCATCACTTACCCGCCCTGGTATAAATAACAGATGGTTACTCCTTCAAGGCTCTCGCAAGGACTCTATTTTTTTTTTTAAAGAACGAAGCTACATTTAGTTTAGAACTAATTTATACCTCTATTTTCCCTGCATACATTTTTAGTAAACAATATGCAAGTGCTTGGCGGGAAATAAAGATACAATGTGTGTTAGTATGGCAAAATATAGACAAGACAATGGGACAGTTCGGTGAAAGTCCACGAGGTGGCAAGCGCTGGGTGATTGAATCCAGCGTATCCTACAAGCACCTGTTTGGGAGGAAGACACAGTACATAAATAATAAGGGCATGGCAAATGGTTGGGAGTCCTCTCCAATCGATTGGCAGTCCCAGCAAGAATGCGCATGACGTTCGGTCCAGCCGTGAACCACACTCAGCTTCTGCGCCCCTTAGCCAGTTCCTAGGTAATGCCTCAAAGATAAGTAAATGGGAGATTTGGGGGAAATGCCCGACAACCCTAAGGAATTAAGCGGTTCATCAGTAGGATCAGTAGGATTGGCAACAACGGCAGTAAGTATGTCACCATGACAATGCAAAGGTCATTGCAATCAATATCAGTAGCGAGGTTCGAGTTTCCTAGGGGAGCTTGCAACACTGTCGCAACGTCACTGATAGAATCGTACATTATTTCAGCCGTGTTAACGGAAGACATAACGTAGGCAACAACCTCCATATCGCAATAAAACCTGCGGCTTTCCTTATCGCCAGAAGCTCTTTGCTTTGTCTGCAGATACACCGAATGGAATATAAGAGAAGAAAACACTTCAAATCATTTCTTTTAATTTCATCCTGTGGATTCCCCTACCGCGCGCCAGCTTCCTAAATCGCGGTAGGCGGCACATTTATCAAATATGCTTCTTGTTAGGTACTTTATTTGCATCCCATTTCTTGGTGAATAAGGAAATATTTTTATATTCTGCTAAGACAAAGTTGTGTGGCGGTCCATTATATCTGCCTACTCCGCTGAGAAACGGAGTGTTGGTTAGAAAGTATTACACTTGCCTTTTGTTAAATTGTCTAGTAATATATCTAGCTGGAGCCGATGGATTTTTTTTCAAACGATGTCTCGTATGAAATACCTTCTGCCCGTAACATTTTTCATAATAATCTCTGACACATTTTTATTCGAAGTAGGTCATAATTATAAGAATACTTTATATCACGAGCAGATAGGTTATTATCTAATAATTAGTTTACAAACAACTTTAGTTGATTAGTTCTAAAGCATGGCATGTATACATTATACTATACATGTGTAAACAAAATTAATAAAAGTAAATGGGATAGGAGCCCAATAAGAATCTATTTCGATTTTTACAGCAAAATACGTGTAGGTATAATTCGGTTGCCAATTTTCTCTGTCGGAGAGGGTAAACGGGATGGATCGCGACACATTTCTTTCATGTGCATACGTTACTGTAATTATTCCAACTATAAATAAAATTATTATTAACTCTTTATCGGTTTTTTTACATTAGCTCCACACGGGAGGCCCTGAGGAAAACAATTCCCCTCAGGGCGTATGTTATCTTTGGGGATACTGTGTGGAGAGGAAGTTCTGGGAAGGAAAAGGGTATTAGGGGTGGGTAGGAATCTGGGGGTCAGTGTGTCCAGGAATCTGGGATCTGTGTGTGGCGGACGTATGAATCTATCCCTCCCACTGCGATGCAAGGCGATGTTCCGAGACAGTATACGGCTGGGAAAGTCAAGGGGACTCCCTCAATCACTCTCTCCCGAACCGGCCTGCCTTGCAGCTGGTGGAAAGATGCATCTGCCGACAAGACTCAGACAAACATCACCCCGTGCACCCGGGCACCCCTGCTAAGTCACCAAACATAGCGAACCACTTGGGGTGAGCTATGTCAGAGATGTTGGTTATCCAATAAATGGTTCCCGGGGCGGCGGTACCCATACCCGCCTCTAAAATTGAAGTATGATAACCACAATAAATAGCATAACGACGTCCAAGAATTTGATCAATTTAATCGTGCCATATTTTCCTAGATCGTTCCCAACTTCATATTATTTGTTCCTCTGATATTAATTTCTCCAATCAACCACTAAAGCTCATTTCAACTGCTTTCAATGTATTTTCAGCTTCCTTTGTCAGTTTCACGCATTATCAATACCAACAGTATCTACCAATAATATTAATTTCCTTTAAAATAGCCTCTATGATTTTACTTCGAAAAAAATACAGAGCACGCGTGTTAGAGAACAGTATATTTTTTTATGAAACCAGAATTTAAAAATTCCTAGAATACTGCGGTGTTTTTAAAAATGAAGGTATGCTAATGGAGGGAGAGAATTTGATTCGCATTATAGCATACCGCCCGAGGAATGATACTCGAATTAAAAAGGTATAAGAATTCTGAAAAAGGTTGATTTTTTTATGATTTGGATCAGTTCTCATGCGTCAGACTATCATTTTTTTTTTACTAAATATGAATTTATCCATTGTGATTTTAAGACAGCTACTTTAGAAGTTTGGCTTCACAAATATTATCATTAATTAATCGATAGATTTGATGTTTGTTAATCTTTAATAAATGTAACATATCAAGAAATTTATCTACCATTGATCAGAGTTTCGCACGCTGCTAAAAAAAGGCTTCATACACCGAAAAAAATTTGTATAATTTTCGGAATTTCATCTTCAGAAAATTCAGAAAAAAACCTTATTTGGGAACTGAGACAGCAAACGTCACAAACAACATTCCTTAAACGAAAAGTGATAAAATTATCGTGTGATATGATTTTGGATTTTTTCGGGGTAGTTTATTTTATTTTATTTATTATTTATTTACATGATAAATTTAGTTGCAGTATTCATATGAAAACAGCACATATGTATATAAAGTAGTTAATTGCAAATTAGCTAAATACTTGTATAATAAAATTATAATAATAACACAAGCCTTAAATAATAAGTACAAAGAAAGCTAATTAAGAAAAATTTGCAAACCAATAAAACAGAATAAATAAGAATGTGATTAACTTGTAAGATAAAGAATATCATAGCAGTGATTTAAAAATAATAATTAAATTTGTACCAATAGTTATTATTAGAATTATGATGTGCTGCGCTACCTCCTTCTTTAACCAAAGTTTCGGACAGCGTTAAAGTGTCCATCATTAGAGCAGATGGTAATGAGGCAACAATATAATCGCGATTTAATTTTTGTATTTATTGTGTCGTGTTGGACTACCCCCTTCTTAAGCCAACGTTTCGAACTGCATTACAGTGTCCATCATCAGGGCACATGTGTAATTAATGTGGCAAATTACACATCTGCCCTGACGATGGACACCTTAATGCTGTCCTAAACATTGGCTAAAGAAGCAAGTATGGCAATAACCCAAAATTAAATCACGATAATTCTTTTGGTCGTTAAAATCTCACGTCATATCAGATAAGTTATTTAGAATAATTATGTATTCTATCGCAGAGGATTTAGGATTACAGTCGTGAAAAATTAATTACTGTGGAATGTAAAAACAAATACTACCCCGCAAATCGGTTTCGCGAATTTTCATCCCGCGACAAAATATCCCCGACAAAATATCCTCCGACAAATATCCTACGGAAAACATCCCCCAACAAAATATCTACTAAAACATTACCTAACTTTTAAAAAAATGGGACAAAAATAATACATACATCCTGTAAAGACCATAAATTATTTTTATCTGTATAATTTTTGTCTCATTTTACTATTTTATTACTTGGATATCTACTAACACGTATTTCAATACATCCAATTTCAATATTTATAGCTTACTTGGTACTTTGTTTTATGTCAGGTCTTATATAACCCTAGTATATTCTTTTACTATTGTACGATTACATATTTTTTTTGTATTTCTTTTCAATTTTATCTCATTGTACTTACAATAACAACTGTATCACTTCAGCGATATTATTTTTGTATACCTACTTGTACATTCTTATTTTGTTCTTAATATAATACTGACACCTTCCTGTGTACCTCTGTATACTTATAATCTCATGTAACACTTTACTGTAAAAGCCATTTTATGGCGTTTAAATAAATAAATAAATAAATTTTGAACAATAATTTACTGTCTTTACAGAATATTTCTATTAATTGTGTCCCTTTTTTTGTTATGTTATGTTAGGTTTAGTTTTAGTAGATATTTTGTTGGGGGATGTTTGTACGTAGGATATTTTGTCGGAGGAAATTTGGCTGTGATATTTTGTCGGGGACATTTTGTCGCGGGATGAAAATGCGCATTACCACGCAAATCTCCCATAAAGGTAAATGGAAAGTGGAACGCCCCACACATTCGCATTTATTAATGTTCTCATACATAAATAAACACGGCGTCCTACATTTCTGGGTTAAGCCTGATTCCTAATTTCAGATCACATTTTCGAAAGATATTGTCATTTTCATCAATCTTCTTTTCAAGCACAAACCAATATTCCTTTCTACAACTTTGTATGCATGCAGTACCTATTTTTCATTTACAAAACTATAGTTGCTCCACATTTAGATTGCTGCTCACGATGTTATATTTGGCCAATGAAGGAAATTTAATAAAATAAAATACTGTTTTGTTTAAAACCACGAGTTTTATTAATTTTTTGAACCGACCGGTTTCGCTTTACTCAAGCATCATCAGGGTACAAATTAATACTAAACAATAAGTCATAATGTGTGCTTATATAAAACAAAATATAGAGGGAGACAAAATTTAGAGAGAGACAAAATATAGAGGGAGACAACATGATACAAATATAACAAACACATCGACGGCCATAAAATACATTAACCTAAGTTCGCAAGTAATGGAAAAAACCGAAAGATAATTATGTGACTAATGGGTTACAGTAATAAATTTGGAGGAACAAAGCATCAACTGACATAGTGGTAAGGAGCACTGGGAATTTTTTTATTAAGGGTTTATTGGAAACAGACCTAATATTGGACTACTTGATATGTCTAATTGATTATTAAGTATATGACTTTTGGTTTTTACAGCTTTTTTCCCAAAACTCCTAAATTATATGGGTTCCTTAAAATACACAAGATTAATTACCCCATCAGGCCAGTGGTTTCATGTTGCAATGCCCCAAATTTTAAAATATCATCCGTTATTACTAATGTGTTTCAAAAAACCAATGTTTTTTCACCGAAACATACCCTTAAAAACTCTTTTTCATTAGTAGAAGAATTGAAAGATATGATTCTCCCTACTAATTCTAAACTAATTTCTTTTGACGTTGTAAATTTATTTCCTAATGTTCCCATAGAAGAGAGTAAATGTTTAATTTCTGATTTACTAAATAGTTCGGACCTCTCTACAGATTTTATAAAAGATTTAACTTCCTTGTTTAATATTTGCCTGAATCAAAATTATTTTCAATTCAATAATGTTATATATCAGCAACGAGACGGCCTGGCTATGGGCAGCCCTACCAGTCCTCTGATTGCTGATATATTCATGGATAGCCTAGAGAATAAAATTCTATCTAGTACCTCACCTCTTATTAAAAATCTTTTGTACTGGAAAAGATACGTTGATGATGTGTTTTGTATATGGACAGGGACTGAGCGTCAACTGAATTCCTTCCTCAAGCTTATAAACTCTTTTCATAATCAGATTAAATTCACATTAGAAATAGGCAAAAACTCAACCTTAAATTTTTTAGACCTTACCTTATCCATCATTAATAACAAAATTGATTTTAACATATTTCGTAAACCCTCCTATACTGACATTGTAATACACAGCACCTCTAATCACCCGATTTCACATAAGCACTCCGCATTCCATTCAATGGTTCATCGTTTAGTCACAATTCCAATGTCCGATACTAATTTTACTAATGAACTTAAATTAATTAAAAAAATAGCGGTAAATAATGGCTATGAACCATATTTTATTGATTTAATTTTAAATAGAAAACTAAAACAAATAGCCATTAATCAATTCTTATTCGCTAGTCCTTGTCCTCAAATCAATGATAATAATATTAATTATCAATGGCGGCGAATTTTATTCATTAATAATTTTTCTACTTTAAGTGTTAAAAACCTTCCTTTTGAAGTCAGACCTGCCTTTTATACGAATAACAATCTAGGTAAATTTCTAATTAATTCTAAAGATAAGGATAACAAATTAAGTCATTCGGGAATATATAAATTAAATTGTAATAATTGTTCGGCTTTTTATATCGGTAAGACAACACGTAATGTTAATATTAGGATAAAGGAGCATCTTCGTTGCCTCAATAATAACGGTTTTTCAGAATTCGCCAACCATTTGATCGATAAAGATCATACGTTTTGTCATAGCACCGGTGCTAAAATCTTACATAAAAACGGACATGGTAACAGACTTAACAATTTAGAGGCACTAGAAATTAAAAAAGCAATAATATAAAGGAAATTTAAACAAGCTAGATGTTATACAGAACAGAGCTATGAGATGTATACTTGGGAAAGGCAAATACGCAAGGGTTTATCAAATGAGAGAGGGGCTAAATTGGATTCCAATAAAAAGAGGACTGCTATTTAATGTTTTTAATTTTTTGCATAAAGTTATGAAAAACCATGTGCCAAAATACTTTAAGGATGAAATTGTTTACAAAATAAAAAATATAATTAAAGTCAGATTGCCATATATAAAAACATCAAAATCACAGAATTCCCTAACATAAAGAGGACTAAAGATGTATGATGAAATACCTGAAAGTATGAAGAGTGAAGAAAGAATGAATGTATTTAAAAATAAATGTTATACTTGCTGTAAAAACATATAAATTTATCAAACGAAGTGTTTCATTGTGCATATTACGGTAGTTTGTATTCTAATATAGTATAAACCAATTTGAATTTGATTTGGATATAAAATCAACAGTATCACAATCAAAATTAACATTTAGGAACCCGCCCGTGTTTCCCCCAAACCGCTATGTGATCCCTACACCTCAAAACTCTGTGAACATTTCGTAACTTCACCATATTATTATTCAAGGATGTAGGCATCATTCTGTTTTTTACAACCAATGCACAAGAAGAATGTGATGGAAGGGTTGTCCTACTCATTTTTTATGCCCCGGAATGAGTGACGAATCCCTGACAAGCCATTTACTTTTAAACCAGGGGTGAGCAACCCCTTGTTTCTGATCGTAGATGCAACGTTAAAGGGTTGATAAATTATGCATGTAGCCATAACATGCAATCGTCGATTAATACTAGACTGAGACTGATAACCGCCATTTATGTTAAGAATTTTATCACTTTTGTTTCAAAATCCTACAGTTGTGATTATGTTGTAGCAGTGTTAACTTATCTTAGTTTTTTTCTTTATTCATTGATATTTTTTTACAATAATGTTATGTTTCCTCGGTCACAAAACTAGGAACCCCTATGGCTTCCAAAAATTAATCAAAAAAGATTTTTTAATTTTTTTGCTGTACCTAGAATTGACTAAAAGTGCATGGTTTAAAAAAACATAAAATTATAATATAATAGTTTCAATTAAGTAAATATTTTTAATTTTTATAAGAAAAACTTTCTTTTTATACTTTTTTGAAGGTTAGTCCCATCAGTGAAATATTTCATATCAGAATAAGTTAACAATAATAATCTAAACGAAAATATGAAAGAGAACAAGACACAGAAAAACAGAAAAAAGACAATGGTCGCAACTGGGACTCGAACCCAGACCTCTCCGTCTAACCGGGACGAGCGCGTTAACCAATTTCGCTATTGCCACCTTCTGTCAAACCCTCATATTTGTCAATCTCATATTTTCAAATTTTAGAATTACATTATTATCAACTAATTATTTTTCTCCATATTACGGGCAACTACACTTTTCATTGGAAACAATCAATCTAAGAATTGGTTTGTAACCTGGATAACGAAATTGGTTAACGCGCTCGTCCCGGTTAGACGGAGAGGTCTGGGTTCGAGTCGCAGTTGCGACCATTGTCTTTTTTCTGTTTTTCTGTGTCTTGTTCTCTTTCATATTTTCGTTTAGATTATTATTGTTAACTTATTCTAATATAACTGTATTTTTTTTAATATTTATTTTGTGATCAGAAATTAATGGGCATAAAATGATGTCCACCTAGAACACAATTCAGCAGGTAAATAAACTAGAATAGGTTAGGTTACAGAAAATTGACGTGACAGACATTTTATTTTGTACTTAATTTTTATATAACCAGGATACCCGAATTGATAATCGTATTCCATTTCACCAACGACCAAGTATTGATCGAAGCACTTCACTCATGTAAATTACACAATTGAATAAAACACACAATTAAGTTATTACGCCGAAACCTAAGTATCAATAAAGAAACTCTTACGATTTATACGGAGAAACCTATTATTTTTCATGAATTTGCTAACCACCTACCTGGTAAGTTCTATCTAGAAAAGTTTGAAAGTCAAGCAGGTGAGCATGTAGGTTTACATCAGACAAATAGTTTTGATTCTTCAAAGTCAAAAAGACGAATCACAGGACAACATTGTTTAGTTTAACATTGGTCTAGTAATAATTGAAAAAGCTTTCAGTCTCTAATCAAGCCCAATAAAAGAGCTTTCATTTCTTATTTGATTAAACTTGTCAAATCAATTGCTTCAATAAGCCCGGGTAATGAATTATCGCACGATATTTCAAAGTGTCGGACTTAAAACCCGTTACCCGCATAACGTGATAACTTTACTTACCTACCTACTTTTAGTTAGTGAAACCTTTCGGAAAGGGAATATCACAACCATTATTTCATAATTCGTTTACAGTTTACAATTTAATTCGGCCAGCATGACTCGAAGAGATTTCCGATTTAGTTTCGCCCATCAATAACCGGATGACAGGAAGAAATCGACGGACGGATGGAAAAGTATGAAGTCAACCGTTTAATTAATAACTAATAATCATTTTAAAACTTCTTTCGATTAACTTCTGTAACCCTTTAAATTTTATCGAATGGCAAAAATATTTAGATAATTGAATGAAGATTAGTGATTGGAAAACGATTGGCCTGATTTGGCAAATCTCGGAATATTTGAGGTAGGTTAATACTTAAAGCTCGACGCCAAAAGGCTCATAAAGAAAAGAATAAGATAAAAGCAAAAAAAACTTTTCCTAAAAATTCCAGACAGAAACAGCTGTGGAAATTTTATGAAGCCATCGCTTGAAAGTTTTGGCGCATTAGATGAAGAGATTTTGTGCTTTAATTAATTCGTTGGCATGCATTCTGCTCTACAGCCCGGTTTTAAAAATATATTGTCTCCGCACTAATACATTATTCATTGTGTTTTCCTGTAAGTAATTTAATGGGGTTCTTAATAATAGATTATTTTATAATCATTAAAAAAAATATCTAAATTTGTATCCCACTTCAAATCAACAAAAAACTTGCTTTTAAATTATTTATACAATAAAGGTTTATTAAGCATGTTGTTATATTCAAAATTGGGGTCAGTTGGTATGGGGCGGAACCCCTTTGAGATCTGAGCGATTTCTGTCCTGCTAGAGATGAGGGTCTTGGTAAAAAGTACGGCATACTTTAGGCTGCGCGTCTAACACTAGATCTCAATGCGAAACATGGGTCGCGGGTAGAAGGTACATAATGTCACTGGTACTTAAAAGTACCCTAGTTTTATTAACGTGATACTGATGTGCTAAAAACATAATATGTACGGATTACTCTGGAAACCAGTTATGTCCACAAAATACAGTTAGCAGCTGAAAGAAAGCCTGTTCTTTGGACTATATACACCGAATATTCCAAGCCTATATTTTTTTTTTTTTTTTATAAAAAATTAATGTGTTTTGATTTTTTTTGGTTTTTGCTTTTTTTTGCTCGTAGGTATATGAATTGTACCTACGAGTTCTCTAAAGTCATCCATGTGGATTTAGCAATTTTTTTCTGTTTATTATTTTGAGTTTATGCTTTATTTAAATATTTTGTAATCTTTTTCATTTGTGTTCCTACTGTTGTTTTAAATGAAATTTGTATTCGATATGTAAAATCCCGATAGGGCGGCAATAAATAAATAAATAATCAAAGGACTTGAATAGAACTTACATAAAACTTGAAAATTAACTTCAAATATTTGATGAATCCATAAATTTTTTTGAAACCACCCGTCTTAAGTCCTCTTTTGAAAGTAAAGCCCTCCTTCAAATTTCATTACCTATCATAGGTACAAGAAAATGAAATTTACCATTTACTTGCGACATTGATGATATGACTCATTGATGACTCATGATGCGTTACTTTTTAATGGGGTTAGCAAGAACGAATGAGATATCCTTTATCAAATTAAACTGTAACCTTAAAAATAATACGTAATTACACAGTGCTTACTTTATAAGCGGTCCTGATATAATATTCAGGGACTAAAATGTATGCTATTTGGCGTGACTCGAAATCTTATCCTAATAATAGAGTGTTTAGATGTAACTCACAATTTTCGCGGGATGCAAATTGGTCCTTTGGCCACGTTTATCGGTTTTGTACGAAAGTGTGTGTTTACGTGAGGAATTTTGAGAATGAAAACGCCGATCGGTGAATATGTAACTATAGTGTTGCGGTAAATACCGACAAAAATAAACAAAATATCGCTTAGGTATGTCGAGCGCCCTTGAAGCAGGTAAATTCTCACAAAACGGCGATATGTAATTTGTCCAAATATAATAATCATTATTAATTAACTTAGATTCAGGGTTACAGATTGGCTTTTGCATATGATAAGGTTTCATATAGTTTTTTTTTGTTTTACATTGTCGTCTTTGGCGTTGCTGTGTGGAGGGTCTTTTCGTGGAAATGAAGGAGTGAACACGGGTACGAAAGAACCATGTTGTAGAAGGGGGAAACACAGGGGCCGGCAAATCGTTGAACTAAAGAACGAGTTGTAGAAACGACCCGTTCTCATGTCACAATTTTTTTATATGTGCTCCATACAGGAGACCCTGGGGAAAATAATTTCCCTCAGGGCCTATGTAATCTTTGAGGATGCTGGGTGGAGGATTTTTTTAGGGAAAGGAAGGAGAGGAGAGTTCTGAGAAGGAAAAGTGTTTAAGGGGTTGGTAGGAATCTGGGGTTCAGTGTGTCCCAGTCATCCGCCTCCAAGACCTAGAAAAACCTCACCCCATGAACCCGGGCACCCCCGCTTAATCACCAAACGTAGCGAATCACTTGGGGTGACCTATGACAGAGGTGTTGGTTATCCAATAAAGGTTCCCGGGGCGGCGATACCCATTACCGCCTCCCAAATGACAACTGTGCACAAGTGTTCGGCGCGCGTTTGACATGTTTCCCTACTGTACCTACACCGGTGCCGAAGGAATCAATGACACTAGTTCCTCGGAGCACTGTGCTCTAAAGATTGCAATCCGTTTGTTAAGATATTAGAATCTGTCAAACGGACCGCCCGTTTCTGAGTCGAGGGTTTTTTCAGGTGTTTTGGCGCTCCAGACCAGAGATGGCTGCCAATTTCAACCAGAGATCTACAAAGCTATATTTGAAAAACTAATTTGACGTTTTTAAAATTAAACATTCACGTTTTTGATAATTCAATAAGAATCATTCCAATTAATTGCAGTACATGAATAATTTTGTACGAAGGAACGCAGATAAATCAGATTTGATGGATTTACTGAAATTATGCATTGTCAATTAATAAACCTAACTTACCAAAAAAAAACGTAGGTACGTCCGTTGTTGCAAAATGATTCATCGTTATAATTTTGTTCAAATGCGTTCAACACCTCTGCAGTAGGTCACTCCGAGTGGTTTGCTACGTTTGGTTACTTAGCGGAAATTAATGGGATGAGGTTTGTCTAGGTCTTTGCCGATAATGCGTTTAAACATGTCAAACGCGCGCCCAACATTTATGCACAGTTGTCATTTGGGAGGCGGGAAAGGGTACCGCCGCCACGGGAACCTTTATTGGATAACCAACACATCTGTCATAGGTCACCCCGAGTGGTTCGCTACGTTTGGTGATTTAGCAGGGGTTCCCGGGTTCATGGGGTTAGGTTTGTCTAGGTCTTGGAGGCGGATGACCAGGACACACTGAACTGACTGAACCCCAGATTCCTACCCACCCCTTAAACCCTCTTTCTTCCCAGAACTCTCCTCTCCTTCCTTTCCTTTAAAAAAACCCTCCACACAGCATCCCCAAAGATGACATAGGCCCTGAGGGAAATTATTTCCCTCAGGGCGTCCTGTGTGGAGCTCATTTAAAAAAAACATTTAAAAAATGCACGTTGCTGTAGCTAACGAAAAACAACGCCACACCATTACCCAACTTTTTTAAACAACGCCATCTGTTAAATCAAATTCACACCGCCCGTTTGCCAGCCCGCTGCCCGCTGCCGCTTGGCTAGATATATTATAAATTACACAAAACCTTGACAAATTATATATACGTACCTAAACACCTTCCTCATGAATCCCTCTGTCTATTGGTGAAAACCGCATGAAAATCCGTTGCGTAGTTTAAAAGATGTAAGCGCACAGACAGCGGGAGCGACTTCATTTTATACTATGTATGGTATAACGACTGGGTAAATTCGTACCTGTGCCGATACAGTGCGTAAACTTTGAATTCATGGTTCATAAATGGAATCAGTCTACCTATTTAAGTAATCCAAAAAGGTACACTTACGTGGGATAAAGGTGAGAAGGGTAGAGCTATGACAGGGTCTTAATATAATACAACTTAATGGAGTAGGCAGGTTAACCTAGTAAATTATTTTTCATATTCCCACGTACTACGCCAATAATTAAATTACCCAAGGGATAGACGGGTAGATAAGGGTTAACATTTTTATTAATTCATTCAGAGACAAACTGGTTTGATTCGATTTACCTGGAGTCAATGTGACGAAGTAACAACACGATTAAGTTGTTTGTGGTTGTAGAAGAAGGAAGAAAGAATTAGAAAAAAACACCCATCAATTAAACGCTACATCCAGTTTGACTGCTTGTTACCTGCAATTGTGCGCAGTTAAACAGAAAACATCCGAACCACGTGTAAATAGAGATGCATTCCCCTCGAAAATTAGAATATTATTACTACTTTATTAGTTTTCCCTAACCATTCTTCTCCAGTTTCTTAGCCTATCCATCCAACTTCTATCTTCTTTCAAGGGGTTAAGGTATTCACCACGCGTCGTGTAAAATTCGGGATCTTGTCGCTAGTCGCTAACAATAACACTCATGTAGATAGGTTTAAATTCCCGTTTACAATGACGTGTTTTATTTTATTTTGAGAAGCTCGGACACAGATGTTTGAATGCTTTTGATCATTTTTTAAATAATATAATTTTCCACATTATACAATACAATCATAACCGAAAAGGGTAGTAAGTGGGTTATGAACTTTAAAACAGTTTTTATCAGCCGGATATAAATATGTGTTTTACTAGCAGTATTTAAATAATCAATCTAAAGTTTTTCTTAGCGATCTAATTTTTAAACCATAATTACATGATTCTGCATTGCGCATCACCTCAACCTACTTCTTCTTCGATCTGCTTCTACGAATAAAACACACGACAATTACAAGTGATGCAAAACTTGTGCTTCAATAATAATAATATACTGCTAGATTAGACTGTAATGGCAGTCTTAAAAATATAATAGTTAATAAATAGTTATAACTTGTATGTCTTATATGATTCTAGATTCAGAGGGATGTTGAAACTCTGTCACATGATTTGGTAACCATGATCAAATCGACGATCGGCGCTTAGCATTCTTCTTGGAAATATTGTAGTTGTTTGTTTGTGGTATTTTTGTGGCTGTTTTATATGTTGTTGTTGTCGTTGTTGTGGTTGTTTTGGTTTTTGTTGTCATTTTTGTTGTTGTTTTGGTTTTGTGGTTGTTGTTGTTGAAGTTTGTTGTGAATTTTGTGGTTATTGTATATGTTGTTATGGTTATTATTGTTGTGAATTAAAATTTGGAATAACATTAACATTTAATCACCCCCGCTGGATCGACAAATTAACGCGTTAATAGTTTGTGGTTTGGATGCTTTCAGTTTATTGTAACCAATCGCACCGAGTCAAACAGTAATGAACACAATGAGAATCGTTTCCCAAGCACCTTTGTTCAGGAATTGTATGAAATTAGGTTTCTATGCCAAAGTCATCCAAAAAATTAAGGGCGCTTTTTTTCTTCTTCTTTCTTTTGTGCTGCGAAATAAAATGTTGCAGAAAATTGGAATAAAGACTCGGCAGGGAGTGGGGTTTGTTTCGTTCCTTTCAAATTGATAGGAGAAGTTATGGCCATAGTACATTCTCCGCTTCGTGGCGGTAATATAGAATAAGCAAGAAACTTCACTGCCGTGGAATAAACTATACCAGCAATATTGTAGATGCATAGGAAGATTACACTGTCTCTACTTGTTAAATGGCCAATTATTAGATTGGTATGTATTATGTACGTAATATTATACTTTATGTGTATATACAAAATAGCAAATAACAATAATATTTTTTCAATAATCGCAAATTCACTTTGTGACATCATTTTAATTTAATGAAAACAATTCATTTTCTATACACCACTTATTTAATCGAAATTGTCAACAAGTTTCGAAACCAATGGCTTCTTCATCGGAAAAAAAACCGTAGACAAAAAGTATAAATAGACAAAAAATATTACAAAGAGTGGTGATTAATTAGTTAAAGGTATCTTAAAAACCAATAATATTAAAATATATGTATATAATTTAGTATTACGCATTTTCATATTAAAAACATCAATTAATATTATTATTTTTAATCAATTGAAATTGATAAAACTTGTTCGCGTAAACAAATTATTTTCCAAATTCGTTGGCCTGACTGGAGCCTAGGAAACGAAAGGTCTTTTTTTATATTAACGACGTCAGTTTTCTTTTAAATCGGTATAAATCACACACTGCTTATCTCTGGACTACCTATGTTTAAAAGGTAACTAGCATTTTGAGCAATTTATTTTTAGGTTTCATTATTGTTGTGACTTCATGTTTCACATTTGCATATTATTTGAATGTTTTAAATTTATTTGGTACTTTTAAGAATATATGTAATGTCGTAAGGAATTTTTGTTATTAAATTATTTGCTGAAGTATAAATAATATCAAGATTCTTTGTTTTATCTGTGGGACATCGGCAGTTTACATAACAATGTTATGATATAATATGCAAAACTATAATACATTAGGTGCTCAAAAACTCATTTAGAAAACTACTCAAATCAGATTGGAATGAATTATTATATTATTCAAACAGAGAATATTTACCATAAAAATATATATTCACAGCAGGAGGTTAAATTTAGTGTTTCTAATGGAGTCAAATATTCAGAAAAATTCAAATTGTGCTTGCTTTCAACATTATTTTACTTTAAAAAACTTATTAGAATTAATTTTTCGTTCTCTAATGTTCAATGTGGCACTGTGGCCTTGATTTAAAAATCTATGGTAAAACCGTTTTGTTTTGTACAAACTTTGGGATGTCCATCAAATGACACGCAAAATGTGTTTGAGATTTTTAAGGGTATTTCAGCCAGACCTAGAGTAGAGTTTTCAATTGATTGTAATTTCAGCTACGGTTTTTATTGTTAAACGCCCTTGAGGTAAATTTTCAGTGTTAATTTATTATTAACTTTGAGAACTCAATACGATGTTATGATGTAAAAAAGATAAATAACTTTTTTCGAAATTAAATTGATTTTTTTTCCATACAAAAATATTTTTCCATAGAAGTATTTTTTAATAAGTAAAACGTCTTGAATTTCAAAATAAGTTTATTTTTTATTTTATTACAGTTATTTTTCTTCCTTACTTGCACTATATTAGTGCACCTTACCCCCGGATACCTCGTATTAAAAAACATAATTAGAACAAAACAACTTAGTTTGAGTACTACTTTATTTTATAAAAATCTTTATATAAACCAACCGGTTTTGGTTTAACCTGAACTTTCATTGGTATTAACATATTAAATTAATTATAGAGTTACTGTGTTTTTTTTAGGTAACATAAGAGTAAAACCAACTTTGGTAAACAACTACTTTAATGAATTTCGCTAATTTATTTTTGATCAGACCGGATTCACCATGCATAATTACACATTTGAAATGGTGAATATTGTAATAATATTTCTGCCAGTTGTAATTTTTTTTAATTTTTTAATCTGAACTTTTAGGATTCAATTTGCAGCGGAACCTTATTTTTTATCAATTTTTAATATTATCGCATTTCTTCATCGAACCAACTATACGTTGTATCTATGTCCAGAAGTAGAAGAACAGGATAGTAGACAGTACGTCTGATATCCGGAAACTTGTTCAGTTTTTGAATAGGATGATAAATTACGCGGGTGTCTCCTCAATACGTCCCTAGAAGTGGGTCAATAGCTTTATTTTTCACAATGCCAATGTTCGGGGACAGCGAGTGATTGATAGCCTCTCTAAGAGCGCCATGCATTCCTAGCGCAATCTGCAATATTATGTGAGAATGTAAAGTACGCTGGTATTTTGTATGGAGAAGTGTATCTACTGCTTTATTCTTGTTTTAAAAGAATTTGCATTTTGTATCATCCATCATGAAATGTTTGTATTGGAGAAAATCGAAAGGGAGGTATGAAGTAAAATGCGACACGACACAACTTTAAGATTCAATTGAATATGAATAATATACTCGTACATGTCGATAACAGATATTGAAATGCTGTAAAGAACAAAATATTAATTGTTGTGGAGAGCGAAAATAAAGATTTTTTAAATCTTCTATTTTTGTAATACATAATGACCATTTTTTATGATAAAGTAACATTGAATAGATCTTTCCGAATACCTTATCATTTTTTTGTAAATTTCTGTAATAAAAGTTTTTTTTTTAATTTTTCAAAAAAGATCATCGAAAATTCACGTCACAAAAAAAACTTTTTTTCCTAGAAATATTCCGACGAGGCAGTTATAAAGCGAAAAACACCGAGAAAAATGACACATTTATCTCATTTTGGATTTATTTTCGTTTACAGCATTTCAAATTTCCATGATCGATATCCTAATTGAGGATGTCGTAGCCCCATTGGCTACGGATATTTGGAACTCTTGTGAACATAAAAATTAAAATAAATAATAATAATAAAGGCGTGTGCGCTGTACGTAAGAAATCATACAAAAATCTGTTTTTCTAAAAATAATATCACAATTCTAGGCACCTACCTACTGAAGGTTTAGTGTTTACGTCATTCCGTATTGTGTTGTTGGGTGTAAAATCTGAATACAAATGGCCTACAAAACCTCACCCCTAAATGATTTGCCATCTTCTCGTAGCAAAGTACCGTATCAGGGGGGAAGGCCCTTAAATAAGTATTATTGATTGTATATTTCATTTCCCTGATTCGGCGCCATGTTTCCATCCCGATATGATATTATTATTGGTAATCTCAGATACAATACTTATAAGAAACGAGAATAAACAAAAGAGGATAAAGTTAGCGAGGAAATATCTTAATAACGGCTTGTTTCAAAATTCCAGACAAAATAACGCGCAGCCACAAATCACGCACCATTTTGGTTGAATTATATTCGTCATTTGATTTTCAAACATAAAATAGGAGTGAGACTCAACAAGGAACCACAAATAATTTTCTCAATTGAATATAATGGATAGAAAAAAGCTTCTCATTTTTGGTAAGGTACCCAAGGGAAAAACACAATTTTGGTAAGATTTTGTTATTTAACTCGAATCGTGACCAGAAGATTGCAAAGATCTTCCATCCCGCTTGTGGTTAAATTTTTCGAAACTAACGGTTTGCCATGTTTTTATATCCATACGAACTTATGAATTACGGCATCTCTAATAATTAGTGTAGGTATATTGTGAAACTGGAGGTAGTGGAAAGATGAAGGAGATAGGGGAGAGGAAGGTGGGTTGGTGAATGGGATGTACCTGGCTATTCAAATATAAAACATGACTAGAGATTTTGATCTTTCGATTCTGAATGGTGGTCTTTCAACAGGGGGACACTGAGAGTGCTATGCGAACAACGTTCAAATTATGCATAAGTCAAAAGGATACGCCTCGTAGAATGGACGGCCTATGTGGTCGAGGGGCAAGTTTCTCGACTAGCTATCAGATAAATTTTATTTGTTTGATTTGTTTCTTGACAATTTGATATCGACATAATAATAATGTTAAGTATATTTGCGACACGTTCCCGAGTGGAAGATACTCTCAGTATCGTCCTGGTGTGAGATCACGCTTAAGAATCGAAACGGAAAAAAATGGCTTTATACGAATTTGGTGATTAGATCTGAATAGCCAATTACTTCCCCACCTTCCCTTTTCCCCATTTCCTTCTCCTCCCCACTTATCTTCAGCCTCATAAAATACCCCGATTGGGGATGCCTTAGTCTCACTGACTCCAGACGGGAGAGTCTTGAGAGGTAATCAGCTATATATATATTTTTAAATATAGTATAATGACAAACGGCCATGGACATTATTCAAGATTTCAAAGAACTGCGAGATTCGGAAGCATAATTTAAGACGTGAGAGAAGATTAAGCAAATAGGAAGGTAAAAAAAATTAAGAACACTTTAAGCAGAATTTAATTAGTTTTAGAATCCCTTCAGATGTGATTTATTTTCTTATTGTGAGAATAAGCCTTATTTTACTATGGTGTTAAAATAACCCCAGATGTTTTTATGTTTGCTCATCACCTCTCATCGGCGTTTATACCATAATAAAAAAAATCCCTAAACAATTTGTATCGAGAATGAGTCTGCTTCACAATTACGGAGAAGCACACACGCCGAAAAAACCTCGATTCTGATACTTATAATAAAAAGTCTGCTACGCATTTTTGCACATTTTTTGTTGTTTATCATTGCTATTAACTTTTGTGAGATTGTGAAACAGAATTAAGTGGGCATTTCTAAGGGGTGTGACGTGGCACTTTCCAAGATTTTCCAGAACAGCACGAAAGGTTGGTTTTAGTTTTTGAATATTTATTTATATGTATGCTTTTTTTCAAAAGTCTAGTAAGAAAATATATACAAATTCAATTTAGAGATACAGTTTCATTTTTACAAATACATTTTAAGATGAAAAAAAGATAACTAGATAAAAATACATTTTAAGGAAAACATATAACTATGTGACTATAAGTAAGATGGTTGCAAATCAAAAAACATTCTTAACAAATGCACATATCCTACGAAAAGTGCCAAGACTTGAGGCTTCCTCTACGGCATTCGGCAGGCTGTTATAAAGTTTTATCCTTTATAAAACGCGCTATTTTGTGTGCACGAAAGTTTAGTTTTGGGAAGACTAAAGTCTCCGCGTCTTCTCGTAGGATATTTGTCAACATTTTCGTGAAACATAATGTTACTCTGCAGATAATTTGGTAGCACTTTATTTTAAAGTTTGTATATCATTGTTAATGTATTATATATTATATTTTGTTTTGTTTTTATTATTTGTCTTCATATTTAAATTTTGTAACATAATTTTAACTCTGGTAAAAATTTTGCATTTTAAAATCATTCGCTTCCCCCTATTTTTTATAACCTGTAGTTTATTATTTTGGGCTTCGTTACATAGGAATAAAAAAACTAGAACAATAATTTAAATGACGATCATAAATGTACTTATTTATTTTGTGGAAATGTTATTATGATTTCTACTTTTTGAACTGATTTAAATTTATTTTTTACATGACAAGCGATTTATAAAAGCCAGTGTCTGAAATTCATTCACCACAAGACTTCGGGTAAAAAAAACGCTTGAAGTAGGCAACTGTATCGAAGTGTAGACTAGCACCGACACACTTGTTAAAAGCTTGATATGTTTACGACTACATTGACTACTGTCATATTTTAATTTACTGTTTAATTTTTTGCCGGTCGCAGTGTTGTGCATTTTTAAACTTCTGTTAAATTTTTTACCAACTAATTTTTCATGACTACACCACAAAACTGAAATCCTTTCCGGCCGTTTGTAAATAAAATCATTCTAAATCGAAACATCGCTTGAAATGGCCTGAGCTTTTTTTTACGTTTGTTCCACACAGAAGGCAAATAACTTCCCTCAGGACCTATATCATCTTAGGGAATGCCTGGTGGAGGGTTTTTTTGAGGAAAGGAAGGATAGGAATTTCTGTAAAGGAAATAGGTGCGAGGGGTGGGTAGGAATCTGGGGGTCAGTGTGTCCAGGAGTGACGGACGTATGAATCCATTCCCCCGGCTACGGTGTAAGGTGATGGCTCGAGAGATTCTGACTGGAGAGAATGAAAGAGCTCCCTCAACCAGTATCTCTCGATCCTGCCCACCACGCAGCAGGTGGGCAGGCGCTCTTCGTCCCGCTGTAGTTGGTTTCTACCCCTCACCTTTCTGTTCTGGTCTAGTAATATTCATATGTCTATGTATTTTACAAAAATATCACTAATGTAAAATTTAGCCAAGTGTCGGTATTATGCGTTACATTTCTATGTTTTTGCACATATTCTTGATAATTTTGCCATTAATAACATGTTTATAAGTTATTCTATCTTATATAAAAGAAATATCAAAAGTGATTAAGAAATATTCCATTGGGTTTGATATTAAATATTTATTTTTAAGGAATTCTTACTAATTTTTTCCAGATTATAAGCACTATCTCCAAAGTCGAAAATAAAATATTCTTGGAAAAATTCTAAAACAATTCTTCCACTACAAAACTAATCGAGACATAAGGACTATACTAACCAGCTTCTTAGCAACTAACTCCAGATATTAAATTATTCTCAAATCTCAAGTAAAGATGAATGGATATTTCTTAGTTAACTACATTTGGAATTTTTCTTAGAGTACCCTTACCAACAACAATTTAAATTCATTTCATTTTAATTTTAACGAATATGTTAATAATTATGTATTTTTTGAAAAAATGTTTGGTAGAGGAGATATACATATAAAACTAAGTTGTTTTGAATTGATATTATTACCATCAAGTAATTTTTAGATAAAACATTGGTGAAATGAAACTACTGAGCTATAAATATTTTCGTATCTTTCAGATCCGCTATATTCCTCCGATACATGAAAATAACAACGGAGGTTTAATATGTTTTTACATTTTTTATAAATCTGCTTCCTAGTTTCAGGTGCCACCCCAAGTGGTTCGCTACGTTTGGCGACTTAGCAGGGGTACCCGGGTTCATGGGGTAAGGTTTGTCTAGGTCTTGGCGACCAATGCGTTTGTACACCTACTGCACGGCGAGTCGGATCGAGAGAGATTGGTTGAGGGTGACCTAACCTAGACCTCTCCAGCTGGTATCTCTTGACGACCGATGCGCCTGCCCTCCTGCTGCGTGGTGGGCAGGATAGAGAGAGACTGGTTGAGGGAGGTCTTTCATCCTCTGCAGCCAGAATCTCTTGATCCATCGCCTTGCACCGCAGTTGAAGGAATGGATTCATCCATCCGTCACTTAGACACACACTCACTAGACACATTGACCTCCAGATTCCTACCCACCCCTCATACCCTTTTCCTCCCCAGAACTTCCTCTTCTTTATTTCCCTAAAAATACCCTCCACACAGCATCCCCAAAGATGACACAACAAATAATTTAAATGACACAACAAATAATTTCCCTCAGGGCCTCCTGTTTGGAACTAATTTAAAAAAAAACGAGGGTGCTTTAGATCACACCACTGAAGTAAAACTTTACTAACTTATAAAAGAAGATAAAAAGAAAATGTGCGCGCGCACTTCTCTCTCTTGCTCCTACAGTGTGATACAGACAATTTATACGAAACGTAACTGGCTATGAAAGAAAGAGAGAAAGAAAATGTGTACTCGCACCTCTCTCTTTCCCCTACAGTAATATACGAAACGTAACTCTCTCTTTTTCTATCTTCACTCACTTATATCTCTCCCTCAACTTCCGTTCGCTTCGCCTGATCACACTTTTCGTAACGCTCTCGTCACGCATTCACCAGCTTACTCTCCAAATCAAGCGTGTGTAAAGAAGTTTTACTTCAAAAAAGGAAATTACTTCTTAAGAGGAAACCGGGTGGTGTTTTTTCCATACAAACGTATTCCTCATTTCCCTCTCTGAATTTTGACACTAGAGAAAATATTTTTTTACATAATATGAATATTGACCGCAAGCGTGTCGGTACGTTTTGATTTTTTTGATAAGTTACTTTTTATAGGAGTTATAACCCTTCAAAAATTGTTAAAATTGCCTTTTTTTAACGCCATCAACAAACGTTCAGTATACAAATTAGACGATGTATTTTTAAAAAAAGCAAAAGGTACAGACATAGAATGTTTTCTTCCAATACATTTGGTAAAAAAAATCTTGGAAATTGGTTCAGTTTTGGAGTAGAAAAATGAGGACTACAAAACCTCGATTTTGACAATTTTATTTAGGTATTATCAGGCTGAGGTGCATGTGTCCCTTTCTCTCAGTATTCGGGGGTGAGGGGGGGGCGGAGAGGGTTTTGTTGAATACGTATACAGTCAACGAAGTGATGTGACATTCTCAATAATTATATCGATACACTAGTCCACTAGTGTTGTCATGTCCCGAGTTATCGATGTTTTTTTAAAATTATTTTTCTGTTTGGTGACTTATTTTGAGTGTGCCAATACTTACCGAGCTTATTTACTAAAGTTATTGTGACAAATTTAATTTGTTTACGTCAAATAAATTAATGGAAAAAAATTGAAAAAAAAACACCTGTTACAGACAGACCCCGAGATGATTCCGTTCCGTATTGCCGAGTTGGATATGGAACACAAAAATTAATTAAAATATTTTTTGATAACTTTTGAAGGTTGTACTCAACATAATATTATCCCTTTATAGGACACTTTTTTTAAGATACAACTACCGAACCAAAAAAAAACTTTTATATTTGACTAAATATATTGTTCTAGATTTTTTTTTCAAAAAAATTATATTTTACAAGAAAATGTGTGATGGTAAGTACATACACCACTGATCGTTTGATGGAATGCTGGTACAGCGTATGTTCAGTGGTACATGCATCTACCACATGTTGTTGAATCGATTATGTTATTATAATATCATATTATACAAATGAATATTGAAATCTATGTATAAGAGGCACCATATTGTTTATTGTGCTACATATTAGGTACATACACATAACTAGTTTAGTTTTTATTTAACTTTTTTAATACGTTATATTATTACAGAAAAATGCACTTTTGGGAATACCTCCTACATCACTTGACATTTTCAATCTTCTTCAATGATCTAATATTTTTTGTTTTTAAACGCTTTATTGTAAAAAAAATTACTTTTTAACATCTACACAATGAAATTAAAACAATTTATGGTCCAGACCTTTCCCTCGCCGGTAAATTTCTTGGTATGCGACCGTCAATTATTTCTGGTAAAAGGCATTGGTGGTAGAAATTTTCTAACAGTGGAACGATTTTATGCCAGATTTCATCGTCCCTCTCAATTTTTTCATACAGCAAACCTTTTGGACTCCACACAACAAAATAACAATAATTACGACGAGTAATATGTAACTGGCCTTGTACTTGGTAGAAGTAATTATGATTCCGTTTTAATGTTAAAGAATGGTCTTCCAATTTACAGTAATCAATTATCTTTTGTGCAATTCCCTCTTCTGGTGACATATTTGCTATACTATAAGGGCATTTAATTTCAATTATAGAATCCTCACCGATAAGGCCATCCGGACTTGCCGCTAAAAAGTTTTTGGTTTTATTGATAAATAGCCCACAAGCGGATACCTGAAAACTTGTTTTTTTTTTAAATTGCTCTATTGCTAGGCTTTCATTTTCTTTTCCATAATTTGTGGCCATAGTTCCTTTGAATCGTGAGTACAGTAAAGAGTTTAGTACTCCCGTAACTGAAGTTTTTTGCCGAAGCTTATATATTTTTCCAAAGTTAGACGCCGTTATCCGCTTACGTCTTTCAATTGCCCACAGATTGTTATTGCTTTGGCCTACCGTATTCCGTTCGAGCTCTTCCTTATTGGTTGAAGATAATTCTTTGAGAAATTCCTCTTTTTTCGTTTCAAATATTTCAGGTGGCATATCTGGTTCTAATTCCAATTGACCATAATTTTCATCGGGCCCTGTAACTTTTTTTCTTTTTTCTGTCGTATTTTCATTATACTTTAGTTTTTTTTTTCGACACATTTGTTTATTCTCCTTCGAACGTCGTTTTCTCTCTATAAAGTGCTTCGTGTATTTGCCGGGACTGTGGCCTTGGATTTTCTTTTGTATTCTTGAATGGGTTGCCAATTCACTATTCCACGAAGTTACTGCTCCAAAACATCTTGCTTGGTAAGATCCTCTTGTAGTAAAATTTACCCTTTTTCCACCTATAAATTTGGCGATAACGTTGTTGAATTGCTCCACAGTGTTATTTGTCACGTCAATAATAAGACTTTCTGCATTTGCTATTAGAGACAATAAGAATTGTTGGATATCAGTCCATATTCCACAATCTCGAAGATCGCTTACTAAATTTGGATCATCAGTATACTTCTCCGGCTTGCAATAGTACGATGCACAATTTTTATGATCACCAAACACATGATTTGCGGTATTTTTTATGTCCATTTTCAAATTTTTTATTTTATCACTTTGTACTGTGTTTTCTTGCTCTTTCCTGTAATTTATTGCTCCAACTACAGCTCTTCTCATGCGTAAAACGTTTGCTTCAACCTTTTTCCTTATATGAACTGGTACAAAGCCTTTAGCGTTGTTGGTTTTTTTTCCAAGTGCTTTCATTTTGTTGCAAAAATTGCGGAGTAAGTGATTTTTGTACTCTATTTTTTGTACTATAAGGTTAGGACCATATGGCATTTGTTGCATTATTTTTTTCATGATGCTGGAGTCGCCATCACCAACTAGTTTGTTAAATTTCAATCCATGCATTTCCATGCTTCTCGAGAACCCTTCTGCTATAATGTGGGCTTCCATGGCATTAGCACTGTCACGCCAGTTTATGAAGCACCTGTGCTCAGAAGCAACTATGTGTAGTTTAGTAGCTCTAGCACATATGCAGCAGTATGAGTTTCGCACTCCCAGAAATAAAACCTTTTTAGTTCGTAGTCCAACTATGCACCCTGCGCCAGATGAGGAGCTAAATCCACTTTTGTACGACCTCTTTGCCCAGGAGCCATCTGCAACCACCGTTACCAAAGGATAGCCACCCTCGTCTACGTCACCGTTTAAAATGGCTAGCCTTTTTTCTTCTTCACCAGCTGCGATCATTTCTTCTAAGGCACATTCTTCAATTGTTGGCGCTAAACATTGTTCTATGTTCGTGTAAGTCTTACAATCCATATTTGGCATATTTAAAACCCCACAAATTTCATTCCATTGTGAATACCCATTTCCTGTACACATCACTCCTTCGACGACAGCAGTATTTATAGACATTTTCCGTGTCGGGTCTTCGGAGTGAATGTATTCTATTTTCTTGCACATTTTGCACTCGAAAACATACTGGCTTAGAAGACCATTTCGTCGTTCCTTCATAAATTTTAAATCGGAAAATGTGCAGTTGGTGTGTTCGTGCTTTATATTTGATATCTCCGAAAACAAATATTTTATATCCACAATTCTGCGACCTTCGAAATTATCGGTTTCATCAATATGGTCTGGTTCTATCACCAAATCATCAAGCGTTGTTGATGATGATGAACTTGCGTTTTCGTCTATATTTGGAGCAAATGATTCATCCATGGAAGTTTCATGCATTAGTGAAGATGTAGTTAAGTTTCCAAAAGTAGTATCGATGACATCCATATCCCTGTAAATGCAAATGATTTATTTATTTAAATTTGTCCATCCCATTTTCCCGTTATACATGCTACATAATACACGGCTCTCATAGCATAAATCTTTAGGTTTTTCTCGTAAGTCGCTCACGTAAGAGAGTTATGGCAAAATTATCAATGTAAACGATACCCATTGGTAATTTTGCCATAACTCTCTTATGTGAGCAACTTACGGGAAAAAAAAACTTTACGTACGTAAAGGTAACCTTAGGAAGGTTCAGTAGTAAGAGTGACAGGAAAGCGATATTTCGACTTACCTAGATGTCGAACGTGGTGCAACATGAATCTGTCGTTTGATACTAATAATCGGTTTTTTTCGTCTAGTAGATAAAAACAAACGCGCTTTGTTTCCATTTCTTTTACCCATTATTTATCTGTAAGAAAAAAATTTTTGAGTTGAAGGTAGGTAATATAGTAGTCGATTTTATGTAACTCAATTTCTAAATACACATATCTTATGCTACGTATATATTTGCGAATAGTGGCGTGCACAGAATTTGAAAATAGAAATTTCGGAAAAAAAATAATTTTCAGCTTCGACAACATCATTAATGTCGTATTTTCAATCTTAGGATTCTAGCCCACTGAAAAATCAGTGCACGCCACTCTTTGCGGACAGAGAGACGCGAGCCGAACCACGAATTATGGTAAAGGTACGAAGCAACCGCAAGCGGCGCAGCGTTTCGGGCAGTTTGCTTTTGCTTCGTTCCTTTCCCATAATCCGTTGTTCGGCTGGCGTGTGTATACGCAGCCTAAGACGTAGAATAAAATTTATTATAGGTTACTAGATATGTTAACAAATGTACCGACTTGCACTAATGCACTTTATGCATACAGTCAAAACTGATGAATTTACGTTATTCAGGGAGAGCCAAAAAACAACAACATTTTTAGCGATATTTATATGTTTAATTAAAAAAGGAAATTGTGTTGTAATATTGAGTTTTTATGAATGAATAGTTTATGTTTATAATAATAGTTTATGAATAATTTATGAATAGTTTAGTAGGTATCTACTCACCATATGTCCTATATGTGTAAATCGTGAGAAATGACCAAACAGATTTCAATATTCAAGGGGGTTTCAGGGTCAAAATTCGAAGGTCTGTATTTGACATAGAATAGTTTCCAGTAAAAAGGCTAGTCAAAAACAGTAGAGTGATGCAGCCAGCGAAAAATAAAAACACTATACAATCACAAAGTACGTGATGTACCTACTGCGCCTATGCTGCCGTTTTATAAAAAAAGATGGTATGAATCTCCCGATATTACTAAACCAAAACAGCGTGCATCTTACTTTACTAATAGTAACAAGATGAATGAACTATGAGCGCAGAAGATATCTATTATATAGGAATACGCACGCTCAAGTCGCGACGCGTATTGACTTATCTGTTGCAGCAGGCAGCAACCTGTATACACGCACCCACAAGTCTCATTGACTTGTGCGTGTGCAGAAGATGAGCTCGGAGCAGGCAGTCACATGTATTTGTAGTAAGTAATAATAATAATAAAGTTAAGTACAATACAATATTAAATAATGTAGACCTCGCTATTTTATTACGAATATGTACCTAGGCACCTACTTAATTTTTGGAATAAATGAATAACAGTAAATGAAATAATAAGAACGCGAAGTCGCTGGCGGGCGCGGCGCGGCGATTCGTGCTTCCAACACCTGCAGCCACGCACACACACGCATTGGGGTTCACCAATACACCGATAGCGCTTTTGCTGTCCCCGCTGAGATGAACGAAATAGAAATAATTTTTACAAATACCTATCGTTAAAATTTCTCGGCGCTCCTGCGCGCTCTTAAGTCGTTGAGCGCCATGCTTTCAAAACAGTGTCTTCATTTTATTTTTATATATAAGTAGTATTAAAATAAAACGTCTAACCCTGCCTACTCAATCTCGTCAATGTCAAAAAGATTTTGTTCATAAAAGATACCAGTTACGAGAGAGACGTATGACTATTATAATGATTTGATATGTCATGACGTCAGTAATTAATTTGACATCAAAAGGTACGATACCAACACAAGCAACCAGGTATGTAGATACCTGTATACTACCAGTTGCGAAAAGATATGATGGATGATCCTTCATCGCTTCTGACCCCCATATTGAATGCCATCTCGCTTTATATCTTGATAAGTTGAAATATTAATAATGTTTTTTGATTAAATTAAAATACAAAGAAAATTATAGAATAATTACGCATACCTCTATCCAAACCAACCGTCTACCGTTTGATACTAAAATCTAGCACTTTCTCGGATGAGATTTTTAATATAATTGACAGTTTAATTAATGTATTTCTTTAGATACATTAATATCGGCAATATTATTCATCGATTTTGTATTAAACCCAACATATTTCAAGTTTTAAATTAATCGTATTGATATTGGTTACAAGAGTTAAAGTTTTACACTTTTTTTATCGTCAATAGAAAAATATGGCGTCTTGTTTCACTACAGAAAAGAAAAAAAATCTTTTTATTTTTAACTTTATGAGTAAAATCTCAAATTATAATATTTAATTAAGTGAAGACAATATTAGCGAAACGCAATCGAAAATCTGAACACAGAAAAATCACAAAAAGAAATTGGTTCCACTGGGACTCGATCCCTGTCTTTATTTAATTAAATATTATAATTTGAGATTTTACTCATAGAAATTCAAATAAAAATAAAAATATTCATCCTAGACTTGCAGAAAAAAGTCAATGGATGTCGCGTATTAAAATAAAACGGATAAATATTTATCAGACATTATTTAGACACTATCTAGATAGCATTTAGTTCGGGTTGAATCTTGCAATCATAAATAAAGATAGCAGCCAATAATATGTGCGTTAAGAAAATGAAGATAATGTTGGTAGTTCTTAGTCGAAGTCTGATACAGTTAAAAGTGACCGAATGGGTTCCATAGCTCAAGTGGTAGAGCTCTTTTCATGTCAACAAAAATGTCAACAACAGGGCACTGGGTTCGAGTCCCAGTGGAACCAATATCTTTTTATGATTTTTCTGTCTCCAGATTTTCGATTGAGTTTCGCTAATATTGTCTTCATTCAATTAAAAAAAAATCTTATTTAAAAAAACCTAGCTCGTAAAATAATTTGCAATGCATGCTAAACGCAACGTTTACCCAGAAATTCCTGACTAAAAAATCTCTTCAAATTTCAGAACAAATGTTTTCGAAGCGAAAACTTCTTTAGCACTGTTGTGATTTGAAACTCGATGAAATGGTAACGAGCGACACTAAAAAGAGACAAACACGCACATCTTTAGGATTTAGCCTGCAAGAAAATGAGAAAGCAGATAGGTAGTTAAGCGCACTTGAAGTGAAATGACGCAAAACCGCGCTATGCAAATATTATAATTATTATAGCAATAAAATATTTATTTAATTCACGGGTACTCGGTTCCAATATAATACGATAAATCAACAGTTCCACAAAAAATACTATATAATTATATTGTGTGAATTGTCTCTCTACGCATGCCTCGCGTAGGTACTTCATATTACCACTCATTGAAATATGTTACATGATTGGTGACCTTGTATATAATTCTGTATTTTTATTTGTGGTGTTTTTGTTTTTCTAATTGTATGTACCTGTATTTAATTGTACGTAATTGTAGATTTTTATTATTGTGTAATAACTGAGTTTTATAACTGGATTGTTCTCAAGTAAGTGCGAACATCTGTAAAACCCAGTATAAACAATAAGTCGCCTTTGGTGTAGTGGTATAAATCGCTTGACGAACCTCAGCGGCCAGAAATTTATCGTATCAAGGATCGAATCCTACGATATCCAAAAATAATGGAGATCTTTATTTTTGTAAGCTCAATATCCAATTGAAGAACCCTGCAAAGAAACAGGCAAAAGAAACCGACATCTAGCGACTGCAAAGAAAACAACGCAAATACTAATAAGATGACCAAATGTGTACGAAAAGGTGCACCGGAATTGGAAATATGGAAAAAAATCATCCTTTACATTGATGTTGCTTCGTTGTCTCCCCACTCTTGTCTACCTTAGTTTTCTTTCGCTTCTACCGCGTGTGAATTGCACTCTGATTTTGTTCTACTATTTTCGATCTATTTAAAGAATTTTTATTAAAAATTTCATATCCTGGCGTATCTTCTATCTTGTAAACATTATTAATAGTAATAACAATAACCGTTGATCAATCAAACATTGAATATTATTAAAATAAAAAAAATCTTTTTATTGACTTTGTATGTTCTCAAGTATGATTTACACCAGGTGTCCATAATTAGTGGTTTATTAATGTTACCATAAAAAAAACTTGTCAACGCAATATATTATGGTTACAGTCAGATCTTATCTTTGTTCAATTTTACTAAATTATGCGGATTTTATCTTCGTGAACGGAGATCGTTCGTTAGCGCTGCTAGAAATGGTAATATTCAAATGAAGAGTCTATTTTGCGGCACAAAAGAAGACTTTAATGATTTTACTGCTCAAACGCAATAAAAAGACAACATTTTTTGAAAAAAATAGATGAAAATCAGTTTTCTTAGAAGGTAGGTAACTGATTTTGCAGATAATATTAATGTTGATATCGCCAACATAAATATTTGCATTCAAAACTAAAATAACATTATGATGTAGAAAACCAATAAAGGTGAACGTTACGACGTTTTTTTTAAATGTGATTCCGTACAAGAGATGCAATGCCCTAAGCATGTGGAACTATAGTATCCAAATTTTGGGAGAATTGCGAAGTAAACGTCGGAGGGCACGAAGAAGCGAAGGATCAGTTGAAAATAGGTAGGTAGGTACCTATCTGGCCGTTTTCAGATCCGGTCAATAAAATCGAATTTTAAGTAACGTCTTATTCTCAATGGTGTGTGTTTTTATCCATGTATTAGTATCTTTCATTCCGGAACCCTATCAGGTCCCCCCGAAGTTGGCGGTCACTCTGGTAAACGTATCTCTATCTTGCGCTGCCCGGAATAGCTCCTCTACACTTCTAATACCGATCTACTCTCGTTCGTTTTGCAGCCATAACATTTGTCTCCTTCCAGGCCCTCCTCGACTTTTAACTCACAAAGATGTGAAATAATCCATGTAAATTAATTTTCCAAAGCCGAGTTTCCAACTCGCGATCTTTAGGTCTGGAACTAGGTAGATTACTGTTTCGCAACGGACGTCATCAATACATTACGTACTAAGTATGAAAATAATAATGAGAGTCCGGCTGGAGAGGCCTCCCTCAACCGGTCTCTCGCGATCCGTCCCGCAGCGCAGTAGGTGGACAAAGGCATTCACCATCAAGACCTAGACAAACCTCACATCATGAACTGGGCACCCTTGCTAAGTCACCAAACAACCTAATAAATGGCTCTCTGGGCGGCTGTACCCTTACCCGCCTCCCAATTTACCCACCTACCATGATCTGAGGTTCCTACCGACATTTTTAAAATTAGTATGTAGATACATACCTAAGTAAAGTTTAAGCATAAATAAGTATATTCACATACATTGCACGTACATCAATAAAAATTGCCTAATCCTAATATACCTACTGCTTTTTTTCTTAAATAGGTAGGAGCTTGGAACGGATTATTATCTACGATCTATGGTTTCAGAAAAATCGTTCAATTTTTTAATCCGAAAAAGTTGTTTTTTTCTTATTTCAACGGATGATTAAACGTTAGTATTCTTCAGCTCGCCAACACGAGAATACGTTGACATGTAAAATATTAAGTGACACCCGGCCTTATTATTTAAATAACCTTTCAACCAGCAGATTAATTAAACCAAACGTGTTCCGCAGGCATCTACGTGAAACTTATAAGATTTGATCACCAATTATAGGAAAAATCATTCATAACTAATAGAGACCGATCGCCAATACACCTGACGAGGCTCAAGTAATTTTTTATCGGCACCCACAGAAAAAAAAACAGCCCATTAACGGATGACAGCGGGATGCCATCTATCGAAGGTAAAATTAATTTTAAAGAACATTAATCATTTGAATTTATTACTGCCAGCGATGCTACATCCTTCGCGGCCATTAAAAAGTAAAAAAGAGGGCAAAAAACACATGACAAAAATGTTAGTTAAAAAACTACGGTGAATAATAGGTCCTAGGCTCATTTACAAGCTTGTGTCTCTCGGGCCTAGTATCTAGTATCTATTTATGTGGAATACTGAACAACCGTCGATACATAATAAGTTAGGTTAACCCACCACTAGTGATAAATTCAATTTTGCTAGTCTAAAATTGTCGAAGTGTTTCACTGATATAAAATGTATACTCAAATATAGGCCGTTTTGATGTCGGCTTTTGTCACGTTGAATAAATAAATAAAAATATTGAGCTTCTTCTAACCTTTTTTAATTTCTGCTTGGGACGTGATGAAGAAGTGTAGTAGTATGCAAAAATAAATATAAGTCGTGGCTCATTATCTAAATACGACCATTATAAATATGATACACCGATCAACCGCAGTTTGAATTTTTGTCATTCGTTAACTACCAAATTTCGGCCATTCGGATAGCGGGGAGAGAAAATAGATGAGGAAGAGGAAAGTGGGGAAATCCCTGGCTACTCTTATTTAGTCACCAAACACGGCTAAAGCCATTTTAAGTAACATTTCATTTCTGAATGGTGGTCTTACCAGGCCGATCCGATTGAGATCCACGCTTCACTCTGGAACATGCCGCAAATATAGCTTATATTATTTTTTAATTATTATACTGTGAAATAACACAAATCAATAAAATAAAATTTATTTTTATACTGGGATTTGAACCCGCGACCTCCGGGTCGCTAGTTGAGAGCCTTACTCTTCGACCACGGAGGTTTTCAAATATTGCGACGATTGCGAAATATTTCAAATATTGCGAGGATTGCGACGCGACGGTTTTCTGATTATTATATTTCTCCGTTTTTTCTTACAGTATTTCATTATAGCTTCAATATGTATTGTATAAGTAGACATTCATAATATGTGCAATTTTATGCAATAACATTATTTCTATCCATTTTCATGTACGGGGCGGACAGCCCATTCTTGTGATTTCTGTTTAGATGGTCGGCTTTAACTAGCCGGGAGGATGTTACGATATTTTTTCCTCATCTCTGTGTATCGGGACCGTGACAAGTACCCACCTTCCCGACATACATAATACATAATTTTTTACGTATAAGAAGCTTACTTTGTCAAGTGAATCCGTTTTTACATGTTTTTTCATTGCTTAGTAAGTATAATACCAGCGTTCATTATTCTCATACAAACTTGTTAAGACATCTTCTCTAATGATACTGTTTGTTTAGTAGATAGCAAATAGATGTATTTAATGATTGCTTACTGAATATTTAAAAGGTAAAAGATCAATACTGTACAGTGATGGTTCTATATCACTATATTACAAGTTATTTCGGTTGTGATGTGAGCAAGTAAAATTCTAAAATAAAAATAAAACATGATTCTTATTATTTTCAGTACCTGATATATTAAACTTAAATGCCGATACGATCGATTCCCTTTCGATCGAGTCACTTTACTGACTTTACAATGACGGTAAGCGAAATAGAAAGATGCGTAAAACGTTCGTGCGACAAAGATAGGCGTGGGCGGGGCGGATGGCGCTTTTCGGACCTTAAACTCGCCTCTATCAACTTCAGGTCGGCATTAAAGTTTGGTACTTACTATATATGAAATTATGAGTTGGTGGTCAGCTTTGCTGCTTTCCAAGCGGTTGATCCGAGTTCGTTTCTCGGCCGTGGCAACATATTTATCTATGTTTTTAAATAAAATAAAAATTTTAATTTCCCGTGATTTTATTGGCTATTGGTTGAAAATAATATTGCTGCATTGCTGCCATAGGACATTATGTCCACTCTATCTAAATTTCTTTAAATAGACAATAAACAGTGTTAATTTCAAGCGACCTCCCAGGTAAGTATGGTCCTTTATTAATTAATTTTTAGGCAGCATCGCGTTCATTGGTCAAAATATTGTACATATATTTTCGTATCGGTGATCAATGAACCGGTGTATGCAATTTTTAGCCATAAGTTGTTTTTAATTTTTTGTCTAGCTTGTAGTCTTTCTAGATTTTAGGCATGTATGGTAAGTTTGTACAGCTCCCTTGAGGTGATTTTTCACAAAAACGGCGCTATATAAATCATCCAAATATAAAAAATTTTACGGTGCTCCAGATTTTATGTCCGGGTTGAATCTTTCCCAAATGAAAGACTAAACCCTTCCACACACTTTTCCACAAATGAATATCTAGTAAATTAACGCAATGTAAGTGCACTATATAAGAATAAAACAATACAAGAACAATACGTCAATCCACCAGAAACATAATGGGAAAATATTTCACCGACTCCAGATATTTTCATATCAGAGGGTTCGGCTCTGATGAAATCCTAACTGGTCCGATAAATCCTACTGATCCCTCAATATAAATATTTAAAAAATCTTTCGTAATCCTACATGTATTTAAAATGACCGACTTTTGCATTTTTATGTACAAATTTTTTGACAAATCTAATACGCCTAAATTTTGAATGAGAGAGCTAGGTATAATGCCAGTAGCCGAAATAACAAATGGTAATATTTTTATAGTCTGAGAATGCCAAATTATTTTAATTTCATTTCCTAAATCTGTATATTTTCTTATTTTTTCAGAAACAGTTTTCTGAATATTACAAGAAAATTTTTATTATTATTATTAACGCGTTCTGCGCTTTTTCGTCCGTCAGTTAGTGGGATCCAGTTCTGTCTCACAGATATTGGTAGATAGATACCCTAATGAAATAGGTCTTTCACCAGGGCGACAATTTTCATTGAAATGGCTCAGTCATGTTTGGTGACCAGATCTATAGCCAGAACTTCCCTAATTTTCCTTTTACCACCTTCTTCTCCTCCCAAATTACTTCAGCAAGAAAACATTCACTATTTGGGGATGCCACGGTCGCACTGACTCCGAGCAGTATATATAATAAATATTCACGTAAAAGAAAACATTGGTAAGGTAAGTTAAGTAAAAACTGCGTAATGTAAGACGCAGAAAAATGCAATTTGAGATAATGGATTCTGGTATTCACGCAATTCTTCAAATAAAGCAGCATTAATTATATTGCATTCACACCGTTCGTTTCAACCACATTAATTACGTTCATAATAATAATTGCCAATAATGCATTGTACGCAAACGGTTAATTTCTCCACCATAAACAAAGCACGAGAAATAACACCTATATATCCGTTTGTCTACACCTCTTTACAAAGACTTCAGGCACATTGATGAAGACATTATAGCGTTTATGCATATCAGCATATCCCTTATTCATAAAACTGTTGCAAAGTTAAGCGGGAATGTTATGCACGGGCCGCTAACAATAACTGCAACAAATGGGTGGTAAGGCTTTATTATTGTATGGGGAACAATGGTTTCTGTGTTCTGTTGACTAATGCGTATTTCTCGGTTCTCCTTCTCTCAAGACTCTTTTATTTATCGTCTGCCATAAATTCTGATATTATCCAGTGCAGGAAATTAATTGCGGTCTTTTGTATTAAGATAGTCCGTTGTTTCCTTAATATTAAAGATGCACGATTCAAATACGTACAGTCGGATGTTAAGAATTAGTGCTCCATATAGCAGGTGATGCAAGTGAATTAGTTTTGCCATACATCGGGCCGCACTTGTTGGGAGACAAGTCAATTAATTATAATTGAGTAGGAACGCAGACTTGAAGAGGTTGAGGTTGATGTAACTTGTTTGAAGGTGTTGGAAGACGTCAAGGTTGACACAGTGTGGAGTTATTAAAGGTGACCTTGAAAGGTGACGTCGAGAATAAAGACACAAAGTGACAGGCAGTGTTCAAAGCTCGTACCGCGAATCTTTGGGGTGGTTATTTGTAGTCTACAGGTAAGACATTTAGTTTCAACATCCTTCAATAGATTTCTTTCGTGTGGTTAGCTTTACGAAGTTTTGTGATATCCCAAAAGATGTCAGTAAGAATTATATATATTAGAAAAGTATCATCTATCGTAGTTCGTGTCTAACGTACTAACGGTTCTGATGATAGCCGAAGATATCTGGTAGTCAGGCAGACACCATCAGCTGGTGACTCGGAGCCCCAGAATAACTTATAGCCTGCTATAAGGACGTCTGGTCCAGTTAAATATTATTTGTAAATTTCACGATAACTAGCTAAGAAAACTATTCGGAAGTTTCTCAACAAATTGAAAGTAGTATTAATCATTGGTAATAACAGAGACTACGTTAAAAACCTGAAAATCTAATTAAAAAAATCCGAATAAAGTTCTTTACAGAAACTCTAATTACAAATAAATGTTTTTAAAATTATCCAGAGTAATCTTAGTATTGTTTTTTACGCGTAATGCAGGTGTTGGGACAACAAAAATGCAACCCTCACATTCCAAATCCTAATTAGAACAGCTGAACGAGTGGTAAGAATTTATTTTTATTTTTATTTACTATCTAAGCAGCTTTGTATGTATGTATAAGACTGATTACTGTGACTTTTATACCAAAAATTCGTTAATTTATTAATAATTACTTCTCTTTTCCAATAACTCTTTTACTTCTTTACCTTATTCTTATAATCCAAAATAACAACATAAACTCTCTTATTGTAGAAGAATCTATTAATTAGTGAATATTTTCAACCAATACTAATGAATGTAATCCGAAAACTGTAAACTTAACCCGCCATAACACAGGATCATCCCTAGCATGGAGGGTGAAATATCATTAAAAAAAACTATATGTATTTTCGATTTTTCATGTATTAAATAAAAAATAAAAAAATCTTATTTATAAGGTGCGTTTATACGAACCCTTTTTATATGAATACCGCTCAAGAGTCCCAACTGCTCCCGTCTGAAGCCGTGAGACTATGGCATCCCCAATCGGGGTATGTTGTGGCTATTTAGATCTGGTCACCAAACATGGCTAATGCCATTTCAAGCAACGTTTCAACTCTGAATGGTGGTCTTACACCAGGGCGAAACTGAGAGTACTTTCACTTTTTATAATATTTTAAATGAATAAGTTGTGAAATAACAAAACAAATTATTTGCCACTCCGGGATTCGATTCCGCGACCTTCAATGTGCGAGTCAAGAGCCTTACCGCTGGACTACGCCGGCCGTCGAACTTAAACCATTTGAACTTTTACCCTTCGTAAACCACACAAAATAAGAAAATGATCATACGCTTTTTTAATTGGGCATTTAAGAAAAATAAAATTATACACTTTTTGCTAAGTTTTTCATGAATCACATATCACCAATCAGTCTCGGGATGTACGCGTGAAACACGGAGAACACAATAGGAAAGTATTTTTCGGAATCCGGATTCCGGATCCAAGTTCACTCTATCTTTTCCCAAATATCACCCTCAACAAACGCATCTCCATAGTTGATATAGGCCTTGAGAGAAACTTAAGGCCAAGTATGGAATACAACAAATAAAGTAGGTTTTAACTTGCTTTACAAATTTTAACGCATGACAAATATTCTTCTGTAATCTAAAATTTTAGGAGAATTTCATTGAATTATTATTTCAATTTATTCAATGAATAAATAACGGTAAATTAGGATCTCGGTGTTTCCACGCCATAACATTCCGGCACGAGCTCTAAATTTCGTCTTAATATTACACGATTCGACAAAAGGCGTAGATATTTCACGAGTTTTGCCATAAAAAAATCATCGGTTAAAACCGTGTTAATTTCACTATCTTACACGCTTTTTATATGGCACTCAAAGGGAAAACGAAAAAGTATATTCATTTAACGCAAATTATCGTAACATCTCTCTCTCGGTCACTATATCGAAAACGTGATCTTGGCATAATCAATGAAATTAGATATGGCGACGTCCATTATAATATTTTAGGGATTTTAAGAATTCTGAAGAATGTAACGGGTTTTTCATTCGGTATTGTGTAGTTTGTCGCACGAATGATTCTTTCCAATACAATATAATGAAACAATCAGTGGGGCCATCTATTGTGCTGAGTGTATACGATTTTTATTTTATTTTAACAAGTCTTGTTATTGGAGGGGTCAACTGTAAAATTGACTTACTAATAAACTGTTTAAAATATATATAACGAGCATTTATGTATGCTTATTTATCAGTAAGCTGTGTCAAAATATAAAAGACGTTTATTAGTGAGGCTGTAAGTACGTACCTAGTGTCTTATTAGAACGGCTGCGCGATCTTTTCATATAAAACTTAGTTTCGTTCAAAATACCCTAACAAATTGTATAATTATTTTTCAACCATATTTATGTTTGACGTAACAATTTTTAAACTATGAGTAGGGAATGTTATACAACTTGTCCAAAGAAACGTATCTGTCTCATTGACAATTTTCTTTTTTAACTTTCTTAAGGCAGGTAAATACGATAATATTGAAAAAATTTAATTAAGAAAGTCCAAATAAATACGACAATTTCACATTTGAAAAAAAAACAATCTTTAATGAACCATTAAAACGGCCACCATCTTGAAATTGAAACGGAACGTACAATCAAATATCGTCAATAATAATTCTTGATCGAAATGATGCTAAAGCCTGAAATAGATCCTGGCGTTTCGCTATTTGGAAGTATTCATGCAATCATTTGATATATTTTGTATCACTGACTTCTTATTACCACAATTGTACAATATAATAATATTATTAAACTAGTGAGTTCCCAGCATGCGTTACAATGCCACTAAATAAAGAAATTGTTATTGCCACTGAATAAAGAAACGTGTCCTTTCCCATTCGTCCCGTTCCCCTTTCGCCTCCCCTTCCTCTCTCACGTCCGCTGTTGCCACTCCGCCTTCTCCACCTTCCCTCTCACAACTTCCCTCTCCCACTTCCCCCGTCTCGCGAACCCCCCTCCCGCGTTCCTCTCCCGTTCATTCATTCCTTCATTCATCCATTCAGTCCCGGTACATTCAGTTTTCAAACAGCTCGCATGCCACCTATTGCAATTTTTTATACAAATTTCATAATGCCAGATCTCACCAGTATATATATATATAGAAACCTTCGCGGGCGTGCTCACAAGAACTCACCAAAGTTTCATCGCAATCGGATGAACGGTATAGGTAATAATTTCATGACGCCAGAGCTCACTATTGCATATAGAAACCATCGCGGGCATGCGCACATCAAATCCCCAAAGTTTTATCGCAATCTGATGAATGGTTTAGCAACGCATAAGGAATAAACAAACATGCATACATACATTCAAGCAAGCAAGCAAATATACATTAATTTTTATGTAATATAATTATATTTTCCTTGTGATTTGTATATAGATATTTATATATCGATTTGATTGCAGATAAAAAACGATGCCTTTAAAACTTATAAAAATCTCATATTATTTACATTTATTGTTTTTGTTTGCACTCTGGCAGCTTTAAAGTCGGGTGATTTATTTTCATTTGACACTCATTGCGAGAAGAAGCATCCATCTTGCAATAAGTTGTTATTATTTGAGTGGCAGTCGATAAATTATAATTATTGATAGCGAGTGAACAACACCTACTACTGTACATCGTACAGTCTGCTACTCCAACAGGTTGTCTGGCTGCTTGCTTATTACTTGTACTAACTACGGTGTAAATAAACTTATTATTGAAGGTGAGTTCTCACCTGCCTGATAATCGATGTAAAAATTCTATCGTACATATGTATGGTTTTTCCAAGTTTTGCAGTAAGACACACATACGTTGCTTTCCTCATTATCTCAAAATATAGTATTTGGAGATGTCTGACTAATCAACTGGATGATCGCTATGCAAATAGCAAACTGGCTATTTTCGCAACATCTGTCACTCAACACAAACAAAACTCAAATTCAAAAAGTTTGTCCATTGCAAGCTACACCTATAAACATAAATGTAAACTTTAATATTAGTATTATCGAACCTTCCCAAACTTTTCTTTTGTTCTAGGTACCCCAAGAAAAATATTAAACATCATATCAGTAATAGTCGCATACTATGGTTATGTATATTCAATAATAAAATACGGTATTATTTTTGGCGAAATTCAGTAAACGCCAATATGTGTTTATCATCCAAGAGAGATGCATAAGAAAAATTACAAACTCTGCACGTCTGGATTCATATAGAATGTAGACTTATGTTTAAAAATCTGAAAATTCTGACAGTCACACACATATATATATAATGGAGTTATGCTTGTTAGTGCGATCATCTACATACAAGTTCCCACAAGAAAACTCAAAACATAAATACGCTACAAAGTTCACAGAAAACTTATTAATACCAAAAGCAAACAAAAGTATATTCCAAAAAGGACTATACTACATGGCCATTAAAGTATATAACAACCTTCCACATAACATTAAACAAATACAAGATACACAAACATTCAAATCGTCACTAAACAAATGTCATTACACCTTTAGTGAATACCTCACATAAATGAAACACCTTTTTTTAATATTTCTATTGGTATATATGTATTTGTATATTTTATTATTTGTATAAACATTATAATATAACATATATGTTTTCAGTTGGAAAACATATATGTTATATGTTTTCCAACTGAAAACTCACCTTCACTAGTATATATTGAATTATTTGGCGGGTATTAGATAAGCCGCCATAGCTCAGTGGTCAGAGCAGCTGACCGGCAATCAGAGGGACACGGGTTCAATTCCCGTTGGCGGCCAGTATCTTTTCTCGGAAGATTTTTTCAATGTAGATGAGTGTTTCAGGCTGATAATTATTGATTATAATATTTGTTAACATATATGTGGTTAGCTTGTAGAAATGGGATCTTCCCATAAGCTACACCTTTTGTATTTTTTATTTGTACAATAAATATTTTTTGATTTGATTTGATTTATTTATATGTGTACACACATTGCGTATTGGTTCCCGGCACACACTTCTCGCTTCATTTACATGCATACCTACTACTCGTATATACATACTCTCGTGTTATTCTGACTTTTGACACATGGATCGTGCCATGTCTTCCTCAGACGTTCTCGACTTTTTCTATCATTCATATTGGCATTATACATTCTCCTTACACTCCTTTCTTCTGTGTTCCCAGACCATCCAGCAACACAACACGGCATAATACCCCAAAAATAAATCATGTATCATCTGTACCTATTTATATTATCTTTACCTATTAACAATTAGGTTTTGAATGGAGTTCATCATCGATGACAATTCCGGCCTCCGTGGTCGAGGGGTAAGGCTCGACTCGCAATCGAAGGTCGCGGGATCGAATCCCGGCGTCAGTAAATACATTTTGTTGATTAATTTGTGTTATTTCACAATTATTAATTCATTAAAAATAATGTATAGTATATTTGCGGCTCGTTCCAGGGTGGAAAATATTCTCAGTATTGCCCTTGTGCAAGACCACCATTCAGTTGAAACTATGCTTCAAATGGCTCTAGCCGTGTTTGGTGGCCAGATCTGAATAGCCAGGTGCTTTCCCTCCTTTCTCTCTCCCTCCATCTCCTTCCCCTCCCCAATACCTTCAGCCTCACAACATACCCCAATTAGGGATGCCATATTCTCACTGGGTCCAGACGGGAGCAGCTGGGACGCTTGTGAGGTATTCAATCAAAAAAATAATCAAAAATAGTTGAATTGGCACTAAGCAGACGCTTGATTTCAAAAAAGTTAATGAATTAGATATTAGCAATCCTTTGCAAAGCTTTTACTTAGCGTTCGCTTAATTTTAGTTGGTGAAAGCAGTCGTTAGTGTTTAGTAGGAAGGCAAAGTTTGGACTGGCTTATATCAACCGGATTCAACCGCAACTGAACGAAATTCAACGGAAACCGCTGAAAATGAATAAAGCGGTGATAAAGGAATGGGGCGTTTCATTATTATTTATGAAACTCGGGAAAGTTTTGCCTGGGAAGTACAATGATTGATTACTTATTCAAAACTAGGCCATCATTAATCGAATATTCGATGATCATATATTTTAACAGCGTCAATAGATTTCAACATATTGAATTAAATACGTAGGTAAATATCGAATACGCTTAAAAATTGATTGTTTGAGGTCGCAGTGTTTGCCTTGTGTCTAGCAGCGATTGTAATTTAAACCTTACGTAAAGATGATTAATGTACGTTTGAAAAACTCTGTGAATGTTTTTTCTATTTTATCAATTTTCTATATCAACCCTCGACACTGGCGACCATATTTTATTTTAAATTGTAAATTGTTTGTGCTAAATACATTAAAATAGAATTCACAAATGTGGATTCTAATAGGTTGGCCGATACTCAATATCGCCTTCCTCATCCCCTCAGTATATCCCTCCTGGGGATGCCATAGTTCCACTGGCCTCGAACCGCAACTTGTGCGGTGATCACATATAAAAGAAGGAAATTTAGTCCTATAAAGTATCAAGTGTAATAAATCTAAAATTTAAAAAAATACTCTTTTATAAGAATGTAACCATTTGTGGATAGGTATGTTCTGTCATCGAGGATTTCCAATAAAATAATACTTAGGTATTTATCTTATTTAAGGTTTTTTATTAGATAGGTAGGTAGATACATATGGGTTTTAGCATATCAAAAACACATTTGATAAGCAACCTACCATCATTTTCTCCCTCTTTTCTTAAATCAGTTATTTTAACAATTGTTTCAAGTGAAATATCACGAGATATTATGATGTAGATATTGTAGGATTTGTGAAGTTGAAAGAATTTATTAAATTAATATTTGCCTTAAATATCAACACTTACGACAACTGTCAAAAATCTAAACAAACGAAATACAAATTTTCAAAAATTGAATTATGAATGAATTAATTAATTTATTAATTTTATCGCTTGTGCGAATCGTTCCCACAATCAATTCGAATTTTGAAAATCAAAGCATATTTCAGTTTTAGAGTTCATTGAACCCGAGTTTCACACAGACACAGAGACCCACTGCCGAAATTATTAAGTATTTAATGACGTTAACATAATTGACGCCTTAAGTTTAAATTTAAAAATACTTACGGTTTGGAGGTTTAAACCTTAATAATTATTCCATCACTCGTTCGGAACGGTCGCAATTAAAATACCCAGGTCGTTCTCTGTGGCCCTGGTCCAGCTGAAAGTGTTTCGACGGGATGAAAGTGTCGTAATTTTGAATTTTGTAGTACTTACATTGTACCTACATTGTCTGCTGAGAATAATTTCTCGAGTTACCCTGGCGCGGTTCAGAACAGTATTTTATACCCAAAATCATAAGTCCTCTCGATATGCTCATTGTATGTTCTTGTACAATGTACATCATTTCTGCAAATAAACGAAAAGGCGACACTGAGAGTAGGTGTCTACAAGTACTGTAGATACTCTCAGCATCGCCACCGTTACACACGTAATACCACCATTCAGAATCGAAACATTGCTTGAAATCCGAATAGCCAGATACTTCGAAATTTTCCACTGCCCCATCTCTTTGCCTTCCCCAATCACTCTAGCCTTGCAATATACCCCAAATTGGAGATGCCATAGTCCCACTGACTTAAAATAGTCGGAAGTAGTGGGGATTCTTGTAGGGCATTTATATTAACTAGAATTTAAAAACTGGGCTTTTGGCTTTTAGTTCGGCTTCGCCCAATTTGAGTGTAGGTAACTAATTTATAAATCTGATAAGAACTGGTTCCAAAAATGCCAGTTCCTCGGATCCACTGTGATCCAGTTACAGCTAGTCACCGAGTTAAATTGACCGTGACAGGCAATGACGCCATATGTAATCTCTCCATATCCAGAAAGAGACTTAAATTCTATAAACCCGTAGTACATAGGGAAGAAACGTCCACATGCCAGCTGCTGATGTAAGTGGCGAAATCTTGTAACGAATTCTTGAATTCAAAACCGAATTACTATGGTAGTTTTGTTTGAAATTCCACGTACACAGATGTTATTTGTGGCGCAACGCGTACGGGCGGCGTGGCGTTGATTGTATTCAACATGCACTCGAAACTGGGTTCTGAAATTCAACCACGCAGACGCTGGGGTATTAATAACATTCGGTTATTATTATTATCTGACGTTCTGTGTTTACGAATGTCTTTGTTTTCAATTATTTAAATTTCCTTTCTTGTCCCCAAGGAAAATTCACTTCTTTCACTTTCTTTTCTAGGTATGTATACCTAGGAATTTACATATCTAATTTAATGTTTAGATGGTTAAGTGAGACGTTTTGAATATTCCCAAACCCTTTTAACGTAACCCCGACACAAAAGTAAGAAATTATTTGCATTGTTTAAACCAGTGGTGCCCAACTGGTATTGCTCCAAGGGCTATTTTGAAAATCCCGATACGATAGAGTTAATAAAAAATCAGCACTTTACCAAGTCTGAGCCACCTTACTTCAGCGAAGTAGATCAAATCACCATGTTCACTGTCCAATTCATCAAGCAAATCTTTGAAAAGACGATGGATCAACGCTCGTCCACGTGTGAAATTCACAATTCGTACTACTACGCTCATAACATGGCCAAGGTTAAGTTTTTTGGCAATCAAATTTTCCTGGTGTATAACACAGTGATAGGAATTAAATACACAGACCAATAAATCTAACATTTCTGCCGATCATAGCAGGCGCTCCGTCGGCAGTCATGGCTACCACTTTCTGTATTGGTATGTTCTGTTCAGTAATGATATTTTTTATTGCGTCATATATGTCTTGTCCTCGTGTATAAGTTACCAACGTCAAATTAGCGAACAATGCTTCTTTAACAGAAAAGTCAGAAAATACCATTCTGATGAACACCAAAAGCTGTGGCGAGTTAGTAATATCCGTCGACTCGTCCATTTGCCATGCAAAAAACTCGCACTTTGCCAAGTCGTTTTTCACCTGGTCAAAAACGACTCATACCATACAGCGTAATTATTTATTTATTGATTATTTAATTTATTTCACCGATATTGTTCGCGGGCGCCAAGAAAACAGGCCGCGAGCTACCAGGTGCCCGTGAGCTACCGGTTAGGCACCACTGGTCTAAACAGACACGCTGCAGAATTCTTACTTCTCGAAAGCTGAAGCCTTCTATGAAGTCCTTTCCCTCCGGAAAACAGGAACTGCATCACATCTGACACAATTCCCTGATCCTCTAAAAAGAAACAATACACCTGACTATACCTACTCCTGAGCTCCCGGTAGTTAGATTCCCCTGTAAAAGCCTTATTTGAGGAAAACAAACAGACAGCATTACTATTTCAACGACATTGAGACAATGGGATGTTGGTTATATTGCTGGGACCGCATTTTAATGTCCTATTCTTTGTTTGCTTCTTTTACGATATAATTTTTATATCAATTTTATTTCTTTTGCTACAAAAATAAAACACGCGTAGGAACAAGTAAAACAGAAACTACCTACCAACTCAATTTTACGACTGAGAATAAATTTTGTAAAAATAAAAATAATAATGTACCTATTTGGCTAATTTTTTTAGTGCTGTTTTTGTCAACTATTTGTAGGGCGCTTTACAAAGCTACATAACAACTTAATGCTAGAATTAATTCACATTAAAAACACTGCTTAATTATTTTTTCACAATAAGCAAAAAGTTTTTTTTAAACTATAAGATTAAGGGCGTTTAACCAGCCAGCGGCCGAAAATCCACATTTGGTCGAAAAATATTCTTACGACCATACAGGACGGTTCCAATGAGAAAGATTAATTATTCTCCGTACCAGCTTTTTGAAATTATAACTCAATATTGATTTTATTTCATTCCAAAGTTGCTTTAATTTATACCTGCATCCAAAAATGCTGAAAGGCGTGACGATAAAACTATTAAAATTATGTACTTTTTGTAATTATTTTTTGACAATAAGTATTTAACATTTTTCAATAATGTCTAAGCAAAATAAGAATGTAAAAAAATCTGAAATATATTAGTTTGTAAGTGCGCAAATAAATACACAAATGGACCAATTTTCGTCAAGAAACACATTTACATACATATTTTTTAATGATTTTATTTAAACTAAAATTAAAATTTTGAAACATACGTTTACCAGATAATGTTTTGATTTATTTTACTGCATGATTATATGATTTGAAATAGGTGTTGTATAATACATGTACTTTTTTGAAAATTTAACAAATCTGCCAACGACCTGTGGTATAACCTTATTATACTAAAAATTAACATTTTTTCTGAAAATTTAAAACACACGTTTACTAGAAAGAACAATCTTTCGTAACCAATTTATAATTTTTTTGTGGGGAAGAGTCAATACGTCTAAACACTGATTTAAAAATGACATATTTCTGGTTTTCTCTGGTTATACGCTCTTAAGGTATGGCATACACGAAAGTTACATTGGGTCTACGATGAGGAATAATTGCATCTGAAGTTTTTTTGTATAACTGGCATGTAGAAAAAAACTTTACGAAATAGGTACGAAACAAAACGTCATGCGTCATTCCGTGTATTTCAAATATTTATTACTAGCTGACCTGACCACGCGTTGCTATGGCTAACGAAACACAACTTCATCTACTGCATGGTTTCGCCACCTTTTAACTCACACCACCATCTGTTAATTTGCATACAAATCAAATCCACACCGCCCATCACCGGCCTGCTCATACAGACATTTCCCTTTAACTATATATTTCAACCAATTTACATAAAGCCTTAACAAATTATATACCTAAACCTTCCTCGTGAATCACTCTATCTATTGGTGAAAACCGCATGAAAATCCGTTCAGTAGTTTGAGTTTATCGCGAATATACAGACAGACGCGGCGGAGGACTTTAATTTATAATATGTAGAGATGTATTTATTTGGTACAATAACTTATAATTGAAATTGATAATAATTATCACTTTGTCGTAAATTCTCAGCCTACAGAACTCGATTCGCATCATTCGACTACGATCACGACAACAAGCAGGCAATCTTTAACGCGAAAGAAAACTCATAAATTAGGTTTTACTTTCAACGTTTTTAAAAATTTATCATGGTCGATAGCTCTACCAAAAAAGTAATAAATAATTTAGTATTTTATTGATTTCCGTACACAGGAAAACCTAACGGATTTTAAATACAAAGAGATATAATAAAAAATACCGGTAAAATTTGCTGTCACCACGCGTCGATGTCGGCCGGCGATTCTGATTGTCCCATCAATCAACTCAGTTACGGTCTTTCAGAACGGATTCCAGCTGTGGGACTTACTACAAGTTTTTTACTACTAGACAAGACTTCGCCGGAGGTACAACGTACTAGTTGTACTTGACTTGACCATTGATGGTGTTACGATACTCACAGCACCCTTGAAGAGATTTATCACAAAAACGGCGCTATTCAAATGATCAAATTATCATTATTTTATTATTGTGCTCCGAAGGGCGTTTTTTATTAATTATGTTTATATTTAAATGTTTTATGTGAATAGCACAAAAAGGTTTAAATTGCCATCCACGATTTTTTTTAAACTTAATTCATGTTCTTTAATGGAAAGTTGTGGAGGAGACACCGCGTTGAATGGCTCGTACCAGTAATCTGCTTACTGGTACGAGCGCACTTCCACAGAGTTGATACCTACTTTTTTAACATTAACTCCACACAGGAGGCCTTGAATAAGATAATTTCCCTTACGACATTTGGGGATGCTATTTGGAGGTTTTTTTAAAGGAAAGGATGGAGAGGAAGTTCTTGGAAGGAAAAGCGTATAAAAGGAGGGTAGTAATCTGGGGGTTAGTGTGTCCAGGAGTGATGTACATATGAATCCAACCCTCCACTTCAGTGCAAGGTCGAGAGAGTCTGGATAGAGAGGTCAAAGAGTCTCCCTCACCAGCCTTTGCCGATCCGGCCCACCACGCAGTTGTTGGGCAGACACATCTGTCAAGACCTGAACAACCCTCACCCTCACGTACTCAGCACCCTGCTAAGTTACCAGTAGTAGCGAACCACTTTGGGTGACATACGGCAGAGGTGTTGGTTATCCAATAAATGGTTGTATGACTGCAGCCAAGATTTGCGCTAATAATAAGCAACCTACAATAGGAGAGAGTATTTTCGTATGGTTTGTATATTTTTTATATCACGCTTACGCTGCTTATGCATTTGTAACATAAGCGCAAGTCAAACCACGCATTATGAGAAAGGAACGAAGCAACCGCGTGGGGCGTCAATCGTGGTTCAGCTCCTAGGCTCCTAGGTTCGGCTCGAGTGTGTATGCATAGCCTTAGACAGTGGCATGCATTGCTCTTAAACCAAAGGTCAAAGGTAGGCTGTACATTGTTGGAGTTGGTTTTTCACCTTGGGTATGAATTGTGCAGTGGATGTTTGAAAATAGCCATATTATTTTAATTATCCGATGATTGTTGTGACAAATTGAATAATCAGCGTAAATTAGTGGAGAAATACAGGAAAAGAATTTAGTCTTCTTTTGTCTTCTTTTATGGTTGGTTTTTCATAGGGTAGGCACAGCATTTCACTATTTATATCTTCCACGCCACTGCTCTTAGATATTTGATTTTCAAATGTATCGTGCCAAGCTTTTTTGTAACAATGAAAATCCAATTGCATTAAAAATAAAACAAATCTACTAAATAGCTTTAATTTATTATTTGACGAGACAACTGTTTTGCTCTGCAAAAAATGTTATACGTTACGTAATATAAATCCCTTTAATGGAACCTGTGTCAAGCGAAGCAATACAAAAAGCCAGCCAAACGCAATAATAAAATTAGAAAAAAATCATATAAAATTCTTAAATAACATTTAATTCTACGTCTCCCATCTTGAAATTCTCCGAAATGACGTGGTGTTGAACTACGTGCCTTCGTAAGCACGATATTTTTGTAACAATGAGATTTTTTATGTTTATTGTAATGAATTTGTATTAAATCGATTGAAGGCCCGTATTTTACTTAAATAGAAGCTATTGAATGTTACTGTACCTTGAATAATTCCTGAATGTCATGAATTTGTGAAAAAAGATAATAACCTTTATGTATTGATGAACGGGACACTTAAGTTCAATTTATGAAAATATAAAAACAGCCCCGTGTGAATGTTCAATTCCTATGGTATAAACAGAACGATCGTTGGTATAATCCATCTATGTATTTATATAAAGGAGAGTGTATGTGGCGGTTGAACAAGCGCGCGGGTGGACTTGATTAATTTTGATCCCCCGAAATGATGTTTATTATAAAATTATATTTTTTAAATTTATTATTTAGCAACTTTAAACCTAGAATCGAAAAATACCATCAATAATGTTGGTATGGATGTCAAACGAATTAATTTACTGTGTCGATTTTTATACGCTGGAATATACCATTTGAATGAACATATCTTTTATGCTTTTGTTATTCGGCGGTAAAGGATTTATTCTGCACACTCCTTCGGGACATTATATTTTGTGTAGGTAGGTACCTGCACCGTATTTTCCCTAAACCAACTGCATACCTATTGCATATAAGCATATCGGGGACCAACTTTTTAAGCGCCCTTGAGGTGATTTTTCACAAAAACGGCGCTCTACAAATTGTCCAATTATTATTATTATTATTAACTGTCATGGAACCCTACAGTTTTAAGCTGTGTACACACACAGCAATAATATACGTGGCTTGGCGTATTTCGGCATACACTCGCCGTACATTCACAATTCTAATATTTGGCGAGCGATATGCTGAAATACGTCAAGCCACATATATTATAGCTGTGTATATACACAGCATTAACCCTAGATTGATGCAATTTCGCATACTTGAACTTAAAAACGTGAGGAAGGTCACTGTCTAAATTTTGATAAACAATCCCCATCCCCTTTTCCCATACCTCAAAACAGAATGATGATACTTCATAAAATTTTGCACAATCGACGTTCAAAATCAGGGGGAAGTTCTGTCTATTTCTGATTTCGAAAACTACGCGTAAATCCCGGGCAACGTCGGGGACTTTGAGCAGCGCGTTGCTGAGACGAATTCTTTATCAGTGCTGCGTGAAACGGTGTAACGCAGAAAAACTCATACAATCAAAAGTAGACAAAATTTATACTAGTAGGTACCTAGACCTAGTATGACCGATTTGGAACGGGTTTCGACCCTGACATACCTAGGTTCAATCCCCTGCGAGCTAAATTCTTCATCAGTGCTCAAACATTATTTTCCGCCCTTAAGCGATGGAAGTTGGTAGAAAAATAATTTATCCGGTTATGTTATGCCCAAGAGTGTTTGTCTTTCAGTAAAAAAATACGACATTTTTTTCACTTTACAAGGGCACCAAAACACGGGTAGGATTATGCATAATCAACAATGTGTACCTAATATGTTAGATTTTTCAGATACAGTCAAACATTAGGTTCAAAGTTAAATGTTTTTACTAATAAATGAAAATGAAACGGTAATCCTTCTTCCTATTATAGCATTAATTTGCCCTTTGACCGCAGGAGCTGTACTAAGCACACGATAATAAGTTAATTGGGCTGGTCCTTATCCTACTTAGATTATGGGCGTCAGCGACCGCGTTAACTCTTAACTCCCATTCGCCAAAGGTGACGTAAACTCTAGTTAAGTTTCACTCTAACTTGTTACTTAAATGTGTTTTCACAGTTCATCCAGATAGCATTTAACCTGAATAATAATTAACAGGGGTTTTCGCACCAAAGGGCTCCGTTGTCAGGGGTAATGGATTATTTCCTGTCTTCGTCACTTAAACAAGTTAAAATGCGATGGCGGCGTTTTGCGTGAACACTTGAAAACTTCAAGTGGTTGCACTAATAACGGAGTAAAATAACTGGTTTTCAATAGTGGAAAGGCATTCATCTTCCCGGGGCAGATGCTAATGTGAATCCAATGTATCTTGTTTATAAGACCCACATTCGGATGCTTCTGACGGTCGATTTACGACTGTTTTATAAAACATCTGCTTTGTCTTGACACGTTTTAATTGTAAGTGATAAATACGCACTTAATTCTGATGCATTGCATTATTGAAATGAAATATTGCTGATACACACTTGTGAGTGAATGAGTTTTATTAATCAACGATAAAACGAATGAACTCTCACTTTGTTAAAGTAAGGTGCCCACTGAAAATTGTTGATAACTCATTAGATCATAATCATCAACATTTATAATGAGTCACTATGAAATAAATAGTAACACACATATTAAAACTGTATCCTTTAACTGCAATTGGATATGGATTTTTTTTTTGTTTTGGGAAGATACTATAACATATTCATTAAATTGAAGCTAATTTTCATGTCCTCTGTGCGCGAAGTGTGCCTAAATTTCTCTGAATATACAATAAACAGTGTTAATCTTAGGCAACCTCCCAGGTAAGTATAAAGGTAAGCAAAATATATATCTTTCTCTGTTTTAACATATCCTCTTAAAATATTTTACCAGCATTTCAAAGTATAATCAAAGATTATTGTCGCAAAATATTATTATGTACCTAGTCTTACAATATTATCAGGTAATTCCATTATAACTGAATCATATTTATGTACTTACCACCTACCAACTACCTATTAATTGAAATGTAATGTTTTTTTTTACTAGTACACCTGTATCCTAACTTTTATTTATCTATGTACCATACATCTATGTTATTAACTGTTAATTTAGTAAATTTCTATATTTGTTATCATTCTTACAAGTTTTATTAAGTTTTATTTTGTTTCTTACATTAAACAAAAAAAAGTTTTATTTTTTCTTTATCTCTTAATGTAATGACACGACCCCCCAATTTAAACACGAGGAATGTTTTTCTTTATTAAATTGGGTAATTTCATTAACAAAAAAATTACTTTATTGTAATTAGTTTCTTGTATTTTTCTTCTGTAAATCTGTCATACGTATATATTTCAAATAATAAAAAAATAAATAAAAAAAAAGTATGGTCATGTATATTTTCTGCCTGTACAGTTCATTTTTACGCAGCATCGCGTTCATTGGTCAAATCATTGAACATAAAGTTTCGTATCGGTGATCGCTGATCCGGTAGATGCAATTTTTAGACATAAGTTGTTATAATGGTTTGTCTAGTTTGTAGTCAGAAGTAAGATTTCAGAGATATGTTTTAGTTTGTAAAGCGCCCTTGAGATGTTTTTTCACAAAAACGGCGCTATACACGGCTTCTTATTATTATTATTGTATTTCATTTCTTTTATGAAATATCATGTTAAGAGGGCTGAACAAAGTTAGATATTTTATTTATTTATCTTTAAAATACTTAGCCATTCAGATCAAACGAAGACTTCTGAAATCTGAAAAAATACTAGATGATAGCTAAAAACACTAGATAAAAATACAGATGATAGCTTCATACATTTTCTCTATGGACAATTTACTAAACACTTTAAATTTCAAAGACCTGTAGAGTATTTTGAACATTTAACTACCATCGAATAGAATGGATCTTAGCAATTAATATCAAACTTTAGTGAATTAAATATTTATTTATCCGTTGTTGCATTAAACCGTAAGAGTTCTATCGACAAATGATACACTGAGAATGGAATGATTATTGCACAAAAACATTACCATGTTTACGATGGGTCTATCAAATTTCATTTTTTGTTGCAATAAAAGACTCGTTATAATATGTAACAGATGAACCAATTTGGTGTTTACGTATCATTATAGTCGAAAAAAAAATCGGACTAGATTCGGTGCCATCATTGCCCCATGTGGTCATGCGATGGAGCAATTGTGGTGAACCTAAAAATGGATCACAAAAAAATATCGTACCAGTTTTAAAGTAAAGTCGTTAGCATTCAACTAGTTTTATACGGGCATTAATAATTCGAACGTGATACACGGAGCCAAATCATTACTGTCCGAAATTGCTTTGTTTTCGTACAATGTTGGGTCTACGAGTATCTGCGAAATTATTAAACTTTCTTTGCTCCTTGTTATTAGTTTTGTTTCTACGACGCAAATTCGTAGACTGTAATAATAATGTACAAGCCTCGTTCTATTTATTCAGTCAAATGATAATAATATCCAATCAAAATGATACTCACATACTTATTATATTAATATATGTTAGTTTTACAAAGGTTTTCTTGTCAATAGGTAGCTATCTACCTAATATTTTTCATGAGTTCCAAGAGTTTTCGTATTTTTGTACACTTCTTCTGAAACTGAACATTAATATCAGAGAGGTCGAATCATGTACCATAAAAACTTTATTTCATCTCAATAACCTACAAACAAGCAGATATGTTTGATTTACGTTTTTCTTTTTGAAAATAATAATATTCTTATTTTTATGCTACACTTTACGTTCTTGCGGGATTTACAATTTTCTAGAAAAGTCATTGTCAAAAACATATTTGTAGAAAATAAAAACTTGAAAATTTTAAAATCAGGCTTCCATCTCCTCATTTCATACGAAAAGTTTTGACACTGAGCCAGCACAATTAAAATCCTAGAATTCTTTTTAATCCTTCACCACGACCTTCGGACGAAATAAGAAAATTCTAAAACTTTTTTGATAAAGAATTATTTAACCAAGCGTTTAAAAAAATAATGGGTTATCCTTTCTTGCATTGTTATCCTTTTCCTAACCCATTGAATGCTGCGCAAAAAAGTATAAAATTTGACGGGTGAAGAAATTCATGTGACGGCTAAAAAATTGCATTCGGCGGGTTATAAATTGTGATAAAAGGTAGCGACAATTGAAACTGTGCAGCGGGGGTTGAAGACTGAGAAGTGCAGGAGTTAGAAATTGATCAGACAATGGGTTCATTCAATGAAAAATAATGTGATAAGTGACAAAGGAGTCGCGGAGACTTCTTTAAGACCCTCAAACCTGGACCTAGATTTTAAAATCCAGGTTAAGACGTAGGTAGCGAACACAATTGAAACGAGGAACCTTAATTTCATTGTGATCCTGGAATAATTATAATCTTTCTAGGATACTTTTGTCCAATCTTTAATAATCAGTTTTTTGCGAGATAGATACAGATATTTATTTATTGATTCTGTTTCGATAAGCTAACGCCAATGGTGAATGAATTGAATCCTTTTTTGATATTGAATCAAGATCCCATATTATCCCAAATATAACCATAAAATTAAAAATTATCTTTTTAATCGTAAAAAACTGGACTTAATCAATTTTCCAAAAAAGGAAAAAACTATGTTCTAAAGAAACTGTAGAGAATTTTCCGTCTTCAATAAAGAGAGCAAGAATGTTTATTTCCAGTTCTGATAATAAGTCATGAGAAAAGAGAGTTAATTAATAAGCTCTGAGTTCAGTTCTAACATTAATATGGGTTTACAAACATGGTGATTAAACTGCTACTGCAGTATTATTTTCTGCAATCTTCTATATGGATGTATTTTAAGTGTTCATTCCTTTTTTTTCTTCTTTATTTAAATCGAAATGAATTGCATTTGGCCCAGAGGTTAAACATTTTATTACTAACCCGAATTGCCTTCGGAATCAGGAATTATTTGCTGATAATTGAGTACGGCGCGGCCTCGAGGTCGAGAGGTAAGGCTCTCGACTAACATTCCGAAGTTCTCGGGTTCAAAAATGTTTGTTTGATTAATTTGAGTTATTTCACCATTTATTCATTTAAAATAATATAGAGTTTATTTCAGTTACGTTCCAGAGTGAATTATACTCTCAGTATCGCCCTGGTGTACAACAACCATTTAGAATTGAAATGTTGCTTAAAATGACTTTATCAGTGCTTAGTTATCAGATCTAAATAGTTAGGTACTTCCCTACCTTCCTATTCCCCATCTCCTTCCTCTCCTCACCACCTTGAGTCTCACAACATACCCCATTTGGGGATGCCCTGTCTTACTGACTTAATACCAATGATGGGAGCAATTGGAACTCTTGTGGGGTATTCAAACATTAAAAAATTACGGTTAATGATTGCACGCAGGGTAAGATTATTAGATGATTCCTTTTCCAAAAGATATCTCGAAAAATCGTAGATACAACAAGGGAAGACTCCCAATTCATTAATACCAGCTTTTTCGACACTGTATATCTACTCTCCTTGTTATGTGACTAAAGAGTAAAGGATTATTGAGATATATTGGCCGTTGTTTCCAATCCTACTGATCATCTGTTGAGCCAAAATTTTGACTCAACACTACTCAAATTCGCAAATACGCTCCTCCCAACGCAACTTTCCGACCAACAAACGCACGGATCGAGCGTTACTTAACAAATCACTCAGTTGATCGAAACTCGGATTGATCGATCGAAAAGTTGGAAACAACGGCCGTAAGAGTCTTAAGAATTTCTTCAGTTCTCGTTGGATTGATTTGTTAGTCGTACGTACAACTGAATAGATAGAACGCTGAATAATACGAGCACATCGATGAAACTAAAAACATCGTACTGTCATCACCTTCTCCAGTCATTAAATTCCCGCTGCAATCAACGAGATCGTTCCTATCTGCATAGACATCTCTATGACAGGAGGCAGCTGATAACGACAAGACCTGTTGGCATATTGGTTTCACGTCTTGGAAAACAAGCTGAAGAAACCGGAGAACATAGTAAAAAGCCATTAATCATTGCAGAAGAGACGCTTCAGCGTCGTGGGAACACTCTGAGCTTTCCATTCAGTGGAACGTCATCTTTCTTGTAATTTGAGTAATACGCGACGCGATAGTTCATTTGCGGCGATTCCGGTGTGAGGTTTGATCCACGCGGTATCAAGCCATCATAGAACCGAGGCACTTAGTAAAGAAGTCTAAACAACAACCCATTTTCATTTAAACCACGAACAAATGATACATGTTTTGTCGTGTGGGCGTGTTTTGTTCCAGATTTGATCAAAGACTTGCGAGGCGTAGATCGGATGTAAGAAAAGTAGTTGCTTGTGAGAGATGTCGTTAGCGAACGTACTCTCAACAAGCAGCTGTGCAAACTACATACAGAGGTTGGTGAGTTTCTTAGTCCAGCATCCACTGAGATTCTTATAGAGTCGTACAATGTATAAATTATTATGTTGATTCAAGACATCCATCTAGATTAATGATCTCTGCGTGCAGAGATTGATCTAATGATTCGGTCAACTCTAATTTAGAAAGCTCATCTCCTAACAGCTATAACCACTTATTTATTTACAGATCGCAGAAAGTATAATGCGTTAAATGTGATAGATAATAAGCATACTTTTTATTTGATTTTTTCTGATTTTTCACTTTCCGACGTTTGTCGACTAAGACCGGAAAGTGTGGTTTCTATTTGTAAGTGTACATAATTTAGTTGCTAGCTAATAATACATTATGTGAAAAAATTTGCTTCTGTGATACCTCCAAAAGTGAAAATGTCACATGGTGATGATTTGTGAGATTAACGTCGTAGAGAACGTAGATCATTCTCTATAATTACCTTTCCGACACGTTTGCGTAGATATGTCTAAATTTCTCGTTGTTTGTTGGCATCTGAAAAGTTAACAGTAAAAAATTACAGTGAAGGTAATTCCGACTAATCACTCACACTCACGCTTTTTCTTGCGTTGGTAGGCAAAGACGATCTAACTCCATACAATTCTATCCATGTGCATACTCATTACTTCATTAATAGGTATTCGTGAATCGTTTGAAACAAAATTTCTGCATTATGTTATCAGTTATGAACCGAACCGACAATCTACTTCTGGGGCATCCCCGATTTTCATTCCCTTCTTTTTCGGCCCTCTCTATAAGTTTAAAACATATTATAAGCATCCTCTCACTAATTTTGTTCATTAAGTTTATATCTGTCGGCTTTGTTTTGATAGGTATGTTAAATTTTCATTTTATTGAATATTTTTTAAATGTTTCAATTTTTTTGTTATACAGATCTGACTCACTTGTTTTTATTGTTCCAATATTATTGTTTTTATTGTTCTTCTATGGTGATTTGATCCTTGAATAAAGCGAGGGTAGATCTAATATAAAATAAATAAAGAGTAGATTTTAGTGCGTTGCTTCTGTTATTTGTGTTTGTGTTTATGGTTCATGTGTATTATGTGATTCTATATTTTTCAGTTTGTTTTTTGTGAATTGTCTTCCTGTTGACAGTTTGTTTTCTTTTAGGATTTCCGCAATAGTTTCACAGTCGTAGATCGTAGATACACGGTTTTCCAATATGCCCCCAGAAACTTCATTTATGCTCAACAAGAAATTGTCTGCAATATTTTTGATTAATATGTAATGTATCATTTTATTCAGTACTAGCGAGTTCCCGGCATACGTTGCTATGCCACTTAATAAAGAAATCGTTTGTCCCTGTGTAACCTTTCCCATTCATCCCGTTCCCTTTACGCCTCCCCTAACTTTCCCGCGTCCCCTTCCCCTCATGCGTTCCCACTCAACCTTCTCCCCCCCCACTCCCCTCTCGCGAGCCTCCCTCCCAAGTTCCCGTCCCCCCTCCCGCATTCCATACATTCAGTCCCGGTACATTCAGTTTTCAAACAGCTCGAGTGCCACCTATTGCAATTTTTTTATACACATTTCATAATGCCAGAGCTCACAAGCAATAATAATAATAATAATTGGATAATTTGTAGAGCGCCGTTTTGTGAAAAATCACCTCAAGGGCGCTATACAATTTATTAAGAATTCTAAGGTTCTATCGAATTTTAGATAGGCAGGTCACTTTCGATAAACACGCCCTTTAATTAGAAAGCTTGGAGAAGATATGGCTTCGTACGCGGAGGACATTATATTTAAAACACTGGACATTGCACGATTTTACATGTGCTACCCCCATCGCTATTAGCATTTCTTTTATGAAAAGGTTAGTGGCAAAAGTAGAGTACCAATATATATATATATATATATATATATATATATATATATATATATATATATATATATATAAACTATAGCGGGCATGCACACATCAAATCCCCAAAGTTTCACCGCAATCGGATGAATGGTCTAGCAACGCATAACATATATACATAGACGGAATCAAACATATGTTGATATTTATATTTATAGAATACAATAATAACTATTACATTACCTGTATTAAATCTAAACATTTACCCTCTTACTAATCAGGGTGTTTTCAATTTCACAGAAAAGTTAAACAACAATTTATCGTTTAAAGGTGCTTATTATTTGTATAAAATTTAGTTTATTTTAACAGGTTAATTAGTAAGGGGGGTTAAAGTGTGTATACACCACGATTTTATTTTGTACCGTGTGCTTTTTATTTATACCTATAGGCGTGATAATTAAAAATAGCGTCGTTTAAATTAATCATATCCCATAAACTTTCAAAACATTTAATTAAAATATTCTTTGAAATGCTTTATTATATTTGAGGCAAGCCGTAAAACTCAGCTAGTAAAAGACAAAAATCAAATCACACAAATGCAGTAAAGGTATCCAAGTATCCATCCTCCACAGAGCAACTTTAGTGCCTACATCAAAGAGGTTTATTAGTTTCATGTAATTAAGAGTTGAATGCGGTAATGTTCATTACAGCAGTGCTCTAAAATTTAACACTTTTTAATGCCCCGTTTTAAAATGCTGAAAGCTTATTAAATACGAGTTAACTGCTCCATGAGGCTATATAAATTGGATTGAAAACACAACAAGCAGACGTGGTTAATTCAAATTAAACGAATTCCAGAAACGTGAAGACTCACCAATATAACTTATTTACCCTTTCAAATAGAAATCCAAATTTTAGTTGAATAAACCTATCATTTTAATCATTGTATTCCAGTTGACTGCGAATCCCAGTCTTACATTATTATCTCATCGTGCAACAACTGCGAACATCCGGATATCGAAATGACAACAAACCGTGGCCTTTGTTGTTGAAATACTTCAGAGCAATCGTTGGTATTCAATAGTTCAATGTAAAGACATCATCGTGGACACGGAACTCAATATGTCAGGTCATCTTTCGATAGTTGTGAAAGTTATAACTTATTAACAGATGTCATTGTGGTGTGGATTAAAGGTCAAAGATAAACTAAAGCGGTTCAGAACGCTATCGCTGTATAAAGCGGTAGGTACTAAATGTTTTTACGATTATCGCAGAGAAAGTGTTTCTTGTACCATTAGCGTAATTTAGAAAACCATACCAAAATACTTCGAAATCACGCGGCATAGCTGCGTGGAACACGTGGCCATGGCGAAATAGCTATAACTGGAGTAGGGTAAGAATTCGAGGGTAAAAAATTGCTTTTTTTTGCCCTTGGGATCACCGACACGAACACGAACAGTCTATTAATTCGGTACCTTTAAAAGCGAGGGACTCAAAAAAAGTTCCACGGCGTTGACAAATATCTTCTAGTCACACGGCAAGACCTTCAAAACCTTCTACCTACACTCTAGGACAAGGCCCTTGAATAGACCCCACAAATCCCCAAAAAAGGGACTACATGCCTCGATAGGTTCCTACTGTTGTCAACCGGCACAATATGGGTAAATATATTATTTTTGTCTGGCGCAAATAATGATCCTATTCAACGAATTAAAAAAAGGATAACAAGAAATGTCCTGCCTCGGGTGAAGTTTAAAATTGCTTTCACCTCATTGGACTTCGGGAGACATTTGTTAGAATCCACCCAACCTTATTACAAATGAGATTAAACTCAAATTTAATAATAATTCTTTTTTCGGGATTGTCCCCCGCTAGGCAGATGACAAAAAGAACTAATGCAGTAAATATTACGTGTATATTTGTATTACCTGAATAAAATGTTTACCATCGGTCAGTCAAAAGATTTCTCGAACTTTAAATTGAGCCTTCAATGTGTTTAACAGGCAAAAGTAGGCTGACAAAGAATGAACATTAATAAGATAAAGGTGGGCGTGGAAGCTCTTTGTAAACAATTTATTATTTCTGACCAAAAGAAGGACCATACCCTCTATACTATCATCGATACTGAAAATAAAGAAGGTAAAATAAATGTAAACTATATTAATATCGACTTAAAAACTTTATATAACTTCCAAGAAATATTGTAATGTCAAATAAAATCAATGATTTTAAATTATTACGTTCCGTTTGATGTACAAACAAATAACAATATTCGTATTCGCAGTAGCGTAACCTACATTACGCGGTTTATTTTCGTGGGCAAAAACACGTGAGTGCCCAGGGGCAAAAGTCTTTCTGAGAATCTACGTTGGCAATTTATTATGAAAATAATTTGAGTTTCGAATGTAATAATTCTGCAAAAAATAAAGGTTAGTGGATTTTTTAATTTAACAACAAGCAGCGATGACAAAAAATATAATTTAATATTTAAATTTTTATTAGAATAACTCTCTTTTATAATAGCTTTTGAAAGTATTCTCGTCAATGTAATATAAATATCATTGTAGAAAAAGATACTTCTAACAAATCTAAACGAAATATAAAAAAGAACACGACACGGTTAAATAAAAAGCTAACGGTCGCATTTGAGACTCTAACCCAAGTCTTATTGGAAAGAAAGTCTTAACCAATTAGGCCACTGAGACCTCTTATTTTTAAGTCATTTTTATCAATTTCAAATTCAGAATTATCAATTTTATCTTAGACATTTTTTTCCATATTTTTAACAGTTACCTTTTTAAAATCAAACTGTTCGACGAATAGGTAAAGGCATTCGTCTAGGTAAGACGAGAGACCCTGGGTTCAAGTCCCAGTTGCGACCGTTAGCTTTTTATTTTTCTGTGTCTTGTTCTTTTCATATTTCGTTTAGATTTGTTAGTAGTATCTTCTTCTTTAATGATAATTTTATATATGTTTTTATGAAAGTTTTAAAATAACCTACAAGAACTTTCGTAGTAATATTATATGCATTTGTATCATTTATAACACCTTTTTTTTAAGTGTGCAATAGGAGGAGTTCTTTTTTTATATCTACCAACATTGTTTTTATACTTGTAGAAGTAGGTATACTTCTTTTACAACCCTGCTATCAATTATTTAATAAAAACATCAAAACAGCCAGCAATTTCGATTGGTTCAACCTGATCAAAAGAATACCTACATTACACATAAAGTTGAGAAAATACCTAATATAGTATTGTCGTGATGTATAGCCTACAACTAATTTCAACAACAACTTACAACTTGTAAGACATGACAACATTATGAAGACGGAAACACGTGTATCCAACTTCCAGCTTATATTATCACAATACCAAAAACCGATTGTCCTTATTAATTCTGACAGTTTCAAAGACATTTAATAATAATCTCTTAATCTACTCCCCTGAAATGTCTATTCGTATGGTCCTAAATATTTTCTAGGAACGTATTGTACTTTCCACAATGAGTCCGCAAATTTCATACAGTTGATTCTCGACAGTTCTAAGCCACTCGATTATTATTTTGGTAAATAAAATTTCTAATGCTTAGCCCTTTCGTAGAAATATTACAGGTAGGGTGGATAAATCCGTTTAAGAGATTTAAAGCCTTTTTGCGGTCCCTTCGAGTGGGTTGAAATACGAACGAAGCATCGTTTTTAAAATGAGGTTTTGAAAGATTTTAATTTTATTTTTTATCCAAGTTAACCATTTTGTATTATTATTCAAAGCCGGGACTTGAAAGGATTTTATTTTAGAAGTTTAATATGAAAAAAAAATGTAAACATTCAATTAAGAGATAGGATGAAATATCTGTGATAAAATAACGATAAACTTTCTATTATATCAATAACAAAATAATGAAGTTTTGTTCGAATGAATGAAATTTTCTAAATTTATTTCGGTATTCAATATCTTATGAAAGTAACAACGAGTCCGATTTTTTATTGATGATTTTCAAAAGAAATCGCAAAATCTATTTCATATATGTACACGTTTTAGGTAGTTATTACTTGACAGAATTTTGAATTTAATTTATTTAAAAATAGATCCATCAAACCTGATGAATGCCCGTATTATGCTGGTAACGTGACAAAAATATGATTAGAATAATATTATAACAAATCCAGCAAAAACTAAAAATAAATATAGCAATAGCAAAATTAATAGAAATGATAGGAATATCAAATAAAAAAAAATATAAATATAATTTTTTTAATAATTTCTAATTTAGTGTTTGGCGTCATTTTTAATGAAAAAAAATCACTTTGTATACCTACAACACCATGTAATCAAAATAATGTACGTGTATTTGTCCGTAGTCTGTACTTGTTTATCCAATCATATGATAATAAATTTTCATTACTCATTTATCCTGTCTAAGAACATATCGATTTTTTGATTGAATAGTTGTGTACACGAAGTGAATTGTTTTAGTTAAATTAAAATAATAGGTATATTAATTTAAAACATTTTTTCACGCACTAACCCTCAAATCTATTGATCTATTCGTATGTCTGTATGTATATATAATATAATAATAAATATTACATAATTGAGCATGTGCATGTAAGTAAATATCGATAATTTTGTAATTCACAGTTTTTTTTAGCTTTTCAGAGGTTATTTTGTCTATGGCTTAAGTAATAATTAGACAGGTCTAAGTATTATTATGGCAATCTTATCTATAGTTTTCTTGTTATTTTCTAGCCATGAGGTGATTTATACGGCGCTTTATAAAAAAATACCCAGTGAGAATTATTGTTATTATCATTATAGATTTTCATGATTTCCTTAGCGACCAAAATAATTGAAAACATGTATACGAACTTATTTTTAACCTGTAACATAAAACCGCTCCACTGCATAGGTTAGAATGTAAATCACACGCGGGTGCCATCCAGGGACTAGAGATGCTGTAAGAGCTTGAACATAAGAGGGTAGGAGGGCTTCTATCTTAAACGTGAGAAGGTCATAAAAAATCATAGGTCGCTCGCAAGATGAGCATATGCAAAACACATAAAAATTGCCTGGTGTGAATTTACGAGGTGCCGATAGCAGAGAAAATGGCCGAAATGGGCGACAACCATAAATAACGACATATGGCGACAGGGACAGCCGACAACGAAGGAAGTTATAAGCCCGATATGGTGACCCCGCAGTTATATGTTAAACTTTGTCCCTGGATGACAAATTGGGTCTGATAATTAAGATTAAAGTGATTACGTCGAATGAGGAGCAGCGGTGTTGAAATGCCCTGTTCTTGGTAAGATTGTGAATATACGAACTTGAAGGGAAACGTGCTTTCTTTGAAAATAATTTTAATTAATACTTGGTTAAGACAGACTAATTTTTATGGAAATATCATCTTACCTATTTTTACTTCGCAAGACATTTAATTCATTTCATGCCCATATTAATAGGCTTAGGTTTGTGAATAATATACTTCATATTAATTTGACGTCCTCACAGATCGGCATTCAACGGCATTTTTAAAAATTTTGTACATTATATCAGGTGTAAAAGGATGTACTTGACTTATTTTAACCAGTGATTCCTTAAATTATTTGGAGTAAAAAAAAATATTATTTCTCCAGTGAAATTTTTTTTTTTAAACTTTTGGCATTGGACAGTTAAAGTCGGGGTAAGGGGTTGAGTAGTTACTCAGTTAAAGATCAGTGATGAAATGTGAAGGATTTTTTTAAATATTTGCTTTTAAAAAAATTGAACTAAAACAACATAATAAAATCACCGGAGGCCAAAACTTCAATAATCTTTTTTACTCAAAAATGTCAGGAATCACTGATTAAAGGAAGTCAAGTACGTCCGTTAACACCTTGTACATACCTACTGTACAAGTTACATACACGATTTACTATACTAGGTTTTAGTTGTAAGATAGCGCATGATTGGGAAGCTACCTACACTTATATACAAACATAATTAAAATAAAATAAAAACTGAAAAATATTTATAAATTATAATATATATAAGTTTCTGAAATGTCTTCGTTGAGAATTAGAGGAGAGTAAAGTGGTCCCAAAGAGAGTTCGCATGTGAATCATCGATGTACGCCATATACCTACCCCTAGACACTCGAAGCTAGTATTTCAAGCCAGCAATGTTTTGCTAGTTACCTAAAAAGTAAGTAACTCTAGCTACATGTAAACAAAACTTGCTTTGTTTTGAACCTATTAAGCTAGTCAGGAGGCCAGCAGGCAAGAATCTCAAGCCAGGATAGTTTAATAGAATGCTATTCTTTTTTATTACATTGGATCCACACAGGAGGCCATGAGGAAGAAAAATCCCCACAGGGCCTATGTCATCTTTGGGGATGATTACATTTGGGAGTCAGTGTCTCCATTATTTGAGCTAAAGCTGAACATACAACCGTAGTTATATCCTGGCTTTGCACAAAAATTAATTTTGTGTAATGTTCGGCTAGTATAGTGTCTAGTCCGGTTTACAATATATGTACTCTTTATTTAACTATCCTTCAAATTCATGTAAAAATAATTTTCTTTTAGTTGTATAATGTTGTCCTTCCCGAAATGAGTTTTATTAAACTCATCGGGAGTAATGTATTATAAATGATATGTAATAATTTTGAAATATATTATCACTAATAAATAAATAAAAAATTTTTAAAAAGTTGTGTGTTTTTGTTCAGTTACTTTGGTCATTGCAATGATACTAGCTTTAAATTTCCTTGAATCGTTTAAAGCGCTCTAGCTTGTTCCAAACCAAGAGTGTAGGCCAGGATCTTGCAAGAATAGGACGTCGACATAATAGCTAACCTTACTTGTAGTACTAGCCTGGTGTGTCTGATGGAACATTATGTATTGCGGCAATACAACGTATCTGCCTACTGGCATTTGTTTGTTTTTAAAAGTAGGTAGTTATTAATTGTTTTGTTTCGCACCCCATTTCTAATCTTGCGGGGTGCGATGTGAATGTCACTTACCAGTTCATTAGCAACGTTGTTGTTGATTTATATGACTTTATCAAAATTTAATTACACGTCAAGGTTTTTATGTTAAACACCCCCAATAATAAAATTGTTCCCCCATAAAGCAAACATAAAACTATCACCACACTATTTTTTAGTAATAAAATTGAATGTTATTTACCTTAGTCTGTAGAAGCGCGTGTTTCTTCGGGGTTGTTTTTCGTCCTCCCCCTGTCATGTGTGCAGCCAATAAATTTGCCCTTATCCATTCTGAGGAAATTCCTAACCCCTGTTCGCTTTTACATTCCTTTTTAACCTTTAAATAAACTGCGACATGTTGCCTGCCCGAAATATATTATATCAGCAAAAACAGTGTCCCACGATAGGGATCCTAGAAATGTGGTCCCCGCCATAATAATAACTCTTGCCCTTTTCGAATATTATGAATCGTAACTCCTGAATATTTCATCTTTTAAAATACACGTGGATTCACATCGAAAAGGACAAGAAAGTTTCTACTTGGACTTTCATTCGTGCGCATATTTATAAAGAATAGGTGGGTGTTACATTTGATAGAAAAGTGAAATATGCAGTCGCAGATATTAATTTATGTTCAAAATATAATATAATTATAGTTGATTAAACCATAGCACATACCCAAGAAAAATCACGGGATATTATAAATCTTAATTTGGAACTCGGATATGATATTCTATAACCCACACTTCCGTCATAGGTCACCCCAAGTGGTGTATGGGTTCATGGGGTGTGGTTTGTCCTGGTCTTGGCGGTGGATGAATCTACTCACAAACAGCGTGGCAGGCCGGATCGGGAGAGACTGGTTGAGGGAAATCTTTCGACTTCTCCAGCAGGACTCTCTCGTCGCCTTGCACCGCAGTGGGAGGAATGAATTCACCCATCTGTCTGGAGACACTGATCTTCAGATTCTTACCCATCCCTCATGCCTTTTCTTTCCGTAAACTCCATCTCCTTCCTTTCCTCAAAATAACCAGCACACAGCATCCCTGAGATGATCCCAAGGGGAGTTATTTTCCTCAGGGCTTCCTGAGTGGAGCTAATGTAAAAAAATCCAATTATAATGATATCCGGATACAATTTAAGTAAATTCAAAACCAATTTGAGTTCATTGAACATGAATAATTTCATGTCGGAATAACGCACTTCACAGTATCACTTTCAGTTTTTAAGGCAGTCTGGAACAAATTTTGCGGAACTATTCGTACCAGTCACACGAATTACGAAGTTTGAATTAATTCAAGAAAACACTATAAAACAAATTCATATTTAAATGCTTGCCTTATAAGACTGTGTTAATTACATTCCCTCTGATGTAGAAATCTTCAATTTTAAAGAGAATAAATATTAAAAAAACTCTATTAAAAATGCATTAAATGTGTTACAAGCTGCATAATATGATATATTATGGAGTATCTTCTGTTATTATGTTATATCTGTTAGTTGTTGTAAGTATTCAGTTTAATTTTTAAATAAATATGAGGAAATCTATAGATGGGTTCTCAGTTAGACGAATGAATTACACATGTATACATTTTCTACTATGCAAACTATTGATTTCCCTAAAATAAAATCTACAAATAATTAATGAAAACGCTGCGAACCTCTCTATGCTTGAAAGCAAAAGAAAGGTGAATTATGATGTCGATAATAATATAATGATTTAATATTCTTCACGACTAATGTATCGTGTTCCACAAGATTAAGAGATATCGTTGGTAATTAATTGGCTAAGGCGTTTTACTTTCTCAGTCCAATCCTAGCTTCAGAAGGTACTACCTACATAGGTACATCTGTAACAAGTCTGGCACTGGCGGAAAAGGAAATTGAGGGGATTAAAACGTTGAGGAACGCAAGATGCAGTACCTACTCTAAACAGTTTGAAGCAAAACACACTTCAAGTAGGATTATGTTGGTTTAGTATAGATTTTTAGAAATATTTCGGGATTGCGTGCGTCGTAGTACCGTAATACCCGGTGCCACGTGTTTTAGTGTAATTACCTTAATTATAAGGAATTTGTTAAACGTAGGAAAATAGGTTTGGTATTAAAACATCTCGGAGAAAAAACTGTATTTGGCTGGGGTTAACATAATTGGTTGACATACCTTTACATAGTGTGGTTTGTTCTGAAAAAGTTATTAAAATTATTTGTTTATCTCATGCCCCAGTAGGCTTTATTATTTGTATCACTAAACTATTGTAAATACTTAAAAATAAAACAAATACAAAAAATATATTTTTATTGAAAAAAGTAAACAACAAAACATATAATAAAACACATAGGTAGACGTGTGACCAGAAACTAACGGTCGTTGTTCCCAACTTTTCGATCGATCAATCTGAATCTCCGATCAGCCCGGTATATTGTTTTGTAACGGACCCGTTGTTCGGAGAGTTGCTTTGGAAACAGCGTATTTATGTCTTTGAGGAGCGTTGAGCTTAAATTTCGGCTCAACAGTTGATTAGTAGAATTGGGAGCAACGGCCATAATAAATAAATAAAACCTAGGAGATCATGCCGACGTATATCATTCGATATAAACAGCTAAGTCCTCCATCACAACACAAGCAACATTTTCGGCTTTCTGTTGGTGGTAGAAGGAGATTTTCAAACATTGTTGGTTTATACGTAACCCGGGAATGTTTGTATTTCTTTAAAAAAAAAAAAACTAAATTTTGATTTTCTGTATAACTCGCCGGTTATATTATATTTATATTATGTTAATCTTATTTTATTAGCGCCCCTGAGGTTATGTTTCACAAAAATGGCAAAACAATATTAGCTAAATGCCATTATTATTATACAATTTGAGTGATGTTTTTAAAGCACAATATTTCGATTTACAACACTTAGTGTTCTTCTTGACATAATATTAGTTTTGACCTAGCATATTTTGTATGGATAAGTAGATACTTTCTTGCGTTGCCACTCGGTTTTTATCGATTCCTTAAACCCAATTTCAACGCGTAAAAATGACCCAGTAACCGTTGATAATGTTACTACGGTCGAAATAAACAATTTTATTTTATTTATTTATATCTACATTAAATAAATTTAAAAAGTTCTGCGAAAGAAACGCGTGAAGTAATTCTGTAAATTAACATACCTACCTATCTAATTATCACCTCTTGTAGGAATACATTGTTTATTTTCTCGCAAATACCTTCCAACAACTAAATAAAAGGGAGTAAATTTAAATTCTGATGGTATTATTTTGCGTTTCACCCTTATTCCACGCAGAATGATAAGGCTCGCTACATTTACAAAATTTTGCAAGCGATTAGACCCGTTCATTTCACGTTTCGTTATTTTTTATCGCCCTTCATAATCGGACCTACCATAATAATTTCGAAATGAAATGTGTACCGAAACTCCATGCAGAACAATGCTTAAGATTGGCCATTGACAAGCAAAAGTGACTAACGTGAAGATTCGGGTTATTAGGAAGAGGATAAAAGACAATAAAATTGATGTAATTCTTACATTGTGATTGAGAATCAGCTCACTCAAAAAATGCAGAATGTGCCTCTGAATTCTCTACCCATTAATGCACGTTATTGTCGCCATTAAATGCAAACTAACTTAACAGTGATTCTTGGTCATGATAACGCGCGTAAGAGACTTGGCCTCAGGCCAATAAAGGTGTGCGACGCACAACTGTAATAATTCGAGCCATTCGCAGCGCAAATCTAGGTTCTAAACCTAGGAGGTTTTTAGGCCTATGCAGCTTCTGGAACTTTCTAGACTCTCCAAGGCGCCGCGCGTCTATATAAATGCCGCCGCTGCACTCACCTCGTCCCTGCATTGCGTCCTGGACCGAACAACATCTCACTGGAGTACCAGGCATATCTGGGAGCTTCACCGCCATAAAAAAAATCATCATCAAGTCTCCGCCCGCCGCGCATCGAGCACAGATCCACATCCCACCGTGATGTGACCTACGTGTTATTTATCCCATCATGATACAAGCACATTACTTTTTCGTTGTTAGTTTTTGGGGTGTTATGCCCCCCACCCCAAAAACTAACAACGAAAATGCTTTTGGTCGTGAAAATCTAAAAACTTATCAAGCACATTACTGTCTTCATAATAAAAACACAATACTACATATCATCATTCATTCCATCTCTCTCTGCATTCACCGACAAAGGTTAGGTTTATATAAATAATAAAATTATGCAAAGACAAAAACTTTTTAAAGGTAGATAATTCTGATTGCTGATCAAATCAAATAAAAAATAGTTTAGAGGAAGCCTAAAATGTTAACTGACTTGTACTATCGTCTTGTCATATACCGATGGATAATTCAAAGCTTCCTACGAAAGCAACGTTGCGAGAAGAAATTATTCGGTTGATCGACGAACTCCTGACAAATAGAACGGTGCGAATTTCATGACGCAAGACTATGAAGAATAAGGCATGTACTTTCCACCCATCGTTTATCCCATCTCCATCTTTCTCTCCTTACTCCCTTTATGCACTCAACAAAATCATATCCTAAAAATGGTTGTCATGCTCATTGCAAAATTTGGTCAAAACGGTGTCTACATTTTCCAATCTAGAATTTTTATATCGGTGGTACGGTTACAGTTTCTTCGGCGAAAGATGTTCAGAGCGCGGCGGTATCTCCGAACGTAAAATGCAAATGTGTTTTGCATACAAATGAGTCGAAAACGAGGAGTCTTTGTTTAAATGGTTTAAATTTCGCCGTAAAAAATTGCTTCTTAGTAGCAATTAGTTATAAGATAAAAACATTACAGCGTTTTAAACACTCGCTTAAAAGAGATTTAAAAGGAATAATCTTTATTAAAAAAATATTTTTTCCTAACTTTGGCAATGTGAAAGATGTTCTTTTAAACTTAAGAGCCCATTTTTTATGGAAATAAACTTTTTCTCGCTTTTTCAGTGTACGAATAACATAACAATATTTTTATTGTCAAGGAGGACATTTCTACCAAAGGATTGAGCTAGCTTTTTAATTTAATTTTATATTTCTTTATTTTTTTTTAAAAGGTGAAAATTCCCGGGTTACGAATAACCCAACAATGTTTGAAGATTTCCTTCTAACACCACACTATGTGGAAAATGTTGCTTGTGTCGTGATGGAGGACTTAGCCAGCCGAGGAATCGAACACGCAACGCCCGGGTGGGACCCAAACGCGATGCTCGCCACTGACCACTTATAGTTGTACTAGCTGAAGCACCCGTCGTTGCCTGTACTTTATTCTGCTCTAAGGTGTGGGAGAAGTGGATGGGGGTTGTTTTTTTTTAATTTCAAGTAAGCAGTGACTTTTCTCTTATTTTAAAGTCCAGTATTCAAATTTTCGTCAACTTCGATATAAAACTGCAGATTTGTATTAAAATCAAATCCAAATACATAGACTAGCTGAAGCACCAGGCATATCCCGATATTAACAACTTCAAGGAGTTGAAAAAGGGGTGGAACGATTTTCCGAAATCTTGTGTAGACAGTGATCTTCCTATGTATTTATTTTTATTTCTTATTTCCTCTAGGTAAATGTGAAAAGTTTTATCTCTGAATATAACTGCAGATTTATATTTATTTAATAATAATTATTGGAGGACTTGTATTGCGCCATTTTTGTGAAAAGCCGCTATTTACGAAGGGAACAAATCAGTTATTTCCTTTTTGAATTCGTATTACGTTTGCTGAATCTCGTTTATTTGTTCATGTTTTGTTATTACAAAAACTATTTCGACTTGTTTCTGCCTTGAATGTCGTATAGAAATATTTTATCCATTATTATATACCTATACGTTCTCTGGTTGAATTCAAAAGACTATTCAATATCAAACTTTTAAAGAACTAAGAACTTAAGTTCGATACACAACACTACACACTACTATTAAATTACCTTTTACGTTTTCTCTACAGGTTGGTCGAACTTTCTACCAGAAAGAGCAGTTTACTCTAAGCATAAAAATAACTGTACAACTTACCAGAGTGTAGGTTACCTTTACTTAACGCATAAATATTGTGCAGCCCAAACAAATTAGATTAGCCATTAATCCAGAGGTAATTACGGCCAGCCTTTGGCCAATAATGGACATAATTTCGCGAAATGTTTTCCCTGTGTGAGGCGAGCACATACCTGGTAAGTACCTACATACAAACATAAAATAATATATGCGTATATGGTTACTTTATGTGGCGATTTACTCGTACCTTGTGGTTGTAGAACGAACGGGATTCAGTACATTGATGGAAGCATGCTACCAAAAGCATAACATAACTTTACTGTCGTGTTAACATTGCTTCACTCTTTTCAGCTTCTAAAAGTTTTCAATATCTTAAAGTCAAGGGTATAGGTACTTTTATGAGCGAGATGTCACATTATTTTTTTTATTCCTTCCACACAGACCTCACACATCCAACATGCTTGAAATGATCCCTCAACATAGAGATCGTATCGATAGCGGAAATTTGAAATACTGTAAAGGACAAAATGTTAATCGTTCGAGAGAGCGAAAAGAAAGTTTTTTGTTTTTTCAAATATTCATGTCTTCTGTTTTTGTAGACCTATAATAATAATTATTTTTTTATTGTAAAATTACATTTACGCCTATAAGAATATTTTTTTTGTAAATTTCTTTAAAAACAGAATTTAAATTATTTAAAAAAAAAACTTAAAAATTCCTTATTAATGCACGCTTATTTACCTAAAAATATTTTTGCGACGCAAATCGAAAGAGAAAAATGACATATTTAACTCATTTTTGGATTTCTTGTCCTTTACAGCATTTCAAATTTCCGCTATCGATACTTGTATGAGTTTAGTTTTTTGACGAGTAAGTTCAGGATCTAGATTTAAAAATGATTTGACAGGCTTCATCCCAATTTTGAAAAGCTACGAAAAAATACACATCTTAAAAGAAATTATAAAAACAATAACATTTGAAGCCCTCGTGATAGCAGCTACATGTACAGATGCCAATAATACCAAAAATCGATAAATTATTTTTTTGCAATATTTTGTATTTTTTTCAGCCGTATCGATTCATCCCACAAATGTGAACCCTTTCGAAAGAAAGAATTTTTGGAGTAATGAAACATATATTCAGCATTATTAAGTTTTTTCCTGCTTTGTACCACGCTCCAGAGTTTATGACATTATGTCACCAAATTGTGTTCTAAAAAGGATTAGTTACCACTCAAAGCAATCTGATAGTCTGAGTCAATCTGAGCAAAAAGCATATATAAGTGCAGTAGAGCAGCAGTCTTCTGATCATTGTTTTTTTTTTCCATCACGTTCACGGCCAACCTATTACTTAGAGAAAGTAAGCTTGATTTGCACGTTTTTACCAAAATTAAAGTGCACGAGAGTGCTAACAATAATTAGCCCTCACGTCTTCCGCAGCTTTTTCAGCACCAGCACTGACTTTACTGTCTGTAGGCCATGGGTAGATAGGTATGTATAATATGTAGGAGGCAGAGGTAGGAGCATTATGTATGCGGCAGTTACCAGTTACCATGTACCACGTACCAGTCCAAGTGTTGCTGCGGGCCTTATAATTTGTCTACCTGACCGAGGAATCTACCAACCTCATCGGCCATCCAGACTCGGGCCATTTGTGGCTTACTCTGTTATTTCGTCTTACTTTGCTTAACCACTTACGGGGAGAATAAACACCGGCCGAGAGGTCGGCGGAGATCGAAACGAGAATGATTGCCTCGTTAGAAATATATCGAGCCTCAGACTCAGACAATCCCAACACAACTGAACTTACAACTTACAACAGCCAATGATCGAAAAATTAAAGAGGACAAATTCTAGAACCACGAAAAATTAATCAATATTCCTTGGAACAGTGGACCTCACGTCTAAAAAAATGTTTATTGTATTTTTCTTTTATTAAATTAATAAATAAATAAAATCACCCGCATAAAACAAAGTGTGTTTTTACTATAATACCTACATGTAGCAGCCAATTTCAAATATATTAAAAAATTGACTTAGATTTAAACCTTCTCCCTAGGGACTTAGGCGGACTGCTGTGAACTTTTAAAATCTCTTAAAAAATGGTTTGACTCAGGACTGAACCTTTCTCCCGATGAATTATTTGGTATATTAACTGCTGTTAAAAACTAAATTTTTCAATATGATGTCACTTATTTTGAGAAAAATGCGCATACGTATATGTGGGCGCATTGATAGAATGAATTGTCATCAACACTCGATCGGATGTCGGTTAGGTTAATTTCCACTTCCAAGATTTGAATTAATTCATTCATGAAAACGAAATCGATATTCAAGTAGATGTATTTAAAAACAAAGTAAGTAGATACTTAAATACGTATCAACACCTAATAATCCATATTTTAAGTACCTAACATTTTTTTCAAATAAGGAATTATATAATTATTAAATGAAAAAAAAACACACTTTGTAAAATAAATACAATAATAAAATAAATATAATTTGTCATAAGAACAGCCACTATCTTAACGTCAATTATTTTTTTAAACTTTCTATTGGTTGGTTATCATTATAAAGAAAAAAAATGCGAATAATAAAGTCTATATAAAAACGACAATTTCACATGTGAAAAAAATTAGACGCGATAGAAGTTTAACTAGAAAGTCGCTAGATGTCGCTTTCTATTGCCTGTTTATTTTAAAGTGGTTTGAAGATTGGATATTGATTTACAAAAACTAAAATTATTTATTTTTTGGATTTCGTAGGATTTGAACCTCCATCCGCTGTATTTCTCTGGCCGCTGAGATTTGCGGCGCACTATACCAGCGAATTTACGCATTATATTCCGACGACCCGTAAAAAAACAAAGCGGCCAATGAGCCTTTTTATATCTCAACCAATAGGTTACGCCCTGAGCGCAGTTTGATGCTTCGCAGGTGCCGTAGTGCGTCATTTCCGTTTCATCCAAATTTAAAATCACTCTAACGGGGCTAAGGAAGTTTCAATTTTAAAAAAAATACTGAACAATTAATGAATCTGAACTGTAAACGGAATGAATAAACAATTTTACAGACAGACGGAATGCAAAAATGTCGAGTAAGACAGGACTTTGCTACATCTCTTACTATTCATGAGTCACAAATATAGGTGCTGGCGATTAACAGAAAGGATTTAAGAATGAAATTATCCAGATAAAGTTTCAATTTCTTATGAATTTAATTATTTAATTAACGGCACTGCTGAAAAAGAGGCGTTGCTGAAAACAAGCAGCATTCCAGGAGAAATCCTAAATCTACAGCTGAGCAGTGATCGTTTTGTCAATAGAATCAATAATAACTAAACAAAAAAACGTATAAATTTGTAAAAATCTATTTATGAATAAATATTATTAACGTAAGTATAAATTTCTTCAGCCCCATTATTAAATTAATTGAATAATGTCAGGGGTCTCGAATATATAGATGAGTGCTCTGTTTAAATTATGATTACCTACTGTTTTAATCGTATAAAAACTGAATACAGAAACTGAACGCTGAAGCGAAAAGTTTCCTTTAGTACGAACTAACCCCTAATTCATAAAGTGTTCTATTTTTTCCCTTTGATGATGTTTCTACTAAAATGAGCATATTAATTTTTACATGTTTTCTTAAAAACACGATATATTTATATAACCTGCAATCTTTAAAATGCATCATACTTTCTACGAGATCTGAGAGGCCACTAAAGGTAACAGATTTATTTACCGTCAATTTATTTCTTTAAATATTTTGAAAATTCACAAAGTGTAATCCAATAACAGTAGTATGAGTAGTGTTTCAGTTGTCAAATTTAACACCTCTACGCCTTAATACCTATAGTTGTAAGGCTAAATCAGTTTAAATTAGGTACTTTTATTATAGGGGTTTGTTTTGAAGCAATTTTTCAGCAATTGTCACTCTTTCTCGGAGTAATTGGCTTATCTTAGGCGACATTATAAAACTATCTATCTATTCTATCTCTCAAACATTATAAAACTGAAAACTCACCTTTTGAGACAGCCGTATGCAAGTCAAAAACCTTTCATCTTCTCCCTTTATCCTGCGACATTGTTAGTATCTAACGGGGTATTTCCATAAACAAGGGATTCTGTTGAAAATGTACGGAATATTTAAAGATAATTTTTCTGATTTTAATCATCCTACTAAAAATGTTTGTATTTTATGTTTTCATTCAATATTATTGATTTTAAAAACTATCTAAAACTGACAAAATCAAAACAGCCCGTGGTTGGAAAATCGGATTGTGACGTCATAAGCGTCGCTCAGCTGGGGCAGTAAAAATAAACATTATCAGTTAGCGTCCACGCTCATGACGTCACACGAAGCCATGTCCCAAAATATCGTTTTAGAGGTAATTAAAAAATGAGAAACTTTGACTTGCTGTAGAAAATTTATTCATCAACACAAAAATAAAATAAAAATGCTATAACCATCGTAATTTTTTTGCTTAATTTTATTAAGCAACAAAAAACGTGGAAATACATGTGTAAAATGTAAAAAATTCTCATTTGTAAGCCTTTTCATAAATATTCTTCAGCCCTAAAGAGTCCTAAATTTTCCAGTCTATAAATATCAACTCTAATTATGCCACTAATCTTCTAAATAATGAAATATTAACATTGATGTGGGTAGCAAATGTACTCGTAAAATCATCCAATGTCCAGTGTTTTAAATAATGTCTTCCGCGTGCAATGCTGTATTTTCTCTAAGTATAAACTTTCTAATTAAAGTTTGTTTATCGGAAGTGACCAGCCAGGTAAGTATATTTTCTGTATCTACTTGCAAATATAAAATTAAAAGAGCCTAAGAATTCGTAATAAATTGCACAGCGCCCTTGAGGTGATTTTTCACAAAAACGGCGCTCAGTTATCCATTCTGTTATGGTTATTATCTTCGATCAATGATATCATACGTCAATGGTTATTATATAGTAATTTATTTTTACTTTTTCGGCGATCTTACTTTAACAAACTCTCCAGCTATATAGTCCGCTGTTAAAAGTTTGTTGTAAGAATGCGCCAGCGGATGGGAGTCTTTGACGCCACTTGAGATATTTGTGACGTTTATGACAGTACAATTATGTCAGCGGCAGAAGTCTATTAGGCGGTTATGGTAAACACCATAAAATCCTAAATACACATCAACTTTTAAAAGCACTGTGTGATAAAATGGAATTATGGAACTAATTTTAGTAGCGGGATTCGAAAATCTGGTAGCGTGATTAAAAACGACGTTAATCCTTTGATTCTAAAAGTTATATTCGGCAGTATAAGAAAACGGTATTAATGATAGGTATTATAGCGTTTTTACAACATGATATTAAATTAATTCGTTTGTGTTTGTTTTAAACTTAAGTTTGTCTAAGTCTGAATAATCGCTCCCATTTTTTTTTATTTATTTATCTATAAAATGTAAATTAACATTGGGTTTTTTATGCCTGTCTTACCAGGATATATCTGTGTCGAGATAGGCGTACAACATTGCAACAAATCCGTAGTATCGCCCTGATGAAAGACCAGCATTGAATTGCGTATGGCTTTAGCCATATGTAGAGACAGTGGATGAATAGACAGGTATTTCCTAACCTCCCTTTTCACCGATTCCTACCCGTTCCCAACATCCCTTAAAGCTCACAAAATACACCAATTGGGGACACCATAGTCCAATTGGCTCCTGTCAGTTGGAATTCTTGTACACATGAAACATAGGTCTCTGATCGGCCTCTGTGTTTCCTCCTTCCTGCAACATGGGTCTCTTTAAGACCAATGTTCATTCCTTCCCCTACTCAAAAATACCCTATACACAGCATCTCAAATGACATAAATATGAAGTTATTTTCCTCAGAGTCTCTGTGTGGAATTATTGTAAAAAATGGTAATATTTTTATGAGTAAATAATGATATCTTAAAAATATATTGTAGGTTATACGTACAACTATCTGGTTTTGATTACAAAACTGGAAAATGACATGACATGTGGCATTCTCTTTGGATAAGCTCTGTGGCTCTAAGACACGGCACGTGTTGTTCTGTGACAGATTATCATAGGCACAAAATATACATTAATCACCAAAATTTGTTCTTTCTACCTTGCATAACCTTAGAAAAAGTTTATACAGTGTGGCCACTTTACTTGCAAACGACCATAGATTTAGCGTTTTTACATTATTTTGACATTTTTTCGAAATATAACTACTTACCTGTATTTTTTTTTTAAGAAATTTAATTAAAATTAAATATGATAATGTTATTATCGAGTTCTGCAAGTATTTTAGGGTGTTTTTTAGTTACGGCTGTTTCGACTTGTAAGGTCATTTTCAAACTGTGGTGAAGCCACGTACGGACGACTTATTTATAATATTTTAAATGTCAATTTATGAAGGTGTCTAAATTGATTTATTACCGGTAAATCCAATTTGCAGAGACACTAATTGAGATGTGGGATTCCTAATATTTCCCTTGCACTAAGTGTAAGGGTTTTCTTAATTGATTTAGAATGATGTTTTTTCCATGACTCATTGAAGTGCATTATATTGTTTAGGTTTGGTAAAAATGCTAAGTGGTGGAGAATAAATAATTTTCCTTACTTTATTAATTAGCATTATGATGGGGTCATTCGTTCATTTATTGATTTCTAATTATTCAAGCAAATTTAATCTAAGACCCTTTCGTTCTATATGTAATGGTTGGTTGTTTTTAAGTGGAACGTGATTATTCACTATGAGATGTTCCGCGAATTTTGAAGAGGTGTTTTTATTTTTATAACATCGTAAATGTTCTTTGAATCTATTTGAGAATGCCCTACCCATTTGTCCGATGTAAGTAGCATTACAGTCGGTGTGGTCATATTTTAATTCATATATGCCACCGTTATTGAGTTTAGAATTTCTACTTTTTGAGTTTTTAAGGCTTGTTCCCATATTTTTATTGGTTCTAAATCGGTGTCCTTTTTGTGCGGTGCTTCGTAGCCTATCGGCCTGCTCTTTGTGCGGTGCTTCGTACAATAAAATGTCAAACAATTTTTCAACTTGCTATAAATAAACCCAACAATTATAATTATCCTACTCCTGATCCTGGTGCTCGCCTCATTATCTGAATTTTGTTGTTCGTCTCATTCTTCTGAAGGTTTCTACCGCGTGTGACTTGCACTCGGAATTTTTGACTATTAGGTAGGAATCTAATCATTTTTAGTACAACGCCAACGGTAGGGTTTTACATATTATAAATAAAATATATTTATTTGTACCCAGAGGCGGGTCTGGGTACCACCGCCCATGTAACCATTTATTGGATAACTAACACATCTGTCATAGGTCACTCGAAGTGCTACGTTTGGTGACAGGGGTGCCCGTGTTCATGGAGGTGAGGTTTGTTCAGATCTTGGCGGTGGATGCTTCTGCCCACCAACTGCGTTGAGAGAGTGGGAGAGACTGGTTCAGAGTTCATAGAGACTTATCGACCTTTCCGGCAGGACTTTCTCGGAACATCACCGCACTGGAAGGGATAGATTTGCACAGCACTGGGAGGGATAGATTCATACATCCGTCACACCTTAACACCCCCAGATTCCTACCCACCCCTTATACCGTTTTCCTTCCCAGAAATTCCTCTCTCTCCCTTTCGAAAACCCTCCAAACAGCACCCCCAAAGATGACACACACCATACATATGAAGGAAATTATTTTTCTCAGGCTCTCCTACGTAGAGCTTAAGTAAAAAAAAGTTTAACTAATTTATTTATTTTTGAATGCTGAATATTACATTTAGCGTGTTTATCTGAAATTACCTGCCCGGAAAGTGTATGTTTTCTGTGTCTGTTTATAAATGTTTAGATAGAGTCAAGGAAGTCATATTAATTTATAGAGCGCCCTTCAGGTAATTTTTCATTTAAGGCAGAAAAACAGACTCTAGGAACTACCTAAAGTCTAGCCTAGTATGGACGTCTGTCAATAATAGTCTAGATTCATATTATAAATTTTCACGATAAGTCAATAAATCAACTAGTAATCATTAGAACCTTTTACTTATTTGTAAGATACCCAACACATCTCAAGTTGTCTAACTATTGGTAGTTAAGAGACAACAGTATTATATTAAGAAAATTCTTCAATAAATATAGCATACTTGCATGGAGTAGTATATCTTCTTTAAAACTAGCGAACGTATTTAATTCGATGTTTGATGCTCATTATAAATACCTTAAAGGCCAATCATGCGTTTTCTGTACCAATGGTGTTAACCCCCTTCTTTTATAGGTGTGCTCACGTGCTCGGGCATGTATTACGTACGTTACAAAGTTTAAAGATGGCTGTACACAACACACATGTATCTGTTACGTAGCGATAAGACCCTGCATTCACAAATTAGTTTTAATGACAGTCCTTATTATGCACGGATTAGCACTAACTGCGCAGGCAATTTATGATATTTACTCATGTTTATCGAACACCGTGTACGGCGGCCGTTAATCCTCTAGTCCTCCAGTTTGTCACAACCCTTTGGCAATAATCCTTATCTCTGAAAAAAGGATCAGATCGTTAATGCAAACCCTTTACGCTGCAATCCTCGCATGAATGGGTTCTATTTCGGAACCCCCGGTGGAAGACAGGCTTAAAGCACAAAGGGCCCAGGTAAGTTAGGGGTAAGAATAAAACATCCCTTCCAACAGGCACAATATGCTTATGCCTTGTACAACATCGTATTCTCAAACGTTACATCTGATATAGGCAGGACATGGGACATGGGTACTAAATGCTCTAACTCAAGTTATTAGACCTCGACGAAAAGGGATGACGTGGGGGGAAGGAATCAGATTTAAATCCTTAAACAATGGCAACGAAAATGAAAAGCGGCAGCTTTTTGATCTGAATTTCAAAGAGATTCATTAAATAATAATAATCATCAATAAATCCTTCATATAACTAAACAACCAGACATGTTAATATCAATACGTCATAAAACCAACTTCACTCTGAAAACACCCGATTTCCAGAAGCAAAAGCTCAAGGATTCCTTTCCTGTTGTTCTACATGTACATATAATATTATTTTACAAAATTGTCTTCTTTTAATTAATACATTACATAAATTATACTATTTTAGCGTTCTTGTTTTGGTGCTGGTATTGTTACTTGGACTTGAATTAATTATTCGCTGGCAATATTTGAATAGCGGAACGATAAGCTATTCCAAGAAAAGTAAATATTTTGACATCCATTAAACCACATTACGCATAATATTACTTCAAAGGCGCTACCAAAGAAAGAAATTATTAACTGGCGCGACGTCTACCAGTTCAGATCTTACTGTTACGTAAAGATTGTAAAGGACGACGAAAATGCCCAGAATCGTTATAAACTTCATGCAAACACTGTCAATATCGTAAACTAAGTAAGGTTAGATTTGTAGTTTCGGTTAGTTTAATTAGTATCGTTGTGTTTGCTGCCTGTTGATTGACTTCGAAACTCATCTTCACCGATCATCTGTGGTACAACGACGTATAAAGCAAGTCATGGGCTTGGAATACGTAGGTCGTACTTACATAAAATGGGTAAATCGTGTTTTTATTTATTTTACCTTTGGCAAAATACCCCTCGTGGAAAAGATAAAAAAGACGATATAATAAAATTTATTTAATTTAAATTTCTTTCGGTAATTACAACATGTAAGAAGAATAAAGCCGCTCAAGTCTTTTAAAAGGGTCGTTATTAAATAGTATGGAAAATTTAATAGTGAAACCCTCGTTTTTTGATTCCATGACAACTCAACAAGGTGGCATTTGATCACCCCTTTGAAAAGTCACTAAAAGTGGTGATTTTTTTTAATAAATAGCATAATCCAACCTAACCTAACAAAACCTATTTAATCAAGTTTTTTTCACGACTTTCCAAGGGGGTGATGAAGTTGCTCAATGTTGAGTTGTTCCGTTGTTCGGTCACCTGGTTTTTCACTCTCAAACATCAATGTTTGAGTCCATATGAAAAATATCACATTCATCTAAAATCAATTTATTAGAACAAGAATATTATTAGTACATTAATTCCAACGGCTTTAGTCGATAGTGAGCAAGCCATGTAATGTTTATAAAATGTTATCCGCAAGAAGATATTTAAAAAATATATGCTTATAAAAGTTATTTTCTTACATTCTTCAAATTCTACGAACCACTTAATGATAACATAAAATAATATTACAAAAGAAGTAGCAAAATCAACGTCTACGGAAGGTAGGTACTTAAATAAAGTAAAACCACCTAATCGCCGTTAGATATAACGATTCACCAACTAATAATATCCAGAAGGAGACCTGTATGGTCGGAAATGAATTATATTTATTGTAGTAGTCATGAAAAATAAAGACAAATTTTCTTGCTTCGATTCCAACGAAATTACGTAATTCAGGCAATTATTGTCTTTATTATAACGAAACGAACCAAAAATATTCCCTAACTAGGTATTCGCCGCTGGCTGGTTAAAAATAGACTCGGCATTGAATTCTTTGATGACGAGCGAAAATAATGAACTCACATTTTTAATAAATTGCCTGAATTCAGTCTTATAATGTTGTAATAGCGAACTTGCTAATAAGAATTTTTTTTTTAAAACCTTGGGATGAGCAGATAGGCAATCGCAATTTTACAAGGTAATTTACATTCTTGAACTTCGTGATTTAATTACTTTCATAACAATTTTTAGTTCTGATTAAATCGAATGCTACGGAGGCACTGATGTACGGAATTGTCCGGTCACCGATTACAATCTATATTTTTTCTGAATATTATTGTCATGAACGACTTTTATTGATGTTTTGTTTAATGTTATTAAACAAAACAAAACATTTAATATTATTAAATAAAACATTCCATCATTCTATACATATACAATGATGGAATCTATAATTTGTTGTATTTTTGATATAATTTAAAAAATTGTAGAAAATGATAATATGATTTCAACTGTTGAATTGTTAATTTCCCAAAGATTAAAAAATAAATAAAAATAATTAACTAGTAATGCATTAAAAACTATCATTAGTACCGTTGCATTGTATCATTTAGGTATGCGTTGAATTTTCCACGGTGAAATGTGTTGAATGTTCCCGGCGGTGAATTTCACCTGGGCCCGGGTTCATGGGGTGTGGTTTGTCCTTGTCTTGGCGGCGGATGCGTCTGCTCACCAGCTGCATGGTAGGGATTGGGAGAGACTGGTTGAAGGAGACATTTTGACCTCTCCAGCAGAACGTCGCGTCGCCTTGCTCCAACTTGCAGTTGGAGGGGGGGATTCATACGTCCGTCACTCCTGGACACAACGATCCCCAGAATCCTACTCACCGCTCATACCTGTTTCCTTCCCAGAACTTCATCTCCTTCCTTTCCTAAAATGAGCCTCCACACAGCATCCCCAAAGATCACCTAGGCCCTTAGGGGAATTATCTTCCTCAGGGTCTGTGTGGAGCTAACGTAAAAAAGTACACCAATTTTAAACAATAGTTTGTATAAGACTTTTCGACTCCCAGACTCCATAAAGGTCAATGAAATTACTTGTGTCTTCTTCAGGGAAGAATTTTGAAATACAAAATATTTCTTCAGTCGTTCAAACCAACATTCATTCGACATGAAAAAGTAATCTACTACATACACTATATAAAGAGGTAATATTTGTTTGTTTCTTTGTGTGTTTGTTTGCATCGAATAGGCTCCGAAACTACTGAACCGATTTGAAAAATTCTTTCGCTGTTGGGAAGCTACACTATCCCTGGGTGACATAAGCTATATTATATTTTTAAAAAAATAGGCATCTTTACTAAAACTTCAATAATGTAACCCAGGGTGTAAAAAAATTACCTAAAATATTCTTTAAATCGTGTGCGCTGCGAAAAGTATTGATGATAGAATAAAATAATGTACTAAGACTTTATAGAACACATCATTATTTACAAAAAAGGTCGCGACAGCATTTGTCTAACTATTATGGTTATGCCACAATAAGTATTCTTTTATTTTTAAAAATTAATTTAAATGTCGCTGCTTCAAAAGGCTCTTTATTTGTATCTTGGTTTTAATCCTTATCAAAATAAATTACTTCATATTCAAGACAGCTTCAATACCTTTATTTAACTTTTTGAATTTTTCAATTCGGATATTTAATTAGAAAGATATCATGAGTTTAGAATTGTTAGTATTAGAAAAAAGTTTCGGCTACGGGCCGGGCGGGAGAGGAGTCAAGAAATGCAGTGCCAGGGGGATTGGCGGGACGGGGGAGCGGGAGAGCGGTGGTGGGGAAGGTGAAAGTGGAACGCTGGAGGGGAACGCACGGGAAAGGACATGTAAGGAGTAACATTTTATTTATTTGAATATGGCATATATTATATAAGAAAGTCCAAAAAAACGTGCAGTTCGCAAAAATTCAGAAACGAGTCCCGGTCCGATCATAGGAGTTATATGGTGTGGTAGATCTCTATGCCCACTAGGGAATAAGGGTATCCGTTTTTACCTAAAGGGCGTGCTTTTAAAGATATAAGGGCTGAAAGTTTCGCCCTCTTGAAATTTCTAGAACAGTCTTCCGGAAAGTTCTAAAAGGTTCCATAGAGATGTAGGAAGTTGTGGAAGGAGTAGCGGAGTATGTCGTGGAATTATCAGGAATAGGGAATCGGGAACATCATTGTGCAACATTCTAGAACACTATCTTATTGTCCTGAGCGAAGCCGGGTAACCCAGCTAGTATTTTCATAAATTTAAAAATGTAATATGAGCAAACAACAACAGCAATACAATTCTCAAAATAAAAATGAAAAAGACATCAAATGGACTATTGAGAGGAAGTTAATTAGAATTCAATTATGATGTCTTCCCGTTTTCGAAAATCCCCACATCAAAATTGATTGTACTTTGGATAATGTAAACTCTCATACAGAAGAGTGTTTTTATCCAAAACTTTCGACGAATTCTATTTTTAATTTGTTTTCTTCCTCGTTTCGTTTCGTTTCCACTGATTCTTTCTTTCCCGTTCTTCCGAAGTGCTCGGCAATGATAATAATAAAATTTAATTGATTTCCTTAGCGTATTTTAATAAATAATGTATGCAATATTTTTAAATGAACAGTAACAGAAACATAATTATTGAGAGTTGATGAGGTTTTAAAGTGGATTAACTGTAAGTTTTAAATAAAAGGCAGTAGAAATTCTGCAATGAATATTTTTGGTTTAACAGTAAATTTACGGCCTTCTCTAGCAAATCGACTTATTTATACAACATTATATCAAATTATTAAATCTAAAATAATAATAATTGGCTGATTTATGAAGCGCCGTTTTCGTGATAAATCACCTCAAGGGCGCTAACCAACGAGCACAGGTGCCATGAGGGAATGCTGTTATTGATCTACCGGTATTATAATGGAAGATGCTCCGAGAAGCTAGCGTTATTGATCGCTTCCGGAAACAGGCCTTCTAACGCTAGTCATTTCTACGACTCGTTCTTGAGTTCAACAGCTCGGCTGTGCAGCTGTTTGTCGGCCTCCGTTTTCCTCCCTCCGACAACATGAGTCTCTTCAGGACCCATGTTCACACCTTCCACTCCTCAAAAAATACTTCACACAGCATCTCTAAAGATATTTCATAATTTTCAAATTATTTTCCTCCGGGCGTCCTATGTGAATGAAAGGAAGGAGAGGAAGTTCTGGAAAAGAAAACGATATGATGGGTGGGTAGGAATCTGGGGATCGGTGTATCAATGTTTGAATCCATCACTCCCACTGCGGTGCAGGCGATGGGTTTAGAAAGTCCAACTGTAGAGTTAAAGGGTCTCCAACCAGACTCTCCCGATCAAGGCCGCCACGCATTAGGTTGGCAAACGCTTCTGCCGCCAAGACCTAGACACAAACCTCACCCCATGAATTCGGGCAGCCCTGCTAAGTCACCAAACTTAGCGAACCACTTGGGGTGACCCACGGCATAGACGTTGATTATCCAATAAATGGTGACCGAGGCGGCCATTTCCGCCTCCTAAAGTACATTGCTCTGAAGAATTCAGGGTTATATTTGAAAATAATCTACACTAAACTGTAGTTAGTTGTGGATTCAAATAAAATGAAATATTTACTTAGGGAAGTAAAATGACATGCAAAGCTCAACGTTTATCAACTTAATGTTTCCTTGTTCGTACAGGAAACATTAGTTTAGAAACAAAAAATAACTAATTCCATCCATAGCGTTATCTTTCTAACAAGTATTCAGTTAGTTTGAGGTGTTTTTATGGTATTTCAGTTACGCCCTGCCCAGTAATTTACAAAACGCACAATACTTAATCATTTAAGTTACTGGCTCCATGATACGTGATGGGGTGATGTGTCTATTTAGCCATTTATAACCGTCCACAAAGCACTGGATAATGAGCTCAGTAGGCAGCGGTAGTGCAATACGCCCAAAAGAAGTGGGCTGCGTGCCCCGAAACATTAATATTCCACATTAACATTATTCAGATGTTATTCCACCCTCTCGTTGCAAACAGCAGATAAAACAACCTATTTTAATTTGCATTCGTGAGACATTATTATTTATATATCCAAGTCGTAAAAAAGTTATAATATTCAAGTCAAAAGTTTTTGGATACACGCTTCTACTTTTTTTCATACAAAACTTAATTTTCAATTTGAGGCCAAAAAACCCGACCAAACTAAATAATATTTTTTTTAATCAAAAGTTATATTAAATGGTAATGCGCGTTTTCATCCCACGACAAAATATCCCCGACAAAATATCCTCCAACAAAATATCTACTAAAACTTAACGTAACCTAACTTTACAGGATGTCTGTATAACTTTTTTCCCATTTTACTATTTTGAACAATAAATAATTTATTGTCTTTATAGGATGTCTGTATTATTTTGGTCCGATTTTTTTTAGGTTAGGTTACGTTTGATTTTAGTAGATATTTTGTTGGGTGATGTTTTGTCCGTGGGATATTTTGTCGGGGATATTTTGTAGCGCATAATCTAGAACAGATACGTACTATTTTATTTATTTTTGTTTTAATTTGTGACATATGGGTAATTAAAGAATTCAGCTTTTCATGATTTTGGAGCCAACTTTAGATTTTTTTTGTGGGTTAATTATAATTATTAAAAAATACTTCTTTTCTTTATCTACTGTGCTATATTGAAAAAAAAATTAAACATCGTAAAGAAGGCGTTTTTTGGGTAGTGACTTTAATTTATACACGACAGATTTGTGTTCCGACGAAAATAGGTTATTTATAATTAACATTTACGGCCATTAAAAAGCTATTTAATTTATTTTTTAAACTTACGTTTCATCATTTTTGTATGATAAATATATTTAAATCATTTTGTTAAATATTTATCATATATTCACAAATAATTGCCCAAATTGCCTCTTAAGTCATGAAAATTTTAAATCTGCGACACATTTAGGTTCCAACGTGTATCTGTTTAAATCTCCAACGCTTGTAATTCGAATTTTATGCCCATCGAAACGCTTTATCTATTTTATTGTTTTTATTTTATATTTCTCATTTTCAATAGAGCAAAAATTTTTGTTTTAAATAATTTGTCTCTAAAATCAAGAAATATTGAATTCTTTAAATTAAAGAATTTAATTTTATAATTTAAGACTCAAATAAATAAAGAAGCATAAATTCGTACTAAATATTTGATTTAACTTTTGATTACAATTTTTTTTTCAGTTTTGTTGGGTGTCTCAAATCCTAAATTAAGATTTGTATGAAACGGGTCTTGCAGCCGATATCAAAGATATTTTATTTATATGTTAGCACTGAGAATATACCTATGAAATTAATTCAAATATGTCGACAAAAGCAAACGTGTTATAAAAAGGTAAGTTTTTGAAAAAAAAGTTAAAGTATAGTAGCCATAAAAAATATGCCTACTTACATATAGTATCTATAACTAATTGTATGATCCGTGTAATTATTTTTAGCTCTGAGTGAAAAATGTCGATGTCTAAAATTGAATTTAGTTTAGATTAATATTATTATGAAATTTGGTTCAAAACGAATCCCTAATAATAATACTGATTTTAAAGTATATGTTTAATTTGTATAGCGCCCTTGAGGTGATTTTTAAATTAGCCAAATATTATTATTATTTAGATACTTAATTTCAATTGAAATAGGCCAGTTTAAGTTTTTCACATAATAAAGGTTCCAGCTAATTCATAGAACAACGATCATTAAGTACATCTAACCGCAAGATAAAAGGAGTAGCTTAAATTCAATTTGGAAGTTGCTGACCTTTGAAAAAAAAGAGATAAATAAAGACCCATCCAAAACACCCCAAACCACACCTGTGGTTTAATATTTCTTAGCTTATTTTCCCACATTTTTTAAGGACTTATACGTTATCTTTAGAAACCCAACGCAGAAACGCAAGACGTGGTGTCCTTTATATAACTTCTTCTGTCTACACAACATAAGGATAATGCTGAAAAATCACAAGTAAGGGTGAGGCTGCGGGGATCATAAAAGCAAAAGGTCACTTAAACCTAGAAGGCTAGAACGTAATAATATATTGTCGCCATCCATCACCCGACTATCTTCATACTTGGTCGGGTGCAGCGGTTCTAATTCCTCCACGGTTTCCTGCTGCCCGGGCAATGGTCCTAGATTGCACGCCTCGCTTGATTGATTGTTATTTCCATAAAAGCTCTTCCACGGTTTACGATAAAAAATAACCCAGAAAAGAAAGTAATTAGACTTTAAGTGAAACCGTTCTCAATAAGATGGAGGCACCTAAGTGACTATTATAAAGCTACTCACGGCCCTCTGTCTATCAGATGTTTCCGTAATTTCATAAATAATTGAGCACGTTTCGTGTACTTTTTTTAAATTCTCGTAAAAAATAAGTAAATATGCATAAATATTCTTTAATTATTTTTAAGTAGCTCTCAGTTTCATATTTTTATTTACGTAGTATACAAAATAAATCAAATATTACGTAGCCATGGTTAGTTCTTTTTGTACAAATTCTTATAAGTTTATCAAATTTACTTTAATCACAGAAAACATCTCGAAGGATATAAAAATATTTCCTGGAGTTTTGATTTGCTGAAAGAACATTAAGTGTAGTAATATGATACGATGATTCCACTAAAAACCAGTTCACCTTAAAGTAGCTGAAAGTAAGCCTAGACGTGACGTGAGGGAATGCATAATTATATTTATTTGATACGTTTGTTAGGAGTGTCTACAAAATTGTCTCAAAATGGGGCATTAGTTTGTGGGAACATTAAAAAGTCAAGGAAAAATATGCCCTTTTTTCCGTCTTTTTCGGATGCACCGTATTCCATTACTTAGACCTGGCCGTAGACGTAGGCAAGCCACTTACCTCCGAGATGAGCACGATAACCGGTCTGCCCCGTTCTTCTTCCTAGAGATGTGATTAGATAGATGGGCTGGCTGGTACTTCTGCCTTTACCTCTCGACTTGTTATACCCTCCTGGTGCCTGGTGCTGGCTGCTCGCCGCTCACTGCCCGACACCGCCTATTTTGCCTCCGTTAAATGGATGAGATTTATAGTAGATGCGGTTAACAGTCACGCCACGAATGTGTGAGGGTTTCACATTATCTAACCGCGGGTTTTTGATTTAAATTTTACAGTAATCGATTTACAAAAAATAGTCTAGTTCCTCTGATGAGATTCGATTCTGATATTATTAACTGCATAGTGATTGGTTACCATCATTTGAATAAATAGTTGATGACGGCTTGAAGCACGCTTTGAACGAAATATTAATATTAGAATGTTTTTAATGCGTCCAGATACATCATACTAAGGATACTAAGATTAATTAATTAATTGCCATAAGAAAATTAATTTAATTATAATTATGGTAACTCTAACCAAAACGAATTATAAATCAATTTTTAGAAATAAAAAATAATAAAATGCAAAATTTATTGTATTGTGTAATCAGCGTTTTTTTAAAACAGAAAACACGTCTGAAATTTGACTCCAAATGAAGGTAGTTTGATCTTATCAGATTCAAGTTAATCTGCAATAATTTTAAAAAAAATAGCTCGTTCCTATTTTGCTATAAATTTGTGATCAACATTTTTTATCAAACAACTGCTATAAACTACAAAATCTTCCCAAGGATCTTGATGTCAATTAATTACAGCAAAACAACTATGACAAGCATAACCTAAGACAGATTTCCATGACAGAATAATGTGAGTTTAATTATCACACAACTTACGTAGTTACTACCCGTCTATTAATAATACGGTATACATGTATGCATCGTACATGTAAAACTAGACACGAACTATGTACGTAGGACCTGCTTTTATTATGTTTGGCTCGAAATAGTGGTATTCGTCGGTTTGACAATGGGGTAGGCGTCCTATCGGGGAATTTTGTAGTTTCAAACAACAACTCAAACTCAAAACCTTCCTAAATGAAAACTGTCATTATTTAGACATTAGTAAGAATTTGTTTTAAATTCCAGCGAATCTCCAGGAAGAACAAGGAAGCGACCATATTCGGGATATCGTCATTATATAGTCGTCAGAAATAATGGACCATCAATTGTTTAGCAGTTTAAAATATATCAATTCTTATGTTGTTTGTTGTATCCTCATATTATTTTAATGGTCCTGATTAACAACCTCCAAAGGATGTGCATAATGAAAAGGTAGAAATTTTTGTTAAATTGTTTTTAAATGAACTCAAATACATATGTTTGGATGAGTAAATAACATCTTGGTAATGATGTTTTATTTAAATTTCATACTTTACTTTTAACGAGTTAAGTCACTGAATGTCATAACTCTTTCGATTTAACTAATTTGAAAGTGTGTTCATTTAATAATACCTGTGTTAATTTCAATTCTATTACAATGGAATTCCACCACGAATTAACAGTGCAAAAACTAGACTCATTAATACCTGTGTTTATTATTTTCATACACTTCACAAATGATGTAATTTACTAGTAATATATTTATCCTCGTAACATTAAATAAGTTAAAATTATTTTTAGTAGGTAGATAGTTAGGTACACATTATAATTGTATTTATTTTAAAGTAGAAAAGTTTATATAATTTAGTTTAATGGATGTACATTTAGATAACTTAGAAATTATAAAAAGTGTTGATAGCCGTAATTAATACCTACCCATTTTTTTAAATGGTTATCTCTTAAATTTATTTTCATAATAATACTTATATTTATAATAATATTTTTTGTCATTTAGACAACTTGATTACTTTGTGTTAATTTATAAAAAAAAAATTGTAAATGTAATTATTACATATTCTAAGATAACTTTCATATTATATTTTAAACTTTTGTTTTCATAATACCTTTAACTTATTTGTAATGTTTTTGTATAAATGAACTTATTTGTCTATATTTGTTTATATTTTGTTAATTTTAATTATATCCCGACGAAGAATTGGTCCTATTGGTTTTGAAGCATGTTGATAATTTTGTTTAAATATGTGGTATATACAAAGTGTTTTATTTTCATTTAAATATATAATTGAAATATAACAGAAAGTACATGGACATAATGATTTTTTATTTTGGTTAATCGATAAGAGAGTAATGAAAAAATCCCTGTTTTTTTACAGAAATTATACCTTGTTTATCTAAAATAATTTATTTTAATGGAAATTACCCAAAGTTATTGTAGTTTCATTAACATAATTTAATTTAATTTCTCGAAACCGCTGAATGAAATTGTTTTCTTTACATTTTTATTTCCGCTTTTATAGCTAGGTACTTGAAACTTTCCAAAATAATTCGATTTGGCCCTCAACTTTTTCATTTTCCAGCGATAAAATAATTCATTCGAACTTTAATTCGTCCTTGGTTTATTATTTGCCTGTGGTAAAATAATTCATCTAAACGTTGAATCGTCGCTCAATGAAAACACAAACGAATTACAAATTAATTTATTGCTTTATTTGTCCGTTGCCTATATATGAATGGATTAAATACCTCTTATATCTATAATTGAAGTAGATACCTATGAACCTACTTACCTATTCAACAAAGTAAATCATGAATTCTGAGTGTGTATTCTATTGAAAAATTCATCCAACTACGATTGACCTAAAATAGGTAAAAAATATCTGGCATTTAATCCAATTGCTTTCAATTAGATACATTTCGCAAGGGATGAATACATTTTATTTTAGTTTAAACCAGATTAACCCAACAATCCTCTAGTTAATTTAAATTCATTCATCGCTAGATATTCTACAATCCGGACCGAATCCAAAATGGATCCCATTATTTCAAGTGTGCTATACCTATTTTTCCTTTATAAACACTCGCACGTAAACAATTCTGGTCTAATCTCATAATTGTATGTCCAATATCCACAGCAACCTGCGGGTTTTGTTTATTCGCAATAATATAATCGGCTTTTAGCATGATGTTCCCTTTGTTGTTAGCCTTTAATATTAACCCCCGAGCTAAATCACCAGTGGGACATTGTACATATCCAATAAACAACTTCTGACAAAAGTAGCGAGATCATTGTTATCTCGTGCTTTGACCTAATCTGGCTGCCACCCTAATAACCCTACCTCCCCTATAATGATTCAGGTTTGACGGCAGATGGCATTTTGCCCGTAAAAGCAGAGAATTCGCCACGCGTTTGCTTGCATCCATTGTGGCGATTCCGCCGGCTATCTGGGATCTGGTCCAACCAGATATTATCTGAAGTTGAACGCGTCAGATCAGACTACTACCTGAATGAAAGAATATAGCTAAACTACTGATAGTGATAACATTCCAACTGGCATCATTCAACGTAACATTCAACTTGCGGACACAATATTATAAAAGTAATGATTTCTCATGAACGTCAGTATAGGCGACTACAAAATATACTACAACACAGTCGTGATGATCTGTTTTAGATTGCCGCATTAACTTTTATTTGATTTAAATGTTAATCCCTCAATGTTTGGGATCAAACGGCGATGTATCGAATTTATTTATAGCCTGGACATTAAATTTGATGGTAATGACAAACAGTGAATTGTTCTCCGACATGAAAAAAATAAATTGTGTGTTCGATAATGGCTTTCGTTTATTTTGTAATCAAAACTATCTTAGAACCGTATAAACACAATACATTAATAATAACAAATTTGAGCGTTTCTCTTATTATGCCCTAATGAAGTAATTTCAGTGTAGGCAATGCAAATAAATGAAATATTGATTATTTATTCTTAAAATTTCGATTAACAACATAATAGGTTCTATATTAGAAAAATATTTATTACTTAATGAAATAGTTTTAGAAATGAAAATAAAAATGTATTTTAGATATCATTAACATGATAGATTTTATTATTATTTTTATTAAATTATGCAGCATTTATAATACATTTATAGTTCACCAAAGTTTTAGTATTTCCAGCAATGTTCACTTTTGCGTGCTTGCAGTTTATCTGGGTCTTACCTCTTTCATTTTCTTTCTTTTGTTTTCCTCTGCAATGTGTATTCTTTTAAAAGGGAGATTCGAGAAACATTGTGTGTGTTGTTGCATAGAGAAACAGACTGAATGTGGGCTGTGGGGGTGATATACCAGGCAAACAGACAGCAGACAGGGGTAGGGTATTCCAAGCCCACTGCGAATCATCGGTAATCTGGATTATCAGTGAATGGGAGTGTGTGCGACGATGCGTCTGTTGTATCTGTCCCCAAATTTATCTGTCCCAGTGGACTGTTCACTTTTGTTCCCCGTCAATTGATGCACAAACCCACTATATTAACCAGCATTTTAGAAAAGACCCTCCCCATTTTTAACTTATTTCACGTCTCTTTGCCCCGGTCTCAAATTACGTCAATTTCAACAGTCGATGAAATGAACGCCGCACATTTTGTAGATGTAGACAAAGACTTCTCGTTGACATTATTTTGTGGTACAATTTAAAGAAAGGTAACATAATATAAGGTTTCATGCGGTTGTGTGTTCGTGAGAAGGTCGCTTTTTATAAAGTCTTGGCATAACGGCTTCTCGACAGAATTGGTCCCAGACTGTCGCGTCGGTGAAATTAAGACAATATATTATTCGGCCATCTTTCTCTTTTCAGATGTCGTGGATCTTTGTATAATAGATAGAAGTATAGGTAACAATAGAAAATAGAAACTAGATAGGTTGAAATTCGATAAATTCGTTTTTATTCAGAAAACAAAAAAAATATAACAATCAATAACGTTTTAAGTCTACGACTATTTTATATGTTCTTAGCATTTGGTGAGAGTTATTATACAAAATAAATTATTTACAAGAATCTTGATTTATTTACAAAATGATACATAGTTTTTGATTTACAAAATAAAATAGAGTTATATGAATTTAAATCTGGTGTAAGTCCTTTTTAATAATTTTACAAATCAAAGTAAGAAATTAAAACAACTTAATGACTCACAAAATTAAGAAAAATCAAATAATCTCTTTTGAATACAAAAATAATATTGCTTATTAAAAATATCAGTTTATGTACATAAATGTTAAATATCACTTTGTTTAATTTGATTAGTATGTACTTTTTAGTAATTTAAAAAGTTTATTCGAAAAGTCAAATGTGAAACTTAGTCTAAAATAAATATTTATCGTAGGAACTAAAGAAATTTATTATACTTTAATGAAAAGCCAGCATTCATTAATGGTAATTATAAAAATATCGCGTTTGATACAAAAACGATAAATTTGCCTATTCTATAGAGCACTTTGATAAGTCGTACAAATAAATACATTTTTACAAAATTTTGCAATTTGCAAGCACAATCTTCTCACTTGAAAAACGCTTCCACTATCGCCTTCGGGACCTCGTCAACCAATACAAGCTAACCAAACATAGACAATGAGATTCTAAATTAAGCGAAAAGAGTTTTCGTATAGTTAATGGAATTTCGAATATTAAAAAGTCGTAATATTACTCACATTAATAACATATTATTGAAACAGTTCTAGAAGACATACAATGTTCATCCATGGATGTATAAATCATTTCATACATCCTACCCGATACTCAGACATTTTGCAATACAGTGTAGAATAATTAAACATGTATTGGTTCTTACGCTAGATGAGAGGGTTTTGCGATACAATCAAATTTAAAAAATACTAAGGACGGTTTGCGAGGGAATAGAAGCAGATCTGTTGCTGATTGAAATGCGAATTACCTGCGGTGAATCATTCGCTACGCCCACAGAGGTTGCGGCAACCGGCGGGGGTCTCGGGACACGGTGGGGGGGCCCTGGCAGGGCCTGACCCCGGGACCCAGGGCCTGCAGCGGGGCCCCCAGAGAGGGCAGGAAGGGTGGCAGCTTCCCAGGAGGAGGTGGCGGAGCCAAACCCGGACTCCTGGACCGCTCCATCGCACTCGGACTCACTGAGGCATAAATGTTCACAGTAGACCTCTGGTGATGGCAGGATTTCTTAGGATCTGGCATCGAGAACCTCAGCTTCTGCCAGAACTGGCGGTCTCCCCACTCGATGCAAGTATTTGTTTTCAAGTAAAGTCGCAGGTCGGGATCTAGGTCCCGCATCGGAAGCTCTCCCATCAGTATGATTATCAGTCTCCGTCTTCTCTCTTTGAGTACTTCATGCAGCGCAGATTTGAACTCAAACCTGCACCACTCGTTGTGTATAAAGTTTTTGGATAACACTACAATAGTCCTTTTAGAGGATTCCACCGCCTCTATGATGGTGTCAGCTACGTAGGCGGACACGTTGAAGTCTCGATAATGGAGACACAGCCGGTATCCAGGATCTCCTGCCTCCAGCCCTGGAGCCAGCATTTGGTCCACGAAACCCTCATCCTTAACGCTGTAACTGATGTACGCGTCAAAAAGTCTTTCTTTATCTTGTTCTTCTTCGAACGCGGTAGTTTTATAACACATTCTAAGCCCGCATCTGGAGTAAATCCACACTCTCAGTTCGCGGCGGTAATAAAACAGTCCGCACACTAGTCCAACGCTCGCCGCAAAGGCGCACACAGTTATTAACAGAAGGGGCAAATAGTCATTTATCACTTGGCTCTCAACTATTGAGGCGTCTCCTAAAGGGTAGCTAGAGCAGGTTGTTGAATTGAAATCTGCCAGCGGAGGCCCAACAGCGTTTGTAATATTGTTGAAAACACACACTATTTTATTGTAGTCCATTACTTTGCCGACATTTCCCCGGAGCCAGCCACGAAACTTACGGAGGTATTGGCAATCGCACGACCACGGGTTGTCCGCCAGGCCAATTTCAACCAAATAAGGGTTAAACGTGAACTGCCATACCGACAACCCGTATATTCTGTTCCCATCTAAGCGAAGCACTTCTAACTGTTTCAGTCCAATAAACGTACGATTATCGATGTAATGTATCTTATTGCCTTGCAAGTAAAGTTCACGTAAACTTTCTAAGGTTTCTAGTTCGAAACCTAAGAGTTCTTTTATAAAGTTATTTTCTAAATGGAGAACTGTCAATCTTCGCAAGCCACTAAACGTGTGATTATAAACTGCGGCAATGTTAGAATTATTTGCGTACAACACTTTTAGATTTTTTCTACCTATGAATGAATGACTTGAAAGTTCACCAAAATTATTACCATCCAAATACACTTCCGTCGCATCCATAGGAATGCTACTGGGCATTTCGGTATAACCCGCCCCCGAACACTCAACAACATTTGCTGACCATGATTGATCATGATAACACGTACAATTGGTTGGACAGGTCATTTCACAATCACACGCGTCGAAATCACAGCAGTGACATAATGCAAAACAATGAGTTTTGTACGTGCACAAAAAATGGGACGATTCCGCTTCAATCAGGGGTATGTAGGTTCGATCTCTGTTGTAAAGTAATTTACAATAAATGCTTTCTAGATCCATTACTCGGGGATGTTGGCGAAGATGGTCGAGTTTATTTATCCTTTGTAACCACTCCATCGTACAGTCACACTGAAAAGGATTTCCTCCGATGTAAAACTCCGGTAGTGGTTTGTCTGGATCCACTGGCGTCAATCTCAGAGCACTTAGGTCCATGCTCACAATCTGATTTGCATATAAATCGACTCTGGTTAAATTCTTCTTTTTAAGGAAAGTATGTGCTTCCACTTGTGTAATCAAGTTATCATTAAGGAATAGTAATTCGACACTACTAGGAATAGAAATAGCAGTTACCGATGTCATTTTATTAAAACTCGCATCCAAAGTTTGTAGGCGTAGTTCAGCATCTAATCCATAATGATTTCCGAGCTCCAGGATACTATTCTTGTGCAAATCTAGCCATTGCAATCCTTGCGGAATAAGAGCATAATCGAACCATTCTAGTTGATTATCTGATACATTTAGCCACAGAAGTGATGGAATGTGTATAAATAATCCGTGAATACTAGAAAGCATATTAGCATCTAATCGAATCGCTTGTAAATTAGATAAAGATTCGAATGCTCCCGTTTCTATCCTTTGGATTTTATTTCTAGCCAGATTCAATATTTGCAAAGAGGGTAAATCAGAAAAAACATCTTTGCTGATATTTTCCAACTTGTTTCCAATGAGCCTGAGACCGTAAAGGTTGTTCATTCCTCTGAATCCCGGTTCCTCCAGCGAGGATATCTGATTTTCTCCGAGATCTACAGTTCTCAACAGGCGCATGTCTTTGAGAGCTAACGGCACTTTGGTCAAAGCATTGCCGTTCAAATTGAGGTCTTGTAACGACGAGCAGTTCCTAAACGCCTCTGGGTGAATCCCTTCCAACGCGTTATTATCGAGGGATAGTAACGATAAAACATAGAGTCCGTTCAGAGAATAGGCATCCAAATACGTTATTCGATTATATGAGATAATAAGCGTGTGCAAGTTGTTCATAGGGGCGAACGTATCGGCGGCAATTGTATCTAACTGGTTATGCTGGATGTTGAGAATTTGAAGCGTGTACAAATCTTTGAAAATATTGGGCTCCAATTTGGAAAGCCTGTTATTTGACAAATTGAGTAACACCATTCGAATGAGTCCGGTGAAGGTATTCATATTAATCCAAGTACTTGTTAAATGATTTCTGGATAAGTCTAGCGCCAAGAGCTGGTCGAGATTAGCAAACAGTCCCGGAGCGAGGACGCTCACGGAATTATTTTGCAAATAAATTTCTTTGATGGAAGTTGTACAATCTCTGAATAATTCAGGAGGCAGGGCCACAATTTTATTATTAGACAAGTCAATAATTTGCAAATTCTTAAGTCCGCCGAGGGCTTTGTCGGCAACCATAGACACTTCGTTGTCGTGGATATGAAGTTCGCGCAATCTGCGAAGGGCGCTGAAACCGTTGGCCGGCATCAGGACAAAGTGGTTGAAAGACGCATCTAAGACTTGGATATCCAATGAGCATGGAAGGGTAGCAGAAGGTAGTAAAGGAGATGGCGGAGGCCCTCCATCTTCCTGCCCACTGACCAGCGGTTGAGGAGCCGCAGTCTTCTCTCTGAAGCCCAGATCGCTGACGTCCTGCAGGCGATTGAGTGATACGTTCAAGTACATCAGATTCGTCAAAGGACAGAATATGTTTTCTGGGAAAGACCAGATGTTATCGTAGCTGAGGTCCAATCTCTCCAGCTGACGCACAGGAAGGAAGCTATCAGCGGCAAGCTCCAGGCTCATGGCTGCCCAAGCGGTGTTTCTTGTCCTCACAGTAAGGTTTCGGAGGTCTCGAAGCCCAGTCAATACTCCAGAAGGCCATCTTCCCAGCTTGCAATAATCAATGACAAGCTCTCGAAGTTTGACCAAGTGGGCGAAGCTCCTGTCATCCAGGGAGCTCTTGGAGAGGATGACGTCGTTGCACTCTATTCTGAGCGAGGTGGTGTGTTCGGAGGGGATGACGCTGAAGTTGGTGGTGTCGAACTCGCTGTTGATGGTTCGCAGGGTGCAGGTGAGGGCCACCTCGTCGGAGCCACTGGGATCCCGCAGCCACCACTGGCAGTCGTCTGGGGCCTCGTACCGGATGGGCAGCGCTCCCGTGTCCGCCTCGTCAGACCCGAGAGCGGATAGTACCACGGAGAGTACTAGAGCCAGCAGGTTCAACCGGAAACGTCGATCCGCCATATCGAACCAATTGATGATAAGATTATATAATTTATTCACAGATGTAACATGACTCGAAAACTTTGGCCACGTAATGTAATACAATGTTCGCTGCCACTCAAATTAAGCCCGATTGAATGATCAATCATGCTCGATTATTTATAGAACAATTTGTTTAACTTAGTGTCCACAAGGTACTGCCACGAATCGATAATGTTTATCCATCTCTATGGAAACGCTAAACTCGCGGGATGAGCCCCTCTCGATCTTGGGGTTGAAACACAATTCTGTTTCTCGAGGAAACCCTTATAATGTCCGGCTAACTTCTCAGCCCCACAGACATGTCAATACACAGTCTTATTCGATAGAGATAATATAGCACTAAACACGGATTACAAAAATCGCAGCCGAACTGATTTATTATTTAGGATTAAGTTCGAAGTCCCTCAAAAAGTCACGTCCTGACAAAAGGGGTGTGTTTCTTATGAAAGTTTTTTCTATGTTTAATACTTTTCTATGTCGTGAAACACTTAAACAATAAACTTATATTAACACTTGCATTCTGAGTTCTTTCCTAGTTAACACCGACACTTAATGACTCGTTGTAAATATTCATACAAATTAATTTCTACGAACGATAACCGGCGGAAGAAAAGTTTAGTAACGTCCACCCGTCACCGGGACCGATCTTCAACTGACGAAAGACGAAATCCCCTCGTGAACTGGCTAAGGAGGCATCACTGGCGGAGGGGGAAAGCTAGCGACCCGAGTACTTCCGAACACAGCCGAAAGCTCCCGAACATCGACGCATTGTGGTATTCGTAGTAAATACTCGCGAATACCCATACACGCCACACACCACCATGGAAGCAATAAAATAAATCATGATAAATAAAGCCTGAAATGTTCCCCTTGTACCTACCAATATTAGGATTGTTAATAGAAAGACGCTTCTTAAAATATAATAAAAATAACTATGTAGGTATATATATACTAAGAACGATTCTTATGTTCACTGATATCATTATTTAAAGCTTAGAAATAATTAGATAGGTACTTACTAGTTCTGGTACAAATCAAGCAAATTATAATTGGGACTTAGGTATAATATTGTCTATTACATTTTAGTATTTATTAATCGACGTAAGTACACTTTAGGCCCTTAAGGTGATTTTTCACAAGAACGGTGTTTTATAATATATCAATGTCCAAATCATGTTATTATTATAATTATTCCCATTAAATAATAAATTTTATTTTATTTTTTTGACGTGTTATTGTTGTTTTGTCAAGGGTGCGTAGCACATTTAATTAGCTGTTTGTTCATTAGTTATACAGACTTTAATTATATGCACTTTGAAAATAAATGAAAGCACCTACATAAGAAATGACGAAAAACCTACATAATTTTATACAGATAGATATTTTTATTTTTAACTTAAGTAGTAAAAATTAAAATTATAATATTTATTTAAATGAAGACAATATTGGGAATTGGGAGTCCCAGTGGAACCAATATTTTTTCTGATTTTTCTGTCTTCGAATTTTGATTGAGTTTCGCTAATATTGTCTTCATTTTATTATATAGATATTTATTTAGAATTTCAGAAAAATGTTTTTTTCATAGTTTTTCTTTAATAGCAAGACATTGATGATATAATCAGATGATGTTAAAATGCTTTGCACGAAAACGTTTTTTTTTTCATTTATTAGATGACAAAAAATCTGAAAGCAATAAAAAATGCTATTTGGAAAGCGTAGCTTCTATCCTGTAGCAGATGTACATAACATTAGGAACCAAAATATATAAAAACTCGAACAAATGGACAAATTCGTTACGAGTGGTTGATATACGAGGATACAGGAGATGAGTGGATGGCGCAAATCCAATTATTTATATCCCCGGGAAGAAGAAATGCAATTCGGTAGTCACGGTGGAACATTTTAATTCCTTTTATTATCCTATAATGGGCATTGGATACTCGGGTCGTTAGCTATTTCTTACCTATTTGTTACGCGACGAAATTAATGACAAATCTGGATTAATTTGGTTTCCTTATTATTTTATTAAGATACTTATATTTATTAAAGTTTTTTTAATAGTACCTATCTATATTATGTTTCACGTGAAAAAAAATATTTTTTGTTGATTGCGAATCAATAAAAAATTATATTGCGTAATAAATTTCATAAAATGTAGAATGACAACTAGATGGATAAGCTTATTTTTTTTATTAATTATTGATGTTTTTATTTTATTTTTTATTTGTTTTATTATAATCTATTAAAATGCATTTTTTCTTTAAATACCTAACTGGAATTTATGCTCATCTATCTACGAATGAAATAGACCAAAAAAAATTTAGCACAGTTTAAAAAATCACTTAACAAATATAAATAGTAGGTAGGTGCTTAGGTGGGTAGGCACTTAAATAACCTAAGTAATAGGTAGGTATTATAAAGATTATTATTTGTTAGTCATATAAGTTCTTGATTTAGTTCTATAACATAACAAAACATAATACTTTTTAAAAGTGATATAAAGTCATGAAGAGTGATTGTACAAAAATTAAACTATCCTAACATAATTGAAAAGTAACTACAAAAATGAGCTTTTGTGTTAAATATGGAGAAACACTCACTATAATCGATTCTATCAGTAATACAAAGACACATCTCCCTAAATATCATGAGTATTAAAATAATCTATAACCTACATCATTATTTGCATATAAACAAAGAAACATTAGCCTCTTACATTTTTGGTGTTCTGATGCGATGAGGTTTGTCTTGTAAAAAGGTTAAAAGACAGAAACGTATCAGGCTTTTACGTTTTCGTGTTACCAACCAAAATACTTTATATTATCACGCAGTGGCAGCGTATCGCAATAATTTATTGTCCAACCATCAGTTTTCTCATTTATATAACTAGTTTTAGGTAATACAATGAAAAAGTTTATTGAAACAAAAATTAAAACGTAGGTCTTCATCCAATCATAAAAATTAAAAATATTTGGTTACACTAAAATGTAAGAGGGAATGCCCATTTAAATTTTTTTTTAAATATATAAAGAAATACCAATCTTATCGAAAAAATGTTTGTAGGATGAGAGCTTATCATTCTTACTAATGGAATATTATAGAACTCAATATTATTTTATTTATTTTTGCGAAAAAGTTAAATCAAACTCCAAAAATAGTTCAATTTTTGTCTGGTTATTATCTTTAGTTACACTTTATTGTACTTGGGTCAAATGAAGTCGTAAAGTGCCCTAAGGTAGGTTTTTCAGGAATATGCAACTATTGAAAATTGAAACCAAAAGCACAAATACAAGTCTAAATGTGTTCAAATTTAAGAAATATTTAAATCACAAACACTCGGACACATTTAGATGCAAACGACCCTTATTCATTCAAGTTGATAAATACCTAGGCATTGTTTCAAGTGCATTTCACAATATAATACGAAACTTGTAACTACAAGTTATCTACCCCGTGCGCTTCATAGTTCATACTGCAGACCTCGTTAGCGAGGATCCGCACCCCAAAAAGGATACATCTAATTGCGCAATCACTTGGAGACCTTCAAATTACCGAAGATGAGGGCCAGTCTAATTGCAGTTACCTATCCGGACAAGGCACCATCTGTTGCTTGAAACTGGAAGTTGGGGGAGGACTGTTACAAGTGCAACAAGGGAATCGGGAAACTTAAATGGTATTAATTTTATAATGTGTTAAACTTCCTTCGTCGTGTCTATTTTTTTTTAAATTCAGAACAAAGCTTTTTGTCAGGAGCGGAACAAGAAATGAAAGTAAATCAGTACCTAGTTTTTTGTTATGTAGATAATATATTATTGTATTATACATTTTTGTAATTTAAATTCATACTTAGATGAATACTTTAACATTGAAATTATTTTAGAAATCTAACGCATTGTGATAAATTTACATATTATTATCTATTGTTTCGGTTAAATTAAAACAAAATGTTATTTTTCCGATTAAGCTCATTATGTTAGTAGGATGCTCTTGGATTTAAGTGTAATTTTCAAAATTAGAACTGATCGTCTGAAGAATTCAGACCAGCATGAAAGTACCTTCAAACGGGTTTAAAAAAAAAAAAAGTTAATTTTCACATTCTGCGTAAATTCTATTCAAGTTCTGTTATGATATAATTTTAGACCAGTAGCTTCATAAAACTGAAATAATCACAAAACTTGAATAGAACTCTCACAGAACGTGAAAATTAACTTCAAAAAGTGGATCAATTATTAAAAAAAATTTAAACAACCCATCGTTGTATAATATTTTTAACAGAAAATGTTTTTAAGAATCTTTTTCAAAATTGGAACTGAGTTCCAATTGTGACTATTCAATTTCTATTAAAAAAATTTAAACAACCCAGCCTTGTAAAATGTTTTTTACAGAAAATGTTTTTAATTGTTTTTTCAAAATTGGAACTGACTCCCAATGTTGACAATTCAAATTATCAGTATTTTTTTTTTACTTTTATGCGCTAGCTAACAATATTTATAATTTCGTCACAACTGCGAAGCTTTAATTGTATTACCATAGTTTATGAAGGGTATTTACTGAATAATATTATTTGAGAGGTTATCCGGAATTCTGACTACCTGAAACCCGAAATCCGGCACTGACTAACTAACTAACTAACTAACCATCACGCCGTTTCCCCGCAGGGGTAGGCAGAGAGGACGGACCGCCAAACAACTCGGTCTTGGCACACAGTCTTTGCTTCACTCACATTCATACATCGTCTCATACATACTCTTCTATTATTCCGACTTTTGACATGGCCCGACTCAAGTATCTGATTCACTTGATCGTGCCATGTCTTCCTCGGGCGTCCCCTACTTCTTCTTCCATTCACATTTGCGTCATATATTCTTCTCACATTATTTTCTTCTTTCATTCGCTCTACATGTCCAAACCATCTGAGGGTCCCTTTCTTAATCTTACTCATTATGCTTACATCAGCCATGCATTCTTTGCGGATATCCACATTTCTCACACGATCATCGATCATACATGGTTTTGCCACACATTCGCCTCAGGGATCTCATTTCGACAGCATTCAGTTTACTTTCATCCTTCCTCTGCCAACTCCATGCCTCACTGCCATACATCAAGGTAGGTACCAGGACTCCATTGTGGACTGCTAGCTTCGCGTCTTTTGACAGTGTTTTATTAGCGCCAACGGCATTCAGTCCTCCATTAATGGAGTTACCTGCCTGAAACTACCTGACTACCTGAAACCCGAAATCCGGCACTGATGTCTCCAATTATCCTTGTATTAAATTATTTCGGCCAACTGAGCATTATGTAAAGCGCTAATTTGAATAGTAATTCATTAGCGTTTAACACAAGTTTTTGTTATAATGTAGGTGTACTAACGGCCTAACTACACTTTAACCGTGTAGAAAGTTGGGCAATTCTTCAAAACTGCGTGTAATTTGACGCTTAATATTCAAATTGGTTCTTTGGTTGGTTAAAGTCAAAACCCTATCCGTGAAAAAGGTTCTCATCGATCTATCGATTTTTTTCACAAATTAGTGTTTTAAACTATTCTTACCTGTTTTGTTAACCGATAATTTTTATCCTAAACAAAGAATTAGAAAAGTGATGTTAAAAACTGATGTTATTACTGATATTTAAAATCAGATTTAAAAAATGATGTGGTGTAGAATTTAGTTAGGACGATTGATTTTATTGTTGGTATATACTCATTGGTGTGTATCGCTCATTGGTGCCCACATTATTTTAAGAATTAAAAAAAAACATATTATGTAAGGAATGGAAAATTCATGTCGCCGGACACTTTATGCATATAAAATTTTATTATTATCGATATTATCGTAATTAATTTTATTATAATAAAATTTTTAAATAACTTAATTATATTAATTTCACATTAGTTTCAACCTTGTGAGGGTGAAACCGGTGTGAATCGAAATAAATATTTGATGTGAAATTCAAGTTTTTTTTTTTGAATACACCATTTTAAATGAAATAGGTACCTATTTAATAATATACAATAGTTATTACCTACAAATTATGTTAAAAACCTTAAATCAAAATGTAGTTCTATAAATTACCTGAAAACAATAAATAATAAAAACAATCTCTTCTTCCCGCAAATGATTTCTCCTCAATGAACAATAGGAATTACATACTTAAGTGTCTAAAATATAGCTCGCTTTTCTTTAAATATGTTTATTTTACAATTAAAAACTATATTAAGATAACTTCTATTACTAAATTTGTTCAACTTTAGTACTTTGCGATTAGACAATGAAAATTTAATTGCCTGAATTAATAAATACCATTGAAGAAGATAATACCGACTATCAAATCTAAACGAAATATGAAAAAGAACAATGATGTGAATAACTTTTTAAAGTTATTATAAAAGAAAGTATGTAATTCTAATAAAAAAAATGTTCTGAATACCGGAATAATGTAAGAGAACATAACTCTTGCTTTTATTTTATTTGCCACGGGTCTCATACTATCGTATAAAAAAATAAGCCAGTAAAATAATATACAAACCATCCACCCTTAAAACTTTTGGTTATATAAGCAAATATTACTCTTGTTCTAATTTTGAGATAAGCTTTTAGTTTTCAGACTGTTCACAGATGTCAGCATTCGTCCTCTTTCGTGATTTTCGTGTTAGAAGGACCTACCTATGCTTCGAGACAGTTTTTACCTGGATGCTGAATAGATCAAAGTAGGTCTATTTCTTTGAATCGAACATCTTTTTTTTTACAAAAGGTTACTCTTTATTATAATTTATGCGTTTTTTTCAACCGGTGCATTTTGGTTCACATGTCAGGTGAATCTTTAACAATATATCTTTGGAAAAGGGTAACTATATAAACTATTGACACTATTTGAAAGGATAAGTAAAAGATGCGAAAGATTATCTCTCTTTCTTTAAAAAATAATGCATTTTAAAGGCTTGCACATTTTTTAAATGGGTGGATAAAAAAGGCTTTGTAATATTATTGTGCAGCTGAATTTTTAAAGCAGACATATCAACATTCATACAAGCAGCATTATGGTAGGCTCTACGGGCGACTTTTGACGTTCTACAACAACGTGCCGCAAATATACAATATATTATTTTAAATGAAATAATTGTGAAATAACACAAATTAATCAATAAAATTTATTTGCGCACGCCGGGTTCGAACCCGCGACCTCCGGATTGTGAGTCAAGAGTCTTAGCCACTGGACTACGGAGGTCGTTAGGATTTACCATTGATATCAGCGCTAGGTATAGAGTTATCATGAAATTTTCCTTTTTTTTCTTTAATGTTGCTAGTTTTTTGTGATGAATTATCGCAGTTGACTAACCGAAGCTGAAATTGGTAATCTTTGTAAGTAGGTACAGCTAACTAATTAATATCTTTTAATATTGTTTGAGAATGAAACACCAGTTACAATTTGGGAGTCGGGAATGGGTACCGCCGCCCGGGAATCTTTATTGGATAATCAACACCTCTGACATAGGTCACCCCAAGAAGGTAGTTCGCTACGATTGGTGATTTAGCAGGGGTGCCCATGTTCATGGGGTGAAGTTTGTTTAGGTCCTGGAGGCGTATGACTGGGACACACTGAACCCCAAATTCCGACCCACCCCTTAAACTATTTTTCTTCCCAGAACTCACTTCTCCTTCATTTCCTTAAAAAAAACCCTCCACACAGCATCCCCAAAGATGAAATAGGCCCCGAGGGAAAATATTTTCCTCAGGATCTCCTGTGTGGAGTTCATGTAAAAAAAAAATTAACTATTATTTTTCTAACAATATAGATACACATACCTACGTCTAACTGAGAAGCCAGTTTTTCAAAACATATTTTTTATCGATATTTTGAACTATCGGTTTTTTAAGAAGGAAAACCATTTTTATTACAGTAAAACCTTGCGCAGAATAACCTTTATGTTCCGAAATGACGGTTCTTATTTCTTAAAATATTTCCTCATAATATTTAAATACCGAGTAAACAAAAGTTAAAAAAAAAAGCTCAACAGAGGTTTCTGAAGTTTGGCAACACAGAAATAAGTACCTAAAATAAAATTTATTAAAAATGTTCACACTCGACTCAGTTGAACATGAACATTGTTTTTACCATTATATCTCCCTTCAATTCCATGCCTGCATCAGCTATTCATGCAGGCCCACGTTAGGTGATTATTTCTATGAATCACACCGTGTCGTACGACATGCGACACGGGTGCAAATTAAATTTCTCTCGTGCGTTTGATTTGCAGTTATGAGCTGTGTGTGGGCGGGGCGGGTCATGTGACAATGCCGGGCCACGTGACATCGCCCGCCTTTCGCCACGTATGTTGTTAACCCCTCCCCCGCCCATTCAGCCGGAAGGTGGATATTTGAATTTCGAATCGACTGAGTGTGGAGCGCCCTCTGCGATCAAGTGGCGGAACACTTCGCGAGGCACTTGAAATTCTGAAGTCAAAAAGGGTGACGTCATTTAACCGCTTTTCGCAAATGAGTCAGGTGTACACGCATATAAATTATACATGCATGTAGTTCTTACTAACATGGAATTTATTTCTGCTGGAACCATTATACCGATGGTGGTTGGCACAAACTACCCCTAAACCAATGAAAAAGTGGAACGCAATGGACGGATTTATATTCTTTTTTATTGGTTTATCGATTTATTTACCTGTTATAGGTTCACTTGTTTTTCTTTACTTATCAATAATCAATAATGACATTATCGACGCACACGCTGTAGTAATAAAATACCTTACTAATCAGGTACCTGTCTCCTATGATATGTATTAATTAACTAAAAATGTTAAATATTCAAAACGTGGGCATTTTCTCGTATGACGAATATTAGGTACATTGTTACATACAAAACACATTTTTCTTTCATTTAAATAATATTCTTTTTTTTTTCGAAGAAAACTTCTTCGCAAAGGTTTTCATTTTGTGATGACATTATTTATTTTAATGAAAAGACAAATAACTTTGTTTACATCACTTTTATTTGTACACAATCAACATGTTTCGTGAATAATGTTCACTTCATCAGGATCAAACGTATACGTATATATACGTTTATACCTACATATACGTATACGTTTGATCCTGATGAAGTGAACATTGTTCACGAAACATGTTGATTGTGTACAAATAAAAGTGATGTAAACAAAGTTATTTGTCTTTTCATTAAAATAAATAATATTCTTATAATTTAAATACTCTAATCAAAAAAATTCTAACTAATTGTCCGATCAAAATATTTTATTCAAATTATAATATTTATAGATTCGCTGAATATTTAATAATGATTTTTTTTATATACTAAAACATAATGCATTTTTGTTATTGTATTTTTATTTAGTTTTTATATCTCCATATTTTTTTGCAAATTTAGTAAATCAAATTCAATACAAAACATTGTTTTTTAAACATACACTGTTCATTTTATTAAAAGTGGTAAGTTATATGTATATTAAGTTTGACATAGTTAAAGTACCTACATATTACTTATTTAATTTTTTTTTTTTTAATTTATTTTATTCTTTCAAAAACATTACATTTTATTTTTAGCATATAAATTAAATTATAGTATACATTTATATAATGTTATAATTAGCATACATGTTCATGTTCGAATGTTAATACCACTCTTCCATAGAAGCATTAGCTTGTGTCTGGAAGAGTAGTGTACATTTTTTAATGCTGTATTATGTTATGAGTTCTTAAATTACTATGTGAATGTAAAAAACAATAAGTTGTAAGTTCGGTGATATGTAATTAAAAGTATTTTTCTACTAATAAACAATTTTACTATTAGAATAAAGTATCTTGAGTTATTGTAATTAGTTGTTAAAAACAAAACAAAATTTACCTTATTTGGAAAACGGGGTATCACTTGGAAACTGAGTTATAAGTTGTTCTTGAGATTAGATTAGTCGGAAACTTTTTTTTTTTTGAGATTATCTTTAAAAAAATTTTTAACAGAGTTTGTTAATTGGATTTTATCATTAATTTTTCTAATTTCATCCGGTAATCGGTTGAAAATAAGTCTTCCTTGATAAGTATAATAATTTTGTGCGAAAGAAGTGTTTAATTTTGGGCATGAAAAAATATATTTATGTCTAGTACGATTTTCAGTTATAAATTGATACTTCTCTTTTTCTTTTATAATTTGAATCAATGTATTTCTATTGTACAGATCTTTGAAAGAAGGTACTTGGAATTCCTTAAATAATTTATCCGTTGGGTGGTCAGATGGTTTTTTTAATATGATTTTAATAATTAGCCTCTGCACAACTTCAATTGGGGAAAGATTAGTTTTGTATGCGGATCCCCAGCTAATGATAGCATATTGTAAAGTTGATTGAACCAAAGCGTAATATATTAGATATAAATTTTTTACAGATAAAAAATTTCTGATTCTTAAAAATATGTAAATCAATTTTCTAATTTTTTTTACAACTTGACAAATTTGTTCCTTCCATTTTAAATTTTTATCGATAATAACTCCTAAATATTTTATTGTGTTTGTTGTTTTTAATATTGTGCAGTTTTGGATACAATAATTTTTACTATGTGTTGTAGAATTATCATGGTTGATGATTTCAATGTTTTTAGGGGTATCATTTTTGTGTATTGCAAATGGAATTACAAATGTTTTATCACCATTTAGTGATAGTAAATTTACGTCGAAGAAATTCTTTAAAATATTTATGTCTTCGGTGGCTTTAAATGTTACTTTTTCCCAAGTTTTATCGCTAATTATTATTACCGTATCATCGGCATATGAAGTTATTTGGCCATGTAGTGGTTGAAAAAAAATGTCATTAACATATATGGTAAAGAGGATTGGTCCGATTACTGTACCTTGCGGGATTCCAAAGTCTGATATTTCTTTATCGCTATTAATCTGATTTATTTTTACGACTTGCGGTCGATTTTTTAGGTAGTTCGAAATCCATTTAATCGCATTGTCTTTTATACCTATATTGTTCAGTTTTTTAGGAGAATCTCATGGGATATACTATCAAAAGCTTTTCTGAGATCGATAAATAAACCGGCACATTTTTCACCTTTATCCAATGATTCGTTGATGTATGAGGTTACATTAGCAATAGCATATTGTGTGCTAAGTGACTTTATAAAACCAAACTGTTTTTTATGAAGAATTTTATTACTTTCTAGGAAACTGATCAATTGGTTTTTAACAATTTTTTCAAAAATCTTTCCATTGTTTGAAATTAGACAAATTGGGCGGTAGTTAGTTACTTGTTGTGGATCTCCAGATTTATAAATAGGTGAAATAATTGTATTTTTATAGTTTGTCGGAAATATTCCCTGTGTTAAACTTAAGTTTATCAAATGAGTAATTGGTTTTATCAAATAAATTTTCATGGATTTTTGAAAATGTACTGTAATATGGTCAAATCCGGGAGACGAACCTCCTTTCATGCCTTCTATTATTTTTAAAATTTCACCTTATGAGGTTGTTTCAAATGTTGATAAATTATTTTGATTTTGTACATTTTCAATCGTTTGTGTTTTCGGGTTAAAAGATTTATTGATATTTTTCGCAAGATTTTTTCCTACATTAGCAAAAAAAGAATTAAAAATGTTTGCACATTGTTTAGGTTGAATATTAGCATCTATGATTTTATTTTCATGTTCAATGTATTTTATTTTTTGTGTTTTTTTTTGTGTTATCCATGGCTAAGTTGACTGTTTTCCATATTTGTTTACTGTTATTGTCTGTAGAAAGTATTTTATTTTTGAAATAGTCTTCTTTATTTTTTTTGATACAGTTTGTTAATTTATTTTTAAATGTTTTGTAAAAAGTGTATGCTTTTTCATTTAGAGGATTTTTCAATGCTATTTTATAAAGTTTTTCTTTGTTTCTAATTGATATTATAAGTCCTTGTGAAATCCAAGGCTTTAAAATTCTTAGATTAGGTTTAATGCGGACTGTACTTTCAGTAGTTGAATTTTTTATGTGTTGAGATAATATATTTTCTAAGTTTTTTGAGCAAGTCTCGGTATCATAACTATTTAACACGTTGTTCCATTGTTCATTTTTTAGTTTTTTGGATAAAATTGTCATATTTGTGTAGGATTTTGTCTTTGTTAGATTAAATTTTTTATGTTTAATTTTGTTATCATACAGAAGAATGCATGCATGGTGGTCAGTTATATTAGTTTTCCAAATAATTGATTTCATTTTGTCTATATCTTTAATATTTATATTAGTCCATATATGGTCTAAACAAGATGGTGTGTGATTTTTTATTTCTCTCGTATTTTTATTAATGCACGATATGAAGTTAAATTCAGTCATACAATTAATATATTCATTTTTGAAATTATTTTCTACGTTTTCATTAATGTTTATATTGAAGTCTCCTGCAATAAAGCAGAGTTTATTACTGAATTTTAACAGTATGTGTTTAAATTCATTTATAAATGTCGAGATATTCGAGCCGTGTATTCTGTAAACAGCTATTAAGTGGTAGTTTGTTTTGTCGAGTTTTAATTGTATTTCAATACAATTTACTAGATGTATTGGATGTTCAGTTATTTTGACAATACTAAATTTATCGTGAATGAATATGACGAGACCACTATTTTTATTGATGTTAATTTTGGTTGTAAGATAATTATATTCTGGTAAATGATAAGTAGGTGATTCGTCATTAGTAAATGTTTCTGATAATATTATGATGTCCGGTTTTTTATTTAGATTGTTTAATTTTAGAATTAATTCATCCCAATTTCGTTCCATACTTCGTATGTTTATATGAAAAATGAAAATATTATTGAGATTCCATATGTCCATACCATATCCTAGTGATTTCGACTGAGGTAAGAATTATATATCTTATCCTAACTAATAAACGTTGATATAATTAATAAAAAATAATAATAAATACGAAAAAAGTGGGTGAAAAGATGAAAAAAAATTAAAATCAAGAATTACACGCTCACGAATTGTTGTTGAGTGTTGTTTCTAATTATATTGCATTATTTAACTTCGTTTTCTACTTATCATTTAAATTTTAAATTGATCGTGATTCCTTTCTGTCTGGACTTTTTTTACTTTTAATTTAACGTCTGTGTCACATTTTATCTCCATATTTTACAACGAATTTGCCTTTGTGTTGTTTCATCTATGATTTTACTAGAAACTAAAGTGTCAACTCATTCCAAAACTATTGTTATCGATAAACTCGTTCATTCCATTTCAAAAAGCCTAGCAGCCAACATTTAAAATCTTTTTACGTTATTGCTTGTTAAACAGAACTTTTATATGCAATCAACAATATACTAGTAAATAAACACAAGTATTTCATTCCAAGTCTAATCTCAATCTCTTACTATGCGAACAACCCCTTGCTTTGGAAACAAAAGAATTCATCCAAGGAGCTCGCCTTATATACAATTCCGGGTCTCCAGAGAGGAGTAAGGGACCAAGTATAAATTTAAAAATAAATAGACCATTAATAAAAGTATCTATTAGCAGTTTTAAAATAATATTTATCACGATAAAAAAAGATTATAAGTAATATAACAAATTATTATTACGATCAGCAGGTAGATCATTGAATTTTTAAACTAATGTTTGAAATTGTTAGAAAAATGCTTTAGGGCTGCATTTTTGATTTCCTGTAATAAGAAATACATAGGTTAAATTAATCGATTGAAGCATAGTTGTCCTAAATTTTTTGGAAGATTTTTGTGCCAGAGTGAAGGACGGTTAACCACTTGGACCCATAAACTAGTTTTCACGATAATATAATATTACCAGACATGTACGATGTATGAGGCGTACCTGATTTATTTCAAGTAATAGTTTAGTTTGTTTCGGTCGTCCGATTTTTTCAGGTACAATTACTGAGAATCCAAAATATAACATATGTGCCGCGCCTCCAATAAAAACAAAGTGTTGTGATAATATTATTTCTTTGTTTACAGCATGTTGTTTTAATGAGGGTTGATTTTGCCGATTTCCAATATTTAAGTACCTTCCTAACCTAGACATTAGTAGATGTGTCTGTAGACAATTAAGTTAATAGTGGTTAAATCATCGGTTTCGAGCAAAAAGGTCTATAGTTAATACCCCGCCGACAGCTTGGTTGATGTTGTTATTTTGATCGAGTTTTTATTGGTCTAGTAGGATTATTATAGTAAAAAAAAGAAAATTGGCTTAGATTTGAAAACCGTTGTTTTTGATCTTCAAGAAAAAAACTGATTTAAAATTGGATGTAATAAGATTGCCACAGACATGAATTTCTACTTGTAAGTACAGGCGTTAGTTACTTATTTGTGTATGATATGTGAATACCGAACTAGATTTCCAACTGCTCTCAATTGTCCGAAACCAATAGGACTATGGCATATCCAATTAGGGCATGTTGTGAGGCTGGAGGGAGCGGGTAGGGGTAGGAAACGCGGAAGAGTATGGCTGGGAAGTAGTTGGCTACTCGGATCTCGTCACCAAACATGGCTAAGATCATTTACAAAAACGCAATGAGAGATGCCATTAGATTCATGAATGTTTTATACCCGAAGTAAATAAAAACACCATTAAGGCGATCCACTAGTACAGGAAAAAATCGAAATTGGAATTCACGCCCTTTTATGGGAGGAGTTTAAAAATACTTGAGAAAAAGCTTTTGGAAAGGTTGGAAAAGATATTTGAGTTTTTTTTTTACATGTTTATTTCGTAAAGGCCTGTAATTGTAATAAAACGGAATTTTTAAATTGATTTCACGAAAATAAGCGGCGCGGAGCATAACACGTCTTCTCTCCGTTCCGTTCGGAGGAGTAATGACAGAAAATCGGGGCGGCTGCCAGTCGTTCTTTGGTGGACGGTATAAGGTTCACTTTGATATAACAAATTCGTCGACTGCCGTATTGTCGCCGTGATGTCAAAAATACCAACGCGAAAATGCATATTATATTTTATTTTGTGAGGTTCGGGCGTAAATTTCAATTTTTTTTGCCATTTTTATATAAAAAACTGAATTTGACACATTATGCAATATAACCATATCCGAAAAAGTAGGAGTAGGAGAGTTTTTAGTTAAAAATGTTTTTTATAGACCTAATACTTTATTTTTTTCTAAGCTTATTAAAAGACTTATTAAAAAAATGACCAATATTTTTAAGGGCCAAGGTATGTTCTACACGCAGTATTTAATTGAAGCATCTATAATACTTCTAAGCGGTCAAATTTTCAAAACTAAAACATACGATTTTGTATGATTTTGCATTATTTAGTATGGCTTCATCTTAATCTGTAAAAATTAAGAATATAGGCGTGTTCAATGAAAAAAATCATTATATAAGTAACTCTCGACCCATCGCCTTGTACCGCGGTTGAAGGGATGGATTTATACGTTATGCTTGGACACACTGACCCCCAGATTCTCACCCACCCCTTATACCTACTTCCTTCTCAGAATTTCCTCTCCTTCCTTTCCTTAACTTTCCTCACATCATCGCCTAAGATGACATAGGCCCTGAGGGAAATTATTTTCCTCAGGGCCTCCTATATGGAGCTAATGTTAAAAAAAATAAGTGGCATGTGCACGGCAGTCCGAATCTCGTTCATTATTTTAATATTCGTGTCGCAATTGTAGAAGTCTACCAGAGCAGTTCGTGTTTAAAAACGGATTTATTAAAGGGAATTAATACATATTTTCACGCAGCTCAAAATAATTTAGCAATTTCGAATCGCGTGTCCGACATGACGAAATCATAATCCTATCAGATATACCTGTGGAGAGATGGCTGAAAATAGAGCGAATAAAAAGACATCGGTGAAAAGGCAATGAGTGGTCTGGTATAATGAATAAAAATAAAATAATTCAAAATGGTTAAAAGAAATGAAATTGCATACCACACAGCATCAATTATTTTTTACTTTGATATCATACACTTTATTAGGAATGAAACTGAATATTTTCCAAACATTTTATTGCTTTTTTAACTTCGTGTAATGCAGCAAAAAACAGACAAGTACCATTTGTGAGAAAACATTTTATTTTTATTTGAAAAAAAATAAAGAAAAACACGCTCTCGGGTTACGAATAAATAAAATTAAAAGCGGAAGTTGTTGCTTGTATAATGATGGAAGACTTAGTAGGCAGAGGAATTGAACGCAGAATTTGGGTGGGAACCAGAGGCATTTTTCAACTCAACCACTAATTGGTCTAAAATGAACTAACCGTCTAAATCAGTGCTCCGCAACCTTTTTTTCACCCATGGCGCATCAGCGTTCTTCCCAGAATTTCGTGGACCTCCACAAATAAAAATATTATAAAATAAAATAAAAAATGTCAATAAATATATGTGTATAGGAAACATAAAATACTATCTTTTAATTGAAAAATATATATACGCACTTAACACGAACAACTAACCTAGACTAACCATTTTCTTAAATCGTGACAATTTCTCAACCCATAATGTTTGAAATCTTGTTTGGTTTGTTTGTGTAATTATTTCTTTTTGTTTTGTTCAAATGAAGTAGATAATTTATAATGTGACATTATAGTTTAAAATAAAGCAAAAACTTAGTAAACACTACTTCTATTTAAAAAAAATATATGTATATATATTGAAAGATTTTAGTTGAGTATTATACTACGCTAAAGAAGTTAGGGTGTGGCGAAACCGGGTCGGTATTAAGTATATAAAAATAGAAGTGGTGTTTACTACGTTATTGTATTATTTTTAATTTAAAAACAAAATTATGTTTTTGTTACTCATATGTTTTCAGAAATAACATTTGTTCCAGTATAAAATAGAAGCCTTTCAAAATATCAATCATTGCGCGAGAATTTTTCAAGGCCCAGTGATAAACCTTTAAATGATATTGATCCTTATCGATCGGATTGTCAGATTTCAAATAAAAATTCATCGTCGGAAGTTTAGTTTTGGGCAATTTAAAGGTTCCCTTTCAGTGCAACGTGCAACCTGACAAAAATATCGTTATATTCATTATTTATATGTATAATGAATGAATTTAATAATTTTTACCTTGAGAAATGTTGGTTATTTTGGGCGGCTGATTTAAATTAATTCAAACATAATAAGTGCACGAGCAATGAAATGAAAAAGATTTAACTCTTGTAAATTTTAATGGTTTGGCAAGGAAAAATAGTAAGAGATTTTTATAAGGCAAAGCCTTAAGCCAATTTGGTGTTACTGAGAAGTGGAAAATTATTCAAGGTTTTTATTTTCTTGCTTCTCAGCGTATACGAGCATCGGCCCGTAGCACACCGGTTGCTGATCACTAATCTAAGATATTCCAAAATAGGGACTCAGACAGGTTTTAATTAAGGACCGGCGCGCCTCAAAGGATTAACGATTTTTTAAAGCCTCAAACTTATCCCGGATTATGCCATTTTTGTAATAACAGTAACAGTACATTTATTTAGCAAAATATTGTAGAAATACTAAATGTGTCTTGTTACTTTACTTGATAAATATCTACGAAGAAGTTTTCACTTAAAATAATTAAATATTATGAGAGTAATTATTACTCCAGTACTTTTACAGTACCAAAGCTTTCGGACTTACCGATAAGTTGTTAACATTCATTGGTCTCTCAATGTAACACTCATATTGAATATTTAGGGTAAATATTTATTAAATTCGAACTATTAGTGATATAATGCTGTAAAATATTTATACCCTTCAGTAATGGCGTCAAGAAATAAGAAAAACTTTTCTGTGGGTATTTCTAGATTTAGATCAACAAAATAATCTAATATCATGAACAGGAAATAACGTAATATCAAAACAGGCAAAACAAGCAAGAAAGACTATGAATTACTTACCCACCCGCAGTCCCCTCTTTCCCCACAGTAGTCCTACGATACAGAACATCACTAAACCAGCAAAAATGTATTTATTCTGATTTACCTCGACCTACTAATGACTAGAATAAATAACCTAAAAACAAACTAACTAGATAACCTTAAAAAAAAATCTTCTAATTTCATGTAGCAGGTATAAGTTTAACACTGACAGCGTTATTTATACTGCCATAATTACTAAAAAAGATAACAACGTTTATTTTTCATCAATTATTTGGGACAGACTGAAAACATACGTTTTTTTACATTAGCTCCACACAGGAGGCCCTGAGGAAAATAATTCTCCTCAAGACCTATGTGATCTTGTCATGATTTTGTGTGAAGGGTCTTTTTGGGAAAAGAAGAGGAAGGAAAAAGCTATGAGCGATGGGTAGGACTCTGAAGGTCAGTATGCCCAGGAGTGATAGATGAATGAATACACCCCTCCCACTACGGTACTAGGCGATGTTCCGATAGAGTAGAGGTCAAAAGGATTCTTCTCATTTTTTCCCGATCCGGCTTGCCACACAAATGGTGGGCAGACCCAAACAAATCTTACGCCATAAACGCTGCCACCCCTGATAAGTCATCAAACACAGCGAACTACTACTTGCCTTTTGTTCCTCAATAATTGTACCTACAAAATAATACATTATGATAAGCTTCCTATTCGAAAACTACCTATGTATTTATTGTCTGAAAGCTCGACGGCTACAACTTTAAAGGTCATTGAAATTTCATGAAAGTTGGAAAAAGAAGTTTCCTTTTTATGAGAGTTAAAATAACACGTGTTCTGGTAAACCAGCGCTTGTTATGATAAGCTGGGGACTGAAGTAAAGTCTGGCATTATTTCGAGTAGAAAAATATTATGGCGTGTTGGCGGTTTGATTGAATTTCTATTTCTTTTAATTTGGGAAGCATGCCACATGACGTCACGCTATTGTACAATTTTCTATGATTTACAGCTTATTCTTGGTAGGTATTTTTAATAGTATGCTAATACTTTAGTTTAGTTTGGCTCTGTTTTATTTGCGCCATCGACACGTTATTATTTTCGTTGAGGACTGCGGTTTCATGCATGTTCAGATCAACTGTAATCAGATTATAGCTACGATTAATAAATATAAGAGAGGAGTTTAGATTTTTAGTACTAGAATAAAAGGGTTTTATAAATGATGAAATTCGTACATTCATGAAATATAAAAATGCAGTGTAAATGAAGATCTTCAGAGTTCACCCAATAAAGTTTTGGACCGCCTTTCTTAAGGAGGTGGGAGGGGAGAGGAATTTTGTAAAAATAAACGATTACGAACTAGATTGCGAGACATATTGTTATCAATCGTCATGAGTCAATCGTATCGAATGAGACCACCACCAACTTGAACGTATCAACATTTAGTGGGATAATATAGGGTTTGGATTTGAGTAAAGAAACACGAAAATAAAAGGGGATGGTCCGGCACTTTTCTATGCAGAGCTTCTCACACTGCAGAACTACATTTATACTGTCAAGTTGAATGAGCGATCAAAATTTCATAAACGCACGAGTTTAGTGATTTATTTTGTGCATTTTAAACTATTTTAATTATACTATCTGAATTTATTTATTGACTGCTATTCAATAATAAGTCATAACATTTTAAACGGAGGTACAAGACAAGGGAAAAAAGTCTTTAACTGATAGAAAAAAGAATGGTTCATACTACATAACTACACAAAGAAATGACATAGATGACCAAAATGTACATTAAGAACATATCGTCAAGTCAAAACCTGATCAAGATTTTGACGGAGTCCTCGATAAGTCATTTCAAAATAAAACATTACAAAAAGTTTATGTATGTTAAAAGTTCCGGACAACGGTAACTTTTATCAAAAGGTATGTTTTTTTAAAGTTTATTTAGAAACTATACAGTTGTATATGAAGTAATTGTACATTAAAAATATTATGTGTAACCATAAAAATTATTTGAAAATAAATTTGCTAAATTTTTCAGTAAGTAGTTCAGTAGTAATTATGAAAACAGTCGACCGTTTTGGAGGATTCGTTTCTTTCTTAGGACAAAAGGAAAACTGGCTTTATTAAATAAGTGATAAAGGAAGGGTTCTTCTAAAACCTGTTAAAAAGAACCGAAACCAGATTTTGAAATGAATATGTATAATGTTTTAAATAATTAAAGTTTTGTTCTATAATTAAATCAAAATTACTTTGTGGCATCGAAATAAAAAATAAAAAACAATTCAAAATTGTGGTTTAAACAATATTAATTATTTTCATTCATTTCGTTTGTTTATTATACTCGTACCAATACTGGGTTTTGTTACGTTTTATCCATGTTCTAAATTTTAAGTGCCCGTGAAAAGATTTTAATATTAGATATAAGTAACAAACATTTCGGATTAATATTAATTAATATTCACAACAAGTGCCAGTGGACATTAGTATGAAAGGGTCAATAACATTATTCATACTTAGCAAATAGTAAAAAGGTCATATCCCTCGAACTCCCATTAAAAGTAATAGCCATCACTTTTGATGTGGTGACTCGATATAATCTGCAATAAAACACGCAATTTGGCACGAATTACTCATAAGGGAGCAGTTGTTAAGGGCCGGCCAATTTGTATTTTGTGCCTACAGAGCGACAAAAATAAATTGCGAAAAATTTAAATTTGGTTCTCTCAGTATATTTTGTTCAACCAGCTGTTTGCTTGCTTCGACAACAGTTGCCGTTATTCTAAAGCACAAGGCATGGACTTAATTTTATTTACTGTCTGGCAAGTATTTAGTTTTGATTTAACCTTCTCAATATCCCTTTTAGCACGCACACAACGTAATGGGGTGTAACGCAGTGGTAACGTCCAACATTTAACTTTTTTTTAAAAATAAAATTGTATTGTTAAATTTCACAAACAATTAACGGGGTAAAAATTGTAATCTTTCTCACCATTACATCTCTTGACCAAGCAGTTATATTCCGGATCGGTCTCCGGTACTCCGGATCCACGGGTTCGAAATCTAACATGTAATTAGAATAAAATAATATTAACAATTATTATAAGCAATAATTATCAGCCTAAAACACTTATCTACATTGAAAAAATCTTCCGAGAAAAGATACTAGCCGCCAACGGGACTCGAACCCGTGTCCTTCTGATTGTCGGTCAGGTGCTCTGACCACTGAGCTATGGCGGCTTATCTAACATCCGCCAAATAATTAAATATTTACTAGTGCTTCATTCAACAATTAATGCTTATTACATTTTTCCACCTGAAAACAACCAACTTTATTTTTTGTGAGAGAGGCATTGTTAATGCTAAATCGCTCGCTAGGTGGCGTCGAGACAAATTATGTCTACATTTTTTTGGTGAAATACTTTAACTTGTCGAATATTGTCTTTAAAACGTTAGTTTATCAATTGAAAATAATATTAGTACCATATTTGCCGAACATTTTTGAGCATTAGATACTCCCAATATTGACCTGGTGAAATAAACCATCTTCGGAATTGAAAAGTTGCATGACGTGACTTTAGACGTGGTGACCAGATATCAATAACTGGGTACTTTCCAACCTTCCTCTAATAGACCAGAAGACGACATAGGTAAACCCTACGTCATCGAGTACACGGATGAAACTACTTTTTAGTGATAATGGACACTTAGAAAACCTTAAAAAAGCTGGTCTGCCGGTGCGCCTCTTGGCAGGAGCCGCGCTGCCATGGAAATAGTCAGCGATTTTTTTCGAAAAAATTACGTCATCGAGTACACGAACGGGAATGGTGTCATATGATAAAGGTCGATTAGAAAATGAGAAAAAAGCAGGGCTGCCAACCGGCAGCCTGGCAAGTTCGCAGGCAGCCGGCGTCAAAGTGGGGTAAAAAATAGTAATTTTTACGTCATCGAGTACACGAATGAAACTAATGAATAACTATAGTCCAGATCATTCCGTTTAAGAATTTCTTGGTCTGCCGACCAGCAGCCTGGCAAATTTTTGTGTACGATTATTTAAAGTTTTTTTTTTTTTTTTTTCAATTTTTCGTTTATCTTTATTATTATTTTTATTTCATTATATTTTAAAAAACTTTGAATGCCATATTTTAAAAATATGAACGATAATGATAAAAAAAATAATTTGAGAGTTCCGAGTATACCCATCCGTCAGGTGAGCCGTTCGACGCCAAACCACTTACGAAACCTGCCGCGGTGCCCCTCACCGCTGTCGCGTGTCAATATTATTGTACAAATTTATAATATTAATAGTCCTTTTAAAATTGCCTAATAGTCCATAGTAGTTGGAAGTTCAAAAACTAACGCACCATCGCTGTAAGAGCTGCGTTCGTCCGTAAAACGACGGAAATTTCTGAAACCCCGTTCGTTTCATATCGGTTTCGCTTGCCCTGCTGCACCGATTACATCGAATACAAGATCGAAACTAATGAAAAACTGTAGTCTAGATTATCTCATTTATGACTTCTTTGGTCTGCCACCAGCAGCCAGGCAGTTTTTTGTGTACGACTTTTTAAAGTTTTAATTTTTTTTTTTTATTCTTAAATAAATTTTTTCAATATCTTTATTATTATTTTTATTTCAATATGGTTTTAAAAACTTAGAATGCCAAATTTTAAATAAAATATGTGGTTGTGATAAAAAAATAAATTTTGAGTGTTCCGAGTGTAATCGATGCAGCAGGGCAAGCGAAACCGATGTGAAACGCACTGGGTTTTGAAATTTTCGTCGTTTTTCAGACGAACACAGCTCTTACGGCGACGGTGTGATGGTTGTTCGAACTTCCAACCACTATGTTTTATTAGGTAATTTTAAAAAGACTATTATTATTATAAATTTGTATAAAAATATGGGCATGCGATGGCGGTGAAAAGCTCCGCGGCCAGTTTCCAGTAAGTTGCTTCGCGTCGAAAGGCGCTCCCGTCCGATGGGTACACTCGGAACACTCAAAATTAATTTTTTTATCATTGCCACTTATTTTATTTAAAATCTGGCATACTAAGTATTCAAAACCATATTGAAATAAAAAAGTAATAAAGATATTGAAAATATATTTTTTTAAATTTAAAAAATATATATAACTTCAAAAAATTTTACACAAAAAACTGCCAGGCTGCTGGTCGGCAGACCAAAGAAGTCATGAATGGGATGATATAGACTACAGTTTTCCGTTAGTTTTGATCTTGTACTCGAGTAATCGATGTAGCATGGCAAGCGAAACCGATATGAAACGGACAGGGCCAGGAAATTTCCGTCGTTATCCGGACGAACGCAGCACTTACGGCGACGGTGTGGTAGTTGTTCGAACTTCCAACCACTATGTTCTATTAGGTAATTTTGAAAAGACTATTATTATTATAATTTTGTATAGTAATATGGACATGCGATAGCGGTGAAGGGCTCCGCGGCCAGTTTCCAGTAAGTTGTTTCGCGTCGAAAGGCTCTCCCGTCCGATGGGTACACTCGGAACACTCAAAATGTATTTTTTTATCATTACCACTTTTTTTTTTTAAATCTGGCGTTCTAAGTTTTTAAAACCATATTAAAATAAAAATAATAATAAAGATATTGAAAATAATAACAAAAAAAAATAAAAATAAATAAAAATCGTACATAAAAAACTACCAGTCTGCTGTCTAGCAGACCAAAGAAGTCATGAAGGAGATGATCTAGACTACAGTTTTTCGTTAGTTATCTTATACTCGTGTAATCGATGTAGCAGGCCAAGCGAAACCGATATGAAACGGACGGGGCCCGGAAATTTCCGTCGTTTTCCGGACGAACGCAGCACTTACGGTGACGGTGCAGTGGTTATTTAAACTTCCAACCATTATGGACTATTAGGTAATCTTAAAAAGACTATAATTATTATAAATTTGTATAATGATATGGGCATGCGATGGCAGCGAAGGGCTCCGCGGCCAGTTTCCAGTAAGCTGTTTCGCGACGAAAGGCTCTCCCGTCCGATGAGTACACTCGGAATACCGAAAATTTATTTTTTTATCATTACCACTTATTTTATTTAAAATTTTGCGTTCTAAGTCTATAAAACCATATTGAAATAAAAATAATAATAAAGATATTGAAAAAATGTATTTAAGAATTAAAAAAAAAAAATTAAAACTTTAAAAAGTCGTACACAAAAAACTGCCTGGCTGCTGGTGGCAGACCAAAGAAGTCATGAATGAGATAATCTAGACTACAGTTTTTCATTAGTTTCGATCTTGTATTCGATGTAATCGGTGCAGCAGGGCAAGCGAAACCGATATGAAACGAACGGGGTTTCAGAAATTTCCGTCGTTTTACGGACGAACGCAGCTCTTACAGCGATGGTGCGTTGGTTTTTCGAACTTCCAACTACTATGGACTATTAGGCAATTTTAAAAGGACTATTAATATTATAAATTTGTACAATAATATTGACACGCGACAGCGGTGAGGGGCACCGCGGCAGGTTTCGTAAGTGGTTTGGCGTCGAACGGCTCACCTGACGGATGGGTATACTCGGAACTCTCAAATTATTTTTTTTTATCATTATCGTTCATATTTTTAAAATATGGCATTCAAAGTTTTTTAAAATATAATGAAATAAAAATAATAATAAAGATAAACGAAAAATTGAAAAAAAAAAAAAAAAAATTTAAATAATCGTACACAAAAATTTGCCAGGCTGCTGGTCGGCAGACCAAGAAATTCTTAAACGGAATGATCTGGACTATAGTTATTCATTAGTTTCATTCGTGTACTCGATGACGTAAAAATTACTATTTTTTACCCCACTTTGACGCCGGCTGCCTGCGAACTTGCCAGGCTGCCGGTTGGCAGCCCTGCTTTTTTCTCATTTTCTAATCGACCTTTATCATATGACACCATTCCCGTTCGTGTACTCGATGACGTAATTTTTTCGAAAAAAATCGCTGACTATTTCCATGGCAGCGCGGCTCCTGCCAAGAGGCGCACCGGCAGACCAGCTTTTTAAAGGTTTTCTAAGTGTCCATTATCACTAAAAAGTAGTTTCATCCGTGTACTCGATGACGTAGGGTTTACCTATGTCGTCTCCTAGTCTATAACCCAACTCTCTTTTTTAAGAATAACTATTTGAGTTTAAAAATTATTGTGCAGGTAAAACCGTACCTTTATGTTGATCTCAGACAGATATATTCCTACTTTAGAAGTGCGTGAGCAATTAGGTACAGTTTCTCTACCTAGGTCTATTATTAATTTAACTTATAGTTTAATCACGTGTCTAAAATCTATAATGGCGTTTGTTTTATCCCTAACCGTTTCTTATCCAAACCCAATCGACAAATTATTGTCCGAAGCAACCTACCCTTTAACCTTACCGCCTGCAATCACCTTGTAAACTTCCCGTTTAATTAATTAGATTAGCCCAATAGCACTTTGCTGAATTTTATTGCTAGCGCCGTTTCATTAATCTCCATCTTTAACATTGCCATTGCCCCTGGTCCGAGGTCCGATACACCCCATCTCCTGTCCCCCATCCCCAATCCCCCATATAGCCTGGTCTATCCGGTGCCCAGAATCCAGTGTCCGAGGGGTAGATTTACTCCAGACATTACCACGTGACCATATTGTCCCGTTCCAGTATGAAGCACCAAGTGCCTAATACATATCTGTAACTCCGGACCAGAGGTGACCAACTTATGAAAACAATAACTGAATTGAAACGCTACAAGAAACTTTTTTCATATTTGTAATAAACTGGTAGAGCTTTCAATTGTATACAATTAGGTATATAATATATTATCTTTAGTCAGTTCACCATAAATTTTCAACATTAATCGTATAATATTTTTAAGAAGGTTTTTACAAGAAGAGGTGATGATACCAGCGTTTCATCCGCATTTTAATAATAATAATACTAATAAATAATATTTGGATGAATTGTGTAGCGCCGTTTTGTGAAAAATTACCAAAACAAGATTATTAATAAGCCAATACAAGAATGATACTCTTAGACGGGTTTCCAAAACGTACGAGAGTCCAAAAAGGTGGGTTTTTAGTTTGGACCTAAATTCTGTTGGGCTTATTATGCATCTTAATGATTCAGCTGTATATCAAAATCATTGCGGGAGGGTGCGGACTCGTCACAAAACTCAAAGAATTTTGGAACCCTAAACATTTTTATTCCAAATATGCTGAGAAATATCTGGGGTGTACTTATAAACCCTGCTTTTGTAGATTTTTTTTTCTTTATTCATTGCATAAATTATTTACGTTGTAAGAGGATTTTTCAACCACCATGCTAGGCTGATGCCCGTGTTATGGTGGTCGTTTATTTGGAACTGCTTTCAAGTTAGTATTTTTTTCAATTATTGTAACATTATTCTGTTACTTGACGACAAATTAAGTTTTCGGCGGTTTTCATATATATAATACTTATCTCCCAATACACAGGTATTATTAAACTTATGAAGCAGTACTGAAAGAGTTTCATGTAAAAAATCACAGTGAAGTTTTATTGAACAATGTTCACAATCTCTGATACAATGTTAGGGGAGTCACATAAAGACATTGTCTGGCTCGAACAAAGATAACCAACGATGGCCGAGGATTTGTTTGTGATCAACTTGTTTTTCATTTGGCTACTTACGGGATTTGAGCTAATCTAACACAAATCCAGTATTGTAAAGTACACAACTCTTGGTGTGTTCCCTTAGCGGCCGGAAATAAAGGGTAGTTACTTACTTAAAGGTTGTAGATTTAAAGGATCGCCTTCTAAATTGCAACATTTAAAGTTGTTAGCCTACTTTAATCGAATAATGATAATTTATTTTATTCTGGAATGTAGGAAGAGTAGTGCGATACCACGCATCCAGGTATCCTCAAAACTATTTAAATCCGTATTCTTGCTTTTTGTCCATTACCAATAACACGAATAAGAAACAGATATGACAGTAAAAGGAGAGTACGTATAAATGAAGAGCATTGACAATAATTATAGATTTTAAAAAACTCTGGATTTGTAAAAGGCAGGTCGACAACCATCACTTCCTTATCAAAATTACATTTCTGACGAATTTATTAAAATAAAATCAAGTCGACAGTACATATTCAGATTTCACTAAATATCACAAAAAACTAAAGGCCTTAGGGATACAGGGCAAATTGCTGATTTGGATTGCTAGCTATCTGACAGAAAGAAAATAATTGGTAAAAGTGAAATCGACAAAATCTAAAGAATTCTACTGCAAGGTATGTACTACTATACTCTTCCTACTCTTTATTAATGACATAGCATCCTGCTTAACAAAGTTAAATTTATACTATTTGCTGATGACATAAAAATTAACAAATAAATTGCCCCAAATTTTATTTATCTCTTTAGTTCGTAGTCAACTAGAGTATAATTCCTTTGGTTGGTCACCTTAACATAAAAATCACATTAAAAATGTTTTCGTTGCATTCATTTTAATTTGATTATTCCCTTAAAAAGAATAACAAACTACGCGTTTTTTTCTTATTAAGACTCGAATATACATTCACTTGAGGTGAGACAATAGACACTATTATGTGGGGTACTTCGGAATCTGTTTTCCCTGCACTAAATGTTAAGGTGTTCTTAATTGTTTAATAATGACGTTACTGGTATGACTCATTTAAGCATTGCGTCTCATTCTAACAGTGTGTTAATTTACGAAACAACGCGTGTATCGCTCACACCCATCGCGACGGTATGTATTAGGTACAAGCGACTTATGCTTCTTTATTAAAATTGTAAATTCGAAACTCAACTGTTTCGAACTACTATAATAGTATCTACTCGACACACTAGGCATAAAGTCCTATTTCATTGTCACTGTCCACAAACACATTATGTAGCAAACTCGCCAACTCCTCGCCTACACAGTTTAGCAATCGAATATACAAATAATAATATCGACATTTTTAGTATAACAAATTCAATGTTTAATTTAACCTACAAAAAAATTTCATGTCAACATATCATTTATGAAAATGTTTTGATAAAAATATATTTTTTAAATGTATTCAAATTGTAAACCATACGAAAGCATTGTTTATTATAAACTTTGTAGAAAATGTCGTAACCATTGTAATAGATACATTGTATAGTATCTAATGTAAAAGCCTTATAGGCGTATAAAATAGTAATAAATATGAATACTTACAGGTGAAAAATCTAAGAAAAAAAAACAATAAAAAATATATGAATGATATGCAACAGATAATAAGACCTCAATGATCTGCAGCGTTATTCGAGACTGGTGGGTTCAGTAGTTATCTCCATTATTCTTCAATGCTGGTATCTGGAATCTGGCGGGATTTTATAATGAGAACATTTCCCAAGTTGTTTATCCTGTCCCTTAATCCTGCCACCAGAGAGGACTGCAAAACCAGGATCTCGTTCCTCCGTTAGCATGTTGGAAGCACTGCAGTATCTAGGAAGGCCGAACATGCAGTAGGCGTTGTTGTATTGCACGCGCAGCTTTTCTATTCTGCACTTCCTACCTAACTAAAGTAACTAGTACTACATGAAATTTTATTCGTCGTGTTCTCCTATTATATGCATGTTTTTCCCCATTTCAGCATATTTTTAGTGTTTTGTATTTATCAATATCTGTTAACTTTTAATATAATATATGTTAAATCTATGTTGTGCGCTTGAATTATTATTTTATCACATTATAAATTGTTGGTTTTCTGGTGATAAACCTTTGTAAAATTGAATTTAAGTAACATGAGCCTCTCCCCAATTATTAATCCCCGGGTTGTTTATTGAAAAATTTACTGTATTCGTACTACTATAGGGTAGGCAAGAGTAAGGCACATTTGGGGTGAAATATCAAAAACATCTCTAGATTAATAATAATCATTTTTATGGCGGTGTTTTTGAAATCTCCTCAAGAGCCCTTTTTAATTAATATATATAATACAAGCAGTGGCAACTCGTGACTTTTGGGTGTGCTAGGGTGCTAATATTAAAAAAAATAGCATCATGGATGTTGTCGTATGAGAATGTTTTTTTTTTTTTTTTTAATCAAGATTTTTCATGAAATTCGTGCGGCACACCGTCAAACTGAAACTTCCTGAAATTTTTCTAACAAAAAACTGATTTTTACCAAGAATGTTTTTTTTCGGCTACAACAACATCAATAATGCCATTTTTTTAATATCAGCTCTCTAGCACACCCAAAAGTCACGAGCAGCCACTGAATACAAGTACCATGGAAGTACCTTATTTATTCTAACCTAAGAAGCTTATCTTTTAACAATATTTGGATGATTTGTGTGGCTCCGTTTTATGAAAAATTGTCCCAAGGGTGCTGAATGTTACAAAAATTCTGGACGTAATAAATAAAAAGTCATATATCAATCCATTTATTAAAATTCGATCTTTATGATAATAATTGATTCAGTGTCTTTATTTAATAAGATATATATTTTTTTAAATTTGGGATGTAGATGTAGGTATCGTCGCCCTGGGAACCATTCATTGGATAACCAACACCTCCACCATATGTTACCCCAAGTTGTTCATTATGTTTGGTGACTTATCAGGAGTGCCCTGGTTCATGGGGTGAGGATTCTCTAGATTTTGGAGGCGGGTGGGTCCGACTTAGAGACTAGTTAAGATAGACCTTTTTACCTCTCCAGTAGGACTCTCTCGACCCATCGCCTTGCACCGCCGTGAGAGAGATGAATTCAAACATTCGTCACTCTCGGACACACTTTCCCCCCAGATTCCTAACCAACCCTAATACCTTTTTTCCTTCCCAGATCTTTCTCTCCTTAAAAATAAACCCTCCACTAAATTATTTTCTTCAGGGCCTCCTGTGTGGAGTTAATGAAAAAAAATATGTAAGGAAAAATTAGTACGATTTAAATTTTACACTTTTTGCTTCAAGTTTCTAAAGACCTTAGGAAGATGATCTTATTCAAAATTAATCAGGAAACTCAGTGAAATCCTTCAAGTGCGGATGTAGAGGAAGTTCTGAACTGTCTAGGTCTAGTAACCAGCAAGTATATGTTTTCTATTTGCTTCTCTTCTCTTCCAGTCCTGTGGCCACGTTAGGGTGGGCATTATCCCCAGCTCCCAGATACGTGTAGTGATCGTCCTCAGAGAAGCCGGGAGCTTTGCGTACAAACAGTCTGGCGGAATTAAAAAAGCTCCGGGCCAGTTTCAATGAAAGGGCTTTATTGTATGCAGCGGGACGAATCGCCGGAGCCGCTACTGCGTAAATATATCCCCTGCGCCGTAATACATCGCATACTCAGGGCTTTTCATCGCTTCGATTCATCGAGGAAATTTTCGCCCAACTGGCGTGAAATTCTTTTGCTCGGCATTCATTGGCATCGCCGGTTATAACAAGATCTGTGACGATTCGAAACGGTCCAGGGGAATCACACAACGCGGTGTAAGCAACTTATATCCAACATCCAGCGTTTTATCTTTTTCCATTGTCATTCTTATGAATATTGTTGCGTTTGGTGCAATCCACAAAGATATGTTGTGAACATTGATACAGAGTACACTAGGTGTGTCTTTTTGGACAAAATTGAATGCAATATTAGAAATTAAATTGCTCAAATAAGACCACTTGGATTTGTAGAAATTTGTGTTACCTGCCTAATATAAATGAACCTAATCACTTAGACTGGAAAGTCGGATTTCCAGTAGGTTCTTTTTACATTAGCCCCGCGCAGGAGGCCCCGAGGAAAATAATTCCCCTCAGGCCATATGTGATCTTTGTGGATGCTGTGTGAAGGATCTTTTTAGAGAAATGATTTATAGGAAGTTCTGGAAAGGAAAAATTTAAGAACAGTGGATAGGAACATGGGAGTTATAGTGTTCAGGAGTAACGGAGTTATTTATCTATCCCTCCCACTGGGATGCAAAGCGATGTTCCGAGAGAGTCCTGCTGGAGAGGTCAAAAGATCTCCCTCAAACTCCCAATCACGAAACTAAGGGTGACCCATTGTAGAGGGGTTGGTAATCTAATAAATGGTTCCCGAGGCGGAGGTACCCATACCCGCCTCTCAAATTGAGAAGGTAAGGCGTTGAAATTAGAACTATCAATTTATTTATTTAATACATGAAAAATCGAAAGTACATATAGTTTTTTTATGATATTTCACCCTCCATGCTAGGGAAGACCCTGTGTTATCGCGGGTGAAGTTCAGTTTTCGGATTACATTCATTAGTATTGGTTGAAAATGTTCACTAATTAATACTATGCACATAGATTCTTCTACAATAAGAGAGTTTATGTTGGTATTTTGGATTATAAGAAGAAGGTAAAGAAGTTAAAGAGTTATTGGAAAAGAGAAGTTATTATTGATATATTAAGTCACAGTAATAAGTCTTATACATACATACAAAGCTGCTTAGATAGTAAATAAAAATATGTAAAAAATTTATCATGTTATGCCTGCTCTTAATACTATGCACACCGATCTTCTATAAGAAAATGATATATAGTTAGGTTGGGTTACAAGAAGAAGATGAGGAAGTTAGAGAATTCTTAGAAAATGAAAAATTTGAGGAGTTGTTAGACATATATCACACTAATTTATTTATTAATTAAGTTAAGTTATTAATTAATCAATAAGTAAACAAACCTTACTAACTTACCTAAAATATTCTACTCTTTACAAGGTATTCTAGATGCTATAAATGAAGCCTTCGCAAGCTTCATGTAAAAATATAATATAAAATTATTGATAGTTTCTAAAACTTGACTTACCTTATCTTATGTGTTTGACCACATTATTATCCACCTTTGAAATAATTAATACATTTGAAAAAACAAATCGTAACACTCTTGACTTTTAGCTAGCATTTGTTTGGCATTTTCTTTTAACCTTACTTTACCAGAATGGTCAACGTCTGGTTATTTCGGCTTTATATAAAGCCATTCTAGTGTATTTTATGTTTTAAAGATGGTTATGAATAATATTATTCTTCCATTGACGTTGAAAAAAATCCCCATAAAGACGATGTACGCTCGCTACTTCTTGAAGTTAAGTATGGAAAGTGCATTTATTTACGGTAGTGTACGCTTTTGCAATTATTCACTCTTCAAGCAGGCCTTAGAAAATAACAAAGGGAATCATTGAGCGAACAATTGCTTGGAGTTTTTCAATTGCAGTTGCATGAATGACGCGAAACAAGCAGATTTTATGCGAAATTGTATTGGACCGTCAAATTACGCCGAAGGGAATATAATAGATTTGACTGATAATGCAAGCTTTTAAACGTTCAGATTTTTTTAATGATATGTCAGTTGTTAGTAGGTAGGTAGGTATAATGATTTTGGAATGTTTTAAGTCCAGGTGAACATAGCAGACCACCAAAGAAGTTACTTCATTATAAGCCTGCAGAATAAAGTGAATCAAAATGACATGTGAATCGATGAATGATATTTAGAGTTTATTCCTTTTTTGATCGTGTTTTTTACATTAGCTCCACACAGGAGGCCTTGAGGAAAAAAATCCCCTAGGACCTATGTCCTCTTTGGGGATGCTGTGCGGGGGGTCTTTTTAGGGAACGGAAGGAGAGGAAGTTCCGGGAAGAAAAAAGACTTGATGGATGGTTAGGAATCTGGGCGTCAATATGTCTAAAAATGATGGACGTACAAATCCATCCCTCCCACTAAGGTGCAAGGCGATGGGTCGAGAGGGTCCGGCTGGAGAGGTCTAGGATGCTCTGCTAAGTCAAGCGTAGCGAACCACTTGGGGGGATGTTGGTTATCCAATAAATGGTTCCCGGGGCGGCGGTACTGATACCGTTTTTAATCCGAGAGTCGAAGAGCTTACCGGTCTGTTACTGGGGCCTTTTATTTTACTTCCACCCTGAAAGCTTTCAATAATTTTATAATTTGTCTAATAACGTATAAATCATGAACTTTTCTCTACAATATCTTGCGTGTAAAATCATAAAAAGGTCCTGTATTCTAAAGATCTAAAGGCTATAATCTCGTGAGAATCTCAGCCAAAATGTGCGAACACGGATCAAAGATAAAAGAAGAACAAATGACTTCCTTATTTGATTTGTCAAAGGTTCTGAGGCTGACACACAATATTATTTTTCCGTTCCGGACCATTGCTGATGCACCATAACACGATTTATTGAATAAACATCCTTTGAAAATCAAGGAATCCCTTTGCGGGGACCGTGAACTAAATCAAACCGAGGAATATTCCTCAGTAAGGAATGAGTCTTAGAGCGTTAACACGTAAAATTCAATTCGTATGTATTTATTCACATTTCGTTCGAAATAGAATTTTACGCTAAATAATGTCTTCAATGATAGGGAATATATGTTAATTTTCTGTATCAGAGATCGGACGTCCGCTGCGTGTTTCATCAACAGTTATTGCTTTTCTAGGTTCACGACCATGAATATTTTACCCCTTGATTTACACTAGACCTATCAACAGCATCGTCACCATAAACATCCTTTAAACGGTGATGAATCTCAGTATGAGTCACTTTTTTAACAGTTAAATTTATTATAACAGCACGCCGTTTACATTGCATTGGCATAACACTAAAACACGCCATACTTCCGCTTCTCAAAATACACTGGATGAATTCAACGACCTCAAACTTGCGCATAGGCATAGAGGAGGAATGTCACTTCCATATTCCACCTGGCGCGCTTCTGAAGGTCATTTTGTTCGCGCAGTACAAGCACGTGTGCATTACTTTTCAGCCTACCCTCGTACTTCATTAATCATTAGTTACTTACGAAGCTTTGCTATACATCTCTAAGCTAAACACTCTAAATGAGGACAAACTGTTATTCATTCTTTCCCGGAATATAAAACGGAAAAATAAAAAGTTTGGAAATTCTCCTCAGGTACAAAAGACTGAATGAGTAATTATCATAACAATAAGTGAATTTGTGAAAGCATTAATTTTAAAATGACGAAGGCGTAGTCATAAACAGTTAAAAGCTTCATAGTTTTGTTCTGCGCAAATTAAAAAGACGATAACGATTTTTGCAAACCTTCCGGCTTAAATACAGGAAACGACGGCGCCATACTAAAAATATATCTCTAACTGACCACAAAAAGGCACCAAATGCGAATTAATTATTGACAAATCGTTTGTAAAAATATTGTAGGTATGTGTAGGTGGTAAAAATTTGTTTCGAAATCGATTTCTAAGGAATACGGCTTCGAAGACAAAAGGTGATGGGTACTTGATCCACTGGGCTTTCAGTACAGTGGTTTCGGTTAGTGTTTATTTGCTGAGTGGCTTTGGGGAGAAGCGGTAGACAAGGTACGGCCTCAAGCGATTCTTCCGAAAGGTTGAAGAAAACACCCTAATTGTCGGTGGTCGATAGCGGGCGGCGACCCCTAATTATCCGCTCAAGCATTCAACAAACGTCGCCATATAATCGGTCTGAGTCGAACCTACCCGACTACCCAACTACCCGGCCGGCCGCCCTGCCTACCCTTGGCTGCCCACAAAGGGGGAGAAATAAAAGTAGAAGAAGGTATAAGCACGGGTCTACAAACTTTTAAAATGCCACGATCGTGAGCTCGCGTACAAAATTCTTCATTGTCTTTCGAATACTCTTCTTTTGACATTACGCATTTATTTGCAAGAGTAAGCAGATAAGAAATAACGCTATATTATAGAAACGCAGGTAAAAATGCCCAGTTCGGTAGAAAATTGAACACCAATGAAGAGACTTAGAATCGCAGAACCAGAATCGGTTCACTCCCCTTTAGTTCTTAGTATTTCGTTTGAAGTGATGTATTACATATCTATTAGTTGGAATGTATATACGTAAAATCGAAGGCACATATTTCCCAAATTTTACAGAAACCTACTAACTAACTAACTAACTAATCATCACGCCGTTTCCCCGCAGGGGTAGGCAGAGAGGACGGACCGCCAAACAACTCGGTCTTGGCACACACTCTTTGCCACACTCACATTCATACATCGTCTCATACATTCTCTTCTATTATTCTGACTTTTGACATGGCCCTACTCAAGTATCAGATTCACTTGATCGTGCCATGTCTTCCTCGGACTTCCCCGACTTCTTCTACCATTCACATTTGCGTCGTATATTTTTCTTACACTACTTTCCTCGTTCATTCGCTCTACATGCCCAAACCATCTGAATCCCTTTCTTTATCTTACTCATTATGCTTACATCAGCCTTACATTATTTGCGGATATCCACATTTCTAACACGATCATGACTTACTTATTGTCAGACTTATCGAAATTGTAAGTGTGAGAGAAACTTCTGATGAAGAAGCAACACAAAAAATGACACAACAAACGTCTATAACTTTTCTACCGATGCGATTTTGCAAATATGTTAATGTTTGGAAGGCTCTGTAGTGGTAGAATAAGTGTGGTCGTTTTAATGTAGTTCAGGTAAAGATTTTTTGATTTCAAAAGCAAACACGGACAAGATGCGAATTGCGGCTCGTTTATCGGCCAATTCAAAGGGATCCTGTTATTTATTTTCGTTGCTAATACTAATGGGTGTCAATCATCCGGGCAACAAACATTGCCAAATTACAAGACATTAGCCGACATGGGTTTCATCAAGCATTGGTGTATTTAATAATATCGAAATTAACGATCACCAAATTTTGTAATGATGTACTTATAACATCATTCATTTAAGAAGGCCGTTATTAATTTATTTTTCAAAGACAAAACTACGTACATTATTCGTAGTCATATACATTCGTATGTTAAATACTTTAATTGAAATAATTTATTAAAACAAATATAACGGGAATATTTTGAACTTCTGACAAAATACGCCCGATTTTTGAGGAAACAAAACGGTGCTGTCCAAATGAACCAATTGCAAATTACTATTATCATTTCATTATATTAGATATAATACCTAGTATCTGTCGACTCTATAGCTTTAATCATGGTTGTTAAATTTAAAGCATACCTGGGTTAAGTGTTGATTGCTGGGAAATAACAATTTACGAGTATGTAATAAATAACTACCTTATGCAATTAAGTTTCAAATTATTGTATTGGCATATCGTTCAAGGAACGCATTAATAAAGGCAAAATCTAACAGTAATGATCTTATTACAGCGGATGTAATAACAAATGAATTTATTAACATGCCTTATTACTTGGTCAAGGATAATCAGAAAATACTAAAATCATATATGTATACAAGGTGTAACAGCATACGTACTTGAAGAATTTTAACCAGTGTTTCCTGAGTGTATTTGGAGTAAAAATGTAGATGTTATTTTCCTGTCCGATGATATTTTTTTTCTATTACTAACAACAACAATCAATTGCACGTCACTACTGATTCCATCCCTATACGTAGTAACGGGTTTAAGCGATACGCGCGTTCTTTCGTGTGTTACCGTGCTGCTAGAACGATACGCAATGCTTTTCAGGTGACTCTAACTACTCAGTTAGGGCGTGTGATAGAATTTTTTTTTAAATATTTTTAATTGAAAAAAAACTGTCATTGAATAGCAAAATGACATAATAATAATAATAAAAACATTTATTCATCAATAGATTTTCTACAATTTAATACATTTTATTTATTTGTCATTGATTCTATTGACGAAAAGGTCAATGCTCAACTATAAATTCAGGATATCTCCTGGAATGTGGCTGGTTTTCGATAGTGCCTCTAATACAATACACAAAATAAATAATTAAATTAAAATAAAATATTAAATTAAATTTCATAAAAAATAATTTAATAAAATCATAAATACTTTAATACACATAATATAATATAAATAACAAAATTTGAAGTAAAAATTAAATCATGTAAATCAGAATTAAAATTAAAGCAAATAATATGAATATTAAAATTCAACAAAAAAAATCAATTCAAATATAAAATATAATTATATAGGCCACCGGATTTTTAAAACAAAAAATAAATAATATAATCAAATCAAAAACAAAAAAAAGAGTAGGTATTCCTTTAATTATAAATTCTATCAACTATGATGATATCCGGTTGACTGCGCAGTCAGCAACAATCGCGGTAGAGCTTCTTGAAGCAACCGGTCGATATTCGAATAGACATCAACATTTTTTACTCCAGATATACTCAGGAATAGGCCACTTGCATGGATTTCATAACGACTTGGAAAAAATCGTGTGTTTAGATTTTTTTACTAAGATTACGAAAATGTTGGTAAATTTTTTTTTAAATGTAATTTATTTTTTATTTTTAAATAAATAAATTCATTATTTGAGCTCGCTCGACTACATGAAAATGTCCCGTCTCCAATTATGTACCCTTAATTTTTTTAAATTCCACACTGATTAATTTTTTTTTATATGGCAACACTTGGATTTCCGGCGAATTTTTGAATTTGCGTTTAACGTTCACTAGATTTATTGTTTATTCTATGCGAACTTATCCTTTGGTTTGATTTTTTGATAATAATGGCGGTGTTTTTACAGATGTTACTGTGTTTAATGATTTTCGGCTATTTAATTATCCTTCGATTAGGTTTTTTTAATTTTTTAATGCTGTTAAACCGTTTATATAGCTGATAGTTTTCGAAGCTAAAATAATATTTAGCGAAGTAATTTATACAACAACATTTACCTATTATCACAACATCGCGTTAACCAAATAATTCCTGGAATTACACAGCAAATATTTAGATGATTCAATTTTCGAGTTTGCCAACAAAAGTTGAACAAACGATGTTCTTCGAGTATTAGTAATAGCAACAGTTTGCATAGATTCCGCGTCGATGTTTATGGAATGAAAGGAGTTGGAAGGATTGAAATCTCTTTGTGGTTGCGAATTGTATCCTTTAATGTTAACCGCCGCAGACGGAACGGTATGCTTGAACTCTTCCGTTTACATTTGCGCTTTCTGCTTAAACGGATTACCAGATTAAGCCAGTAGAGAAGAAGGCTTCTTTCATTTTTTCATCGAACAAAAGGACCACCTCGTGAAAGGAACGACGGATGGAGCGATTCCGGAAATACGGCCGTACTTATTCTTCCCGCGATAATGGAATTATCGAAATACACAAATCAACGGGTGAAAAGATAATATGAAATGTCATATTTAAATCTTTTAGTATGACGGGAGGTGTTTTTTTCTTTCTATTTCAGTTCTTTGTAAATTGAATTATACATGCCAGATTTCAAAAACGTGTTGACAGAAATTCAACAGGGTGGTAATTTTGACTTTGAGAACATTAAATTCACCCTTTCCATTTATATTCATTCACACTTTAACTAGTGCTCAACTTTTTTTTTTGTGTGTAAAGAATGACATCAAAATAAGTTTCGAATTCTTCAAAATAGGAACATAGAGCATAATTCTTCCTCGAAATAGATTTTGAAAAGTGAATAAAATATTTATGGAACTACATAAATTGGCTAACCGTGTAGCAGATGCTGACCTTGAACACGGTGATATCTATCCATAAAATAGTAAACAACCTGTTACTAAAATACTTATCAAATAAAATAATTTATAAAAATGACATTCACACACAAAACACAAGGACGTGCAAGGAAATTAGGATACAAAAAAGGACGAACGAACCATTTTTTGGATAACCAACACCTATTCCATAGTTCGCCCCAAGTGGTTCGCTACGTTTGGTAACTTAGCAGGGGTGCCCAGGTCTTGGCGGTGGATGCGCCTGCCCACCAGCTAGCTGGCTAGCCGGATCGATAGAGGCCGGTTCGAGGAGACCCTCCGACCCCTTCAGCTGTTCTCTCTCGACCCATCGCGTTGCACCACAGCGGGATGGATGGGGGTTAACATAAAATAAAATCTTTTCATAATCTCGTTCTCAATTAATTTGGGAGGCAAGTATGGGTACCGCCGCCCAGGGAACCATTTATTGGATAACCAACACCTCTTCCATAGGTCTCCTCAAGTGGTTCCCTACGTTTGGTGATTTAGCAGGGGTGCCCGGGTTTACGGGGTGAGATTTGTCCGAGTCTTGGGGGCGGATGTGTCTGCCCACCAGGTGCATGGCTGGCCAGATCGAGAGAGAGTGGTTGAGGGAGTCCCTTTAAATTCTCCAGCGGTACTCTCTTGGAACATGGCCTTACACCACAGTGGGAGGTATGGATTCATACGTCTGTCACACCTGGACACACTGACCCCCAGATTCCTACCCAACCCTAATACCCTTTTACTTTCCAGAACTTCCTATCCTTCCTTAAAAATAACCTCCACACAGCATCCCCAAAGATGGCATAGGCCCTGAGGGTAATTATTTTCCTCGGGGCCTTGTGAGAGTCCTGAATGGAGATAATTTAAAAAAAGTATGTTTTAGAAATTTCGTTCCCACTCTCAATAATTGAAAACCAGAATTTTTAGACGTAGTTACTATGCTAATACCATCGTGGGAGTATTTTTACATAAATAGAACCCCTAAATGAATCAAACGCCCACATATATAAGCAAAATCCATTAAGGAGAAAGTCACCGAAGGCGAAATAACACTAAAGCACCGTATTCTGTTTAATAATAAATATTAATGATGTTTTTCTTTTATGAATTAACTTAATATGTAAAACCTCAAATTGTAGTATTTAATCATTGAAGACAATATTAGCGAACCTCGAACGAAAATTTGAAAAAGAAAAAGATTGGGTCGCATCTAGGAATTGAAAGCCTTCCCGGGGCTTTGTTTTAACCAATAAGCTAATTTGACCCTATTAACTGTATCAGACTTCGTCTAAGAACTACCGACACTATTCATTTTTTAACGCATATTTTTATTGGCTGATATCTTTAAGTGTAATTGCAAGATTCTTCCCGAACTAAATGCAATCAACATTGTCTTGGATAAATTAATATATATTTTTTTTTTAATGTGCGACATCTATTAACTTTTCTACAAGTGTAGAATGATTTTTTTTGTTTTATTTTTGGAGTACCTTAATAAGTAAAACCTCAAATTGCAAGATTTAATCATTGATCACAATATTAGCGACTCTCAAATGAAAATTTTGAAACAGAAAAATCAGAAAAAGATTCGATCGCACCTAGGAATTGCATCCAGGAATGGAATCCTGGGTTTAATTCCTTGTTCATACAAAACGATAGCAGCAAATAACAATATCCGATAAGAAAATGAAGAAAATATAGGTAGTTCGTAGTCGAAGTATGATACAGCTAAATACTCGTATGACCGAAAGGGATTGGGTCGAATTAACTCTGTGGTTAAATCAGAGTCCTGGCAAGACTAAGGTCTTAGGTTCAATTCTTAGATCCCACCAAATATTTTGCTAACTTTTCTGTTTCAAATTTTTGTTTGAGAGTCGCTAATATTGTCTTCATTTAATAAATATTAATACTTATTAAGTCGAGCAGATTAATATTATCCATTAAGTACCTATCTGGAAAATTTAAATCTCTCTTATTCGATCAATTCCACCCAATTTAATTTATTTGCAATAATAATTCCATATGTTTCGCGTACTTTGTCAAATCTATTATTCCATCCATAACGGCCGGCGTTTCGTAATTTTACCAAAACAAGTCAAATAAAAAAAGGGGAGAAGAGTGGTGGGGCCTCATTTTACCCAATCTCCCCGATCGTGTCCACCTTTCCCCTCCTGGAAAATGCCGGCAATTCGCAGGTGTTCGGAAAATCTTGATATCTATAGGTAGACCCTTCCGCATTGAAGGGTCATAACTGACCATTGACTTTTATTATTGGCATAGCTAACCCTTCCGGGGGTTAAAACAATCCACATGAAAGGATTTTTACGCCGAAAACAATATAAACTGTTTTGATCGAGTTATTGGTGCGAATAAACGGAGAATAAATATTTGATAGCCAATCATCGGAGTTTTATTTTTTTTCCGGATTTTCCGTTTCGGTGAAGCTTTTAAGTGTGATATTTGCAACATAAATATTTTTGGTCAAATTTTATTCCATTTTTAATTTATTAATTATAAATTACAAGCCTGGACTTCCAACCTTTTTTACTTAGATATTATCTCACAATGGTTTAAACCCTCTTTTTTTAAAAATAATTATAATTATATTATACTGTGTAAATTGTCTCTCTATGCATGCCTCGCATATTTCGTATGTCTCTTACCACTCATTATAATGTGTTACTTGAGTGACCTTATATATAATTCTGTATTTTTATTTGTGATGTTTTTGTTTTTCTAATTTTACGTATCTGTATTTAATTGTTCGTTATTGTAGATTTTAATAATTGTATAATAACTCAGTTTTATAACTGGATTGTTCTCACGTAAGTGCGAACATCTGTAAAACCCAGTTTAAATAAACAGTTTTTCAAATAAATAAAAAACATTTAGTTTTTTTTACGTCGAAAAGAGAAAATGATATTTAGGCTTAGTTTTTAATATTAGGCTTTATGTTCATATTTCAAAGTTCAATAAAGGGATTTGCAGTTCCAATCAGAAAACATTGCCTTGTCCTAGAAATTACAGATATAAAATGGACACATTTTATTAAATTGAATATTTTTTTTACTTTTCAAAAAAGGTCAATAGGTATTCCATATATATAAAATCGAATATATTTATTCGGAGACACTATCTAGTTTACAAACTATTAGTTCTTAGAAGACTTGTTTCCAATAAAAAAGGTAATTGCCAATAATATAGAAAAAATTAGTCGAGTATGATATTGTAAAATCTAATTTTTTAATGAGGTTGACAAATATGTTCAAATAAGAGGTGGTAGTGGCCGAATTGTAAAGGCGTTCGCGTCCAAGAACCAATTTTATTTTTATTTTTCTGCGTCTTGTTCTCTTTCATATATTCTATCAGATTATTAGTGTTATCTTCCTCTTCAATGATACATTTTATTACAACCAATATTTAGAAATCTCCAGAAAACATTCAGAAAAATAATATTGTCTGCTTTTATTAATTATGACTTAAGATTATTGGTTGAATAATGTGTAGCTTGACACGGTTAACTTTGCAGGCAGCCAAAGGAATATCGGACCACTGTATATTATTTTTTAAATCTGTAGATTTATTTAATCCACGTTAATCACACCAACAACGTAACATACTGCATAGCTATTAGTTATCCATGACAAGCTTTTAGTGATGTTGCCAATCATTTTGATATTTATTTTGCTTTACATTAAATTAATTAGATAAATAAGTTTGGCGATGGTGTTTCAAATTGCTACTAAATTCGTCCATAGTCCTGGAAAATGCATTTTGCTGTGTCTGTGTAAAATTAAATTATTCAGCGACCAACATTTAAATTTTGTTTTCAAATAGAAACACTTCTCTGTATCCTATGAATTTTATCGCTAACAGGGTTATGAAAATATCGTATTTTGCAGTAAGGATTTCCAACGATTTTAAAATTATTCAGCTATTAAAAATTCTGTTCAGGCCACTCGTTAGAAGCATTCTAGAATATAATTCTACAATTTGGTCACCTCTCTTTAATAATCACATTAACATTATTGGAAGAGTCCAACGCAAATTTTTAAGGGGTGACATTTATAATTTGGATTTCTTTTATAATCAAAAGATTATGATTTTTATTACATCATTGATAACGCTTATTCTAATGTAGCTAATGTTTTTAATATGCCTTTACTGAAGCATAAAGCTAAACTAATTAAACAATTTTAGCAGTGGCACAACATGGTTTTTGTTTTCGTTTCTTCTTTACTGCTTTCAATACTAATGTTCTTATATTCCCTTTCTTTTGTTTTGTTATTTACATACTTAATCACATAATTTTTCTTTTCTTTCTTCTTTCTATATTGAAGGTACTGGGAATGATTAAAAAACACATGTATTATGTAAATGGCAATTGTGCCGTTAATTCTAATACATAGATCACGCTTTTGTGTTAACGTGTATAAATGTTCCGTATATCCTAAAATTATGACAGCTTGTTATTTAAGTGCACCACGGAAAACATGTTGTGCAATACTGTAAATTGAAACAAATTGCTAGCTACTACCTACTCGTGCTATTATACTTCTACGAACTACTCGTACTTGGGTTATGTACTTTAGGCTGGGCCATCAAAGCCTTTTTTAAATATTAAAATTATTTTTATTTTTATTTGGTACGAATTTTGGCCCTATGCTAGAGATTTAAGTTCTTAAGATATATTCAAGAATTCCTTTGCATTTTACTCAAAGTATTATATTGAATTAAGATAAAGGTCTACGAAGTTCTGATTTAAATGTATGAAAAATAGTTTTTCTGGTCTATTAACAACTTAGTTTTAAATAACTATGACCATTTTGTTCTTACGCTAGCAGATTTTAAATTAAAATAAATCGCCAAAGTCAACTGAATTTTGATCAGGAATTTTTGACGTGACGTATAATAAATAAGTGGAAGATATGTGGAAAATGGTTTCCATAACGGAAATTTGAAATGCTGTAAAGCACAAAATGTTAATTGTTCAGGAGAGGGAAAAAAAGTTATTTAATTTTTACAAAAAAATCATTTGTCCTGTTATTGTGAACCTATAAATATGAAGTTTTATAAAAACATAATATTTAATGGACCTTTCAGAATATATTGCATTTTTTGTAAACTTCTTTTAATAACGGCATTTAATTTAAAATTGCTTTTAAAACAACCCTCTTGAAATGCACGTCGTAAAAGACGCAATTATTTCCTACAAATATGTCGACGACACAGATCGAAAGAGAAAAAATAGGAGAATAATGACGTATTTAACTAATTTTTTGATTTATTGTCCCTTACAGTTTTTCAAATTTCTGCAATGATCTAAATGTTTATAATAACCCTCAATTAGTCAAAAAGCTGTAACAGGAATGTTGTGGGTAATTTAAAAATTAACGTTATAAGAAAACGTGAATTTTACGCTACATAAATTTTTTTGTTGTTGTTAAATACACAAGTCTAGTGAAGGCATAAGTCGGTAGGGGCCAACATGAATCAAAACCAATAAATCACAAAAGTCGAAATTCGGGTAAAATCATTTGAGATTGTTGTGAAGACGACAACTTAAAAAATTACTTTTACGGTCCGGCCTAATGTGCATTAAAACAACTACGATAATTAATAAGGTTTCCTTTGTGTTCCTGGTCGCGACTTTTGTGGAATTAATCCCGGGCTATTTTACACCATGTCATACTTCCTGGGGCCAGGGTGATACTGAAGCCACGTAGGGTCCAGTGCTATACTTCTGGTCTCCAGAAATATGTCCCTCCCGGGGGGGACAAGTGTTAAGCAGGCCCCCCGGGGGCCATATGCCTCGGCTTGGAAGGCTCAGCTCAGGGTCGTAGGGCTCCTCCGAGGCTGTCGATGGTTGACTCCAATGAAACAAGATTTGGGCACAATTCAAATGTATTCAATAATGCAAGGGTGAACAGTACAGGCAACCAGGTAAGCTGTTTAAGGCCTAGCATTAGAGAGAGTGAGGCACTAGAAATACTACGGAATTTAGGCTCGGAAAGACTATAAGAGGGTTAGAATCTCACGTGGCGTCGTACGGATGCAGGCAGCTTCCCTACGAAGTGGAGAGGTCTAGAGCAAAGCTCATAGACTGTGTGCAGGAACTGGGCGGCTCGGCGGGAGAGGGCGGCTTCTCGGCGTCATGGTGGGCGGATTCGGTCAGCTTACCGAACCGGTGGGTGATAACGGTGAATTAAGCGGCTATCGGCAATGTAGGCGGATTAAAAGCCGGGCGCGTCTAATGTTATGGTATTAAGTAGGCGGCAGTTGTGAATTACTCGGCTCGTCGGCACGTAGGCGGATTAAAAGCCGGGCGCGTCTGGGCTGCCATGGTAGGCGGCAGTAGGATTATACAGGCGGCTGTGGTGATAGCGCCATACTTGGTTCGTAGGTGAAGACTTAATTAGCCGCGTCGAAGGGTGGCATACTGCCCGACAGTACGTAGTAGTGCGTACGACCGCTCGCGCCGTTGTCTGAAATATGTCTGTTCTTTGGCGATCGGTGGCTGGATCTCTCTGCCCGTGATGAGCGAGACGGAAGACTCGAACGCGTGCCCTATAAGGTAATGTCTTCTGCCATTGGCTGGATTCCGCGCCGTGTGGCCATATAAGGTAATGTCTTCTGTTAGCCTGAGAGGGACAGCAATAATCATACGATGCTGAACATGTACTGTGCACGTGACACACAGCTGCCTGCCGCTTGTATAGTCCGTTCGTATGATTTATGGGCAACTCATAACACTACCCTCCTTCCCCTGAAAAATGAAGGGAAAAGGCAGCGAGGCTGATGCAGGGGACCACGACCTTCCATACAGCATGTGATGCGATGGTTGCCACAATGTGAGGTACAGAGCTACCTCTTCACCAGGATTTAAACACTCCCTACCTAAGAGCCAACAAAATTTTAACTACCTGTGAGCCAAGCTAAAAAAAACTAGCAATAAACTGAACAAAGGTTGCCAACTCTCTCAAGAAATTAAAAAAATGTGACGTACCTAATGCGATACAAGACACGCTAACGAAGGTGCATGAAGAAATAAAGAAAACATGACCCTTACGAGAAGGATTTCTACCATGTAAAAATCTTAAAATTAGACAAAAAATTTCCCACACTATTCCTGTTATGGAATATTGTACGCTGACCAATGTCATGAAATGATCGAAATCAACTCATATTCGCGTCTTACAATGGAATTTTTTAAAATTATACAACTTTGTTTTTATACACTATGCTATTTTCACAATTCAATTCTAACCCAAATGTTAGTTTCCCGCACTCTCAGCTTGTCATGGTTTGTCTGGTTTGCATTTAATTATCAGGCATAAACGACCATCCTCTCATGTTCGCATATAATTGTAAGGTAATGCTACAAAACCTATCATGAATATTAATTTTCAGGCATAATATGAATCCTCTCATGTTTTCTCGACTCACCCTCGGTGACCCGTACAGCGCTGTACTTGATGTACTAGAAATACACCCTTGCCGCAACGACATAGACAACCGGATAGATCCCTTGGAATCCTCACGGTGAACTTGCGTTCGACGAAACCACATAGGACACCCTCTAGGTGTTCCCACCAAATAACCAGACGAACCGTAATGACCATAAGTGCAATTACATTATTCTCTAATAAGAACAATACGACCCGAATGACATAACTTTATGACATTACCGAGCTAATTTACTCAACTGGGTGCATACTCTTAAATCTTCTTACTACGAGAAGTACTACTCCTTATTTGAATACAGTGATATAGCAAGTTACAAAACACCGTACAATTGCGTCCTGATATGGCAAGGACTTTACACGCTGGCTTACCATATTGATACCGAAGTAATCAATTACGTGTTTACAAAATATTTATATAGTAATTTAATTAATTACATTTATCATAATTAAAACACTTGAATATACATTTGTTTACCCACCAAAAACTCTATGTGTGTGTGTACAATTTGTTAAATAACTTTCAATTCGAGTTTGTTTCAACTCAACTTAAACTCTCAGGGTTTGACTACGTAAGGAGAGAAGAAAGAAAAAAAACTAAAATAAATAACAACAACGCCACGTATTTTTACCAAAAAATACGAAAATTTAATACTACCGACAATGTTATTAGAAGAGGAAATAATTTTTTAATTGAGTAACGAATTTCTTCCTAACACCGGAATCATATATACTTTCATTGTTCGGAAATTCGCGTTTCCAACAATCCTTCTGCTCTAATTCTAAGGAGTTTAGCCATCCTATCACGCTTTGGATTATAGTTACCTGCCGAATGACACGTTAGGTCGATACCCAAGTTCCATCCTATCGGACTTGTAACAGTTCTATAATACCACACAACGAGTAACCGTTGTTATATGATCGCGGAAGAAGGTTAAAATTCGATACCACCACAACCTATGTGAACCGAATAGTGTTGTCTATTGGGCCTATTCTGATAACAAAAATGTGGTAATATAATTATTACATTGCCTTTTCATCGTGAATTCACTCCAACATACGCTAGAATTGAGACATACCCCGTTAAGGAGTGGGTAACTACCCGATTGTGAACGTTTTACCGCCCCAATTTCTCCTATATCGCAACGTGTGAGATGTCCAATACTATAACGATTTAACCTACATGTGAGAATAATTCGACAATGAAAGAGATTGAAAAACCCGAAAAAAAAAAGGACAAAAAAAAAAAAAAAAAATTATAATTGAAATGATATTTCCATTTATACATGACCTTATATTAATATATACACAAGGTTATTTACAACCATAAGGTTCCTAAGTTTCTTACTACCCAATGACCTACCCCAGTATGATGAGAGCTAGGTGCCTTTATACCTACCACTTGTACAAGAATTTTCTTATGCCGTCTCTTGCCAACGAAAAGAAAAGAATATGCTTGCATATTCTTTCATTGCAACTAAAATTAAGTAATTTTTAGAATGCAAATTGTTCCACGAAAATAGAAATTAGGTCTCTACTTCGGTCCCGGGCAGGATACTGAATACCTAACGCAGTTTTTTCTAATGAAAAACCTAGCCTAATTTAGGGTTCCTTGAACTACGCCCTCAATCAGTGTATCGTGTCGTGTTTCTTAGACGAATTTATATACTTATGTAACCATATTCATATATAAATTTAAAAAAAAAAATTTTTTTTTTTAAAAAAAAAAACAACCTAAGTGGCTACGCACTAGGATGGAAAAGTAATAAATTATTACTACCAATAATAGTCATTACAATAAATGAAGTAAATATCGCATCAGTAATTTCACTAGTGTAAGGTGAGTTACCTCTTTTTTTTATAATAATAACAATAATAACAACAAGTCTTCACGTGCAGACATACCGGCGTCCCGGATTGTCAACACTTGTGATGACGATCCATTAAGAAAGGAATTGTATACAACTCTAATAACAAAGGTTAAGTTATATGCGTTATAACCTCGTACTAACCACTAGGGTTCATGACGTCCTAGGGTTGTACCTAAGGGGTAATAATTATATCTCAACTAATAACCGGACTTATCAGAGAAAATAACAACAAAAACATAAATAAAAACACTTATAAGGTTGCAACGACCGGGGTGTCACTACCCTTTTTTACTATGTCTTTAATGTGGAATTTACCGACAATTTTTCCATTTAAATTCTCTAGTACATATACCGTGCTAGAGATTTTTTCCTTTATTCTGTTTTCTACAAAACGGGGTGCCAGTTTGGCTGAAAAATATACGCCTGCCTTAGATTGAGGGAAGTTTCTTCTCCAAACTCTGTCTCCGATTTTATAGGATTCCAACTTGTGTCTAGTGTTATAACGAAAAGCACTTTGTTTATACGCGGCGGCGAGTGAATCGCTCACCTTGTCATACACGGCTACAAGTTCTTGTAGTTTATTTGCATAATCCACTACCGTATCTGGTTGTGTGTTATTTTGACTAGCACCCGGGGAGATACGCCAATGTGACGTGCCATGCACTGTCTGTTCAAAGCCGTGCATGAGGAAAAACGGGGTGTATCCAGTAGTAAGGTTGACCGTATTATTAATTGCTGCTTGTACCGTTCTGACGTGCTTTGACCACTGACGGTGATCGTTGCCCACCAAAATAGCCAACGAGGTTCCGATGGTTTGGTTATAGCGCTCTACCGTGTTGTTCATAGGAGTATAGAAAGAATTATAAAATACATCAGGAACGCCGTATTGAGACAAGAAGGCTTTAAAAGCACCTGAAGTGAACTGGCGACCGTTATCAACTATGAGTGTTCTAGGTACAGAGATTGGTAAAAATATATTGTATTCCAAGGCTTCTATTATGGTTTTTGCCGTCGCGTGGCGTAATGGGAATAACCAGCAGTACTTAGTAAAAACGTCTACCACGCTCAGAATATGAAAGTTTCCGTCATAACCTTTCGGAAAGGGACCTATCAAATCTACGCTAAGACTTTGCATTGGGCGATCTACGTTTTTGGGGTGGGACATATGACCTAAGGCTGGCTTAGTTGAATGTTTATAAGCCTTGCAAATATTGCAATTGGACACTAATTTTTTTACATCATTATACATTCCGGGCCAGAAATTCCTTAACGACAATTTTTTAAAGGTTTTAAACACACCTGGGTGTATTGCTGTGGGTGAATTATGACATTCCGAGATTAAGGCCTGTCTATCCTCTACCGGGGATACTAATTTCCATTCGTAGTCTGTATGTAAGGAAAAATCAGCTTTACAATGCTTATACAACCTATTACCTTGTATTAAGAAATTAGGACTAGCTTGTGGGTTATTGGCGCACTTATTATACAGCTCTGAGTACCACTTGTCTTTAGAGCCAGGCGTGCCAAGTAATGAATTTAATTGGGTAACTTCAATACGAGATAGTACGTCTGGAACTACATGAAGGGAGCCTTTACGGTGAATTATGTCAAAATCGAACTGAGACAAACGTGTCCCCCACCTGGCAAGTCTACCTGTTGGATTCTCGAGTGACATAAGCCATTTTAAACTTGAATGGTCCGTGACCACTGTGAATTTTGACCCTTCGACGTACGAGCGAAAGTTGTATACGGCGTCGAGAATGGCCAATAATTCGCGTTCAGTTGTACTATAGTTTCTCTCCGTTTTAGAGAGTACTCTGGAGTAATACGCGACGGGGTGTTCTGCGTCCTCAAATTGTTGTGAAAGGCACGCTCCGATGGCGAAATTGGAACTGTCACATTGTATTATAAAGGGTAACTTAAAATCAGGGCAGCTTAGTACCGGCGCTGAAATTAAGGCATTCTTCAAGGCGGAAAATGATTTTTCTATCTCCTCATTCCACGTAAAATTAGGTAGGTTCTTTTTACCACCAGTTATGTGAGTTAAAGGGGCTGCAATATTTGAAAAGTTGTTGATAAAACGTCTATAATAACTGCATAATCCAAGGAATGATTTTACCTGTTTTGTATTCTGAGGTCGGGGGAAATTTTTGATAGTATCTATCTTTGCCGGGTCTGTTCGGAGACCTTCCTTGTCCACTACGAAACCTAAATATTTGAGTCTTGATTTACAGAATTCCGACTTTTCTATATTTAATGTTAATCCGGCGGCCTTTAAAATATTACAAACCTTTTTAAGGAGTTCAATATGTTCTTCAAAGGTACGTGAGATAATTATTAGATCATCTAGATATGCAAAAAGGTTGGGTTCGAATTCTGGACCAAATAAGGTGTCCACGAGGCGTTGCAGTTCGCTAGGAGCATTACGTAGCCCGAAGGGTAGTCTTACGAACATGAAGGTACCCCTACCTGGAACTACGAAACTAGTTTTCTCACAAGACGAAGGGTGCAAGGGTATCTGCCAGAAAGCTTTAAGCAAGTCCAAGGAAGTAATAAAGTTTGCATGCCGTAAGTTATCAAGAATACGATGAACGTTTGGCAACGGATAAATTTGTGCCCTTGTAACAGCATTGAGTCTTCTACTGTCCAAACAGAACCTAGCTGTTCCGTCCTTTTTGGGAACTAAAATAACCGGGTTTGACCAAGGAGATTTACTTTTAACGATTACGCCTAATTCCAACATTTTATCCACCTCACATTCTAGCTGTTTCAACCTTACTGGTGACAGGGGGTAATAACGTTGTTTTATTGGGGTTCCTTCGGTTTCGATAACATGTTCGATCAAATTAGTTTTACCTAAACCGCGTTTAGCAAAAGATATGGATTGAAATTCCTCTATCACATCACTAAGTGTTTTTAGTTGCGCGGGTGTGAGATCGTTTTTTGACCTTACTACGTTAACTTCTGAGATGGAAGTATACGTAATACTTTGATTTGCTGTAAATAAATTTGGAGCTATGTTGAATTTTTTCCAAAAATCCACGCCTAAAATAATTTTCCGGCCGAGCGAAGGTATCACTACAAAGTCTATGGTCTGCAACTTATCGTTATAAACTACTGGAAGTGACAGCTTGCCAGAAACTTCCTGTCTCTTGTTATCTGCTGTAGTAATTACCAGATCACAAGGGGACAGCGCACGAGACGTGAATTGTTTTTGCAAATTCCCACCTATACAAGATAGTGACGCACCCGAGTCTAGTAAACCTGATAAAACACGATTTTTAACTTTGAATGTGACATGTGGCCGGCCATTTCCGCTACACTTCACATTCACTGCCTCGAGTGGATCGGTATTCAGAAAAACCTTCACGTAACCTAACCAGTCATTCCATTCCTTTTCGATTGTCTCTGCTGATGGCTTTGGACTGCAATGACCGCCTAGAAGTTTTTTTGATTCGAATTACAATGAGTCGGGGGTGGTTTAGAGAGATCAGGAAAATCGTTTGCTCTGCTGTAATCAGGCTTTTTCCATCGTGGGCTACGGCGCGGGACGCTGTTGCTGTTAATTTTATTGCAATTTTTTGCAAAGTGACCGTTTTGATTGCATTTAAAACAAGCACGATTAGCGATATCCGTGGTTCTTTGTGAAATCGCCGCGAGCTGTGAGTTTTTATTACGTCCGAAAGTTCTAACCCTGTGATTCTGTTGGGAATTATCGAAATGAGTATCTTCTAAGATCTCGCATCTTTGTATTACCTCCGCGCAAGTACGGGGCACATCGTACGAGAATAGTTTACTATATTTGTGCAACAACCCATTTTTAATTATAAGAACCAAGTCTAATTCAGACAATGGTGATGATAACTTATCATTCAGGGATGATATTAGATTTACATACTGCCGAACCGGTACGTTATACATTTGCTTGTAACGGTGAATTTTAGATTTAATTCCCAAATCACTGTCAACCTCCTTATAATTTGAGACGACCTCCGGCTCGACTGCCTTTTTACATGATGCGCGACTGAATTTGATTTTATCCATCTCCTCACATAACGCTTGTAACTCCGAAACGTTGGTGATATTTTTACCGATCTTCAGTTGTGCGTAATCTGGCGTGAGACCTTTTGTGACTAACGATAAAAGTTCCGATTCCTCTAACGGCAAATTCAGCTTGGAATTGATAGCTAAAGCTTCCAAAATAAAATCCGCAGCTCTTTCGTTATTTTTCTGACACAAGTTAAATAACTTCGACTTCTCAGTCATTTGAAACGTCGGGTCCTCGAATCTCTTCAAAAAGGCTGTTTTAATTTCTTCCCACTTTAGATTAGTTTTGAAAATTTTCCTATAGAATAATAGTGCTGAACCAGTGAGAAGTTCGACAAAACCCCTAGCCAAATCTTGACAATCAACGCCCCTCGCGTATTGTAATTCGGCGATTCTGTCTAAAAAAGCGCGGACATCCGAATTCCCGTCAAAAGAAATTTTCCAATTTGTTAAATTAACTATTTTTCTTTCAACGTACCTTGTGGTAGTCCTTCCATAGTGATTTTGCGTAGGCGAGGATACTATGTTAACGAGGTTTCCCGAATTACTAGTTTTTGGGGTGGTTGCTACACTTGGAGAATTTAATAAAATAGCAGGAGACTCAACCCGCCCACTAAGGGATTCATTAAACTCGACACATTGTTTCCGTAAAGACAACAAAGCCCTTTTGGGGACTATGCCTCTATCCATCAACATTTTTCTTATTACCGACGCGTTTGCTTTCTCGAAATTTAATATTCTATCCATTATTGGTATGGTGGCCTCCATGATTATGCGTTATTATAATGAACAAAGCAAAAAAAAAATTTCGGACGATTATAGAAGACGAGAGCAGTTGCTGGCAGTCGACATTATATCCTCCTATTACAGGGAAACGGATGTGGACGAGCACAATCCGACAGTAGTTACTACCTTTTATTGGAAACAACCACTGCTCTTCAAGGAAGAAATAATACAACTTACACAGCACCGAGGTGGAGATTTTAAAATAACGAGATTCATTACTCAATTAAAAAAAATTCCGCGCGAATGACGAACAACTCTGACTGCCGCGATAGAAACGTAATAGCGTGAGAATGCTACTGTAGTAAGCGATGTTTAAAATACCTAACACTCGAATAGCACTAGCCGACGGACTCGCGACGTTTGGAATAATTCACACAGAGCTACAACGTTACGGTAATAAGCGATGTTTAAAATACCTAACCTCGAATAGCACTAGCCGACGGACTCGCGACGTTTGGAATAATTCACACAGAGCTACCGTTGTTGATGGGAGCACAAATATAAAATATTTATAGCTAAGATTACATAATTATGTTTCTAGGGAGACAACAATCGACAAGACTTCGGCCCAGTTGGCGCGCCAGTGTCATACTTCCTGGGGCCAGGGTGATACTGAAGCCACGTAGGGTCCAGTGCTATACTTCTGGTCTCCAGAAATATGTCCCTCCCGGGGGGGGACAAGTGTTAAGCAGGCCCCCCGGGGGCCATATGCCTCGGCTTGGAAGGCTCAGCTCAGGGTCGTAGGGCTCCTCCGAGGCTGTCGATGGTTGACTCCAATGAAACAAGGTTTGGGCACAATTCAAATGTATTCAATAATGCAAGGGTGAACAGTACAGGCAACCAGGTAAGCTGTTTAAGGCCTAGCATTAGAGAGAGTGAGGCACTAGAAATACTACGGAATTTAGGCTCGGAAAGACTATAAGAGGGTTAGAATCTCACGTGGCGTCGTACGGATGCAGGCAGCTTCCCTACGAAGTGGAGAGGTCTAGAGCAAAGCTCATAGACTGTGTGCAGGAACTGGGCGGCTCGGCGGGAGAGGGCGGCTTCTCGGCGTCATGGTGGGCGGATTCGGTCAGCTTACCGAACCGGTGGGTGATAACGGTGAATTAAGCGGCTATCGGCAATGTAGGCGGATTAAAAGCCGGGCGCGTCTAATGTTATGGTATTAAGTAGGCGGCAGTTGTGAATTACTCGGCTCGTCGGCACGTAGGCGGATTAAAAGCCGGGCGCGTCTGGGCTGCCATGGTAGGCGGCAGTAGGATTATACAGGCGGCTGTGGTGATAGCGCCATACTTGGTTCGTAGGTGAAGACTTAATTAGCCGCGTCGAAGGGTGGCATACTGCCCGACAGTACGTAGTAGTGCGTACGACCGCTCGCGCCGTTGTCTGAAATATGTCTGTTCTTTGGCGATCGGTGGCTGGATCTCTCTGCCCGTGATGAGCGAGACGGAAGACTTGAACGCGTGCCCTATAAGGTAATGTCTTCTGCCATTGGCTGGATTCCGCGCCGTGTGGCCATATAAGGTAATGTCTTCTGTTAGCCTGAGAGGGACAGCAATAATCATACGATGCTGAACATGTACTGTGCACGTGACACACAGCTGCCTGCCGCTTGTATAGTCCGTTCGTATGATTTATGGGCAACTCATAACAACCATGCTCATTTAATTAATAATAGGTAGTAAACAGAACCTTCCACATTCACACAATAATTAACGTACCTTTTGTAAATATTAGGATCAACAGCGTGCGTCTGAATAATAAAGTCACAAAGGAACAAAAAAAATAATCTAAGTGTTCTAGTTATCTAATTTATATAAAAAAAATTGTGGGTTCATAAAATATCCCAACATTTTTTTTATTCCGTTCAAGCCAAAGTTATCCCCGAATCGAGAACTAAGATATTTGAATACTTATTTGACTACAGAAGCATATAATCGGATATCACGATACATTATATTATTATTTATTAAACATTGTGTGAAACGGTTCATCTTTTAAAAAGATTTTTCTTATTTGGAAGATGATGGACACTGTAAGGCTGTCCAAAACGATGGCTCAAAAAGGAAGAGGAAGCGCAAAAAATTCCACTCTTTATCTTAAAAATCAAAAAATATTTATAACACGACCAAAAGCATTATGGTGATTTATTTTTGGGGTATTGTGCCGTGTTGTACTACCTCCTTCCTTAGCCAACGTTTCGGACAGTTTCACAGTATCCAACACATTTGCTCTGATGATGGATACTGTAACGCTGTTGGCTACAGAAGGAGGTAGCGCAATACGACATATTATCCCAAAAATAAATCACCAAACCATATTATATTTTAAGACGCATACACATAATACAGACACAAAATATAGACACATAATAAAGACACATAATATGCACACGTAATGAAGAATATAAAAGTATATAATATAAACAAATAATGAAGACACATAATATAGACACACAATATGCACAAATAATTAAGACATATACTATGCACACTTGATGAGGACAAATAATATAGATACAAAGATACATATATGGAAATACATTATGATATTGTATAATTTGTCTAATATTTACATGAAAAAATCCCACTCTCACAGTAAACTTGCAGACTAATAAAGCTATAAAGACAACCAAAACAGATTGGTTATGTTGCTTTAACATGTGAATAACTTTTCCTACATTTTATTACAGGTGAAAGTTATTTAACAAAACACGGAACAGGTAAACTACTCCAACCATTGTGTTGTATTCAACCACTGCATTGTAAAGTTGTTTTGTTTTCAAATCTTAATGACGTTTCCGCAAATTAAAAAGCTTTTACACAAGGGTTAAAAACAAACCAAAATTAAACCCTTCGACTCCATAATTATACTAATCCCCAGACAAATAGCTTAAGAGAAAGCTGACAAGAGTTCTGACCGTTGTAACTATTGTTTGAACTGCAGTGAATGCTTTTTCTAGTAAAACCATTTAAAAATACTATTCGTTTTTAGCCAAACAAACAATATTATGTATTATGAATCATGGATCTTTTTTCTTATGGTTTGAGAGACCACCAATGTTGATTTTTTAATCTCCTAGAAGACGTACAGAAAGTATTGAAAACAATTGTATATTTTCGGATCATCTCATTATTCATTCATCACAAGAACTTATGTCTATCTATAGATGTACATATTAAGAATATACTAGTTAACTCGTGGTTATAGATAAGTTTATAAATGATCTAGGAACAAATAATAGGGAGGGGAATATCAGCCAGTTCGTATCCTCACCATGTACAACGTCGCTCAAATTTAAGCAGGCTAAATCGGCGGCTTGCCTCGATGAGCCGCATAATAGTTCCTCTTTTTAGACATCGAGGCGCTAGAAGTCAAAACTTGACGTTTGCGCAATTAATCGCAACTCACCGAAATTTACATAAATTGCTTAATTTTATCAGTATGGACTGTTATATTCATAGAGCGAAGAGTTATTTCGAGTTATTTATTGATAATCTATGTTAAATAGTCGGCAAAGGATTTTAAGTTTCAACGTCACGGTGGTTTGTTTAGAATTGTTAATTAGTTATCATTTCATGACGACTGTCTCCAGCAAAACAAATACTATTAATTATTGCACTTGCATATAGCACCACGCTATTTGGAATGGGGAACTTTATCAAAAATCGACTTGTCAATTAAATCCGCCTAAACAGAAACTGCCGTCGTTTCTGAAGGATTGCGATCCCTCGGTGCATAGATAAGTCCTTATGATGATGATATACCACCACGTAGGCAGTAGTTTGGTTTTTCAAAGAAAAAAGAAACAAATTCCTCTATTAACATGTAGGTAATACTGGTGACATCTAGGCTTTCACTATATATGGATTATCTTCCAAGCCGTGCTGAGCTCGACATTCCAATCAAGCCGAGCTTAAAATCAACTGATGTACTGGACCATAGTCTAATGTTTTGGTTCCATGCCAACTCGGAATCAACTCAACTCAACACCTCTTGGAAAGGTCATTAAAAGCTATGAAGAAAATACTTTTAGAATAGCCCATAACCCTAACCTAACGTAATTTAAACCAATTAAAAAAATATATTTTTTCAATTAATTTGAATGACTTTTCAAAGTAGTTTCTGAGTTGATTTCATTCTGAGTTGTCCGGTCACCGATGTTTTAAATGGTGACCGGCCAACTCAGGATGAAACCAACTCAGAAGCACCCCAGAAAGGTAATTAAGAGTGATTATAAAAAAATATTTAAAAAAATGGTAAAATATGCTAAATTAGGTTAGGGTTACCGACTATTTTAAAATTATTTTTTCATAGCTTCTAATGACCTTTCTGAGGTGGTTCTGAGTTGGTTTAATTCTGAGTTGGCATGGAACCGTTTTAAATATTATATAAATAGTGTGGGTAACTGAATACATCTCATCTATAAGGCAGAAATCTGTAGATCGTTTGATTTATTTCATTTTTGGGGTATCTGTGAGGCTGAAGCGAATTGGAATGTAAGGAGATGGGGAAGAGCAAGGTTGTAAAGTACCTACCTGGCTTTTCAAATCTTGTCAACAAACATGGAAAAAGTCATTTCAAGCAACGTTTCCATTCTGAATGGTGGTAGCCCTTTCCATGTGGAAATTATTGTTTGTACAACGCCACTGTTTTTAAAAGTTTGAAACATCGTTTCTACTTCGAGCTTAAATTTAGCTTAGAGTTAAATAAACGCATTATTTGATAATAAAAATTTTCACTAGTTCAAAAAGAAAATCGACTAAAAAAAAATCATATTGGAGCAAATTCGAGTAGCATTCTATTTTGATTGAAAAAATATATTACTTACGGCCGTTGTATCCAATCCTACTGATCAACCGTTGAGCTAAAATTTGGCTAGAAGTTCTTCAAATGCACACATACGTTCTTCCCAATAAAACTATCCGACCAACATGCGAATCGAGCGTTACTAAATAAATCACTATCGAAAAGATCGGTCGAAAAGTTAAGAACAACGGCCGTTAATATTGTAAATACCATGTACGAACATGTAAGCATGAAGAGGTGGCATAACGATTCAAAAACTCATCTGTTCGTAATTCAGACACAGAAGACAAGACAATAATAATATTTTAGTCCATTGGTAAGAAAACAGCAGGTAGCTAAGCTACCGTATCATATTTTATACCTTTACGCACTTTTTCATTATTTTATGATTTGATTTTATTTTGGCCTCTTTTGAATCATTCGAATTAGTCCCGTACTCCCCGGGAAGTCGCCATGCCAATTCCGAAAACATTATCAGTGTCTAAAATAATCATTTTTACTGTATATCTAAGAAAGAAACGTGAGAATATTTTTATCTGAATAATTCTTTAGTTTTTTTTTAATCTTACGCATTGAATTAACTGAATCAGCTTTTTGAGAGCTCCCACGATTCTCTTACTTTGAAAAGATGAAATACAATGTTTGGACCATCCGAGTCTTTTATATTCAAACTGGGTTTCTAAAGAAGTCATTATAATTATCGAAACTCGTTAGATAAACAATAGTTTTCGATTCAATAGATCCGAAGCTTGGCATATCAGAAAGGCATTTCGTTGGCCTTACGTCATCATGAAGAATCATTGAAGATTTAAACGAGTCTTGATTATTTTGATTTACCGCATACATTGATTGGAGAGATTACTTAATAATTTTAGTTTTGTTTGGTAATCAATTATCAGTCATGGGATGTTTGCGAAAGTTAACGATCTATGGCGAAATAGATTTTTGAACCTTGCCATGTGTGTAATGTGCATTGTACGGTAAACATTAATTAAATAATATATATTGAAATACATTAAGCAATGAAATATGTCTTAATTGATGTGGATAATTAATTATAGGCAGAGGTAGAGTATTCTCGCACACTTGTTTAGGCAAAAATTAAAGATTTTGGTAAAAGATTTCAAATTTTCTACAACGTGAAGACTGAATACAATATTTAAGTAAAGGAATACCTACCTGGTCTTACCTAGAAATGCGTAAGATTCCTTTATGTTAGAATTTTCAAATGTCATTCATTGAGGTGTTGTCATGGGGATAGAAAAAACCAGATGGTTTTTTTGTCTAGCTGTACAGCAGAGATTGAAGTAATCAAAATATTGAAAAATAAGTTTATAATTGACAAAGTGAAATAATGTTTTGAAGATAGACAAATAACTTTAAATTTAGTTTCTTTGTTAGCAAAGCAACTCATGATTTGTTTTGTCACATTAACAATAAAAAATTACAACAAATAGACAAACATTATACTCTCCTCTTCTTTACACAAGCATTGCTATTTTTAAAAATCTTCTACCACCATCACAGAAATTGGAAAATGTTTTTTATGTCGTGATGGAGGACTTAGCCGGCCAATAAATTTATCTCTGGGAGCCAGGCGCGATGTCAACTTGACCACTTAACATTTTTAAGTGTAATAATGAGTGCACCACCATAATGATCGTTATTCAAACATCTCCGAAAAATCTAAATTTGAGTTGAGAATGCAGTTATATGAAGGTACAAGTATACCCTCTATCTGGTACAAAACTCAGATTACTCTTGAACACTACTAAATCAGTTAAATTCAAAAACTTGTAGTGAATTAAACAAAATGTTGATTTTTTCTGGGTCATACTAATGTACTAGACCGTTATGCCTCCCGATGTTATTTTATAGCATATTTAATATGTAAACCAGAGAAAATGGCATGCCTGGTCGAGGGGTAAGGCTCTTGACTCGCAGTACGAAGGTCGCGGAATTGTTCCCGGCGTGGAAAAAAATATTTTATTTGATTAATTTTTGTAATTTCCAGATTAATTCACTTAAAAGAATATATAGTATGTTAGCGGCACGTTCCAGAATGGAAAATACTCTCAGTATCGCCCTGGTGTAAGACCACCATTCGGAATTGAAACGTCGCTTAAAAGGCTTTAATCGTGTTTGGTGACCAGATATGATTAGCCAGGTACTTCCTTACCTTCCTCTTCCCCATTTCCTTCTCTACGCCGCTACCTTCAACCTCAAGCATACCTCAATTGGGGATGCCATATTCTCACTGGCTCCAGACGGGACCAGCTTGGACTCTTGTGAGGTATTCACGTAAAAAAAGAGTTGCAAGTAAGTAATATTTGATTTATAGTGAGCATCCGAATATTGCTTTACTCATTATCTCAAAAAATTGTATTTGGAGTTGTCTGAATAATCCATATTTGAGTTTAACGAAAGAAAAAGATATATACATCATTATAGAAAGCTAAAGAATTCTCGAACATGAAGAAATCATTTCAACAACCACGGCAAAACTTGTTACTTTTATTTGCGATAAATAATACTAATAAAATAATAATTATTGCAAAAAATTTAGGGAGCTGTAATTAATGCCTCCGCTTACCTCTAGGACACCACAGGTAGGCCTAGTTATCTGAGTTTTATTCCGACTATAACGATATTTTAATATACCATTTATGTACGGCCGAATTCATTATGCTTAGTTATGGTTAAATGGATTCTACACCTGACTTTAGGTAGCAACGTGACCATCAGAACGGGATGGTCTGCAGCTTCAGGAGATAATGAGTAGCCGATTTACAATTCCATCTCAGTCAGGGTCCATTTTGGCGGCAAATTGGAGTCAAAATCCACAGGGGATCCCCCATTCAGAGCGTTAATGGACCTCTGTATGTAAAATACAGGGGCCTCGCGTATAATCAAGCCCCAAATGAAATCAAAACCACCTTGTAAAAAGCCGATTTCAACCGTCTCACGTTGTGTCAAGAATGCGCATTTTTCTGCAGATTTTTGCAGAGGTGCAAAAAATATTACGCTGCCTTACATGGCGAGATGCGACTTATCAAATAAGCATAAAAATAAACTGTTAGATGTATTTTAAAAATAATTATCATTTGTCTAATAAACATTAAAAACTACATTAATTCAGCAGAGACCTACAGTCATGAGAACTGGGTATATTCATTATTAAAGATTAATTTAGTATGAAACATATTTTTTTAATAGTAATCGTAATAGTATTAATATTTTAATAGTAAACCTAAAACATCTATGTATATATAAAAACAAATATAATATATATAAATATAAGTCAGCCTTCTGCAACTCATAATTTGATTATACATAATTGCTTGCAAACATGTAACTGCAACCCCTTAGAAAATGTAACCAACATAAAATACCTCGGTGTAATAATAGATAAATTTTTGAGATGGAATGATCATGTCAATATGTTGGTAAATAATACTAGGAGACTTACCTATATCTTTAAAGAACTCAGACATATACTAGACAAAGAAAAATTAAAAACGGTTTATTTTGCAATAATCCAGTCTATGCTTTCTTATAATATAGTGTGCTGGGGATCCTGTCAAAAGACTCATATAGAACCACTTAATATTGCACAAAAGCTGATTCTTAAAGTTATGTTAAAAAAAAAATTTAGATATCCAACGAATTTACTTTATAAGGAATGTAATGTCATGAATGTTAAACAGCTATATATTACACAAACCCTTTGTAGATTTTTTAATAATATTGGTATTTCAGAAAGAACACAGCAAGTTCGTATTACTAGAGTTGGCTCTGGTCTGAACTTAACGGCAATTCATACTAAATCTTCTTTTGGTCAAAGGAATTATTTTTATCGGGCTCCACTCCTATTTAATAGCCTTCCAGATCATATTAAGTCATCTAATTCCTTGAGCATTTTTAAAAAGACCGTCAAATTATTTGTGTTAGCCGAGGATTGTAAATTGTTCACTGCTTTATCCTTTCTAAATTAATATCATTTTATTTTGTCTTAACTATTTTTTTTAATCCTTCTCTTGCTAAATTAATAGCGCAATATATAAATAAATAAATATTTCTCATCTTAATTCTTCGAAAATATATTTTTTTTTTTTGAAAGCCAAATCTCAACATTATGGTCACCCTACATGCTTTCATTGTAATGTACTATCGCCTTCAGCTAATTAGGTACTTATTATACTCATAATCTGCATGAAACATACAACAATATTGTTCTTCAATAACTGTATTATTTTGTGTTATTTTATTAAATTGTAGAGTTGTTAACCTCAATACAGGCTTGACCTAGTGAGGTTATAAACTGAATTGTTAACATTAGTCCTAGAAAAAAAAAGAAAAAAAAAAAAAAAAAAAAAAAAAAAAATATGTTTGTGAGTTGTCTATCCATCGCCGACCATTGATATATAAGCTTAGGAAATGTTTGAAATTTCAAAATACTTTCTTTCCGCCCTCGCGAAGGCTTCTGGATTATTACAACCACATGACAATACATCTGAAAAGTTTTTTTAATCATTACAAAAACTCTTACGAAACTATCAAAAATGTCACATTTAAGAATGACATTTTGCAAACCATCGATTGTTAAATCAAAATTCAGTTTTCGAATAAACTCGTTAAATTAATGAATTTAATCGAAGTACTCACCTATGATATTAACAAAAATCGAATACTTTGAATCCAAACCAAATTTGTATTTATTTTAAATTGGTACCTATGTTATGTACCAAATGAAATTGATTGTTCTTATAATATACAAAAATGAAAGTTTGTAATAAATACATGAAAAATGTAAATTTGTAAAAAAAAAATGGAATAAGTGGCACGCAAGCTGTTTGAAAATCTGAATGTTCCGGAACTGAATATATTGAATGCGAGAGAGGAGGTGTTCGCGGGAGAGGGGAGAGGGAAGGCGGGGAAGACACGCAGGGAGAAACAATTACTATATTTGTGGCATAGCAACGCATACGCATATTTATTGGGTGAACCTTATGTCAGAAATATTTTATCACTTCAATAAAAGGACTAATTTAATTTTTTCTTTTCACGACAAATTCCATTAGATTTAAAGCAAGATCGAATCACCAAATACACTGATATGAAGGGGGTTATTTCTCGAAATCGTCGAATAAAATGTTAGATGAATACATTCGTTAATAATTAGAAATGCATTAGCTGCCAGCAACGAATGTGGGGGCCTTTATTACAGTGGATGCTCCCGGCACGAGTACACTGTAAAGTCCCCTGCAGTGTGCGAGATTAGATTTCAAATGATGAAAAATCGCTTTTTTAATTATTCACCATTCTAGGTGCATTCTTCTACCTGTTCCTATCTACCTTTGCGGGGAGAGATAACACCGTTTTTTTTATATGTACCTATGCATCTATTTGGAGCAAAGCAACTAGGTATGACGATGATGAATGTGAAATATTACGATGAAATTATGAAATTTTTGAGAATTAACTGGTTAAATCGATGGGTATTTACCTGAAGCATATGCAACTTTGCCTCTTTCATAATTTACTTCTTTAATAATATTTACAATATTTTTATTAATTTTTAGGAGGAAGCCACAAGCTATACATGTGAATATATCTAAGAAGTGTGCCATATATCACCAAGTAAATATGTAAAAGGCATAACAATATAGGTGGTTTTCTTTTTTTTGCGAATGATTTTATAAGAAACAAAAAAATAATTAAAGGAAACTGTCACAAATAATCTTAAAATAAGTTATTTATTATTATTTTTTATTTGCATTCATAGATTTCTAATGAAAAAAAAATATTTTTAGTGATTTACGCTTATATTTTTTGTGGAGTATTTAACAATTTTATTATAATTCCACTCATGCGAAACGATAGCACAAGCTTTAATTTATTAAATAAAAAAAATATTTTTGGTATTCATAATATTAATCGATTCGTAGAAAATCTTTATTTAAAACAGTAATTTCACGTAAAATTAAAATTATAACCCAGGGATGAATTAACAATTATTGTAAATTCACTTAAAATTTACTTTGTTTTAATTTAATTTATTCACGTATGTTTTTGATGTCTGTATAACCTTTTACCAATATTTTTCACCAATTACCTTTGTACTTTTATTTCTTGTTATTTTTTTCTATAGTTTTTCATAGCATTTCGTTACAATTATAAATTGATAGCTTGAAAGTCATTCTCTTCTCTTCACATTTGTAAAGGCAATTATTACATCATTCTTGAATCCGGATCTCACAATTTTAATTCTGTAGCAGTAATAAATCAATGTTTTGGAAAGATTCACGAATTTTAGATTAATATAAAAAAATCCATGTTGGATACACCACTAGTATTTTACAATTTATTTACAACAGAGTTCGTTTGCTAGGGGTGAATGATAGTCTCTCTCAAGGATGATACTCGAATTATCTTATAATATCTATTAAATATGTTTTATCCCACCCATTAAAACCAACAATCTATGGAGGTCAAGGAGTCGAATATTTCCTTTAATTTCTTTTGATAACCTGATTAAATGTGTTTTATCCAAATTCCACGTAAAATAGTAAATTTTCCAGGATAAATTTTGTAAAATAGTCCAATTTGAAGTGTTAAGAGGAGCCAAGGGATTTCGCATCGGATGACGTCACGCAGTTGTCAGTCTCGTCAGCGATAGTGTCTCCGTCGGTTATCTATGACTTCACAGCCACACCGAAGCGAAGCTAATGTTTTTCCGACTTTTCAATATCATTCTATTAAACGCGTGAATAATCACAAGCTATACTCTTTTATTTGCGGAAAATCATCAAAGTTATTACAAGTAGGATTACAGTTCAATACACTAACTAACTAACCCGCGCCGTTTCCCCGCAGGGGTGGGCAGAGAGGACGGACCCCTAAACAACTCGGTCTTGGCAAACACTCTTTGCCTCATTCACATTCATACATCGTCTCATTCATATTCTTCTATTATTCTGACTCTTGACATGGCCTGTCTCAAGTATCTGATTCACTTGATAGTGTCATGTCTTTCTCGGGCGTCCCCGACTTCTTCTACCATTCACATTTACGTCATATATTCTTCTTACATTTCTTTCTTCTTTATTCGCTCTACATGCCCAAACCATATGGATATGAGGGTTCTTTTCTTAATCTTGCTCATGACGCTTACATTGCTTTGCATTCTTTGCGGATTTGCACATTTCTCACACGATCATACATGGTTGTACCATACATACGCCTAAGGAATCTCATTTCAATACACTTATTCGAAACCTGGGATTAACCTTAATCAAAATGCTATAAATTCCGTGTAGATCAAAGGAGCACTTCATTAAAAGGATCAGTTTATCAACCAGAAACTAAAAGAAAAATCCCTTTGAGAGAACTAATCATTTAGCATTTTGTTCAAAACCTTCGTACCTGTACCAATATCGACAACATTTTCACAAAGTAGTCATTGAATTTCTCCCTTATAGAAAAATGCATCGCACCATTTCTCAAAAACCACAATTTGTTATTTAGACACATATTTAGCGCAAAATACTAAGGGACTATATCTTTTCATAAATGCGTGTATTTTACCTGTAATTCTCCCCAAGCGTTAGCTCGAGGAGATGATCTGTAAAAGGGACAGGCATCACGCTGGGTTCAAGATGGCCGCTGTAATTCATTATGTAATTATAATTGAATATCTGAGCGCAATTAAAATACATTAAATTAGTTTGGTGGCCAGTCTTGAAACTAATAGCGTAACGAAATGGAATGAATTTTTGAACTCTGTGATGAATAAAGATACATTTTTCTCAGAGAAGCTAATGGTAACTACATGGGTAATCGGAACACATCAACATAATGATGTGCATAATCACATTGATAATCGAAGCACTTGAATAATGTTTCGAATTCATCACACTTTTTAATGTCACTAAAAACATTTTGTCGAATGAATTTGTAAAAAAATATATTGGTTTCGATAGCGTTTCAATGTGTATTTATTTAGATATCCATTTGGATTTTTACATAACAAGTAATAATAATGTAACTGGTAGCAGCGAAAACCTCCAGGCGGCTTTGGTTCGGCATCGCCCAGTTTAAGTGTAAGTGACCTTTTATAAATCCGAAAGGAACTGGTTCCAAAAATAGCCAATTGCTTGGATCCTCTGGGATCCAGTGACAGCTAATCACCGGGACATAGTAACCGCGATAGGCAACGACGTCATATATAATATATAGACGCGTGGTATTTTTATTCATGACTCTAGCAGGTATAGTAAATAGACCATAAATAAATCCTTATATACCTGTAAGGTCTGTAAGTATGGTCTGGTAAGTATGGTCTAAATATTTTTTAAAATCATTCTCAAATTACACATTTGGTAACTAATGTAATATTTTTTATTTCTTTCTTTATCCATGTAATATTTTAGTGTTTTGAAAGTAGTGTTTTATATTTTAGTGTTTTGTATGTAATACTTCCTCAAATTTATAAATGTTAATCTCAAAACAAACTATTAGTCCTAGTGAGGTTATTTTTTACGTAACAAAAACAATAACGAATATACGGTTTAAAATTATAAATAAATTTTTATAGACTGATAAAGTTTCGTCCCCTGCACGACTGAATCTCTGTGAACCAGAATTGTATAGAAGCTTAATGCGAGAAACACCTACATTAAATGGAACATATGGCCTTGGTACATGATAATGAATCACGCTTATCATTCGCCATAATTAATATAACACGTCTCGCTTCAAATTTCTTGAAAAAACTGCAAAAAGCAGACGTAAAAATGCTTTAACTAAATTACGAGTATTAGACCTTGTCTAATGAAGATTTTTTTTGGCTGGAAATGAGGTGACGTGGTATGAACGAGAGCACGACCCTTCGGCAAGTGGTAGATCCGGGTCCAAGTCCAGGAGGTCTAGCATGGACGATCGATAAAACCCTATATCTATAAGATATTGACTAAATTCATCATCTATGTTCAGTTATCAATATTTGCGAGCATAGTCAACGATTTATATGAGATATTCCGACCGACGCGACAAATAAATAAATAATACATAGATAAATCTCAGCGCGGCCTCCACAGCATCAGATAATTTTAGTTCGCCTGTCTCGACACAGGTATATCCTAGTGAGACAGGCATACAAAAACCCAATGTAAATATGCTTTTTTTATAGATAATTAAAAAATAAATATATATACACATTTTATGTTATGCAAAATTACTAGGTTATTTAATGAACGGATTGAACTAACGACGCTCTTAGAATTGAAAGAAGTCGTTGAAATCCGTTAGTATATATTTCAATTCAAGACTGCCAATTTATTTTTATGTAATTGTTTGGCATGTGACATTTCGTATTGTCAATTTAAATAAAATGCCTCCCGTATTGCCAGCGTATATCTATTTCCATGTATTCCCTATCGATATCGGTACGGCTGTCAAAGGTGAAACCGTGCTCGGGATATCGATATAAAATCATCGGAAGTTACGCCTATCGATCCGATATTGTAAAGTTATAGATATCAGTATATCAGTGTATTAGAGCTCCTGATAGCACCTAAAATACTGTCGATGCTTTGTCATTATAAATTACAAATCAACCATTACCATTTCCAATTGATATCACAACCTGATCAAAACGAAGGTTATATTGTAACCCTGTCCTTGAAACATGACTTCCTAGAACTTCTTGCTTGTTTGTAAATTTTCTCCACCAAGCGAGTACCACTTGGTTTTCTTAGTAGAATGACAGACATAAAGAATCTAATTATAGCAAAGGAAATACATTAAAAGGCCGCCACCAGGAAATAAACTAAATAATACGAATCACAAAATGGTAGATACATACCTACGGCATTATTCCATTCCGACAAAAAAGTTCCCAATCGTAATAATCGCAAAAAACTACCAATTCGATTATGGGTCCGGACTTTTCGGGCTTATCTGCCTGTGACAAATCGACTCCTATGACAAAGAGGATTTTTCTGACGATTTTTTCAGCCGGAGACGTGGCCAAATCGTTTCGGAATAATTATCACGCATCACGGGTGATGCACGCCTCGCAGATGTCGTTCATTCATGCCGGATTAAAATGGTTTATCATTTATTTAAATATTTTTATTCGTGCTTCGATCGAAGGAATTGCTACCTCCAACAGAGCAAACTAACCGTCATGCCATAAGGATTAAATGATCCGATTCGACTCCTAAACGAAATAATAAAACTGATTCCAATACCAATTTTATCAATGTGATCAAGTTTATGGTTCCGTGATAAAATATAACATTTTGAAATAGAACCTAATAAAATATAACAGATATAGTATCTACCGAATGGTGAAGAAAATGAGGCTGAAGACAAATAACTTACCCTAACCTAACCTTATCTTACGTTACGTATTTATAAAAAAAATTAATAAATTTAGAAAATTTTAAACTTTACCCTTTAGAGCACATAAATTGCCTGTCGTTAATGAATATTTTAAAAATTTCAACTTTAGAAAGCAGACGAAAAATAAACGACCTAACCTTTTTATTAAAATTATTGAACTCTAAATTCGACTGTTGTGAACTCCTGAAATTAATTAATCTACATGTACCTACACGTAACACTAGACCAACATTAACATTTTATATACGTACATCTCATTCCAACAATTGCATTCTCCAATACAACGTTTTCATAGTCTTGGTAACAATATGGTTGTATTTGACAATAATTTGAACTTTCAAACGACATATGTACCAACTATGTATTTCTACCTATCCCATAAACTAATGTGAACAACAAGTTTAAACATTGGTTACGTACTTTAAGTCGACTCCTATATTTTATGGACCATGTTTTATTTCTTAAATTTTATATTACCTGTATTTTTTAAACCCTTATATTTTATATAACCTATATTTTGGTTTTAACATATATTATGTTTCTAATATTTTGTGTACTCATTATTTTCACTGTAATAAAAAAAACATGTACTGCATTCTATGATAAAGCCCTTTGGGCGTTTAAATAAATAAATAAAATAAATAAAAAAAAAATAAATCTTTGACCATTAGTTTCGAACTAGCCGATTATTTTGATTTATTAAAGGTAAAGTGATTTATTTTCATTAAATTATAATTCTAATTTGGGAGGCGTGTATGGGTACCGACGCCTCGGGAACCATTTATTGGATAACCAACACCTCTGCCGTAGGCCATCCCAAGTGGTTCGCTACGTTTGGCGACTTAGGTGCTGTGTTCAGCAGATGAGTGTGCAAGTCTTGGCGGCGGATGCGCCTACCCGCCAGCTGGTCTCTCTATACCCACTGTATTGCACTGCAGCGGAAGGGATGGTGTCATACGTCCGTCACTCCTGGATATACTGAACCCTAAATTTCTTCTCAGCCCTCATACCTTTTTACTTCGCAGAACTTCCTCTCTTTTATTTTATTACAAAGACCTTCCACACGTCATCCCTAAAGATGACATAAGCCTTGAAGTTAACTATTTTCCTCAGGGCCTCCGGTGTGGGGTTAATGTAAAAAAAAATAATAAACAAATACGATAATGAAGCTACAAAGTGAATTTGAGATTAATGAAGAAGTTTTGTATTTCTTTGGCACGTTTTTTTCATTGTTCTGTTTTATCCTATTGCTCTTGTTCCGGTTACCAAAGTGTATAAATAGGTCTGTTCGTAAGCAGGCAACATTTTAATTAAGTTAAGACGGAATGTTCAAATGATTGATCTATTACATTGGATTAAGGATGAGTTAATTTGTTTAATTTCTACACAAAATGTCGATCTGACATTCAATAAGGTCGATGAACATAATGATAAAAACTGAACAAACCACACATAAAAAAGGACACAAAAAAATATCACGATCTGCGTCGAATGTTTTGATGCAAACAAATAATTATTTTCAGATATCCATCTATGATTCCATCATGTTTTGATATTTGTAAGGTTGTGCCATTGTCGTTAGAATAGAAACATACCGATTTATGCAATTCGCACTTCATATCTGATGGGATAAATGGATCATAATCTATTCAATTTTTGTCGATCACGATGACTTGGTTCTGATTTCGATTTGGCTTGAGAAGAAAAATTATTAGGTTTGAATAATATGACGAAATCTGATTCGTACCTCTGAGCGGTGTGAACACTCTTGTGGAGTCAGCGAAGTCTTCCGAAGCTTATCTTCATCTATATATATATACAAATTAATGTTTATATATATATAGTGGTGAACTCTGTTGTAATGAAATTAGTTCTTTAGCTAATAATCAGATTGCGTTGAATCTTTGGTGATTGTTATGAGCACGCCCGCGAAGGATTCTATGTTTACTGGTGAGGGGAAGGGGACGGGGGAGAGGAAGGGGAGGCGGAAGGGGAATGGGACAATTTTTTTTTTTACATGAGTTCCACACAGGAGGCGCTGAGAAAAATAATTTCCCTCAGGGCCTATGTCATCTTTGGGGATGCTGTGTGGAGGGTTTTTTTGGAAAAGGAAGGAGCGGAAGGAAAAGGGTTCAAGGGGTGGGTAGGAATCTGGGGTTCAGCGTGTCCTGGTCATCCTCCTCCAATACCTAGACAAACCTCACCCCATGAACCCGGGCACCCCTAAATCACTAAACGTAGCCAACCACTTGGGATGACCTATGGCAGAGGTGTCGGTTATCCAATAAAGGTTCCCGGGGCGGCGGTACCCAATCTCGCCTCCCAAATTGAATTTAATGGGAAAAGACATGTAGGGAGAAAAAAATCTTTATTATACGCATGCCGGGAACTCGCTAGTAGTGATATAAAAACTCATGAATGGAGTAAATTTAATTTATGTTCTAATCGGACTTATAAGGGAAAACCAATAACAGAAACATCTCTTAAATTCATAGTCTGTCATTTTATGTACCATTTAACTAAATGTTACCTGGATAGTGTCTTGGATAAATTTAATCGTTATTATCTAATATGCGACATCTATTGACTTTTCTGCATGTCTAGGATGAATATTTATATATTTTTTTACATAACTGATCACAGTCACATCTAGGAATTGATGTGACTGTATCTCTTTCTGTTTCAGATTTTTGATTGAGTGTCGCTAATATTGTCTTTATTAACCTTTAATTGGGGGCCGCTCCGTCCTAGCAACAATAATAATATCGTATCCTTCGCTTCCAGTAGCTTAGAATTTAGTGACGCCAGAGCCGTAAGTTTTAAATTTTAAATTTTTAAAGTTAAATTTCTGTATGTAAATTCATTTCAATTTTTTGCGGGCCTCTTTGTTCCATCGTCAGTACTTACGTGACTTTTTAAAAGTTAATTTTACTATACATATATAAATAAAATTAAATAAATAAATAAATTTTACTATACATATATAAATAATATTTTGATAAAATATATAAAAGAGGTAATATTATGGTTGAATAATGTAGATATTGAAACGCTTTTTCTATAAATTTATCCATCTTCATACAACTCACTTTCTGTAATTTTCTAAACTGCAGTACAATATGTTTTCTGTTTATTTATTTTTTTAATAACTAAAAAAAAATATATTTAAAATCAGTATGTTTTTATCCATATTTTTATTTTACTTATATAATAGTCGAAAAAAACCTTTTTCACTTACTCTACCTATGAAATACTAACTTTATATTTTATATGTTTTTTTTTTATTTTTTTAAGTCTATTTTACACTTTGTGTACTTAGAAATATAGTATTTTGTTCTAATATTACCCACGCTCAGGCAGTGCCTTAGTGGGTTTTCATTTCTTGTTTATACTATATGTTATTATGTTTTATGTTATAATATGCTATTATACATTATATGTACAAAGAAATGAGAATAAATAAAGTTTAAAAAAAAAAAAAAAAACATAAACAACTTTACTATAGTTGATTATATATAGTTTATTCGAGACACTATTTAAATATTATAATAAAAGTAAGTTCATTGTTTTTTTTTTAGTTTAATAGATAATACAGACTGATTTCGGATATCAAGTGATTTTTGACAAAAAATATTATATAATATCCAAATTGTCAAATATAAGTTACTTAACAATAAATAAATGGTTCAATAAATAATAATTTGGACTTCAGAATTTTCGTGGATCTCTAATATATAAATATTTAAAGTAACAGGCCGCCCAGGCTCCCACGTCAGAATATACTCACGTCAGCAAGGTTAATTAAATATTACAATTTGAGCTTTTGCTCATTAAGTTAAAAATAAATAAACAGAAATATCGTTGAAAGATGTTTTTAAAAAGATGTCTGAGGCTCGAATTAACACAATTTTCAATCCATCTACCAAGTTTAATCCAATTATTTATTCAGTCGAAATAACGTCTCCAATTATTTTAATGTTAATTCCTAACACAGCAGAAAATTTAACAAAATACTGTACTCAAATGAAGCAAAACACTATTTTGATGAATTCTGACTTTATCTGTCAAGAATTTCTTGGAAAATTCCAGCTCCCAAAACCATTTCCATCATAAGCTTTGTAGCATTAAATTAATCGTGAACATGGGCATACGCCATTTAATTTGTTGAAATAATATTATATTTAAGGAGATTCACTAGTACAGGAAAAAATCGAAATCGGAATTCGCGCCCTTTTATGGGAGGAGTTTAAAAATACTTGAGAAAAAGCTTTTGGAAAGGTTGGAAAAGATATTTGAGATTTTTTTTTACATGTTGATTTCGTAAAGGCCTGTAAAAAACATTTATTCCTTTTTTATGCATTGTTTATTGTAAAAAAACGGAATTTTAAAATTGATTTCATGAAAATAAGCGGCGCGGAGCATAACACGTCTTCTCTCCGCTCCGTTCGGAGGAGTAATGACAGAAAATCGGGGCGGCTGCCAGTCGTTCTTCGGTGTACGGTATAAGGTTCACTTTGCTATAACAAATTCGTCGACTGCCGTATTGTCGCCGTGATGTCAAAAATACCAACAAGAAAATGCATATTATATTTTATTTTGTGAGGTTCGGGCGTAAATATCATTTTTTTTCGCGATTATTATAAAAGAAACTGAATTTTCCACATTATGCAATAAAACCATATCCGAAAAAGTGTTTATAAGTAGGAGAGTTTTCAGTTAAAAATGTTTTTTATAGACCTAATACTTTATTTTTTTCTAAGCTTATTAAAAGACTTATTAAAAAAAATTACCAATATTCTTAAGAGCCAAGGTATGTTCTACACGCAGTATTTAATTGAAGCATCTATAATACTTCTAAGCGGTCAAATTTTCAAAACTAAAACATACGATTTTGTATGATTTTGCATTATTTAGTATGGCTTCATCTTAAGTGATGAAAAAGTCGGGCAGCAAATAGTAAACCTGGAAATACTTATCTAAGTCATAACATAATTACATCCGGTATTTGTTTTTGAGCATGTAAAATGGTACCTCTTCAAATGTCCATGCATGATAAAGAATAAATAATTCGAGGAATTTTAATTGCCGTCTGAGACAATAAATTTAATATTAACGTTGTACTTAATTAAGGGACAAGACACTTCATCAAAAGTGACATAAACATGGCTGCAAAAAATATTCACCTTCAGCGCATCTTCCATTTGTCTTTTTCTTTTCAAATTAAAATCTTTGCTCTCTGAATGGGGAAGATCTTAAATTATATCAAACAAGAGCTGCGGCATGTTCCTCGAAAACTAAAGATAAATCAGATGTTCTCCATAGGTGGGACGTAAAGGAATCACTCACTCACAAAAGGTCTTTTTGTAAGTGAGTAGTAAGTACATAACTAAGAAAGTTGTTTGCGGGGCACAATAACAACAGTTTAACAAAAATTGATAAATAAATGTTGTAAAATATACGACGCCTTAGTTAGAGTGTAATTAATGTATCTCCAATTTTGGTCGAATGAAGGTAAGTACTGATGTGTACGAAAGATAGCCTTAATTTTTATGGGTTCAAATATTGCGTCTCCTAAAGCCCTAAACCTACAGTCACAATGATATGAACATATTAAAATACATTGCAAGTCCTCCAGATAATGTTTTTCTCACAACGGTAATATATCTCATAAGCAGCATAATTATCTTTACTAGCAGTTAAACACCCCATCTGCAGGTTTTTTGCTGCTAGGCCCTGTGGGCGGCTTTTAGTTCGGCTTTGCCAGGTTTGAGTGTTTGGGACGATTTTATAAATTCGTTAGGAACTGGTTCCTCCAATAGACAGTTCCTCGGATCCACTGTGATCCAGTGACAGCTAGTCACCGTCGGTGACTCACTGAGACAAAGTAACCGAGACACGCAATGATATTTTAAATTCAATTTATGACAACTTCGTCAAGTATTGTCGTCAATCTTTCCAAATCCGGAAGGATACAAAGTATTATATATTGGTTCTTAGCAAGTTACAGGGAGAAATTAACCCCTTTGTCTTGCAAACTGTAGTAATGTCACCTGATGGATTTTTTTTAACCCGATGTTCGGGCTGCCTTGGGCAAGATGAAGGGCATTCATATTTTTTTATTGCTTGTTTTAAATCTGCGAGTGGCATATATTTTGTATAGATATATGCACACATACAGACATTTTTTACATACACCAGTATAAAAATCCGTAGCACTTATACCTAGGGGGGAAACATCCACACGCGAGCTGCTGACAGAAGTAGTGACGTCTTGTGTCGAATTCTTGAATTTAAAACCGAATTATAACGGTAGCTTTGTGTGTAATTCCACATACACATATGTTATTTCAGGCGCGGCCTTTAACCGTGGTGTCCGACATGCACTCGTGGCTGGGTTCTGAAATTCAAACACGCAGACGCTAACGTAATAATACTGTTTGATGCTATTAGAAAGTCCATGCCAAAATATTGTGTTCAAATCAGTTACATATAGGTACACGGTAATGTGGAGATAAAAACTTATTTTTATATCACCAAATCTTATGTCCCACGTTTTGCAAACAGTCGACTTAGTTTTCTCAGTATTATGTATTATGGGGATACAATATTTTAATATTAAGCCACCAAAGACTCCGACAGCAAAATGAAATGCAAACTATCCATGCAGTATAAAAGACCCTTACAAAAAGCCCTCCATATCCTAGTAACCAAATTTGTACCTAATAAAGACAAATATTTTTATTTTTTTTGCAACACATACACAACCAACTATCAATCTCACTCACTTACCAATATGATTTAGGCAACAAGTTTGGTGGTATTGTAGATATATTGGCTGATTCCCTTTATAATCTAAAATGCAATTTAAACCAACACTTTGTGGAATCCTACAAACTATTGTAACGTGAGTATAATATATTTAACGATTTGACGTGTTATTGTAATATTTTATTTTATAATTTGTTCTATGTTATTGTCAAATATTATATTGTTTAAAATATTTCACGGTTTTACGCTATTTCTTCAAAAACTACCTGTCTTGCATATTCTTAAAATTTTTTACTTTTATATAAACTTTTGGTATAAATTCTATGTATGTGTGATCCTCGATAATTTAAATATTATATTTTATGATCTATGTAAATAAATTATATCTCTATAAAGGATTACAGAACTATTAGATTAATAACTGAACGGAATTACAATAAATAACGAGATTAAAAATATTTGAGAGCCTCTTGTCTTTAGTCTACGGTTGTATATAAGCAAACGAAAATTTATTTTCGAGCACCATTGTAGTACGGAATTGTATGGTGGACCGACAATAAATACCTTCAGTAGAACTACACTCATTTAAACTTATAATTAAATAGCCGGTATGCATACTATTACGTCTGTAATGCGTATTGGAAATTAAAAATGAATAAGTTCAAGACACAAGATCAGATCGATTATTTACAGGCGCTAACGAAACAAATTCACTCAAGTATTATTGATAAAGTGAACAAAAATTTGAGAAGGTATAATGCTGATACAATATGTGCATAGGCACATGATATCGTGTTCAAAATTTAGCTCAACCGTTTAATCACATGAGACCTAATTTGTCCCAGCTCACAAATGGCTCATATAAATCGTTGAATCGTCCTTACTGCTACGGTGAGAAATATGCTCTTAACGGTGCCAGAAAGATGAAACTCCACGCTTTATATTCAAATCTAGATTTTCACCGCAGAAAAATTTAAATGTGTATCTCTACGAAACCAAAGTTTCCGATAGCAATTTGAGAAAAATTGTTAAAATGTCGAGAAATTTTTATTCATTATGTTTGTATTAAATTTTTTTAAATATAGATAAAAAATTACATTTTTATTTGTAGAGAGAGGGATTTCAAAGGAGATATAGTAGCGATAGGGCATTAGTAAGGGGTAAATTTGGAAAATTTATGCTTCTCCTACGCACTGTGAGTAATTTCCAAAATAATTGAAATAAACTAAACATTTTTTGTTAGCTTGCATTTTTGCAATGAAGTAGGCAGCAATCATAAAAGTAATTATTTCGATTCATTTATCAATCGCTATTGGAGTCATTACACGCCTAATTCAGCGCTTATCTGGAGCAAACGATTGAATCGCAAGAAAAAGTTTGTTTGGAAAGAATTCACGCGTCTCACGCTTTGGCTCTTGTCGTGAGTACCGACGATACCCGAAGATTACCAACAGAGGCGTGCGTGGAGAAATTTTCTGGTTCCTGCTGAAATGCGTAATAGATAAATTATTAATCAATAATTTCAATTACTTTGTAATGACCTATCAGGGATTGTGATTGTGATTTTTTTTTTTAATTTTCTTTATTCATTTTGTTTGTTACAGGTTTGTTTTACATGTTTTTTCGACTACAAGGCTAAGCCCGTATTATGATTTTAAAATGATTCCATTATATAACGTTTCTGAATAAGTAGGTACCTTTACATATCGTCGCCATTCTACAAATTGCATGTTTTTTACGTATAAATAACTTTGTTTCAAATGATTTCACGTTAAATGCGACCCGCCGATTTCAGAAGAATTAGTTACCTTTTATTTGTCTTTTTTTAAAACATTATTATACAACATACATACTCTAAATATCCAAGTCGAAGACATCACAGAAATATTTTATGGAATGAAAGCGTTTTATTGTGATGTGAAATATAAAACTAACATTTAACATAAGAAGAAATATAAGATTTGTAAAAACAAAAACGAAAAAGATTAACTTGCTCTCTTGCTATTAACAACTATTGATAATTAAATGCTAAGATTTAAATAATAAATTTGATAGATAAATATTAAAAATAGTTTGAAAAAAAGTTAAATTGGTAATAGTGTTACTAGAATTATTGTTTAAATCATCTCACGAGTTTGATATAACATTACAAACCAACAGATAAATCCTCATTAAAAATATTAAAAAAGGTTAGTCTCACAGGCGAAATTGATACATTGTATTTTTTATCAAGCAGACCCTTTTCCATCTCCATAATAACACATTTAATTTTGTGAGTCTATGGATCTCACCACAAAGCGGGGTTCTGAAGCTTTTTGTAGCTTTTCGTTGTATTTTTACGTTTTTTCACAGCTTTTTGCCGGTCTCCGTTCTGCGGCTTTTACGGTGCGTAATTGCGTTCTCCGCATAAAAATTACCCTCCACAAAAGTTATTTCGACCTTTTGGGAATATTAATGTCGAAATTTACGATCTCTGCCGGCTTTGTCTCTCAACTGACAGATCAATATGAAAAGATATTCCACAACTAATGGAGGTGAAGGTCCATTATTTAAACATGAATAAAAACTTCCTTCGATGTCTTCCATTGTGAAACTAAATAACTTTATTTCTTTCAATTAGGTCAACTTTTTTTATGGATTTTATTGTATCCATTACTATTGGTACACGATTTTTGTAATGTTAGAGAAGCCAAACGAAGTTTCCGTTTAGGATAATCAATTATGTCTATTGATCACTCCATACCAATAATAACGATCTGACATTGGCAGGCATTCTTCTAAATTTGGCTGATTACACGAACACAACGCCTAAATATATCGGAGAACAACATTTAACAAAGAAACCAAGTTCAAACTAATGTACAACATAAAATCTACGGAGCATTTTTATTAGGAATGACGTTAGAATGAGTATGTATGATTATATTTATAAAAATAAAGTCGATGCCATTGTACAACACAAATATACAATGACAAATCTGGGTTATACAGAAGGTTCCTCAATAAATAAAAATAAATTAGACATTCGTTAACATTTCAGGGAAAACTTTAATTAATCAAAAATAAACAAATCTAATAATGTAAAAAAAAAATATTCTGATAAGTAGACATTAGAACCAGAACAAGTAAAATGGGTACCTATTAAGGTCCATATAACAAACAAAATGATATATTTTAAAAAATATATAAAACATATTTATGTAGGTATGCATAACTAATTCATTATAACATGGTTCATCTAACATGAATCTACATCTAGTTTTATAATAATTATAGCATTGCTTTCCAAAATTGTTTGACAAAGTATTCAAGAATCGATAAACTATCTAAATTTGATGTGAATTTGTATCGTATAGCGTTTTCCTTATAATTTTCCATTGTGGGTTGATGGATTTGTAGTTTTAACTATCCATGTAATAAATTTATAGATATAAAGAAGGATGTGTTTGGTGGGCGGTTCCTGGCCTTGTTTTTTTAAACCAATCTACAGTTTTATTCCGAGATTGATGAAAATTTGCACGCTTGAATTTCAAAACAAGAGGAAGGTGACTGTCTAAATGTGTTCTACAAAAACCGTTCAATCTCCGTTTCCCACCCCAAAGCAGAATTTTGATACGTCATGATAAAATTTTGAACGCTTCAATTTTGACGAAAATTTCTGTCTACAACCGATTTCGAAAAACTCAACGTAAAGCCCGTGCAATGCGGGAGAATTCAGATAGTTTGTCATATTTGTTTTGTTAAACAAGTTTCTATTCGTGTTAGAAATCTTATACAATTATTATATTTCGATAAGAAATATCGCTTAAACACCGCATTTTTCTGAGGTACAAAACCCAAGGTTCATAGAAAATGAAAATGTAGTGTATTTAACATACGTTTTCTACGAACCTTGGTTAAAACCATGATAGGTAGGTATTAGGTAGGTACCTAGCCAGTTGATACATTTCAAAACGATGTTCTTTTGTTTCATCGCCAAATTACTAACTTTAAAATTTCAAATTCCAAACATGTATAGAAGTTGCCTCTAGAAGGCAAGTGACAGTGAGCAGATCTCGCAACAAGAGCGAGGTGATTAATTACAGTTGTTGTGATCCCCCCCCCCCTCTCTTGTCCGCCCCGCGCCAAGCCGGACACATCACGAGTCCGTCGCGGAGGGGACCCCGCAGCGCGGTTGGCGGACCGACCATTGTGAGGAGCGTTTCCAAAAAATGTTGCGCATTCCCGATTCCAAATAGCGCCGCTTTGTCCAATTTTGTTTTTTGGCAAATAATCAAAAACATGCCATCACACGTCTGAGGGTTTTTTAGGTGGTGCGAGTGGTCAAAACTTTCCGCAATGAAAAAATAAACTAGTTAACTTTGAGAAGGAGCTTATGTAATTGAACATATCACCACGGGTCAAAATAGTGTCTGAGTTAGTCAAAGCGTCGGGTTCCCAACCTGGCGTTGGTCCAAAGACCTGCCAGTGTTCTACGTTAAATGAAATGACTTGGTCTTTATCGCTCTTTTACTGATGTTCTAAAAGTATAGGTATGTGTTTCATTTCACGCCGACTTTTGACAGTTGGAAGAGGCAGAGAACACATAAGTTTACAAATCATTCAATAGCAGAAATGTTATTTATTTATCATTGAAGAAGGAGGTAATCGAAACAAATATATGAAAGAGAAATAAAAATATAACTGTCGCAGCCGCGACTCGAACACATAATCAAGAGACTTGCTACAATTAAAATTGATATTTATTTAAATTTTTAATCCAACAGGACTTCCTGGATGATCCAATCCCAGCCTGCCATTTTACGTGAAATATAGCATACAATTCTCTCGAGAAAAAAAAATGAAAAAAATAATAGGTAGATAAATAATAGGTAATGATAATATAAAATAAATTAAATGCATGGATTATATTATCATTCAGCGAGTTCGGCGCATCGTCTTCACCCATCGCTCATCGAGTGGAGAGTTGAGTCACTCGGACGCAATCCGACAATGACGTTGGTTGACTTTCGTGTCCTGTCCCAGAAGCTGGATAAGAAAGCGGGGAATTAGTGCACCCTCCCTTCAGCGAACATCGTGGAGGCACCACAGAATCTTGAAAGTTGACTGTATGCCTTGTTGTAGCACACCCTCAGCTTTTTTTGTCACAGCACAGATCTGTGATGCCCGTGCCAGACATGTGTTCAAAGAAGTGTTCAAATAAGTGTTCACATGTGTGGCACGGGCATTTGACACTGTGTTCACTTATTTGAGCACTTAAGTGCGCTTTGCCGTTCCGTGTCGGTTTCTTTAGCGCACATCAAAGGGATCAAAGTCCAAATGTTTGTATGCCTGCCACACTGTGCGAAGCCCAGTAGCGCGAGCGTCGCCGTGGAGAGAAGACATTCTCCAGAAATTACTGAAGTAACCCACTGGTCTAGGCATCATTCATCAACAACGATTTTTAAATAAAAACGACTACAGGGAAAACATTATCTTAAAATTATTTTATGTTCAATTTGGGAGGCGGGAATGGGTACCGCCGCCTCGGGAACCTTTATTGGATAACCAACACCTCTGCCATAGGTCACCCCAAGTGGTTCGCTACGTTTGGTGATTAAGCAGGGGTGCCCGGATTCATGGGGTGAGGTTTGTATAGGTCTTGGAGGCGGATGACCAGGATACACTGAACCCAGATTCCTACCCACCCCTTAAACCCCTTTCTTTCCCAGAACTCTCCTCTCCTTCCTTTCCTTTAAAAACCCGCCACACAGCATCCCCAAAGATGACATAGGCCCTGAGGGAAATCATTTTCCTCAGGGTCTCCTGTGTGGAGCTCATGTAAAAAAATATATTTATAAGTATGGTGACTTATAATTTCCCTGATTTATTTTTGTAAGTGTTGTGCTAGCTGTTAAAATAAAATTCACTTATATCTTATTCTATTACGATACATTTCACACATCCATTCACGTCTTCGTTTTTGCTGTTTTTGTTTATTTATTTGCATGTGTAATAAATAATTACACGCACATAAATAATATAAGCAAACTGTGTCGACCAAATCGTCGTCCATGTGATGTGAGGTCTAATTGAAAACTGTGAGCTCAAAGAAGTGATCAAATCTTTGAACACATATCTGGCAGAGACACACATAAGTGACCAAATGTGTGAGCAAAGTCCTCAAAGAAGTGAACACTTCTTTGAACTCGTGTCTGGCGCCGGCATAAAGAGCAGTACAGAATGTCTTAAAAAGTAGTTTTATGACATCCTTGCTACAGTGGTAGAACCACCTTGGGAATATTTCGGACCTATATTAATGACTCTTCACAATCAAGGGTACATATGTCCCAAGAATTTAAAAGGAACGGTTGCGTGGCCCGTTCCATATAAAACTTAATTTTGGATTTGAGGCCAAAATACCCAACCAAACTAAATAATATTTTTTGTTGTTGTCAAAAGCTATATTAAATATCTGATACGAATATGTGTTATTTTATTAATTTTTATTTTAAACAATATATAGGTAATGAAAGAATTTTAAAAAAAAATTAAAAATCGTAAAAATGCGATTTTTGGGTAATTTTAAATTATGTACGAAAAATTTGTGTACCGACATTAATAAATCATTTGTTATTAAATCGTATTGCTTTCTTTTAATATAATTTATGTATTTTTAAATTTTACTTTTCAGTATATTCTTATAATAACGATATTAACAATGCCCAATTTGCCTCTAAAATCATGAAATATTAAAATCTTTGCACTATATTTTGTAATTGAAAACACAAATAAATAAGGTAGCATATATCTTACAATATATTTGATACAGGTAACTTTTGATTACAAAAATAATTTTTCAATTTTGTTGGGTATTTTGGCCTCAAATCCAAAATTAAAATTTGTATGAAACGGGCCGAAGCGGGCCGCGCATCCATCCCCAAGATCAGTTCATATAATGATAAACCTTTCTATCAAAGTGATACCTGCAATTTTTTTGATATTAATAATCATGTTTTCGCCTTCTGAAGATGCTGATAGCTCATTCGATCAAAATCGAAGCTTCTCTTGCGATGGTATGGGTTCGAGTCTGGTCCGAGGCCGGACAGTTGATTTCATTACGGCTCTATTATGTTAGTTAATCCGTGACGGCCTTTCTAATAATTTAAATTTAATAATTTGTTTGGGAGCTGTTGGGCCGCCGTCAAATCATTGCCGAGATGTAAACGCAGCATGTAGCCGTATTGGGACTATTGACTCGCATGAATACGGGAGGGAAATTAAAAATATTTAAAAAAAAGTGTTCAGGGTTGGATTGTAAGACACTGACACCTGTGACATCCTACTAATATTATAAAGACGAAAAATTTTATGGATGTATGGATGTATGTATGTTTGTTACTTTTTCACGCAAAAAATACTAGACGGACTTTAAAAATTCTTTCACTAATAGAAAGCTATATTATTTGCGAGTGCTATAGGCTATATATATTGGTAAACTCTGGCGTTATGAAATTATTTATTATACGTTTATTGTCAAGACGAAAAGCAAAGCGTTGCTAAGTAATTTTTTGACGTGCGCTGTCATTTTGTTATTTGCTAGGTTACTGTGGAGCCTTTGAGAGTTAAAATTATACTAATATTAAAATGCGAAACTGCGCTTGCTTGTAACGTGAATGTAACAGGTATAGAGGGGCAAGAAGAGGGGGGGAGGGGCTTAAGCTAGTTTTAAATAAATTAAAAAAACTTATTAGATCAAAGTAGATCCAAATGTCATGACCGTAGTCATCGCTTTTATGGCATTTCTAATCTGAGGTAGGTTTTGAGGATAAAATAATTGAGTGGGGGAGGAGGACATTTGGACACAAGAGTTCCAAATGATTCCAAAATATTGATTCTGAATGGTAGACTTTCATCATGGAGATACTGAGGGTATCCAATGTGTCAATACATGGTGTTCGGAAACTCGTAGTACAAGCGGGAAACCGAATGAATGTACATGACATAGAGAACCCAATAAACTTTTTTTTCGATCTTCAGAATCAAATTTTTTCTTCAACTTTTGGAGTACATTTTAACAACTTAAAAAGATTTTTTTTTTTAAATTGGACCCCAAACATTTGAAATAGCTAGGATTCTATGGAGGCAAACATGCAAAAAACTTTTCTTCATTTGTTATCTAATACGAATACAATTTTGACGTTTTTGTCATTAATTAACAACATTATAAACTCATTACTCATTATATCCTACTAGTACCTAGTACTGTGAACAGTAGACCTCTTGTCCCAAAAAACAATGTTTATAATTTTATCTTATTTAATAAAAAATTCCATGAAACTATAAAATTTAAGAAGGTACCTACTTAAAAACCTACCGACTTTATTTTGTCAGTATTATTTTACGAAACATTTTAAAAAATTCGAACGAGTAATAACAAAATTTGACCAAAGAAACGGATCGAGTTCCGAGGAAGATACTGAGAGCGATTCCAGAGGGTAGACGTCCAGTGGGCCGCCCCAGACACAGTTGGGCGAGGCAACTCCAGAAACTGTGTGAGGAGAGAATGGGTCTACCATGGACGGAGGCCGAACAATAAGCACAGGACAGGGACGTATGGAGGAGCCCTGTCGACGCAATGGGTCCCCGACCCGAATAGGTTTTTTTTTTTCAAACTTTCTTCTGGCAGGTAGGTATTCTAATATACTTGTTAAAAATGCGACCATAAGCTCAATTAAATACAAAATTTCTACAAACGATGCACTTCACACTTGAAAAAAGAATTATTCATTACAACGGCCACCATCTTGAAACGAAAACGGAATGTATAAACAAATTTACGGACAGACTAAATACCAAACAATCGAGTTAAATCGGAATACATTGGGTCCAGTCAATCAAAGACTTTGCCATAGCGCCTAAGAGCAGCTCCGTCACTGGTAAAACCATTTCCACAATGGTCAAGCGTCAGCCGTAGATTGAAGATACGCTTTGGGAATAAGCATTGACTCCAAAGCTGGCGCAATTAAAACTTTAATAGGTTTTTGCGTTATAAGTTAGAACTGTTACAAGCACACAAACAATCCAATGATGTTTATAAGATTAGTTTTTACGTTTGCCATCTAGAACAACGTAGGTTTGAATTTTTATTTACTTAGTACGAAAATAATATTGAAGTAATTATCTACAGCTTTCTTTCAAAATAATAATATTTTCGTAAGTCTTCTGCACGTTGACCTCTGTCAAATACTGATTACCCACTCTAGATGGTTTTGCTCTAACATGCCTGCAGCTGCCAGTTATTTGTAGGTTATCAGACAAACTCTTTGGTGAGCGATCTCTCTTTCTTTTAGTAGTAGTAGTAGTTGCCCGTCATGGTCACACTTGAGTATAGAGATGATAACGGTGTTAATTGTTTTTTTGTGTAATTTCATTTGATTGTTTTTTAATTTTTTTTTTAAATCAATGAAATATTTTTACACGGGAGGACCTGAGGAAATTAATTTCCTTAGTAGCCTATATCATCTTAGGGGATGCTGTGTAGCAGGTATTTTTAAAGAAAGGAAGGAGATGAATTTTTGTGAAGGAACAGGGATTTAGGAAGGAACAGGGAACAGGAACTAGGAAGGAACAGATTCCTCCAAGAATCTGGAGGTCAATGAATCCAGGAGTGACGGACGTACAAATACATCTCTTCATCTGCGGTGCAAGCGATATTTCCTACTGGAGAGATAAAAAGGTCTCCCTCAACCAGTCTCTTTGGATCCGGCCCACCACGCAAAACGTGGGCCGACGCATCCGCTGCCAAAACCTAGACAACCCTCACCCCATGATCCCGGACACCCCTGCTAAGTAACCAAACGTAGCTAACCACTTGGGGTAACCTACAGCAAGGGTGTTGGTTATCCAATAAATGGTCACCGGGGCGGTGGTACCCATATTCGCCTCCCAAATCTTATTAAAAAAATTATAATGTTATTATTAAGTTCTGCAAGTATTTTAGTTTTTTATAATTGTGACAGCTGTTTCGGCGTTCAAGGCCGTCTTCAAACCGTGGTTAGGCCATGTTTAAACGACTTGTAAAAAAATTATGACAGTCACCACAAGAAAGATTTTTGAAAATACTCTTGTCAATATCATTTTCCTTTCGAGCCGAGCGTTTAAAATTCTACTCGTAAATATATTTTGCAAGACTCTTGATGCATTTATTTCACGTCGAATGCACGTCCACAACGTCTATAACACGTGTACAGTGACAAAATTTTCGCAGATGCTTTTGTTCATGGAAAGTATGGGCATTCAATTTAGCTCTGAAAGGCATGTTCACAATCAAAATTCATTAAAACTTTTCACAATACGTGAGTTTAGCGACTCCGCATGCGGCGCTGCTAGAACGATTTCCCGTTCACTTTGACGCTCCGGAGCTGAAAATTGTTTTCCGATACAGTCGCAGTTCTACAGAAATTGTAGCCATTCATATTTAATTACATATAAACCGACAAATATTATTTAAGTACTGCCGGGAACTTTGGTTGTCGGTAAGCGAAATTGAAAGCTCGCAAATGTGTAATCCTCCGTCGAATTCACCGATTGTGTGCCGGTAGAGCGTCGTGTTCCTTCGCCACGTGTTGTAGGTTGCAGGAATAGAGAGCGCACACTTTACCAAGTACCGAGTACCAAATAACAAGTACGAAGTACACTCGTGATGGTACTTTTACTTTGCGGGTTTAATTGCTTCTGAACTGGGAACAGCGCCGGTATTCCAAGTAATGCACAGTGTATCGGTACCACACCTTCTCAACACCTCGACGAGTACCAGAGTTAGAGTTGGTATGAATTCAAATGTTCTTCACATAACTTATTACTTTCCTGAGTAATTTTTCTTCTTGAAAGTTTTGATAAATATCATCAGATCAGTTATTATTATTATCAGTATTTAATAAACAGGTAGCTTCAGTTACAGTTAATATATGTTAAAAGGTCAATGCTTCTACCACATATCAACAGATGTCCGCTGAAGTAGTAAAAGTCAGAGCAGTACCATATAATTTTAATAATTTTTGTTCTCAAGTACTTATGTTTATTTAATGCCCACCAGAGCAGGCTTTTATTTCTTCAATGTTTGAGAATCGATGTCTTTTCATTTCTAATGAAAATTCAGTTGTCACAATATAAAAACAGTAATTGATATTATCAGGGTGTGTTTAGGTAGTTTCGAATATTCTTAATTTTAAAGAAAGAAACACTTTATCTGGATGAAAATAGCATAAAAATATTTAATTTCCCGTACTTTTATCGTTACGGAGCAAAAAAGGTTGCTCGTGTAATGATGGAGGAGAGGATTAAGCTAACAGAGGGTTGAACCCGCAGCGCAAAATGCAAACTCGACGCTTTGGACCACTCGATCACTATCTGAACTAACTATCATTGTAACTACTATTTTATGCAAGCAAAATAGAAGAATCAAGTCTTTGAAAAACACTAATGAGTAAATTAAAAATTGTGTTAAAAGACATGATAGAATTTGTGACTAAGAAAATGAGTCACTTATAAAACAGGAGCATTACTTTTCCTCGGCATTATTTGTACAGCATTTTATATGAATAATAATTTTCTCTTGAAATAACAAACGAGGAAAAAATTGCGTATTTAAAAGCCCGTACATTAATGATCATAAGCTCGACAAAGCTGCCTGTTAATTAAAAATTCTACTTTGTTACTGAAAATAAAACAAAGTATTTTTCATTGTTGGAGGGAAATTCTTTTAGACCTTAGACCCACCACTACAGGAATACTTGTAGCTTTCATGTTCATGTATGAAGTGGTACTTCCCTAAGCTTTTTTATTTCACTCCTAAAATTATTATGAAAATGTTTCCACATTTTCTTGGGTGTCTGTGTAGACAGTGTTGTCTGCCTTATCTATGTGTTTTACTGTTGTTGGTTATTTCATTTTTCGGTGCATATCTATGTGTATTAAATATTTATTTATTTAAGTGATGTACGTTATACAGCAGACAGAACGGACCACCTCCAAAAGGTTATCAGAACGCTTTCGAGCATGTAAACTCGGCCATCCAGACAAATCGGCAATTGCCGAGCATTTAATTGAAACCGGCCATTACTTTGAATTTGTTGCTGAAGTCCTGGGATGACCCTAAATGCATAGAGTACGCCTGATTACGGAGGCAAAATCACAAAAATCCCACTAATATTAATAAATACCATGGGGCTAAGCTCAATAGCTCTTAATATGCGGTAATTTAACCGTTTTAAATTATACTGTAATACCAGCTCTTAGAGGCAACACGATATCATTTATACATACATAAGTCCACACTTCACCACAATCGATTACACATCTGCCCTGATGACACTGAAACGCTGTCCGAAACGTTGGCTAAAGAAGGAGGTAGCGTAACACGGCATATTACCCCAAAATCAAATCATGATAATACTTTTGGCCGTGAAAATCTCAAATCACATAATATATTAATATTCGTAACATAGTATAATAAAGGCGCTTTGCATGGTTCTTTTGATAACGTGTAAGGTGGTTTGAGAAGGTACTATGAATGGAAAACTGTGTTTTTCGTGAACACCTCACTAAAAGAACCCGTGCTGATGGTTAACGGTAATAATAGTATATATGTGTTGGTAAGTTGATAATAGGAACATAAAATAATTGTTTCCTAAAATTATTTAAATTATGAGAAAAACACATTTTATAATCGTAATCATTATCATAATAATATTTCGTAAATCATTATCACACCATAATCATAATAAATACAAGTGTTTCATTCTTAAGTCGGTTTACAATGGGTTTTTAAGCATCCGGTAACGGGTTTCATATAAAGTAATTTTAAAATTTTAATTAAAAGTTTTACGCAATGAAAACAATATAACTCGACCACCATAACACGGGCATGATCCTACCCAGCATGGTGGTCCATCATCAAATTATGTAACCCTCAAAGCAATGAATAAAGAAAAATAAAAAAATTATATATCTCACATATTAATGAAATGAAATTTCCCTTTAAGGAGTATTCAGAAAATTAAAAAAAAAATCTGAATCATTTTTATGCTACAAATAACAAATAGTTCACAAAAAATGTATGAAAGTTCTCTTAATCTAAGCTCAGGGATCAAAGAGTTGAGAAATAAAATTAATAAGGAACCAACCCGATGGAATTATCAAAAAAATGTTTACTTGCGAGCTCTTTGAATAATAAATTCTTTGAAATTCCCCAACATGACGACTAATTTTTATTGCACGAAGTACAAAACTTTATTATGCAACATGAAAACTTCCAGCCAGACTTTCCCAGAGGATGCCGGGCAAAAGTTTAAATGAGAATTCAAGTACAAAATGAGATGAAACTTGCTAATTTGTGAAAAAATCCCTGCGGATATATTTTGCATGCACGGCGTTCTAGTTTATTTTATTACAGCACCGCCTACAATCAGGTAAGTTGGTTTGCAAGCCAAAAACAATTGGAGTAGTTTTTTAATAAAGATTTTGATTTAATAATAAAATTGTTCTTTAGATTACCTACTCGTATTATGTAAAGTAATATATAAAAGTTAGGTAGGTGCCTTAACATATTTTAAAGATAACATAATTATTTCACTTTTGTATTCTATTTTTTTTACGTAGGTGTTCCTGGTGTTACAACAAATCAAAGGATTTTAACAGGCGCTTCCTGGGGGCCTAGTCTCTATCTTTTATTAACCTCAGTTAGCGCGTTAATTACGTCACAAACACGTATTTTGACAGTTACTCTAATTAGCGTAGCTGTCAAATACGTGTTTGTGACGTAATTAACGCGCTAACTGAGGTTAATAAAAGATAGAGACTAAGCCCTCTGAGCATATTTGGAGTAAGCATGTAGATGTCATTTTGCTGGCAGATTATATTTTTTATCGCGATCGCATGTTCGCTCCATAATTGCCTGAAGTAATTATCAGACGTATCGGATGCTAACACGTCAGTTATTTACGTGATTGCATAATATGGGTGATGTTAAGTTTATGTTTTAGATACTTTAATGGAATATTGAATTGATAGGTGAGGTGAGGTAAGGTTAGCTTAGGTAAGGTTAGGCTAGGAAAAAAATATGATTATTATTAGCGGAGAGCTTTTACATAATGCAATACGTAAATTTTAAACATAAGCCATAACAAGTTTGATCACGAGATAAGAAAAGACTAAAAATAAAATTACCATAAATAAAAAATAAAAGAAATAAATACTACATTTTTTTTAAATGTTCATTGCTGACAATAGACAAAATAAATATTTTGAAAGCTTCCCACAAAACTGTTACACAATTTTTTTTTATTATTTCCAATGTAGATACGAGCACATGATGCAAAAATTCCATTATATTCTCAGCGAAAAACATTATTAAAAAAATTATCCCACCAGGTATTTAAAAAAAAACAATGCCATGGCATCCATTAGTAATAAATTTTTATTTTAAACTTTATGAGTAAAATTTAAAATTATAATATTTAATTAGATGAAGACAATATTAGCGAAACTCAACCAAAATCTGTATACAGACAAATCAGAAAAAGATATTGGGTAATTAAATTCATTTAATTTGATATTATAATTTGAGATTTGACTCATAAAGTTAAAAATAAAAATATTCATCATAGACTTGCAGAAAAAGTCAATAGATGTCGCATATTAAAAATAAAATTGATAAATATTTATCCAGACACTATCTAGATAGCATTTAGTTCGAGTTGAATCTTGCAATCATATATAAAGATAGCAGCCAATAATATGTGCGTTAAAAAAAAATGAAGTGAAATGAATCGGTTGACAACTGACCGATTTCCATTTCTAACGCACAGACGCAATGTAGGCAATTGAGTCTGTTCTATATACAGATATTAATGGAGCCTATTCTAAGGAGCTAGCAGCATTGATCCCGGTACACCGCTGCAAGTGATACTCGACGGATCGAGCGGAACGCTCGTTCACTGTTGATGTAGGCTTCACGAGAACGGGTCGTTTCTTCGACTCGTTATCATATAAATCGACCCTTATGTGGAACGGACTACCAGCATCTGCATTTCCTCCTTCATATAATCCCTTTCTACAGCCCCTGTCTTAGCCCATCTCACAATGCTGCCCAACCGGTTGGCAACACTGTTCCCTTGTCTTTACATCAGTACACACAAAAGTGCTTTTGTAAGGTATCAATGGCATCATAAAAAGAAATCACATTTTAGTTATTAATTTATTATCAACTCTGTAGTTTGGTCTCCATCTTAAAAAAAATTAAATTACTAACATTGAGCGAATTCAAAAAAAAATCTGCGTTTTATAAATTTTTAATTTAATACCCCACTTGAAGACTTAAAATATAATTTCTTATTAAATATTCTAAATATACATTCATTAAACGACAGACGTGAAATAAACGATTTAACCCTTTACTCAAAATACCAAACTCTATATTCGACTGTTGCGAACTCTTGCAACTCATAAACTTATGAATACCACAGTAATAACATGACAAAATACACTATCCTACTGCAGCACTCATAAGCGTAACTACATTGCCCACTCTCCGATACAACGATTTCACACTATGGAAAATCAAAACTTAGGTAATGTTGACATATTCAATATCAACTTATTTAATATATTATTATAACAATATTTATTATATCATTATTCCTAAACGCATCTTATATTTTTGTAAACCTATCTAATCACTGTATATTTCAGTTTTTGTTTCTTGTTTTTTTTTTTATCTAATGTAATTTTATTTTTATCATTTCTTTCTCAAGTTTCAAAATTATATTACTAGCTGGAACCCGGCATGCGTTGCTATGTCATTTAATAAATAAATTGTTTCTCCCCGCGTGTCCTTTCCTATTCCCTTCCGCCTCCCTTTCTCTTCCGCGTCCCCTTCCCCTCTTGCGTTCCCACTCCGCCTCCTCCACCTTCCCTCTCCCCACTCCATTCCCTCCCTTCCCTCGTCCCGCGTATTCCCCTCCCGAGTTCCCCTCCCCCCTCCAGCATTCCATACATTCAGTCCCGGTACATTCAGTTTTCAAACAGCTCGCGTGCCACCTATTGAAATTTTTTATATAAATTTTATAATACCAGAGCTCACCATTAGTTTTATACAAACCTTGTACTGACAATAACGAACACACAAACAAATAATTATCCACTTTGGTGCAGTCGTTCGGAAGTTATTCGCATACATTCATTTCGGCGATTCATTTTTATTTATATAGATATGTAAAATATATAAAATAAATATAGATTTATAAAATTGTACTACCTACATGTAAAAGCCCTCCGCGCGATAAATAAATAAATAATTTTAAAAGCTACCAAATAAACATTTTAATTACAAAGAAGATACCTATCTAACTTCTTAACATCCCCAAAACAAACAGTTTAATAATAAAACAAATTTGGAAAGGAAAAGGATTCCTGTTATTACTTAATTTGAAAATAAACTCCGCGTTCTTTATAATATTACCCTTTGTTTCCTTGGAAGTGCACAATATTATTATCATTACTGAGGAGGAAGAAAGAATTACAGCTCGCTAACATTTTAATAACTTTGGGTCGTGTATACGGCTCCATTAAACTTTTAAAATGGACGGAAACTTTTCTAAAAAAGACAATAAGCTCCAAAGTAATAATTGCATTTGAAATTTCCCAGAGACTCGGTTGTGTTTTAATTTAAATTTATTTCGTTTTTTGGTCGCTGTACTCTTTGAAATTTTTTGTGCAAACTTTGTAACAACGTCATTAAAGTTTGAATTAAATAAATAAGTATGGGGCACAAGCCTTTTGCTTTCAGAAAGTTTAGCCCCAATCTTATTGAAAACTATTCCATCTTAATTTTATTTCTTTTAAATAATCAAGAATGTTTTTATTTAATTTTTAAGAACAGTTTACGAGAATTATACACAAATTATTTATTATAAACTGTTTTTATACATTAAATTATAATATTATTGAACATATAAAAAAAAATAAAGTGGAGTTCTACAAGATAAACTTCATAACAATAAATAATATATTCTATTTTATGTTATATAATGAAAAGGCATATAAAATTGCAATAGGTTAGTTACTTTTATTTATTAAATACAATAATAATTATTAAAGAAAATATTTAATTAAGACATTTACATTGAGTAGATACATGTATGTATGTAAAAGGCTACATTAAAATCAACACATTAATTACTTACAAAAAACACGTTCCTTTTGACTGTTCTTAAACGGGCAAATTGCCTAGTTGGACAGCCAAAGATCATTATAAAAAATATAAAATGTAATCTTTTCAAAAAAAAAAAAAACATTATTTCACCATACATGCATTAAATCACCACACAGGTTGCCGGTTCCATAGTGACCAATGGAGTGTAGTTACTTTGTATGAAGTCTAGTGTAAAATTTTTATTTTATTTTTTATAATTTTTTTTTTAATAATATGTTTTACATGGAACACAATTATAATTTTACATCTTAGGTTTTTTTTACTACTCTTCCATTAAAAGCATTTGCTTGCATATGGATTTAGTATTCCTAACATAATTTTTTTAAAAATAAAACAACATACCTCAATTGGGGAAGCCATAGACCCAGTGGCTTCGCACAGTTAGGACTCTTATGAGGTACTTACTTACATTAAAAATAAATAAATATTTAAAGCACGGTAATAAATATTAAACAAGCAAACGTGAGTACCTACACACGTAAGTACCTATAAACGTCAAAGCACTATACGTCATTCTTACACCCCTACTTCCAAAGTGTATCTAGTAATCTAGTAATATTCTATGATCACTGAAAACAGGCATAATATATCCATTGTCTATTCAAGGCAAATTTAAAATCCTGAATATCCCCTCACTGTATATTTAAGATGTTTACTTTATAGTTAAAAAGTCGTACGAATCTTTTGGGTTATGAAGTGCATGATCATTGAGTGTAGACGCATTAGAAGATAAAAATCAGATGCCTAAAGATCATTACGCCTGCATCCCTGATAATTATTTACCTTTCAACCATCGACCGATGCATCGCCGTCCGAATCTGACCTGTCCAAACGAACAAATCAAATTCCAAACGGGCAGAGCAACAATAAAACAAAACAGGAAAAAATAAACAGATTACGGTGAGTTGTAACAATAGAATACCGACTGATCCAACGAGCGGTGGCGGCCATTTTTCATATTAATCATGGACAGAAATCTCGATCAAAGCTGGTCGGTTTTGATAGAGAAATCATGAGATGAACCCTTTACCAGCGAGCAATGGTTTGATATCGGTCACTTGGACGGCTCAAATTGGAATGTAACTCATAATTTTGTATTGTTTTGTCATCCATCAACAGCAGAGATTGGCTTGTTTAGTTTTTACCGACGACAACCTTTCTGGCAGAATAGTAAGTTATTCGATTCTGTTCCCGAAGTTTGCAAATGAAATAATCATTTACTTTATATTTTTTAAACCCTGAAAACTAAAGTACCTACTAACGTTTGGTTTATTGTAATATGTGTCGAAAAGGGAGTAAGACGGGGTCCGAGGCCAAGGGGAAAGTCCTCGGAGGTCACGGGGTTGAATCACGGCGTGCAGAAGTAAATTTAAGTATTTTTTTTTTAACATGATACTTGCGGCATGTTCCAATATCGCATCGCTATCGAGAAAGACCAACATTCAGAATCGAAACTTTGCTAGAAATGGCTTTAACAGCGTTTGGTGACCATATCTGAAGAGCCAGTTACTTCTTCTTCCCACAAAATACCGCAATTGGGGACGCCATAGTCTCACTGGCTGTGTTTGCTAGTTGAACGTTACCACCAAGCACCCAAAAGTAATATTATTTATATGCCATTTTTCACGTAGGTACATCGAATGATTAAAAAATTCATTCAGGATTGCCCTGGTTAGGGTTTCCCACAGTCCAGAAAAATTCAGAAAGTAGGTACATCAGAATATCCACTGCTAAAAAAGAATAATAAATGTATGTAGTATTTGCTTAATTCGTATAGAACCATTTTAGTGAAAAAACACTTCAAAGGCCTCTAAAAACAGTCAATGCTTTCCATACATTATTGGCATTTTCTATTTACCTTTCTCGAAAATGGGAACACCATAATTTGACTTACTTTTCGGGCAGTGTAATCTAGTATGGAAATTACAATTACTTTGATGACTTGAAGATCGCGATGACGTGGTTGTCTTGTAGTTTATTGCTGGATTATCGTTTCACAAGTAGACATCATATACTAACAAAATATAGCTGGCCAAACTGGGAAGATATATTATTAGGGATTTGAAAAAAATTGCCTTTATTTTTGCAAAATTGCAAAATTTTAAATGCTATTAAAATTTAGACCCGTTTTGCACAACAGAGCCCGTCATGCATTTTCTACATCATTGCTCTTCTGTAATAAATAGTTGAACATCAGACGTCCTGATGGCGATACAAATGTCCGACTCTTGTGAATATGTCGGTGTACATCATGACACCGTACATTCGTTTGTCTTTTTGCGACTTTATCTAAAAACTGCATTGTTCGTGATGCATATATTATGTTCACCTGCCTCCTATAAAACGCACTGCGTCAATAAATAATTCCATAAAGTTTGTATTTATTGTATATGACAGAGGGGTGGCGAGGGCACATTTGAAATAAGGAAAACCACTTGTTCCCATATAGATATTTTAATTTACTATTCCAAAATTAACTTTTTTTCAGATAGAAGATGTTGATACTTGATACAATGCTGTCTCTGAACCAATTAAAAGCTTATTTTTTAAAAGAGCATCCATTGAGTTATTTTTACAAATTCTTAGTCCATGACGATGATAATGTAAACCTTTATATAACTAAGCGGGGACAAAGCAATTGAGCTACAGCAAAAGCATGAAGCCGCGGATTTGCCGCGGCAAAAGAATCAAGCCTCTGCGGATGTTCTGCAGGATTAAAAGCAATAAACAATCAGAAAGTTACTCAATAAAATTATTTTCTTTATTTATTTATTTATAAAACACATGATAAATAATTAAGACATTTACATAGATTATATATATTAGATCACCATACTAGGCGGCTGCCTGTTTCATTCAACTAATAATTTTTTTTTATGATATTTTGATATTTAATGAAAAAATTAATAAAGAATAAAAATATGGCTGAAAGAGGTCAACGAAAACACCCTAATGAAGACACTAAAAACGATACAGAAGACAAATAAACTATAATTAAACAATTTTAGTCCGCCTCGGCACAGGAACCCTAGTGAGGAGGACTAATAAATACAATGTCTGTACCTTACATAACCATTATATTTTGTATACTTATGGAATTATTTTATATAGTTGCTTAAATAAAATTAAAAAAATATGAAATAAGATGTCTACTATAAACGTATGGATTTAGTATAAATGATGCTAAAAATTGGAAACATAATAAAAGTAGAAAATAGAAAACAGACAGGAGAAAAGAAGAAAATTAGCATTAGGTAATAAAAATGTATATAACTTTTTTTTCAATATGTGAGTATGCAAGTACACACTCTATACAGATATAAACAAACATACATTACTCTTTTTTTCAATATTCAAGCACAACGTACATATAAAATAATATTTGCGAAATGATCTACTTTTTCCTTAAAGAATAATAAAAAGGCTTGAATTTGAAACAAATAAGGTAAAGTATGGTAAGGATATTTAAAAGTGAGATTAGCAATTATTAATTTTTGCAATTATTTTCTCACAAGAAAGCTAGAAATTGAGGAATTACCAAAAAAAATGACTAAATGTTACATCAAAAACTTTATCTAAATAACCAAATGTTAAAAAAATAGATTCCTGATTCCTAATTGAGCCCTATATTTATATTGCATACTTCATAAAAAATGGTCAAGGAATCCTTTGAAATTATTATCCGTTGTATATTTTACCATACTTCTGTCTGTCAATGTTATGAGTGCAATGTGCAGTTAAATGCACTGGACAGTGGCAGGCATTGATTAAGTGTGCAAAAACATGCGATTTCACATTTTCGCGAGAGGTGGAATGCTTTTTGTAAAAAAAGACAGCAAAGCCTTACGGAATGTTAAAAATATTTTTATGAATTTATTTGCCAAGTGTGACATTTGAGTTTATCCAGCACTCAAAATCAATTCGTAAAACCTTTGCACAACATTTAAAACATGTAAGTACTAAGTACTACTTAAGAAAGGTAAATACCTAAAAGGTAGGTACTTAATGAATCAATAACCTTTCTCTCTTAGTTAACTAAATTCTCGAAGAAACTATTTCAAACAGTATTTTTGTCGCTGGACATTTAGTTTTTTATAGACTAAGGTCATTATTGGGCGCTAATGGCTTCAAAACGAAAAGGTCAGTACTAGGTTCTTAAAAGTTCCATCACTGGACTTTCTCACAGATATTCTCACAATCATCACATCGGTTTCTTGTGCAATAATTCACCTATTAATTTAAACACAAAGAAAATTTTATTACTTTATAGGCACCAATCATTAATATCGAAAGCACTTGATCCATAGTTGTGCAATTCACTAGAGTGGACCTCAAATGAGTAAAATAACGCTATGTTTTTATGTTGCACAAAAGTACTTCACCCAGTTTCAGATCACCATAATTAAAGTTAAAGCATATTTTGGCGGAATAGAGTGGAGGGAAAAAAGTGAGGTTGGAAATACTTTAGATCAATAAATAGATGAGTAAAGTTATTTCAAATAATTCTGCTATTAGATTAGAATTTCTGAATGAGCTTTTACCTCGTGAGAATTTTAAAAAAATTTTCTTTGGTTTATTTTTCTGTCAAATAAACACTAAACACAATTTTCTTGTTTTATTTAGTTGTTAGTAGTTAGTTACCCATAGTATTTATGTAATTAAACGTACTTTTACCTACTTTTATTTCATATTAATTTCTTTGAACGATAAGTGATTGATGCCGATTTTAATTTATTTAATAATTACGAATTCACGTGTAAGTATAATGTTTGTAATTTTGAAATACATATTTATTTAACAACTTTTATTTTTCTTTGTACCTTAATTGTAAACTTTGGTATCACATCAATAATCACAGAATAAATAAGAAAACTATTACTGCCATTCTTACAAATTTGAATAGAACCAAATGTTTCTTTTTGCCCAGCGCTCTGTTTCACTTACACACGACTAACATCGTAGATCTTCATATTATTTGAATTTCATAAACACAGTTTTGTATTGAAAATTTAAGCCTCGATTAGGCAAATATTTGTATCACGAAATACGTTCACAAGACACTTCTTTTTATATATGCTTGTAATAATATGGCAGACTGGTTTAAACCATCTTTTCACAATTCTTTCATCCATTTTTTGAAAAGCTGCGCTTCAGACACGTTACGATAGGTTGATGGTAACACCATCAACCTGTTTACCTAAGCAAGCCCAGACAGTCATGGAATCAGGATATCCTTTGTTTATTCACAATATAACTTTTTTGTATTTTGAATACCTTCTTTAATTTTAAATTAGAACCTAATTCTTACATTTGCCATCTCATAAAATTAAACGGAAAATATCGCAATATAGTTAGCTACGTGTTATCATCACTATTGTTAATATGACAACCATCCCTGCTAATATTATATCACTGCACTTCTCATTGGCCTTTGCTGAGTTGAGTAATATCCCGAAGGAGAATTGGTCCATCGGCCCAGCATCTAAAATGAAGTCATCTCGAGATCGAGCATCGCGTCACGATGTAAATAAAAATCGTTTATTAAAACGTCAAACGTTTCGCGATCGGTATGCCGAAACAACAGGCGATGAACTGACGAAGATAGCGCCGTACATTTGTACCGACCCAAAACAAATAACAGGGGGGCCAGTCACTCGAGGTAACCTCTGCCATCTTCTGTCTGCCTGGTAGTTTCTATTCAGAAAGTGTGATATGATAAACAATGAAATCTTCATCATTGTTGATTTACTCAGAATCAGAATATTTTGCAAGTTGACATGATTTTATGGAAATAATGTTACCGGTGATAACAGGAAAAATACTTAAAAAAAGATTTTTCCAAGAAAATTTGATAATAGCTGATATAGGCATGAACGAACGTACATTCTGTATTTGGCACAAAGAAACATCGTTTCTATTCCTAGGTTCCTAGGACTGTTTTGCTGCCTGATGGTAATTTATTGAAAAAATTTCATAAAGTTTAGTAAGTAGGTAGTATAGTTTAGGACGGGTTGTTTAAAAAATTTAAACAATTCGTCAATTTTTTTAAGATAATTTTAACATACCGTGAAAGTTCTATTCAAGTTCTGTGATTATTTCAGTTTTATGAAGCAACTGGCCTACACTGAGTTAACAGAACTTAAATAGAACTTACACAGAAAAAATATGATGAATTGTTTAAATTTTTTGAAACAACCCGTTCTTGGAATATTCTCAACCCACAATTTAAAGTGTGGAGAAACGGAAGTCGGATTAATATTTAATTAAGTGTAAAAATTTTAACTCCACCTTTGAAAATTTCGAATATCTCTTATCATAATATCTTAATACATAAAACAAAGTCGGGTTAGTTACACCATTTATAACTCAAGAACGGTTGGACCGATTTTTATGATCTTTGATTTGTTGGATTTTTCTCCTTTCCGAATAGCAGAATAGTTATCAAAACATCGGAAAAATTCAATTTCAATTAAGAATCAAAAATTCATAAATTATTTCCTCGTAAATTTTGTATGGAAGAATTCTCATCTTTTGAAAGGGCTGCAGCAATATTGTGATTGGTATAATATTGAATAGTGAGTGAATGCAAAAGCGTCAAATGTCAATAACCTGATTGTTTTTCTTTTATTCTTAAACATATAATGATGCCTCTCTTTCTTACACACTAAATGTCAACAGTCGAAAATGAGACAAACTGTGAACGTATGTCTACACCCCTCCAAAGGAAAAATACAATAATTATAATAAATCTCCCTCGCACGTGTAAAGAAAATGAAACGCGATTCCCGTAAGTAAGTGGAAAAGTAAGAAAATCACAAAAATTGTAAATTCGTACACAACGCCATCTCTGATACTGACAAAAACAAAACACGGACTGTTGAAATTGCTTCATTGTGTAATTTTTAGCATAATAAAAAAACTGAATTTAATTCAGTTAATAATATAACACAACAGTTATTGATTCTGAGGCGGTACGAAGTTCTCCGGGTCAGCTAGTTTTAAATAAAATAAATATGTAATGTATAAATATTTTATACAAGTCAAAAATCTGAACACACGTAGGTTACATTTGAATTTAGCGGATGAGTTGGCATCGCATACGCGATGTCCCACACAGGTTTCGCGCGTTTGATTCCTCGTCTGGTCCTCCATCATTTCAAATATGAGTAGGTATTGTAAGTTTATTCGTAACCTGGTTTGTATTTATTTTTTAAAAATTTCAAAAAGGTGTCATAGAGAATCAGTTTTTTCTGTTTATTCTTTTAAGGATGTTAGAAACTTTTTTTTAAAAATTATTTTTATGTGAATTTTGTTTTAGAATTTTTTACATTTAAGGTTACAAATCTCTAATTCATTATAATATTTTATATTGCAGCTATTAATTATAATATTTCAAACTCACTATATTTTTTCTTGTTTTATGTAGCTCCTACAATACATCTTAAACTTTGAATTGGTGAGGACTTTAGAGTTTCTGGTAGTGTGTTATATAACTTAATTCCTTTGTACAGCAAACTGTTTTCTTTAAAGTAAAACTCATGAATTCTTTAAAGAAAGCTCGTCCAAATGACGGTATATATGATTTTTCTCAGTTTCGGTACCTCTTTAATAATATAATAAAGTCATTATAAATAATGGCCATTAAATGTGTTTTCGTCCTTAATTTTTATACCTGAAACACGCCGTTATCTTTAACGAGCGGGCACTAAAACCACAGAAAAACTTTCAAAAACACTGTGATAATATCATTAATTACTTCACCAGAAAACCGATACCCAGATAAATTATTTTAGCCCTCGGGTGATGGTTGCGTTTCTAGTTGTTGATAGCATTCATGGGTCACCTTACTGGGAGAACAGTATTGTTTATTATCGCACCAGATTCACAATCAGTGTTATAAAAAAATAAATTAATAATTTGAAAATTAATTAATTAACAATAATTTTGACTAGTCCGTTTGGAATTTCATCTGTCGGCAAATTTGTTTGTTACCTTCCGGTTTCGGTTCAAGATGGTGGCCTTTTTGGATAGGTACTACATTTTTATCCCGCCAGAGTTCGCTTGATTGTGGATCCTAATACGAGCTAAATCGAAATAATCTATAATTTGGTACCTACCCACTCTAGCGACAGCGCGATTTTTAACTTTTTCCTCATTGAACACTTTGAATATTTTCCACCGACATTAAAAAAATCATACCTCCGAATTTTAATATGGAAAAATTGTTTTTTTTTTTTTAAAGAAACACAAACATTCCCGGGTTACGAATAACCCAACAATGTTTGAAAATCTCCTACTACCACCACAGAAAGCTGAAAATGTTGCTTGTTTTGTGATGGAAGACTTAGCCAGCCGAGGAATCGAACACGTGACGCCCGGGTGGGACCCAAGCGCTATGCCCACTCAACACTGACCGGTAACGCATCTAGGGAAAATTTGCCTAAAACTGGCAACAAAGCAATCCGAAGTATTTTAGATGGTGCCATATTGTGGCAAAAAGCGCTACAGTGGGTTGGCCTGGAGAAAGTTTTAAAAAAGAATTGTCTTTGAGATGGTGCCATATGCAATTTTTGAGGGGGGTATTTACAATATTTTATTATTTCAGATTTATAAAAGACGTACTTGAATAAGTACCTACGTAAAGAAATGATTTTTCATCAACCGGATTTATTTTACACAACTATTTATTACAACGCATAATATTATGAAGTTACCCGACAGTTCATCCGCCGATAATTGGCCCCCGAAATGATATTTACTATAAAAAAAAAATGTATGCATTACCTACCAATTTTAAACAAAAAATCGACTTTAAAAATACCCCAAATAATAAGTTGGTATGAATATAAAACAAATTTATACATAGTGTCGATTTGTTTGTACTTATTCGCTGGTATATAGAGAAACAATTTTTCCTTAATGCCTTCGGTGTCACTTAGTTATATTTTGTGTAATTAGGTATGCCGTGTTTTCTCTAAACCGACTACACATTGTATATAAGAACGCCGAGGGCCAATTGTCGGCGGATCAACTGTCATGGAACCATTATGAAGAGTCATAGAAGTTTTTTTAATGAAGCTTTGGAATAATCATTCACTAATTTTTAAAAATAAGCCGCAAAGTCTTTATTTCATATTTTCAAATTACAGAAAAAAAATGCGTACATACATTCAGGAAAGTATTTCTTAAACAAATTAATAACATCGTGAGGATGCTTTTTAAAAGTTTTTTGTTATTTTTACAACTTTTCCTTATATTTTTATTTAATATGATAAAAGATGGCTTTAGATTTAACTCAGAATGGAGATAAAATTTTTCAGATTTAAAAACAAATTGGTTGTAAAAATTCCAATCAGAAATATATCCACGATAGTTTTCAATAAAAATGAGCAGGTGGGTGAACAGCATTTTTAAATTGCTATCGATTAATACATCTATGTTTGTAGGTACCTTACGTAGGAACACAGTAGGTACCTACCTAATTAACTGACGAACTGACGCCGTTTATCTGCAGGGGTAGACAGAGTGGAGGGACTGCCCAACGACTCGGTCTTGGCATATAATCCTTGCCTCTGTTATTCTGACCCTTGAAATGGCCCGACACAAATTTCTGATTCACATGGTCGTGCCATCGTGTCTTCCTCTGGCGTCCCCGACTTCTTCCACCATTCAAATTCGGGTCATATGTTCTCCTTACACACTTTTTATTCGTTAATTTTCTCCACTTACCCAAACCATCTGATCCTTTTCTTTCTTCTTCCGTCCTTTTCTTAATTTTATTTAGTATCTTTACATCAGCCTTGCGTTATTTGTGGATCTCTATATTTCTCGCATGATCGTATATTGTTGACACATACGCCTCAGGGATCTCATTTCAACTGCATTTAGTATACCTTCAGTCTTTCTCTGCCAATTACCAGATACCAGCACTACTTCGCTTCTTTGGACAGTTTTTTGTTAGCGCCAACCGCGTTCTGTCTTCAATTATAACTACCATTTTCAATCAAAGTGAAAAATAAGCAATTTACATTTTAGCTTAAGTTCAATGTTTACCTCACACCCTTGAAAAGAAAACAAATCGCTAAATCATGCATGTTTGATGCTCAAATTTAGCACGAACGTTGAATGGTATGCATTTCATTGCTGGCCGTTTATTGAAATGTATAATTAATCTTAATATCATTCGAACCTCACTTCTCAGAAACTCTGATCCAATGATAGCCCCCTTTGATCCTTTCCCACAAAACATTTCAAAATCCTCACTCATTATAATTATTCGGATCCTTTTCAAATTTGAATGCTGAATTATTGATAGCAGGGCCATATAATTTTAAATGAAAACATTTGGATAGAAGCATTTTGAGACAACGATTAGATCCTCGGCCGGTCAATTTTTGACTAATAACACAACGCAAAATGGTTCTTATTGATGATTATATGGGCAAAGAAATATCAAAATGGATTTCGCTTATAGCGTATAAAAGGATATTTTTTTATAATGCGTGTCTCAAATTAGATTGCAAGAACCGCATGCAGGTAAAACATGCAATCGTTGAATTCATCTGTTCATAATGGGAAATGATCAAAAGCGTTTAAAAGGGTATTTTTATGTAATTAGAAAAAATATATATATCTGGGACATAATTAGGTTCACAACGCGAAAGTTAATGGTAGATATGTCGGGGACGCCCGAAGATGAAATTACCAAATGAATCAAAAACTTCAAGAGCACTATGTCAAGAGTAAGCGTAACAGAATAGTATCCATGTAGGTATAAGATCATGCATGAATGTGAATGAGGAATGGAGTATATGCCAAGGCAGAGTTGAGAGGCGATCTATCTTCTCTGCCTTCCCCTTCGGGAAACGGCCTGATGGTTCGTGAGTTTTTAGTTAGGTAGGTATATTTATTAATTTTACTTTATTTTTTAATTTCAGAAACTCACCGAAATGTGGTGCTGCAGAAAAATACTCAGGTTGCCATGGAAATTTTACGATATTTAATCAATATTTTAAGATACTTTTTATACGTTGGTCGCCGAAATGAGAACTCCAACTTAGAGAAATCCATAGTAACTGGCAAAGTATTTGGCGGGAGAAGCAGAAGAAGATTACCAATGCGCTGGAGTGACCCAGTATCTCTGGCGTCTGGTACGCAGCTCAGAACCAGGAGGAGTTAGGTAGATCTTGTCCACTATGGAAATTGGAGTGGGTTCCCCAACAATGAGGTACCGTCTTTAAAATAATGAATTTCAGTTGACAAAAAAGTTTTTTGTTTGTGTAGTTTAGCCATAGTCGTATTCGTAGTTATATAGTAGTGATTATACTCTAATACAAGATACCTACCTACTAATACTTTCATTTATAAATTTTTTTATCACGAATCAGCCTAGCTCTTAAATGGTCGATACACGGACAGTTTCATTACAGAAACCTGCGATTCTTGAAAAGATCTTTCACGAATAGGTTGCTTCAAAAACTAAATGATACTTATCTCTTTTTATCTATTTTCATAACCTTAGAAATTAAATACACTGCCATGATATCATATTTTCTTGATACGAATCTGGGTGAATCACGAAATATTATTATTTTTCATTTCGTTTTCAAATTTTTTTTTATTCACTTCATCAAAAATCGCGTGATTTTAATCTGGAAGCTGCAACATACCATAGGCGTGACATCCATGAATATTCAATAGTCTTTTGCGAACTGCATCATAAAGAATACATTTTATTATTGAAATTTCACTATCGCTTTTTACGATCTTTTTTTTAAACACCTACCTTCCTTTTTCACAGATATTTTTGCCGATTCGTGTTATGGTTATCTTTAAAAATTGTTCCAACTTAATTAACAATAACATACTACATATGTGTTTCAAAATCATGAAGAAGAATTATTTTTATGATAAAAAGACAATTGGTAAATATACCTACATCATCTAAGAATTCTTTTATCCAAGGAAGGGATTTGGCCGTCTCCACAAATATTTTCCATGGACTTCGATTTTTAGCCATTCTTCTTTAATCATCAGATCTTCTCATCCCACTTCAATCTTCTCTCACACGATAAGTGCACCCCTTCCTCGGTGTTATTTTTAGGTCGCTTCTACTTAGGCACCAACTTGTTCATGATTTTCGCTGTTATCTGGCATATCAATTTACATTTGACAGTCAATATTTGTTTGTATTTTAAAAAATTTGTAAATTCTATCACTGTTCTGTTTTATCGTTTAGTTGTTTTTATCATTTTTTTGTGTTATCATGTTCTGTTTTATCATGTTTTGTTGTCATGTTAAGTTAGAGCATGTTCAATTTTTTCGCATTCTTTGTTTTCATGGTTTGTTTTAATATGTTTTGTTTTATGTTGTTTTGTTTTATCATGTTTTGTTTCGTCATGTTCTATTTTATCATGTTTTGTTGTATCATGATAAGTTTTATGATGTTGTTTATTTCTTTTTTATCGTGGTCTATTTTATAATGTTTGTGTTTCATCACTAAGTAATTAACCATCACACCGTTTCCCCCCAGGTGTGGACAAAGAGGATGGACCGCCAAACAATTCGATCTTGACACACCTCTTTGCCTCGTATTGTCAGTGTTTTGCCTGTGTTTTATCATGTTATATTTTATCATGCTATATTTTATCTTCCTTTTGATATAATTTTTATCTGTTTTACTTAATCATGCTATAATTCGTTATTCACCGTCTGTCATTTGTCATCTCGTCTAGCATGCTTTCCACTTTGCCAGTCTGTACGAGTATATTTTTAAACAAATAGAATACATTTTATACACTGTTATGTTTTAACATTGTTATGTTTTATCTTGTTGGATTTTATCATATTCTGTTCTCTCGTGTTGTCTTTCATCAAATTCTGTTTTTCGCATTCTATTTTATCACATTCTGTTTTATCATGGTCCGTTTCATTATGTGTCGATTCATTTATCATGTTCTCTTTTATTTTGAATAGTTTGCATCTGACTTGACTAACTTTCTAACCATCGCGCATGTATCTGGCGGATAAGGCAAATAATATTTAGATTGTAATTTTAATTTATTAATTTAACTGTCAACATCAACCGAGCCTTTTGGTCATACTGAAGGTAGGTACCTATCTATGATTTTTGACCGCCGTGTTTTATTATTGAAATGTCATATCTCATGACTCCTCGGACGTGAAGTTAAGATCTCGATGACTTTCAAAATTCTCACAGCGAGAGTCATCGTTTCTAAGGCAGTGTATAGAGCTAGTTACCGCCGATATAGTCAGAACACAACATTAATACAAATAAAATAATATAATTATTTTGAAACATTTAATTTTTTCTGTTTAAACATTAGTTTCCTTAATGAGTCAGTCGATAACTGCTGATTCTTCATCGTCGTAGGTATATTACCTCTGATGTTTATTTATTAACGGATCTTGGTAGAAGTACGAAAAAAGCTAAATACTTTCCTAAAACAAGCTAAGGCCGTCAAAAGCAAGAATTTTTATTTCATCACGTTCTAGTTAAAGTTAGGTGTTGACTTATTATGAAATCCACTGCTGCTAGTTGTAAAGTAATCCCAGCATGTTTAAATAATATAGGTACTACAAACAACGCGCCATTCCAGTAGGAACCATATATTGTAGCAACAGAATACTGTGACAGATTTTTTGGTCACTTTTCGCATGGCATTCGAAATAATTAGTCTACACGGTTCATAAAATTATCGTTAAGTCACCATATTTTAAAAAAACTCGCAGTTGAAAATCAATGAACCTAATATTATTCATAAAATAACAAGGAAACCTCAAGTTTCCTTAAGAAGGATGGAATAAGTTTCATTCTTAAATAAATTAACGTTTTTATTAAATAGATAATGAAAAGTTTTCATTTGAACAATTTTTTCAATTTCAATTTCAACTTCACTTATTCGAATGACAAAATTGAACATTGTTCCTTTTAAATTCATGTTCTTTACTCCCCAGATTTTTCATTATGTGGTCTAGAAATAGGAACTTTAGACCACATATTTTTTGGTACTTCCTCTCTAAACTAATATCCTCTCTTCTATCAAGGCATATCTAAAAGCCTCCTCCCATTCAACACCTCAAGTCTGAACTCGACTCTAATCTTCCTTAGTATATCATAATTTAATGGTTTTTATTCCAGGATGTGGGGAGGTGGGTGCAATCCCATAGAGAGTATAAGTATAGCATATATTGAAAACATAATCATTTATAAATATGAGTAAATATGGAACAGAGCCAAAATAATAAAAAATTAAATCAAAAGTAAGGAAACACAGGAAAGAAAGAAAAATATAGTAAAATAAAATTCAGAGATACAAAAGTAAATAAATAGAGTACTGTAATGGTGCGCCACTACTGGCTTTCGACTCCAATTGTGATGAACCCTACCTAGCTGATTTACTTTTCTAAGCTTCTACCTCGTAGTTTAAATCTCGTAGCTCCTGTCTCGTAGCCACGCTCATAATTCTACCCTTATGTCCTACTGATCACACCACTAGGTATGATGGCCTGACTCAACCCTCCTTTCGGTTTATTTCTACCTCAGGCTCGTGATTTCTAAACCCCTATACCTTATAATCTAGCTAAACCTACCCTATCTTCTTAAATCCCTGCGATTTTCTCACAGTAATCAAGATTTAAGATTTCTGTTCACATTATTTCTATAATCTGCGTTGTGTAATTTTTTTGTTTTAGATTTTACATCTGTTTGCATACTTAATATGCACACATATGTAGAGAAGATAATGTATTACGTGTGGTAACCCATAGATTCTTTTAGAGAAAGGGTGAGAATTTTCCGATCAATTTATTTATTATTATTTTAGAATATTTAACCGAGTTTGATAAACTACCCCCGCCCTAAACCTTGTGTCTATTTGATTTCCATAGGAATTTAGTGTGTTTATTTAATTCTTCCTATCACCGCTGATACATCGATAACATAAACAACAGTTAATAAATTAAACATTTCAAGAAAGCAAACCTTACCTTAGGATGATCGAACTCGAAGGTCCAGTTTTCTCAATTGAAGTCCTTGTCTGCAACTTCTCCTAACATAATGTGTTTGTAGTCATAGTTAGTGCTTTTGGTTAGTATTCGCAACATTGTTGAAAGAGCAGGAATGGAGGGATATGGGGAGGGGATAATATGTTTGCTTAAAAAGTCGGCACCTCCGCTAACCAAGTGAAAACCGATGAACAACAATTTCAAACCGGATTCTCCCAAGTACGTTTGCTAAGCTTATCCTTAAGTCCGAGTTTTACTCTCTTCGACGAGCGTCTCTTGTTACGAAAGGGACTCTTCACGCCAGATGGGGGAATACCAAGTCTTCATGCCGTTTTTCTGCCTCACTCCGACTTCCATCTCCGCCGGATTGAATTTAACTCTACTGAGTCTAGAAGGGGTATTTCATGTCTTCCCTTATCATGCCTCTATCCGTTAAATGTGGCGTAAGCTTGTGACGGGCAGATCCTTCCTCCCACGTAACCGACCCAGCGTTACATTCCACCTCTGACTAGCTGACATAAAACTCACCTCGTGAACCTTATGTTTGCTTTCAGGTTCGACAAGACTCACGGTATGCAAATAACCTGTGGCTTTAATGCCGCGTCAGCGTACTGTCCGCATACGTCCTTCCTCTTCCCCGCATGCCCACCTCGACAATACCGCCACAAGATTAAAGCCGTCCGTTCGAGAAAGGTTGACACTTACATTTCCAGATGGCTCATACCTACATACAGAAGCCTTGAAGTTTACATTCGAAGACAAGTTAGGATTCAGGACTGTATGAGTATTTGAACACCAGTGTTGTTTAAATGAGGTCACTAGCTCCTCGTGTGTTAGGTATTTAGGATAATGGGTATTTATGGGTTCTTGGATACCTACTTCCTATAAGAAAGATTTTAAAATGAGATAAATCAAGTCGTTTAGAATTGAGTGAATTTAAACGTCAATGTCGCCTTCACATATTGACCGCAGATTTCATCTCAAGCTATAATTGATAAACTTGTCCCTGACGTTAAGTTTTGTTTTGTTTATTCGTTAATGAATTTAGGTGACTGGGTCAATGGATGGCCTTGAACTCAAATCGTAATTTTGGTACACTATCGAAGGTCATACAACCATACCCTAATCGTGCTAGTGAAAAGAAACGATAGGTATTTGTCTTACAAATACGCTAAGATACCAAAATTGATTTAGTGATGCGTTTCTATCTAATTATGTGTTAAGTATTCGTTTTACAACATTTCCTTCTGTATGGGAGGTGTGACATGCGAATGCTAATAAATTGGTTAGTTATTTATTTACCCTTACTTGGCGTTACGTCCATCAGTGTCAGGATATCCACAGGAACCTGTAAAAGCTTAAATATTGTAAGGACTCACCAAGCTCTAATGTCTTAATTTCAGCTCCACCGGGTTACTATCATCGGCGAGAAACTTATTAGAGCATCCAGACTACCTGTGTAACTTTTCGCACTTTTATTTCGACTTCCCACTTTTAACGATTTAATCCTACAAGATCCGGAACTCATCTCCTTCCTTTCTCCTTTGAATAGATCTCTGATGTAAAAAATCCTCACGTTTTCCTTTAATATCTGCCGTTATTATTGAAGAAGAACGATCCTATCTAATTAATCCCGACAACCCTCACCTCCCTCCCCTTTCCTTCCATATTTGATTCCAATCTAAAGAGGGGAATCGATTCTTAATAATCGTTCGCTCGAATATTATTTTATTATGTGGTATATGACTATACCTATTTACTCTTTAATAAATTAATTTATTAATTTGAATTTCCTTTAAATTTGTATTATTCCACTTTATAAAAATATTTAAGTTTTATTTATTTTTTTCTCAATTTAAATTATATTTTTTTTTTCATAACAACTAAAGATTTTCTTTAAATTTGAATTATTCCACTTAAGGACAAAGCTAAAGTTTTATTTATGTTTCCAATTTGAACTAGAATCCCTTTGTAACGGATAACTAAATATTATTCGTCACTCAGATTACAACAAAACTGAAAGAACCCCTTCCACTTTATTTTATAACACTTTTGTTTAGCAGCAAATTAATCACTTGGATTATTCATTTAAACTTCGGCTAAGTATTTTCCAGATTTCGGATCAATTATTATTATTGCGTTGTCACCTAACGATAATTAATATCTCGTAATAAAATTTCCAACTTTCGACCTAAACGTAAATTTTTTATTTAATGAAACTTATTAGACTGTAATTTTCTTTATATAACCTCGGACTAAATAACTCTATTTTAACCTTCATAGTACAAATTTAAAGCAATTCAAACACACTATATTAAACTCCTCCCGCATTGAATTTGTAATTAATTAATTAATTATTAGATTTTATTGAATCGGAAATTATTGCAAACACTGATTTTAGATTTATTATAAGATCATACACTCCGTTAAATTGCACGATTAACCCTATCCGGGCACTTCACTCCCTGTTTTATCAAAGTATAAACTGATTGTAGACTCTATTTTTCCACTGTATTTTTAAAGTATAAAACTGACTCTAGACTCTATTAATTAATCACCAGGGTAATTCTCACAACATGCGCGACGTTTTAATCAACCTTGCCAGTTGTCGAAGGACCCCTTTTTATTTTAATGATAAGTTGAATTTATAAATAGATATATTATTATTCAATGCTGTTATAAAATTCTTTAAACACTGTTGTTTCTTTTTAAATTCGCTACACTATATATCCCTTTTATTTTAATGACAAGTTGAATTTATAAATAAATATATTATTATTCACTGCTGTTATAAAATTCTTTAAACACTGTTGATTTTCTTTAAATTCGCTACACTATATAAACCTTTTATTTTAATGACAAGTTGAATTTATAAATAAATATATTATTATTCACTGCTGTTATAAAATTCTTTAAACACTGTTGTTTCTTTTTAAATTCGCTACACTATATAAACCTTTTATTTTAATGACAAGTTGAATTTATTGTAAAACTATATAAAACACTTTATTTAATTTTCAACACTCCACAGATTTAATCACGACCGTAATTTTTATAAGTCCCAGAATTCCCACTCCGAATTTTTCTAAGTCTCAAAATTTTACAACACTTAAGAAATTTTCAACTAATAACCGTTTTAGACGCTACGTCACGTAACTTCCACGTTTTAACCCGACGATTGGTCCCCGACGACTCCTTCCCGACAACTCACCGAAAACTGATCCTAGACTCTATTAATTAATTACCAGGGTAATTCTCACGACACGCGCGACGTTTTAATCAACCTTGCCAGTTGTCGAAAGACCCTGAATCATCCCAAACATGCTAATTTATACCCATCACAGCTCCAAAAGGGCATAATCGTATATTCCTTGACGAGGAATTATAATCTGTAATCACTCGAAATTTTTTGAAAACCCCATCTCGTTATTGTATGTTCCTACATAAGCTCTTTCGATTTTGCCTCTTCCTAAATCTCGGTTCGTCCCACAACTTTGTCTCGCTTTTCTAAGGTTTTTTAGTCCCGGACTTAGTAAGCTGCCATCCAGTTTGCCCATTTTCCACATGTCTTCTGTCTTCATAATATGTTTTATAAACATGGTTTTAATCTTGTTTTTTTTTTCAATTTTGAACATGCCCATAAGTGATCTGCTAAAACTGTGTTTTAATTGGCATAAATATTAGGGAAAACGTAGATTCTTCGGTCTCCTAGTTTTAAACGCTAGTTGTCCTGTATAAATTTCCACGAAAATTATTTCTTTTCCCCTAGTCTACGTAAGCAATTATGTCTCAGAACCGTATTTCCATTATTTATGTGGCATATTCAACTTTTCCATTTTCCCACCTAATTTTCCTTCAAGTAACGGTGTTTTAACAACTATTCTTAAATGATTTTCCCTTCGTTGTTAATAAGGAATCATATCCTGGTTCCGTATCTACTCTACTTATAACGTTTTGAGTTTTTCCCATTTCCTTATCTGAGTTTTCCGGTTATGTCGGTTTTCCGTTCTCTCCCCCCACTCCTAACCCAATGATCCCTTATTGAAATTTGACGTTTGCCTTTTTGCCGTGATTCCATCTCCCGCTAAAACCCTTTTTTCCTTTTTTGATATATTATTTATGGTGTTTTCCGGCCCACTAACTATTCCTATCCTGGGATATCTGTCAAGTTAACTACTTCGATCAAATTCCGCCCAATTTTCCATCTCTCTCTTGTTCAAAATCCCATAAACTGCAAGCCCTGACGTGTGTATACATTACGATTTCTACATACTTGGCGATAAATCCATTTTAATGTGTTTATAATTAAATTTTACGGAAATTCTATAATCTAAATACTAGGTAAGAGCAATGTTAATTTTTATGACCCTTTTTAATGGATAATGGGCCTTAAATAAACAAAAGGCATGTTCGAATATTCCTTGTTTATATCAACAATATACATGTGGGGTCGACAACCTTTTTTTTACATCAATTGCCTCAGCAATTTGTTCTATCGTCTATAGTATTTTCTCATAGCAAATGACGTAAAAACGATCCCTTCCTTTGAATTAATCTAACGTAATATAACTAGAATAACCATCCTATTTCAAATATATAACGATATCTATTTAAACTCGTCTGAAAACGCAAAATTAAGTCGAAATCTTATATTGTTCAATAAATACTTCCGTTTAAATGTCCGTTTTTTTTATTAGATTTTCTTTTCAAATCGTTTTCCCTGACCGTATTGCTTCATTTAAAAGTGACATTCCTAATTTCCATCGTTTTTCTTTCTTTTAAATATCAAACGTACGTTTTCCTCTGAATCTGGCCTCCTTTTGTTCTTCACGTTCTCGTTATGCAATTGAGTATCCCTACAGTAGCTTTTCCCACGTTTTCCAGGTCTTTTCTTTAATCTTCCGTTCATTATTTTTCCTTGCTATTTTATTGCATCATTTTTTCAACATAATATGGATTTATTTGTTCGTTAACTGCGGTTGTCGATTCCTCTGTTGCACTCAATATTTACCTTTAAAATTAGGGTCATTGTACCAAATGCACCGAACGTGGGATTGTGTTTATCTTAAAGCGTATTGATCTCTCGGGTTGATGATGATTTTTACCCCATAAATCTCAGACTAATGGTCTAGTCCAAAGTCCATCTCTTTGTCTTGAAAAAAGGTAACCTCCCCCTTCTCTGATTGGTAGATCAATCTTAAGTGTTTATAATTGGATCCCTCTGTGTTCTATTTATCAAAACTTGACATTAATTTAATAATTATAGATCTCTGCAGTCTCCATGGCCCAATCAAACTTAATCAGCTAGATGTCGCTAGTGTGTTGATTTCGTTATAATTCTGAATTATTATTTATTCATTCGTAAGGTGGAAGCTACTATATTTTCGTATCCACTGCGATTCATCACAGCCCCCCTATAGTTATAATTCCAGCGGTAAACACGCCTCCTAGTGTTAGTTGATGGAATTAAAACTAAACATAGGCAATCTAATTTTCTACAATTTTCTTTAAGTCTTCTTTATTCTTATTTGCATTTTTTTTTTTTTCGAAATTCTAACTGGTTGCGCGCCCCTACCTTTCACTATTTCATATCGTAGAATCCTGTTCGGTGTTCCTCTGAGCTGAAACCATTTTTCAATTTACTCTTGTCTACCCAATGGCCTATTTAAGTCGGCTAACTTACGTCAGTTGCTGTCCCTACTCTTTGTCCTACCCCCCTAAGATTCTTACCCCTATACCTTCCCCCCTATGACCCTTACTCCCTCTTCTTCATCGAGACGGTTTCCAGTTTCCAACCTTTGATTTTCCTTATTCATATATGTATTTTTTTTTTTTTTTTTTTTTTTTTTTTTTTTTTTTTTTTTTTTTTTCCGCGATTCTAGAATTCCACACGAATTTTTCTCGCAGGAACGTTTTAACGGCAACAATGCACATATGAACATACACGTATTACACATATATGCACACATACACACCCTTTTTTTTTTGAATGGGATCAACTTTTATGTAATCTCTTCATATGCTGTTCTTATTTATCTTTTATCTGAGGTTTATTTGATCTATGTTGTATGTTTACTCATCCGAATGCACTCCATAACGTTTACTATCTCATTTTTTTTTTCACACCGGCTTTGTTTGTTTATTTATTTATTTGCACGTATACACAATTGTATAATGTACCTAAACCCCGTTTTAAACAAGCCCCCCCCCTCCTAAATTCGTATGCGTTTTAAACCACTCCGCTTATTTGCTCTTTATTGCAAATCGGAAATAAACCGGTCACCCGAGAAATATGCCAACCCCCAGTAAAGCTAAATTTCTAATTTATTCAGCTGACATCTATGTAATGGTGTATCTAAAGGTCCAATCCACCCCTGTTAAATGTTTGAATGCAACGATTTGAAAAGCTCACTTTTATGTTTTATGTGTAATATTTTATTTTATTTTTATCCGTCCTTTGCTTTGTATGTTATGTTGATTTTATTTATTTTTATGTCGCCGTGTCAAAAGAAGTATTTATTTATAAAATCCTTCAACTCGAAGGAACCAATAATACCCTCGACCACTATTAACATAAACAACGTCATTTTATTAACTATCTAAGTATCTCTTTATTATTTAAAGTAATATCTCGGGATGTTCCAATGCGAACATAACAAAGATTTATCTATTCTGTTACGAACATATTTATCAGTAAGACCACTTATGTTTGTGGCAACACAAACATACCCTCGCGACGGTGTCTATTCAATCGCTTGTTTACATTCGGGCTTCAGTCAATGAACCAATTTGAATGATAATTTTATTGATCACCAAAGGAATGCGCTTTTATTTATATAACGGCTTTTTTTTTTTTTTCAATACGCACCACCCTTCTAAATCTGGGTCAACATTCCTAGGCGTTATGTGATTTATGATTTTTATCTGGTATAAGGCACGTTTTTCACTTTTCGTTTTAAAATATTTGGTTTTTGAGTTATTATTATTTTTTTTTTTCCGACTGTTTTATTTAATGGTACGTTTTTTTTCCACTTGTTTCACGTTTAATGAAGATGTTTTAATGGCACGTTTTTCACTTTTCGTTTAAATTATTTTTTTGATTTATTGTTATATTTCTACTGTATGATTTAATGATGCGAATTTTTTATTCCACTTGTTTTATGTAATCTGAAGTTGTTTTAATGGCACGTTTTTCACTTTTCGTTTAAAATATTCACTTTTTTTTTTTTTTTTCATTAATTATAATTTCATTTATTTGTTCATTCTATTTTATTTTTATAATATCTCAGAATTCTCTCAACTTGTAACCTTTACTCTCCTGGTCACGCGGCAACAGTTGTAATGGTGCGCCACTACTGGCTTTCGACTCCAATTGTGATGAACCCTACCTAGCTGATTTACTTTTCTAAGCTTCTACCTCGTAGTTTAAATCTCGTAGCTCCTGTCTCGTAGCCACGCTCATAATTCTACCCTTATGTCCTACTGATCACACCACTAGGTATGATGGCCTGACTCAACCCTCCTTTCGGTTTATTTCTACCTCAGGCTCGTGATTTCTAAACCCCTATACCTTATAATCTAGCTAAACCTACCCTATCTTCTTAAATCCCTGCGATTTTCTCACAGTAATCAAGATTTAAGATTTCTGTTCACATTATTTCTATAATCTGCGTTGTGTAATTTTTTTGTTTTAGATTTTACATCTGTTTGCATACTTAATATGCACACATATGTAGAGAAGATAATGTATTACGTGTGGTAACCCATAGATTCTTTTAGAGAAAGGGTGAGAATTTTCCGATCAATTTATTTATTATTATTTTAGAATATTTAACCGAGTTTGATAAACTACCCCCGCCCTAAACCTTGTGTCTATTTGATTTCCATAGGAATTTAGTGTGTTTATTTAATTCTTCCTATCACCGCTGATACATCGATAACATAAACAACAGTTAATAAATTAAACATTTCAAGAAAGCAAACCTTACCTTAGGATGATCGAACTCGAAGGTCCAGTTTTCTCAATTGAAGTCCTTGTCTGCAACTTCTCCTAACATAATGTGTTTGTAGTCATAGTTAGTGCTTTTGGTTAGTATTCGCAACATTGTTGAAAGAGCAGGAATGGAGGGATATGGGGAGGGGATAATATGTTTGCTTAAAAAGTCGGCACCTCCGCTAACCAAGTGAAAACCGATGAACAACAATTTCAAACCGGATTCTCCCAAGTACGTTTGCTAAGCTTATCCTTAAGTCCGAGTTTTACTCTCTTCGACGAGCGTCTCTTGTTACGAAAGGGACTCTTCACGCCAGATGGGGGAATACCAAGTCTTCATGCCGTTTTTCTGCCTCACTCCGACTTCCATCTCCGCCGGATTGAATTTAACTCTACTGAGTCTAGAAGGGGTATTTCATGTCTTCCCTTATCATGCCTCTATCCGTTAAATGTGGCGTAAGCTTGTGACGGGCAGATCCTTCCTCCCACGTAACCGACCCAGCGTTACATTCCACCTCTGACTAGCTGACATAAAACTCACCTCGTGAACCTTATGTTTGCTTTCAGGTTCGACAAGACTCACGGTATGCAAATAACCTGTGGCTTTAATGCCGCGTCAGCGTACTGTCCGCATACGTCCTTCCTCTTCCCCGCATGCCCACCTCGACAATACCGCCACAAGATTAAAGCCGTCCGTTCGAGAAAGGTTGACACTTACATTTCCAGATGGCTCATACCTACATACAGAAGCCTTGAAGTTTACATTCGAAGACAAGTTAGGATTCAGGACTGTATGAGTATTTGAACACCAGTGTTGTTTAAATGAGGTCACTAGCTCCTCGTGTGTTAGGTATTTAGGATAATGGGTATTTATGGGTTCTTGGATACCTACTTCCTATAAGAAAGATTTTAAAATGAGATAAATCAAGTCGTTTAGAATTGAGTGAATTTAAACGTCAATGTCGCCTTCACATATTGACCGCAGATTTCATCTCAAGCTATAATTGATAAACTTGTCCCTGACGTTAAGTTTTGTTTTGTTTATTCGTTAATGAATTTAGGTGACTGGGTCAATGGATGGCCTTGAACTCAAATCGTAATTTTGGTACACTATCGAAGGTCATACAACCATACCCTAATCGTGCTAGTGAAAAGAAACGATAGGTATTTGTCTTACAAATACGCTAAGATACCAAAATTGATTTAGTGATGCGTTTCTATCTAATTATGTGTTAAGTATTCGTTTTACAACATTTCCTTCTGTATGGGAGGTGTGACATGCGAATGCTAATAAATTGGTTAGTTATTTATTTACCCTTACTTGGCGTTACGTCCATCAGTGTCAGGATATCCACAGGAACCTGTAAAAGCTTAAATATTGTAAGGACTCACCAAGCTCTAATGTCTTAATTTCAGCTCCACCGGGTTACTATCATCGGCGAGAAACTTATTAGAGCATCCAGACTACCTGTGTAACTTTTCGCACTTTTATTTCGACTTCCCACTTTTAACGATTTAATCCTACAAGATCCGGAACTCATCTCCTTCCTTTCTCCTTTGAATAGATCTCTGATGTAAAAAATCCTCACGTTTTCCTTTAATATCTGCCGTTATTATTGAAGAAGAACGATCCTATCTAATTAATCCCGACAACCCTCACCTCCCTCCCCTTTCCTTCCATATTTGATTCCAATCTAAAGAGGGGAATCGATTCTTAATAATCGTTCGCTCGAATATTATTTTATTATGTGGTATATGACTATACCTATTTACTCTTTAATAAATTAATTTATTAATTTGAATTTCCTTTAAATTTGTATTATTCCACTTTATAAAAATATTTAAGTTTTATTTATTTTTTTCTCAATTTAAATTATATTTTTTTTTTCATAACAACTAAAGATTTTCTTTAAATTTGAATTATTCCACTTAAGGACAAAGCTAAAGTTTTATTTATGTTTCCAATTTGAACTAGAATCCCTTTGTAACGGATAACTAAATATTATTCGTCACTCAGATTACAACAAAACTGAAAGAACCCCTTCCACTTTATTTTATAACACTTTTGTTTAGCAGCAAATTAATCACTTGGATTATTCATTTAAACTTCGGCTAAGTATTTTCCAGATTTCGGATCAATTATTATTATTGCGTTGTCACCTAACGATAATTAATATCTCGTAATAAAATTTCCAACTTTCGACCTAAACGTAAATTTTTTATTTAATGAAACTTATTAGACTGTAATTTTCTTTATATAACCTCGGACTAAATAACTCTATTTTAACCTTCATAGTACAAATTTAAAGCAATTCAAACACACTATATTAAACTCCTCCCGCATTGAATTTGTAATTAATTAATTAATTATTAGATTTTATTGAATCGGAAATTATTGCAAACACTGATTTTAGATTTATTATAAGATCATACACTCCGTTAAATTGCACGATTAACCCTATCCGGGCACTTCACTCCCTGTTTTATCAAAGTATAAACTGATTGTAGACTCTATTTTTCCACTGTATTTTTAAAGTATAAAACTGACTCTAGACTCTATTAATTAATCACCAGGGTAATTCTCACAACATGCGCGACGTTTTAATCAACCTTGCCAGTTGTCGAAGGACCCCTTTTTATTTTAATGATAAGTTGAATTTATAAATAGATATATTATTATTCAATGCTGTTATAAAATTCTTTAAACACTGTTGTTTCTTTTTAAATTCGCTACACTATATATCCCTTTTATTTTAATGACAAGTTGAATTTATAAATAAATATATTATTATTCACTGCTGTTATAAAATTCTTTAAACACTGTTGATTTTCTTTAAATTCGCTACACTATATAAACCTTTTATTTTAATGACAAGTTGAATTTATAAATAAATATATTATTATTCACTGCTGTTATAAAATTCTTTAAACACTGTTGTTTCTTTTTAAATTCGCTACACTATATAAACCTTTTATTTTAATGACAAGTTGAATTTATTGTAAAACTATATAAAACACTTTATTTAATTTTCAACACTCCACAGATTTAATCACGACCGTAATTTTTATAAGTCCCAGAATTCCCACTCCGAATTTTTCTAAGTCTCAAAATTTTACAACACTTAAGAAATTTTCAACTAATAACCGTTTTAGACGCTACGTCACGTAACTTCCACGTTTTAACCCGACGATTGGTCCCCGACGACTCCTTCCCGACAACTCACCGAAAACTGATCCTAGACTCTATTAATTAATTACCAGGGTAATTCTCACGACACGCGCGACGTTTTAATCAACCTTGCCAGTTGTCGAAAGACCCTGAATCATCCCAAACATGCTAATTTATACCCATCACAGCTCCAAAAGGGCATAATCGTATATTCCTTGACGAGGAATTATAATCTGTAATCACTCGAAATTTTTTGAAAACCCCATCTCGTTATTGTATGTTCCTACATAAGCTCTTTCGATTTTGCCTCTTCCTAAATCTCGGTTCGTCCCACAACTTTGTCTCGCTTTTCTAAGGTTTTTTAGTCCCGGACTTAGTAAGCTGCCATCCAGTTTGCCCATTTTCCACATGTCTTCTGTCTTCATAATATGTTTTATAAACATGGTTTTAATCTTGTTTTTTTTTTCAATTTTGAACATGCCCATAAGTGATCTGCTAAAACTGTGTTTTAATTGGCATAAATATTAGGGAAAACGTAGATTCTTCGGTCTCCTAGTTTTAAACGCTAGTTGTCCTGTATAAATTTCCACGAAAATTATTTCTTTTCCCCTAGTCTACGTAAGCAATTATGTCTCAGAACCGTATTTCCATTATTTATGTGGCATATTCAACTTTTCCATTTTCCCACCTAATTTTCCTTCAAGTAACGGTGTTTTAACAACTATTCTTAAATGATTTTCCCTTCGTTGTTAATAAGGAATCATATCCTGGTTCCGTATCTACTCTACTTATAACGTTTTGAGTTTTTCCCATTTCCTTATCTGAGTTTTCCGGTTATGTCGGTTTTCCGTTCTCTCCCCCCACTCCTAACCCAATGATCCCTTATTGAAATTTGACGTTTGCCTTTTTGCCGTGATTCCATCTCCCGCTAAAACCCTTTTTTCCTTTTTTGATATATTATTTATGGTGTTTTCCGGCCCACTAACTATTCCTATCCTGGGATATCTGTCAAGTTAACTACTTCGATCAAATTCCGCCCAATTTTCCATCTCTCTCTTGTTCAAAATCCCATAAACTGCAAGCCCTGACGTGTGTATACATTACGATTTCTACATACTTGGCGATAAATCCATTTTAATGTGTTTATAATTAAATTTTACGGAAATTCTATAATCTAAATACTAGGTAAGAGCAATGTTAATTTTTATGACCCTTTTTAATGGATAATGGGCCTTAAATAAACAAAAGGCATGTTCGAATATTCCTTGTTTATATCAACAATATACATGTGGGGTCGACAACCTTTTTTTTACATCAATTGCCTCAGCAATTTGTTCTATCGTCTATAGTATTTTCTCATAGCAAATGACGTAAAAACGATCCCTTCCTTTGAATTAATCTAACGTAATATAACTAGAATAACCATCCTATTTCAAATATATAACGATATCTATTTAAACTCGTCTGAAAACGCAAAATTAAGTCGAAATCTTATATTGTTCAATAAATACTTCCGTTTAAATGTCCGTTTTTTTTATTAGATTTTCTTTTCAAATCGTTTTCCCTGACCGTATTGCTTCATTTAAAAGTGACATTCCTAATTTCCATCGTTTTTCTTTCTTTTAAATATCAAACGTACGTTTTCCTCTGAATCTGGCCTCCTTTTGTTCTTCACGTTCTCGTTATGCAATTGAGTATCCCTACAGTAGCTTTTCCCACGTTTTCCAGGTCTTTTCTTTAATCTTCCGTTCATTATTTTTCCTTGCTATTTTATTGCATCATTTTTTCAACATAATATGGATTTATTTGTTCGTTAACTGCGGTTGTCGATTCCTCTGTTGCACTCAATATTTACCTTTAAAATTAGGGTCATTGTACCAAATGCACCGAACGTGGGATTGTGTTTATCTTAAAGCGTATTGATCTCTCGGGTTGATGATGATTTTTACCCCATAAATCTCAGACTAATGGTCTAGTCCAAAGTCCATCTCTTTGTCTTGAAAAAAGGTAACCTCCCCCTTCTCTGATTGGTAGATCAATCTTAAGTGTTTATAATTGGATCCCTCTGTGTTCTATTTATCAAAACTTGACATTAATTTAATAATTATAGATCTCTGCAGTCTCCATGGCCCAATCAAACTTAATCAGCTAGATGTCGCTAGTGTGTTGATTTCGTTATAATTCTGAATTATTATTTATTCATTCGTAAGGTGGAAGCTACTATATTTTCGTATCCACTGCGATTCATCACAGTACCTATTGTCATTAGATAATAAATATTCATAAAAAATATGATAAAATCTTTAATTCAGCTCTTAGGGGGCATACATTAACTACGTGAGCTCAAAAAGAGGGGGTTACATGAAAAAAATATATACGAAGTGGCCCAAATTTATCTCACCAAGGAGGGGGGGGGGGATTCTAGATTGGAAGAAAAACTGCTCACGTAATTAATGTATGCCCCCTTATTGGTCCATCGGATCTGAGATTGTGGGAGCCAGTGTCTTTCTCCAATGTTCTTCTATGCTCGATCCTATATATTATTGAATTAATTTATACATTCATGCCACAACGTTCTTGTTGGACTATGAAACATCCAACAATAGTTCAAATCATGTTACCGCCCCCGACGGGCGGATAGTTTATTATGCATGCTCTGTAAGATGTCATGTTATCTATTCGATATTGAATTGTTCGAGACCGATCATTTTTTGTATAAACAAAATCGTAAACTTGACGTTTACATCAACATCTTGTCCGCAACATGGCAACAACAAAGTTACCAACTACTCTTTGCGATCGGTTAAAAGTTCAAATCAACGAGCTTCATTCATCGGGAAGAAGATTTTGTCATCATTTTGATAGATATCATTGTATCCTATGACATAGCGTCAATGGTTGACATCTATCGACGAGGTAGTTCATCGATGGTTGACTACACTATGGACAGACTGCTAATGCTTTTTAAATACATACACTATAGTTTAAAAAAATCATCGGTAGGTACCAACCCAGCTAAAAAAATTAAAATTCTAATAGATTTACGGAAATAATACAATAAGGAAGTTGAGTGAAAAATATTTTGACTTATAAAAAATATGTTCATGTAGATCAAAAAATATCGATTCTAAATATATAAATATATTTCTATATTGTTATTCTTAGAATTAATTAAACCTTCTTAAAAATCCATCAAAAAGCTACGAACTACAAACGCTTCTTGAATGGTCGAAAGAATTCTGACGTCATTGGAACCTCAGTTTGTATAAAGAGCGGATCACCGAAATGTCTACGGTGCATCTCTTTCTATTACACGAGAGATGGTTTGTGTATGATGAGAGAGGTGTATAGGCCAAACTTCGTTTACTTATGGGCCAAACGGTTTTGCATTCTATCCCCTAAAAGTCTTTTTAAGTTTAGTAATGGGTGGTTTGGTATATTTAATGGTTTAGTAAACAAAGTTTATGCAATGCAAAATCTGTTTAAAAAACCACATACCATGTCAGAAATCGGATATATTCAAGGCCAGTCCGACTACCTACAAATCGTTGATTCTGACATGTTGATTTTATATTTAAAATAGATAATACTGACCACATTAGTGCCGAAATTTGTGGAGTTAAAGCTTCCGAGTAAATACATCAAATTATTAATTGTGTTCATTTGTATGTTACAATAAGTATAATACATTTTTTCAGTATTAAATAATAATCATTACGTATTCTCTACCCATCTGACATCTGATGTTTCGCCGTAAACCTCGGATCCGCTCGTTTTGGCGGGCTTAATAAAATTTAAACTTTGAGAATTAATTTTACTATGAAAACGAACTTTAAAAAAAAATAAAAAAATACCAGTATTTAAGTTTGAATGCGAACATTTATAAAAAAAAAATAAAAAAAATGGACTCAACTTCCTTATTGGAAATACATAATACAGTATTTAGGTAGTGTTTTTCAGTAAAAGTTTGTATATTATTTATCTCCCCTTCCCCTCACGCGTTCACGTTCACAGTCCCCCTCCCGCTTACAACTTACAACGTCCCTCGAATCCCCCTCTCGAGTTCCCCTCCCTCCTTCAGCATTCCATACATTCAGTTTTCAAACAGCTCGCGTGCCACATATTGCAATTTTTTATACAAATTTCATTATGCCAGAGCTCACCAGTATATATGGAAAAAACCATCGCGGGCATGCACACATCAAATCCCCAAAGTTTCATCGCAATCGGATGAATGGTTATCAACGTATAATTTCATGATGCCAGAACTCACTATTATATATAGAAACCATCGTGGGAATGCGTACATCAAATCCTCAAAGTTTCATAACAATCGGATGACAAGGTATAGCAACGCATAAACATCTCATATACATACTGATATAAATACATATACGCATATTTTGATTTGATAGATTAGATATAGGCCTTGAGGTTATTTTTTACAAAAAGGGCGCTAGACAATTATTCAATTATTATTAAATAATCAACCTTATAAAATACACGACTAAGTTTACATAAGTAAAAATTATTTTTTAAGATTTTCGAATACCCATGAACCATTTATTTAGGTGTCACAAAAAAAGTAATACCATATATGTTAAAATTCCAACACAAAAATATGGTTTACCTATCGGTTGAAGTTAGAACCCTCGGTCAAAATTTATTATTATCTTAGGCTATTAGTTATTATGATAAAATGCAAGATGCTGTAAGCTTCTCAGAAATCCTAGATATTTTGACTTCTGTTGTTTGTTTACAGTAGTAGTTTATACCCTGCCATGTTTATATTTCTACCCCTCAGATGTCAACAAACAGTATGGGAGACAAAGTCCAAAACCTTAATTTGCCAAAAGAGAGATATATAGCCCCGAACCTGTGACCAATCCACGGATGCACAAGGGAACAATGGCTCTCGGCCGCCGGAACTCATGTTTAACCAATAAAAAGATGGAAGAATTGCCATCGAAGAATACCAGGTCATAAATAAGGCTTTGGTCACGGTTGAATATGAAAATAAATATATTAGGGTTCCTGCTCGGTTGAAGGCTGATGTTAATACCCAGTGGTAAAGAATTTACTAGATTTCAAGGAGGCTAATAATAGTAAAACTTGCGGTATTTACACTACTATTTTGAGAAGTATCTAAACAAGGGCACCAAGGAATGAATACCTCACCATCGTGGTTAACGGCAAGGATAAGCAGAGGATTTTTTGAATTTATAATTTTTTTAAGTGATTGCATAAGATTCAAAATTACTCGGAATAAGAGGAAATAGGGAATCCTTGATTGGGGTATGTTCTGGAGATAAAGATAGTGGAGGAAGAAGGAGATAAAATAGATGAAGGTTTCGAAGTATCTGTACATTAAGAACTAATCACCAAACACGGTTAAAGCGACATTTAGATTCCGAATGGCGGTCTTCACAAGGTCTTATTTACCAATCAGGAAATTGCCTCAAATACTTATACTAGGTACCTCCCTACATGTTAGTTTACATTCATTTTCCGGTCAGTGGCCGAGTTAGCATCGCGTCTGAGTCCCCAGAGGAGTGGTTCAACGTTCTGAATAAGGATGAGGATAAGGAATTGTCCTTTAATTAAAATGAAGGATCTTTCGGATCGGATGACAGCGAAAAATGCGACACATTTATGGCGAAGGACAATTCCTAATTCTTAGGTCGTAAGTTCAATTCCTCAGCTGACGTCCTCCATTACGACACAAACAACATTTTCCGCTTAGTTACGAGATTCATAAAAATAGTCAGGTTAATAATAATAATAATAAAAATTTATGATATGAAAATATCTGGAGTCGGTGAAATATTTTCCCATTATGTTTTTGGTGGATTGACGTATTGTTCTTGTATTGTTTTGTATTTATTATACTTATATAGTGCACTTACATTGCGTTAATTTACTAGATATTCATTTGTGGAAAAGTGTGTGGAAGGGTTTAGTCTTTCATTTGGGAAAGATTCAACCCGGACATAAAATCTGGAGCACCGTATAAAATATATTTGGATGATTTATAAAGCGCCGTTTTTGTGAAAAATCACCTCAAGGGCGCTGTACAAACTTACCATACATGCCTAAAATCTAGAAAGACTACAAGCTAGACAAACAATTAAAAACAACTTATGGCTAAAAATTGCATACACCGGTTCATTGATCACCGATACGAAAATATATGTACAATATTTTGACCAATGAACGCGATGCTGCCTAAAAATGATTTAATACAGGACCATACTTACCTGGGAGGTCGCTTGAAAATAACACTGTTTTTGTCTATTTAAAGAAATTTAGATAGAGTTCACACGCAGAGGACATAATTGTGAACACACGTTGTTTAATCCTGAAAATATTTTAATATTAATATGCAATATATTCTTTAATGAGTGTATTTTGGAAAGTACAAGCAACATTTAATGGTGGGCGGTGCAGTAGTACAAGGATTTGATCTTCCGAGAGACAGATTGATGTGTAAGGATTCGAGTAATTTTAATTCAGTATGAAAAGTGTGATTAAGACATATCATAGGCAATACAAGTATGATACTCTCAGATAGGTATATTTAAATTAAGTTAAGGTTTTTAGTTTGGACCTAAACTCTGTTGGGCTTTTTATGCATCTTAATTCCGGAGGGAGTCTATTCCAAGCCTTAGGCCCAGATACTCCGAAAGCACGATCTCCGAACTTAGTATTTGGCTTTCGTTTGGGTTCTATTAGTCTGCCTATAGCAGATGAAGTTGCCGATCTAAGGGTTAATTGCCTCGGACCGGTATTTTCCGGGACGCATAATTCAGAGATGTAAGGTGGGGCCATTTCGTTGATTGATTTAAACACCATCTAGCACAATTTGTACTGGATTCTTTCAGGGCACTTGAGCCAGTGAAGGTTACGAAGGTGTTCTGAAATGTGTGAATATTTAAAGAACCCGGTTATGAGCATTGCCGCTGCATTATTTGGAATAATATCATGTAACTATAATTAGGTAATTCACTATCTCCCCGCAGAGGACGGACCGCCAAACAACTCGTTCTTATTCAAAATAAACATTTTCTCAAACGTCTTCCTTCGATCTTGGATTGTCATTTTGATAATCTTTGATTATTCTTTTTTTTAGCCACTAGAGTTTCACAATTATTGGCCATGTAACAGGAAGTTCTTAACTGGTTCCTGATTTTAAGTCAGATAGTGTGACTCCTCTATTCATCCCAAAAATCTCATTTCTATAACCTAAACTCACGAACTCAGTGGGCTCAAATAATTTTGTATCGTCTTATCTAGTGAACTGTGTATCAATGCTACCGCCTAACTCGTTGGACTCTGGTCTTGAGCCTCAAGCAGGTGCCTTCCATTGTGAATGTGAACAGTCAACTAAATATAAGAATGTCATTTAGCGCAAGATTTATGAAACTTTGCGTTTGTTAAAAATGTTTTCATCTCAAACGTATCGTCATCGGTGTTCAAAACACCCATTTAAATATCTAATATGTGTATTGCCGCATCTCAAATATTTAAATAGTTATGCAAATTAAACGATTTCAGTGTAAATTACAAGAAACGGCCTGTGTTGCGTCTTCCTTCTTGATCTGAAGTTATTTGTATGGTCTTCCTTTGTTATTCTAATGTGCAGTTAAGTTGGTCACGAAATATTATTATCGTTCACGTCTCAATATATCTACCAATAACATTTTAGAAATAGCCTGCGTATTCACAAATCAAGATTATGTCTTTGTAAGGATTATTTATTCATCCCAATGAAACTATTTACTGAATAAACTAATCAAATCTCAATTTACTAAACTAATAAACGTTACAAAGGTCGGAATCCAAAACCCGTCCGTTGATCGAGAGATGATAAGATTTTAATACGTACATAAAAATTTATAGCGGTTTTAATATCAAACTGTTAATATTACTAAATAAAACATCCACTTGCTGACAATAATGATTATATATTATTCTAAGCTGCCAACAGATTAAATGATGTACCGTTTTTTTATTCCATAAATTTATTAATTTACTAACTGGTTCCCAGCATGCGTTGCTATGCCATTTAATAAAGAAATCGTTTCTCCCTGCGTGTCCTTTCCCATTCGTCCCATTCCCCTTCCGCCTCCCCTTTCTCTCCCGCGTTCACTTCCCCTCTCGCGTTCCCACTCCCTTCCTCACCTTCCCTCTCCCAACTCCACTCCCCCCTTCCTCCGTCCCGCGAAACCCCCTCCCGAGTTCCCCTCTCCCTTCCAGGTTCCGCTCCCCTTCCCGTGTCCCCCTCCCCTACCGCGAACCCCTACCGAGTTCCCCTCCCCTCTCCCCTATACCCCCTTTTCCCCTCCCCTTTTTTGCATTCCATAAATTTAGTCCCGGTACATTCAGTTTCCAAATAGTTCGCGTGCAATCTATCGCAATTTTTTTATACAAATTTCATGGTGCCAGAGCTCATCAGTAGTTTTATACAAACCTTGTTCTGACATTAAAGAACACAAAAAAAAAGAATTATCCAAGTTGGTGCAGTCGTTCGGAAGTTATGCGCGTACATACGTTTCGGCGATTCATTTTTATTTATATATATATATATATATTATTTGTATAATAATATAGATATCTTTATTTTTGTAGGTTTAAAAAAAAATATATTTTTATGGCCACAAAACTAATTCGAAAGCATTCCATTGTGTATTTTCTTCGTGAACCGATTTTTCTAAAATTAAAAGATGTAAAAATAGTCAATAATAAAATTTAAAAAAAAACCGTTAAATTTTTTTACAGCGCCGTTTAGAAATCCCGAAACGTACCCGCAAATGCACATAACGTCATTATCGCATTTTTTGCACAAAATTGTAAAATAATAAAACCATTTTATCTTATGGTCTTGACTGTGTTATAAAACTGACCAGAAATATAATGTTTTTATCATCTCCATTCAGAACAACTTGCCTCGAAGGACGACCATAATATTATTCTAAGGCAAAGACGAGTAATAAAATCATTTGAAGTCCCGGGTTTCAAATGGTATTAACAGAGTTAACCATATGCGGCAACCTTTACCAGTATATTTTCAGATCCTCGCCGACAAAAAGAAAGAAATTCTTCAGTGGCACTTGACCAAACCATGATATACGACTTGGGGGAAAATAAACAAACAACGTTGTCTCTATACAAAATATTATGTATTTTTATGACTACAACACATGTTATAACTTGTAAATTGGCGATAATTTGCACTAAACACGTCGCAAGTGTTAGAACTACTGATCTTTTGAAGATACATCTTATGATACAAATTATGCCATAAGAATTTTAGTACTCGTAGCTTTCGTAAATAAAGTTCCCGAATGTGATTTAATCTGTGGATCTGATCTGATTTGATCTCTATGGATTTAATCCAATAGAGAAAGTATGCTTTTGTAGTACGTAATTTAGTATGTGTAATATTTATGAAATTTTGTTTAATGCTCATTCTATTCTCCCGTAATGTGCAAGATTTTATAACTAGTAGGTAGTTACATAGCGAAAACGTTCAAAAAGTTTAATTTCAAATAATATGGGAGATAAAGATTTGAGGATGTTTTCTTGGAATGTGCTAATAAAAACATCATCTTTTCCCCGGCATCCTTCCCAGCACTTCAAAAAACTAAATTTTGGAATTAAAAAACTTTAAAGCTTAGAAGGTCGTGGGAACGCTAAGAAGTAACATCTTACAATTATTATATTCTTTCTTATTTTTAATATTTTTGTTATCTTTAGTTTTTACATTCTCTCTTTCTTTAAACTTTTTAATCACTCTAGTTTTTCTTATTTTGAGTAAATATCAAATTTTTTTGCACAATTTTTGTTAATGCACGATAAAGAAACATTTTTTAATTGGATTATTTACTATTAAATATTTTTCTTTTATCTGACTGGTAATTGTTGCCAGTAAAAAAATCACGGGCCTCCAAGCTACCGACCGAATACTACGAGCAAGCTACGAAAAATGTATCACAAGAAAGACATTATATATACCTCAATGCATTACAGGCATAAATCTGATGCCAAAAAACTTGTATCTCTGCCAGTTACTGGTGAGTCGAGATAATAGATACGCGAAGCACAGGATATACTTTTTGTTCTAGAATACACACTGTTAATTTTGTCTCCTCAAATATTATTTTTTTTCAGTTTATGCATTAAAATGTAGTAAAGGTACATCACCATAACACGTAAATCATCATTATACGTTCACCCTGCTTACCCTCATTCTAATCTTAACTATTATCACTAAAAGCCCGATAAGCATAAAACCCTCGTTTTAAAATATACTATTTAAGACGAATTGCTTCCTTTCAAACTGTTCGTATGTGATTTAAAACCCTTTAGAGATAAGATAATTCCTTCTATGATAAGGATACATGTAAATGCAACGGAAATGACTAAATTAACCCTTTAAACAACGGATGCAAGTGTTCCATATTTGATTTGAATAGTGCCGACCGACGTAACGGAAATCACCACCATTCGAATAACCCCTATTTGGTAGTCGCTAGATTATCTATTCCGGAAAGGGAGAGAACCTAAAAATAGAAAAGCGCTTCAGGCCACGGAAGGTTTTCTACATATGTAGTTGCCTACCTGTTACTTACTGTTTAAGAGATTATTTTATTTAATCATCGTTATGCATACCATAATCCTGCACTTACTTAAGTGCTTTAGAATTTTGAAAATAGATAGGTAGCAACGTATAGGTTTCTAAAACCGTTTGCACGTATACAAGAGAAGCTGGAAATTCTAAATTCTGAATACAACTTTGCGCTAATTAGTGTCTTTTAAAGACACGAATTGTCATAATATGTCAAAAATTTACATTTTACAAAATTGAGAATTATTAATAAATAATTTCCCTCGTGGCCTATGTCACCTCAGAGGCATCGTTGCCTATACTGCCTTATAGTGTAGGCCACTGCCTAGGGACCCCGCATCGGCTAGGGGCCCCTGCGGTAAAGGGAGCCCGAGACATGCATTGCCTAGGGAATTCGACTGGCTGAGTGGAGAGTCTTTTGAAGAAAATGAAGAAGACAAAGTACTGGGAAGGAAAAAGGTGGAAAAAGGTTGAGGGGTCGGTAGGAATCTGGGGGTCAGTGTGTCCAGGAGTGACGGACGGACAAACCTGTTCTTCCAACTGCGATGCAAGATGACGGGTTGACAGAGTGCAGCTGGAGAGCTCAAAAAACCTGATCCGGCCCGCCGTCCATTTCGTGGGCAAACGTATCCGCTGCCAAGACCTGCTAAGTCACCAACCTTAGCGAACCACTTCCTGTATATTTTCGGCCTGTACAGTACATTTTTATACAGCATCGCATTAATTGGTCAAATCATTGTACATATGTATATAGTTTTGTATCAGTGATCGATGAAACGGTGGATGCGATTTTTAGCCATGATGTTAATAATGGTTTGTTTTTGTAGTTAGAAGTAAGATTGTAGAAGTATGTTATAAGTTTGTACAACGCCCTTGAGGTTATTTTTCACCAAAACGGCCCTATACAAATCATAAAAATATTATTATTATTATTATGGTGACCTATTGCAGAGGTATTGGTTATCCCATAAACGTTCCCGGAGCGGCTGTACTCATACTCGACTCCCAAATTGAATTTAATTATTTATTTTACTTTTGTACCTATTTGATTCTCTGTGATGAAATTCACAAAGTGTTACGTTGCGTTGAGACAATTTACATGCATGGTGCAGTGCATTTATGAGCTAAAATATTTCAAAAGTAGTTTTCAATCATTTTTTGGCACCATGCAAGTTAACTCTAAATAGCGACGCTGTAATGAAGCGAAAGAAAGTTGGAGTGGAAGGAGATATATTTGAAAATTATTTAGTAACTTAACATACCTTGCAGTTAAAGCCATTGATAAACGTTGTCTTTTTATGCTTCTAAAAGTAAACTTAAGGTATTATTTTCCGCTTCAGGTAACAATATTTATGTTTCGCTTATTCTTCATTACACATCTTTCGGAGCCAAAAACAAAGCTTTTACCGCTCATTCCCGATGCCCAACATGCTCACGAACTACAATACAACAGGTACCTACTTCAAAAATCACAATAATGGAAGGCTGGTACCTATTTAATGTATTCGTCCTGACTGAAATGGCGAATACCAGCATTCGGAGTGCCGGGTACCTACATATTATGTTGACATATTTATTAAAACATTACACGTGAGTCAGATTCCGGGGAATAATCGCCAGGAATAACGCCGAGCAAACGTGCTGCAACCTCCCCCTCTCATGCTACACTGGCAAATCTTGCTGAAGAATGTGATTTGCAATAATGTAGTTCCTACGGCGAACTTTGTCTCATAGCCATAGAGATAGGCAGAGACGAATCTGGAGTTCTAGCAAGAATTTTATAAAAGCATCAAATTGGCACGACAAAGACTTTTTTTTACCGTATTGGTGATTATTTGATACTCCATAGCACGATCGCTTATCGCCGATGACATTTGACAGTTGACATAGTCTAAAATGTGGTAGGTAAGTTCCAGATGAAATTAATTTCATCAATAATTGACAAAATTTTTGATGAAATTAATGAACGGAGATAATTTTGATCTTGGGGATCAGGGTTTCGACGGATTTAGTAAAAAAATGGTGCAGTAAGTGCCAAAATAAGAAAGAAAATAGTTTTATAAAAAGATCTCGTTTAAATTTTGAAGACTAAAAACAAAAAAATGCTCACCATGCCACGGACAAAATGAGCCAGTGTTTTAATCTTAGGGCGATTTTTTAACCGATATTGATAACAATATCGATTCATCCAATTTTTATTTTTTTTATTTTTTTATTTTTTATTTTTTTTATTTTTTTATTTTTTTTTATTTTATATATTCAATAATTTTATTATTAAATTAATAAAAACAGTTTATTTATATTGAATATATAAAATAAATAAAAATTAAAATGGAGTTCTACAAATTAAACTTGATAACAATAAATAAATCGATTCATCCAGCTTCTGCAAATGCTTTTTAGTAATATAGATAAACTATCTTCAACAACTCAAGCCTCGGCATTCCGAATTTCTACAGATTTCTCTTGAATACTTAATTTTTTTGTAGAATACATTTGTAGAACCGAAACAGTAATTATATCCCTCGATAGAAAAACATCGCTATGTACATATGCCCCGAAAATGATTTAATTCGATGTTGTAGATATGAAAAAAATACAGAGTTTGCAATTCACGCGCGGTAGAAGTGAAAGCTTCAGAAAAATAAAGTAGATAAGAATAGGGAGACTACGAAGCACCGTACAAACAGGAGACCGATAGGCTACGATACGAAGCACCGCACAAATATGGGACCGATAGGCTACGATTCACGGCATAAAGAGGAGACCGAGACTAAATCCTATAGATGTATGTCCTTGTCTCTTTTAAGTGTCGCTATTTTTCGTTTCATTGAGTTTCAAATTACAACGATGCTAAAGAAGTTTTCACTTCAAAATCACAATGTCTTTAAATACAACTTAGACATTTGTCGAGAGATTTTTGCTTTAGTTTAAACGAGTCGTGTTTTATTGAATATTTTCACAATTTTCGCTACATTATTATCGCTTTTTTAATATTAGCGCGCTCCGTCTAACATTCATATTTATATGTCTCCCTTTGTGAACCATCTCCTTTTTTCGAACGCTTACCACAAAGTCTTAATCTTTTTTTGAATCTTTTATACTTATACTGAGTTGGAGTCATCGTTGTATTTGAGTGACCAAATTATCGCGGAATTTAGTTACAATTTTTTTTTTTTTTATTATAGACGTTTGATTGACCAAATTATCATGGAAATAAGTTATCACAGAATTTTTTTGTGTTTCAGGCGTTTGATTGAACAAATTATCACAGAATTTAGCTATCGCAGAATTTTTGGTATGATAGGCATCCGGAACGTCGCGCGTCGGTGTTTTTGGCTCTCCATGCAGTGCAGAACCGCGAGGTATGGATTATCCTCACCTGGAAAATTGAAATGGGGGTTACGCTCCTCAGCTATGAGAAAACAAATAAATTAGAATGCTTGTATTATGACTCCCCCAGACACCTCGCACAGTAAAACCTGATCCCGTACTGCGTCAGTTTGTATTGAATTGTTCCTACATTTACCTATATAAAGAACGAGTGAATATTTAATGGACCTCTCTCGCTGCATGAGAATCAAACTGATGTAACAGGAATACAGGCAGTTCCTCTGTGCATTGTTTATAAGACAACTACGTGTGATATCGTGCTCCTTACAGACCGTAATGAAATTCTAAGTATTTTCACCAGTATCCAAGGAAATCTCTTTGTAAAATAAATTATATTCATTCTAACTGGAAACTTGTTGGAATCCAAACATCGGAACACGGAAATGGAGACAGCTGATAATTTATAACGAGTTTATAATTTTTCAGGTTTATTTATTTTCCCTTTTTTCTTAACTACTGTAGTGTACGAGTATTTCCTGTAGTTATAGTTAACGCAAAACGAGTTTCCTCCAATGAAAAGGCTTAGCTTTTAATGTAATTGAGCATCGGTATAAGCTGTACACGTTAGGAAACTATAACCAATAATGTAATTAACAATAAATTTATTAAACTGGCATAAGATCTGACTAGATGAAAACTGCGTCATAATCCAAAATGTATCCTGTTATCAATTTTATTGCAGCTTCGACCCAGTATAGTCAATCCATGTTAATTTTTTTAAAGTATTATTAGTAGGTATTTTTCATTTTTTATCTTCTTTATTTTTTTTTGCTTATATTGTTTATATTATGTACTGGTACTATAAATTCGTGTAATTATGTGTATTTTTTAATTAATTTGTCAAATAAATAAATGTATATTTTAATACTGTTGTGTTGTCGACTTTTATCACGATTTTTTTTTAAATTGTTATTATTATCGCAAATGTGTATGGTGGAAGAAGTCGGGGACGCCCGAGCAAGATACTCATCAGATACTTCAGTCAGGCGATGTCAAGAGTCAGAAAAATAGAAGAGTATGAGACGATGTATGAATGTGAATGAGGCAAAGAGTGTGTGCCAATACCGAGATGTTTGGCGGTCCATCCTGACTGCCTACCCCTGCGGCGAAACGGCGTGATAGGTAGTTATGATTATCACACAAGAGACTTATCTGACCATACCTATTAGAACTATAGCATTCCCAATTATTTATTGGTTAATTATTTGCAATCGCCCTTACGGGCATTTACAAAATTAAAAAAAAAAAACTTTTAAAAAAGGTAGACAAAAATATGAAGGCAATAAAAATAAATATAAATTAAAAATAATAATAATACGTTCATTACACATAATTTACAAGTGATCAATACAAAGAACGTAAAATATACTAGATACTCCAAAATAATAATATTATATTGCTACATAAAAAAATATCATTCTGTTATCTCTTGTATATTTGTAAACTCAAATTAAATATTTCGATATTTGAAGTGAATTTGTTTCCAAGTGTGTGAAAGCGAGGAATAGGTGCATGTGTGTTTTAATTGGTGCCAGAATTATTGTTGAAGTCGATGAGATGCAGCAGTTCACAACAGTCTAATTCGGAGAGCATAATTTTAAACAAATAATATTCAGATCTAGTCACAAAACACGTCTAAATTAATTTCAAGCGAATCTCAATGACGGTATTTTAATAGGGCAATACTAATAATGCAGGTATTATTCCAATCTGGAACTTGCTACATTTACACTTAGTATTTATGTGTGAAATAACTCAATCAAATTAAAGTTTTTTTGTGCTAGCCAGGATCCGTAACCAGTTGCAAATTGGAGGTTGAAATAATATGATTAATTCGAAGCTGTGAACATTTTATTTTCAAACCTCTGACCTCATTTTTAACATTTGATTAGGATCTAATATATTTTTTACATAAAACTCTTTATATTACATGATTACTTATGCTAATATTGTAACTATGGTGACCTGATTAGATGAGAAAACGCCTGGAGCTCTCTTATGGATATTAAATAAACTTAGTATTACTAATAAGACCATTAATTTATTTTCGAAACAAACGCTTCAAGACATCCTTTGAACGAAAACTTTCGTAATCGAAATTCGACTTCCTTAGTAAGTACCTAACTTAAAGGGCAAATTTTTGTAATCTATATATTTTATCTCTCTATTTTTGCAACCTCATATTATTATAAAAAATATTACCTCATCCAAAGATCTAAGTCAGTGGGTGTTAAGAATTTTGCCCCGGGTTAAATGCGGTATTTTTAAATTTTAAGTAGATACAGAAAAATTTCTTTAAATTTTTAGACTGACGTATTTCATCATTTTTGGATATCTGATTGTTACCTTATCTAAAGCAGCTTTAAAAACAATATATGGGCAATAGGTACCTGATGTCGTGTGAAATGTAATTTTATATTTCGTAACTATTTTCGCAAGATTTTGCTGTGTTAGGCGATAAGACTTATAAATGGCTGCTTCTCAACCTTCCTCTATCCATCTTTTTAATTTCACACAGGAGACCCTGAGGAAAATAATTTCCCTCAGGGCCTATGTCATCTTTGGGGATGGATTTTTTTGTGGAGTTTTTTGATGGAGGAGTGTGGAGGGTCTTTTTAAGGAAAGGAAGGAGGGGAGAGTTCTGGGAAGGAAAAGAGTTAAAGGGATGAGTAGGAATCTGGGGTTCAGTGTGTTCCAGTCATCCGCCTCCCAGACCTAGTCATACCTCACTCCATGAACCCAGGCGCCCCTGCTTATCCTGTATGTTATCCTTTTTGCTTGTTGGTTATCCAATAAAGGTTCCCGGGGTGGCGATACCCATTCCCTCCACCCAAATTGTAAACCATCTACTTCTCCTTCCCACTTCCTTCAGCTTCACCATATCTAATTCACTTTAAAAGGCTTAATTTTCTTGGTGTTGGAACTAGAAGGCACTGGGTATGTAACACGGTCGATCGATAAAGGTTTCATCGACAATGTCGATAACTTGTCATCGTTCCCGAGCATTAGCAGATCGCCAACGGACTTCACAGTTCACGTCGAATAAATTTAGAGTACTTAGTATTAGTGGATTGTTTTTTGGGCTTGGGCAATTTACAGTCATGCTCGAGAACGATTGCAAGTTACCGACTTTATCGATAAAATCTTTATCGATCGACCGTGCTAGATACCCTGGAGTGGAGGAAAATACAAAAAATGATTTAAATTGACAGGTTGTTTCCAAATATCCTCCGCCCTTCTCCCCTACACTTCCCTTCAGCCTTTAAGCAAAAAAATAATCAATCCAAATATCTTCCAATATTACTTATTATACCTAAATATAATGAACGTCTTTTCAAAGAACATCGCGTAAAATAGGATTTTCAATTTGTGTCTATTACCCATCAATGTAATCAGCAGAAGATAATGTTATCAAATCTAATGAAATAGAACAAGACTTTGGGATAGAAGATAGAACCCAGGACCCTTGTCTTACCGGGACAAATCCACATGACAAATCATTGAGATATGACATCGATAAAAATGAAATGACTCAGTGGTCATCGGTCGATCCCCAGTTGCGACCATTACCATTTTTTCTGTATCATTTAGATTTAATTTGGGAGGCGGGCATGGGTACCGCCGCCACGAGAAACAATTATTGGATGACTAACACCTCTGTCATAGGTCACCTAGTTCGCTACGTTGGTGACTTAATAGGGGTGCCCGGGTTCATGGGGTGAGGTCTGTCCGGATCTTGGCGGCGGATGCGTCTGCCTACCGGCCGGATCAGGGGAGACTGGTTGAAGGAGACCTTTTAACCTCTCCAGCAGGACTCCCTCGAAAAATAGGATTATATTTCCATCACTCCTGGACCTACTGACCTCCAGATTCCCACCAACTGCTGATACTTTTTTCCTTCCCGGATCTTCCTCTCTATCGTTTTCTAAAAAGACCCTCCACACAGAATCCCCAAAGATGACATATGCCCTGACTGGAATTATTTTCCACAGGGCATGCTGTGCGGTGCTAATGTTAAAAATAAGATTTATTAATCTTCTTCTACAGTTATTACAATTTTTTGTTTGTTTAATATTTAATTTCATTAAATTAAGAAACATACCCTTCAAGAATCAGGGGTGTTCTTCACGTTCGTTAAAAAAATACAGATCGAGAATGGAAAAGCGAATAAATTTCACCCGGACGACACCGCAAATTTATGTACATTTTATTTTAATCAGTAATTTTAAAATAATTTGGAAAACTAGATTGAAGTTTAGTCTTGGAATAGATTGCATATTGTATAGCGGTGTGGCAATTCTAAAAAAGGCTTAGTAGAAAATGGAATATTTTTACCTGCTTGAATTTAATATAAAACTTAATGTATTTTAATTTTTTATATTCAGTAATATGGTCAGTATTTGCATCATGGCGACCACAGAGTAAAGAGTTTATTTAAAGCCTCTCATCTCTTGTTGTCCGCGCGGGCGAGAACACGCAATTTGTCGCCGGTGCGTGGTGTTAATAAAGATACCGAACGCAGTTGTCGTATTCACAATACCAATATCTTGGACAATGCGAAACATGGATGTTTGTGACTACCTGTGACCTGTGAGCAGTGCCGGATTTAAAGCGCAAACTGGGCAAAAGATAATTTAATTTAAACTATCTTGTTCCTGGTATGCGTTGCGATGCCGTATTTAAAGAAATACATTGTTATTTCCCCCTGAATCACCATTCCCGTGCGTCCCCGTTCCCCTCCAGCGTTCCTTCCTAGCTAGCGTTATAAATTATAGCCTTTATGTTATTCTAATGTATTAGCTTTATTATTGTAAAGTTTCATTGAAACCCATTGAGTAGTTATTGCGTGAAAGAGTAACAAATACAAATACATCCATACAAACTTTCGCGTTTATAATGTAATTAATATTTTTTGAACAAATGAAAACCTGTGCTTGTTAAACACGTGACCCGTTCTTTCACACAGGTTTTTCAGAATTTTCAGACCATTTTATCAATACTGACAAAATTTTTAATGGAAATACAGGAGTCCAAGAAATACATTGAAGTAGAAAAGGAATACGCCTTATAAACTTAGAAGCATTAGAAATATCAGCATCAAATAAAAATAATTGCCAAATTCTAAACAAACAGCTATAATTAACCAACAGTCCGATTTTAAAATTGTTCCCCTTCTCCGTATGTAACCCCCACCCTCTACCTTCCAATCTACCAACCAGTGACTCCCTCTCTTATATGCTTTCCGTTTCTATTTTTTGTTTACCTTATCATTTTATTCTATACTGTAATTTTGTTTATATCTATGTCCTGATGAAGGTTGAGATTAACCGAAACCGGTCGACGTTAATAAATAAAATAAATTGGTTTTAAACAAAGAACGTTTTTCATTTGTATTATGTCAAGCCATAAAGTGTTCGCTTTCTTCAATAAAATAAATATAACAACTAAATTGCTCTATTTTATTCACAATATGAGTTTTATAATTATATTTTCAAAGGGATAAAATATTTTAATAATCTTTCCGCAGAAGTAAAAAAGAAATAACAGATTTGTCTATGACTTATTCGGGAAAAAAGTGAAACACAATGAAACACTGTGAAACAAATGAAAAAATCAGTAATTCAACACTGTGAAATACATGAACAAAAAACAGTAAATTCATTTCAAATCAGGATTATTTTTTTGTTGTTGTTAATATATACTATACTCAAGATTTCATATTATTGTACACTCTTCAATTTTATTTTTAACTCCCACACCAAACTCACAAATATATATATATATATATTTTTTTTATTGGCGTAGAAATATTTCAAAACGTGTATTCACTATTTCTTCGTACGCCATTGTATTATGTTTATTAATTATTTGAATAAATAAAACTAAAACTTCATTGGACTTTTTTCCCACACTGAGCAGTCCAACCCAGACTTTATCCCATACAATACAATATCGAAACGATTTTTTTTTTAAAAATTTTAACCTTTTACATATAAACGAGTTTTATATTTTAAAACTGATAAAAAACCAAAAAAACATGTTTATAAGGTCCTTAAATGTTTAAATTTAATTTATTATGACTTATTAATCTGCCGAGGACTTCAATTTCCGAATAAAATAATTATTCGCATTAACTTAAGCCATCATTATGTAATTCTAGAAATTTAATTATAAGATCCTCTTTAGTGAAATTTAATTTTTCGTTGAGCTATTTTATATATTTTCCAGTTAGCGTTTGAAACGTTCTGAACATTAATTGACAACAGAATATGGAGAGCTAAGTGGCGAAATAACTTGTGAGGAAATATTCCCAATCGGAGAACTGCTTCGTGAAGATAGGCGATATATTTTTTTTATTTTCTAGCTTTTTATTGACTAGCGTGGGTATGCACCATTAGCTCATCACGTCTTTCCAAAGTATTGGGTGGGTAAGGGTAAGGATCAGTTTGGGAGGCGGTAATGGATACCGCCGCCCCAGGAACCATTTGTTGGATAATCAACTGGTTCGCTACGGGTTTATGGAGTGAGATTTATCTAGATCTTGACGGCGAATGCGTTTGCCCACCTTCTGCGTGGCGGACAGGATAGAGAGAGACTGATTGAGGAAGAACTAACTTAGACCTCACAGGTATGGAGGGATGGATTCATACGTCCGTCACTCGTGCACACATTGACCCCCCAAATTCATAGACACCGCTCATACCTTTTTCTTTCCCAGAACTTCCTCTCGTTTCTTTCCCTAAAAAGACCCTCCACACAGCATCCCCAATTTTTTTTCCTCAAGACCCACTTCTATGAAACTAATGTAAGCAAATTAAAAGTTATAAGATAACACCGTAGATGTTTATCAAACTAAAATAAATTTTAAAGAACATGCAGAAAAATACTCGTAATTTTGGGCAGCTGATTCAAAATGGAATGGAAACCGAACTTTATTAAATAAGAAATATCAATAAATATATATGAAATCGAACCCAATAAAAAATACAAATTATAGAAAGTACAAAAACAGCCAACGGAGAACATTTTCTAAATCGAACAAATAAATTAAGGGTGTTAATTTCATATTTTTCTATTGAGTCAATTGATTTGGAATATAGAGGAGTAAAAAAACATTGGTAATTTTCCCTAATTATTGCCTATTCGAATTCATTCTCTCCCTATCTACCTACCTCTCACTGTTATTTGTTTCTTAATCGTTTCATCTTTCAAGCTCTATAGCTTCATCCGAATTTGATCAAACTCTGATACGGCTAAGCGTAGTTCAACGGAGAGCGTTGAAATGTAAAAAAATCAAAACTATAGTAAAATTTTTTTAATTTATAAAAATATATATCTACCCATTTGAGTAATAATATCAGAGAAGCAGTTAAAAACCCGCTCCCCAGGTTTTTGCAGCTATGCCCTGCTGACGGCTTTTGGTTCGGCTTCGCCCAGTTTAAGTGACCATTTTATAAATCCGAAAAATAACCCGTTTCTCGGATCCAGTGACAGCTAGTCACCGAAACAAAGTAACCGCGACAGGCAATGACGTCATATATAATATAGAGACGCGTGGTAGAAATCACAACGTGGTATTATTATTCACATTTGCCAGTAAACGAATCCAATAGTACTTACGCCAAGTTAACGCAAGTGGCGCCATATTTTGGCATTGCTTTGATTCGGTTCAATTACAAAAGTAGATTTGTAACAAACTCCACGAACGAAAACGGTTTTTAAGGCGCGGCGTCAAAGTTGTATTCGTAAGTTAAGTCGTATTCTTAAATTTTAACGGTTTAAACGCTGGCGTAATAATAACGTCAGATATCAATAGATTCAAAAGTATCAATTATCTTTCCTTTTTTCCAGTCATTGAAACAATAGCCAACGTAGCTGTTTGAAAGATGCTAAATATCAGGTTAATAAATTAAATCTTCGGCAACACCATCACTGAACTCTATCACTCGCAGTTGTAAGGTCCAAAGGTAAATCATTTCATCCAAAATAATTAAGATGTTTTATTTTAATTGGCCAAGAGAAGCAATTAATGTGTAGGTACAGGCCTCGTTCCTGGCATTGAGTACTCCGGCGAACAAATACTGGGAACCGTGAGTCGACGGGTTTTGATTGATCCAAATCAATTAATGAAGACCTCGTTGAACGGCAAAAAATCTTAATATTTATTTACCAACAAACAGGTAATTGGTACAAACGAGTGAAGTCTACATAAATATGTATTCACTATACGCCATAACAGATCTTTTTCGTTGGTCAGAAGACAGAGAAAAGGTAAAAATAGGAAATACTTCTCTTCTGTCTATCAAAGTTATCAGAAATCAGTCCACTGCATACAGTTTTTACGAATGTAAACAAATGTTATGATTTTTTACTTATTTGAAAACCTACCACTCAGTCCTAGCTGCAATGGACTCCTTACTGAAGGCCCAAAAGAAAAAAATCCCTTTGGGCCTACGTTATATTTACGGATGCTATATGGAGCGTCTTTTATGGAAAGGAAGGAGAGAAATATCTGGGAAGAAAAAAGGTTTGAGGAGAGGGTGGGAATCTGGGGTCAATTTGTCCAGGGGTGATGGATGTATGAATCGATGAATGAGATAGGAATATGATGGAAAACGCCTTGCAACACAATTCACTCAACTCACAGGGCGTGATTGAGGATCTGAAGGAGTTGATGTGAGTTGGGAGGTACCAGGCTATTAATATTACAAATATTGCCACTTGAAGTAACTTATTGGTTCTGATTGGTGGTCTTTTACTAATGGATTCATGTTTTGAAGTGAAAATTTTTTTTAGAACGCTGCCGGGTGCGGGGGCTAAATCGCACCTTCTTAAGTGACAACTTTCGAATGATTAAATTCAAACTACAATAACACGGCTAATAAAGTATAGAGACTAAAACATCCCAATTTTCTTAAAATGTCGGGATACGTGAGAGCCAATTACCTACAGTCAGAGGACAGAAAAGCGTAGAGCAAAAATCCCAAATAGGACGACACCCCAACCAAAAACAAACGCGTACTCTTACGTGCACATCTGCAGAAATTTCTTAAATATAAACTAATACATAATTAGTACAAGGTTGACGTTTTCACGAAAATAACTGCAACAACATTTCCAACAGTGTCCGAATGTACAATTTTTTTATTCACATCAAACGTTTTAAGAGGAATACACAAGCCAATAATGGGCCTATTCTTGGTATGCCTTATATGACTGTGAATATAGGTAATAGGCATAAAATTCACTCTGCAGAGTTAAGAAATTTTGTATTTTCGCGCAAGAGTGGTTTATATATATTTTGTGAATAGTGAATAGTTTCACCAAAAAGAAAAATGTTCATCAAGGGAAACTGTCAGAGATAATCTCAGCTATAAAAATTATAGCTATAAAAATGTATTTTTTTAAAGTTGCTTCTTGTAATACGCGTTAATAAATTTCTAATACAATAGTTTTATGTAGTTTACACTTTTATTTTTAATAAAGTAACTGTCAATGTCACTGGCGAAACGATTTTCAAAAGCTTCTGCAGTTTATCCACAATTTATTTTTTGGTTCAATTTCAAGTAAAGATTAATCTAAAATTATTTCACATTAAGCTTCGCCTTGGTACATTGCTACCTAATAAAATTATTTCATGACGTAATTTGTTGGAACCTACCTAACATTTCCTGCAACATTTAATACCATGTCTCATTGAAAACAGACTAAATAATGATAACCTTTAATCAAGTATCGTAAATAGTAAGCCTGTCTCATTAAAGTCTACGTTTTATACAATTTGAAACGAGATTAGAGCACAACGAATATGATAGATGATAGATATCTACATAGATAGATTGTTACCTATTCTAACATATCGGAGTTACTGCTCCTTGTCCAATGACAAGAAAAAAACAGTTTTTCCTTTTAAGTCATGACATTGATGACTTGGCGGATACGGCGTACACCAAAATGATAATTAAAGAGCATCAATGTTGTTAAGAAAGCGTAATTCTTTAGAATAAGTCAGCATGACTAGTTAAAAGTTTAACCAAACAATACAAATAGAATGTAATATATTATATGCACCGGTGTATACGTTCTGACGTTGAAGTAATAATTGAAGAGTGGAGAACTTAAGGAAACACTTGATCTTCTTACAGGTGTTATTTCAAGTACTGACATTGGATTGATAAAAAATACCATTAAAAGTTAACTCCTAACTAACTATCTTCTTCCTTATCTCAAAAAGACCCTCCATACAGCATCCGTAAAGATGACCTAAGTCCGGAGACAAATTATTTCCCTCCATGCTTTAAAAACTAATTAGGAAGCCCTTTCCGTAAATACGATTAAGCGTTTAAAAATATGTACTTTTTTCTCCAAATGTTAATCAAAGCCAACAAAATGCTGGGATTTATAGTTCGTATTACAAAACTTTTCCACAACATTAAAACTCTTTTTTCCCTTTACACACCGTACATACATCCGTCCCCACTTAGAACACTGCACACCGATCTGGACTCCTTTCTAACAAGCCCATGTCGAAAGAAGTAAAAAAATGTGTACACGTAAATTATAAAAAAAAAACTTACCCTTTTCAAATTACACCGAATCTTTAAATTTTCACGTCTTCGACTCTCTCTACACACGACGACTAATTTTTGACCAAACTTTGTTTTTTAAAATTCTTAATAATGGCCTGGACTCGCCAGAGCTTACCAACTTAATACTAATCCATATTCCGACAAGATCAACAAGACAATCCAACTTATTTCATATGCCCACATGTCGAACTAACATTAGAAAAAAATCCCCGATTCCCCGTATATGTGCACAGCATACCTAATACAAAATTTTACAATATAGACATTTTCAACAAAACCCTTCAGAAATACCGAATAGATTAAAGCGTACGATAGAAAATTAATACAAGAGTGTGGAATGCATCGGGAGCATCTCCTATCCTTATCCCATTTTCCTTTTCCTCCCCTCAACAAAAAATAATAAATTTATAACATAAGAAAACTCCATCTCCAAGTAAGTTTAACATAGGAAACCTTTTTGGCTTGACTTTATTTAACTTTGTATATAATATGTATCTCTATTTTTTGTATACAAACTGTTTGTCACTTACAATAAATAAATAAATTAAATTCAATACAAGAGTACGAGTTTGTCAGAATCGCTGAAGATTTAGGCACACTGGTGGAATTGTTATAATTTTGGTCAAAAATTGTTTTAAATTGACGACATTAGATTTCTTTAAATTTTTTCAATAATTAGCTAATGGACCTGTTCAGTATCATCCAAAAATGGATTTTTGAAACTTTTAAAATATTATTCTAAAGACATTCATAAAACAGAGACATTATGGTAACAAAATAAGACCCAAAACCTTGATAACATCTTAATTTTTTATTCCCATTTATCTCCATTGTGCAAATTTAGGGTTAGACCACTATGGAGCTTCATCAAATCGAACTAGCGGTATTCGAGTTTATAGCGAGCTGGTGTTAAATACAGATTATAAAGGGTTAAACACAGATTTGAGAGGGCTCCATATATAGCCAGAGGTAATAAAAGAGGAAGATCAGCGAGCTGTTTATGAACTCGGTACAATTTGAGTTTCAACACGTAAAAATCGTGACTGCAACTTTTATAATATAATGCTCCGATCATAACACGAAGCGGTGAAATTTGTCGGCGGCGAATAGTTTCCCAGCCAAAATCGGACGCCCTCGAGGGGGAATTGCACAACCATGCCAACAACTTGGATTGACGACAACCACGAAATTACATATTTTTTAAATCTTTTTTCCACTGAATTTCTCAACTCTCAAATAGTTCCCTTTAATAACATTTCTATCTTTGAAACAATAAACACTTATTTACCTGTTTTAGAACAAGCATCGTCTATATAGTGAGGTGGGTAACATTTATATTGCGTGTGCAATTTGGGAGGCGGGTATGGGTACCGCCGCCATTTAATTTCCGCCTGGGAACCATTTATTGGATAACGAAAACCTCTGCCATAGGTCATCCCAAGTGGTTCGTTGGGTTTGGTGACTTGGCAAGGGTGCCCGGGTTAATGGGTTGAGATTTTTCTAGGTCTTGGTGGCGAATGAATCTGTCCACGGTCTGAATGGCCGGCCGGATCGAAGGAGACTGGTTGAGGCCCTTTGACCTGGCCTCTGCATCCGGTCTCTCTCGCACCGCAACTGATGGTGCGTCCGTCACTCCTGGACACATTGAGCTCCAGATTCCTATCCTCCTCACATACTTTTTTCATTCCCAGAACTTCCTCGCCTTCCTTTCCTTAAAAAGACCTTCCGTACAGAATCGCCTAAAATGACACAGCCTTTGTGAAGGATATGTAAAAATGCAAGACGATCAAATTCAATGGGAAAATGGCAATGAAATAAATATGTCTTCTAACGCAAATTTGTCACCGCTAATCTCAGATTTACATCCAAAAATGCGCATTTTACCTTATTTTTATATGCCATCACCATCATCAAAGTGCCGAGACTGAGATTTTTTTAAAAATAGCTTTATTCACAAATAATAATTGCTAAATTTGCCTCCAATAAAATTCTTCTTTAAATTGTTTTCGTTTTTTGGCAAATGTTTATAATTAACACACAATAATAAAAAAGATTTCTCTCTAGCCTACTTGATATAACATACGCTATAACTTTGGATTAAAAAAAGATGATTCAATTTAGTTAGGTATTTTAGAATTAAATCCACAGCTTTTAATAAAGTGTTCACAAGAAATTCGTCTATAAAACTCTTGATCGTATTTTTTACCGCCAATATTATGGTTTGTTTCTGTGTTATGTGTATGTAACTGTAAAAATAATAGAAATAAATATTATTATATACCTCAGTAATAAGTGTGGTAAGTACCAATGTACGATATAATGTTCCTCTGATGAATTAGACTCTGTAGGTTTTGAACGGTGCCCTGCCAACTCAGGATGAAACCAACTCAAAACCACCTCAGAAAGGTCATCAGACCTCTCCGTCTAACCGGGACGAGAGCGTAACTGGGTTCGAGTCCCAGTTGCGACAATTGTCTTTTTCTGTTTTTCTGTGTCTTGTTCTCTTTCATATTTTCGTTTAGATTATTATTGTTAACTTATTCTAATATGATATATTTCACTGATGGGAATAACCTTCAAAAAAGTATAAAAAGAAAGTTTTTCTTATAAAAATTGAATATATTATTGTCTTTACAGAATGTCTGTAATATTTTGTCCATTTTTTGTTAGGTTAGATAAGGTTATGTTAGCTTTTAGTAGATATTTTGTTGGAGGATGTTTTCTCCGTAGAATATTTTATTGGGGATATTTTGTCGGGGATATTTTGTCGCCGAACCCATACCCGGAACACACACGATCAAAGCAAACTACCGAACTCAATGTTTTTAAAACTTTCAACCATTTTTATAGCTTTAATGAAAATATAATGCACGTATTTTTTCTAATACTGAAATTCCAAGCATCTGTTAATTGAAAAAGTTTTTTTATGGCTATAAAAGCTATAAATTTCATCTGAAACTTTTAATATCCGCATTGAAGGAGAAATATCAATAAACACATTTCCCTATAAACACATAAAATGAACTACAAATCAGCTAAACTGTTGCTGTAATAAAAACGGCAATTTGTCAAAACTTTGTATAACTTTTAAAATATATGATTTCGCAGCGGCAAGTTAGAAATTTATCGTCAATTTGTCAGGCAAAGTTTCCCGGGCGCCAGATCATTGGAGAGGGCGATAAAACGCGATAGAAAAATTGAATTGATTGCTCAGAATCTGATGATATAATATTGTAATATGCTCTAATACTTAGCAGATTTAGCCAGCGGCAGTATGCACCGTTCTCTAGTTAGAGGCGGAGCACGAATCGATAATGCTTGACACATCGCAACTTTCGTGCTACGGTATCTTAAGACGAAGTATCGGGACTTTCAAATATGTGGCACCGTTTTACATGTTATTTCACGCTTTGGTATCCGAGTCAGGTTTTAATCGGTGTTCGGTCATTATTTCAAAGTGATTAACAGAATTGTACTCGTGTTGATGGTGATGTGAAAACGTTGTGATGAATTCTAAATTGCTTAAAAACAATGAACATATTTTTTTAAACATTTATTATCTGTTTTTGATTTTCACGGTCAAAAGTAAATCTGCCCTGAAGGACACCGCAACGCTGTCCGAAATATTTTCTAAAGAAGGAGGTAGCGCAAGGCATAATACCCCAAAAATAAATAATTTATCATTTGTGGTTAAAGGTGATTAAAGCTCGGCTATATCGACTACTATGCTATACACCGATAAAGTTTTATCGATAAGGTCGGTAACTTGTCATCTTTCAAGAGCTCGACGGCAGATTTCCAACTTGCAAACAATGTTAAGTTGCATTTCTGCATGGGAACGAAACAAGTTACCGACATTATCGACGTGGTTGTGTAAGGGGGCAACGAAAAAAAAATGCCTACAGTAGCAACATTGTTACATACCCCAATTCGGAATGCAATAGTAAAATGGTCCCAAGCAGTAGAGCAGTAATCACACATATAATAAAAAAATCGATCAACATTTTCATTTTTTTTAATACGGGAAGTAGCTAAAAACAACAGCGTTACCGGTTATAAGACGAATGTTTTTTAACGGTTAAAATCTGATTTAATACCTTCATCTAAACGAGGATACAATATCGTAGCGTAGCCTCGAGGACTTTCGCCTTCCAGATGTTTCATAAATCTCTTGAAATTTACTAATCAGCTAATCACCCTATTTTGGTAAAACTACTTTAAAAAGTGAGCGATTAAAAATTCGAGATATCTAATGTAAAAAAACTATACTTTTTCATAACGATAAATAAAGTTTTTTTGAGGAGGGTGCATCTTGATTACTACAATGCTCTGCTTAGTAGCGATAAAATAATAATAGAGGCTATGTCGCTCTTATTATTAGTTTCATCAACATCGAAAATGTGATATGACAAGAAAAGTACAAATTAATGTCCCAAAATTTTATGATATGAGTACCTGCAGTAGGTAGATACATAGGTACTCAATAAACCTCGAAAAATTATAATTAAAACGAATTTTGTTGAAAATATTAAAAAGTTACTTAAATTTTCAAAACTTCATTATATTTATACCAAAGATCTAATTCGCCTGCATGACAAATTTATTATATTTTATATTAGAATAAGTTAACAATAATAATCTAAACGAAAATATGAAAGAGAACAAGACACAGAAAAACAGAAAAAGACAATGGTCGCAACTGGGACTCGAACCCAGACCTCTCCGTCTAACCCGGACGAGTGCGTTAACCAATTTCGCTATTGCCACCTTCTGTCAAAACGTCATAATTGTCAATCCCATATTTTCAAATTTTAGAATTACATTATTATCAACTAATTATTTTTTCTCCATATTATGGGCAACTACCCTTTTTATTGGAAACAATCAGTCTAATAATTGGTTTGTGACCTGAATAGCGTCTCGGATAGATATATCCGAATTTATTTATATGGAACAATTGACTTTTATGAAAGTCTAAATAAATATTCAATTTTTATAAGAAAAACTAAAAGTTTTTCTTATAAAAAATTATTATATTTTGTTTACACATTTAAAAAAAATACAGTAATTTTTTTGAATTCAAAACATAGATACCTATTTTGAAAACATAATATATGTAACTACTGATACAATAATACCATTTTTTTCTAAGGTGGCATACATACAATTATGAATGTATTACAAATTTTATATTTTAATAGCTGAAATTCCTGGCGTTGCCCAGTCTCAAGTGTGCAAAATTTCATCAATCTCAGAAAAAACTAGATTTGTGTAAAAATTAAATACACGCCTTAGGCCACTTCTTCTCCTTTATATAAATAGATTAATCTGAATCAGAAATTTTCATTTAATTTATTAGTATATACTTTCAGCAAGAAAACATGGCATGGCCATGGCATGAAACAATTGCACATGCCAAATTGCAAAGCGACGTGATTAGAAACCTATGCTATTTATAAATTAAATATACAGTCGATTCCGCTTAGTTGGTACACAGGTTTATAGGGACAGCCGGTTATTTGAGTCAAAGCCCAAGGAACAGAAACCAAATAAGAAAACTAAGAGCTAATTTACTTCGTTAAGGGACACTAATGTGATGTATTATTACATATTTTATTAAAAAAAAAGAAATAAATATATATATTTTTTTATTTAATTATCTTCTTTTCATGCCGGAAAACAAATCATACATATATTCATTATTCATATATCAGGTTTTAGTTTAAGTACTCAACGAATGATTATTTCCGTCGTACAAAAAAAACTGTTGGTTTCATAAATAAATTCTGCATCCTCCTCGCTCCAAGTCATCACAAGATCTTGCCAAAGGCGATAGCGTTAGCATTTGGTCTAGACAAATAAATTAATTACAGTACTTGGGACGGGGTAGTTTGGCTTTTAGTGTAATTATTACCTGTTGAAAGTATACTAAACGAAGGTATGGTTAGAGACGTACTGACCCGCCCTCTCCCTTCAACTCGGAATCTGCATACTTATATAAATGGTTCAGGGCCTCTGTCTCTGTTGGGAAGGATTGGAGATCTTTCAACCTGCCTTTTTGTGTGCTTGATATACCTGTTCACAGGTTGGTGAATTTAATATGAGGAATTAACAAAACCGACTGAGTCAGCGCTTTGAATTCACTTTGTTTTGAAAACAAGAGGTAAGATACATATTAGATATTGCGCCGTTTTGTTGAATAATTAACGGGCTTTCTATAAAAGTTGTACATCAATGTAATATATCATTGAAGAAGAAGAAATCTAAATAAAATATGAAACAGAAGTCACAGAAAAATAAAAAGGTAACGATCGCAAAAATTTACACGAGAAAATAATTGTTGATAATATTGTTATTTCTGATTTGAAATATGAGATTGACTAAAATGACGTTAAATTAATACGTTCCAATGACCGATTTGGTTAGAGCGCTGTTTCCCGGAAAGACAGGATATCCTAGGTTCGATTCCCAGTTGACCGTTTACTTAAAAAATTTCTGTGTCTTGTGCTGTTTCATGTTTAGTTTAGATTAATAAGTATTTTCTTCTTCTTCTTCAATGACACAATTTTATTTTTTCAATTTTAGGAGTAGAGATTTTTTGGAGAATGAACTAAAAAGTTTAAAAATTCTTCTTGGGTTTAAATACGAAATATTTCAGTAGTTGTTAACACCTTTTTTTTACATTTAGTAATTTATAATGTCGCGTGGTCTGAATTGTCCAAAGAGTATATAAGTACATTTTTAGGGCGCCATTTATGAAAAAAAATGCATGAACATTAACGGACCACCACAACACAAGCATGTTGTCGAAAATTTCTCCAATTAATGATAATAAATAAAACACTGTGTAAAGAAAAATTAAAAAAAAAATGCATTGTTTTTAGAAAATGGCACGTTTTCCCAAATTATTCCAGATTAATGAGAGAGAAAAGCAAATGTTAGTATCAAGAACTGACATATCCCTTCAAAAGTTTTTCGATAATTCACCTGTACGTTTTTTCATAAATATCTTAAAACCATATAAAATTTATGTTTTCATACTAATCATCACATATTTACGATCCCAACCAAGAGTACTCCTATGCCGGTGAGACCGGTACATCAGGGGCACTGATTTTTTGGGACTTGGAACACGTGCTCTTAGGATAGGAAGGAGGTTGGAGTTTAATCAACCGATATAAATGGCAAACTAAATTAGCCAATATTGGAATGTAGATTGGGCAGGAATAAAGGAGTTGTTTTTTTTTACATTAGCTCCATACAGGAGGCCCTGAGGAAAATAATTCCCCTTAGGACCTATGTCATCTTTGGAGATGCTGTGTGGAGGGTATTTTTAGGAAAGTAAGGAGAGGAAGTTCTGGGAAGGAAAAGGGTATGAGAGGTGGGTAGAAATCTGGGGGTCAGCATGTCCAGGAGTGACGGACGTCCATCCCTCCCACTGTATCCTCCACCAAGATCCGAACAAACTTTACCCCATGAACCTAGTCACCCCTGCTGAGTCATCAAAAATAGCGACCACTTGGGATGACCTATGGCAGAGGAGTTTCTATCCAATAAATGGTTCCCGGGGCGCCGGTACCTATACCCGCCTCCCAAATTTGCGCTTTGGTTTTCGTTTCTGGCCTTACCTTGTTTGTGCTTCCCGTTTATTCTCGCTTCCAGCTCTCTGCTTCGCGCTTCCATCTTCCGCTTCCAGCTTCCCGCATTTAGATATATTTTTGTATCCACATTTTTTTAGTTCTGTCTCCCGCTACTCACTGCTTGCACTATTCAGACATTTTTTTAACCACATAGAAGGTAATCTAAGACGGTTATTCACCAAAAGCCGAAGAAGTCGATAAAATACGTGACCCAGCACAGCTTGACCATGCATCAACTGTTTGCAATAAAATGCATGCAACGGTGAATATCAACGCAGAGACAATTGAAAACCCAAAAATAAACCTACCTAGCTCCTAATTCTGTTTTAGTTCAGCTAATCCGATTGATTCAAAATTTGTAAATATTAAAACAAAAAATATACAATCTATGACTTTTCGTATCACGAAAATTCTGTCCGAATTTACTGGCACATGCGATAAAAATTATCTCGACCGACGAGATGTTGTTATTAGAGCAGCGTCACGAACAGGGGCATTTTTTTCGGCCACCCGGTAAATGATATCGTTGTTGGTAGATGGATTAATGTGAAAAAAACTTTAATTTATTAAAAAACACTTTATTTGTTTATTTACTACACGCATATGCAAAGTGGAAGAACACGAATGGCAACGATTACTAAACACGCATTCCTCAAACGAATTAGTGTTGGTTGTGTTATTGCCCAAACAATTTTAAATGATTTGTTTCTCTTTATGTACGAAGTATTACCACCGAAGAAGTGTTTTCCTGCAAACTCCATTCTGTTGTGCTCTCGTACCAAGATAGATAAGAAACAACCATGTAGCAGTAAAGCTTTAGTAACCTACTAAAAACTTGTAAATTTTGAGCTCTCGTACCATAAAATTTGCACAGCTTAGGCAAGTCTTGAATTTCTCAGACGAAGCATCTGTTCTTAGCAAACTTATTTCCAATATCAGGTTTAGAAATTTGAAACGCACAAATAACTGAAAATATGACAAGATTTAATGACGTTCGAGTTTGTTTCAAATTTTTAAATTGTCTGGAATAAGACAAACTGCTAAAATTTGTTTTATTTTTATTTTATTGACGACCTGTCCTATTGGGCCTTTACATGAAAAGCAAAATGGTTACACTATGTACATTTATGCGCATAAATAATATTATTATTTAAAATTAATGTGTATGTACAAAACATGGAACGGTCCAAAAAACGTATTATATAGCTGAATGACAATGCAATTTAATGTACCTAATGGTTGTAACATAATTACCGAGGTACGTCGTCTCAATTGTGTATATATTTAGTAAAAGGACGATAAAAATAGATTAATACATAAATCAAGTAAAACAAATAATAAATCTTTAGAAACACAACACAATATAATAGTTCGTGTAGGTAGGTATATAGGTAATGTAAGAATTTTAAATTTATTTAATCTAAATGTGTTATATTTAGGAGAAATTTGTTTGCACAATAACCAGCAAATTAATAATTTAATAATTTTCAGTAAAGAAAACCTTAAAATAATAATTTTCTGAATCTATTCCATAAAAATACTGAATAGTAAATACTGGTGTACCTACCAATATCCTGTGTGTTGCATGTACACATCGTGTACTAAGGGCACTTATGACACTTATTACTTAGTTTATACATGAATAAGTTATCATAGTGAAAATTGTCTTGTTGATTGTCAATATCCGCTTAGAAAAAACCCAGAAATATATGAAAAATTCAAATTCATATTTTCATAAGATTACTTTCATGATTAGCGATTTTTTAAATCCCTAATCTGAACGTATTTTGTATAAATTCTCAACTAAAATTATCCGCCTGTTCCCGATCATAAAGTCCGGTCTTGCTAAGTAATATCCCTTGAAGTTATGAAGGCGATGTGAAAAGCTACTCTACTTAACCGTAAATTATCGCCGATAACGCCGGTAGACTTAAGTAAGCTTTCCACGTCGAAACAATCGCTTGAGATAATCCGCCGGCGAAGGCAATAATCGCAGCTTTCTCATTGAAAGTGGCTAAGCTCATCTATTACCGATAACTCTATCATTTCATGGAAAAGGCTGTGCATAATACATAAAATTGGAACATGCACTGTGAGATAGATACTAACTGCATACATATTCTTTCAAAATTTGCCTGCATACATTAGTATTTATGGTTTTGAACTCTGATCTCTGCACTACCTCCTTTTTCTGATCCATGCAATGAGGCAAGAAGGTTTTTTTTAAATACGTAGATACTTTAGACATTTACAGTTTTCAAACGTACCGCATGCAAATTCATATGAAATTTGAATGTGCAGACATAAAATTATGGTTTTGGATTATGATCTTCATAAAAATGTGTTCATAATACAAGCAGTAAAAAAATATTACCATGGTAGGACATACGTTATTTTAAATAACACTGTCGGTTTTCCAGTGAGGATCCAGCAGTACAGAAATGTGAGTTTAATGGAAAATGTTATCTCCTCTTCAGAGACTTATTTTCATTGATTCGGAAACAGTGTGTCGAGCTTTCGAAAGCACTTATTTTGGACTGATCACCTGTTACGTTCATTCTTGTGTTTTCAATGCTTAAAGCTGCATTTTATGTTTTCTAAGGTGGTAGTGTATCGTTAATTAAAACGGTTCTATTACCTCCGTCGGTAAGTGTCTATGCATACTTAAATTCTGAGCTAGCTTGGGGTCTGATCTAAACCCACTTTACATATTTATACTGGTCCCAATCCAGTGTCATTCACCAAATCCTTTTAAACATGAACCATATTTCAATTTGGAGTTGTACGAGTTGAAAATACAACAGAACAATTTCTTTTCATGGTGGCGAAAAAGTATTAAAATCGTTTGACGTGTTCACCATATAAACTCTTCATCAGTGGTCATTTTTAACAATCTGTAAACTCATCATATAATATTTTCAATTTAAAGATTGCTTCATAAAATTATTGTAACCGTCATTAAGGTTAAAAAAAATTATTGGAAGATCAAAGATTATTTAAATGGGCTTTTCGTAATCAGTATGCTTACATAAAACAGCAACTTAACGACTACTTGATTAAGCTGATTAGATTCCCATTTTAAATAAAATGTCATCAAAATTTCTACAAAAAATATTACACTTAATTCTCACACATAAATAGTGTCACTAAAGTTTAACCACTAAATTCAAAAACACTTGTAAGCATTACTGTTTTTTCCTAATTAAATATTCAATTACGTAACTATAGAACCAAGCAGTAAACTGAATTAAAAACACCTCAAAGAGAATTTATATGCCATAAACGTCAATTTTGTACAATATTTCCAGTCATTTATACAAGGTTCTTAAACAAGTTTGTACAAATATTTTGATGTCCTCGTAAATTTGTCGTATTGTGAGGCAACCAGTAGGCTTTATATTGAGAATAAATTTGTTTTTCTCACACGGAGTTTGATAAGATCATAAACATGATTATTTTGTACGAGGTATGTTACAATGACCCCAAGTTCACTGAAGACACGAAGTGAGCTTTTTTCGGTAAATTTTAAAAATCTATCAAAAAATAAAAACAATATCTTTGATCCAAACGAATAATTAAATGTTTGTAACCAGTCAGTTTCACTTTAGTCAAGTTTCACCGGGGTTAGGTATTACATATTAAAACTAACAAAAATATTTAGTTAAATAGCGCACCGGGTTTCGAACCAGCTAAACTATGAACTCGTAGCCAGGGAATTTAACCGATCGGTCACGGGGGTCAGTATTACCCCGGACCTCAAAATACATCTTCCTTATTTAGCGCACTGGTCTATAAACTTTTAAACCTCATATTTCTAAACTTTGATCCAAAAAAATCCAATCTCTCACAAGCTTCCTCAAAGTACGAGATATAAAAGTAAAATAAGATTTTAGTACGTGCCAACTACATTTTTGATGAACGAGCAATGTTTAGAGTCGGAAGGCATGCTGTTATAGAGTTGATGACGTAACTAGATATTGTATGATTCTTCCTTGTTTCACATTGTATATTTTGTTCCAACAAATGCCAAAGTTGCGCCGCAGGTTAAACGTCAATGGCTGATATTTATTGTGTCATAACTCTGTCCCAGACCACCATCGGGAAATAATAAACAAAAGTTTTTTTTCAATTTTTCAGCGATTATCGCTAATCAATATTTAAACATTTAAACTAAAAAGGCTTGGTGATATCTCACAGTTATTGCTTGCAATTTAAAACTATGGTGTATAATTATGCTTTATGCTATGATGTGGGAGTACCTTTTTTCTTAATATTTATTTACACAGCATAGGTGATCTATTTTTAAATCAGATGTGAAACGTTGGGTTATTTTTACAGCCTTGAGCTACTAAATTACAACATATTATTTTCTCAAGTAATATCCTAAACGTAACTTTCCGTAATATTCTTCATTACATAACTCAAGTTATGGACATTTCGCATAAATCTTTTTTCTTACAGATTCTGTATGGGTTATCTTTCAATATGAATTCAGTATGGAAAATTTAACCTGTTTTAATTTCAAATCTAATTTTAGTCCGGTTTGAATTTTCGACAGCTGTCATTTTTGTTATCATCATTTTATTCGATTTTTTTTATACGATTTTTCCCTTTAAAAGCGTTTGTTTGTTAGATCATTCTACGTAGTTGCTGGAAATGTCACGTGTTGATTGCGGAATATATTTAATATATGATTAAGAGGATTAGAGGTACATAGACTGGACTCATGTTGTGTAGTTATATAATATTATTGTGTTTGTCGTGAGGTATATACATTATTTTAATTTTTTTAATTTTTTTTTTATTATGTTTGTCAACAGTGATTTACATCAAAGCTTTCACAGATACAATTACACTGAACATGGTTGATTCTATCACTAATTAAAGACAAACACAACATTGATAACATAATACGTATACATTTCAATCATTCACACATACACATACCATTCATTACAAAATAATAATAAGTTTTTGAAACAAGTTTTAGAACAATAATATTAAAATATAAGTAGGTTTAGTTTATAGGTTAACAACTAAATACATATTTACATATTAAAATATAAGTTTAAAGGTTTAGTTTATAGGTTTACAAGTTTTTAGAACAATAATATTAAAATATAAGTTTAAAGGTTTAGTTTATAGATTATCAACATGTTATTTGATAAATTAAATTGTATGTGATTTATCAACAAAGGCTTTGATCTCACTACAGTGGTAATCGTAAAAAAGGTGTAGACACAACAAAGATCAAAATGATTCTGAAAATAGAACCCTCTTCTAGTGATCATCTCGTGAACTTTATTGTATTCACCGGACTGATACAACTCGATGAAAGTATTCAAATAACACGACCAAAACCGGTCCAACACATCGCGTGCTACATTTACTTCGTCAAAATCAAAATATTTATTCGAACACGACAGGCGCAAAAAAAAACTGAAATCCGATGAGCACATCAATAAAGATCAATGGAAGTGTTAATTCGAACACACATCGTTATATTAATCACGCCTTAGCTGATTAAATTAATGAAACCATCATGTTGGCAACATAATAAATATATTATTATAATGCGCAATGTTCGAATAAAGGCCGATATGCGGTCACGAACCACGACCCACATTTGTCGTCACGATATTTCAATCACTTCCCTCGCCGCCAGTGCCGGGCATAAATAATAATACTTTGAAATATTTTACCTACTTGTTGTGGAGGGAACAATAAATGATTTCTGGCGGAGTATTGCGCCATGCCTATGGCCTATAGAGAGCACGGCGTGTCTGGAAGATGATCTCTGTTGAGACTGTTTTCAACTTCAATATTGCCAGTTGTTGGAATAATCGAGGTGTTTATAACGGAATCACTTTAAAGAAATTGCACCACGCCGCTGAGGTCATATTCCAAAGATCGCAACTGGATAGAAGTATTATTGTCTTGAGAATACAAACATCAAATTAAATCCGTACTTCATTTGTCAACAACGCTTCCAAACTAATAATCAAAAAGAGTCATTCGTCCATGGACATCAGTCTTTAACCAAGTTTTGGCAATATTGGTATAGGTATTTTGATATGTCACCCAGCGGGTTTGGCAGTTTACAAACCTTTCCACGTCTGTAAACTGGATACGTGTATTGTGGAGGTTTTCAATAACAACTCTTTATTTAACGCGAGTCAAATATATTTTACAATAAAACTTTGTGTTACAATAATTGGTACAGATTTAATAATTAAAAGTAGCTAGAAAGAACGAACGCTCGAACCGGAATGAATGTGCAATATCGTGCACCCAGCCAGAGAGTGGTGGCCGGTGATACCATTGTATAAAATCGGATAAATATAGTTTTTTTATGGTTATTCGTTGCTCGCTACAAAGTATAAGTCAGTAGTTAATAATTTGACGATCCTAATCGATACCTAATCTACACATGAACGACAACATGCCATTACATTACATTAATCATGAGATCGTAACCTACCAATCGTAATTAATCACAACTATCGAGTATAATGTACGATTCCGATAAAAGTAATTGTTGTTAATCTGGGGTTGTCTCCGACTCTTGATGAACACGCCGGGGTCAACAAAACACTTTGGGCTTTACTGTGATAGATTGACAATGGGCTCTGATATCTTATTAAGCAGGCGGTTGGAATAATCTGGACCTCGACCTTGAGTTTCCCACCTTATTTATTATTCACTCGGTCTCTACGATGTCAACAGCTAAACGTCATCTATGAGTAATATAATATACCACTATCTAATGCCATCTATGTGTTAGCTCTTATACTCTATACCTACAACATATATGTTTATATTGTCTTGTAATTTAATTTTTTAAATTTTTTTTTTAAAAGAAAGACTAACATTCCCGGGTTACGAATAGCCCACCAATGTTTGAAAATCTCCTACTACCACCACAGAAAGCCGAAAATGTTGCTTGTGTTGTGATGGAGGACTTAGCCAGCCGAGGAATTGAACATGCGACGCCCGGGTGGGACCCAAGCGCTATGCCCACTCAACCACTGACCGGTCGAAGTTAGTTGATTATCTGTGAATTAAATCCATGGACACATCTTACATAAAACGTTAGTCGACTTGTGTGACGCACAGCGTAACAAGAGCCTAAAGGCACCGCAAAAATAAAATAAAATATAATCTAATAAATAAAATAAAATATAATCTATATATAAGTGTTATAAAGGGACAGAATTAAATAATTACAGCTTTGTTGAAATGTTGATAATATTAGAATGTTTGAAAGAAAACGCCTCTCAAATATTGGTTGCCGCTACCCCGAACCCGTGTATTACACATATGTAACACTTATCTTTTAAAGCACCCTAACCGGTTTTTCACAGAATAACTAAGAAAAATCAAATATATAAATTACTTTTCTTTAATAAATTATACGCAGGGGTGATTATTATTTCTAGGGTAGTCCTGTTCCCATTACTTTTCATAAAATCTATTAATTATTGTCGAATTTAAGAACCAAGAAAAGAACCCTACATAAAACGATTCTGGAAAGTGACGAGTGACTGTCTAATTTGAAGAAAGAGTATGGATCAACAAGAAATTTATTTCTATAGTGGAGAGCTAATTTTATTAAATAAAAATACACTAAAACTGAAAACTACGAGGTATCATTAAAAAACACATCACAATTGCATGCTTTTATTTTATTTATCAACATCATATTCATAGGTCAACCTTCTTCCCAACGTCATAAATAGAAAGTACATCCTACTCTATATCTATCGTCCCACGTGGTATCCGGTACTTTTCTGGACTCAGACGACCTAAAGCCGCAGAAAGGCTGGCATGGTGAGATGTAAGAGTTCAAGCATCATCCCTTCACAACGCAAGGTTTATTATTATGTTTATTATTAACAACACATTCGTCTATCAACCCACCTCTCAACAGAAATAGAAAGCCAGCCCAACCACCATATCTACTGCCCCCGTATCCCGCTGTCTCCTGTTAGGCTTTTACCTGGAAACAGATGATCAGAGGCCGCAGTGAGGCTGGAATTGCGAGATGAAAGAGATCGGACTTAATGTCCACCTCCTCGGATGGGAGGTGGCGGGTTGGATGCCGGTGCTAATCAGACGTCGTTATATTCGTGGCACCAGTGTTATTTGTAGCGGAGTGTATCCAGGAAAGCCCACCCGCCATATTTTCATGATTTTTTTTGTAAAGGCAAAAAAATATTTATTCACCTAACTTGAAAGCGATAGTAGTAGATAATAATAATAAATTACTAACTGAATTTTCTCACGAATCAACAACCAACGACTTTTATTAAATCCACCGTAAGGCAATGTTATTAGGTTCGAATTAAAATTATATTGGCTAAAGATTAGAATAATTCTATTAAACTGTCAACTGCAAAGTATCAAAATGAGTAACTCCAATTAAAAAATATAATTACTTTGAGGCTACCTACTACCCTGTACCGCAGGGGCGTGCACAGAGTTTTTGATCAGGGTAGGCAGTAAGAAAATACAGCAAGTTTCACAGATAAAAAAATCCATATTCTATCAGATAATTTCAAAATTAAAGTACGACAAACGTTTTTGAACCGACAATTAGCATTTATGAAAGACAACTATTTGATAGAAATACATAACAACAGATGTTGTTGTCGTCACTGATTGCCATTTGCTAATTTTCTTCTAGAAAGCACTGCTTAATACTAACAAAAAAACCTCATAGAAGCAAATTCAAAACGACAGTTCTACTCTAAGTTAGCTCTAGTCAGAAATAATTCCTGCTTAGACCGCATTTTAGTGATAGTTGGAGGGCGCGCGTGTAGTTTCTAGTTACAGTTTATGCCGCGTTTGTAGTATGCCGTTTAATGTGTCGCTCGCGTAGTTTCGGTTGCTCAGCTTTTTCGCGCTTATTTTTGAAAGTGTGTATTTATTTTAAGCAATAATTTTATAAATTATAATAATATTTACATGCTTATATATTACAAAAACGGCAGGGTAGGCAGTGCTTATGTGCCTATATGGAGTGCACGTCCCTGCTGTACCGGTACTTTTGCGTATGTACCTGATTATTTGATAAATGTATTTGTTATTATTTAAACATGTATTTAAATATCCATGCATGTAAATTTTTGGGCAACACTCCTGTCTTGAAATGTGCAGACAAAAAATTATCTATTTCTATATATTGTGCATAATAATAACTACTATCGATAATCTCCTATGAGTCCTTTCATTTCTTGATACAAACTGTACACTAATCACTCAACATCAACCTCATACACTCATAAATATAAATCATCATATTATTTATTAAAAGAAAATAACTTAGTTTACATCACTTTATTTTTTGTACACTATCAACATGTTTCGTGAACCATGTTCACTTCTTCAGGAATAAAAGTATACTAAAGTTAAAAAATTAATTATAAATTACATATGGTGAGAAGGAATTGAAGGAGGGGGAAGGGTTGACAATGGTGGGAGTTTCGAAGAATTGGGGATTACCATGCTATTAAAAGTAAAAGGCCGGTTAAGTGGGAAGATATTTAAAACAGGGTTAAAATTTTTTTTTTGCTTATTAATTATGTCAGCTTTGGAATTAACATTTTTTCTTATTTCTAAAATTTCTAAATTATTGATTTGCGATGTTTTATATCCTGTATGTAATATTTGAAGACCTGAATTTATTTATTTATTGACATATGTTGATAGTGTATAAAAAATAAAGTGATGTAAACTAAGTTATTTTCTTTTAATAAATAAATAGTGACATCACAAAGTGACAACCTTTTAGAAGAAGTTTTCTTCGAAAAAAAAATCATCATATTACTTTAATTTCAATCAACACACTTGTGAATATAACTCTAAGTTTATAGTAACTTTAAGATTATCTGTACAATTAATACAACGATTTTAAAAAATTATTGAAAAACCAGGATATTGAAACTCCCCTAACGTGTAATGTAAAGTGGTGTGAATTACACGTATTGTGACGTCGCGGTCGTATGATTCATTTTCGTATTATACTCGTAGAGCTCGTGCCCATTTTGCAAGACAAAAAACAATCTTTTAATAATATGTATTAATGTGCTTCAAAAAAATGCTCTCATTAGCTAGTAGATAGTTCGGTGCACGTCCAATCAAAGCATATTTATAATTTTAGTAGACTGCACGTCCAATCAAAGCATATTTATAATTTTCTCTTATTTAATAAGTCATAACCAAAATTTCTCCTTCTTCTAAAAAAACTTGAAAAAACTTACTTAAAATGTGTTTATGAATAAAGAATAATAAAACAAATAAAGTTTTAAAAAAATCATTAGATTTGATAAACGCCTTAAATACCGTCCTATTCAAGTATAAGCTATATGCTTTATGTAGCTTTTTTTTTATTTTCAATAAGGAATCATAGAATTTTTCCAAAGAGATGTCACTATCTCATTCATAATGCTTTTTTTCAAACTTGGCTCGACAGGCAGGTATCTACCATAATACTGAGAAAATTCGAAGAAGAAAGTCCATATAAAAACGACATTTACACATATCTAAAAATCTTTACTGAACCATTAAAAGATTTAACCGAAAACGGACCGCAAAAACAAATTTACAGACAGACGAAATGGACAAAGGTCGATTTAAATCAGGATCAATGGGGTAGGTAAATAATTCGCAAGGTTCAGCAATTTATTTTAATTTATTTCTATTCTTTGACATACACATTACATTTTCGTTATTTGTTTTTGGGGTGTTATACCTTGTTGCGCTACCTCCTTCTTTAGCCGACGTTTCGGACAGCGTTGCAGTTTCCATCATCATTCACACATCTGTCGGATCTACCCCGATGATGGTCAGTGCAACGCTGTCCGAAACGTCGGCTAAAGAAGGAAAATATAAAAACGTATCATTCGCATGAAAGATTATTACATAGGTTTACATAGAGAACAAGTTTGGTAATAATGAATGAATGAATGATCCGTAACTGTAAATAAATAGGTAAGTAGCTACATACCTAGTAGTATTTTGTGAACACCTCACTAGGCGATCCTGTGCTGAGGTGTTTACATGTTTGGAAATAAATGCTATTCTGTCGACATAAGTAGAAACACCGTTTCCTCCTTGATATTGTCAAGATGGGCACTGTGGGTTGACCTATGGCGGCAGTATCGAATACATAAATTAAAGATTCGTTGCAGTTAGGATCTATTTATACAGTTATTCACGGCATCTAGATTATGTTTAAGATTAATAATAGTTTTGATAAATAGGTAGGTATATTTTTCTATGGACTACACGCCACTGCACTGGTATGAATAATATTTTGGTACTATTTTTTGTCTCAAAATAATTTTTTAGTTATTAGTCAATTTAAATAATATTTGAAAATCACTCAACTTTCAATCATTGTTGGTGATACTTAGATAATACAAAAAAGCGAAGCTGGTATGAATAATATTGTGGTACTATTTTTTGTCTCAAAATATTTTTTTAGTTATTAGTCAATTTAAATAATATTTGAAAATCACTCAACTTCCAATCATTGTTGGTGATACTTAGATAATACTGAAAGCGAAGTGGCTGTTAAACCATCCAATTTCATACCCAACTCCTCCTTTGCATCGCATTATTACCAATAACCCTACAAGGAGAGGACTTGGAGGCTTTATATCGATCGGAACTGCCCGAAGCCTCACGGAAAACTGCGAAGTTATATCGTTGGTATTGCCATCAAAACCGTTTTGCGACTCTAAAGGCTTATTTATCGCGTTATTTTATGTGAAGTCCTGGACAAGAACGTTGCCGTCTCTTATATGCAATAAAATGTTATAGTGTTTTTGAACGTTATGATATTCGCGGAATGCATTTGAAGAGACTTTGCTGAATAATTGAATCGGTCCCTTTTACGATTCCAATGTCTAAACAAATCTTCTTGCAGTCTTTATGATCCCTTATTTACTCATAAAACTATGAGAATTTCATTCACTTTTTTTTAATATTAACATATTAAATACATAAATATATTCACTTTTGTAAAAGTTTTTTGCCTCGTGAAACGGGTCCGAATTGAAGTCAGATGACGTCAACGTAGATGCCAATCTACCCTGACAAAATGATTTGTTAAATCAAAAAGTAGATAAAATATCCAGTAGAGATATGGCCATTAAAAATCAATTTTGCGTGATTTTTTGGCATCTTTTTGTGAGTTAATTGTAATTATTACAAAAATAATCTTGCCCTGCCTTCTGGGCTAATATAATGCGAAAAAAAACATCACAGAAAAGGCGTTTATCGTAGTAGAAATTTTAATACATTCCTGGCATTATTTGGAGTAAAAAATTAAATGAAATTTTGGTCTCCACAATGACTTTTCTTTCGATTTTTTTTTCTTCAAAATCAAAACAATTTTTTTCCGCTTGTCGTCACTGGTCACTCAGCTGAGTAACCTCCCAACCTCTTACCCTACCCCCAGCTGCCCAACACATACCATTTTTTTATGTTTTTGTAAAAAAAAACATTAAAAATGTCACCGGAGACCAAAATTTCATTTACATTTTTTCTCCAAATGTTGTCAGGAATCACTGATTGAAGTAAGTAGTTTACGCCCATTCTAATGAGTTTTTAATTATTTTAATTTTTTGTATGAAATTGTAAGTAGGACATATGTAAATAATGAACACAAAAAGTAAAGATTTTTCACGTGTTTCAAAATGGCTTTTAGATGAAAAAAGCATCGTGTAAAACGCCTATTAGATGATTAGTTAGCATGAATAGGTACATATTAAGAAAAAAGACTTTAATTTTATTATCTAATTATCATTTATAAACAAATAGTCAATTATAATAAATGATAACTATCCTATTTATTTCCCGGTAAAGCGTTTTCAGATAAGCGTTATTCTGTTTAAATTGTTGTCGAGTCCCATTTTAACGATAATTCGTTGTCAATAAAGGGATTGGTAATATCCAATTTTATTCTTATTACAGTGGCAGGTATGTTGGTACCTACGTATTTACAAATCTTATTTTGTTCGGGAGAAGTATTTTAAAATCAATCTTTGGTCAAATGTTCTGGTAGAACGGAGATGAAAAGTTTTTGTTTCGTTATTTTGTCATCTTCATACTTTATTGTTCAATTCTTATTCCTTTCTTACTGGCCAAGTTTTTTTTAATGCATACCTACAGGTAAATAAATAAACATAATAATATGTAATTAAAAAAATAAAAAATAAGACAGAAACCAAAAAACTAAAAAAAATTCTCCAGTAAAACTTTTAACGCGATGAAAAACCAATCGAAAAATAACTGCGCTGGAAGATTTCGTTTGACATTAGAGACGATTTATTTTAGTCAATTTAGTGTGTAATTAACGTTTTTAGATTTTCATCAGGGCCCATGATGGACACTGTAACGCTATCCGAAACGTTCGCTAAAGAAGGAGGTAGCGCAACACGGCATATCACCCCAAAAACAGGTAGTGTGTAATTGTTCCATAAAGTTTTTGAAGTGAAAACTTCTTTAGCACCGTTATGATTTGAAGCTCGATGAAACGAAAAACATACATCTACATAATATATAGAGTTTAGCTCGCTAGAGAATGAGATAGTATAATCTTTGTGCGGTGCTTCATAGCCTACCCATTATACTTTAGTTTTCTGAAGGTTTCACTTCTACCTCGTGTGAAATGCACACTGTAATTTTTTTTTACATCTATGGTTTTTACATACATAATAGGTATGTATCTGGCTTTAAAAAGGTGGTGTATAAAATAGACACAAAATGGATTGCATCTATTTTAAAAATAGTTTAGATCCAAAAGAGCCACATAACTGTTTTTTCTTCAATAAATCAAACGCGTATGGTCAGTTCCGAGTATAATAGAGTTTTGGTATGTTACTTGGCCGGAGGGTATAAGGGCAATTTAAAATATTAAGCCGTCTTGGGCTACGCTGCTTAAAATGCTTTAAATTCTTTGAATTTTGACGTATTTTTTTATAAATCTAAAGTAATTTTGTAAAATGAGATAAAACATCATGTAGGAAACATCAACAGTATCAATACGTCAATTATCGAGAATTGAGTACTTTGGCATTTAAATTCAGACCAAAAATGTTCGTAGAACTATCTGAATAATTATTCAAAAAAACCTCTTTAATCAAATCATTTTGCCTTCTAATTAATCCATCGAACCATTTCTCCTCTGGAGTAGGCAGTATGATGGAAACCCACTGTGTCTTAACCACTCAGGCATCGTGCCTATTTTGTCGGAAGGTCAAAATATATCCGTTTTGTAATAAAATCCATATATAAATGGAATATTTCTGAACGCATCCTAAAACTAACATGTGTTAGAAAGGTGTTGAAATACGCATTCAAATTTTCTAATTCGAAATACACATATAATATTTGAAATAAGAAAAAAATTAATGCTATAACATAAAATAGTTTTAAAAATGGCTCAACTTACAATTTTTATAATTAAAATTACTGATAAAGAATATGTAAAATTATAAAAGTTATCGTCAATTCACTTTTTGTCGTTTCATGGAAAAATTAATGAATTTTTCATGAAAAATTTTATTAAACCAAAGTTTCATAGTGTTTTTTCAAATTGCGGTAGGAAACTTTGGTTTCATATTTATTTATTTCTATATATTGCAGTTATAACCTAATTTTTAACATTTTACATAATGGGTATAATTTGAAAACGCTTTTTTACATTATAGGTATGTTTTTAAAATATTTTTTACATAGTATATTTTTCAATTTTATTATGTTTGGTGTATATATATGTAGATGTACGTTTTAATTATTTTGTAGTTTACTTTTAGATCTGTGTATAAAGCGTGGTGTTTTCTCTTTCCGACACAGTTAAGATCATATTTCTAACCATAATAGTAAGCGAGACAAAATGTTTTCTATGAGGTCCAAGTCAGTTGTTTCGAAAAGCGAACAAAAATATACCCTAAAATATATTCAGAATCTTAACGACGTAAGTAAAGAATCCGTGTATACATATTGCGACTCGCGACTCGTGTATTGGACGGAGCTACTGTCTAATTTGCCCTACCAAAGAAAAGAAAAAAAAAATAATGTGGAAATCTTAACGACGTAATTGAAGAAAGTGTATTATGCGCCCGCGGCAAGGCGTATTGGACGGACGTACAGTCGAATTCACCCTAGCAGGCCTGGAGATTCGACCTATTCTGAAGAACGTGTTACTAATATTTAAGATGTTTCAAAGTGAATACCTCGCGAATTTGGTCCTCACCGCTAACTTTATTTGTACAACATATTACAATTTTTTAAAGGCGTTGTACGTTAAAAAAATTATGGCAACGTACAATTTTTATTAATCTAAAATATAAATAACTCACATCCCTTATGAGGCAGTGAAATAAAAATGATAATTCATTTACGAATTCGCCGAAATAAATTATAATGTGAGCCTCGGGCAAACCCCCGATAAACGTGGTTACACTCGATGTCTCATTCAAACTTTTCTAATATGCCAACTCTTTGCATGACCCGGATCAAATATTTAATTCGCTTCATAGTGCCATAAAACCCTCAACTTCCGCATAGTTGCCCGCAAATATCTAGATTTATAGACTTTAACGGCTTCCGTAGCGAAATGGTTCGCTACAATCAAAATTAGTAAAGCGATTGGCGATTTGATTCCCGTCGTTAAATGATATATTGGCGCGGATTTAACACGTGAAAGTACTGGTTAACTATCTAACAAACTAAGCAAGCAGAGAGGATAAACCGCCTCACAACTCTGTTCTGGTACACAGGACAGAGTTGTATAATTTTTTTTATTTTTTCTATTTTTTTTTTGTTCAATAATATTATTATCTTAATACGTATATAAAACAAAGTCGTGTTATTTACACCATTTATAACTCAAGCACTGCTGTACCGATTTTTATGATCTTTGATTTGTTGGATTTGTCTCAACCTCGAATCGCAGAATGGCTATTGAAACATCGGAAAAATTCACGAAAAAAAAATTATGAAGAAATTTTTTTTCCACATAAATTTTGTACGGAATGAATTCTCATCTTTTGAAAGAGCTTCAGCAATATTGTGAGTAGTTAAATATAGATAATATTGAATAGTGAGTGAATTCCAAAAATTCAAAAACGTCATATGTCAACGCGCTGATTGTTTTGCTTTTGTTCTTAAACATATAATGCTGCCCCTCTTTCTGTCGACAGTTGTAAATGATATAAACGGTGAAGTATGTCTGCACCCCTCCAAAGGAAAAAATCAATAATTATAATAAATCTTCCTTACGAGTATTAAGAAAACGAAACGCAATTCCTGTAAGAAAGTTAGTAAGAAAATCACAAAAAATAGAAATCGGTATACAGCGCCATCTCTGATACTGACAAAAACAAAATTCGGACAGTTGCATATCGATAATTGCTCCATTGCGTAATTTTTAACTCAATAAAAAAACTGAATTTATTTCAGCTAATAAGTTATTAATTCTGAGGCGATACGAATTTTTCCGGGTCAGCTAGTTTAATCTATAAAAACAGTTTTGCTATGTAATATATAGCTGTTTTACTTTTCATTATTATTTTGTTTAATACGGTGGCTTTAGTACATTTGCGGTACGTTCCAGAGGGTAAGATTCTCTCAGTATCGCCCTGGTGTAAAGCGGGGTATCATTCGACAAAAACACGTACACAGTTTGCGGACGGTTAGGTCGGGGCCACAATGTTTTTGATTTCCGTGGCCGATAGAAAACAATAAACGTTGTGGTCTTCTCCCAATATTTTTGTTTTTGTCCGATGGTTTGTAATACATTTCGTTGCGGGACCAAGACCGAAGACCCACATTCAGAATTGAAATATTGCTTGAAATGGCTTAGCTTAGTTTGGTGACCATGATACTTCCTCACCTTCCCCTTTCCCATCTCATTCCCTTCCTCACTACCTTCAGCCTCACAACATACCCCAAGTGGGGAAGCCATAGTCTCGCTGGTTCCAGACGGTTGAGCAGCTGGGACTTTGGTGCGGTATTCACTTAAGAAATACCGTGATTTAGGTGATTTTGACTGAATGATATAGTCACTAAGAAAAGTACAATAAATCCGGGATGGTAGCCGTCTAATAACGCTATCCCTACTCCCAACGCTTTAGACTTGTCAATCCCCGCCAAATACGCAAACACCAATAAATCCATCGACTTAATAAAACAAGTGTGTTGCACCCACCACAGTCCTTAGCCCTTTTCTTCTGTACCTAAAAGGGCATGGAATCTGTACTGAATGCGCGTTACACGCAAACGAAGGCGCCAAGGAGATCGTATATTCCTCTCGTACAAATATGGTCGATGACTATTTACAGGTGCACTCTAAAGGTTAACCACTCTGTGGTGCGGTGCCTAATGTACGATCATCGACATGGTGCTATAACCTTCTCGTATCCAAGACGGTACCCGACGTTACCATGATTATTTCCTCTTTAACCACTCGGACCCATAAGCTTGTTATCACAATAGTATAAGATTACTGATATATGTATGACATATGAAGCATACTTGACTTATTAATATTTCTGCAATACCAGCTTTGAATAATAGCTTTTTCACAAAATCAAGGTTTACAATAATAATTTAAGCGCCCTTGAGGTGATTTTTCACAAAAACGGCGCTCTACAAATTGTCCAATTATTATTATTATTATTATTAAAAAAACTAAAAACTGTTCGTGTACGTTTCTGAAAATCACAGTTCACGAGATTCAGCACTTAAAAAAGCTTACGTTTTTGAATGATTAGACGTATTTTTAGGATTTCCGGAAATCGTGCTTTGGGAGTAAGTATCAGGCATAGAATGAAAAATAATACAAAAATGTGATGTGGGCGTGTTTTGGGGTCCAAAAGTCTGACCATTTTTTGCTTATGTTTAAAATACAGAACTGTGTCTTATCATCATTATGGAATTTTCATTTCGATCAAATGGATGGCTAAATATGATGTCAACAAGAGTAAGAGAGATAGAATGTGTACTAAATGGGCTAGAAACAAAGTGACGACAATGATTTCCATTGAAATATTCATGTGAGGCATTTCTAGCGTGTTTTAAGTATTCAGTTGTGGAAGGGCAAAAGCGCAAAGAGTGTACTTATTTCTGAAAACTTCTGTCAATACTAAATATTAATACAGCGTCACCTCAGTTGGACAAGGTTCTAATTAACGTTTTTTTAAAATCATAACAAATATAATTTTCAGAGCAATTTGGGTTGCATTTCCGTAAATACCTTATAATGAAACTCTAACATCAAGTTTTAAAGCTTCCATTTATTTTACAAGGTTCTAACATCCCTTTGAACTATTTGCATTTCCCATTTTGTTTGTATCTGACAGTTGATCATTTTTAGAACGCGCAATATAGTTAGTCATACACGTGACTATAACTACATATAGTTGGACTGGGTTTTAACGTCGCCTTACCATGTTCTGAGGTGTCAAATTTTGCAAAGCGAATTCTCATAATTTATTTTAAAATTTCTAAATTTCAGTTTTAATCTTGTGTAATATATTTTAGTTTAACATATTTTAAAGGAAAAAATATAATTAGAACGTGGCCCTATCTTGAAATAGCATCAGGGAAATGTAATTAGATCCTAATGCAATGCATTATTTGTTATACCCTAGCCGGTTGCATATGGTTATCTCTGCACGTTTATGTATGTTCTAAAATGGTAAATATACATCATATTTAAATATTTTTCTTTCAAATATGTTAAACTGAAATTCGTTACCTTTACATGATCAGAAATTGTTAAAAAGATTTCGAGAAATTGTCTTTGCAAACTTCATATCTCAGAACAATGTAAAGTGAAGTTAGAACCCTTTCCAACCAAAGTGTTATGAATTGTGCATAACTTAAATATCCAGTCGTACCTACTTAATTTTTTTTTTTTAAATATCTTTCACTAGGCTGACCTACCACTCTGAAATGAGGTTCATTGTAACGCACGAAAATTTATTTAAGAAATAATTATCTCGGAATACAAATAAATTTTATTAATAACGGTTGATTTAAAAGAAATTTTAAACGTGGTAGTACCTGCTTAGTGCTTAAGACAAGAGTACCTCTGATAATAATTGGGGCTGTCACATTTATCCTCTTGTTTTTATAAACTTAATTGCGCTCCTAAACAAAAAGGGAACATTAATTATATAAATTATCCCATCAACTCTTTAGTTACCTGATGGATATGGGTAGGTGGTATTTATTTATTGTCTTAAAGATGTCAGTCATATATCAATAAATATAATTACGCAGCTCGCAACCCTTCTCTTCTTTTTGACAGCTGTAAAAACCAGAACTTTTGATTATAATTTTGATAACTGATGATGTAATCATTATTATGGAGTAATATTATATTCCGGATCAAATTAAAAGCTGCTTTAAACGTGAAATAACTTTAATTTGGTGAAAATGTTTAATTGGATTCTAAACTGAGTTGTCAGTAAACAACATTATTATTGTTTAATTTACCGCGAAAACAACTTAATTTTTGGGAAAATTGTGTTTTCCTGGACCGTAAATATGGGGTTGATGATATAACGCAGGTTAGCTTTGTGAGCTTTTTGTTAACTTTATATAGCGTGGTTTAGCTTTGGCCGATACAATTGTATTTTTGAAAAGGATTAATGATTTAAAATTATAGAATTTCTTTGTTTTAATCACTTTTTAATATCTATAAAACTCTTCCTCATGGTTTACTAAAGTTTTGCATCGCTCTTGAAACATGTCGGTTTTATAGACATTAAGTGGTTAAAACAAAGAAAATCTTTAATTTAGAATTTAAATGGTGCCACAAAGTAAATTTTCTGTATTCAAAGAAAGGATTAAAGATTTATTAGTATGTATTTTGCTAGTACTTACCTATAAATAATATTTAAGTTATATTACCTACCTTTAAGATAAGAATATAAATGTATACGTGAGGAAAACCTACCCAAAATATAATTTATGTACTATTCTATTAAACTGTATAACTGGATGCCAACCACCTGTTGAAAATTCGTCAATATACAAACTAAAAAAAAAACAGATCACATAGACTGGATATACATTAAAGTTTAAAAAAAAATTAATTATCTGAGAAAGCAAGCGCATTGTGGCTTGACATTTTACAAATGAAAAACGTTCTTTGTTTAAAACCACTTTATTTTATTTATAAATCTCCATCTGAAATTATAAACTCTACGTCCTGATGAAGGTTGAGATTAACAGAAACCGGTTGACGTTTATGAAAATAAATAAAGTATTGTTATAAAAAGTAATTTCATTTTTCAAAGAGACTTTACAAAGTTTGAAGAAAAAAATGAAGTTGTATAAAGAACATTTCTCATTTATATTTTTTTCAAAAAATATTCACCCCACATTCAACATGACACCATTTAATTCCTATGTATATGATTTGACCTACTTATAAAAATAAATACATGAGAATGATTCCTAAATAAATACATGAAAGCCATAAAAAGACGTGTCGTCAGAATGTACGCTCTCCCTCTATAGTCGTGTATTATCGAAGGCATTATTTTAGTTAATATAATAATATGTTTTTTTTATTACATCTGGCAATTATTTTTTCTAACTCGTTCTCCTTTTTGGCATGACTTTCGAGCCATTTAATTTCGCGTAAAGTCATGTATCTTTTTTGTGTCGGTTTTCCACTCGTCCCACCCGGGTCACATAAGCTTCGACGGGCGATTGTGACTAGCCCTTAACTGCCTTCGCCATCCTCGCAATTAATACGGATTAAAATGTCCAAGTACTGATTAAGCGGGGCCCGGGCCGAGCTAGAGTTAAGACCGCTGTTTAATTAAACGTTATTTTTTCCTATTTTCACTGTTTTGGTGACGCTTGTGCTGGTGAAATAATAAAGACTTGGGTGTGCGAAAAAATCTTTAGTTAAATGAGGGTATGTTGGAATAAAATTCTATCAATATGTACTCGGAAGAATAAATTCTTGTACCTCAAATTGAAAACTGATTACGTATTAGGTTAATGATAATATTTCATTTCCTCCTAGTATTTTTGTTTAACAGCTTATGAACTGAAACCCATTTTCCCAAGTTACTTGCATTGTTATTATCTCCCTTTGTCCCTCTCCTTCCTTGAAAGGCCCTACTTACTTACTACAAGAAGAAGAAGTTGCTGACTACCTACCTGGCACATACACATGCGCAATATTGCATATAAATCGAAAATTACCCACATTTAATACAGTTGAAAAATCGTCGTGAAATCGTTCACACCTCGCTCTTGAAATTGTCGCTTTAAAAATCGTAAATTACTAACTAATGCAAATATGACGAAAAACAGTAACCACCTTTTGTGCTATCATCGTGGAAGAGCAGCCACCACCAAGGTTGGACCATCACAACATAGAACCCAGCAAAGGTAGGGGCTTTCTCCTTTCCAATTGCAATTGCAAATAAAGATTTATAGTCCATCCCCTCTCGTGTCACGATATTGTTCGTTGACAGTCATCAAAATAAAATAAAAATGTTGCTGTGCAATATATTTATTATAATTTTTTGCGGAGACGGTTTACAATAAGTTCTCGTGAGTACTTAGGCCATAGGCCTATTGTACTACCTCTCATTTTACCTCAATCCTTTAACAATAACCCAGTCCCTTTAATGAAGTTCACCAGAGTTGTCATTGGATATGTGGCTAAGTCTTCTGGTTCCACAATGTGTCTCCCCAGGTATCTGAGCCTAGTTCCCACGGGCAGGACATTGGCACCACAAGTGAATTGGAGTCTCTTCATCCTCTTCACATTTTCTACATCTATTTTAGCTTAACATCGTCTTTTTCTTAGCTTTCCACTCCCAATAGCTGCATGTGTCTCCTGAGATGGCAGTGTCCCGTTAGTAGTACTACCAGTTCTCTCAGCGAGTTTCTGTCCACATCGAGTAGTTTCCTGTACTGTGCAATAATAAATTTATTTTACTTTATTTTATTTTAATAGTCTTGTTAGGTTGATGATGCGCACCCGTCATTTGTACATATTTGACATTTGTCACATGAGAACGGGTCGTTTCTAGGACTCGTTCTTGAGTTCAACAGATTGGCTTTGGAACGATTTGCTGGTCTCTATGTTTCATCACTCCTTCAACATGGGTCTCTTCAAGAACCAGGTTCACTCCTTCCTTAAGACCCTCGACATAGTAACCCAAAGGTGGCATATGCACGGGAGGAAATTGTTTTCTTCAGGACCTCCTAATTGGGGTTAATGTAAAAATAAATATTGTTTATGTATCAAGGAAAGACAAGAGTGCATTGCTTGTTCATCAAATGTAACAAATAATAACTAATACTAAATTTAATTTATGTACACACCTAAATTCTTTGTTTTTAGGTTGGCACGTTAAAATATATTATGTATTTATAATAAAGCAATATATTTTACAAATATCATCTTTAATTAAATGAAATGTATCCTAAAACTCTAAACGTACTTCTAAATAAATATTACTCATATACTTAGAGATATATTGATTCTGTGGGTCCTGCAGACAAGCTGGCTTTTGACAGCTTTGTTAGTCTACCTATCTGAAAAAAAAATTGTTTGTAATTAATAACTTTTCATAAAAATCATTTCAGCACTTTGTAGCCATTTTAAAAAAAGTTTCAAACAAAACAAAGAATTTTATTCTTTACATTTACAGTCGTTTTATGAAAGTGATATTAGAGACTGTCACAAATGTAGGTACCTAGTTTTCCTAAAGCATCTGAATAAATAATGACAACTTATCCATCGTCTTTCATCTTAAATCAACTCTTAAAGGATTCACTTTGATATTCAAAAAGGAAAAAATACGGAGTGCGTATCTCGTTCAAACAATTTACTGTGGATCGTCCTTATAAATCAAGTAAGCCGACACTATAACGGTCAACTCTTCGGTAGGGTGTTTGGGGTAAAAAGTTTAAAAGTTATTATGACCACTGATTGTCCAAAGATATGAGTGGAGGGTGGATTGCACTGGACTTATACGATGATAAGAATATCTATTTGTTCAGATTTGGCAACAATATTAAATTAACTATTTAATTAAAATCGTATGTTTCGACCTGGTGAAAATCCAAGATTTGCTTGAAATAACTATAGACGGGTTTAGTGACCAGATCTAGGTACTGGCGCTTAGTTCATAAAGGCTGACAAACTGTGCCTACGTTAGGAAAATATCTTCTTATATATATAAAAATCAACACTTGTTTGTTGATTTGTTCGTATTTTATGCGCTACCATACCGTTCATCCAATTGCGATGAAACTTAGGTGATAAATTGTGAGCACGCCCTCAAAGGTTATAGGCTATAATTTATAATGGAAAGTTCTTCGTTATGAAATTTCTATAAATAAAAATGTGTGAATTTCATATATTTTAGCGGCAGGGAGGAAAGGCCGGAGGGTGGAGCTGGAGGTGGGAGGGGGAAGGTGGGAGGGGAACGTGGGAGGGGATGAGGACGCACGGGAAAGGACGTGCATGTAAAATCAATGTAATTCTTTAAATGGAATTTCAACGCATGCCGGGTACCAACTAGTTTTAAATTAAAAAACTTCTAAAATTTATGAACAAAATTATTTTTAGAAATTTGTTGACCTTTTAAAAAAAAAACATTTATTATTTTTATGATCATCAACAGAAGATAATAATAAAAAACAGTTTTTTCAACACTACAGAAATATTCAAGGACAAGTAATTACATTCGAAAATACTGCAGCCCATCTTTTGTCTTATAGCAATGCACGCCCAAGTACCTACCTACCATTGTTATAATGGTACTTTTTCAGATTTTTTTTTTCTTTTTTTTTCAATTGGGTGTCGAACTTTCATATCACAATTTAGGCGGGAAGGGTAATTCTACCTTTTAGCCTGTCCTATTTGAATGCCTGGAAAGGCAATGATGTAAAATATTTTTATATGAATATTGTACACCAATGTCTTTGTAAGGGTCCCAACTACATATGTACATGTAAAAAAAAAACGAGTGTGCTTTAGACCACACGACTGAAGTAAAACTTCACTAACTTATAAAAGAACATATGACATTGGGGTGATATATGACATTGGGGTGACTTACGACCTTGGGGTGACCTACGACTTTGGGGTGACCTACGACCTTGGGTTAGAATGTACGCCTTACCTTAGTTGTGCAGTAAGAACGCCTCACCCGATCACCGTTCCCATCGATCACCGTTCGCATCGATTACCGTTCGCATCCCTCTTTTCGTAACGCATCACACTTTTCGTAACGTATTCACCAGCTTACCCCCCCAAGTCGATCGGGCGTAAAGAAGTTTTACTTCAAAAACACATAAATGTATAAATGATATAAAAAATGCTAAAATGAATGCTTTTGTGTGGAATAATATTTTATAATAATATTTAATAATATGTTATGTTTTGGAATGATTTGTACCAAAGTGAAAAACCTTTTTTTTTAAAGTAATAAAACATACAAATTTTTACAAATAAAACGTCACTAAATGACACAACGCTGACTTAACCTTCTGTTTATGTAGTCCTTTTATAAAGTAAGCTATACTTTTGGATAATACATGTATAGCTGCGGTGTCATGAGTAGGTATCTACTATAGAAAAAATCAGAGTGTGCAATTCACACGCAGTAGAAGTGAAACAAGAAAGCCGCTAGATGTCGCTTTATTTTCTTTTGCCTGTTTATTTAAAAGTGGTTTGAAGATTGGATATTGATTTTTAAAAAAATAGAATTGTTTATTTTTTTGGATTTTGTAGGTTTCGAACCTCCGTTCGCTGGATGTCTCTCTGGGCGCTGAGAGTCAATCGCTTCATACCGCGGCGCTATTGGAGGCCCGCACGTAGTCGTGAATTTACCGCATTATTTTAGAACCGAGGACCGCCAAATAATATTTTTTTGTAACGCATTTCCATTTCATCCGAATTTCAAATCACTAATCACTAAAGAAGTTTCACATCAAAAAGTTTATTCAAATGTACACATCATTTTCAAAGATATCGCGATTTAAACAAATTCCATTTTCTCCAACGGATTCCTTGTTTTCGCCCTCCTGAAGTGTGATATTATAATAGGTAGGTACTTTATGAATAGGTCAGCCGACAGTATTTTCATGTTTGTGATTTAACACATGAAATTGTACTAACCTGTGAGAGTCTTTCTAATACGCAATACTGCTACCAAACAAAACTTACGCAACACTGCAGACTTATAAGCAAAATAAGTAGTAGGTATATTAATTCGTTTAGCAATAAAACAATCTTACAATCATCAAAAGAAAATAAAGGTTTGTTTTGTCTAAGGCCCTTTGCGGCTTTGTGTCGAAATAAACGGGTGAAATTTGTTTCGAAGAATGCCGGCAAATCCATTAAACATTACGAAAATCCACATGCGATAAAGAAATTACGACCGTGTTACACTTTACGGCGAAATTATGGCCGGGACGTGACGTAACAGCGAATATTGTTACTTTAAGGGCGTTCTGAACGGTGGCAAGCTTCCAGCTATTGGCGAGAAGTATTAATATTAAGGTACGATACACATAAATACAATAAATTTCTACCGAAACTGTATTGGAAGAATTTCATAAGCAACTTTTACGGCCGATAAAAGACTTTGATATTTACTAATTTAACAATTGTAGATGTATAAATGGATAGAAATTTCTTTTGGACGCATGTACATGTACACTACACTGTACGACTGTAGTTCGTGTATCAATCCGAAGGAAGCTCTTCGTTACATACTAGGTGGTATGAACCTGTTTTTAAATTGATGCATTTGTTATTATGATTCTGACTCTCAATTTGGGTGCTGGATATGGGTACTGTTTATTGGATAACCAACACCGCTGATTCAGGTCGCCCCAAATGGTTCGTTACATTTGGTCACTTAGCAGGAGTGCCTGGGTTCACGGGGTGAGGTATTTCCTGGTCTTTGTGGCGGATGCGACTACACTAGCTGCGTGGCGGGCCGGATCTGGATGAGGGAGACCCTTTGAACTCTCCAGTCGGACTCTCGACCCCAACGCTTTGCGTCAGAGTTAGGGGTATAGATTCATACGTCACCCCTGGATACACTGCCGCCTAGATTCCTTTCTACCCGTCCGCGTCGTACCTTTTCCTTTCCAGTACTTCCTCTCCTTTCTCCTCTTTAAAATACCCTCCCCACAGCATCCTCAAAGATGACATATTACCTGAGGTAAAATATTTTTCTCAGGATCTCCTGTATGGAGTAAATGTAAAAGAAAATATATATGTATATATCTACTCCATTAAATTTCAGTAAGTAGTTTTTTAATGAGACATTTATTTGACATAAAGACATTGTAGAATGTACCTACATACCTTCCTCGCATAGGTTCAACACTTTAAGTTAATAAAGAACACCCGCAGAATGCATCGAGTTAGAAAAACCTTGCATTACAAGAGATTTATGAAGCATTTAAAACTTTAAAAGCACGGCTTAAAGAGATCAATTGGTTGGAATTTTCCAGCGAGAGATTGATTTTACTATTCCAATAGGTACATATATTTAACGTTTTTTCGTGGGATGCATATTAACCTTTTTTGTTTTTAATATATTTTTTATTGTTATTTAAACGACCACTGGGTTTTTATGTGATAACAAACTAGATTAAATGTTTGTACATATACATTCTGCATGTATATTTGCAATGTTATTAAAATTAACAACGTCGTGAGAAATATCTCTAAATATTTTTTTATTATTATTTTTTTATTATTTATTAACCAAGAATACATATACGCACAAAAATACATTTTTTTTACAGTTTGAAGTACCTACGATTTCTTTTAGTATTATTTTTTTGGTATATACCACCTCACTAGGCTGAGCCTGTTCCGAGGTGGCAGGAATTTAATGAAATTTTTATTACTTTATCTTGTAGGATAAAATTAAATAAAAAAATTAATTTGCATTTGAAAAGATAAATTGAATGAAGGGAAAATAAAAAGAAGAGAAAAAGAGAAGTGATGAGAAATAAAACAAATAAAAATGATCGCTTAGAAGTATTATAGATGCTTCAATGTAATACTGCGTATAGAACATATCTTGGCCTTAAAAATATTGGTAATTTATTTTAAAAGTCTTTAATAAGCCTAAAAAAAATGTATTAGGTCTATTAAAAAACACTTTCAAGTGCAAACTCTCCTACTTATAAACACCTTTTCGGATATTGTTTTATGGTTTAATGTAGCAAATTCAGTTTATTTTATAATAATCGCAAACAAAATTTGATATTTACGACCGAACTTCACAAACAAAAATAAAATTATGCATTTTCGCGTTGTTATTTCACAGTACTGCCCACAGTCGACGAAATTGGATTTCCATGGTGAACCTTATTTTTTTTTTTTTTTTTTTTTTTTTTTATCCTTTATTCCAGATCTCGGGGAGGGTGGTGCAGTCCCACGAGTTCCATATTATACATATACAATATATCAAGTAAAAATAAAAATATTGCAAGATGAGAAAAAAAAATTACATCGTAAAAGAAAATAATAGATAATAATACAAAAAAATAAGAAAATTTGAATTAAGTTAACTTTTGTTATAAATCTATGTCATCAGGAAGTGGCTCCACCGCTTGTAGATGGGACCCTGCCAGAAGTGGAATGCTGCCATCACAAGACTGTTTTCGCTCGAGGCTAGTCGCGTTCTGAAGTTAGTGATCCGTTTCTTCATGAGTGCTCGGAATCCGGGAACTCGCCCTTCTTCAAACATCTCGGTGGCACTGCAGTACCAGGACAACCCAAAAAGCGTTCGATACGAGTTGTTGTACTGTACTTCCATTCTTTTTAGTGATGCTTTCTTGAAGTTGGTCCATAGCTCCGAGGTATATAGGCTCGTGCAGTACGTGTTAAAAAGTTGCCTTTTTGCAGCTGGGCTGCACTTGTTAAATCTTCGAGAAATCATATTTGCCCTTATGCACAGTGATCTTCTCTGTCGCTCTCTGTCGCTTCTATGCCGTTCACCCAAGGACTACTGACTTGCCACACCCATTACGTATCAGTACGGCCCCGGCCGGAGGCGGGCAATAGACGTATTAGGCTCTGCGCCGCTTGGTTACGTGAAATATATTAACTGAGTTAATGTATTTTACAGGCCTTTACGAAATCAACCTGTAAAAATAAACTCAAATACCTTTTCCAACATTTCCAAAAGCTTTTTCTCAAGTATTTTTAAACTCCTCCCTAAAAGGGGCGTGAATTCCGATTTCGATTTTTTTCCTGATCTATTGGATCGCCTTAAATATGCCTGCATGCACGTTTATTTGCAATGTTATTAAAATTAAATATGTCGTTAGAGCAAGAAACATTCCCCACACGACGATAACTCTGGGAACAAAAATTGTAGGACATAAAATTAGTGCGTAAAACGAGAAACTACACCGGCAGGTCACACCGGTCACACAAGGATATACAAATATGGTGAACATTATGTATCCGCCGCCAAGACCTGGAAAAACTACACCTCATGAACCCGGGCATCCCTCCTAAGTCACCAAACGTAGCGAACCACTTAAGGTGACCTATGGTAGAGGTATTCGCCATCCAACAAATTATTCCCGGGGCGACGGTACACAGTATCCACATTCGGCTCCCAAATTGAACAAAACGATAATTTCCAGGAAGTAAATTCCACCAAACATCACTGTCCATAAAAAGTATTAACTGACTTGGATTAAAATAAATATTAACATGTTCATATTAAACCTATTGATTTAAGAACATTTTTAGAAAATTGCTTCAATCAATTTGAAATGGAATCTCAGAAAATGTGTAAAATTGGTCGATAACTAATTGTTTTGTTTATGAAACTAATAATATTCACGATTATTGTACCTACGTGACGTTGGTACATCTTTTTTATATTTTTTATGACTTTATGTCCAGGTTAAATCTTCCCCACAGGAAAAACTAAACCCTCCCACAAACTTTTCCACAAATGATCATCCACTCAATCCACGCTATGCAATTGCATTATATAAGTATAGTAAATACAAAATAATGCAAGAACGACATTTCAACCTACCAGATACCAAATGGGAAAATAATTCACCGACTCCAGGTACTTTCATATCAGAGGGTTCGGTTCGGTAGAACTCTTAACTGGACCGATCAATCCTACTGATCACTCAATATAAATATTTAAAAAATTCTTCGTAATCCTAGATGTATTTAAAATGATTGATTTTTGCATTTTCAAATATAAATTATTTGACAAATCTAATAAGCATAAATTTTGAATGAGAGAACTAGGTATAAAGCCAGTAGCCGAAATAACAAATGGTAATATTTTTATAGTCTGAGAATGCCAAATTTTTTTAATAGCATTTCCTAAATCTGTATATTTTCTTATTTTTTCAGAAACAATTTTTTGAATATTACAGGAATTTGGAATAGCGATATCAATGATATAAGTTTTTTTTTCATTTTGTCATGTAAAACTATATCGGGTCTATTATGACTAATTTTTCTGTCTGTTAGTATATTTTTAATAATATCTTAGTATCTTATAACTATTTTTTAATACGATATAGAAAATATATTTTCAATCACATTCGTATTTGGCTATTGAATTGAGCACACGAATAAAAAAGTCTCTTCATCTCTAACTGCTTCTTTCCATCCCATAAAGCTGAATTATTGTTTTTATTTGATTGCCGGTTTTAAAACTTCGCCCAATTTAACATTCAAACGGTTCCATATGATTTGTTTTATTGTTTAGGGTATCGTTTTCCTTTCAGTTCATCCCAGATTCGCTGTAGGACGTGTAATTTATTTGATTTTTTACGATAATTCGACTATAAAAGGGGGATATTCTGTGTTCCCAGATTATTTCATGGTGATTTTAGGGGTTACTTGTGATTCTTGGGATTGAATCATAAAACGTAGCTGAAACAATAAGACCATTTCTTGTTTTAGTAGATACCTATCTATATCTATATAATATAATGTTAAATATTTCCCCAAGTAAATGCAGTGGATGTATCAGTTAAACGAGGTCTTTATTTTGATTTTATTTTTATTGTTTTTATTTCATCTTAGGGCAATCCTGATGAGTTACAAATCTCATTTTAGGACGGGAGGAACTTACAATTCATCAAGGTCACGTGCAACCTACATATCCCTAAAATTAAAACTAGTGCTTTTCAACACCACTATACTTATCAAGGTATAAAAATTTTTAATGCGCTCCTATATAAAATCAAATCTGAAGAAAATTATAAAGCCTTTAAATCACTAATAAAACAACTACTATATCAACCCAACACAAATTATAAATTTTAATTTCACGGAACGAATTTCTTCGTAGGTATATATATTTTTAATTACATTGTACCGATTAGTAGTAATTGACCAAGTCTTGATTATAATATTAGGTACTTTTGTTCAAAATTAATCATTTAATTCCTTCATTAATTAAAAAAAAAATATATATATATGTAAATTAATGTATTTTTCTCGTTTTCACATATCCTCTTAAAATATTTCATCAACATTTGAACTGAAATGAAGAGATTATTGTTGTAACTTAACATTATGTACCTACTCCTGCATTATTATCAGCTAATCCAATTGTTAGAATCAACTATATGTACTTACCATCTAACACCTACCTATTATAAGAAATGTAATAATATTATTTTTACTTCATCTATATTTTACTTGTATCTATACTACATGTATCATGTATATCTAATTTAGTAACTGCTATGTTAGTAAATTTCTTAATCAATATTTGTTATCATTCATAAGTTTATTTTCTTAATTAAAAAAAAGATTAGGTATAAATGTTAATTATTTTTTCTTTATCTTTTTCTATAATAGCACAACTCCCCAATTCAAACATGAGAAATGTTTTCTCTTTTAAATTGGGTAGATTCATTAACAAGAAATAACTTTATCTGTAATTAGCTTTTAAGAACCAAATATTTTCTTTCTGTAAATCTGTTATATATATATGTATATTTAAAAAAAAAAATGTTTTTAAAAAGTATCCCCCACCTATGGGTTATAGGTACAATATTACCAAGACACTCGTTTGAAATTTGATATCAAAAATATAAGTTACACATACAGCGCTGTTAATAAGCATAAATTTTGAATGAGTGAACTAGGTATAAAGCCAGTAGCCGAAATAACAAATGGTAATATTTTTATAGTCTGAGAATGCCAAATTCTTTTAATTTCATTTCCTGAATCTGTATATTTTCTTATTTTTTCAGAAACAGTTTTCTGAATATTACAAGAATTTGTAATAGTGACATCAATGATATAAGTTATTTTCTTAATTTTGTCATGTAAAACTATATCGGGTCTATTATGACTAATTGTTCTGGCTGTCGGAATAGTTTTATCATAATAAATTTTATAAAATTCATTTTCTAAAAATGAATTTGGTTCATATTCATAATATGGTACATTACGGCAGTCAATCAAGTTATGTTCAATGACCAAACTCTGGTGAATTATTTTTAAAACTTGATTGTGCCTAAATGTATACTCGGACGGCGCTAATACAGAACATCCCGATATAATATGTTCTATAGTTTCCGGAAAAGCCAAACATTTTCTACATAAATCATCAATTTGATTTGCATCTTTAATGATATGCTTCCTATAATTTTTAGTATTAATGACTCTATCTTGTATGGCAAGCATAAAGCCTTCTATTTCTGCGCTCAACTCTCCAATACTCAACCATTTGTTTGACGAAAATTTGTCAACATATGTTTGGTTGAGATAATTGAAGTGTTTTGCGTGAAGAATTTTATTTGACCAGGAATCTAATAATTCCTGGTTGGTATTTATAAGAATGCTGGCATTCTCGTCGTATAAATTTAATGGTGAAATATTTATATCTGCCTTGCAAATTATTTTGTGCATTTCTGAACTATCAGCTTTCCTATGGAAAAAATTTCTTAGCATTTCTACCTGATTATGTTTTAAATATGTTATTTTGACTATACCTCTACCTCCTAAATTTCTGGGTAAATTAATTCGTTTATTATTTCGAGTATTGTGGTTATTATGGTTATTACTAATTAATATTCTCTCTTAGGTATATACCTCTGGAACTCGAACCCAAGACCTTCTGCTTACGTGGCAAATGCTCTACCAACTGAGCTAAGGTGTCTATATCAAATTCAGTATTTTTTTAACTGCACCAGATTTTCGATTGAGTTTCACTAGTACTGTCTTCATTTAATTAAATAATATAATTTGAGGTTTTACTCATAAAGTTAAAAATAAATATTTTTATTGAAATTAATAAATAACTTTGTTTTTACCACTATAATTGGTAATATTCTTATTACTTACTATTATCATTTCATGGAAATTGTAAAAATCCAGCCCAGATATATTATATATCATGAATATCTGGTAAAACACAGTTTTTAACTTAACAACGCCTTTGTTTTAAAAAGGAATTTGAACGTTAGTTCGTGGAATGGCTCCAATCTCACTGTAAATTTCCACTTCTCATGGCAATAATCTTAAAGATTCTCTCGAATAAAATCTAGAAAAGATTCACCGTAGAAGTTATCTCTAGACCTAGGAGTAAGAGGAAACCGAGTGCTGGTACAAAGAGGCTGAACAATATGGACAGAATTAGAAAAATATATTAAAGTAAAAAACTAAAATAAAAATATTTTAAGCATTGCGAAAATTTCGCAGACTCCATTCATCAAAAGGGGGATGAAGCATAAAAAAATGCTTGGCGATTTTTTTTTTACTGCCATATTTACTTCGGTAGCTTAAAATAAATTGCGAATACTTGGATTTAACAATATGACACATTAATTATACTAAAGCCACTATCAACGTCCATTTCACTCTGTGCTCTGTAACGACCATTAGCTCCGTTTCAATAGAGTAACTGCCCCATAAGTCTGGTACACCTAATGCTATAGTGAATCTCATGTCCCATGTCCCCTCTGAATTGGAGTCGACTAGCGCCTTACAGACTTACATGCATATTCCTAAAAGATCTCATAAGCGAATTTAAAGAGGCTATAACGTTTTTTAATGGCCATTATAACTCACGGATTCCATAAGGAAGAAGACCCCACCTACATTCTAGGTGATGACGAAAAAGAGGTGAGAGCTTTTCATTGGAGGAAAGTTGTATGGAACCATACATATGTTTTGAACTGACGAATTGAACTTTGAATAAACTTGCACAAAAAACTTAGCCAGTGATTTTTCATAACAAAATACTATAGGAAAAACTATTAAAATGAAAAAAAAACTTATTTCCATTTTAATTTTAATTTTTTTTTATATATTCATTAATAATTATTATTTAATGTACAAAAACAGTTTAATTAAAACTGTTTAAACTTAATAAAAATAAATAACTTATTTCCACTTTAGATTTATTTGACCGTAACCGGTTTCAGCTTGTTAAGACCATCTTCAGACTGGTATAAATTACTCTTACTACTCTTAACCTAGGGTTTATACACAGTGTCCAGGGCATTAACTTCGAGAAGTGATTCTACATGATGGTAGGAGTAAAAAAGATAAAAAACTTTTTCTGAAATTCCAACATTTTTTCCCATACAAAAAGACGTAGACTACTAAAAATCTAAAAACTACTAAAAATCCTTATTGTGAGGTACGATCTTACTTGGTGATAGCCTGCCGAACACGATTGTGGCAACATTGCATGGTCTGATTGGCCCGTGTCGTAACAGCGGAAAATAATAAAGCTGGCCGCACACGCCGGTCTAATTTTATCATTTTACCACAAAACTACCCCTAAAAGATGGAATTTCTAAAACGGTTATTTATCTTTTTACTTATATCATGTAGAATCACCTCCCGAAGTTAATGCACTTTACCCCCCGGACACCCTGTATACACAACATATGGGGGAGGGGGAGAGAGGGGTTGTTTACAAGGAATTTATTCAATTGTATGGGTTTTCTTACAGTTGTTACTAAGTTATATTTGACTGTGGAATTTCTAATTATTTTCGTTATTCCCAATAGGCTTAATTACCTCTGGTTTGTGGCTTCTTCGATATAGTTCGGGGAATACGTTATATACCTGTAAGAAAACCCATATAATTAATAAAATCTTGTAGACTACCCCTCTCCCCCCTCCCTATATATGTATAAGTTGTGAATATAAGCTGAAAGTTAAGAATAATTTGTACCAGTATGATATATACTCTAACAAGCTGAAACCGATTACGGTTAAATAAACTTATGTGGAAAAAGTTATATAATTGTTTTATTATAAAACTATAAATAAAAAAAAAAAAATCACATTATAATGGAATTCCACCATGAATTTATCAGTTTCAAAAATATAAATATTGAAAAGAAAACTGTTTTTGGCAAGTAGGTACGACAGTGCTTTAGAAGAATAGCTACATTTTGTCAAATGAGAGTAGAAAATAAATGAGGGCGCCACCGTCGCCCTAAAAATATAATCATAGTGTTAATCTAAAGCAGTGTAACCTACATTTTTATTAAAAATTAAAAAGGCATAAAAGTGAAAAAAAAATCATTGCAATACAGATACCCACTGATCTCAAAATTACAATTGCATGTAGGTATATTATTATTATACGTTTGCAATTTTGTGTTAACATAATGAAGAATAACGATATTGTAATAAAATATAAAGCACACTTTAGAAATTTCTCACATTTATTTAATATTAGCTTAAGTACCTAGCGTTGACCGGGCTTTAGATCATACCTCTAATTTTAGATCTGAATATATTTAACTCATTCAGATCTAAAAGTAGTGTAACTAAACTCACCATAAATGATTCTTCCTTTCCACCTACTGTTAAATTCAAATGTAGGTATGTTAAATTAAATGAAAGCCAATCACTTTGTAAAACACAATTTAATCAAGTTTATGACATTTAGTAGGTACCTTCACAATAGTGCTTCTTCAATAAATTTTTTTTAAAACAAAAAAATGTTTTTGAAATGTGTATACAGTGTTTTGTATTTTCAGTTTTTATTGCACTTTTAAAGAATATTTAATTGGTGTTGCCAGCCTAAAAATTTCTTAGTTCCATTTTTAATATTTTCAACTCTTATTTGACAGACTTTAGTAAATTATTATGTTCCTCGTTCAAATAATAAAAATCGGCTGATATTTTATACATCACCATCGCGTAGGGTCCTTCACGTTCCAGTTTTGTAATCCAGAGCTCCATTCCAGAGGAATCTGCTATAGCGGGCGAAATGCAGATGGAATGAGTAGGAGACGTAGAAAGTACCGAACACTCTTCCCGTTAAAACATGACTAAATTGTTTTCGGAAATCGGTAACGACCTTCGCAGGGGATGGTTCCAGAACCGGGGCCGCCGCCCGCCAGATAGGGCCTCCCTAACGACGCGACACAGATAAGTGGACCTAGGTGCACTTTAACCCTCCCAATTGACAGAGAGCAATGTTGTCCTCAAATTATTTTTGAAAATTTGTGTTCCTTTTAAAAAGCCTCAAAATCGAAGTAATTTATTTTTAATATGAAGACGTTTTAAAGTGAATACAAAAAATTGAACGACTTTAGTAAATCCATATTTTTTGTTTTTCATTTATTTTTTGTATTTATTGGTGCTTCAGATTTTATGTCCGGATTAAATATTCCCCACAGGAAAGACTAAACCCTTCCACACACTTTTCCAAAAATGATTATCTAGTCAATCCACGCTATGTAAGTGCAATATATAAGTATAATAAATAGAAAAAAATACACGAACAATATGTAAGTCCATCAGAGACTAAATGGGAAAATAATTCACCGACACCAGATATTTTGATATCAGAGGGTTCGGCTCGGTAGAACTCCTAACTGGACAAATAAATCCTACTTATCCCTCAATATAAATATTTTCAAAATCTTTCGTAATCCTACATGTCTTAATATAAAAAAATATTTGTAAACTAGTCTGTCTCGACACAGGATTTCCTAGTGAGATAGGCAAGGCCAAAAAAAAAAGTTAACTTTATTGTATAGATGCATAAATAAAAAATAAAAAAATAATAATAAAAAATAAAAATAATGACTTATTATTATTACTACCATGTACGTATAATAGCAATATGAATATGTTTGTTAAAAAATATATTGTGTAATTAGCTCGGTGGTCAGAGCAATGTCCTGGTAAGGCATATGTCCTGGGATCAATTCTCAGATAAGGGCGAATATTTTTTTGTCTTTTCTGTTTCATATTTTTCATACGAGAGTGGTTAATTATTGTTTTTAATGATTAACAAAATAATATTGTTTTTAGAGGGTAATTAGTACATAATATACAGAAGTACAAAAATAAATAAAATAAAATAGAGAAATATCTATAAATTTTTATTCACAAAACATTTAATTTCTACATAATTCCGCTAAATAATTCTATTTACCTAAAACGGTCAGATACTCGTACTTTAACCGTCTTACTAAAAACCTGTTTTTAACAATTGTGTTAAATTTAAAACATGTTTATTGGTATGGTGGTTAATGTATTTTTTAATGCTAATAAATAGGGAGAAAAAATATTTAGGAGTTTCAGGGTTAAGTCGTGAATATTTTATGCTGAGCTTCCAGATTGAAAGCTTAGAAAACTAAATTTATTCGATTGACTCAAAATATTGCAGAATTTGTAGAAATTGACAGTCGATACAGTTGAAAGCGAATCTTACCCCAAGTAGGCTCTTAATATAATAGGTTTTGAAATTGCCTCAAATAAAGTCGTTTAAATGAATATCCAGCGAACCTTTTTACCTTTATCTTTATTGTGCGAAATTCGATTCATGCCGAAAATCCACATTTTGTCGAAAGATGTTCTTACGAAAGTACAGGGTGGTTCCAATAAGAAAGATTAATTACTCTCCGTACCAGATTTTTAAACTTATAATTCAATATCGATTTCATTTCATTCCAAATGTGCTTTAATTTATACCTACATCCAAACATGCTGATAGCCGTGTTGATAAAACTATTAAAATTATGTACTTTTTGGAATTATTTTTTGATCATAAGTACTTATCATTTTTCAATAATGTCTGAGCAAAATAAGAATGTAAAAAAATCTGAAATATATTAGTCTGTAAGTGCGCAAATACATAAATACACAAACCAATTTTCATCATGTCCGTATATATTTTTTAATGATTTTATTTAAACTAAAATTAAATTTCTGTAACATGCGTTTAACAGATACTATATTAATTTATTTTAATGCATGACAATATTATTTGAAATGGGTGTTGTATAATAAAAAATCTTTTTTGAAAATTTGCCAACAAATCTGCCAACGACCTATTTAAAACATACGTTTACTAGATAAAAGAACAATCTTTCGAAATCAATCTGTAATTTTTTTGTGGAAAAGAGTCAATTAACACTGATTTTAAAATAACATATTTCTGGTTTTCTCTGGTTGTACGCTCTTAAACTCTTCAAAGATCTGAAAATGTTTTAATATGTATGATTAATATGATTCACAAAATAATTACACGTACTTTTTAGCAATGTTTTATCATGTAACATGCGAACCACAAGTGGCAATTTAAAAGGTACCTACCAGCAAAAGTAGCGGATGATTTCGTTCTCATTTCAAGGATTTTCTTACGAATTGCATTGACATAAAGTCAAATTCATTTGCAACTATACTTTGAGAATGGAGGTTATAACCGATTTCAGTGTCTTTCTTACATTACAGAAGAAGGCGCGTTGGAAATGGTAGTGATTCCTTCATTCTTATAAATTTCAAAAGGCGCCATCGTGTTATCTATCTACTCCAGGCGCCATTTGTTTCAAACCCGAGATGGTTTCACGAGCCTTACGCCAAGCAAACAATATCAACAAAATAACAATAATTTTATTATTTGGATTTTGGGCACGCGTCCATCATATTTCCAAGCTGCATGCAATAAACAGAGTGCAATCCATGAGCCTCGCTTATGCAATATTGTTCATACATTGTGCACTCCGCCTAGAGACACAGAAATTCTGCATTTCAGCGCTGCAAATATTGCAAATTGTCCACTTTATCTGTCACTTAAATAAATCTTTCCGATGTTTGAGTAAATACCAGCGTACGATATTCGGATATTACCCGAGTAGAAAAATGCACAAAATTGGCTATTATTTCTTGTGTGCTTTAAAAATGTTTTTGGCACCGCCACAGTTGATGGCGTATTTCTTTTTTCCTCTTTCAAAGTCGACCTAAATCCTTTGCAAACAGTCTGGCACATTTTTCGTCTCATCACATTGCACCATTTCTCGGACAAACTCGTATTGGCTGTACATTAGGCGGCCATAAAAATATCAACGACGATAAAGAGCCAAACTTTTCTAGGGATAAACAATGGGCGATAGCGGGCAATCGTTTTAGTACGCTGGCCCCATACTGAAAGCTTATTTAGAAGGAAGCATTACCAACGTCGTTGTGTGGAATTTCAAACGAATCGTTCGATTTTCAAATAATGCCACACGATAAACTTAATTTGGTAAGGTTTAAGAATTATTTATATTTTTGTCTGCTTTAAATTCGATATGAAATGTTAAAAATAACGTTGGCACTATTTTGCCGTCACAAAAACGCGTTGAATATGGGAAGTTATTAAGTATCAAATTGTTCATGTTCATGTTTTCTAATTTTTAAAAATCTGTTTTTTTAATTAAAATAAGATGATATCGCAATTGAACTGCTTTTGGTAAGTAAAAACCAGTATTCCTGTTTCCTTAAGTAAATATACAGTTCCTAAGTTGAAATTGAAGATTTTAGATCGAATAGACTAGATTGAAACGTCGATTGAAATGACTTTAACCGTGTTTGGTAACTAGGTCTGAACAGACAGGTACTTCCCGAATTTCTCTTCCCCTTTCTTTTACCTCCCCAGCTCCCCACTCCTTCCTCACAAGATATCCCAATCGGGCATGCCATAAACTTACTGGCTCAGAGTATTTGCGACTCTTCAGCCGCATTCACATTATACTTACAGGCACTTCAATGTTCACAATTGGTAAGTAAAAAAAAGGAATATCGCAAAATTACAAAAGATATTATTAAATTTTAAAAATTTCTTTTAAAGATAATATAGAAAAAGTGTTGTATATTTCCCACGTAAAAGAGATAGGTATGATTAGATAGATTGTACAACAGATTTACTTATACAACTAATATCTACTACCAGAAGTATAAAAGATAATGTGTATAGAACAAGTAACGCGCGCTGGTTCGGTGTGCCAATGCTTGGTATTTATCTGTTTTTGACCGCCGAACTGCGGATTTTTTTGGCGTAACCTCAACATATCCCGAAAAACAGATTGACTAATCTGGAGGTTCTTCATAGATTGGCAAAAAATAAAGAAATTAGGATATGAAAAATATTTTTTTATAATGAGGGGTGGCAAACCAACCAAGATTTCCAAACGTTTTGGGAGGCGGGTATGGGTACGGCCGCCACGGGAACCATTTATTGGATAACCAACACCTCTGTCATAGGTTGCCCCAAGTGAGTGACAGGTTGATGGGGTGAGGTTTGTCCGAGTCTTGGCAGTAGTTGCGCCTGACCACCAACTGCGTGGCGGGCCGGTTCAGGAGAGACTAGTGACAGGTGACCTTTTGAACTAGCCAGAAAGACTTTCTCTGATCATCGACTTGCATCGCTTCTGCATACAATGACTCCCAGATTTTCCCCCTAACATACATTCGTACCTTTTCCTTCCCGGAACATGCTCTTCATCCTTTCCTTTTTTCAACTTAGCTCCACACAGGAGACTCTGAGGAAAAAAATCTCTACAATCTGTCCTATTTTTTTAATATATGCTCCAAACAGTAAGCCCTGATGAAAATAATTTACCTCGGGGCCTATTTCATCTTTGATGAAGCTGTATGGAGGGTCTTTTTATGGAAATGTGAGGAAGTTCTGGGATTGAAAAATTTATGATGGATGTGTAGGAATCTGGGGGTCAGTGTATCCAGGAGTACGGACGTACTAATCCAGTACTAGGCAACCTCACCCCATGAATCGGGGCACCCCTGCAAAGTCACCAAACGTAGCGAACCACTTGGGGTGACCTAAGGCAGAGTATTGGTTATCCAATAAATTGTTTCCGGGGGCGACAGTACCATATTGCAAATTGTTAAAAAGACCTTCCGCGCAGCATCCCCAAATATAACATATGCCCTGAGCGGTATTTTTAAAAAAGGCTGATCTAGATGAAGATTGTCGGAATCAAAAGACTTCGAAATATTGATTGGTACAGGTGCAGAACCACTGAGATGTTCAAGATTGCAGGATGGAGCCTTCGTGTCATCCTGATGATTGCCAATGCCAATAGATTGCCAACCGTTGATGGTAGGAGACATCACGGAAAGAGCATTGTTTTCAACACTTACCTATGTTCATTACCAAAAAATCTTGTTCCGAGAAACTCTAAATCATAACACGCCAATTAAATCTTCTTACTTCAAAGAAAATGTTATACACACTATATTGGCACAATTGTCTTACAAACATTTGTTGACAGTTTAATTACCGTTCATGTTATGACATCCTGCGACCTTCGTGTTGTAGTGATATAATTCTATAATTATTATCATGTGTTATGTTCCCATATTCTCGAACTTCCTACCTGCTAACAAATTAACGTTATCATTCATCTGATACGCTGGGTAAGATTAGGTTAACTCCAAGAACTCTCGAACCGTGGGATCCGAAGTCTTTCAATAATATATACAGCCTTTTCTAGACCAGCATTATTTTCAGATCGCGAAGTAACCTCCATAAAAAACTGAAGAGTTTTTAAAACTCTATTTAGCTAAAAAATAATATTCAATCATTGAAGATATTTACCTTTGACATGGTTTTTTTAACGTAACTGGTGACGAACGGCCTGAGAGGCCGCTGTATCCGGTGTATAGTATAGAAATTAGGTTATGTAGCTTACAGCAATCTTTAAAAATAGTTTAATAACATATAAAACGATAAAATAAATATAGTCGTTAAACTATAAATATAATGTTTAATGAAGAACTTGTTATTACAATGTATGTAGTAACTAAAATCAAAAAACTAGAGATGAGATCAATAATTACAAAAAAAAAAATTAAATCAACATATTATAACAAAAATACTATTTTTTCTTGTAGTTGAGATACTAATCAATAAATAAAAAACATAATGCTCTCATCACTGGTATCATTTTTCAAAACTAACAATGGTCAAACTTTGGTAATTTTTATTGGCAATCAGGGCATAACTGTTTGGCACATTGCCAGCACACATGATTCTTATTCAAATAACATTGGTAATTAGATTTGCCATTTAACTTCGGCGGATAACTAGCACAGGTTTTTGTCCTGTTATTAAAAAAAGAAAAACGAAAAAGCAATATATCAAAATTACTTAAGTGGTGACGTAGGGTCTGAGAGACCGCTGCCGAACTTTATATCGATGTAACTTACCGATTTGGGACTGTGCAATGCAACTATCGTTATCCACGGCGTGGATGCAACTAAAGTCGAAGCTACTCAGGCGTTAAAACAAAGTAAGCGCGGGGAAGGGGGTGAAATGATGTTTCACTGATGCTGCTCGGCCTGCGAGACCGCTTGTCACCAGTTAAAGGCTAATATCAACAAATTTAAACGAAACATGAAACAGAAAATAAAAAAGTAACGGTTGCAACTGGGGATCGACCCCAGGTTCTGTGTCTCATCGGGACAACACTCTACCACTGAGCTACAGAGAGCTGAGCTTTTGATAAAGTGTTATTTTGATAAGACACAGGTCATGGGTTCGGTCAGGGGTAAGGCTCTGGACTCGCAATCCGAAGGTCGCGGGATCGAATCCCTTTGATTAATTTGTGTTATTTTACAATTAATTCATTTAAAAATAATATACAGTATCTTTGCGACACGTTACAAAGTGGAAGATACTCTCAGTGCACCGTGGTGTAAGACCACCATTCAGAATTGAAACACTCATTGACGACTTAATTGATCGATGGAAACACTGCTTGAAATGGCTTTCGCCGTGTTTGGTGACCAGATCTGAATAGCCACCTTCCTCTTCCCCATCTTCTTCCCTCTCCACAACCTTCAGCATCACAACATACCCCATTTGGGGATGCCGTAGTTTCACTAGTTCCAGGCGAGAGCAGTTGGCACTCTTCTGAGGTTTCGTAGATTATTAGTAGTAAATATTATCTTTTTCTTTAATTTTGATATGACCTTCAGAAGTCATTTGAAAAATTTAATTTAAAAACACATATTTGAGGCCACTTTGGTTAAGTATGTTTTGTATGTAAAAAAGTTAAATCGAATGAGTCGGTGGATTCTAAATTACCGAGCGAGGCTGGAGCGAAAAACTAGTAAAAATTACTTAACATTTAATAAAATGGCTTTTTAAATCTTGAAAGTTATACTCCTTAAATCGAAAGCATTCTTTGTTTGCTAGCCTAAAGAACCGGAATGTTTTATGGTCGATCCATTCCTTTTGTTTTCCCTGATTAAAGAGAGAGGAAACCTACAGTATCAACATGGGGCCAGTCCAGACTGAAATCAGTACCAACTCCTACAAGGAATCCAGTAAAATAAATTTCATCCCGGATGTCTGTATCTCTTCGCGGAGCAGATAAACCAAAGGGCCAGTAAACAAGATGTCAATTTGTCGCTGATAGAAATCAACATATTTTAGCGAAATCGCCCGAGGCTATCTCTCGCCCCACTAAGAGTGGAAGCGGCCATTTCGTATGCCTATTTTGTTTTCGTCTAATAAATTGTTACCTACTTCCCAAATAAAATCACTGCTCGCATTCGGGGAATCTCAGTACGGATGGAATAATTCACTGCCTCTCTCGCTGCTAGAGCATTTTGAATTGGCTAGCTTGTAGCATTCAGGTAGGCGCATATTTTCATTGAAACATTTTAATAATATTTCTTATTATTTTGCATAGTAGAACAACATGGTGCATAACTGGAATCTAGATATACCGCTGAAGAGATAAGCCGATTTGTGGGCGTATGTGTGTGTCTCATAAGCTCAATTTTCATTACTTCTGGGGAAATTTTGAAACTTTTTCCTAAGAAAAATACAAAATACAATCCATTTAAGAAATTAATAATGTATTTCCGTCTAAATTTTGTTAGGATACTGACTTCGCTAAAAATAAAAATCGAAAGTATTTGTTGGTGTACCCTCCGACAATTTTTTTTTTACCTTCGACGCTTTTTCATGCCTTTTATGAATGTAATAATTCATAATAATTTTTGACTTAAATATATTCAAAGATAGTGTCAGCAAATTAAAATACATCTTTTGATGTCGAAGACATAACCTGAATAAAGTTTTTTTTTAAATAGCGTTCTTCGCCTTCTGCCAATATGGCATATACAATATAATATGGCATTACAGGATAGCATTACATGATGAGGTGGAAATTATAAAAAAACACACACACTACCGCTTTGTATAGCACAAAAATAATATTAAAAATAATTCTTCTTACACCATACATATTTATGAGAACTTCTCTTTAAAGAATTTATAGTCAGAAAACTAAATACATTATAACATTATACTTCTACCATGTAATTTTACAAATTTGCAAAGATAATATTCTAAATAAAACCGCACAATTTAAAAAAGAATACCTATACGTACATCTCATACAAAAATGAATTCTCTAAAAATCCAAAACGTAAAAAAAATAATGGGTCAATTCAATTACAAATATTTTGGAGTAAATGTTAAAATAAAAAAAGAACAATTTTTTTTTTTAATTATTATTTTTTCCTGCTAGAACTCTAAATCGGACCCTGGCTGTATTATATAAATTATGTACAAATGGTGACCGAACAACTCAGAATCAAGCAACTCCAACACTTCTTTTGAAAAGCCATTGAAAGTGAAAAAAAATTACGTTAGGTTAGGCTACGGGTTATTTATAATTTGTTTACATAACTTTTTAAGGGGTGTTGAAGTTGCATGATTCTAAGTTGTCATGGATTGGTAAATATATATGTAAAAGCCTTTGTTGGACTAAAACTAAATAAATATCAACAGTAATAACTAAACTGAAAAAACATAAAATAAGCAGAGTTTTTAACACTGTTCTCTGCCTGCGTATTTTATTTAACCTGCCTTTTATGTACGTTTTTTGTATCCGTTTGTACACAATTAGTTAGAGCCTAAAAAGTTATATTTTTACAGCGCCTTTTAGGTGATTTTTCACAAAATTTCGATATATAAAGCATCCAATTATTATATTTTGATTCTCAAGTGGAAGAAGGCTGCGTTTAACGTTTAACTACTAAACTGTTGCGGAAACTGTTTATTTTCTTAGTAACTTTAAACATTTACAAACTAAAGGTGGCAGAAGATCGATGAATCTCTTGTGTACAAATTGATTCAAACCTCAGCGTACCAGTTAACAATATTCTGGTATACCTGTGCGTGCTTACCCATTTCCTGTTTCCAAGTAGCATGCAATTGGCTTAGTACTGATTACTCACCACACATCTGAGTGATTGTCGACTAATGGCGATGTCACAGCCACCGATATACGTACTCAAACAATTAGTGCATTACACAAAGTAATTATCCTATCACTCTCTCTACGTTGCATCGCCACGTGGATATAGTTTTATTTCAATGTTTTGAAATAAAATAAATATAAATAGGATCGATGGTCTCAATTTCATGGAGACATTTGTGCTTTGACTTCCTAATTTGGGATACGTTGTGTGCATGTAGTGAAGTGTAAAGTGTGCAAAAAGGAGACAAGTGCAAGCGCGCACGAATGCTTATACATACATTATATAGTAGTTTATTTGTTCAATTAGAAATACGCAGTACATTATGGTACAAGCAATATGTATATTAAATTGATTTATTACATGGTTTTATTACCTATAACGTAAGTCCATGGAATACCTACCAGTAGGTAAGAACGGCTCTTAACCCTGGAGTGGTCTCGTGGATTACATATATAATCCACTCATGCAAAATTAAAGATTCCTCAAAAACGGGTTGCGCAAAAATTTTTATCTTCCGTGTACTTTAAGTTGGATAACTCACGGACGCGTTCAGCTCAGCGCTGGTGTTGGGCATGCATTGGTTGTGTTACTGGAGCTCCGCTAAGTCCATGGTCCACACCTTTAATCCGCGCGACCAATTTTATGTAACACATTTTGCATACACAAAAGTGTATGCAAAGTGCAAAAAATTCATTTTTCCTGATCATTCTATAATTTTATGTTTATTCTGCTCAGGAATCAGCAATTAAATTAGTATATGTTATTTTTATTATTTTTTTAGTTAAATCAATAAAAGTGAAAGACGTAATTTTTAGTTTTTAGAAATTTAATTAAATTTAAATTTGATATGTTATTATCGAGTTCTGCAATTATTTAAGAATGTATTTAAGTTACAGCTGTTTCGACTTGTAAGGTCATTTTCAAACAGTTTGAAAATTACCTTACAAGTCGAAACAGCTGTAACTTAAATACATTCTTAAATACTTGCAGAACTCGATAATAACATATCAAATTTAAATTTAATTAAATTTCTAAAAATTAAAATGGAGTTCTACGAATTAAACACAAAAACAATTAATAATTAATTAATTAAGTAATTTTTAGTTTTAAAAAAGAGATCATTTATGTTTTGGTTAATTGTAAAAAACATAGAAGTTATGTTTAATTTACGATGCTTATTTCTAATAAAAAATTCTTACTTACTTTTTAGAGCGCGACTACTGTAGGGTTAAAACCTAACTAATTAATGTATAAGTAATAGCAATAAAAAACGAAGAAAGTCTGTGGAGAAGATAGGCCAAGAATACATATATGAAGATATACATATATGATGGTATGCATGCGTGTTCCTTCCTGTTAATTTGTATATTCCCGAACAAATACCTATATAAATCTACCTGTACGCCCTTAATTTGAATACATTACATGGAGGAAGTGGGAGGGAAAGGAGAGGGAGTAAAGCAGGTTTTCATGGAGGTCTAAAAGGTAGTATAAACATTTAAATTTAAGTGAAGAAGATCAAAAACATTCAACAACAATTACATAATATTATATAGTTCAGCACAACCAGTCACAATAAGCTAAAAGGCCAAAAATCGAACAAAAAGCATTCGCGAGCTTCAACCATGTACTCACCCAGCTACGTTTATTGTACTGAGGACTGCGATTTCTCGATAAAAGTCGTCACGTAAGATCGCAGTCGTGTTTGACATTTAGCTCGGCCGTCGTTTTGTTACCATTGCAGAAAGATAAAAAATAAAATCACGATCGAGACAGGTTTTTCGCAGTCAATTATAATATTCGACTATTAACCTACGCTGTTTTAACATTATTTATAAATGATTTTTTGTATTCACACGAATATTTTTTTGGTTCAATTGTACTTTTTCCAATTATACAACGAAATTTCACGTATTAAAGAAATATTAACAAAATGCAAAACATATTGTAGAAACTGGACTCGGTGGCAAAATAATTGGTAGCGCACCCCCTCGGCAAATATGAGATTCCGGGTTCGGGTCTGCACCCAAATTTTTTTTTATTTTCGGCGTGTTTTTCAATTCACAATTTTTTTTTAAATTTTTTCTTCAAATAATTTTAATGATATAGCTATTTTACCACTGTCACAGGAAATTAATAACTAGCGTACGTGATTTTATCGCATTTGTTTTTTGGTTACACCAATCAATAAAAGATAAAAATAGATAGGTTCCACCTAAGTACGTAATTAAAATCTATGTATTCAATTCTGTACCAACCAAAAAGCAACGATGGTAAATCACAAATAAAAAAAAAATATTCACAGTTTTCTGTTGAAACCGAAAGTAAAGCTTCCTTCCAAATTTGAAACTGATCGCAATTTGATTAAAATCGGTGACAATTTAATAATAATTCTCCGTCAATGTTTCAAAACCGGGTTGGTTGTCGGCCATCAACTGTGATGGACTTTGAACCTCTAGAAGAAATGCTCAACAATCGATGTATGCATCATAAAACATGGGTGAAAGAAATCTAGAGAATGTATTAAAAACATCATAGAAACTAAATAACGGAAAATCAAAGAAATCTACCAGTCCGCCTCAGCACAGGACCACCTAGTGAGGAGGACTAAGAACAAACGGATTAAATATTTATATATATCATCATATCTTGTAATTGTCATCAAACCTGTAACTAAATAGTCACTAATAAAAAAAAATCTTTATACTTTCATAAAAAGGAATGTTTGTTTGTTTGTCCCCTGTGCATTCCTATACCATTTATCTGATTGCAATGGAACTTTGGTGATTTGTTGGGCTCACGCCCGCGAAGATTTCTGTATTTAGTGGTTAACTCTGTCGACATGAAATTTGTATAAAAAAATTACAATATGTGGTACGCAAATTGTTTGAAAAATGTGTGTATTTCAAATAGTTTAGCGACAGGGAGAGAAGACAGGATGGGAAGAGGGTAACGAAGCAGATAAGGGAACGGAGGAGGGGTTCCCAGGAGGGGGAACGAAGGAGGGGGAACGAGGGAGGGGGAAGGTGGAATAGAAACGCGGGAGGAGAATGAAAAGCGGGAGGGAAACGGGGACACATGAGAAAGGATACGTACGGGAGGGGTGACGGAGGGGTTGGGGTGAGGTAGAGCAGAGGGAGGGATTGTAGAGGAAACATAGTAGGGGTAGGAGACAGCAGGGGGTAAATTTTAAAAATCCGTGTTTCTCACACGGACAGCTGTATGTGGTCTGCTCGATTTACTCGTGTGTCTTGAAAAATAAATATATATTTTATATCCAAAGCACTTCAACAAACAGAATTAAAACACAAACACTTTCTTTGAGTGACATTGCAACACACGCCGAGTACTCGCTAGTAATTGACATTTACAATAGGTAACTTTAATGCAAAATATATATTTTTATTAATTCGACTAACTACGTTTGATAATCCTGACTGTCTGCATATCGGAGCGGACTTAAATACTTTTTATGCATATTCAGTACGAATATGCAATGCACATTGTTCACTTTCAATTACAGGAATAAAAACGAACGATTAACCTTCGACTCTTAATACTATTATTTCTGAATCACATTATAATTATTTGTCAACAAGGCAATCCAGGACATTCCGATAAGATCCCTCGATAGAAACGCGATTCGAGGAATAATGAAATGTCAGTCGATCAGGAGATATCCAAATAAGGCAGGATGATTAATACAATTTGAAAGAAAGAGGAATTGGAGTACCTAAAAGTACTGTAATCCTATTCTGAAAGATATCGCTTTTGATACACCTTTAATCTTTATCACGGATTGAACCTTTGTATTGAACTGAATGAACTGTTCGCATATTTATTCCTTCGAATTCGCGATTTATTTTTTTCGATTAAATTTACTGAATGAGTGTTTCGTTGTAAGGTGAGTTAACAATGGGTAATCAATACGGATATGTATTTTGAAAAACGTGTCAAAATACAATCGATATTTTAAGTAGTTTGGAAGAGATATTTATCATTAAATTTATCATCTGTCAACAACAGAAATTTGAAACAGTTTGATGTTCCAAGCATACAGAAAATCTATGCTAAAAATAATCTAGTACATCACCTCAAAAATGATTCAGAGGCAGACACCTCACATGCTCATAAAACCAGAGCAAACAAACAGACATACTTAATATACCAAAGTGTAATTCTTCGTTTGGACAAAGAAGTTCTGAATTGTTAGCAGTAAAGTTGTAAAACAAACTTCCACTTAGTATCAATCAAATTAAAACAAAAAATACCTACAATAAGGACTTTAAATATTGGCTGAAGGAACTACCGGAAAATGAACTTACTAGTATACTTAAAACATCGTCGTAGAAGTTTCTGGAAAATCTTATCCAAACCATGAAGTTAAACCATAGAAGTCACTGAAAACTTTAAAAAAAAATTTGCCATTGTATTGATCCAAAATTGAGGAAGGCCATTTTTAATTGGTTGATAAACAGTACAATATTATTGGAGATAACATGTTTTACTAAAGGTATGATTTGAAATTTCCACGGCTAAAAGTTTTATATTGTCTTTGAAGAAGAAGATAACGATAATAACTGAACGAAAATATGAAAGAGAGCAAGACAGAAAAATAGAAAAAGATAATGGTCGCAACTGGGACTCGAACTCAGAACCTCTCGTCTAACCGGGACTTGAGCGTTTCCCAATTCCGCCATTATTATTATAGTGCTTACCAATTCCGCCATTAGTATTTTATTTAGTGATTTATTTTTGTGGTACTATGCCGTGTTGATTGCACATCTGCCCTAATTGACTGAAGAAGGAGTTAGCGTAACACGGCATAATACCCCAAAAATAAATCACCATAATGTTTTACTATAGTTTGATTTTTAAAAATTTAAAGTAGAAAATTAGAACGTTGTAACAAAAGTGCATAAGTAAATTATTTTTTTCCGTTTATCTAATGTTATTATTCCGGGTTTCCATCGCAATGTTTTTGCGAATAATAACAATTTTTTTATATATTTTATTAAATGAAGACAATATTAGCGAAACTCAATCGAAAATCTGAAGACGTAAAATCAGAAAAAGATATTGGCTCCACTGGGACACGAACCCACGACCCTTTGCTTACATGGCAAGTGCTCTACCAACTGAGTTACGGAACCTATATCCAATTGGGTTACTTTTAACTCTATGGCCCAGTGGAGCCAATATTTTTTTTTTTTGATTTTTCTGTCTCCAGATTTTCGATGGAGTTTCCTATTATTGTCTTTATTTAATTAAATATTTTAATTAGAGATTTTATTCATTAAGTTAAAAATAAAAGTAAATATTCATCCTAGACTTCCAGAAAAGTCAATAGATGTCGCGTATTAAAAATGAAATGGATAAAAATTTATCCAGACACTATCTACATAGCATTTAATTCGAGTTGAATCTTGCAATTATATATACAGATAGCAGCCAATATTATGTGCGTTAAGAAAATGAAGATAATGTTGGTAGTTCTTAGTCGAAGTATGTATGATACAGTTAAAAGTGACCGAATTGGATGTAGGTGCCGTAGCTCAGTTGGTAGAGCACTTGCACATGTAAGCAAAGGGTCCTGGGTTCGTGTCCCAGTGGAGCCAATATCTTTTTCTGTCTCCAGATTTTCGATTGAGTTTTGCTAATATTGTCTTCATTTAATTAAATATTATAATTTGAGATTTTACTTATAAAGTTAAAAATAAAAATATTTTTTTATACGTTGCTGAGATGCTGGCTATGTGAAATTTTCTCCCTATCAACATATGTCGTAAGCCTCGATTAAATTGAGCGAGTTTACAAGCTACTGGCCGGCGAATTCACTATCTGCTAGTAACTTCACTCAGTGTAAAATCTGTTAGTTAGCTAGTTAATATGATTACACTGAGCGAGTTTACTAGCAGACAGTAAATTCACCGGCTAGTAGCTTGCAAACTCGCTCAATGTTATCGAGGCTTTAGTGAAGAAACTGATTCTCTCGAAAACGTTTTATTAAAAACGAGAAGTATTCTAAACACACTTAAGTAACCCAAAAATCACTTGTTCACTGAAAAATACTAGGTAGTTTTAACGAATCGTTTAGTAAACTAGATAATATGTTTGTTCCGCCCCTTTGAAATAATCAAAACCTTGTCTGGTATAAAAAAGGGTATACTTTTATGTAAAACGTTCTAAGAAACACGTGACATGTGGATTAATTCAAAAACACAGATAAACAAAGGACTAATTTGTCACAAACCAAACATTACAATCACATCAATTCCGACACGATTCCATTAACTTTCAATGTATCGTTAACTCCTCGAGATAATTCCCGACTCAAATCAAGCGGTAAAACCCGAGCATCATGTCAAAATAGCCGAGGACCATAATCAGTGAACTAATTCAGGCGATAACCGGCATTTCATCGAGCACCTTGTTAGGGTAATAACCCAAATTAGTTCGTCCGCTAACATGGACTAACTAGGTTGCTAACTGAGCGCCCCGTCTAAGCCAACACCTGCCATTTTTTCTTGCGTTTTTTTAAAGCGCAATCTAAAAGCTGCCTGGTCAAAATGTTGGAATAAATAAATAAGAAAATAATTAATGTATGTGAGGTTGACTTCCTGATAAAATCCAAATATATTTTCAACTCTTTTTTACGAAGCACAATTATTCCTTTTGACTTTGTGATTTTGATTTAATTATGTTAGATGTATGTTATATTGATGCTAATCTGATAAACATCAGTTATTTGCAGTTGAACGTTTTCCGCTATGAAGTTCATATTCAATCGAGTTTGGGCCTTCTGAGAATTCAAAACCACCTGAAAACCTAGGCCTTTGGCAAACTAAAGGCATGTTCTAGTTTTGCAAAAGTTTCTCTTGTGACTGTGCCTAAGCCTAAAACAAAAAAATCAGAGTGTGCAGTTCAAACGCGGTAGAAGTGAAACCTTCAGAAAACTAAAGTAGACAAGAGTGGGGAGGCTACGAAACACCGCACAAAGAGGTGACCAATTATACTATCTCATTCTCTCGCAGATGTAAGTTTTTGTCTCTTTTTAGTGAAGCTATTTTTCGTTTCATCGATTTAAGTTCGAACGGAAAATCTACGGACCACCAAGTGACTATAATAGCAAGTGCGTACTTCCATCAAGGCGCGTCAGATGTTGACCTGTTAGAGCAAGAGCCCGTGACGACCAGACCTTCGTTATTTTATAAAACCTGAAAGTTTCTCTTTGTATGTTCCTAATACAGGTAAAGACGATCCCTATGAAGTTTGAATCACGGTGGCCTTAAAAGATATCAGGTAGCGAAGGTGTATAAAATTGCACCTCAATTTCAAGAGCATTTTGCTCGCACTTTTACAAGATAATAGTCGAAATTTCGCACTATTTCACTCCCACCCGCTTGCATGTATATATCGCGCTAGCACCTACGGTTGTCTTTTAATGTGTCTGACAAGGTGAAGGAACCATCGAAACTATCTGATAACTGAGAAAACATATTTTGATAGTTCCTCAAGCAACATATATAAAATTCAGCCTTTATACTTTCACGTAAGTACAATTATTATTAATTAATATAACATCTTTTAAAGCCACCGTGATCCAAACTCCATAGTTGGAGATCATCTTTACCTGTATTAGGGACATACAGAGAGAAACTTTAAGGTTTTATAAAATAACGAAGGTCTGATCGTCACTGGCTCTTGGACTATGTAATAAGTAATAAGTCACCATTTTTCCAATTGTAATTTGTTTCGGTAAAAGGAGTATACTCCACACCCTGTCCTTGTCCGTCAGTATAAAATAATTCTGTTTCTGCGCTCTATTGATCGCGTGGCAAATTATCCAAATATAAGTTTGCAAGTGAATTAGAGTGAACACAATGGATTTGACAAAGGAATCAGTCATCGATGATATTTGCACAAGATAAGAGCCCATCTATTCAATTTTGTTTATATTTTAGTTAATGGTGAACATTGTTTTTTTTATGTTAACATTATATTTCAGAGCACCGAACTCCGAAAGCAATATTTCAACAATATAAATTATGCCACTTAGAGAGCACATACCTGTAAGAGTATATTTAAAGAAATTATTTTTCTTAACAAATAATTTTTTTTTTAGAAGAATCAAGAAAAAAATAGACGAAACAATAAGAAGCAAAAAGAGACAAGAAGAGGCAATTAGATACAAGAATAGAACAGAGGAGACATGGTGAACTAGGAAGAGTCAAAATAAATACGCATCAATAAGTATCTTCTTCTTCGATGCCGCTACAGCCCATATCGAGCTTTGGCCTTTTGTAACAGTCGCCTCCAACTCCTTCTGTCCTCAGCGGCTGACTTCCAGTTTGGTATCTGTAGAAGCTGTGCAGCATTTCCTTTTACCTCGTCTTCCCACCTCAGTCTGGGTCTTCTCACTTTTCTCTTTCCACCAGGGTGTCCAGTCAAAATTCTTTTTGGAACGCGTGTATCCGGCATTCTCCGTATATGCCCAGCCCATCTCAGCCTATACGTATCTTCCTAGAAAAAATCGTAGAAGTAGGTGTACAGAAATAGTTAACCTAAAAGAAAACCTAACCTAACCTTATGTAAATCCAACTAAATATGGAAAAGGTATGAAGTACCTATGAGTTGTAAACTTAGGTACCATCTACATGTACAAAAAATGCAATTTTATTGATTTAGGTCCGATGTTTAAAAAAAATTAAAACCGTAAAACTTTTCGATTTCGCCTTACCAAGAACACCCCTATTTTCAATAATATTTCAACGCGCCTACGAAAAACCTTAACCCTTATATTATTAACATGCGATTTTGTATCCCTCGGCTAGTTAAAAAGACATAAAATTACCTTCATCAGATAGATAAAATTATCACAAACATGTGCTAATACGGTGGGCAAGTCTTTAAACTTTCAATTCTGGTTAGAGCCCCTTAACACTTCATCAAAAATATTAAATAATATATAAAAGTAGTGTTGATTGCGCAATAATAATTTTGAACGAGATCCGCCCACTTCCTCACACCTTTAGTCCACGGGTTCTCTGAGGAAGTGTGAATCCAGAGATTTATTTAATAGATAAGTCTAGGATAAAGTGAAAATTAATAAGTTGACCCTCGTCTTTCGAAATACGGTCTTTTAGTTTTATTTTTGGATACCTTTGCATTAATTATTATTTTTTCTTAAAGAATCTTTAAAAAAACAACAAATTGGATATCCAAGATATTTCATAATACGTTTTATTTTATTAATATATTATTTTTTTCCATTAGCTTCAAACAGGAGGCCAAGAACATAATTTCCATCAGGGTCAATATGATTTTTGATGATGCTGTCAGGAGAGTCTTCTTAAGAAAAGAAAGTAGAAGTATTCTGAGAATGAAAAAGTTATGAGGTATGGTATAAATCCATCCCTCCCACTACGTTGCAAAACGATGGCTCGAGAGTCCTGCTGGGGAGGTCAAAAGGTCTCCCTAAACCAGCCTCTTCCGATCCGACCCGCCACGCAGTAGGTGGGTAGGCTCATCCGCAGTCAAGCCGACAAAGCAGGGAATCCTTGCTAATTACCAAAGGTAGCGGACCACATGGGCTGATCTATGGCTGAGGTGTTGGTTTTTCAGTCAATGGTTCCCAGAGCTCTCCCAAATTGTATTGACGTTTTTGATATTATACCAAACTAAAAATATAACTTGTGGGATTCGGTTCATTACGACCACACGAGGTGTAAAGTAATCCGATGTAGTAATTAAGTAGGTACATAATCATTCAGATACACACATATCCAGATTGTGCCATAATCCGTTGTTTTTTGTTTCATTAGAAAACGTGAACGGCTGGCGTCGATAAATTTTGGACAACTTTTCTATCAGGAATTTATGGGTAATTCATTAGGCTGCCATAAAATAAAATAGGAAATTGTATTACTTATTCCATATTTTTTAATTGTCGAAAAAGGAAAAATATTTCTTTATCTTAGATAGTATAACAGAATAAGGAATAGATGTTAAAACTTTTACAAACGTAGTGTTTTTCCAGATAGGTAAGTATGTACTTAACAGCTGTATTTTTTTAAATTATTAAAAAAATTTATGATATTCTTTGTCAAACAAATATAAAAAATATGTCTAAGGGTTCTCAAAGTGTTAATTTCCTCCCAGAGTAACAATTATATCCAGTGTATGTAATGTAGTTAAGTAAATTGTGTGTCATGTTGTCGGGTTATTTGTTGGCAACATTGATCTTTTCCCCGAATAAATAAGCTTAAATCGCTCAGCGACCCGGCGAGAGAATTCGGATTGTGTTGTTCAAAAAAACAATGAATGCAACTGATCACCTCTTAAATTATTGTTAGATGTTGAACGCTGAGAGTTAATAAACGAATCCCAAGTGATTTAGACAAAGCATACCTCGAACATTACCCCGGATAATACAAATGTAGAGGCAACTTACCATGAAATCCATATTTTAAAAATACTATTTATAACTACAATTTAATCAGACAATTGAATTGTTATTAACAGGTAGGACTTTTCGTAGCTGTGGGACAAGAGACCAAGTGACTCGATTATTTTGGTGACATCATTTGTAAAAGGATGAAAAGAAGTGGACCTAAAACGGATCTTTGGGGTACTCCTAAAGAAAGTGTTGCGAAGTTAGAGAGTTTATTTTCAACCTTTCCAACCTTCATCAACTGACATCTTTGCTTACAAAGTATTATGTGAAACTTTATATGAAAGATTTTATTAGTAGTTCTGTGAATAGTAGGTAAACTTAGCGTAATGTTGATTACTCCAACTTGACAGCTCGTATACTAACAATCACAACGCTCATTCGATCTGGCTGAATAAAAATGTATAATCAAACATGGCTACCATCTTCACAGAATGAATCGGACACGCTAAACACACACAAATTTACAGACAGACGAAATGCAAAGTGATCCGAGTCAAAACAGAACTTACGCTCAGTCAAGTATGAATAAGGATATATAATGGCCGAATTCAGCATTATGTACAATGTTCAGAAAGTGATGCACAGGGAGTTTGGATCGAAGGAAAGAATTGACGGAAAAAAGACTGAGAACACTCCTGCAAAACATGGTACGATTAAGTGAATAAAGTACCTACCTACTTTTATCAGGTGAAGAAAGGATAACAGAATAGTATGCAGAAGATGATTTATGAATGTAGTGAATCAAGAAATGAATGCCAAAACCGTGAGAGTTCAATAATTGTGAGTATTTGTAATTATTAAATTTATTATTCAAATTTAAAAAAGGCAATAAATTTTAATTTAAAGTTTCCATAGCGGCGAGGCCCTCTTCTGCAAAGTTAAGTGTGTCTATCTGCAATAGGGTGGATGCTTGCTACATACCTACTAATACATATGTACCTTTTCAGGATTCTACTGAAATGGAGTTCTCTGTGGTTGCACAGCATTGTTTCTTTCAGAAATGGTTGGAACATTGCACAAAAAATCGTACATCTCCAAAGAAAGCCGTTGTTTCCCCGGTGACCAAGGCAGCACATCCGTGCATTTCTTGCGCCGCTGGTTCGCGAGGCCAAGATTTATCGGCAACGCAATTAACACCAACTGTAATCGGAATTCGCGGGCATTGCCGGGAACAAAAGATGGTCCCGCGGGTCTGGCCAACTAAGAACGGACCAGACAAACAGACAGACAGACAGACTGCAGACTTACAAACTGACATATACACAGATACAGAAAGATGTAACTTTCAAGTAAATAAGATAGAAAACTCGACCGGCTTCCAAGATGACGTGTCAGCGTTACCGTATTTTCGCTGGAAAATATATATATTTTAAAAATAAACTAATGTATTTATTTATGAAATACGTTGATACCAGGGTATCGTAATGTTTTATCGATCACGTCGGCAACTCATCATCGTTCCCGAGTTTTATTGCAAATCACCAACAAATAAACAACAGTTTTCAAAGACTCTAAGTGTTCGTAATTTATTCGATTTGAACTGTCGTTTGTACGTTAGCGATCTGCAATCCTACTCGGGAACGATGACAAGTTATCGACATTATCGATTAAACCTTTATCGATCGACCGTATTACCGATACCAAGAAAGAATGCAAGACTAATAAATAACATTTAAAAAAAAAAGTGTAACTAGAAAATACATCGCAAAAATGGGAAAAAGAAGCCGGGTTGCTCGAGGAAGACATGGCGTCAACGATTCAAATATGTGTGTTCATGACAAGAGTCAAAATAACACACGAGTGTTTATGAGATGATGTATAAATGTGAATGTAGCATGCAATGCACGCCAGAGCTTAGTTGTGTGACAAAGCAAACTGCCTAACCCTGCGGAGAAACAGTATGAAAGCTCTGAAGTAGGATTAAACAAAACACATCTGTCGAATTAATATTATTTGGCCTACTTTGAAATTATGTACTAGTAGGTATATTGCATTTTTCTTCCTGTCAGTTTCTATGAGTAGTTTTGATAGTCATATGTGAATTCAATTCAAAATCAATGGAAATTAATAACCACTTTAGACGGAGAAGAATTTCACAGATATCGAATAATTCATCAGTTAATTTTCAAGTTCTGTTAAAGTTACATTCAAGTTCTGTTAGTATTTCAGTTCTGTGAATTAACCGGCTTATGGTGATATAATAATAGAACTTCAATAGAACTTTCGTAGTTCTTGAAAATTAACTTTGAAATTTGAAGAATTGTTCAAATTCTGTGAAATTACTGGACCACTTTTATTGTTAAAAAACCCAAAATGTTTCACAAGCAATGCTGACATCATCAGGGTTTACTTAAAATTGTATTATTTATTCATAGTGATGTTTATAATTAAGAAAGTTTTAGTTGTCAAAGACGATATTTAGGAATAGTTTTAATTCGTAGCTAGTATTGTATAAGCTAATTATTAGATTTTAAAAAGCGAAGTTCGGAAAGTGGCCGATTTAGGTACGGAAAGGTTAACCTCAAAAACTACACAGACACGGATATAGAGCTTTATGCTTACAGTTAAATACAGGTATAGATGCTTTTGCTTACAAACAAGTGCACTGACGGACGTTCGCAAACAGCTTGCTTTTACATCGCGAAAGAAGTCTCGAGGGGATAATTATTACGTACCAACAGAATGCTTGCAGAGGTGATATCAAATTTCGTTGAAAATAAGGTGGATTATGCAAATCACCTCGGCGGAATTTAGTTCAAATTGAAAATTCAATTCACTCTGAAAATGTGCAAAATTCTCACAAAAATCAAAGGTGTAAAAAATTTTATGATAAAATGTACAAATTCATCTACGAATATTTAACAATTTCATGTACCTAGAGCTGTTTCTCTGCTAAAAAAATTAATCTATTATACGAGTGGTTAAGATTCTGTGCTAATAAAATAATATTTATGTTTTTATACATTTAAATAATATTATTAAATTCTTAAATTTATTGGTGGTACATTCCAGAGCCGTATATATACCTTTAGTATTGCCCTGGCGAAATATCACCATAACTATGCGAAACGTTACTTGAAATGTCTATAGTCGAGTTTGCTGACGAGATCTGAATAGCCAGGGACTTCCCCACCTTCCTCTCTATCTTCTTCCCCTCCCTGCTCCTTAAGGCTTACAACATACCCTAATTTGGGATGCCATGACACCACTGGCTTCAGACATTTGGAAACAGAGGGCACTTATGTATTGAAAGTCTTGTAAGAATAACGCGAATAGGGTTATTAGTATCTACCTACTTTCTTAGGGTTCTTAGTATCTACCTACCTAAATCAATAATATTATTATTCAATCCGTAACTATTGAATATATTATTGAATATATAAAAGAAATCCAAATTATGCTGGAGCTCTGCAAAATAAACCTGATAACAATAAATAAAATAGATTAATAATTAAAGCCTTAAATGAAAACAAATCATTTTGTATACGCCACCATCAAGCTGTGAGGAAACCAATAGTTCCTTTGTCAGAATAAAATTAAAATTAACGGTAAATTTGTTTAAATTTAATTAAAAGGACGCCACAAAGTGAATTTACAATTTTTAAAGAAAAAATTAATGCCTTTTTCGCGGGCATTCCACAAATCGTTCGGTAAATGGTTGCTAGGTATCCTTTACAGAATTCACCACGAATGGAACAGATAATTTGAAGTTCCGAAAAGAAGAACGACCGGATTTAAACGAAGCTTTTAATTTTAAAACGCGAGGGCTTTTTTTCTACCCTCCGGCAGTCTTATTTCTAAGAATTTTGTCACCTGATGGAACCGGGCCGGATATCCCACTCTCCCCTTCCCGTAAAAGACAAAGAGAGCGTCTGTAGTTTAAATTTACATCATATATAATCTGTCATTGTTAGAATTAATTCAGTTTCGATCGACGTGAAATTCTAGGATAAATTGGGAAAGTTTGAAGTAAACCTTTGAATAGAGATTATAATGTGACGATGTAAACCTTGATTATTTGATAGTTTAATCAGGAAAGGCTGTCAATTAAACACCACGTACATAAATATATTACAGAGGTTTGTAAGTACCCCTTTAGCTTGGATTCGAACTGGAGAAGCCTTATTTACATGGGTACCTCCTGCTTTGAGCCTGGGAAAATGTTATAACATTTCCACGGAATGTACAGGGAGAAAGATAGTGTTGTTACAAAGTGTAAAATTTCAATAATATAATAAAAATAATATTGTATTATTATCTATTTTTTGTAAAATGTTCAGATACCCAACGATATCCTCACTGGAATCTCCAGTGCTGAGAATTTCATTCGGATATTAAAATGTAATAGTGTGCATAATATAAAGAAATTAATTATGTAGTTTTTAGGGTCATTGCCTGACGTGGTTTCTTTGTCCCGGTGTCTAGCTGTCACTGGATCCCAATGAATCCGAGGAACCGACTATTTTTGGAACCTGTTCCTATTGGATTTATAAAATGGTCACTAACACTCAAACTGGGCGAAACTGAACCAATAGCCAACTGCAGGGTCTAGCAGCAAAAAAATTGCGGAGATGGTTTATAACTGCTACTAAATAATATATTATTAAGTAGGTTTTTTTTAGTGCACTAGTGGTTTGGATTTCGGTCTGTATTTGATGTCAGTATGTTTTCTATTTCTGATCTACCAACTTTTTGTATCTATTTTTTTATGTGAGATTTATATGTTATTATGTTGTTGTGATTTTGGAATGAGGTTGAAATTTTATTGTATAGTTTAAAACCTAGGCCAAGAAGGTTTTTTGTCAAATATTTTATTCTTAGCTATTTATTATTTATGTCTTTGACCATGTGATCTAATGTTTCTAATATATACGCCAGTTGTTATATCTTGTGTTTTGTTTTTATTAATGTTTCGAAGAAAACTTCTTCTGGAAGGTTTTTATTTAGTGGCATTACTTATTTTATTAAAACTGTATTTGTTTTATTTTATATTTTTTAAATGTATTTACGTTATGTTAATAATCTTTATTCAAATAATATTATTGCTCTTCTACTTTCTAGTTTTCTTTAGTAAAAAATGAACACGTCTTATGTAAAATACAGAGCATCGAAGATCCAATATATTTTGCAAGAACCCGCTGTTTTCTCTTCGAGATTCCCACTTTATGAGAAATTCGGCAGCTTACATCACACGAAGCTGTCGAAATCAAAGAGCTCTTAACACGATAAGTGTGTAAGTTGAGATAAACACACACCAACATCGACAAACGAAGACACGTAGCTTTTTATGTATTAGAATACTCCCATCCCTCCGTTAGCTGGTATTTGCTAGGAAAGATTATTGAAAATACGGATAAATATAAAGGTTTTTAAGTAAAGTTTTCGCTCGAAAAACTTATATTAACATGTGGTACATGAAAGGTATAAAGGTTATTATTTAAAAAAAGCGATAAAATTAATATTCCTGATCACATATGCCCTGATGATGGACACTGTATTGCTGTACGAAACGTTGGCTAAAGAACGAGGTAGGGCAACACGGCATAATACACCAAAAATAATACGATAAAATTAATCTTGTTCACGGCTGGTTCTACCTATAAGCATATTAATAAGGAACCCGCGGAGTTGATAAAATTGTTATGTTGTAATATGTAGGTACTTATATTAACAAAGGAAAATAATTTCCCTCAGGGCCTATGGCATCATTGCGGATGCTGTTTAGGGATAAGAAGGAGTGAACATGGGTCTTGAGGAGATATGTATGTAGGAGGTAACACAGAAGTCGGCAAATCATTCTACAGCCGAGCTGTTGAACTCATGTGACAAATGTCAACCATGAACAAATGTTGGGAGCGCTTAGATTTCAATATGTTTGCTAAGATAGGGGTTTCTTTACAGAGTGAAGTGTTATTTAGGGCTTCAGACCAAAACACCACCCCAAAGACAATAAATTGTTGTTAAAAAATAAGGTTAGTGAAGTTAGGTTTAGTCGATATTTTGTCGCGGGATGAAAACGCGCAGTACCTTTTCAGGCAGTGTTCAGTCAAAACCTTGATCTAGGAGGTTTTGGTTCAGTACGCTCGGCTTCTGAGAAGTTAACTCGACTCTCACGTTAGCAATCTATGGAATAAAAAGTAACCAATGTTAGTAGAAGTTGTATCTAACTTCATATGCATTAATAAAAAAAAACAGTTATGTACATACGTGCTCAGTTGACAAAAATGAATGCGAGAGATGCAACAATGCGACATTCCAATGCGTTTTAAAGGTAACTAGTACTGACACCGTGCCGTATAAGTGCCGCCATCTTAACTTGTTCATTATTTCAGTTATCATTTCAACATCGTTAAGCTGCATCCTGAAAAGTGTTCTTTCATCACCAGTAGTTGGGTAGGTACCGAGAACACTGTATAAATATAAACAAAATTCCCCCACGCACATCAAAGTAAGTACCGAGTGTGAAAGAATAGAGCGTAAATTCGTACGCCTTAACAAGGGAAAGGGAGGGCAAGATGTCCGTTAAGATGGTGCGAGAGAGATGAGTAGAGAGGGGAAGATGTGTTATTACGGATAACTAGATTGGGCAGGTGCCGAAAGACAGAGGAGTAAATTATTCCAGCTAAAGGCGGCGTCACAGTGCCATAAATAGGGGAAAGCGGGGAACAAATAATGGCGGATAAAAACTGTAATTATGAAAAAATTGGTTTGTTTTATTTTTAAACAGTGACTTAATAATTGAAGTGTATTTGGAGAGTGAATAATGAATGCAGATATATATCGTAATTAAAAAATGCATATAAGTGTTTTTTAGTAGATAGATTATTTTGTATTGTTGGTTTGGGACTCTCCGCTTTGTTGAGATATTTTCATCTAATAACTCTGATATACCTCTGACGCAATTATATAAGGTATCGTATTGATGGATTGCATATACCTATACAGGTCTCTGGCATATTCTGTCGGAAGGTCAGAAAATTTCCGCTTAGCAATAAAATTCAAATCAATGGAATATTTCTAGGTGTATCCGTAAAATAAAAACGGGTTTTGAAAGGTGATAGAACATGCTTTCAAACGTTATTATTAGAAATATATGTACAAAAGATTTCCGCAATATTAAATTTTTTAACACAATCATAAAAATGTTTTAAAAATGGCTCAGCAAACGTTTTTTAATGTAAAATTACTGATCGAAAATAAACGTTATTATCACCTCATGGTTTTATCGTTTCGTAAAAAAATAATTAACAAAAAATTCTTGAAATTTTGTACATTTTTCTAAAATTGCTGCCGGAAACTTTGATTTCAAGGAGGTGCACATTAAATTACTCGGACCCATAAGCTTGTTTTTACGATAATATAACATTACATATATATGTATGACGTATGAGGCGTACCTGACTTATAAAAATTTTCTATGGTTAAATTTTGTATTTGAATATAAAGCTTTGAGTTCTCTCTTTCGTAGATCATATTTCTCAACATGACATTAACAACGATTTACATGAGACCTACGTGAGCTGGGAAAAATTTGGTTTCCTGCGATTATACGGGTATGTATGACGTATGAGGCGTACCTGACTTATAAAAATTTTCTATGGTTAAATTTTGTATTTGAATATAATGCTTTGAGTTCTCCATTTCGTAGATCATATTTCTCAACATGACATTAACAACGATTTACATGAGACCTACGTGAGCTGGGAAAAATTTGGTTTCCTGTGATTATACGGGTTAAAAAGTAGCCTGTCAAGGATCCATAGCTCGTGATGACCATGCCGTTCAAAGGTATTATTATAAACAGAAAATATCTGAAAATTTCCAGACACCAGAGCACAGAGAGTTTATATAAACAATAATAAGATGGGTGGCTGACCATATTTAGGTATTACATACCGGTACGATTTCTTTGGAATGTAAAATTGTAATAGGTGACACTACGCGAAAGAGAACCTACCATATTACTAGTAATGTCACTATTATTTCAAACTACATTAACACGTGTGTTAGTATAGGGTTTATAAAAAGAAACAAATTTTGACTTAATTGAAAGACAGACAATTCTAAGCTAAGAAATGTGGTTCTGTAGATACATCCTGAAAATATCCTAAACAGGGAGGTTACTAATTTAATACAGGTTATTTCTTTTATGGGGAGAAAAGGTGTTAAGGCAACAATATCAATAATTGTTAATCCTTTCCAGTTACTTGCCATTCGACGTACTATTGTGTTGACTCTGAGTTGTAGGTATGTAAATATTATTATTGCTATTGTGTAGTGAGAATAGACTTCCGATTCTGACTACTTTATGTTTAGAAATTTAGTAAGCATATTATAAGTTTGTATTATAGTTTTTATTGTGTTTTTAAATCTTCTTTATTTTTACAATTTTTAAAGATTATATTTTTGTTAACTTCTTACGGGTACAGGACCCTTACTTTTTAATAATAATTTAAATTATGTGAAAATCTTTTATTGGATATTATTATGTTACAATGTTATTATTATAAATGTAAAATATCTGTTGATTTTCCCTAATAAATAAAATAAAATTGTTCAGGAGAGTCAAAATAAGATTTTCTTGTCTCTACCAAACAAGTAAGTATGTATACTGTATCCAACAGCATTGTTTCAAGTTCATCAATTTGACGACCTACGTGGACGAGGGGTGAGGCTCTTGACTCGCATTGCGTAGGACGCGGGGTAGAATCACAGCATACCCAAATAAATTTTATTTTATTAATTTATGTTAATTCACAAATAATTCATTTAAAATAATAAATAGTGTATTTGTGGCATGTTCCAGAGTGGAAGATACTGGAAGTATCGCCCTGGTTTAAAACCAACATTGCTTTAAATGGCTTTAGCCATGTTTAGTGACCAGGTCTAATAGTCAGATACTTCCCCACCTTCTTATTCCCCATCTCCTCCCCCTCCCCACTTCCTTCAGCCTCACACCATACCCCAATTGGGAAGCCATAGTCGCACTGGCTCCAGGCGGGAGCAGCTGGGACTATTGTGAGAAAAATGATATTTTAATATTAACAAATTAGTTTGTTATTATTCTGTACCTTAAAGTATTTATTTTGTGGCTGTGATTTTTTGTGAATGAGCTGCATTGGGCCTTGAGAAAAACAATTTTCCACAGGGGTCATCTTTGGTGATGCTGTGTGGATAGTATTTTTAGGAAAATGAAGGAGAGGATGTTTTGGGAAGGAAAAATGTTAGGAGGGGTTCGGAATCTGGGAGTCAGTGTATCCAGGAATGACAGACGCATGAATCCATTCCTCCCACTGCGGTTCAGGGCGTTGGATCGAGTCTGGCTAGAGAGGTCAAGAAGTCTCACAAAACCAGTCTCTCCCGATCTGGTCCATCGCGCAATAGGTGAGCAAACGCATCCTCCACCAAGACCTAGATAAACCTCACCCAATGATCTCAGGCACTTTTGATAAGTCACCAAACGTAGCGAACCACTTGTGGTGACCTAAGGCCGGGGTGTTGCTAATCCAATAAACGGTTCCCGGGGCGGCGGTACACATACTCACCTCCCAAATTGAGACAGTTTGTAAAGTAATGACTCAAATCTGCTAAAATATTTTATGTATTATGAGGTGGTCAAATTATGCTTCAAAATCTTCAAAATCAAAGAAATAAATTTAATTTAAATTCAAAATTATTTCACCATAACAGATTTTTGTGATAACTCTGTAGCATTCGAGTTAGATTATCAAAGAATTCAGAATATCACATAAAATTTTATTTCCCAAAAATTTAACCTCCATGTAATAATTAAGAGAAATAAATTTAGCTCAAACGTTTTATTCTCACTAATTATCAAAATTCAATCGGCGATACTTAAAAAAATATATCGATAAAACGGCAATTAAAAAAAAACCATAGCAGTTATTTGCGAACTAATAACATCCAAGTCGGTGGCTGCTTCAACACTTATATTAAAAATACGGACTTATTTATTCAATACCAATTATCACGCTTTTTTTCTCACACACAATGTATTTATTTTATTAACATTTATGCAGGCATGTGATTTCTCTTTCGATCTGTGGTAATGATGAATGAATCGTTTAATGAAGAGGATATTGTGCTTGAATATTTTTATTTTATTTTTGAAGTGAATACTTTTTTAGCACCGTCGCGTCGTGATTTGAAACTCGATGAAATGAAAAAAGCGACAATAAAAAGAGACAAACACATACATCTTAGAGAGATCTCACAGCCTGAACCTTGCGGATCACCACGTTGTTAACAATTTAGGAGGCCGGTATGGGTGCCGCCGCCCCTGCAACCATTCATTCGACAACCAACACCTCTTCCAAAGGCCACCCCAAGTGGTTCGCTACGTTTGGTGACGTTTGCCGAGATACTTGGTTTCATGGGGTGAGGTTTGTCCAGGTGGCGGATGTGTCTGCCAATCATCTGCATGATCTAAATGCCAGACCTTTTGACCTCTCCAGCTACATCCATCGACTTGCACCGCATTGGAAGGGATGAATCCATGCGCCTGTCACACCTGGATGTGCACCTGTCACACTGACGCCAAGTTTCCTCCTTCCTTACCTTTAAAAGACCCCATACAGTTTCCGAAAGATGATTTGGGCACTGAGGGAAATTATTTTTCTCAGGGCCTCCACAGGGGTGTGAAGTTAATTTAAAAACATAGATAAAAAATTGTAGCGATCAACGAACAACCAAAAAAAACTATATTTATCCGATTTTATACAATGGTATCACCGGCCACCACTCTCTGGCTGGGTGCATGAGATTGCACATTCATTCCGGTTCGCGCATTCGTTCTTCATACCTGATTTTCCTCTAAGCAAGATAATGATTAAATCTGTACCAATTATTGTTACACAAAGTTTTATTGTGAAATATATTTGACTCGCGTTAAATAAAGAGTTGTTATTGAAAACCTCCACAATACACGCATCCAGTTTACAGACGTGGCAAGGTTTGTAAACTACCAAACCCACTGGTTAAAATATCAAAATATACCAATATTGCCAAAAAATCTAAAGTTGAATATTTGATAATTAATATTTTCACAATTGTAATACGAATGGAATGATGGATGAACCAAGCGGGTTTCTGTGCCTTCTAAATAAATAAATGAAGAAAAATATAAATACGGATAAAAAGGAATTTCTAAGTAGATAGATAATCGATACTTCTCATAACGCCTGAAAGAGATATTAAAACGGAGCTCTCAGCGGTAGGACAACATCTTCAATATTCCATCGTTCCGCTGACTCCTTCAGATAAGCGCGCATCCCTGGAGTTTAGTTATCCCGGCCCGATAGGGTTCGGACCCGCGGAGAGCGAGGACGAGCCCGAGCCGCGGCTATAGCCACTCGTAGATATAGTCGGCCGTAGCCACGAGGCGCGCCATTATAATTACGCACAGCTCGCCCTGCAATTATTATTAGTATTATTCTTCCTCGCGTCATAAGGAGAGGCTTGTTAGCGCGCCGCGCCGGCAGTGGCGGGCGGCAGCGGGGCGGCCCCGACCGCCACTTATCGTGCCGTGAGCGTTCAGCGGGATGGAATAACTGCAGAGAGTGTGCTGTTACCAAGTATAAACAAAGTATTGACGATGTTTGAATAATTTATTAACAAAGCAAAAGTTAAGTTTAAATAAAGTATTAACGAAGTTTAAATAATTTATTAACAAAGTAAACGCTAAGTATTTACAAAGTATTAACAATGTTTAAATAATTTATTAACAAAGTAAAAGCTAAGTATAAACAAAGTATTAACAATGTTTAAATAATTTATTAACAAAGTAAAAGCTAAGTTTAAACAAAGTATTAATAGATACTAATACAAATTTTAAACGAAGTATTATCAAAGTATAGACCAATTCAAATAAGTACCTATGTAATTGAAGTTTGAAAATAGTACGACAATTTATTATTTTTAAAACTTAAAAATCCCATTGGATTGTTTTTGATCAATAAATGAATTAATAATGTAAAGTATTCATTTATTGGATAGTTTGGACATGTAGAGCGAATGAACGAAGAAAGGAGTGTAAGGAGAATATATGACGCAGATGTGAATGGTAGAAGAAGTCGCTGTCGCCCGAGGAAGACATGGCATGACCACGTGAATCAGATACTTGAGTCGGGCCATGTGAAGAGTCGGAATAATAGAAAAGCATGTATTAGACGATGTACGAATGTGAACGAGGCGAGGAGTGTGTGCCAAGATCGAGTTGTTTGGCGGTCCGTCCGTACTCCTGCGGTGAAATGGCGTGATAGTTAATTAGTTAGTTAAGTATTAATTTAAATGAGGAACAAACTAAAGGAAAACAAGATTTAAACAATGTAGAACAGCGAATCAAAAAAGTTAATTAAAACAGATATCTCCGAAAAATCTAAATTCGAATTGAGTATGTAAAAGTGGTATATGTCTGGTACAATTTTGGGTACAATGCTCAGATTACTCATAAACACCACCAAATCAATTATTATGCAGGAAAAGTTGTAGTGAAATACACAAAAAATTATGTTTTCTGGATGACTAGTAGAAAAGTTCAAAATGTCATACTGATTTACCGGACCGTTATGCTTCCCAGTGTTATTTTATAGCATATTTAATATGTAAACAAAATATCAAATATTGCTTTCCTCATTATCTCAAGACTTGGTATTTGAAGATAACTGGATTATCAATTAGACGATCGATAAAAGGTAAGTATGCAATTTCCAATGATTAATTTGCCATCTTAGCATGACTTTAATTATTATCCATTTGCAATGGCCTGCATACAAAAGTATTTTCCTCCAGTCCTTTAAGTTGTCCTTGTTTTGATTTTTTTCAGTTTCCTGCTGTAGTATTGTAGATTTAGAGGTTTCTAATTCATTTGTTTCCAATTGCAAAACTGTAATTCTTTTTTCAAGCTATGTGATCTAATGTGATAGTGGTTAAATTTTGCATTTCTTGTACCACTCTCAGTGCTGTAGAAATGATCTCTAAACAATAATTCGAGTTAGTAATAATTACAGGAGAAAAATTCAAAGAATATTAATATTGAAACGAGGAAACATTGAGAAAACCAAGAAACAACAAAACATCAAAAGTTTTCTAGCTCACGAAAAGCAACAAATCGATGTTGTGATTATTTGTGATTCCTGGAATAAGAAGCGGCCTATAATGAATTTTCCTGGACATTTTTAGCTGGCTCCATCAGATTTTCACCATTGACCTGGTTTCTCTGTAGTTATTAAATACTATTTCGTGGGCCTTGTCTGTTCGGTTTTAATTTAAGTTTTAATTCCCCTTCTCAGCCGGCTGCCGCACAATTGCACAATCACCGTCTTCCTTCAATTCCGGCGAATGCGAAGCGTGCTTTATCCAAAATATCAAATCACTTCCCGGAAAAATGTTTGAATTAATGTCTGATACGACGACAGATGCCGAAACAACAACGGTTGAACAGATATTACAACGTTGACGTTAGGAAGAACAGTAAATCAAAATAAGTTAATTCCACCTTCTCGAAAGTAGGGCGAAAGCGAAAATGAAAAAAAATGTTTCCATTGATTCCAAACTATGTTTATTCTCAATACCACCCTGAAGAAAGATCCGGAAAGAGTTAAAAACATTTTTATTATTATGGTATATCCGAATTATTTGTATGTTCGAAAACTAATGGTACAATCTGTAAACTGGTGAATCTACAACACACATGGAATCGATTTAGAGCTATATTTTTTTTATTAATTTGGGCTCTCACTTTCGAGTAAATCAAGTCCAAAGACGAAAGTTTTTAGGCCAAACTTAGAAAAATTGGTCGGTACGAGGTCAACGTCAACTGTTTTTTGTTTTTAAAATGCGTTGAAGTGTAGACCCAGCTCTAAAAAAATTATCCCTGAGTTTGCCAAAAAAACTATATCCAGGTACATTATATCAAAAAGATCAAATCAAAAAATAAAGAAGATTTATTGGTTACTCTACGTGGCATAGATTCACTAGGTCCCCACTTGTACCACTACTTTTCCGGAAACCGCGTATAAAAGTATAACTTTGACAGAAAAACAAAATATTTTGCTTTTAGATTTGGTTAGATGTTTGTCAAGTAAAGTTACCGAATACTTTTACCCAAAGCGAAAGGTCTTAACAATCGATTATAATAATATGTCTATATTAATCTCCCGTCATCTCATCTTATCTATGAAACAGAAACTCTATGTGCTTAGGCTGTAAAATTCTCAAGCGGTGAGCTCTGGCGTCATGAAATTGTCACAGCTTTTCTCTCTGTAACTTGATCGATAAAGTGATTTTCGGCTGGGCACGTCACTTCCATCATTAATGGAATATTAAAATAACAATTTAACATTCAAACAATACAAATTTTTTTCGAATAGGGATGAATTCTCGGGCAAGCCTGGGTAGTATAACGAGATTATTAGGTATTGTTTTAAGTGTAGAATTTCATACAAAAAAGCGTTGCGGCCTGACTTCGCACCAAAGGATGCGTTTATATAAAAGGCTTACATGTGAAATGAGATAATGCGGTCAGCGTACATCATTGCAACCTACCCTTTTGCAGATAAAGTATGAATCGTGATTGTATTTTTTTCATGAAACACGTGCAAAAGTAATAAGCCGTGCATGTGATGAAGACATTACGTTTAAATCGTACTTATAAGGTTTAACGACTATGCAAAACCGAATAAGATATCATTTTGGATCATCCGTGCTGAAAATTTCGATATCAGCGATAATCAATCTGATCTTTATTGACCATAAATATCACTATACTTACCAGTGCACAATTCCCGTACCTACTACTTAATGCAAAACTGTAAAACGCAACAGGCACGAGTAAACAAGAAACTTCCTGTATTTTTCCGAATGTTCGTTTGCAACGCGAACTTTATTATCGAAAAATGGTAATTTTTACTAATTTGGTGCAATTAAGGGTAATTTATTTGTCAATTTACCCTAAATTTCGTGCCACGAAGTGGTTGCGGTTTTCTGTCAAGTAAAGCCGCAACTTTACCATTTATTTACGTAGTACGAGTATTACAAGTCTTTTTCTAGTTAGAAATTGCAAATGTTCAAAGAAATATACAGAATATTATTATTTAACTATTAGGTATATGAGTACACATTTCTTTTGTATTTCTTTTCAATATTATCTCATTGTTCTTCTAATAGCAACTGTATCACTTCAGCGATATTACTTTTTGTTTACTCATTCATTCTTATTTAGTTCTTAATAGAATTAGTTTTAATTAAATGTATTTATTTGTTTAGAATAAAATTAAGTTAATTTTTAATATTTTATATTAAACATATTTAATAGTTTATATTAAACATATTTAATAATTTATATTTAACATATTTAATAGTTTTAATTAAATATGTACTTTTTTATATTTTTTTAATTAGTTTTTATTATTGTTTAGTTCTTACTGATACACTCCTATTGTATGTACCACTGTATACTTATAATTTCATGTATCAATTTAAAGTGAAAGTCATTCTATGGCGTTTAAATAAATAAATATATATTCTTTGCCTTAATCATGAAATATATATATTTTTAAACATAATTCTGAGCGGTGGGACCTGAGGAAAAAAATTCCACTCAGGGCCTATGTCATCTTTGGAGATGCTGTTTGGAGGTTTTTTAGGAAACAAAAGGAGAATATCAGGCACATGATGGAAGGAGTCGTGAACCTCGGGGAGGAGATGGCACGATTAAGTGAATCAATGAGTGGTTAGAATAATATAATAGAATAAATGAGACGATGTTTGAATGCGAATGAGGTAAGGGGTCTGTACCAATACCGAGCTGTTTGAAGATCCTTCCTCTCTGCCTACCCTTGCGGAGAAACGCCGAGTTAGTTAGTTAGGAAAGGAAGTTCGGGCAAAATAAAATGCGATATAATCAATTGTAACTATAATGAATTCAGGCCTTTCTATCAATGTTAATGTATTTATTAACTTATTTGCTAACTGTGAACGGTTTGCGTGCGTTTTATGTACGGTCTGGACGAAGATATTGAAAAACCTACTCCATACAAATAATGATTGCAGTGGCATTAAGTTAATAAATGGATAGTTCGGTACATTAGTTCTATTTTAGAGATCAGCGATAAAAATCGATTTAAAGAGTCCAAGATTCAACGATTCAATCAAGGTGTGCAGAATTAAAAGCTCGAATATCGCTCCAAACGTATTATTTCGAACTAATGTTCATATCACTGCCCAAAGATATGCAGAATGATATACCCAAACCAGCGAAAAGATAATTCCTAGAAGCGCGATTTAGAGATAAACAAAACTCTTGACGCCAACTTATGGACACAGACCTCAAGAAATTTAAGTTCTGTTCGAAAATGAATTTCGGTATGATTTATTTATTAACTTTATTATTGCTTTAGAACTTTTACAGAATATTAACAAGAAAAATTTATAAGATATAATATAAGATAAAATAACATTGTAAAGAGCGTAAGCCCATCAGAAATAAAAACAGTTGGCGACGCAATCGCTATCTACAGGAAGGAACTGGTGAATTTCATTGGCGGTCCGCACAACGGCAACTTATTGTTAAAGACCAGTTGTCAAGAGCAACGCGGTGACTAGCAGTGCTGGTCCCTGCGGCCGTCGCGTTTCAGTTGCCTTATTAACAGGTTGCCGTGGTAGCAGCTCACGACCTGTCAAGTTTCCGAGTAATTTGCGATATGTCAGATCAGAGAAATATCGATTTTATTCAGCAGGTTGATAAATTGAGCTGTGCCGTGAATTGAGTTGCCAACCAGTTTTCGGTTTCTCCATAAGCGGAGGCTCTAAATGTTAACAATCCATAAAAAATGTTTACAAAATGCTCAGTTACGATTTGTTTTTCTCAAAGTAGAGATTTATTAATCTTTGGGAAATCTTCAGTTGAATTTTATATTTTTTTACAATATACGAAAAATGCAACCGATTATTAATTTCCTCCTTTGTTGTTACATATTTAGTCTATTCAAGTGAGAATTCGTTCAACAGTTCGTTTCTCATTAAACCGATTTAAAAGGGACAGAAGAGCGTATGGAGCGCGCAAGAATATTAACATCAATATTATTTATCAACTCCGGACATATTATTGAAGCTATTCCAAAATACTGAATCCTCTACTTACTCTACTAGACAAAGTATCCATATCACTAGATCGAATAAAAATAACATAAAAAACATTTCAAGTTATAAAACCATATTCGGACAAAGAAACTACACTTATTTTGAAACTAAACTCCATACAATTCTTCCCCAAGACATAAAACTAATAAAAAAATTTAATTAGTACAAATCACGAATAAAAATATGGCTGAAAGAGGTCAACGAAAACACCCTAATGAAGACACTAAAAACGACATAGAAGACAAACAAAATATAATTAAACAATTTTAGTCCGCCTCGGCACAGAAACCCCTAGTAAGGAGGATTAAGAAATACAATATATTTTACCTTACATAAGCATTATATTTTGAATACTTATGGAATTATTTTAAACAGTCGCTTAAATAAATAAAAAAATAATGTTAACTAATGTATATAGCAATAATGCATCTATGTAAACCTTCGTACGCTCATTGAGTCAATTTAAAAGTATGAAGTTAATAAGCTAGATACACCAAAAGTAAGACAAATTTGACCCCACTTTGGGTACCAGACAAGCCCAAAACACACTCCCATCTGTTTATTTCTTCGATGATCCAAACAAACACCTAAATAAAATACCAGTTGCAGTAAAATCAAAAACATCTGTGGGCACCCATTGATCGGAATTCACCATGTGTATGGTCGGTCTGCAGCATTTATACTGTATCTAATCAGGTGAACCCATCTCCAAATGCTTGCACCTCGTCCCACTCGATATGGGACTGCATAATGTTAATTTAAATGCAATTCTCGATCCACTGAAATATTAATGTGTTACTCCTTCTCGAATCCGCGCTCACTGCTTATGCCCACATGATAATTGAAAAATAATTGATTTGAGATTTTAATTTTAAATAATGAAACTTAGATTAATTTGTAGATAGTAAAATTTTAAACATTTTCAGTCGATTCCGCTTAATTGGGACACGTCGGATCAAATAAAAAATTATCCCAACTAAGCGGCTGTCCCCAATAAGTAAAGTTTAAGGGAGGTAAAAAATATGTTTTTTTGAGTTTTAATATTATTTTTTATTGTGAATACCTTCAGGAGTCCCAACTGCTCTGAAGCCAGTGACACTATGGCATCCCCAATTGGGGTATGTTGTGAGGCTGAATATAGAGAGGTAGGGTAGGGAAGGAGATTGAAAAGAGAAAGAAGATTGAAAAAGAAAAAAATCCTCATGATTGAGGATGCAGATGAAAACAACTCGGTTACGTCATCCAAAGGCTCAGACGTCACCGAAGCAGAATATCCTTGCGCTTCAGGAATAGATGTGTTAAACGAAGCTCAAGCACATTTGACGGCTCTACAAAACGTGTTGGCAGAGAAGCAATCAAAGGTCTCAAAAGACCAGCAGCTGAGGATCGCTAAATACGTATCGGAAGTCTTCAGATCCGTATCGCAGCTTTTATTGGAGCGCGAGACCATTCGTGCTGATTTAGCTACAGTGACCGCGCAACTAAAAATGGCAGAAATAAAAATCCGCCATGAGAAGAGGGAAAATCGACACCTAGAACAAAAAATAATTCAATTAGAATCTGATCTTGGACCGGTAATGAGGAGGGTGGCGGTGGCAACGGAGGCTACCCTCTCTTTTGCTGACATCGCCCGCAAACAACCTACTGATGCTCACCAACCCCCACCCATCACTCAACATGGACATCGCGTTGGACCACCAAGACCTGCCGTCTGCATCTTTCCAACGGATGCGGATGCCGCCAAGGACTCTGACGATACCAAAAAAATCATTGAGGACATAATTCGTCCATCTGAACTAGGCGTTCGGGTAACGGGAATCAAAAAAATTAGAAATAAAGGCATTCTGATAAACACGGCAACCGCGGGCGAACAGCAAAAATTACTTAATGCACCCTGCTTCGACAAATCGAGCAAACTTAAGGCCCGACTGCCGACAAAGCGACTACCGAGACTAATTTTCTTTAATGTACCCCGGGACCTGGCTGACGAAGAATTTTTAAGGATGGCTCTTACTGGTGTTCCCAACATTGAAGACATTGAAGGAACTATTGAGTCTTGCACATTAAGTCACTTGGCTGGTGCTCGTACAGGAAACACCTGCCATCGTATTTATTCAGTACCCGCTACCGTACGTAAATTTCTGGTGGAACAAGAAAAGGTATATATATGCTGGACTGTTTGCCGCGTCAGAGATTTCATTGGCCTTACTGTCTGCGCTAAATGTCACATGATTGGTCACTCATACAAATATTGTGGGGATACCAAACCAACATGTGGACACTGTGCCCAACAGAATCACACCGGTGAGGCTTGCCCGAATTCCTCCACCAAACCAGTTTGCGCAACATGCACCAGATTTGGAAAGCCTGCTGATCATTCAACTGGAGACAGGGACAACTGCCCGGCCTACATGGCTGCCCTCAAGAAAGACCTTGCTACAATAGATTATGGAGTGTAATAGATACGAACGCAAGTGCCTAACTATCGATGAATATACTCCTGTGAATAGCTGTCTTCGAATCATGTACATGAACGCGAGAAGCATCCGGAACAAATTTGACGAAATTGAAGAAAAACTCAGAGGAATACGCGATATTGTCCATGTCCTTGTCATCACTGAAACATGGCTTGATGTTGGAGAAGAAAAGTTTTTTGGGTTAAAAGGCTACAACTGTGCGTTTGCTTCTCGCCCCAAAGAGGGAGGAGGTGGTGTCGCCATATATGTACTGGACTCTATGAAGTACTCTATCATTGATAAATTTTCCAACGAAAATTCATTTTTAGGTATAAGTGTATGTAGCAAGGATAGGAAACCAGTTAACATTTATGCCATCTATCGGAAACCCAACCCTAACATACACGATTTCCTGACACATTTGGAAAAAATACTAGACAAAAGCAGACAAGATACATTAATACTCGGAGACTTTAATATTGACACTACCATAAACACATCCTCTTCTTTAAATTATCTCAACACCTTAGAAACATACAATTTCTCAATACAAAACAAATCATTTCCCACTAGAGTCACTAACACGAGCAGCACACTTATAGATCACGTCATATCAAATAGACTAAATATTCCAACTACCGTATCAAACGTAGATGACCCACTTAGTGACCATAACATTCTTATTATTGATTTCAAGAATAACTTAAAAAAATGGTCTAATAATAGGGACAAGCCGCGCCTTACAAAACCTGTCATCAACAATATGGCAGTAAAATCCTATTTTGCAGCTAACAAATTCACCATCAATTCAACCAAACCAGAAGAGAGTTATAAAGATTTTAACGATTATGTCAAAAGTGCAATAGAAGCAGGTAAAACTACACCTAAAGTGAAAATAGGAAATCAACAACACCTAAATACACCGTGGTTCGACTCTAAACTGAATTCGCTAATCAAGGAAAGAAACCAGCTTCACAAGCAATGGAAACAAGACCCAGGTAATATGACTCTTGCAGTACATAAAAATAAACTGAGAAATTTAATTACTAATTATAGAAGAAGTTTGAAACACAAATATTATGTCAATAGCTTTCAAAAAAACCTGAATAACCCCAGAAAAACTTGGAAAACCATTAATTCAATTCTGTCTAACCGTGCACATAAACCCTCTAACACCATCGAATCTCTCATCATAAATAATTGTGAGGTTAGGGAACCCGGTCAAGTAGCTTCAGCATTTAATGAGTTCTTCTTATCGGTTGGAGAAAAATTGGCAGCTGCCATTCCATCATTCCCGGATGACTGTAATACTATTTATGTAGAACCAAAGGCACGTCAATCATTATATATGGCTAGGACAAATAAGGGTGAGGTATTAAGGATCATCTCGAAACTTAGGTCGAATGCAGCGGCAGGTATCGATGGAGTAACCCCGTGCATCCTTAAAACCTGTAAAGAAGAACTAGCTGGGCACCTAGTGCAACTTATCAATTCCTCTATAGGCTCGGGAGTATTTCCAGATCAATTAAAGCTAGCAAAAATTATACCAATTTATAAAGAAGACTGCAAAAAATGTATTTCTAACTATCGCCCAATATCGGTTTTATCAGTATTTTCAAAGGTGTTCGAGACTATTATAAAGGATAGACTTCTAAAATATATCTCTAACAACAATATCCTAACACCACAACAATATGGCTTTCGAAAAAACTCCAGTACCCAATGTGCCACCTTCGATTTCATCTCGAACATTCAGCAGTACATAGACCAGGGAGAATACGTAGCAGCTATTTTTATAGACCTAAAAAAAGCCTTTGATACAGTAGATCATGAAATACTCCTACAGAAAATGGAACATTTGGGTATAGTTGGAAAATCTTTAAAGCTTCTCCGAAGTTACCTATCTGATAGATTTTGCCTTGTCGACATCGAAGGGAACCTAAGCGACTTTGGAAAAATCACATGTGGAGTGCCACAAGGCTCGATTCTGGGACCCCTACTTTTCTTACTATACATCAATGATATAACTAAATGCGGCATCTCGGGAAAACTACAACTTTACGCTGATGATACCGTGATTTACTATCGTTGCAAAAATCTGGGGGAACTTGAATCTCTAATGAATAAAGATCTCGCAAAGCTAGCTAAATGGTTGCGAATAAATAAATTAAGCCTCAATGTCAAAAAAACCCACTACCTCACTTTCGGGAAAAAAGATTATATGAGCATGAATATTACTCTTGGAAATGAAAAGCTCCAAAATGTACAAGTAACGAAATATTTGGGGTTATTCATAGATTCTAACCTGTCGTGGAACTCTCATGTTGAATATGTAAAATCCAAAATTTCCCTGATTACTGGTGTACTCTATCGACTTCAAGATGTGCTCCCCATAGCTCTACTGCGTGCCACATATTATGCTCTGATCCACTCTCACCTAAGTTATCTGGTTAGTATCTGGGGCACCATTACTAAGAAACAAATATCCGAAATACAAGTAATCCAAAATAGAGCCATAAGAAATATATACCATTTACCATGGGATACACATGTCAAAGATATATACTCACTGACACAAATACTTCCCTTTACCATTCTGCCAAAATATAGCATAACCACTGCCATCCTACAAATAATTCAACACTCCTCACACACCAACACTAAACCAGCCTTTAATTCCGATATACACCAGCACAAAACACGATCCCAAAATCAAATACACTTAGCATCATCTACCCACACAACTAAATTTGGTATTAAATCATTACAATATATTGCAAATATACAATACAATGCATTACCTAATGAAATAAAGCAACCAGTAGATAACAAAAAAAATTTAGTTAAAACGCTTAAAGAACATTTCCTGAAAATGTTTTTAAACCAGTGAATATTTGCTCGCCTTCATACGTTTTTTTTTTTTTTTTTTTTTTTTTTATATGTTTTATGTGTATGGATGTCCTCAGTATTTCTAAAATCTCTATTCTTGACAATGCATTTTTTTTCCCCTTTTCATGTTGTATTTTTTAAACATATAATATTTGTGTAAAATGTACTCTTATGTGTTTGTCCTTCCCGTAATGAGTTTTTTCTCAACTCATTGGGAATAATGTGTTACTCACCATGTTTTTGTAATACATTATAATTAAATAAATAAAAAAAAAATAAAAAAAAATAAAGGTGGGAAAGTAACTGGGTATTCAGATCTGGCCACCAAACGCTGCCCAAAGACAGCTAAATGCCGTTTCAAGTAACGTTTTAATTATGAATGGTGCTCTAATACAAGGGCAATACTAAGAATATCTTCCACTTGTATTCAGGTTGTAACAGCACGTAACCAAAGTGTCCCGAAGGATTTTAACCAGAGATTCCTGAGCATATTTGGAGTAAGAAATGTAGAAGTCACTTTGCTGTAAATGTATGAACAACATAAAAAAAAAACAATTATTTTTATTTATTGTGTTCATTAATTATCGTTTTCCGTAAATAAACATTACTCTTTCAAAATTGTTTTTTTCACTCTCCTCCAATTTTTTTAATTTTTTTTCTCTATTTCAATTTGTCCCAGTTAAACGGAATGGTGTCGCAAATAACCGAAGTAAATTGGTATTAGTTTCTTAAATTAATTTCAGTTCCTTGCTTCTTGTTCCAAATAACTGGCCGTCCTGATAAACCGGTGGTGTACCAATTAAGCGGAATCGACTGTGTTTTTAGCGGTTTCAACACTTCAGTTTTGACTACCTCCGTGGCTCAGTTATTTAATTCCTTGATCCAAATATTTTTATTTACGTTGTTTTATATAATTAACTACTATTGTATTGAGCACTCTCTTTAGGGTGAATTGACTATTTAAAAAAAAAAATACAAATATTGTTTTTGCGGCACGTTCGAAAGTGATAAGTGATACATACAATTTATTATTATTTTTTTTTTATTTATTAAGGAAAAACAACAGATATTATGCGTACTATAATAATAACATTAATAATACACATAATATCCAATAAATGATTATCACATAATTAAAATTATAATTAAAAAGTAAGGGTCCTGTACCCGTAAGAAGTTAACAAAAATATAACCTTCAAAATTGTAAAAAAAGAAGATATAAAAACACAATAAAATTAATGTGGATGCTATAGTATGACTGACCAGAATGTTGGGAGCAGTTGGGACTCATGTGCGGTATTCTCATTTTGATAAAAATAAAACCCTTCTAAAAAAACAAAAGATTATTTGACGACCTCCGTGGTCGTGGGGAAAGGTTCAAATCCAAGGCATGCTCAGATAAATTTTATTTGATTGATTTGTGTGTTCCAAATTTATTAATTTAAAAATAATATGTTTTTGAATATTTGCGGCATGTTCCAGAGTGTAAGATACTCTCAGTAAAATCTTTCAATTTACGTCGAAAATGGAAAGTAAGAAAACGAATTATTCCTTAAAACCATTGCAAAAATCCAGTCCAGTTCAACATTTCTTTGTGTTTTTGTACTAATTTAAAATATTAAGCTGTATATCATGAGTGCATTAATGTACCTGCTGCAATCCTGTGATCCAATAAAATAATATTTTTATTCTTATAAGGTAGCCGCTGACTTAATTTTAAAATATTGACAAATGCAGAACGACTTTTCGCTACCTACATGTATGTAATGTGTTTTTTTAAGTACCATGTTTATTGCTGGCGAGGCCGTAAATATCGGGAGGCTTCTTTATTCGGTACCAACTTGTCGATACGCGGAAAGAGATAATCTCTGAAATTATTTAAGGTTCTACAGCAACAAATAAAATACATCGTAAATTATGTTTATGTTATGAAAAGATTACGTTAACAATGCAGTGTATGTAGGTACCTACAACTCGTAAAATAATATGTTACCTTGTTACGTGCGAGAAGGTGCGAGTATTTCTGATAATTAAAAGGACATGAACGTTGTGATGAGAGACCAAATTTTTTCTTTCCATGTTTTAATTAAATGATTTATCATATGAGAGTTCCATCTGTCCATGGCATTATCAAATTTGGGATATGATACGAAAATAGAGGAAGTTGGGATTGGAAGAAGACGAAGAGAGGAATGCCGAAAAGTATCTGACTTTCATCATCATCAGTGAAGAGGAGAAATTTTAGCAGTTAGTGGTCTTGCCTATTTTAGCAGTTAATGGTCTTCCATAAGCTTGTTTTCACGATAATTTAACATTACCAGACATATGTATGACGTGTGAGGCGTACCTGACTTATTAATGAATAAGAGAAATAGGGGGGGTCCTAGATTCGATCCCTGGAGAATTCCGGAGTCACGTAACGCGGCTAAGGTCTTTCAAGCAATATTTCGATTCAGAATATCTCACAAGAATTTTTATACTGCACATATTATGAAATATCTTCTCAAGGATATTATTTGCAATAATTATAGAAAACATAACCGAATGAAGCATGTTAAAAAATTTACTTTTTCGACGATGAGAGAAGAATATAAACATAAATTTAAATAATTTAACGTTTATGGAATATCAGTAATGTTCCGAAAAAGTTAGAATATGTGGAATTGTCGTCAATATTGTAAACCTAATTAATGATAATAGTTGGATTTCGGAATTTGTAGGTAAGTTTTTAAATTTAAAGCTCAGCTAATAAACACATTAAATTGTTTCTTCAATAAACGTAAATTCACTTCATGGCGTCATTTTTTTAATGAAAACAAATCACTGTGTATGCACCACAAAATTATAACAACATATTTCGAAACCAGGGGTTTCTTCGTCAGGATAAAATGAAAAATTAACAAAATACAAAAATTATAGACAAATAAATTCCTATAGACAAAAACATCACAAATTAATAATAGTGATTAATTAGTTAAAGGTATCATACAATTACATAAAATAAAATTTAAAAAATAGAATTATAGAGTGGTTAATAATTGCGTTTATATTTTTAAAAAAAACTATAAAAAAATAACACAAAATAATCATAATATCACAGAGTAACCAAGATGTCAAAACAATAAAAATAAATTGTTATAAATGCAGGTATTAATTAATACGAAAAAAAATTAAGAGGTAACTTTAAAAAAAATATATTTTAGTTATTAAAATTTAATTGGCTACTGCTTTTTCAAATTTCAATTTTTTAATTGTAAACCTTTTTAAACTAATCGGGTTTTTGTGTACAGGTAAATATATTTTCACCACTTGTTTGTCTTTTGTAATATGTATTAATTTTCTTGACGAAGAAACCATTGGTTTGGAAACAAGTTGATAATTTTGATTAAATAATTGGGTTGTTTAGCATTTAATATTAAATTGCTTGCTTTTAAACAAACTGAATGCCATTTCAATTACCATGCCTACATACACCAATCTACCTATCCCCTTAACGTATTATTTGAAACTAAGCACCGTTAAAACCAAAAGCAATCAATCATTAAGCGTTCGATAGGTGTACGAACATTTGTTAGGCACTCCGTACCGTTGAGTTAAATGACACTGAATTTGAAATGATGCTTGTGATAGCCAGTTTTTTACGTCTTAATTGGATGGGTGACCATTGACTCGGATCTGAAGCACCGTGGTGGTTATGATGCATATCTGCAGTATCAGGTGTCAGTCGAAGGCTGCTGGGGAAGGTATTAAGATACCATGAGGTTAATTTGATCATGACTTTGACGAATTTGAAGAGTTGGCCGCACTTTTTGTTGTGCCGGTTGTAGCGTTTATAGAAAAATCAAACCTATCGGTTAGGCATTTTTAAACATACTTGCGTAAAATTAACAAAGATGTGATGTGTAATGAAAAATAAATTGTAATTAATTACGAGATACACTAAAATTAGACGACATATTATGTAAAACTGGGCTTTCCAAGTGTGCATTAAAATTCCAGGAGAATTATTTCTGATACTGATAAAATTAAGAATTTGAATAGGTAATACATACATTAGCAATGAGCATTAATTACTGCAAATACTTTTCTCGTTTGACTGGGAATTGTACAGCGCATTCGCTGGGTACGCCGCGTTTTGTAATCGCAAATAAATTTTCCCTTTCTTCGAGATGAATTTCTCAATTTTATTGATCTATATTTAGCCTAACCTGGGCCTAGGAGTTTTATTTTTTATTTTTATTCCAGTTTGAAGAAAATTAAATTTTCACTCATTTAACACGACATAATTATACATATTAAGATTAACAAAATATTTCAATACAGGGCTATTCTATTTCATTATTTTGTTTTTCAAGAATAAATATTAATAATTTTTTTTTTAAATTTACCCAGCTCCTTTTTCGTTTTAAATGTCGTTTGGGAGACAATTATATAAGTTGCCCCTCTCGTAAACAATGGATTTTTTACCACAGTTAGTGTGGATGGTGTTTAAATGAAGGTATATTATCGTGTTGTCGTGTAAAGTGTTTGTGTACTTGGGACGTTTTAATGAATTCTTTGTTTGTGTGTACGAGTTTATTGTTTACTTTGTATATGTTTTCTTAATTTTAATAGTTTTGTTTCCATATATGCATATATATTTTATGTTCTGGGCTTGAACTTAAATAGTTTGTTTAATACCCTGTTTCGTATTACCTGTAATTCATTTATGTATGTTTCACATGCGTTTCCCCAGATTTCGATCATATAATTTAAATGTGAATGTACGAGACTATAATATAAACTTGTTTTTAATATAAATGTTTTTAATAAACAAGCGTATTTAATTAAATAAATAATTTATTTAACTAAATACGCTTGTTGAAAGCATTTATGAAATTTGATGACTTCAATTTCCTTTCTAATTGGTATCGATCCCACTTCTGACACTATTCATTTTTTCATGACCGGATGGGACATTTCATCCTTTATTGATAGGTAAAATTAAAAATCCTTGCTTAAAAGGGATTTTTCCATTTTTATCGTTGAACAGGTCATCACCGACAACAGAATACATAGTTTATCTATCAACAATGACAAATTAGGTATCATCCAAAATAAACCGCAGGAGAAAAGATTTTTTTTAATAAAAATTAGTCCAACAGAATCCCATCTGAACAACAGACTATAATACGTAAGATTCATAACAGATAATATAGGTCCCTAAGTGACTATGAACTTTGGCAGTAAAGTAACGCTTTTAATTTATCATCCCTTCGATTTAGCTGACAATCAACACATTCCATTACCCAAGGATCAGACAAGGATTTAAAAATACTTAAAAACCGACAGCACCCTTTTCACTTACACCCACTGGATTTTACTGGGACCTATCTGGTTTGGTTTAATGGCATTTTAATAAACCTGAAGACTTCTCTTGATCTTCGATATAGATTACCAGGAAAACGTCTCATTGAATAGCTTTATGACTTTAAAAACAATTATTATTAATAGAGTGAACGTGTAAAACGGGTTATTTTTTTCGTTTTAAAATTACTTAAAAAGCGGTATTTTCACTTAAACCAATAGGCTTTTATCAGCAAAAAACAACGTTTTTGATTGATGGCATTTTAAATCTAATAACTTTTCCTGTTCTGATCTGATCTTTAAAATAGATTCCAAAGAAAACGTCTGCCTGAATAGCTTTATGACTCAAAAACAACTATTATTACTTGATGTGTAAATGGGGGTTATTTCTTTCGATTTAAAATCACTTAAAAAGCGGTATTTTCCAACCAACCAACAGGTTTTCATTAGCATCAACCAATGTTTTTGGCTGATGGCATTTAAAACCCGAAGACTTATCATGATCTTCGAATGCGATTCCCAAGAAAACGCCTACTTGAATAGCTTTATGACTACAAAAACAATTATTATTACTCGAGTCGAGGAGTCAATGTGTAAAAGGGATTATTTCTTTCGTACCTTCGCTGAAGGCGAGTCGTGTCACAAGTCAGAAAGTCAGACGCAGTAACTGTCATGTATTTACACCGATCACATAAACTCAATTATATCCAATCTCTTTCTGCCATCGTTACAACTCGCTGTTGCCGAGACATCTCGAACAACACGTGTATGACGAATACAGAAAATGCAAATACCGTATACAGTATCATTTGTGAGGCTCATTTTCCATGCCGTTACTGGGGATCATAAACGAAGACATGACTTTGGATATCTGATGGTTTGGTATAACATTCTGTCACGGTTCGCCCCTTAAAATGAACCTAACTTTCTACTCATGCAGGTAAACCACCAAATTACCACAACCACGAATGTTTCCAGGTATCTTAGATAAAATCGTCATGTGGTTTTAGGAATTCGTTGCATCATATTTTTAGTTTCATTTAGCGTTCTTAATGTACAACAAACAAAACATGAGCCATGTCTATATTATAAAAAAATTATGAACACTTCATAAAAATTAATACCCTTGCATTATTATTAGGGATATTAGGGAACAAAAATTGATGAACCGTTATCCCATGGTGTAAATATTTTAATAACTTTTAAAACTGTGGGTACACTGTCGATACTGTTTTATTAAATGACGAACCTACATCTTGAAGTTACTGATTTCCAAATTTTTAAAAGAAATAAATATTTATGCTTACCTAATAATATTAATAATTTGACAATTTGTAGAGCGCCGTTTTTGTGAAAAATCACCTCAAGGGCGCTTTACAATTCATTATAAATTCCTAGGTTCTATTTAATTTTATTATTTACAGATAGATTCAATAACATACTTACCTGCTGATCACTTCCGAAAAACACACTTTATTAGAAAGTTTATGCTTGGGAAAGAAACGACTTTTTACGTGGAGGGCATTATATTCAAAACACTGGACAATGCATGACTTTACCTTTGCTACCCTCATCACTGTTGGTCTTACATTTATATTTATATTTATAAGAAGATTAATGCCAAAGTTGAGTTAATATTTAATTGAAAGAAATTGCTTTATTTTTTCAAAATTAGTTATTTACTATGTCGCGCGCCGTGAAGCTGAAGGTGAAAGGTGGATTTATGGATAAAGGTGGACTTATGGATACACGACTGTCTGAAAAGATGAGTTTTTAGTTTAGCTTTTAATTCCGCTGAATCTGTGATCATTCTTAACTCGTGTGGCAGCCCATTCCAGGCTTTAGGTCCTGACACTCCGAAAGCACGCTCACCGAATTGAGTATCTAGTGTGCGCTTTGGTTCCTTCAAGCTTCCGATAGCTGATGTTGCTGCGGACCTGAGTGTTGATTGTCGCGAATTGGAATTTTCTGGAATACACATTTCCGATAAGTAAGCCGGAGCCATTCTGTTAAGGGATTTGAATACCATCCAGCAGAGCTTTAACTGGATTCTAAGGCAGAATGATTAACAGTTACCAGCGTCACGTCGATGGGTCAGAATAACATAAGAATATTTTGGAACGCCACAAAAAAATGGTGTTATAGGGGTCCATCCTCTGTACGACTTTCAAAGGAGGATTTCCTGCGAATACGTTTGCAAAGCTCGTATGTCTATAAATAAATAATTATTTTTCAATAATTAAAGATATTTGATCAATTTCGCCAGAAGTAAATCATAATTGATCTTACTTCGGGCACACGGTTAATCTATAAAAGTGGAATGCAACGAAAATCAGTCAAACTATTTTCAATAAACCCACCACCCACCAAAATCCGAGACTTTGTTGAAATCGTGGGGCGACTTTGATCATCGTGGATATCCGAAATATTTCTCGCTACAGCTCAAAAATTAATAGCTTTTTCTTAATGATTTTTTACGAGGATTAAAAGATGCTTGAAAATAAGTGTCAAAATAGTTGGTTTCTAGTTATATTAGAATTTGTTGTCGGTTGAATTATGAAGCTATGTAGATAAATACAAGCGCATTTTGTACATTTCTCAACAATTGTAATAGTTTTTTAGTCGTTTATATTGCAAAGCATAGTTTATATAATTTTTTTCATAGTTTTCATGAACCAGTCATATACCATTACATTACTGAGATGATGACATATTTAGAACACGTAAGTCTAGAGTAAATGAGAAATGGTATAAAGGTGCGGTATGGTATGAATAAGTAGTAACAATAAAAATAGTTGAAGTACATAAATAACATGTGCATATTGAAGATTTAAAACAATAGTAAAGACAGCAATATAAAATGAAATTAACATCAATGTATTAAGTTATCTTGGTACAACTAGAAAAGTTTGACAGGAAATAGATCGAAGCAGTAGTATAAAGAGGTTGTATGGGTAGTTTTACTATTTTTGTCGTGACGTAAGTGAAAAATGTCAATGTTCAATGCAGCATCATCAAACAGGTTATTGGCACGTTCTGATAGGCTAATACTAATAGAAGTCTTCGCTTTCGGAGCATAAAAAGTAAAATTAATCTTCCACCAGTACCTATACTCGTCAGGCACGTTTTCGAACACGCATTTTTAAGATTTTTTTAAATTGGAGTATTATGTAATAAGCTTATAAACTCATGACATATCAAAGTAGCCGCACTCCGATATTGACTTTGGTCAGATTTTAAATTATTTTGTTTACTCCCAAAACACATACACAGGTGTTTTTTTTTTTTTTAATGTTTAAAACTTGAAATCTGCTCAAAGTCCCCATTTAACGGAACCTTAAAATATTTTATTGAAGTTGGCCATTCGCCCCGGGTCCAATCCCACCGTCCATCCACCCGACACCTGATAGCGAAGCCGGGATGTTTGAATAAGACAGCTGACGGGGCTCTTTCGACGTTCGGCCGGTCAGAACAAACCAACAGGCGCGACTTGTTGAATACGCTCAATGTGCAATCTCGAGCCCTCCTGGTGTCCCCGTTACGGCTGGACGGGACGGTGTGGACTTGTAGACAGTGGACACGCCTCGCGACTCGCGACGTGTGGAACAAAAAGCCATTGAAATTTCTCCAAGTGTCTGCAACGGGTTACAAATTGAACTGAATATTGAATTAATTATTTTTATACAAATCGGAAGCTACGCCATTTCAAATTTCAACGCTGAAACAAGTCCGAATAAGTGATTTCGAGTTTTACAGTTTTTAATTAATTTGATAAATACGACCACAGTTACATTATAATAAAAAAAGTGTATATAGTTCCAATGATAACAATCAAATAAACTTGGTATGGCTAACATAATATTTATAAGGGGACTTGTCTGGAATCTTGTCCGATAAGGGAACAACTGAATTGCTCCCTTATTGGACCATCAGCTGTATTGAAAAGCTATAAATGCATAAATTAATTAGGCACCTACTTAAATATTTTACAATAGTTTTATTTTGTAATGTTCATTATTTAATTATCCGACAGATCTGCCGGATCTGCCCTGATGATGGACACTGCAACGCTGTCTGAAACGTCGGCTAAAGAAGGAGGTAGTGCAACACGGCATAACACCCCAAAAACAAATAACGAAAATGCTTTTGGCCGTGAAAATCTAAAAACGTATCTCATTATTTAATTAATTTTTTTTCGCTACCGATTTCAACACATTTTTGTTTAAAAATTAATTTAAAATTACACAAGTACAATAATATTTTCTTAACCTAGAATAATTCGGATGTGTTGAAAAAGGAAGCGAATTTTTGAAAAATACGAGTTAGTAAGAAGTCTACGAAATAAAGCTATTCTATAACAAAATGCAAAGAATTTTTTTCCTTTTTGGTAAAGCAGAAGAAATTTAAAAAAAGTGTTTTTTGAATTGAAATTATTTATTTCCCGGTAAGATCCTGGGTTCGATTCACAGTTGCGACCATTTTCTTTTTTTTTGTGTCTGGTTCTGTTTCATGTTTCATTTAGATTTATTAGTATTATCTTCTTCTACAATTATTTATTTTTATGCATACAGTTGTTAAAAGCAAGGAAAACACAAAAAAATCATAAAAATAGTATTAATAAATTCATAATATTTAGAATGCGGAGTGGATGATTGTGGAATTATGGGTAGTTACTGTAAAACTGTAAATGGTTTATTGCATAATTTAATAGGTAGTGTTTCACTAATCTGTTTGTGGTGTTAAGAGTAAAATACTATCATAATACCATTAAATCAAACCATCTAGCACCCTTGAGGTGAATTTGCTCTCACGAAAACGGCACCTTAAAAATTATCGAATTATTATTATGGATGCACTTATTTCCAATATCTTGTGCGCGCTCCACACGCTCTTCCATCCTATTCAAAGTGGATCAAAGAAACAGACTTTGAAATAATTACTATAATATTACGATGTCAAAAGTGGACATTTTCAATTGCGAACTGAATAAATGCAAAAAGTCAATAAAAAGGTGTTTTTCTTTTGTATTTTGAAGAGTTTTATTTTACATGTACACTTTTTACATATCTGCTACCGGTTTCGACACATCCATCACTAGCAATGTTAAAACTAACTTAAAAAGTATAGTTCAGAAATTATTAGCTTTTATTAGGTAGGGGTAGAGCGAGTGGTGAATTTGGCGGATTTTTTGGGTCAGTGTTTCCGTCATGTCATTACTCATTACTAAGTATTCTGTTATTGTTTTGGTTATCAAATTAATTTGTTTTGTGTGCATCCTTTCCTTTTAATACATCATAATATTGTGGTTTTTGTTTTTTTATAATTCTGTTAATTTTGCAAGGAGGAAATCTATAATGTAAACAATGATACAATTGAACTTTTGATTTCTCAAAAATGAATAAATACATAAGTAAAAACTAAATAGTGTTCACTGTAGAAATAAAATTAATTTAGATAATAAAAATTTCAGCTTATATAGATTGGCGTAAGTATGGGTACCTACTATAAATAAGCTTTTTGTCACTTAGTCGATTATTGACATCGTGATATAAACGGTGACGAGAATTGACTGCTTGCCTTTTTCAGATTTTCTTGAATAATAGATAGTCATCAGCCATGATCGCTCCAGTCATCGGGTGTCGAATGGCAGTCATTAAAGTGAAGGGACAAAATTCACCAGAACGTAAGCCATTACGAGAGAGCTCGCTTAGATATACGACGGGTAATATCAACTGGATTATGTGAATTGGAGATGTAGCCGAGCTGTTAAGATCCTCGGATCCGAATCAACTAAAATGATAGAGGTCGCAATGGTTTCGAAATCCGGAGTATGCAGACTAATTATTATTTATTTCTAGTATCCTCGTGCCACGTAGTGCTATGTCTGTCACCAATTCACACGTCCACATAAAGCTCATTCTTACCCCTTTCTAATTATGGTCATATACATATACAGGATGTTAAGGGACGTACTTAACTTTAACCAGTGATTCCTGACATTATTTGAAGTGAAATGTAAATCAAATTTTGGTGTCCGGTGACTTTTTAGATCTTTTTATTCGATTTTTTTATTCTACAATCTCAAAAAACAACCAAAATTCTACCACATGTCGTCACAGCTCACTCGGCCGAGTAACTAACAAAGCCCTCACCCCCCCCCCCCTTAACTGTCCAATGCATACTGATTATTTATGATTTTAGTTGAAAAAAAAAATCACCGGTGGTCATCATTTTGTTTGCACTTTTTACTCCAAATAATGTCAGGAAACATTTATTAAAGTAAGTCTATTACGTCCCTTAACATCCTGTATGTACATAATATAAATACATTTGAAAAGAGAGAACACCATGCTTTCTCTTGGCTTTTTAAAGTTTACCATAGACGCTCCTGTATAATTTGAAAAAAAACCCTATAAAACAGAAAACCGCCAAACAGTTCACCCAGTCAAGGTTTCCAATTTTTAAAATAATTATTTTATAAAACTATTTCTAAAAAGGCATTTTGTAGTTTCGTATTTATTATTGCAGAATGTTAAAAACTTGTTAGCGATTATAAAAGCTTTATCTATGTTTCCGCAACAACAACAAAAATGCATGTTCACGTTTATAAAATTAAAATCCGTAATAGTATTTCATTAGCTTTCAGAAACAATATTTATTTGAAATTGATCGTAAAAGACGGTATTTTGAGATTGATATTCTGTTATAGGTCGCGCTTGTAAAGCACAAGGTTGTTTAGATTGATTTGGCAGTGATTAGTTATATTGATTGTCTGCATAATTTTTGATGATGAATTTTCCTAGAAAGGTTATGTCCATTGGGTATGTCAGTTTTTTTTCAATCGAAGGAAGCCATTTTTTAAAATTGGTTTTTAATCGTATTTTTGAAATCCTGGCAATTTTTTGAAAATTTCAATCCGAAAAATCAGACCATTTTTTATAAACCGGAAAGACGGGACATAATTTTATGGGTGCGAAAAAACGATAATTACATAGCCAAAAATCATTTAGAAAAAGATAACGTTTTCCACACGAATAGCAATAAATTGTACGGGGTTCTCTTCGTAACATCTATGAAAACACCGCCATCTTTTTCAAAAAATCAAACCAAAGGATAAGTTCGCATGGAACAAACAATAAATCTAGTGAACGTTAAACGCAAATTCAAAAATTCGCCGGATATCAAAGTGTTGCCATACAAAAAAAAAATTATCAGTGTGGAATTTTACAAAATTAAGGGAACATAATCGGAGGCGGGACATTTTCATGTAGTGACGTCACGAGCTCAAATAATGGATTTATTTATTTAAAAATAAAAAAATATATACATTACTAAAAATTTTTGCTAACATTTTCGTAATCTTATTAAAAAATCTATCCACACGATTTTTTCCAAGTCGTTATGAAATCCATGCAAGTGGCCTATTGTACAATCTACAACATAATTGTAGCATGAATGTTGGAATTGGAATTTTACAAGTCTTATCTTTCTCCTAATCAAATCTATACTTTTTCAATCTCGCAAGATACCCAGCAAATTTTATTATTAGACTACTAGGCGTCGCGCGACGTCGACGGCCAAATATGAAGATACATTGATACGTTGAGTTCTAAATTCCAATCGTATTAGTGACATAATTTTTTTAAAGTAGAATAATTGAAGTAAAACTTTTTTACACACGCTCGACTTGGGAGGGTAATGCGTTACGAAAAGTCGTGATTGTTTCGAAAAGTGTGAATGGTGATGTGCGAATGGTGATCGAAGGCGAGGCGAACGGTCGGGCCTTTACGCACACTTACTTGACTTGGGGTGTGATAAGGTCGTAGGTCACCCCAAGGACGTAGGTCACCCCAAGGTCGTAGAACACCTCAAGGTAGTTGGTCACCCTTACGGTTGTAGGTCACTCCACGATCGTATGGTCGATCCTAGGGTCATAGGTCACCCCAGGTTATATGTCACCCCGATGTCACATGTTATTTTATAAATTAGTGAAGTTTTACTTCAGTCGTGTGGTCTAAAGCACACTCGTTTTTTATTTCGTTAATTTTGATCCTGCTTATTTAAAAAAAATGGATATACCTACCTACCCCACGTTTTGTGTTTCCATACATTTTCAGTTTTTGAGATTGGATGATGGCTTAAAAATCTTTATTAAGTGGCATTGCAACGCATGCCGGGAAATCGCTAGTAGGTAGGTGTATATATTTGTATCACAATTTGTTTTTTATTGAGTCTGCAGCCTTGAATCCTTGTTTTCCTCTGAAATGGCTTCCAACCCTGACACAACTTAATCGATCCGAAGCCATAAAAACTCGAATAAAAAAGTCATACGTCTAAAGTAAATAATGAAATTTTGGTCACGCCTTGCAATGCCCCCTCCCCGCGTACTCCGGGGCTACTTTGTAATTTCACGCCTTGTTTTGCTTTTACCGGCACGTTTTATGGGGCAACTTTTACGGCGGTGAAATGGCGCGACTTCTACCCCGGACCAGCGGCGATAGGCCTGTAATGCGGGACTTAGGGCGAATTACTGAACGATACCTTTTATAATTATTGTTGAGATCTTTTCAAGGAGAAAATTTAATTTACGAATAATATTTTTTGAAGGATGGGCAACACCCGTTAATATCAGAAAGATTTTAATTACTGAAACTTATTTGTAATCTTTTTATACCAAAATCTCGAGTCACAATGTTTGTTCAAGATAAACTCCCAAACTACTTCACCGATTTTGATGAAATTTGGCCTACTGTGTATATTTTGGTCCAACTTAAAAGATAGAATAGTTTTTTTTATCTAGATTATTGACATTATCATTAAATGTTTGTTATAGAACAATGCTTTGTAATTACATATTTGTAAGTTCCATAAGTTCCTAACAGATGTTAGTGTCAGATAACTTATCGACGCAATACATGGTTATCTAGGTTGGATAACCATCCAGTAGATGGTGTTGTGTTTTGTTAGCCACAGCAACGCATGGCCGGGAAGCTAGTATAATATAAATATTTGTGTTGTAATTCTGTTTTTACTATACTATGATAGCTGATGATCCGTTTTTTTGTCCTGTTTTGAAAAAACAAAAAACAAACGAATTACCTATTTCAGAAAAATTATTCTGCGGGCCACTACTTCTATTTATATTTTGTGTAATATCAATGTAAGTACTTGCATACTGCTTACTAACCCCGTATGCATGGACATAAGAGGGTCTAGAGTCGTTCAAATAAATGTAGCTTCGTTCAATAAATAAGTAGAGTCTTGAGGTGTGCGATGAAGGAGGAAACCATATGTTTCCTTATAACGCCGTTGGGAAAGTGGTGGGGTCCCCTCCAATGTTTTGAAAAAAGAAACATTTTATTCAGTTATGAATATTAATCTAAACTTTTCTAATGTCTCGTATTAGTTTACTGCATGTGAAACTATAAACCCGAAAATTTGTTTGTGAGGAAGAACTCTCGAACACTGAGCTTTGCGGTCCTGAAAATTTATGCGTTACTTTAAATAAAGGCAAGACCTTTGTTTCTAAAAAACTATATTCAATACTCGGGAGAAACAAAGCGTGGTGGTAAAAGCGACACCTTCCTTACATTTAAAAAAAAAACCTTCACAATATTTTTCTCTAATTTTCGCAGTTTTTCTTTCGAAAAGTTACGTAGACAAATTGACAATCTTTCAGTCGGAATTATTGAATGAATTCACTTTTCAATTTCAATGAATGGTAAAAGTGGGGACATAATTTTTCAGTTTGAATTGAATAAACATTTTCTCCCAAACAGCAATAGCTTCGTTCTCCGTGTTTTGATGTTGATGCGGTACAAAAATTTACTAAACGTATAACCATAACGCATTCTTGGAGAGAAGAACTTTCATGTGATCATTTATTTGAAATGTTTTATCATTCCGCCTAGATTATAGAACTGTGGAGTATGACACAGAGTATCGGAATTTGCGATGCATATCGATCTTGAGACTCCATTACTAGAGTAACTCTTAACCAATTCTGTGGTGATCAGTAGTCCTTTTTGCTGGTTCAATTCAACAATTGTCGGTACATTATCACACGTCTTAATGATTTATTTTGTGTACGGTCTATTTATTTAACCAAGAACCGATGTGTTTTTCACCCTTCAAGAATAAATAAAATAATTACATCCTTTAAATCACCAGTGCTAACCACGTTTCCTTATTTTGACCCACCTAGCATAACTAATTATTTAGGTGCTTTTAAGTTTGTTTTAAAAACGTTATATACGCATGTATCGAAACCGAGGTAGCGAAATATTAAAAAACGATAACAAATATACATTACAAAATAAAACTCTTCTCAAACAAAAACCTCTAACAATTGTTATGTAGCTAATGCCGAAGAGATACAGAACATTGAAATAAGATATTTGAAAAGTGCCCTTTTGGAAAGGAGATGGCTTTTTCGGGTGATTAAAATCCTACTATTTCTCTAATATGTACTATTTTTGTAGTCAATCATGAATCAAAAATAATTCTCAAAATTTAACACAAACACCTCCATATTTTATTCACCTTCACTACGTATCTCGCAACTTTGATTCATCCATAAAAAACTGCCATAAAACCAGAATGTTTATTTGAATGTAAAAGGAAAAGTATAAAATCCGTGTGCCTTTCGGATTGGAAACACCGCCACCGCATGGAAATCCTAAGCGATTATGTATTTTAACGATATTAACTTATTGAGATCAGACGCTGTTTAGCACCGATTGACAATTAAATTTTATTGTATTCTGTGAAAAGACGTCTTCTGTCGAGAGTAGATAGTGCTGGGGGGTGCTGTATATACTGTCCTATACAATACCTACTATTAAAAGTACCGACAGTGTTCATAGCGGCTTGACAGATAATAAATAATACACTAATTAGGTATCTGCTTGAAAACCAAGCAATATTTTGCATGTTGGAACAATGTCTCAAAATCATACGTTGTATGCAGATGGTTGAAAGCATATTGTGGATGCCTAAATGGACACATGGAAAATGGATACATTTGTGCGTCTGACTGTCCAAGGAATTCTGAGCGTTTTTCTCCAGCTTCGAGGCCGTCTATCCGCTTTCTTTCGCTGCCACTGTTTGTCCATGTTTCCATCCGCTGCTCTTCATGTTTCTACACCGTTTAGAAATATGGGGAAAATCAACGCCGAAAACTAAGTATAATGTAACTATTTTATGATAAAACTTAATATTTCATTTTAATATAACAGCTGATGATGACGTGATGGTCTACTTTCAAAATTAAGTAGGTACCCGACTTATTGCTTGTTTTTGCCGGCCAAAAAATATCATGGCAATTTTAAAAACGATAATATTATTTGCATTTGGACATTACCAGAGCATTATGTAATTATTTTTCTCTGAGAATTTTAATAGATTTAATATACCAGTTTTAATATTTACAAACAAATTATTTGGTAGATATTCTCAAGCTTAATTATAAATACGAAAATAACAAGAAGCTTAAAATTAAAATAATTGGCTTCTAGTTAAATTTTCAATAAGTCTTAATACTGTCAAGTGTATTTTCCTAAAATTTTTGATTTAAAATATTTCGGTAAGTTCCTACGCAATACATTATAGGCAAGAATTTAATTTTTTTTAAAGTTTTCGGTAAACCAGACCCGTGAAAAATCATTTTAGGAAATAGTAAAATAATAATTGTGGGATTTATGAAGCTGAAAGTTTATGTGAATAATACACAGAATAAGAAAAATTATTATTCTTGCAGGATGATTTTTTAATTTTTTTTGTTTTTTTTCTGGAATGTAGTGATTTAAGGGAAGGTAATTTATGGCTTGTCTGAAGTCTTGTAACTTCCAATTTTAGGAAAATCTTTTTCGGTTAAAATATAATATTATACAAAGATAGTTTATCACATAACTTACTGAATATTTTTTTAAATAATGCGATCAATTTGAAAATGACATTAAAATTATTGGAAACAAATCCGAGTAAATCGAACCCGAGTTACAATCACAGACCCACAACCGAAATTAGTATTTTTACCAGATTATTTTTAAAGTGAATTTCGCACAAGAATAACCGTCTGGAACCAGTGGGAATATGGCATCCTCAATTGGTATATGCTGTAAGGCTGAAGGTAGTAGGGAGAGGATAAATATGGGGAAATACCTGGCTGTTTAGATCTAGTGACCAAACACGGCAAAAACTTATTAAAATTTGAGCACATATTTGGGTTTGTTGGAATAAATTGGCCAACTGGCAATAAGCTTGCCCTTAGCTTCTACGTTGTTTAACAATATGTAGGTACCTACATAAAGCGATGATAAATACAAAAAATGTTACTTTTATTATCTTGCCTGTCTTGAATACCCACTAAGAAAATAGTTGCATTGGAACGATATTCGTTCATTTAAAAGGTAACCAATTAAAATAAAAAGCAACCCTAAAACCAATTGATTTATAATCAATCATTAAATTAAACTCTTAATGTTAATGATCGATTCCCTTGCCACTGCATTTGATAAGGCCGAATGGTCGTGTTTATACCCCGCACCCGGTACCAGTACCTCAGTCAGCCCAGTCGGTAGCCAGGTTCACCTTTAGGTGGAAGTCGCAATCTGCCGAGGAATTTGGGCCACCCACTTGTGGCTACCTTCTACTAATTAAATTTTTAATCTCCGATACTATTCAGGTGTCCGGTGGCTGTATTTGAAAAGGGTTAAGAAGAATAATTATTATTATTGTTCCCTCGGTGGTGTATTCCTCATCCCTTAAAAAAAATCATAAAAATTGTAAGATTTATTTTTATGGCACTACACCACGGTTCGTGAGCGGTACAAGGGTGTATTTTCAAGCAAACGATGAATGGATATTTTTATTAATACTCACAGTCAACATACACATATAGAAGGCCGTAAACATTTTTTTTTACTCGAACCTAAAGTATAGTTTGCGGTTTACGCCGCTTCCAACAGGACACTCCGCCAAAATTGCTGCTCGGCGGATAACAGCGTGCCGTACGGTTCACTTGGAAAATGAAATAAAAATATATTTAGAAACTATACGTATAGGTTTACAGCACCACGAAGGGATTATGATATCTTAAAAAAATAGCGGACCAGCGAATTTTATTTACGGTTTTTATGGAAAATTTTAATGGTTCATAAAAATAAAAATAATATGGAAGGGAGCCTTTTATTAAAAAAAATCCCAACATGGTGCCATAGATACCAGATTTTTGAACAGTCTAAGACTTGGTGCATGCAAAGGATGTATACATTTTTTAATATGTTGTCAATCAGGTTGAAAAATGTTGTTTCGAGAAAAAACGCTGTATCTCCGAACCACGAATTTCTTTAAAACATTTGGTGAGCATTCTAAACAAATACGTCTTTCAAAAAATGAAATAAAAAATGGAGTTGCAAAATCCGATTTGAAAATTTCTGCTAGTTTTTATAAATTATAGAAATTCATTGGAAGTAATATAATTTTATTATATTTCACTAAGTAACAAAAGAACACTGTTTCATTATTTTATTTATCAAAAAAAATATTTATATAGGTAATGTATTATGTTGTTAACATATTTTTTTCATAAAAATTACATAAAAAAAGAATTAAAATATGTATGTAATACATGTTTCTGATGTAAATTAATACCTCTCCAATTGAGGCTGATTCGTGTTTAGGAAATGGGCATTATCATGAGTTCATTAAATAATTTCTGGAAAAATTTATGTCATTTAATGAAGTGAAACTTCTTTACGCACGCTTGACTTGGGGAGTAAGCTGGTGAATGCGTGACAAGAGCGTGATCGGGCGAGGCGAACGGAAGTTTAGAGGGAGTTATAAGTAAGTGAAGATAGAAAGAGTACGTTTCGTATAATACTGTCGGGGCAAGAGAGAGAGGTGCGAGCACACATTTTCTTTCTCTCTTTCTTTCATAGCCAGTTACGTTTCGTATATCTAAGACACAGTGCAGGGCTATTGTCCGTATTACACTGTAGGAGCAAGAGAGAGCAGTACGCGGGCACATTTTCTTTCTCTCTTCTTTTATAAATTAGTGAAGTTTTACTTCAGTTATGTGGTCTAAAGCACACTCGTTTTTTTTCAATGCGTTCCGTTGGTCAAATTAATTTGTGTTTTAGACACAGATGTTCAAATTAATGAACATACATGTACATAAATAATTCGCTGTTTAAATATTTAGCATAAATTGTAATTTTTTTATAATTAAGGTTTTCCAAAAAGTTTTCCAGGTTTCCAAAATTTCCAGAGAGGGTTTAGCAACTCCACGGCTCAATTTATGTATTTAATAAAATATTGTATTTTTTAATTAATGCATAATAAGAATATATTTATTACCAAATGACTACATTAAACACCTGCCCACCATGATCCACCATTGTTTTATATGGACTGCCGGATACATATGATTCAATACAATTTTTTGCCGCATAATAGCACGCACAACGATTGATTTATATACGATACTAATGTCTCGCCTTTGGTTAAAAACGGTTTTGTTTAATTGTTACTTTATTTTTCAGTTGATTTTTCTCAATATTAAAAATAGTAAGATTCTATGTATAAGTGATCACACAGTAGGTAAGTACCTAATTACAACCTATCAGTGGCGTGTCGTAACCTTTATTCCGACTACAAAATCAATTAAAAAAAGTTTTTGCATTTTGTTTCGAAGAGTTTCATTTTACATTTGTTACATACTTTTATTTATCTGCTACCAGTCTCGACACATTCGTATCATTCATTCACTAGCAAACTTGAAACTAACTGAAAAATTATTAAAGTATAGAAGTGAGTAGATTTTAGTATGTGGGGGAGTGGTGATTTTGGGGAGTCATTGTCAAATAATGTTAATTAAATAACACAACATGTATATTGTATACGTGAAATAAAACTCTTCGGAAAAAAGTGTCTTGAAACTGTTAGGTACATAGTTAATGTCTAATGAATACAAAAAAAAATTCATAGCTGAAAAATCTCTCGACAGCTTTTTCTATGCACACATTATCGCCTAAAATGCTGACTGAACAATTTCATTTCAGAAACACTCGTAAATATCTAAAAAAGTCTACTGTAATAAGTCGACTGTCCGAAAACGGGAATCCTTCTAGTTGGGCAGTTAAATTTTTTTATAAATAATCTATAAAAAAAAAGTCACGGCGCACCACTGATACTTTATGATATTTATTTATACATAATGACTCTTCCTTTGTTCGTCTCTTGTCCTTGGTCATGCCACAGCACGCTTTTTCTACAAAATATGTAATAATTCTAAAAGAATATAATGGCAGAAAACCGCGTGACCGCAGATCATAAAGGACATTAAAACCCCCGAAACTAAGGGTGCATTTAATTTTTTTAACGAATCGTATACAATTAAGTGCGATTATAAACCTTTAAAAAATGCCATCCGCTTGACGATACATCCTGCATTCTGGGGGCTCCATTCTTGGTAAACTGAGATCATTTAACTGTGGAGAATCAACATAACAATCAATGCACAAAAAATAATTACCTCTATTTTGGCCGAACAATCAACCTACCTTTTCATTAGAAGAAAATATTTTTTGGAAACCAATTTAAAAAAAAAACTATTTTTCATTCTAAAAAGAACACACAAAACTTCTAAGGAACAATTACAGGGTGCAACTATAAAACGATTTTTTTCCAATTTTAATATGAACCTTAGATTTTTTCCTGTCTCCCATTGAGGTTATCTCCTACTACGAAATGTTACGTGTTTTTACATAATGTTTCATATTCATTAGAATTAGAACATGCTGTTAACAGAATTTTGGACTTTCGAAAAATACTGAATAGTAGATACCTAACGAAGATTTCGTGACTCGGCTCTGATCCTACCTAATTTATGTATTTACCAATAATATTTCTCACTACTTACTTTTAAATAAACCTTTGTTGAATATTCATGAAGAAAGTAACTTATTTTTTGTACCCGTATACGAGTTTAGTACACAAGTTCGAGTTGTTCACTGATGGTGACATAGAATTGCCAGGCTAAATTAATTGGTGGCTCTGGTCAGTTGTGTCCTCTATATTTGCCCACACATTCAGATAGCGCGCGTCCTCCGTCTTCCAGCTTTAAAGTCGAAATTAATAATCTGCTGTATAATAAAAAAAATCTAAAATGCTGGCTGTTTTTATAACCGAACAGATTTTCTTAAATACCAGTGTAAGATTTTATGTGAAGGTAGTTTTTTCGTCAGCACCTATGACGCCTCGGATAATTGGCCCCGGTCCACGCAGATAGGCATCTGCCCGTACCGGGAACAGAACCCGCCTCCTTAGCTGATTGAAGGAAGGAACCAGTGCCGAGGTAGGGTTTTAGTTCCTCTGAGGAAAATATGGTGTTTATTTCAATGGTTTCTATGTACTGGGATTATAGAAATTCCTTCAATCTGAGTCCCTGGTTTAAGATACAGCATGTGCCTCATTTTCCCTTCAAATTACCCTGGCTGCAAATAGTGCCACGCGTACGTTGCGCGTCTTATGTACGATCGCGCACTTATCTAGGTAAATCTTTGACATTCAAATTGAAGGTGTGAACAAATCGGTCTAGCTCTTCAGCGCTACGGGCACTATTTCCAGTCTTAAGGGTTCTAAACCAGGTCGGATCGAATCCCTCCCAAAATAGGTATCTCTGCAGCCATCGAACAAATTATTTCAGAAATTCAATTCTTTCCCTGTCTTCAAACTCTTAGTCTATTAGAAAAAAAATCGTTAAATCACCGAAACCATCTTTTCTACCACATGATCGTGAATCAAACCTCTTTTTTGACTTTCAACTTCGCATTTGTTGCAATTCCGGTCCTGTATTCTGCACCGTGGAATATTTGCTTCTTCTGAAGTGAACGATTGCGGATAACGACGACACTTCGGGTACCTCGGTAGTCCGGTAGTACCGAGGTGTTCCCAATACACTGTCGCGGAGAATATGCCAGAACTTGTCATCGATAATGGTGGCTCATTTGAATAATGAGCACTGATTATCATCGTGAGTGATGGACCGCCGATATTATTTCAACTTTAATTATATTCAAATTCACACCAATGCAACGTACTGGCAAGTTAAAGGTGCAAACATTGCGTTTTAACGGGGGTGTCAGTATTGTAATGATACGAACACCTGACATTGATTTTGTAGTTAGAGAATTCAGAATTGAGAGTTCAAAAGTGCTAAATATTGCAAGAAAGCACTAAACACATTGCAAAATACCGCTGTTAGAAGACGTTAACTGACATCATACTAGCAACCAGATTCTAACAAAGCAAGATTCTGACGGCCGGTGTATTCCAGCGGTAGGGCTCTTGACTCGCAATCCGAAGGTCGCGGGATCGAATCCCGGCGTGGCAAATAAGATTGATGTGATTAATTTGTGTTATTTCACAATTTATTCATTAAAAATAATTTATAGTACCTATATTTGCGGCACGTTCCAGAGTGGAAGATACTCTGAGTATCGCCCTGGTGTTAGACCACAATTCAGAATTTTAAACGTTGCTTGAAATGGCTTTAGCCGTGTTTGGTGACCAGATCTGAATAACCAGGTACTTCCTCATCCCCATCTCTTCCCCTCCCTACTACCTTCAGCCTCATAATATACCCCAATTGGCGATGCCATAGTCTCACTGGCTCGAGACGTGAGCAGCTAGGACTCTTGTGAGGTATTCATATAACAAAAAAATATGTATGTTAATATTAAAAATCCGGGCTGTACATAATTTCGCCATCAGTTGCCACCTTTTTTTTTGTTTAAAAAATAAACATATAATTACATACGTTGGTACCTACATACGTGGAATTACGATATTTTTGTTATATTGATTTACAAAAAAAACGACTGAGTTCTAGAAAAACATTTTAACTGTTTTCATCGGCAAATTGATGAATCTGCTTGTAAAATATTTAGAAAAATATATTTGCCTTTGTTTAAATGAGACAAATTTCTCTAGTTTGTTGAATGCATAGCTCATCGAACATAAGACATACTTTAATGGCTTTTGGAAAGGTTTTAAATAAAGCTGGGGTATCTAAATTTTTCATAAAATAATAGAAAAGTTTGCTTGAAATACTCATAGACTCATAGGTCTACCGAAAACCTTTAAGGCCTTTACAATGACATGAAAAAACAACGAAAAATATACATAGAGATATTTAGCAACTTTATTATTATTAACACAAAATAAGCAATAATTAATTTGGAGGAACAAACTAATTTATTTTAGAATGTGTGAATAATAAGAAGAGATTCCAACATATTAAAATACGAATAAAATAAACATCAGGCTATCATTTTGTTCATTCAGCAATTACTTTAAAATGAGTAAGCAATGTATATGGAGTGGCACAGCCTTTTCAACATCCATCATCCGTGATGACAAGATGCAATACATCTTAATAACATAATGATTCATGCCTAGAGAATAGACAAGTTCATCTTGAAAAACACTCTTGTGATTATGACGTTGAAATCTGATGTCAGAAGCAATACAAGACGTGTTGTAAGACGAAGTAGAACATGTATACCTGAATGAATACGGAATGCACAAATTGTGAAGTGTCAGTATAATATTATATGTATGGTTTACATGGATCAGCGGTCTTCAATCTTTGTACTCGTGTACTATTTTAGTAAATGTTAAAAGAATGCGTAGCCTGTTTGCCATGACATTGAAGAAAAAACAAAAAAACGCTAATCGTAAGTAGATATATTATAAAAAGTCATGCTATGTGAGACCATATTTAGTAATATATTTTCAACCGAGATATAAGCTGTCGGGAGTTATTCAAGTTTTGTTGAAGCTTTCTGTATTGGAGTGCATTGGTGTTCTGTTGTCTTGATGTTGCAGATGTTGCCGAACAAGATAGATTAAGAATTAAAAGCACAACTTCTATTATAACTAGTGCTATTGGAAACATCTTTTGAAACAGGATTGTTGTGCTTATCAAAACACAGGTCCTGCAAAACCGTACGAAAATCAATAAATAAGATCTTTAAGTACTCTTCAGAATGTTGTGGAAGTTACATCAAAATTAACGGCAATACTGAAGCGTAAAACTACAGAAATAACCAGATGACTAACCTGAAAGATTGATCAGAGAAAGGGTGAAACTATTAATGCTAATATGATAATATATTTTTAATAAAATTTCTCAAACATTGCAAACCTAAAATTTTATGATCATAAGAAATTTCAAACGTAATAATATTTGCAAAAAAGAAGATATTTACAATTATTTAAAAAATTCATAGACATATCCAAAAATATTATATTTTCCAAAGGATCACGCCATTGAGAAGCCTCAATGGCGAATCAATATGATTTTCCCTTAAATTATTATTCCTCGGGTGGCTAAGTCCTTCATCACAACACAAGCAAAATTTTCGGCTTTCTGTGGTGGTAATAGGAGATTTTCAAACATTGTTGGGCAATTCGTATCCCGGGAATGTTTGTCTTTCTAAAAAAAAAACTCACATTTCTGACTCAAAATATATCGAAATCAGAAAAGAGTTGATTTAGGAGCAGTATACCCCTCCCCGCCGGGAAAACAATAAAATTGGCAGATTGGTCCTGTAGGCAGGAAGACAGAATGGTATATGTTGACGCTGTTTAAGATAATCATCAGGGACATTGAATCTCACGTGCTCCAAACTAGTTGAATTGAACGCAGCTAGATAAGTGGGTGGCGGTATATTTCTTTCTTCTGAGTTGCTAGAAGTCTGCATCTTTCAGAATGACCAAAAGAAAGTTAGTCCGGTAGAGCCAGGGATGGTGGCTGTACTCGCTTATGCAGAGAAATCTCAGAATTTTTTTTAACCTCTGCAGCATGAGGAAGCATCTCTCCTCATGAATATTTAATCTCAATGACTCCACGAAACGTGCATTATATACCTCCGATACTGCAGAAACTGTAGGAGAAAAATTTTCTGGGAAAAAATGTCGAAAAGAAAAAAAACTTCAATATATCACTTCTAGAGCGTAGCGTCTTACCACGTCTTACCCTTATTGTATCCATGTCTACTACATTGGAGAAGAGATGCCACTTTTCCATCATGTCTTTCAATATTTTTCATTATATTTTTTTCATAGTTTTTGTTAAAAGATTTGTGTACTTTATATCTTGATATATAAAAATGAATGTTTCTTTGTTTATCCCTTACGCGTTTCTAAACAATTAAATCGGATTTCGGATTTCGATGAAACTTTGGTGATTGTTGTGCGTGTGCCCGGGAAGATTTCTATATATAATGGTGAGCTCTGGCGTTGTGAAATTATTTCCTCTACCATTCATCCGATTGCGATGAAACTTTAGTGCGTTATTGTGAGTATCCCAGTGAAGGTTTCTATATATACTGATGAGCTCTGGCGTTAGAAAATTTGAATAAATAGTACAATACGTAAAATCTGTGTAATTCATATAGTTTTGTGGTAGGGAGGGAAGAGAATGAAAGAGGGGAGTTAGAGGGAGGAGGAACGAGGGAGAGGGAAGGCAGGAAAGGTGGAAGAATAACGCGGGGGGGTAGACGATGCGGGAGTGGAACAGTGGCGGGAACGGGATTAAGGGAAATGATACGCAGGGGTGGGGTGGGGGACGGGGGTGGGGTAGAGGGAGGTATATACATAGCCTGCAAAATGGTTGGCATCTCCCGCTTTTTCCCTAAATACTTAAGGCTCCGTTCCAGGCCCCAAAAAGAAGAAGACCGAGAGATATTAAATTACGAATGTTAGAAGAGCGCGCTAACATTTACAACGATAAAATCGATGCAAAAATTATGAAAATCTTAAATAAAACACAACTCGTTTAAAATAAAGCAAAAATCTCGCGATAATTGTCTTAAACATCATTTAAAGAAACGCAGTGAATTTTTTCATACATATAACTTGTAAAATAACTGAAACAAACGTGTTTATAATAATTTTTGGAGCATACTTTGCGATTTTTTTATATCGAGGGAATTTTATATAATTTGCGTTTGGGCGCGACTAATGTCTAGATATTATCTTCAAGAATGACATATATTTTTTTAAGAGATTAAAAACTTCAAATGTTTAATGGAGGTTTGCAAGAAATCGGTAGAAATTCGAATAGCGGCCTCTTAATTGATTTTCATAACTTGTCATTATTCATTTAATTGGCGATAGTTGAGAGGGTGGACGTTACAAAGTATAATAGCTAACAAATTGAAAAAAAAACCAGCTACATAAACTTCAATCTTCGAAGAATATTGTAAATAACTTCTCAATTCGTGTGAATGTAAGATTTATCACTTTATCTGTGTGAGATGTCTGAAATAATAAAACGATAATTATTCATATTTTGATAGTGAGGTTATAAAAACAAACATAACTTTGTCCTTATCTCAAAAGCATTCAGCGCGGTGAATATAAATTTGAACAGAACGAAATTAAAATAATGATTCTAACGAACATTAACGTCAAACACTACCATAATCTTTATTAGTCGTTTATGACATTGTAAACAGAAACATTTATTCAAAGACGACACGAGAAAATCAAAAACTTCAGCTAAATAATATTCAATTAAAAGAGAATCCTCTTTGACAAGTTTTTTTTCTACTCTCAGATTAAATCTTTCACCAAACTGGAAATAAACCAGTTTTGTGAATTCCGGACGAGAGGCATATAATTCATGTTGTGGGTTGCCCCAAGGAACCGAATTATGGCCACATTTAAAAAACATTTGCATTTTTTGTGGCCTAAGCGTTTATAAAGTATTAAAACAAAATCACCACACCTTATTATCTTAAATAGCTCCCATTTAAAGGCATCGTTTCTCGCTTCGATAAGATAGAAATACAAGAGATATATTGAACGCTGCAAACGACGAGTGCATACCGAAACAAGTTAAGAACGCAAGTCTGAGTGGACTGATTAATTAATTGAGATATCCTTGCGGCTTATACTAATTGCCCTTAGCCCTACGACGAGACAAAATAAATAATGACTCATTCGAAAATTAAAATAAAAATCAACTGGCTGTATTGGACTACTTTATTAGTTTCATTAAAATAATTATACGAACAATTAATTTGAAATGTCTTCTTGCCAAGTAAAATATTAATAATTGACTCAGCATAGTGAAGTCCTGTTTTAACTCGAGCGCTTTGCATTGCGACTGTCTGCAAATTTGTTTGTGAGTTCCTCATTCGGTCAATCTTGTACAGTAGGTAACCGTATTCGATAGTGCATTTTTACTCCTCCAGAGTTCGTACGACAGTAACAATCGGAATAGTCAACATTACGCGAGGTTTATTGTTCATAGAACAACAACATAGTTATAATTTAAATAAAATAACTTTGTTTGGACACGGGGTATTGACGGGGTATACTAGGTCGAAGACACCACCTTATTAAGTACACAAATTAAGATATAAACCAACCGGTTTCGGTTTAGCCTGAACCTTCCTTAGGTTTTCATAAAAAAAAGTATTAATTTTATTATCGGTAATAAAATTCTTTTTTTTTTTTTTAAAGAAAGACAAACATTCCCGGGTTACGAATAACCCAACAACGTTTGAAAATCTCCTACTACCATCACAGAAAGCCGAATATGTTGCTTGTGTTGTGATGAAGGACTTAGCCAGCACAGAAATCGAACATGCGACGCCCGGGTGGGACCCAAGCGCTATGCCCACTCAACCACTGACCGGTCAAATATTGCATTATCTGCAATTCTTTTTTTATGCTTGGTTGGTTTATATATTCATTTATATACTCCATAAAGTGGTGTTCAAAAAAGTTATTTTATTATTGTTAAGATAGGGGTATCTGTCAAACGGACCGCCTGTTTCTTAATTACCAAACGTTAATATAAGATGAAAAAAAGTTTAAATTGGGGCGAAACCGGAAAGTAAAAGACTATTTCTGTGAATCTAATGAATACGTTTTCCCAACGTGCGTCGTGGGCACATATTTCATCAGAAAAATACCTCCTTATCTTAACGGATGGTCTGTATGGAACCTGCTTGCATAGCGCGGTTGTAAAGTGTGCGCCCTAATATAATAAATTTAGACTTACGGAATATAATACTTCGTTTGTGTGATAGCACTATGGAACAAAACATACTTGAACATTTCTCTGAAAAAACATTAGTCTGCAAATAATATACCTAAATTCTTTCCCTTATGCCGAAGTGCATATCGATGCCATAGAGTTAATGTGTGGTAACTGAAAAATTATAATTTTTTCGAAAACGCAAAAAACTATTTGCAAAAAAACAAACAGCACAATTAAATGAAGATACTGACTAAAATCAATGATTTTTATTTTTTCTATCATGGCTATAATCGATGGACAACTCAAAAAAATAAAATAAAATGCACTGATACAATATTTTGTCTTTTAACTAAATAGATGTTTTAATCAATTTGAGTTGGCATACATCTGTCGATTTTATTGTATTAATGAATTGAAAGGAAATAAAAGTTTTTTGCATAATTACATTTAAATATTAATTTATAGTAATCGAATTTTGTTTTTCCACTAATAATCACTTAATAAAATTAAGACTTTTAATCTGGGAGGCGGGAATGGGTACCGCCGCCCCGCGAACCTTTATTGGATAACCAACACCTCTGCCATAGGTCACCCCAAGTGGTTCGCTACGTTTGGTGATTTACATGGGGTACATGGGGTGAGGTTTGTCTAGGTCTTGGAGGTGGATGACCAGATTTCTACCCACCCCTTAAACCCTTTTCCTACCCAGAACTCTCCTCTCCTTCTCTGCCTAGAAAAAAAATCCTGATCCACACAGCATCCCCGAAGATGACATAGGCCCTGTTGGAAATATTATATTCCTCAGGGCCTCCTGTGTGGAGCTCATGAAAAAAATGTCTTTTCGGTTAATGCGTTGTAAAATGGGTGGTTTATTTATCTCATTAAACCAGATGAACATAGTGATTTCAGGTCCTTAAGTTTATTAGATTTTATAGGCAAGTCAGTTTAATATTTCGACTAAAAATGATAGTTTGTAGAACCTATGTTATGCGCGGGTCACATTATGCTGGTTGCCAGCCGCGAGTTGAAGAAGCCGCTTCTGCCAGCCGTCGATCAGCTTGGTGTGACAACAAAATTCGGCGCTGGCGTCGCCAGCCGGCGAGTATTTGTCAGCGGCTGACGAAGTTGGACATGTTTAACTTTTGGTAGCAGGCAGCGGCGAACAATCAATCACGTGACCGCTTGCACCAGCCGGCAGCGCAGTCTGACCACTATTACATACCTTAATAAATGGTTGGAGAACTTCATAAATAGCGGACATCACTGCAGGGAAAAAAACTGAAATTGAGTTGTGTGGTACTCTAAATAATAATGCCAGAGACCTAAAACTATCTCCAGTTGCGAGATATCTTAGAGTAATTTCCAGCTTCGTTTTACACGGGATTGCCTGCCTGAATACTGTATCTTGTTTTTTAATTAAAGGTTCAACTAATTCTAACAGTTCTTGAAATTGAGGGGCCGTCATTCTTAAAACATTTCTGTATGTTTCTGGATCCTCTTCTTTCAGTTCTTGGAGAAGTCTTGACGATGCCCCTAATTCTTCCCTTCTTTGAATCCATGGCCTGACCCACCATCGTCTCTGTTTGCGGTGAAGCTGGTTAAGCATTTCTAAACTAAGTTCTATGACACCCTCTCTCAACAACTGCTTAATTAGCTTTTTACGTGAAACGACAGACGACATATATAGTAAATGACTAACTGGAGAGTGCGAGACGCGAGTAGCAACAACAGTAGTGTGACCAGATTGCCCGCCGCTGCTAGCTGGTACTACTACCAGCCGCTAGTAAGCAGCAGCTGGCAACCAGCATAATGTGACCCGCGCTTTACGCCGAGATGAACGATACTGGAACCTTTCAAATTTGACGTCTATTAAATTATATTACAAATAAATATAAAATATTTATAACTTAACTGCAAACATGAACATTCTGACTTACAAATGAACTATCCGTAGTTCTTTAGAATAAAAATGTAGTAACAGCTGGTACACCCCATTATTAAATACACCCTGTTATTCCTCCAACTCAGTTGTTATTAATTTTTAATATTTTGATATCAATTCTGTAGAGTATAGGTTAATCACGTAGTTTCAACATTCTTCAATAGATGTCGTTAGTGTAGTTAATAATACGAATATTTGTATCCCAACATATGGCAGTTAAGTATCAGAAGAGTATCATCTATCGTAGTTCGTGTCTTATGTACGAACGGTTACGATGAATGCCATGTTTGACTCCACCGCATTTAAGCTACAACATGAATTTTTAAACCCAACAGTGCTTACTATTATCATTCTTTTTTTTAAAGAAAAAAAAACATTCCCGAGATACGAATAACCCGACAATATTTGAGAAAATCTCTTATTACCACCACATTAAGCGGAAAATTTTGCTTGTGTAGCGATGGAGGACTTAGCCAGCCGAGGAATCAAAAACGGGACACCTGGGTGGGATCCAAATATATTCAAATACAAAGAGATATGCTATGATGTCCGCGCGACTGTCGCCGAACTACGGCCTAATGCGCGTAATTTGCATACAAAAAGAATTTGTTCATTTTCTTGATTTTTTGAAGGTGTGCATTATTATTGATAAACAATATAGTTTGAATACGGAAAGAATTTGTTCATTTAATTTAGCGTTCGTTTAGTTTATTCGTTAATTGGTAAACAACTCCGGCGACACCCGGAAGCGCAGTCTCACCTAGTACAAACGGCGGATGGCACATCTCCTTATATTTCAATATCTTTGGTGGGATCCAAACGCGATGCTAACTCAGCCACTGACCGGACTTATTTTGGGCATTTTAGTAGTTTCCACACTTAAACTGTAAACCATCGATATTCACTCACGGGCTTGATGCCCAATAACAATACATTTTGAAAAATTAAACGGTTCGCTCGAAAAATAATTCCGGGCTAAACACAGAGTGGTGTCGGCCGAACAAAAACTAGTTTGGTAGTCATTCCTCTCATTATGGTGAAAGATATGAATCTCGGAATCCGGCGTTAGGCTCCTTATTGTGTGATCGGATCCAGTCGGGCACATTCTGGGTGACGTTAATTTCACCTGAAGTATTTCGACATTTTTTCCGCCTTTAGTGTGAGACCCGTCCGCTGGAATTAGGCGGCGAGTTCCTGAGAAATCCGAACTCACTCGAAATCTTCTTCGAAGGTATTTTTCTACGAATAAAGATCGAAATGTATCCTCGGTAGCTGGTTTAGATTAGTCGATATTATTTTATACGAATGTGTATTTTAATTTAAATTGTTATACGCAGATTAATCATTTACTTACTACCTATCTTACCAAATACTTTTAACAGTACCTACCTATCTTTCCAAATATTTTTCGAACCTATTAGGTGAGTATTCCAATTAGAAAGGTATTCGAAAAAGTTTACAAGTAATTTAAAGAGTGATTAAATTTATCTGGGTACTGTTGTAGAAATTTTATTCAATAAATAAATACAATAACATTCATTCATCTTGTCATGCAATGCTGTGATAGAACATCTGTTCTGCTATTAGGTATCTTGAACAAGTCTTACAGAAATTTCTTTGATGAGAATAAATTAATCAAAATGATACCATCCGATCTGTTCTTTCACATCAAAATATTAGTAAAGATTAGGTAGTGTTGTGTAAAATAACATCGTGTTTTATTCGTATGTGAACTATTACATTCTAAACTGTAGGTAAAGTAAGAAATCGATATGATTTTGAAATTTCTAATGCATCTGATTGTATTTTTTGAATAAGAAACTGTTGTATTTTCAAACATATATGATAATGTGGGCCTCCCTGACTGGGTAATTTACCCGTGCAGAGGCCCCCATTCAATAAAAAGATAAAAATATGAAATAATAGACTGAAATAAAAAGAGAAAAAATAAAATAAAATTTATTAATGAGGGCAGTAATGGAAAAAAGGTGCGATTGTACACATTCCATAGGAACCAAACACCAAGAAGAACATTGGGATTAAACTGGCCATCATCCGAGTCAAAGTTAACCAGTCAGGTCTATTTGTTCGGTTTTCAGAACAAATCATATAGGTCTCATAGAAATCGAAGTATCTGCCTTACTTTAATGGTTATAAATATGATCTAAACGGTGTTAGATTATATTTAAAAAAAAAACCAACGCTTTATATTCAAATCTAAAAATTAACAACATAATAACTAAAATGTACGCAAGTATTTTTTTGTATTTTCAATACAAGTAATTTTAGTTAGAAAAAACGTAAGGTGAGCCATTTTTAAAACTTTTTATGTTTGGATACAAAAATTTTATATTTCATAAATTATATATTTATTTTAAATTTTAAAATTTGAAAGCGTATTTCATCACCTTTTCAAAACAGTTCTTACTTTTCAGATACATTCCTAAATATTCCGTTTATTTTATGAAATGTGTATTGCAATGGTATCCGGTAGTACGTATATGTTATTTTTTATAACGTATATATAAAGTATTTTAATACTGTCTAACGATGGGGTTTGGTGTGTTAGTTTTATAAAATTTGCAGTGTCGCTATTTTTAGTTCAGGAACTCACTACCATCACCAGCTTAAAAATAACCACTAGTTTGAAAATAAGAAATTTCCAAATTCGCAGTATTTTGAGTTGCACAATTATAAAATTTGTAAAATAAAGTGTTCGGGCAAAACCGGTCAGTAAATCTAGTAACTTCATTATATTATTCTTCTTATGTTGTATCGGCCAGTAAACATTGTAGGTATCAACCTACTACAAATCGAACCACTCTAATACAAGTTTTAAAAATCTTTTGACTAACTTAAAAACTTTTGAAAACGTCATGGTCGATTCAATTTTGGACCTCAATTATTAAGAATACCCAAGTCAAGTAATTTTTTATATTTTTATTTCAATGTTATTTGTAAGGGATATATATTTTCCCATCGATTTTAGTTAACCCCAAGCTCCGCGCGCTGCTGATTTACGACCACCAAAACTTTTTAACTTCCTAATTTATGAACTTTAAATAAGCTTTAACAATCAGAATTTTCCAGTCCTGCTCGTAAATTTCCGATAAACTATTCGATTTAACTCCACTAATATTGGTAATTTTTCAACGAAACGCCAAGTCAGCGTTCCATTTTCTCCTGAATGCATTTTATTACAATCCCAGGTAGTATAAGTTTAATTAGATGGGACTGCATATTTGTAAGTACTTTGTTCTGACATAATACCTGGTATCAGAGGCGTACATTCCATACAGGCACATAAGCACTGCCTACCTACCTTATTCACATAAAAATGTAAATAATATTAAAACTTTAAAAAAATGCGAGGAGTTCTTGCACAGGTTGCCTTATATGACGTATCAAAAGCAGGAACTAATTATACATAAAGGTGCACATGCAAAAAGCGCATTCTACGCAAAAAGGGCGTTTTTGGCCCCATTTTGGTCAATTCGCAAAAAATATTTTTTTTTTTTTGTTTTATTTTAAGAGTTTGGTAAAAGTTATTTTATAGTTAAAATGGTTGACTTAGTAGTTTCACAGTTTACCAAGAGACGTCTCGCATTTCTCCTAAATATTTGTTATTGACATTCCGCGAACTAAAATTATTGAAATACTTTTTCTTACAAAACATTGATCGTGTGTTCACACAATAAAAATGCGTGTTAGAAGTAAAATTCATACCAGTGATTATCAACTAGGCCATAGACAATGTGCAGAAGTCATAAAATGTATAATTGCTCCAAATAGGTAGGTACTACATACGTCAACTTTAAAGTAAATAATACGCAGAATTCGTGCTTTTATAATTTAACGATTTTTAATAATTTTTGTATGAACCCCAAAAATATTAAATAAGCTGTCAAATACATATAGATGCCTTCAATGACTCTCTAACGCTATAAGCAGTGTACCTATATGTCTCCATACTAAAATTCGGAGGTAGATTTTTTTAATAAGGGCGGTAAATTTCCAAACTAAACTGTTAAAAATTTCCTAGCGCTCATGCTGAAATTGATCATATTTCGGAACGCCCCAGTGAATAAAACTCGTTTTATTGTGGAGAAAGGCCTTGCCCTTAGGTACAAATCATAAATGTAGCAGACAGTGTTATATCTTTTAGTAAATTGTACAATTTTGCCAACGAAATGATTGTCATATTTTATGTAGGCTTTCATTGAAATATAGAAATTTTATTGTAATATGCATAAATGCAGCAATTATTTGAATATTTTGTGTGGCTTTAAATCCATCAAATATCGACTGCAAACATAAAATTAGCCAATCTTGACGACAACTTAACAAATCAGTTTTGTAATATAAATTAATTCACTGTTTTCCGTCTGTCTTCTCTCATTAAAAACTCCGTGCACACCACTGCCTAGTACCTGGTTCAGACGAGGAGTAGAATGACCTTCTGAAAACGGTAGCAACACTCGTAGGTAGACGCGTTATATTATCTCACAATACATAGTGCGTGGTGTATGTACTTTTGACATTTCAATGGTTATAATAAGTACGAAGAATGCGTTACATCGCGTTTTTTGAAGCTCTGTAGGTACTTCCAAACTTTTTATGATCAGTTTTATAGTAAAATCAAATCATTATCATCATCTCGAATTAACCATTAGCGCAATTTTCAGAATTTTAAAACTAATTTTGATTTTTGGGTGATCGCAGTTATACACTGTTTCAGCGTTTGTTCAAATTGTGATAATACAGGAGGCCCTGAGGGTAAAATCCCTCAAGGCCTAAGATGGTATGTAGAGGGTTTTTTAAGAAAAATTACGGAAAGAAGGGGTGGGTAGGAATCTGGTGGTCAATGTGTCCAGGAGTGATGGATGTATGAATAGATCCCTCCCATTGCGCTGCAAGACGATGGACTGACAGAGTCCGGCTGGAGAGGTCTTATAACAAGTCTCACCCGATCCGGCCCGCCACGCAGTAGGTGGAGACCCAGACTATCCTCAAGACATGAAACCGGGAACCCCTGCTAAGTCACCAACCACATAGGGTGACCTATGGCAGGGGTGTTGGTGATCCAATAAATGTTTCCCAGGGCGGCTGTACCCTCAGCCACCTCCCAAATTGAATTTTGTTGAACAATAGTACCACCTAGCAACAGCAAGAACTTCAAATTTGTATGTTCTGCGACTTCTCCGTAGACTTTCTTAATGTTAGCTTAGTAACCGATTATTATTTACCTTACCATTGTAACAATTCAGGTACCAATGCAGAAATATACTCAGTTATGAACCGACTGCACAGTGCAGGGAATAATTATTACATGAACACCAACGGTACTGAATGTCTATCAGCCTATAAAAACATTGTTATTAAATCTGTAAAACTATCTTGATTGCTTTGAAATGTTTATAAATTTATATAAATGTTTATATTAGCAGAGGCCGTGTTAAGAAGGTCAAAAAACTCGAAAAGGCACCGATTTTGTGGCGATGTAGTCAAAAGTGACAGTGACGTGTTTGGGACAAACCCGTTTTACATTTTCGAGAAATTTCAAAATATTCTAAATTACTGAAACTTTTCTTTCATTGCAAGGATATATCTTCCACAATGACATAATCTGTGATACATTCTCCTACATTAAGTGGATATTTTAAGTTCTGTCACAGCCTGTTGCACACGTATTTTAGATGCATATGAGCTGATAAAGCCGCCTCTCCTGTGTTCTGTGTGTACAGAGCACGGGGAAACAAGTAAAATGGAAGCATTGAGTTCTCATAACACTGTTCCGATTCGGCGATAACTTTGTAGGCGGGAACTGCCACGACCACTGATGAGACATAGGTAGATACCGATAGAAGTGTATTGAAGCGTTTCCGTGTACACTAAGTAAGCTCATTTTATACTTACTTCTGGTCAAATTGATCGAAAATATCAAATACGCATTGAAACTTTTTTTATAAAAGCTCTACGCAAGAGGCCTGTGAAAAAAATTCCCCTTAGGGCCTATGCTATCTTTGGAGATGATGTGTAGAGGGTATTTTTAGGAAAGGAAGAATAGGAAGTTCTGGTAAGGAAAAATGTATGAGGGGTAAGTAGGAATCTCAGTGTCAGTATGTACAGGAGTGATGAACATACGAATCCATTCTTCCAACTGCAGTAAGTCGAGGTTCCGAGAGAGTCCTACTAGAGAGATTAAAATGTCTCCATCAATCAGTCCTGATCCACGCAGCTGGTGGGCAAGCGCCTCCGCTACTACTCCGGACAAATCAAACCTCATGAACCCAGGAATTCCTACTAAGTCACCAAATGCAGTGAACTACTTGGAGTGACCGATGGTAGAGACGTATATCCTATGTATATATCTTATCCAATAAATGGTACCCATTTCCGCCTCCCAAATCGTTCTGTCTTGAACAGTTTTGTATTTTTTAAACTTTTTTTTATTAATTACACTTAAAATAGACCGACTTCGTGTGGTCTAATATAAACATACATGTTTACAATTTAATTCATCGGTACTTTTCTTATTTATAACATATATACCGACATAATTCTCACATTTATTCTTTAAATATGCTTAATCTAGGTACTTACCTACGATTTAAATTTCATTGGAAACTATGCAATACATTTGGATGCTTTTGTACAGTAGTTAGAGTCGTTTCACCATTATAAAATCCTATGGGATGGTTTGTATTAACTTCCTATAGTTTTGGTAAAAATGTGAACGTTTGGTCTACTGCTGCCATCTATCGTCCAGCCAATGATGTGCCTCGAAAGAACACTTAAAACTTGCGTGTGGGTGACACGACCTCCGGAAAAGTATTAGTAAAGGATATTATCGTGGTGAAACTACTTTACCTTAACAATTCTGTGTTTATGATTTTTTTTTTCATTTCTCCTTAAAAACGACGTGCAGGCATAAACAAGAGAAAATGTTATTTCTCGGTGACATTTGACAAGGATATTACTGCCAGAAGTTTATGCACATTTACCAATACGCACAATAATTCTAAGCTTTTACGTTTGGTCATCTCTACTTTCACGACCTGTAATCAATTTCTTTGGCCTATCCGACCCCTGACCATATCATGGGTTGTCCATGCGTCGGGCGTCTTGGATTCAATTCCTCTGCTGGGTATTAGGAGTTTTCAAAATATTGTCAGGTTATTCGTAACCCAAAAATGTTAGTGCTTTAAAAAAAAATGGTCACCGTATCTAGTTTTCGTTAAAATCAGATTTCTGGATTTTATCGATTCAGTGGCCACGGCAGTGCTTTAAACACGGACGCCCGTCATTGGACTGTTTTAAATACCGGCCATGTTTGAGTCGTTTAATGACAACTAAGTGGGCTTTGTATGGCTGGCATCGCCATAAACACCCTGCAATTTAAATGAAATAAAATTTTAACAATCTGACTTGAAGTAGCTTCTGATTGGTTTGGGAAGATATTTTATTTTTTAGTTTAGATACCACACTCACCGTCCGGGTTAAATTATCTTGATTTTACCATAAATACTTTAGGTCTACAATAAATTTAATATCGTAGATCCACAATAAATATCCTGGTTTTACGATAAATATTTAGGTTCTATGAAAAAATATTTTGGTTCCACAATAAATGTCTTGTTTTCTACATTATAACGTGGTTATACAAAAAATATCTTGGTTCTACAATAAAGAACTTGGATATGCAATTAAAATCTTGGTTCTACCAAATAATTGTCAATTTTTAAAAACCATTAAGTTTTAGTTAAAACTGATTAGTTTTTCACATAAAATATTGTTAAAAAAAATTTTGTGTGTGATAAATAACTTATTTCATATTTATAAAATAGTGGCTAAAACAAAGTTTATTATTATTTTCTATGTAAACACCTCACAAGAGTCCATAACTACTTCCAACAGTCTGGAGCCAGTAACACTATGGCATCCCCAACTGGGATAAGTTGTGAGACTTAAGGTAGTGGGAAGGGAAAGGAGATGGGGAAAAGGAAGATGGCGAAGTACTGGCTATTCAGGTCTGGTCACCAAACACAGTTAGAGCCATTTCAGGCAACGTTTCGATTATATATGGTGGTCATACACCAGGGCGATTCTGAAAGCATCTTTCAATCTGGAAGATGCCGCAAATATACAATATATGTTATTTTAAATGAATAAATAATTGAGAAATGAACTATTTTCGAACTTTGATCTTTGGTTTTTGAGTTTCACAATACACAATGCTACACTTTGTATTTTCTCCGAGTTTATTCATGGCTTTAGGGCATGACACATCCAAAACACGATCTTAGAACAAAGTAATATTTGTACGCCCTTGAGGTGATATTTAATAAAAATTACGCTGTACAAATCATCTAAATATTATTTTGATTATAACTAGAGCTGGCAAAATTTAGCATTAATTTTCAGATTTTTTAGCATTAATAATTGGAAATTTAGCGTTTTATAGCATTTTGAGGCATAATTTAGCGTTTTGTAGCAAAATAAAAAAAAAATGTATTTCCTGAATGTTTTTAGCGCATATTTAAGTATTTTTGGTAAAATATATGTTTAACCTTCATTTGCAAGTATTTCCATGTGAAAGATTATAAATAATTAATTTTAATATTAAATTAATAAGGAAGGAAAATCTAAGTACGGGCCGAACACAAACACAACTAATGCAGATTGCGATTAACATCAATAGGCGTAATTTATTTCGCACAATTTGTGTAATGTCAAAAAGCCTACAGTACAAAAATATTAAATATTTACACATAAAATAGTAACAAAATTATAAAAAATCGTAGGAAAGGCTTCCAAAAATGAAATAAAGTAGGCATAATACTTTTCCCTGCACATTCACGAGAAAATTTGCGAGAAAGTAATGTGTTGTTGAAGAACGTGCGATGTAGGGAAAACCCGAGCTTACGCACACAGTCGGGGGAGCGCGAGCTGAAGTTAGAGATGATTTTTAATCACTTATTTCCGCTGATAAATATCGATTTTTTGAAATTCTCACATATTATTTTAATACCCGGTATTGTCGGGAAATTCGCGCCTATTTCGCTAAATAGAATAATTTAGTGAAATACGGCCAAAATCACGTTTTTCACTATTTTTTCGCGTTTTTTAGTTAAAACGAAATTTTGCCATCTCTAATTATAACCTAAGTTTGGTTCCTTCAACCTACCAACAGCTTATGACGTTGTCTCGAGATTTTTCAGATTGGTTCACTTAACAAAGAAAAACTGTGCTGAATGATTATTTATTTTCATATTTGATTAACGAATAATAATAATAATAATTGAGAATTCATGACACATACCCGAGATTTATGCATAACATGGATTTGCTCTCTGAAACGCGATACGAATGTCTCCAATCTAGGAGGATGGGACCCTTACAATAACAGCTTTTAACCACTCAGCAACATAAGCAGATATACCCGTTAATATGCCGACATCAGTTAACTACAATAAGCGTGTTTACACGTCAACGCGTATGTTCTAGTGACATCCCTAAAACAAAAAGGAGAAGCTCCATAATAAATCAAGCTACCCATCACTATTCAAGATGTCCATAGAAATAGATAAAAAAAATCTTTTCTGTCAAATACATGATATACCGCCAATTTGCCTATCCACTGTTCGACATCGTTATTTTTTTATTAAATATTCTTGTATGAAATGATAAAAAATCGAGGTGACCAAATTGTTTATTATACATTTATAAGATAGAATAAATATTGTATTTTATATAATCCGTGATTTTAGTACCGTTTTCACATAAAAACATCACGCGAGTCATTTGTTCATTTTTTTTATGTTTGCATTCTAAATTTTAATGTTTACAAATGTTAATATTTATTTGTAACATAACGATTTGAAAGCTTATTTCATATCCTTTCAAAAACAGTTTTTAGTATTCGGCTAAGTTCGGAAATGTTTCATTTATAGAGCTTTAATTGTGAAGCGGAAATAACATAAAGTTTTCATAAATCTGACATGTCGTTTAAGACGTAAAAAGTGCATATTCGCGATGTATCGGAGTGGTTAAAATAAATAAATAAAAATATTTAATCTACATCACATACCTCCTGAAGAACTATGAACTGTGCGTACCGAACAACTACTGCCAGGGTTGTCACCACGACTTGTTCTGCATTCCACATGACAGAACGGCTCAGCTTAGAGGTATGGTACTACTTAATGATATCAATCGGTCTCTTAACATTTTCATCTTTAGCCTTCAAGGTATCCAGATTTATTTTAGGCAAGAACTCTGAAATATGTTATTGTCATTTTTTAAATTTAATTACGTTTATGTTAGGTGTTTTTTAATACGATTTAATCAATCTTTAGTACATATTATTTTTATATATAAATTTCAATTTTTATTTTTTTATTTATTTTATTTTTTTATTTATTTATTAATTTGTTTTTGTTACAAAGAATACATCAGTACAAAGAAGCGTTGACTGTCCAACTAGGATTCTCCCGTTCTAGGACAGTCAAATTGACAGAAACATTTTGATAGGCGTAAATTTAATTTACAGATGATTGTTTTATATTGGGACACAAATCAAAAAATCATCGCCAAATAACTTTATCTTTCTTACTGAGGCAAAAAATATTTAATAATTTATAATTAACGACACAGTGTCCTTTTCGTACATGTTTTTTTTTCAATATAGAAAGAAGAAAGAAATGTAAAATTTTAAGATTACTTCCAAATAAACCAAAGAAAAATAGTAAATATATAATACATAAATAAACCAAAAGATTACTTGTAAACAAACCAAAAGAATAATACATATATATTATGTTTGCTTGGGTGTAATAATAATAGTGAGTTTTGGCATCATGAAATTGAGCGTTGCTTACCATTCATCCGATTCCGATGAAACTTCGGTGATTTTAAATGCGCAAGCCCGCGATGGTTTCTATATATTACAGGGAGTTCTGGCGTCATAAAAATACGTTGCTAACCGTTCATCTGATTGCGATGAAACTTTGGGGATTTGATGTGTGCATGCCCGCAATGGTTTCTATATATAATAGTGAGCTCTGGCGTCATAAAAATGCGTTGCTAAACCGTTCATCGTCTGGCATTATGAAATTTGCATAAAAAATAGCAATAGGTGGTACGCGAGCTGTTTGAAAACTGAATGTACCGGGACTGAATGTGTGGAATGCGGTAGAGGGGAGGGGAACTCGGGAAGGGAAATCGCGGGAGGGGGATGTGGCAGAGGAAGGGGAGGCAGAAGGGGAACGTAACGAACGGGAAAGAACACGCATGAAGAATCAATTTATTTATTAAGTGGCATAGCAACGCATGCCTGGAACTCGCTAGTAAATAAATATAAATATTAAATTTTTATGAGAAAAACTTTCTTTTTATACTTTTTTGAAGGTTATTCCCATCAGTGAAATATATCATATTAGACTAAGTTAACAATAATATTCTAAACGAAAATATGAAAGAGAACAAGACACAGAAAAACAGAAAAAGACAATGGTCGCAACTGGGACTCGAACCCAGACCTCTCCGTCTAACCGGGACGAGTGCGTAAACCAATTTCGCTATTGCCACCTTCTATCAAAACGTCAAAATTGTCAATCTCAAATTTTCAATTCATAATAATGTCATTGATAATAATGTAATTCTAAAATTTGAAAATATGAGATTGACAATTATGACGTTTTGATAGAAGGTGGCAATAGCGAAATTGGTTAACGAATTAGTTATTTTAATGAAATATAAATATGTTGTTCTCCCTCACAACATTCTGAAATTCGATAGTTCTGATTAATTAACGAAAATTCTTGTTCGATTATTGGGTTTCTCGTATATAATTTTATTTCTTACACAAATTACAATTTTCCTAAGACAAGAGGAAACAGCTAATATCAGTCCCAGGGTCAAGAATGGCGCAATATTTTTTGCTCCGCGTTCGATTGATTCCGATTCCATGATATTACGTTATCAATATGCCACTAGGGCCGTGTGAAATATCGAACCTCTCCATTGCGGGCGACCTCTCTGTCGATTTGTATCTCGCACTTTTTGCGGGTAATCCATTGATGTAAGGTACACTCGATTGGTATGTACAGTCCAAAAATGAACGTCACATTAAGATTTACGAAAGGAAGAATCGAACCCCGTACAGTAATTTAATTTCTCCATTATCTGTTTGCTGATTGCTAAAAATTAATTCCTTTAGTATAATTCTTGGTGATGGATTTGTGATAATAGTACCAACGTCGATTTGAAAAGTGCTTACTTTTCCAAAGTTATAAATCGCTATCTTAGAGCGATGAAAACCTCCTCATTGACTCCTCAGCCCTATTAGAGACGATTGCATTTCGTTTGGCTTGAACGCAATACCAGATCGAATACCTTTTTTTTACATACAACCTCGAAACACGCACAAAACTCCTTGCTCGGGCGTATGCAAATCTTACAATGGCCTAAGAGATAGTGACACTTTACATTGCATCTTTAAAACGTTTCAAATTAAATTAACCTTACAATATAATTAAATCAAAACTATTATTTCTGTATTGCTTCTTTTTCTTTTTTATCATTTCTTACTTATACTATGCACTATTATAACTTTTAATAACTACTTGCTTCCTAATCAGTAAGCAAGCATACCAATTTTTTAAATATAAATGAACTTAACCGGTTTATATTTTTTTCCAATAGATATGTGTTTACCATCGATTTTAGCATTCCGTATTTTCAGTCGTGTTATTCTCGGAATTTCGCATGAAGTTTCAAGCCTATCTCTTTATTGGATAAATATCTACAAAAAAACGTTTTGCAGTAGGACTCACAAGGAAACCGAATTTTAATTTCGTTACTTGATTATTGTCGTTGTCTGATTGTGAAGATAAATTTTTATCCCTCATTTAATAGTCTCGTTATTATGACAACTGTACCTACTTTGATAGCTCTTCGATGTCTATGATGTCAAATATTTTGTACAATCGTTCAATGGCTTTAAGCTTCGATGAAGTTTAGTATGCCTGTATACCGATGCTTTTCTGTGAAGGCGGGTGTGTTTATGCTGCATTTATAAATATTACAAATAAAAATCAGAGGCAAGTCAGAGAATCGAACTTAATATAACTTCTAAGTAACAGTGGATCCACCTAGCACTTTTGTTCCAATGGAGTTAGCAGACTAGAGGATTTATCGGCGGTACGTGCTTGTTGGGCAAATTGGATAACAAGGCGTCATTAATTGGGCACAAAACAGCTCGGTTTGATGCCACCAATGGTGTAAAAACAATGGAGAAGAGATCTGATGATGCCACTTGCTAGTCAAAACGTGACACTTCACGAAAGAGAGATGCCCAAAGGTCAAAAATTTTTTGGCAACGATTTTCTGCTTTTTATCATGGGATTTTAGGACAATGGTACAGCGTAAACCTTGGTATATTGAGCTGCAGCTAGTAAATTCCATCGTGAAAGAGTGATAATGTACGTATATAAAAAAAAGTTACTCGCTTTAAATATCGATGCGACCTTCGTACTGCAAATCTGCAACATGTTCACATTATTCACATAGAAACTGAAATTCACCAATAACATTCTCTATCGTTTCCGTGCCCTACCTCTGTGTCACTTCAGCTTCTTCGGTTTGCATCTTAGTCACTTCCACCGGGGCACCACCTTAGTCATGATGTTCAGTATCCTGCATTCTGGATTTCTTTCTTCGAGGACAGCCCAACTGGGGATCTGGAGCTGTAGGATATTACTGTTATTTTGTATTTTTATCATTAACAATTAAAGCCGCTAGACTTCTTACGTAGTTAAATCATTATAACGTAGTTTGTCAGCAGCTAGGTACATATTGACAACATTTTTTGTAATAACGTGGTACATTTTAAAACAGTATATTTTATGTATAACTAGCTGACCCTGCCACGCGTTGCTGTGGCTAACGAAACGCTATCTACTGGATGGTTACCCAACATTTATAACCAAGTGATAAATTAATTCACACTGCCATCTGTTAATTTGCATACAAATCAAATCCACGCTGCCCGCTTGCCAGCCCGCTCGTCCACCGCATACAGACATTCTCCTTTATATTTCAACCAATTTTCACAAAACCTTGACAAATTATATACTTAAACCTTCCTCGTAAATCACTCTATTTATTGGTGAAAACCGCATGAAAATCCGTTAAATAGTTTTTGAGTTTATCGCCAACAAACGGACAGATAGATGCGGCGTAGGACTTTAATTTATAATATGTATGGATAAAGAAGATGATTTTTTTCTTTCTTTTTTTATATTTGCTCCACACAGGAGGCCCCGAAGTAAACAATTTCCCTCAGAGCCTATGTTATCTTTGCGGATGCTGTGGAGGGTATTTTTAGTGAAATGAAGGCGAGAAAGTTCTGGGAAGGAAAAATGTATGAGGGGTTGGTAGGAATCTGGGGGTCAGTCCCATCATTTTCACTGCGATGCAATGCGATGGGTCGAGAGAGTCCGGCTGGAGAGGTGAAAAGGACTTCCTCAACCAATATCTCCCGATCCGGCCCGGCGTGCAGTAGGGCAAACGCATCTACAGCCAAGACATAAGCAAATCTCACCCATGAACCCGGGCATCCCTGCCAAGTCACCATACGCAACGCACCACTTGGGGTGACCTATGGCAGGGATGTTAGTCATCCAATAAATGGTTCCCGGGGCGGCAATATCCATACCCGCCTCTAAGATATTATCTCGATGATAAATTAATAACTATTTAAATTGATTAAATTTACGGAATAATATAAATATAAAGATGTAAAAAGCAATATAAGCATTATGTAGCAAACAAAGAATAAATTCCATGGATTTAGGTAGGTACATGAGGTATTACAAAATTATAAGTCGTAATGAGAATTCCAATTAGCAATAGAAGGACTTCAGTAGGGCATCAATAGGTATAAATCAACTGTATCTAAAAACTATTTCCTCCGATTAAATTTGACTTTAGCAACTTAAAATCATATTATTTTTATTTGGCATTTGTAGTTTATTAAACTTTTTGGGTAAAATATGGTTCAGGGTTCTTTAATCAGCGTAGGAACCACCAATCCTTCATTTTGAGTAATCAAGGACTTTGACTTAAAATATTATAAAATAATAATCGTCTAATGTAACACGTAAAAAGAATCACAGATTTGTATATTAATTTATTGTCACTTAAGCGTGTATTGGTATATTTATGAATTAAGAATTTTGTAATGATTGGATGTAACATTTATTAGTTTTACAAGAATATCCCCAAGAAGTAATTCCATATCGGATAGTAGATTCCTCCAAAGATAAGTAGTTTGTTTTTAACGTACTTTCAGGCACGACTTATTTTATTTGAATTATTTTTTGTTGGTTAGATTTGGTTAATTTTCGAGCAATCAATCGATATGACCTCTTCCACTGGGTCCTTTAGATTTGCATAATCCAGGGATGCCACAAACCCGTCAGCTGCTCCCAAAAGGTTATCGTCGACGCCCATTCTGCGTGCCTGGTCAAAATTACTTAAATACAATGTGAACAAGTGTACATGTGTACAAGTGTTAAGTGTACACGCACGTACACAAATTCGTACACATGTACAATGAAAATACTCAAATCCACACGTAGAACGCAGATGGATGGACTTCCCTGGCAGAATCATGGGAGTATGGTTGGCACTTGACCTTCTTATAAGAATACTATATGAGAAGAGGCAAAATAATCCAGATTTTTTTCAAGATTAGCGATGTCTAAGCATAAATTTGGTATCATCGCTCGCAGAGAATTGGTTTGTACCAGGAATATCTACAGATTTTTTCAATAACTTTAAGACTCCTATTAGTAGGCGGATATGAGTACCGCCGCCCCTAGAACCATTTATTGCCAACACCCCTGCCATATTCACCTCAAGTGGTTCCCTACGATTGGCAACTTGGCAGGAGTGTATGGGTTCATGGGGTGAGGTTTGTCTAGGTCTCCGCGGTGAATTCGGGGCTGGATCGGGAGAGACTGTTTGAGGGAGACTTAGCTAATGTAAAAAAATGAAATAAAATGGAAATTTTTAAAATCAGCCCTATTTATTATGAAAAAAATAACTTTATTAACGAGTAAATAACAAAAATACAAAGGTTTATCTATGAAACTATAAATATAACGACTATATACATTATCTATGTATCTATAAATATAACGACTATAAACATTATAAAAACGTCTAAAGAAAAAGTAACAAAGAATATCAAGAATTTTACAAACTAATGAGAAATGGAATCCAATTTATTACACCTAATTTTAAAACAACTCAAATGCAAAATCATTAAATTATCCAAGCCATAAAATACAAATATAATAACCTCCCTTCTGAATTACGCTGTATCATCAACCAATCAGAACAAATAAATCAAATTACAAAAAAAAATATTACAGTAAAAATTAAATAATTTTATACAAAACATATTACCTATAACTTACAACCTAAGTAAGAATCGTGGCTCCCTTATCAGGCACAAGAGCTTCTCTTCTGATAAGGTATACATGAACAATAACGACCTTTATTATAATACTTTGTAAAATATTTGTGTATATGTAACTCATATTTTATATTACAATAATTTATTTTTTTTAAATTTGGTTACGTTTTTAGATTTTAACGGCCAAAAGCATTTTCGTTGTTTGTTTTTGGGGTGTTATGCCGTCTTGCGCTACCTCCTTCTTCTATAATACCATCCGACACATCTGTCGGATCTGCCGGATCTGCCCTGATGATGGACGCTCCAACGCTGTCCGAAACGTCGGCTAAAGAATGAGGTAGCGCAACACGGCATAACACCCCAAAAACAAACAACGAAAATATAGTAAATTTGGTTAAATTTTTATTCGAAAACAGAGCATAATTAAAAATGTTATTGGACAGAATTTTTTTTAAAAAGGGTGGTATGATAAACCAATCCTCAGCTAGCTTAATCGACAAATGTGGTGAGATTTAAAAAATCCTGTTCTCTTTCTAGATCTATTAAAATAATAGAAAAAATGTTTATGTATTCATTTAAAATAAAATATTCAAGTCTTCCCGCGACTCCAACGTATAAATCATGTTCACAATCAGATCAAAATGGAGTTGTATCACGAAACCGAAAGTTCATTATAAATGGCTCCTACCTAATTACATGTCTTCTGCTTCCTGTGGCTAAGTCGGTATTTACATAATGTGCTTCAAATTAGTGTTTACCTGTGCACCTCCAATAGCGACCTTCCGTTTGCTTGAGCGCTGGGTGTGTTCGGTCTGTTTAGTGTTCACCTCTTCATGCCTTGTTGATTGTCGGGTGCTGCAGATCTGCGGCATTATGTTGTCTATTTTATTTAATTAATGTTTCATTGTTCTACATGGCCCCGGTCTCCTCCCACTGCGGTGGTTACCTCGGTAGAAAGTGGGCGAGTATAACTCCATGTATCTGCTTAACATTGGAATGACGGATGGGGTTTTATAAGGATAATTATTATTATATGTTTTTATGGTTCATTCGATCGATGCTTAACATCAATCTGCCATAAGGTTCATATTATGAATATTCAGAGGGTTTTTAAATAATGAAAAACTCAAGATAACTGCGTATTTTTTTTTGTAAATTTACTTTTGATGTAAGCTTTGTTTTACATCGCAACGCACATAAATTAAAGTAAGAGTAGGTGCATCAATTAACTAAAGTTGGCTAAATATCTGTTAGTATCCCCTTAAACTAATTATTTGTAAACTGGGCATCATACCTGTTTAGCTCGTAATAAAAAAATGTAATTTTTTCTTGACATTACGCGTTCAAATTTAAATAAACTGTTGATTTGTGGTAGGCACTACAGAAATGTAATCAGTTTCAAATCAACTCTTTCATGAAATGAGAAATATACACATAAAAAAAATCTTTATGGTGTAAGGGAAAATGTAATTAATTGCACAAAAATCCAAATAACGGGCAAAGGTCCGGTTTATTACATAATTTTAAGCTCGGCTTGGTTGGAATGTCGAGCTGTTGAGAAAACCGTTTATATGTAGGTCGCAAGCCTAGATATCACCAGTATTTGACGAATTGCCTGTGAGTTACTGAAACGCGTTTTTTTTTCTTTGAAAAATCAAACTACAATCTACATGAGTGCTACATCCATGATTTCTACTGTCATCGAGAGTTCGCAATCTTTGAAAGTATTGACGTTGCAGTTTATTTCACGAACCTTAACCATTTTCAGACAGGTTTGTTTTTTTACAAGCTGATTTTTGATAAAGTTCACCACTTCAATCAGCATACAAAGATACTAATTTTAAAAATTGTTTTAATTTGCCGGAGTCGTGCAATATTCATGAAATTAACCTCTGAAAACAAACTGTCCTGACGTTGAAACCTTTAAAATCCCTTGTAAGGCTATTTTAGATTGATTATATTATCAATTAATCACGTCGATATTCCTCATCGCTCGATGTATATAATAGTCCATACCGTGGAATGTACGTAAATTTCGGCGATATGGAAGAATATAATATTATTTATATAGATTTCAGATTTGACATATGACTGTTAGCGCCTCAAATTCCTCAGCTTCAAAAAAAAAACTACTCACCAGCTTATCAAGGCTTGAGTTGCAGATTTAGCACGTTTAAATTTGAGCGAGGAAAGTCGTACATGGCGAGGATATGGACTAGCCAATATACTAGGCAATATTCGTGCAGTAAAACTAGACATTGGTTTATTATTGTGTTCACAGAAGCAGGTACAATAACATTTTATCGTCAAATTTAGTCCATTCCGGTCATTCCACGGTTGACGGGGCATGGGTCATTTTAATTTATAACAAGGGCTGCCCTATTTAATTGGGGTAACCGACAATAATTCGAGTTTTACGTATATTTCGTTCTGGGATATTTTTTTTACTTATTAGTTGCAGAGATATGTATCCTGGACGTCTACCTGTTGACATTTTATTAGTTTGGGATAATTGAGGGCGGCAGACTGTATTTGTAGAGACAATGAGCAGTTTTATTAAGATTGTAAACCCTGGGCTTTAATGTTCCGAATACAATGAACCATAAAATCAAATTATCCAAGTTTTAAGACTTATTCTTTTAATACGTCCTTTCACAAACTGGCCGATACTTATCCGAAATCATTTCGGTTGCAAAATATTTATTAGTCTTTTTGTGCTTTATTTATTAGACTATAAATCTCAGGGGTTAAAGCTAGAACTGCCTATTTCAGGTATTGCATATTTTAGTTCTGTGTCAACAGATTATTATTGTTAAGTATTATTATTTAACAATTTCGGAAGCATGTATGGGTACCGCCGGCCCGGGAATCATTTATTAGAAAACAAACACCTCTGCCGTAGGTCACCCCAAGTGGTTCGCTACATTCGACACAGTAGGGGTTCCTGGGTTCAAGGGGCCGGATTGGTTAGCGGCGGATGCGTCTGCCCGCCAGTGACAAGGCGGGCCGAGTCGAGAGAGGTTGGCTGAGCGAAGCCTTTTGACCTCTGCAGCTGGACCATCTCGACTCATCGCCTTGCACCGCAGTTGGAGGAATGGATTAATACTCCTGACCCCCAGATTCCTACCCACCCTTCGTACCTTTTTTTCCTTCCCAGATATTCCTTTTTTTCTTTCCTTATAAAGACCCTCCACACAGCAACCCCTAAGATGACATAGGCATTATGTGAAGTTAATGTAAAAAAGGTGACCCGACATTGATCCGCCGACAGTTAGCCCTCTCTGAAACGTATTTTACCAAAAAATAATATTTTTTATGCATTATTTACCAATTTCAAACTTAAAATCGACTTCAAAATACCCTTATAGTCCAGTCAATGAATGGTCCAAAATGAGGTGTAGAGTGCGTGAGCAGGGACCTAAGCGATTCCTTCAGAAACTTGTTCAGGGCGCTTAAATTGTGAACATACTAAAAGTCCAGAAGTGTTAAGCTAGGGGGGAAGGGGGGGGAAGGTCCCAATTTTGGTAAATGTTGACCGGTTGGAGATAAATTTACGAATGTATATATATCTATTCTAAAAGGGAATCAAATTTTTTACAACTTCTTTCACATAAATTTCTTTCTTTGGTGAATATTTTAGACGATATGAAGGAATGTTTAGGTTGAAGGATTAAAAATGTGAGGAAAAAAGATTTTTTTCTAAAATATATACATATGAGGAGCATGTTACTCAAAAACGACTGGAATTTAGAAAATTACGCACAGAATAAAAGTTGTAGATAATTTTATGGGCTCTTACTTATTTTTGGAAAAATTTCCCCTGCGACGCACCGTTTTCGAGATGTAAGCGGTAATCCGAAAATTGGGACCTTCCACCCCCCTCCCCCCCCCCTAACTCACCACCTAGATGTCAGGACTTTTAGTATGTTCATACCCTAAGCGCCCTGAACAAGTTTCCGAAGAAACCGCTTAGGTCCCTGTTCACGCACTCTACACTTTCTTCCTTGACTGAAGTATTTATTAATAATTATTTAATTAAATGAAGACAATATTAGTGCAATTCAATCGAAAATCTGAAGACAGATATCTTTTTCTGATTTTTCTGTCTCCAGATTTTCGATTGAGTTTCGCTAATATTGTCTTCATTTAATTAAATATTAATAATTTGTTGGTATGAATACCAAACGAATTCATATTCAGCGCCAATTTTTTTGTGATTATATGCAGTATAGGTATATAGACAAGTAGATTTTTCCTTGATGCATTTGAATGAAAATATAGTTAAACCATATTTTTCCTAAGCCGACTGCATATCATATGTGTAAGTATGCCGGGGGGGGGCAATTGTCGGTGGATCAACTGTCATAGTTCTAAGTATATACATGCACATTTCTTCAGACTGATTCGTGAAAGGTTCGAAAACTCGGCTATCATGGAAAGCATTAGTTTCTACGTTCCCGATGGTTATCTCCGTCACAGACTGTTTTATCTCCCGGCTTGCAGAACTAACTTGCCAATGGTTATGCCAGTCGGGAGAGCTGTCTTGTTGTTAAATAGAATCACTTCGAATATCGATATGTTTAACATCAATGAAGCACAATTCAGACGACAAGCTTTGTTGCTGTTAGTACGATTGTGCTTCATTGATGTATAATTTGCTTAAATCTGTTTGAATCTTAATACTTTTTCTCTTTTAAAACACTTTGAAATTATAATTTTGTGATATTTTAAAAATTAATAAATTGAATTGATTTAAATTGAATTGAATTATTCCAAAGGGGGATGTCCAGTGGACCGCTCTATGCAACATTGGGGAAAGAGAATTAGGTATCAGAAAACGTTTTAATGTTTTCCTTCTTTTAACACAATAAATGCATATATTTCAGATTTCTATGTATATTTGACATAGGCACTTCTTGCATTAACCTCCAGAAATTGACATATATTCTACTTTCTAAAAATGACGCAGAATATAATATAAAAGTAACTAATGAATACTGTGGTAATTATACCCTGAAGGTTATTAGATTTTTTAGTCCAATCGTATTGTTTACAGCTCTTTTGTCATAATCCTAAGGTTGTTTTTATACTAAAGTGAGCAATTTTATAGTAGTTAGTAGTTTAAAATTTGAAAAAAGTTTATAATAGTTTTCATCACCCTTGCTCACGATTTTTTTTTTCATTTAACTAATTGATCTTAAGTACCTAACTACGTTCATTAACTAAGAGTAATATTAATAACTTAGTAATACTTTCAATCATTTGGGACATATTTGACTTTTTATGGATGATGAAGTTCTGGACTGTTTTGGACATGTTGAGCAAATGAATAGAGAAATGTGAAGATTTTCATAACTACCAACTATCACCAAGGGGATGTTGCTCCCAAATACATATGCAGGAATGTCTTGAGTCCCGACAAAAGATTAAAATAGGTAAGTTGAATGAGATGATGGAAATAAGAATATGTGCAAAGACAGTGTTGTGTGGTGCTTCAACCTATCTGCTTAACCTTGCAGAAAAACCTCTATGATTATGAATAAAATCTAAATGATTTTTTTCAGTTTTCTCACAAATTAACTTTTTCGTAATATTTTCTGTTGACATAACTTAAATCACGAACAACATCATAACCCTACTCAAGTTTTGACTCGATACCATCTGATCACCCTGATACCAATTTTGTTCAATTTGTCAGTGACTTATGTATAGGCACTATCCGTTTTCTATCATATATGTAGTCTTTCATATTACTACGTTGTATTATATTTTGGTATTTATATAAACAAGCAAATAAAGGCTACATAGACTACATTTCTATGTAAACAATAGTAATACAGTCTTTAGTAATTTTGTAACAGTGTTCCATTGAACGTTGCAATATTTTGAACAAATTCTACCCAACTTTGTAACACGTTGTTACGCATTGTATTCCATTTTTTTACGAAAAAATGGGCATGCAATTGGGCACTGCGCGTGTAATTATTAGTAACGACGCGACCAGAGCAAATTATGTGATAAGTAGGTATACCCCGCGGGCAGCTTCGTGCGGTGGAGTGTGAGGGAATGTTACACAATCGAATGTAATGCTGTATCAAAAAACTGGCCGTTGGAAATAACAGCTAAAAATGGCGTCAACGTTCAGCACAGTTGGTAAACGTTGGCGTTAACGGCTAAGTAAAATTTTCATAAAACGCAAAAATCTTCTAGCACAATTATTACCTCAATGCGCTGAAGAGATATAAACCAATAGAAGTGTGTTGTGGGCGCATTTGAGTGCCTGAAGCAGGGTCACAATTATTTTATTCAACCTGTATAATTGAGCAATTGTTTTTAAATTATGAATTTCTTTCTCAAACGTGAAATCATTTTGATTAGCTTGTAATGCAATTCGGTGTTATTAGTTAACTTTTAAATCGGTATAGTCCACACTTATATTGGTTTATGACGGCCTCCCGCTTAACCTCAACCTCACAACCAGTAGCAGCTCGTGGCTTTTGGGTGTGCTAGATAGGTAATATTTTAAAAAATGCAAATATTCAAAAAATTATTTTAGCTACAAAAATACAATTTTTTATATTAGCACTCTAGCATACCCAAAGATCACGACCTACCACTTCTCACAACATACCCCAATTGGCGATGCCATAGTCTCACTGGCTCCAGACAAGAGCAGTTGAAACTCTTGAAAGGTATTCATATAAAAATATATATCTTCAGTGGCTCAAGAGGTTGCGTTTTTTTATTATTTTTTTTATTATAAGACAAAGTAATACAATGTGGCAGAAAAAAAAAATTACAGAAAAAAGAAAAGTCCCAAACTACTTTTTAGTACTTTATCAATGGGTGATTTTACTTTGAAGATACAACAAAACTTATTTTGCTATATTTGCAGTTAGACTTTTTTTGTGTTAGAGTCTAACACAAATTATTTCTTTCGGCGAGCCAAATCTTCAACATAATATTTGTTTTACCATTTGTACATTTTTTAACTTCAGCGGGTAACATATTTAAGCAATTTTGGTATCATATAGTCTAGCGTTCTTTGCCCATGAGTGCTTAGGTACAATTAGTCCTTCATTTAGCGTAAAACGAGTATTGTAAATGTGGTACAGTTTATGTATGTATATAGGACTACATATATAAATATAATTTTATACCACAGAATTGCTCTTACTGAGAAAATTTTGAGATTTTGGTAAATGTACGGAACATTATGCCTTTGTTCGTGTAAACTTTTATGCGCTAATAATTAAACTAATGAATTTTGAACTGATTGAACATGATTTACATTTGTTTTACAGGAAAGTCCCCAGGATTTAATTTCATACCTTATAATAGATTCAGCTAATGATAAATAAATTATTCGAAGTGTGCATATTGGAACATAGAACCTTAGTTTATATAATCTGCTTACAATAGATCTGAGTCGATCACAGACTTTGTTTATTTGTTAATTCCATTTGAAAAAACAATCAATAATAACACCTAAATAAACATATTCTTTAACCAGTTCAATATTTTCACACGTACACAATGTAGAGATACCTTAATATTTAGAAATAATTTTATTGTTTTAATTTTCACTTGATGAGAACAGCATTCCTTCAGGCGAGACACGCTTTTGATGTGTTTGAACACAAACGAATTTTCGTGACACAGTGGCGGTTCGTGGCCTCTCTAATTGGGAGTTCAATCAGAGGTTAAAATAGAGAGAGAAAAAATGTCCTCGTCTGTAAGTCCTATGTTTGTCGTTTCCATAACAATTTTATTTTTCACTAGATCTAAAGGAATTTCATTAATATCAGAGCAAAGAGATTATAAAAAGTCGTTGGTTATATAAATGAAAATATATATTTATTTATTACAATTTACGCAAAACATTGTTACTTCCGTATTACAAAGTAACATCTTCAGTCATTTCTTATGTTAATAAAAACTTAAAATACGGCAAACACAAAATCTTTTTTATTGATTCTTGGAAAATAGTATTTCTAAGGTGTGCATGCTCGTGCGGTTTACCAATAGAACGCCACAAGGGTATTTTGTATTAACTATTTCTTAGAACAGAAATTCCCGTAGTCACAAAATGCGATTCCGATTTTTTGAATTTAAAGTTTGTTTAAAGTCTGGTAAAAACAAAATTCAACTTTGTCTTATTTTCTTATCTTTTCATGGAAGTTCACTGCATAAAATCACTTTTGTGAAAATCCCCACTGATGTGATATTTTGGAATATTTAATGTGGTTAAATAAAATGATGTTAATGTATCCACAACACATCACACCAACGGTTGACAGCAATCGACGTTAACTAAGTTAATGTTAACAATTGTTAACGCACATCACTAATCGTGTTGGCCAGACAGAGAACAATAATAGTACCTAACTGGGTAGTCACTACTCGTACGCTCGGAATAATTACGGAGAACAGGGATCCAAAGTGAGCACAGTGCAAAAAAACCTACTCTAAAGTCAACATATTATAATAGTTCATGTTACAAAACTAACATGAGTACATACATTATGCTTTGCATGTTAGTTTCAAAATTTCTTCGTGGGTAGGTACCTACCCCGTATATAAAAATACTAGATTCAAGCAAGCTGCACTACGCATAAAATTTATTTGTGTGAAAAAAACATTATTAAATATTTGGCAGAGCTCAATATGATTTAGGTATTGAACAAAATCGTTTTCGCCTTTTTCTGGAGGATGGGTTATTCCGAAACCGATTACTTATGTGGCGACCAGAACGGTCGCCCCCTTTTGCCACAATCCTTGCGCCGCCACTGATACAGCCAGCGTATTCTCGAAAGTGTTCAATCTACCTACAGTTGTAGTGTGTCACGCCGCACATGGCTAAACATTTCGGGAAGCGCATCGAAAGGCCTCGACACAACAGCCGTCACATTCTTACGGCCGCGGAATGTTCCAGAGGCTTCTCCGCTTTGCGCGGTGGCTCAACATTACTTGGCGTTCCGGGTACTCAACGGTCGGCTATATAAAGCGCAGCGACACCGCGCTAGTCAGTCAGTCAGTTCCAGTCATTAGTGCAAGTAACATCACTAACACACATAGACAGTGCATCGAGTGATAACGATTCCAGTGCGGTACCGGCCAGACTCTCGGCGACCCACTGCCGACTGTGCCGGTGCATCATTAACCTTTGAGGACGCAACAAGCGACACAATTGCCCGCGACATAAGGCCCGCCGCACCTTCTTGTCACGCAGGCAGCAACTTCTCAGCCACTGAGATTTCATTCTCCTCAGGTTCACCGCAGCCATCTCCGCGACACCGCGTCGAGCATCCATCCTGGACGTCAAGGTCTTCTCCACCACCACGGTGCAGAACAACATGCTGGCGACATGCAGACACGAGTTCTGCTACACCACTGCATCACCGACCTTCATCACGGCAACACTTACGAGCCACATCATCATCGCTCCTGTCTACACTGTTACTTTACACCAACTTTACCATCGCTACGTAGCCGCAATAAAGACTGACTCATACATCGACTGACGCCTTTCATTCAATCGCCCCCGTCTCTGCCGATCGCTGCCCGCTCCCTCACTTATTTAAATATGAATAAAAATAAACAGTTTTAAATAAACACTGAAGATGTAGGTAACGAAACATGTTGAGTTTTTAAACAAGTGTTGATTAATTTAAAATTAAACTGGTGCTGCAAAATGAGTTTGCTGTGTTTGAAGAAGTAAATATACGTTTTTCGTTAAAACTGAGTACCTCTCTACTACCTATTCTAACATATTATAAAATTCCATGTAGGTATTTCCCATTTTAAATTGCGCCCTTCAAAGGGGATTGTAATATTTTCACTTTGTCTAAAAACTTTCATTCTAAAACATTATCATTTCTTTTAAACCTTGCAATAATTACTTTCAGAACAACGCAGAATCTTTTCACTATATATTCAAAATGTTATCTAACATTTGATAAGAAAGCAACGCAAAGAAGAAAATGTACAACTATATCACATTTTCATACAAAAATGCCAATCATTTTTGTTTGGTTTCAATATTTTAAATTATAAATTAGGTTTAATATCGACAGTCACGAAGAGTGTCTAATGTGCGATTATGTAGTTTGGTAGTAGAGCTTTTTAAAATTTCAGTTCTGCATTTATACTGTTTTTGAGATCAAGAATTATGACACGTAAGAAAAATATACATATTTCATTTCATTTCATTCAAAATTCAGATTTTTAAAGCAAAAAAAAATGAAAATTAGCAAACAGCGCGATTTTTAATTTTTAGCAGATCCGACATTGTTCTTCGGTACCGTCGATATATATTTATATATAATTATGGTTGTGCAATTAAGGTTATGAGTTAGCCGTCTCTCCTGGGAAAGTATTTAATCTACTATCTACTTCTACTACACTATATAAAGAGGTAAGGTTTGTTTGTTTGTTTGTTTGTTTGCATCGAATAGGCTCTGAAACTACTGAACCGATTTGAAAAATTCTTTCGCTGTTGGGAAGCTACACTATTCCTGAGTGACATAGGCTATATAATATTTTCAAAATAATTAGGGATCATTACTAAAACTCCAATAATGCAACCCAAGGTGTAAAAAAATTACCTAAAATATTCTTTACATCGCGTGCGCTGCGAAAACTATTGATGATAGAATAAAATAATGTACTACGACTTTGTAGAACACATCATTATTTACAAAAAAGGTCGCGACAGCATATGTCTAACTATTATGGTTATGCCACAATAAATATTCTTTTATTTTAAAAATTTAATTAATATGTCGCCGCTTGAAAAGGCTCTTTATTTGTATCTTGGTGTTAATCCTTATCAAAATAAATTACTTCATATTCAAGACAGCTTCAATACCATTATTTAACTTTTTGAATTTTTCAATTCGGATATTTAATTAGAAAGATATCACGAGTTTAATAATGTTAGTATTAGAAAAAAGTTTCGGCTACGGGCCGGGCGGGAAAGGAGTCAAGAAATGAAGTGCCAGGGGGGTTGGCGGGACGGGGGAGCGGGAGAGCGGAGGCGGGGAAGGTGGAAGTGGAACGCTGGAGGGGAACGCACGGGAAAAGACATGCAAGGAGTAACATTTTATTTATTTGAATATGGCATTACAACGCATGCCGGGAAACAGCTATATATTATAAAAGAAAATCAAAAAAAAGGTACGAACCGCAAAAACTCAGAAACGAGTCCCGGTACGATCAAGGGAGTTATAAGGTGTGATAGATCTCTGTCCCTCGGGAAAAAAGGTACCCGATCTCTGTCTCTCGGGAAAAAAGGTAAAAGGTTTTTAAATAAAGGGAGTGCTTTTGAAGATATAAAGGCTGGAAGTTTTGCCCTCTTGAAATTTCGGAAAGTTCAAGAAGGTTCTATAAAACTCTAGAATGTTCTGGAAGGGGTGGCGGAGTATGTCGTGGAATGTTCGGGAATAGGGAATCGGGATCATCATTGTGAAACATTCCATAACACTCTCAAATGATTTCCTGAGCGAAGCCGGGTAACCCAGCTAGTCATTAATATATTTAGAAATTAACGGGCATGAGAATATATTATGCATCCATGATATTGCTAAACGCCAACAAATTCAAATATTAAAAACCAATCATCCATTGAAATTAAAATCTGAAATTATAATTAGCTTTTTAATGAACAGACGAATGTAGAAATCAGAAGTAAAACAGTCGGGGAAAAATTTCTTCGAATATTTTTTTCAATATTCAAATTATTCTAATGCTGAATAGAAATGAGATACAGTCATTAATCATCTTAAGAAATTCTCGTTTGATTGGTAGACATCCCACGTTGTTTTAATTCAACAATTAACTGGAGAATAAGTTATGGAAGATGTTTGGAATTGAACACGAAATAAAATTTGCAAAGAATTTTATGTCAGTTCGAAGCATAATTTATATTGATGTTTATTAGTCATTTCAAGGCTATTGTGGGCATTTAATTTTGATAGTTCATTGAGTTGAATAATCATGGGCGTTGAGGTTTTTGAGTGACTGCGTAATCAATTTGGGATGAGGCGTATTTTTCGATAAATATGTGCATAAAAATTGTGTTAAATGTCTAAATTATTTTTTTTTATATTCACCATATTTCGGTCAATCTGACTAAAGTGATTGTTTTGATGGTGTAACTATGTAATAATTTAAATGAAAAAAAACTTGTTTAATGAATAAATAAACGATAGCCAACCAGGTTTTGCTTATCTCAAGCTTCATAAGCGTTTATATATTAACTAATCCTATAAAACATAAAATAAACTTAATTTAATTCATGAATAATAAAATAATAAATTGAGAGGGAAATATAAATAGAAAAGATGCCTACTTTCGTGCTACTTTTCGATCGAATCCCGTATGCCTGCGCATATAAATTTTATTTGAACAATTTGTGTTATTTCACAATTAATTAATTTAATAAGTATATTTGCGGCGCGTTGCATAGTGATAGGAAGATACTCTCAGTATCTCCCATAAGACCACCATTCAGAATTGAAAAGTTTTTTGAAATGGCTTTATTTCCTTTCTCCTCCCCATATCCTTCCCCTCCCAACTACCTTCAGCCTCACAACGTACCCCTATTGGGGATGCCATAGTCTCACTGGCTCTAGGTGGTTGGGAGCAGTTGGGACTCTTGTGCGATATTCACATTGAAAAAATAATAAAATCGAAAAAAACTGTATTTTTATATATATTTTTCTTATTGTTTTCAAGTTACAATCCCGTTAAATCGCAATAGAGCAGTTTATCAATAGGATTTTAATGTTCAATTACAATTTAAACATACATACATAATATTAGTACTATAACTATAAAAATTGTCACAATTAACACACATTAATTAATATAAACTATCTATATTTAGTAACCATTGTTATTAATATAAACTATCTATATTTAGTAACATAATATTTTTGGCATATTAAATTCCAGGGTTCGCCGTCCGTAGTTATAATTATATTTTGGAACAAGCATTCCTTCATTCTTTGGAAACCTTGAATTATGCTCATGTTCCACTTTATTCTTATAATAAGACTCAGGTATATGCTGAATCAATATTTTGTACCATAATAAGGCCTGCACCGGTAATATTGTTAAATTCCGATACAACAATGAAATGTTTCATCTCTGTGAATTTTTTTTTTCTTTGAACTAATAACTTAACCATAGAATTTTGTACTGACTGTCGGTGGTTTAAATTAGTTTTTCTTTATTATTTACTTGCCTATGTGGGGTGTAGATTCACCAGTTTCTCGCTTTTAGAATGAGTTTCCGGACACCGTGTATGGTATGCTTGTGAATGCTCGTAAATGCAATATAGTTTGTAGGAAATATTATCTCAGTGCCTTTGCAGCCGTGTTATTTTTAGCTTATTTACTAAACATCTTGTGGGTCCGTTCATTCACAGGGTGGTCCTACACACCAGAGAACTGCATTTAATGGATGCGTTTTATAACTCCGGTAGTCTAAACTTTAAACGTCTGAGCAACAATCAAAATATTTAAGGCGAAGTTCGTTGGTATACAGTTTTTAACGACAGGGCTGGGAACTCCTGCAACGCTCCAGCAGTTTGTTATAGAAGTTTATTGTTAATTAGAGCATCCTATATCTCAAATTATTTAAATTGTTCGAAAAATAACAGGTTTTCATCATTTGGGTAATAAGTAATTCGGATAGAAAGGTAATAATAATGATTATAGAATATTTTATATATATGGCCATTTTAGGTAGGTACGTAGGTACCTACCTGTTTGTGATTACTTTCCAAGTGACAATCATCGCTGGTCAGAAATTTCTCAGAAGTGTAATCGGTACTTATATTTTTTTCATTTCTCGGTAGTGTGATCGTTACTTATATACGAAAAAATGACTGCAGTTCACACGCGGTAGAAGTGAAACCTTCACCCACATAATCTCAACCAATAGGAGCCAATTTCAGCCAATGCGGTAAGGTTTCATTATTTCTCATTCTCCCGCAGGCTAAATCCTGTCTATATATGTGTTTGTCTCTTTTTAATGTCGTTTCTGTTTCATTGAATTTCAAATCACGACGGTATTATAGAAGTTTTACTTAAAAAAATGTCGCCAATTAACATAAGATGCAATTATAATCCCTATTCATAAAACACGCTCAAAAATTAACATTGAAAATTACCGCCCAATCTCAATACTCACGGTATTTAGTAAACTTTTCGAACGTATTGTTTACGATCAAATTTACACAACAATTGTTTGCAATATACAAAACCAACAACACGGATTTCATCAAAAAAGATCGATACTAACAAACTTCGTAAATTTTACGGAATATTTAACGAGCAATATGGACAATAGAAACCAAATAGATGTAATCTACACTGATTACTCTAAAGCCTTCGATAAGGTAAACCATTCATCATAATTCAAAAATTAAAACAATTAGGTATCCATGGTGAATGGTGACTTACTCCGGTGGCCCACTTCATACCTTATGAGTAGACTTCAAAGTGTCTGAATTGAGGGAACAAAGTCTAGCTTCTTTTCTGTGCCCTCCGATGTACCTCAAGGTTCTCATTTAGGACCTTTATTATTTAATATTGTTTGATATTCACAAATGTTTTTTACATGCTAATTACCAATAAAAAAATATATTTAGTTTTTAAATCAATCAATTACTGCATTAAACTTCAAGAAGACCTCAATCGTCTTTTTGTTTGTTGCGAATTAAACAAACTTGTTATTAACATCTCAAAATGCAATAAATTGAAAAATAAAATTTCATTTGTATACACATTGAACGGCAAACATATCAATGAAGTAAACTATATCAGGGACCTTTGGGTAACACTGGATGTTAAATTAAACTTTATCCAACACACTGGTGAAGTTATTAACAAAGCCAATAAAATGCTGGAATTTATAATTCGTATAGCAAAACCCTTCCACAATATTAACACTCTATATTCCCTTTACACCTCATATATTCGCCCGCGCTTGGAACACTGTACACCGATCTGGACTCCTAGACCAAGCCCATGTTGAAATAATAGAGAGAATTAAAGAAAAATTAAACACATAAATTATAAACTCAACTTACACTTCTCAAATTATACCGAATCCATTAAATTACACAATTTCAAATCCCTCCAAACACGACGTCTAATTTTTTTTATCAAATCCTATTGTTTAAAATTCTTAATAATGACCTGGACCCACCAGAACTGACCAATTTAATAAATTTACATATTCCGCCAAGATCAACCCGACAATCTGATTTATTTTATTTACCCTCATGTAGAACAAATATAAGAAAAAAATCACCAATTACTCGTGTATGTAATAACAATATAATACAAAATTTCACAGCATTGACATTTTTAGTAATAACCTAAAGAAATATCGATATGAAATAACGCGTACGATCGATTATTAATATGAGAATATAGAATGTAAAGGGAGCATCTCCTATCCTTTTCCTATATTCCTCTTCCTCTCCCCTTCCTCTAACAAAAAAAAATTTAAGATATTAAAACTTCATTTCCGATGTACTTTAGCATAAGAAACTATATTTATCACTGTACATATTGTGTAAAAGCTGTTTGTTTCTTACAAATAAATATATAAATAAATGAAAAAGACCATTTCACTTTTAGGGCCCCAGGTATAACAATGCAATTGATTAGGTATGTGTTCGGGAAATTAATATTTTTTCAAAGTTTGTTCAGTTTTACTCGAAGTATAGGAAAATTGGCGTTGCTAGGTCTATACTTAGGAAATGTGGTTATTTTGATGAAAATCTATTATAATTAAAATCAGTTTTCGATATCTCCAAAAATGATGAACTTATAAGCTTTCGAAGCTTTCATCACGTTGTTTTGTCTAGATACGGGTTAATATGTTGTTCATCATTGTTGTTTAGATTAAAAAACCGTTATGAAGTATTGAAAATTGTCATCGCTTCGAAAAAGTCGATAAGGGCACTGATTAGAATCTTTCCTTCATCAAATCGTATTATTATACTCTAATTTAAATCATAAGAACGGTGACGGTAATTCAAAAAATAAAGGGTCCAGTTTTAAACGCAGACATTTCAAAGTTTGGTGTGAGGTTTTGTACGAGTATCACTCGGTTTTTGTTAGGGTCCATTTAAAAGATAAAAGCTTTTTTGTATCTGTTAATAAGATAACCCTTTTGATCTCACTTTTTAACCCAATGAAAAGAGAGAAGATAATATACGTTGGTAATAAAACGAATCTTAAGAAACAAGCAGTCAAATAAAGTTCAATATTATTGTTGGGAGAATTGTACTTACCAAACAAATGTTACGTTGATGACATTTATTGTATTGTAAAGAGTTTTATCATGGAACGGGGCGATGTTAGTATCTTCAATCATGAAACAAATTATTAATCGTTTGAGGAAACCACAGCTGAAGGCATCGCGGCACCTCGAAGTGAATAATATATATGTGGCCATAATTTTTTTTTCGGCTATTGGTGTTTCTTTTTACTTGTGAGCTGACAATATCGATATCGAAGCTTCACGGAGAAAATGTATTGCGAATTTATTCGGATTTTTTTTTTTTTTTTAAAGTCTTTTTTATACTTTGGGTACTTGGAAATATAGTATTTTGTTTTAATATTACCTACACTCAGGCAGTGCCTTAGTGGGTTTTCATTTCTTGTTCATACTAATTGTTATTGTATAATATTTGCTATCATACATTATATGTACAAAGAAATGGGAATAAATAAAGTTTAAAAAAAAAATCTCTGCAATTTATTCGGGATTACGGTTAAAAACGGGATTGCAGGTGTAACGATTGAATTAATAAGCCAAATAAGATTGTACGAGTATAAAGTATATCTCTTCGAATTTCGGAATTTTTTCAAGGTATTTTAAATGTCCTATGGGAATATGGTACCAATTATTTTTGAAGTTGCCTTAACCATTTTAGAAACGAGATAAATTTGCCGTTTAGATTTTTGTAATCCAAATATAATTCAATATTTATGATTTGCAATATTTAAATTCCAAACATTAAAAAAAGTTGGAAAAATATTACCACTAATATTTTTAATCAAAACGTTGGGAATTTTGGAAAATTCAAAATAATAAAAACACGGTACTTTGATTTAAGGAATTTGCAAGAAAGCCATCCCTTTTAATCTAGTTTATAGTGGTTTGTAATTTTTTTGTAACAAAAAACTAATATTTTGAATGCGTTGATGGCACATCTAAATACGTTTATTTCTGGTATATGTGTTTTTTTTCAATTCAATTTATTCATTTTAATACATTACAAAATTAATATTTCAATGCGTTTTAAAAGAGATAATAAATTAAGATTCAAACAGATTTAAGCAATTTGTACATCAATGAACGTGAATGAAGCACAATCGTACTAACAGCAATAAAGCTTGTCATCTGAATTGTGCTTCATTGATGTTAAACATATTGATATTCGAAGTAATTCTATTTAACAACAAGACAGTTTTCCCGACTGGCATAACCATCAGCAAGTTAGTCCTGCAAGCCGGGAGATAAAACAGTCTATGCTGCCGGTGACGAAGATAACCACCGGGAACATTGAAACTAATGGTCTCCATGATAGCCGAGTTTTCGAAACTTCCAAGAATCAGTCTGAAGAAATGTGTTACAATGAGTTATGTGTTGGTACATACGTTAAGCATTTATGTTATAAAACACATCTATTGAATTATCATAAAATTATTATAAAATTTTGACGATAACATTCAATTTGAATATTGGTAAAACCGTACATCCCCACTTTTAGAAATACAATTAATATTTTAGAAATGAAATAATTTAAACATGCAATTATTTTATAATTACTTGACTTGTATTGACGAAAAATAAAACAAATAAGTTTTTAACATATAGAATTTTATGTACATAATGGTAAATTTACCATTTTATGAACGATAACCAGATTTATTACGATTTACAGAATACTATTCAAAACACGCACCCACCCATATCGGGCAAATAAATCCAAATGCAAATGCGATATTGCAGGATTTAAAAAAAAATAATTAAATTTTTTTCGTTAGTATTAAATCCAATCAAAAATTTACAGTATTTATACAATGTGTACCTAAAATACCGTTTAATGGTTGGGAATTGATTTTTTATTAATAAGAATAATAAGGCCATTAATATTTATATTCGGTAGAAAGGTCTTAAATACTACCTCAACGAGCGCTTTAAACTGACCTCAAAAAATAAATGTGTATCAGAATAATATTATTTTTAGAGGTTTCCTTTTGATTTATCACTCGCGCGGTCAGTGCTAAAATATCAAAGGGGGTGTTTATCGCAAAAAAAGGTTTTGCGGGAACACAAAGCCGTTTATCATATAAAAAGGGCTGCATCTTTGTTATAAAATGTACTAGATGGGCAATCATTTATATTTCCAAATAACGACCACCGTTATTTTTATTTGTTTGCAAGACTTTTTATAAAAACGACTGTTTTACACAGAGATAAACTCTTACTAAAACATAAACTTAACTAAAAACTCCATAAACCAACTATAAGCGCAAATTGGGGGTCAAAAATTGTATAGGTACTACTGGCATTAAAATTTTGTAATCACATTAACATTATAAAAAATATAAATATAATAAAGTTGTTTTAAACAAAAAAGTATTTTATTTTATTATAATATGTCAAACCTCAAAGTGATTGCTTTCTACAATAATAAAAATATAATACACCTTTATTTCTTGTTTATTCCAGATCAGATCAAATATATATTTAACATAATTTATTCAAGGTTTTGAATTATATAATAATTTATTCAAGGTATTGAATTATATAATAATTTATTCAAGGTATTGAATTTTTCAATGATGAGGTAATTGAATAAATTCAAATACTTATCATTGAAGAAGGAAAACAAACGGGAAACCACTCCAGTATCTTTTCCCAGCAAATCACTATGGAGAGAAACCAACCAATGGCCCCGAGTCCCGGGCGGCCCTTAAACGGGCCAGGGGTGCGAAGAATCTCCCGGCTCAAAATAGTGAATTCAAATATAAGATTAGGAACATGGAATGTAAGAAGTTTATATAGAGGTAAATTGGATAAAACGATACAAGAAATAGAAAGATTAAAAGTGGATATTCTTGGAATTAGTGAACTGAGATGGACTGGAAAATGGAGTTCATCGAAAATCAATTCATCCAATGATCAATTCATCGAAAAAAAAATTTTGTCGATATTAGAGAGAAATGCAGATTCTAATATAATTTTTAAAAATTATTTTATCGTTTTAAAACGTCGATATTTAAACACTTATATATTAAATGCTCCATTTAAAATTGAAAGGCAAGATAGAGAGTCGCCGAGGGCCAAGTAGGAGACAAATGTCTTGACTGCAAAATATACGAGAGAGGACCGGCATTAGAAGTGTGGAGGAGCTATTCCAGGCAGCGCAAGACAGAGAGATCTTTTCAAGAGTGATCGTCAACGTCGGGGGGACCTGATGAGGTACACAAAGAAGAAGAAGAAGGATAAGCGACTTATTTTTTAAAATTGTAAATTCGGAGGTCGACTGTTGCGAATCTCGTTAATTTAAGAATACTTACACAACAAACTAGACATAAGGAGCTATTTCGTTATTCACTGCTGACAAACAAATTATGTTAATTCCTCGCCTACATAGTTTAGCTGACGAATATATAAAAATATTGTCACAAGTTTAAAATAACAACTTCAATGTTTAAACTTAAATGATTATGTAATGTCAAAATATTATTTCCGTGTATTGTATATATTTTTTTAAATTTTATCCAATATTGTAAGCCATATGAAAGCTTCGTTTATTATTAAATACTAATACTTGTAAAAATAATATAACCATAAAATGTGAAAACCCAATGGGACTCTAAAAGAGTAAATTAAAAAAAAAAAACAAGTTGTTTTACACCATAATATGTGACGAATAATTCATTAATCAACTTTAAAATTTCACCTGCCTTTGAAGTCTTCATATTTAAAAATTATCCTGAATCGAGGTATCCAAAACTTATCAAAATATATAATTTAGCCATTTCGACCTGAAATCTTTTGCATTGGTAGATATGGAATTATTATATCAATCGCTGTAAACAAAAACTCTTAAAAAAATTGCGTAATTTGACAAACGTGCTGTTTTATCGAAAAATTCAAATTTGCAGCGTTATTTCTTTGCAAGCTGGCTTTATTTGTTAGATTGTTGACTCAAAAAATTAGTTACTCTTTTAATTAAAAAAAAGGATTATTTTACAAGGAATGGTTCCACCTAGTGTTTAACCTATCACAGGAGCAAATTATTAGGTCTACCGTAAGGAATCCAACTTCTTGTGGATGCGTTGAAAGATAACTATGTTTGAACATCGAGTTCGTAATATTTCTTTCTTCACATACCTATCTATGCACTTTTGTTTTCGACCTACCCAACGATTCAGATATTGCCCAACTTTTTTTCCTTATTTTTACGAAGAAGAGGCTTGAATGCTTTGGAGTTGATTCACCAGTGTAACTTATTAAGAACTTGAAATCTTTCTGTTTTTCATTGAAGCTGTTTTTCTATTTGAAATTGTTTTTCAATGAAATCGAAGGAACCCACTTATCTGTTTTTAGACTATCTTTCATATTATTGTGTGAGCAGAGCACAAGAGTCCCAATTGCTCCAACTGTCTGTAGCAAGTGAGACTATGGCATTCCCAATTGGGATATGTTGTGAGGCTGAATGTAATCCCTAGGGTAAGGAGATGGGGAAGAGGAAGTTGGGGAAGTATCACACTATTCAGGCCTGGTTGCCAAATACGGCTAACGTCATTTCAAGCAAAGTTTCGATTCTGAAGGGTAATCTTTCACAAGTACGATACTAAAAGTATCTACGTAGTGTAATAGCACTTACCCGAAGGATTTTAACCAGCGATTTCCAGACTTATTTAGAGTTAAAAAAATATGTGTCATTATGCTGTTCGATAATAGAGACAAAAATGAAAGACAAACATTCCCGGGTTACGAATAATGTTTGAAAATCTCCCACTACCACCACACTAAACGGAAAATGTTGCTTGTGTCGTGACAGAGGACTTAGCCAGCCAAGGAATCGAACACACGACGCCCGGGTGGGACTCAAACGCGATGCCCCCTCAGCCACTGACCGGTGATGTCTTTTTCCATTAAAAACCGAAAAAAAATATTTTCGACCACACGTCGCCACTGATCACGCTCCTGCACAACGCGACGGGAACACGTGATATGAGCGCTACGTCTTGGGTTACGGTACTGCTGGAACGAGACGGAGTACTTATTACGTGACCCGCTAGGGTCAATTGCGAAGTGTGATGGAAAATATTTGTATTGTTTTTAATTTTTTTTTTAATATAATCGGACAGCAAAATGACAAAATGAATTGCTGGCGCTGGTAGGTACTATACCATGAATAGTATAGTATGTAGCAACCTACTTACCTATTGGTCTCCATCACGTGAAGGTGTTGACACCGTGACGTCACGTTTGAGCACGAAACACCATTCAGCGGAGACAAGTAAGCACCAATAAAGATCTATGATTGCTTTTCGTCAGGAGATGTCATATCTTCACGGTACCGAAAACCAGGACCGAACTGGTTAAGCGAACAATTTGGAATGAATCTGGGTTAATTTCCGAAAACCAGTGGAACCCAAAATAACTTTGTATCGGTTTGATCTTTTCGATTTATTTAAACATACATACATACATTTTTCCCTTAGATATGCTCGCCCGTTAGAGCCCGTTCTCATTTTCGGTGCATTTTTAAAGACAATAAACAGCCGATACCAACCTCGTAGCGACCGAATTTTTTCAAATTTGTCGTAAAAAATTCCCACTTCGGACTCGATTTACTCGAAAATGAAAGCTCAAATCAAAAAAATTTAAACTACAAAATCCTGAATGTGCTGAAAATAATCAATATTCTAAATCAAAATCAAAATAAAAATATATTTATTATGGGTATATTTACCCGCTTTGCTACTAGTTTCCAAGTGCGCGAGTAAATTATATTAAAATTTTGGTAATATTTAAAAAGTTTATTTTCTATTGATACTAATTATTATTTTTAATTGATAAACTAACGTTTAAACAAGATTTTTATGCATAGCACAAAGGGTAGATAACAAATATTATAATCAATAATTATCAGCCTGTTTTCAGTTGGAAAAATGTTATAATGAGTAATTGTCCAATGAAACACTAGTATATATTGAATTATTTGGCGGGTATTTGATAAGCCGCCATAGCTCAGTGGTCAGAGCTGCTGACCGGCAATCAGATGGTCACGGGTTCAATTCCCGTTGGCGGCCAGTATCTTTTTCGGAAGATTTTTTCAGTGTAGATGAGTGTTTCAGGCTGATAATTATTAATTATAATATTTGTTATCTACCCTTTGTGCTATGCATAAAAATCTTGTTTAAACGTTAGTTTATCAATTAAAAATAATAATTAATATTTGACAAGTTAAAGTATTTCAGCAAAAAATGCAGACATAATTAGTCTCGACGCCACCTAGCGGGAGATTTAGTATTAAAAATACCTCTCTCACAAAAATAAAGTTGGTTGTTTTCAGTTGGAAAAATGTAATAATGAGTAATTGTCGAATGAAACACTAGTATGTATTGAATTATTTGGCGGGTATTTGATAAGCCGCCATAGCTCAGTGGTCAGAGCTGCTGACCGGCAATCAGATGGTCACGGGTTCAATTCCCGTTGGCAGCCAGTATCTTTTCTCGGAAGATTTTTTCAATGTAGATGAGTGTTTCAGGCTGATAATTATTGTATATAATATTTGTTATCTACCCTTTGTGCTATGCATAAAAATCTTGTTTAAACGTTATTTTATCAATTAAAAATAATTATTAATATTTGACAAGTTAAAGTATTTCAGCAAAAAATGCAGACATAATTAGTCTCGACGCCACCTAGCGGGAGATTTAGTATTAAAAATACCTCTCTCACAAAAATAAAGTTGGTTGTTTTCAGTTGGAAAAATGTAATAATGAGTAATTGTCGAATGAAACACTAGTATATATTGAATTATTTGGCGGGTATTTGATAAGCCGCCATAGCTCAGTGGTCAGAGCTACTGACCGGCAATCAGATGGTCACGGGTTCAATTCCCGTTGGCGGCCAGTATCTTTTCTCGGAAGATTTTTTCAATGTAGATGAGTGTTTCAGGCTGATAATTATTGATTATAATATTTGTTTTCTATTGATACGTTATACCTACGCAATACGCATAAACCCCCAGTATGTATTGTAATGAAAAAACACATTTTTTAAATTATTAAAGCACTTATTTTTACCACATCGGAGGTGTCGGCAAAACTGTGTACCCAATGTATGGCTCTCTTCCTCCACTCAATTACCTATTATGTGCCTATCCTCTGACAAGATATGTGGCTACAATATTACCTGTATGTGACATTTGGAACAATAGCTTAAGGAACAATCAGTCTATTGAAGTTATCCATGCAATTATCAATCCCTATGGTATGGTGATATCTCGGTGACTTAATTGTCGATTCTTACGGAAACTTACGCAGTGATCATTAAGGTGATCCCGCAGTGCCGTAACATCGATTATTACGGAAACTTGTGCAATGATCAACCCGATGATCTCTTAGTGCGCTTTACTTGAATCTTTTACGGAAACTTTTGCAGTGATTAACCCAGTAACTCTTCGGTGTCATAACATCGAATCTCACTAAAACATGCTGTGTAAATATTAAGGTACACAGGGGGACCCAAAAGTAATGAGAATTGGGCGGTAGAGTGGAAAAAAGGAGGTGGAACGTGTTTTGTGTGGTCAACTGTTGTATGGAAACTCTTTCTCGGTCAGTGTGCGAAGCCGCGTCGCTGTCGGTCCACGCATTCTAGTTAAATTTTAAGTGAGTTCAGTTTAATTTTAAGTAAATAAAGATTTCTTATTTCGGCGAAAATGCGAAAATCTCCTCTCTGAGGATCAAAGAGCGCCTTCGCCTTCAACCCTGCCACGGATTGAAAATCAGCTGGAAGAGGACCCAGAATTTATTCCAAGGATTGGTGATGAGTGATGAGTCATGGTGTTATGGGTACGATCCCGAAACCAAGCAACAGTCAAGCCAATTGAATAGTGCTCTCTCTCCTCTTCAGAAAAAAGTCAGGTAAAATCGAGACGATACTCATTGGTTTTTTTCAGAAATTTGCACACAGAGGTTTTTCCTCCAGGCCAAACAATTTGCCGATACATGGAGGTACTAAAGAGGTTGCGAGAGAGCATTAGGAAAAATCGTCGAAAAAGGCAAATCCTTGGCGCATAGGGGAATGGTTCTTCAACCAGGACAATGCAACTGCTCACACCGTGTTGTCTGTGACGCTATATTTAAGCACGCGCCTGGAATGATCCCGATTGTTCACCCAACCTGTCTCCCTGTGACGACTTTCTACTGCCTAGGATGAAAAGGGACTTGAAAAGGAAATGTTTTCTTACTGTTGAAGAAGTGAAACAAAAATCGCTGGAGGCCATAAAGGACATTCCAATCAGTGGGTGTTAAAATTGTTTTCAACAGTGGAAAAAGAGGTTGGAAAAGTGCATATATTTTAAAGTTGAATACTTTAAAGGCGATCAAATTTTGGTGTAAAAATACTGAAAAATAAAAAAGTTTAAAAGAAATTCTCATGTCCAATATTCACCAAGCTATTCCCAAAATTGTCACTTTGAAAAACCATATTTTTATTACAGTCCGTTGTTTCACAGCCAATATTTGCGACTATTTAAAAGATTGAACCTTTATGAAAAACCAGTGAAATTTTCATCAGAGATGAAAAATTTAAAAAGTCAAGAATTTTGAACTAATGTAATAATCTATGCTTTTGGAAGATGTAAAATGGGTTCATCTACATACAATCTACAATGTACACTGTCGACAGGATCCCTTTCTAAAATTCTATGTCTACCTTTGATTGCTGGTTTGCCCCTGTCGAGAAAACACCATCATTCCACCGCACGGAGTACCTTTGTCTAATCTTAATGACGGTATTCAGAGATTTACTGTTTATTGAAGAGGAAGAAGATGCTGTTAGTCAAAGAGATTTGTTGTTGTGTTGTGTATATAGTGAGATGTCGTGTTATACCTATATGTTATATATGTTATTCACGTGCTATGTTTTGATGTCCTCCTTCTAAAAACCAGATGAAAAGCTTTCGAGGAATCTTTAGAAAGCTTTATTACCACCTCGAAATAAAACACCATGATTTAAACTGCTGGAGTGTTATGACTAATATGAAGTAGGTACCATATGTCAACTATAATAAGAAGGAAAGAATGCAAGGTTGATGCGATTACTCGATTAAGTGAGGGATGGAATATTTCGGGGAGGCTCGAAGAAGACATGAAAATATCAAATTAATCAACGTACATGAAAGAGTGATGTGAGAAGTCGAAATATCAGAAAGGTATGCATACGAGTATTTTCAATTTCAGAGGCGGGAATGGTTGCCCCATCCGGGAACCATTTATCGGATGACCAGCACCTCTGCCATAGTTCAAACCAAGTGGTTCGATAAGTTGGGTGACTTAGCAAGGGTACCCGGGTTCATGGGTTGAGATTTGTTAAAACCTTCCTTTCCGTAAAAAGACCCACCACACATCCCAAAAGATGACATAGGCCCTGAGGAAAATTATTTTTCTCAGGGTCTCGTGTGTGGAAATAAAGTTAAATAACAGACTTCTTAGCCCACTGAATAAGGTAAATTTGAAGAAGGTAAGAGCTTCAAAGTATTTTTATGGAATATGTTTTCATTTATTATTTGTTATATGCTTTCATTTATTTACAGTTTGAGAATATGTTGTTCGAACAGTCTGGACCAAATATTGACGATAATATTAATCTTCTTGTGGGAAATTTACATCGTTACATCATACCTCCACGTGGCGTTTTCATTTCATTCGTTATAATTCTTAGAATATACCCCCGCAAGCTCAGATAATATATATATCCGGTATATCAGTCAGTCCGTATCCTTGCTATGTACTACATTCCGTGCTCAAATTTAAGCGGGCTAAATCGGCCACTTAAGTCGCTTAATCGGCCTTGGTAAATGGAATCAGAATGGTTCCTTTTTTGACGTCGAGGCGCTAGCAGTCACATGCCAAACTTGACTTTTACGTAAGTGTCTCATCACACTGAAATTTACGTAAATTTTATAATTTTATCAGTATGGAATATTATATTCATCAAGAAGAAAATCAGTGTTATTAATTGATGATCACGACCAATCTAAAAAAGGACAGTTTATTTTCAGCGGTTAGCAGTTATAATTTCATGAATAGTTCATTAACCCCAACAAAACAAATACAATTTAAAATTAGTGTACTCGCATGTAGCACCATGCTTATTGGAGGGGGGTTACTTATCAAAAATAGAAACGTAAACCAATCCTAAAAGTAAACTGCCGTCCTTTTTGAATGATTGCGATCATAACATGGCGATCTCCCGGTAACGAAGACAGCAGAAAACATAGATATACCATTTCTATTAACAGCATTTTTTTTTCAAAGGAAAAAGAAACACGTTCCTCTATTAAAATCATAGAAAAAACATATAATATTGGTGACATCTAGAATTTAATCCTATATGCAAGATCGTGTTCCAAGCTGTACTAAGCTTGACGATCCAACCAAGCCGAGTTTAAAATCAACTCATATACGGGGTCATAATGTAATATTGCGAAGAATCAAGGCACATGTTCACAAACGCTTATTTGCATTTTGAAAATTGCCGTAGCTAGCAAAATAGTGCATTCTTATGGAATGCGGAATACATATATTATTTACATGAAAGTTTTATGATAATTGCGCCCTCTACTGGCACGGCGGCGAAGCTATGCACATACAATACACATAATATGTCGTAATGAAAATTTGCGATATAGGGATGTGCATCGTTTGCAACTCGCACGTTCCATTACATAATAAGATAATTAACAAATGATAGTAAAATACAGCTAGAATAAAAGCTCATTTATTATCACGAAGCAAAGCTGTAAATAAATAGATTTTCCTTCGTTTCATATCTGAAAAAGAAAATTCGATGTTTCCGACTTGCACGTAGGTACTTTTATTATTTACAGGATGATTGTATCGTGAACTTCAGCTACTTATTATTATTGTATTACTACAGACTACAGGTAGGTACTAAAATCATGGCGTGCACTTCAGAGCGATTGAATACTGTACTTGACCCACAAGGAGAATAAAAAATTGTTTTTTTCATTAAATGTTATCATTATATATTTTTCATACTTTTGTAGCAATTCAATACAAAAACATATCAGCGTGTTCGAGTGCACGCTCCCGATCAACCAACAAACAAATGATATTTTCTTAAAAATAATGAAATTTAAGTAGATTCTTCAAAAACAGGTTAAGATTTTCATTCAAAGCGATGTGTGGTATAAAATAATTGATATAAACTCGAACATTACCTACAATTTTTTTTATTTTTTTTATAAGAATATAAGGGGGGGGGGGGGGGAATTACGTGGCTATTCAAATCTGGTCACCAAACACGTCTAATGCCATATCAAATAATTTTTCAATTTTGAATGGTGGTCTTACACCACTGATATACTGAGAGTATATTCCAATATACTTTACTTAATTTTTAATCAGTTGATTGTGAAATCTAAAATAAAATTTATATGCGTACACCGGGTTCGAACCCCAGACCTTCGGATTGTGAGTCGAGAGTCTTACTCCTCAACCAAGGAGGCCGTCAAAATATATCTTATGTCTTCAAATAAATAAGTGTCTAATCCTTTAAAGCCATCTTACCACAATTTCAATAAAAAAAACATTGTAAACTCTATTGCAAAAGGGTTCCATGCCAACTCAACACCTCTTTAAAAAGTCATTAAAAGCTATGAAAAAAATAATTTTAAAATAGCCCATAACCGCAACCTGACGTTATCCATTTAACCATTTTTTTTAATCACTTTGAATGACTTTTCAAAGGAGATTCAATTTCATTCGGAGTTATTCGGTCACCATTGCAAAGATACATGTAAATAAATAAAAGTTTGTGGTATTAAAGAAAAACCAAACTCTGCCATAAAAATTTAGAACTCCATCCCGAAACAACAATTATTGATAAAATATATCGCGATTCCGCTCAATTTTCTTTTATTTCATTACTGCAACTTTCATTACGCTCCTAATATTTCCATCCGCAGCACACACTAAAAGTTAAGTACAACAGCTATTCTGTCCCGGCAATAGTTGCATTGTCCTCTGCACTCTGCACGGCTTTCCGGTCATATGCGCGCACTGCGGTACAGAATCACTCATGGCATGTTCACTTGTTCACACATAACAGTAAAAGTATTGGGTGCAATGCACAACATTATAACCAAACATTTGGCTCCTGCTTCGTTGTTCTGTACTCCTGGTAGTATCGCTATAAAATACGATGGGATTGTGGAGTTATGAACATTGTTATTCCCTTTCTTGGAGACGGTGTTTAAGATCGTTGTTGTGAACAAAGTGTCGATCGTTCGATTGCTATGCGGTTGTTAGATAAAAAACGGTCTAATGTTGACAAATTTCATATCTGGGTCATATACTTCGAGGGGAGAAGTATTTATTGCTACATTTAAATTATCGCTAAATGGAAAACTTATATCTTTTGCTGACGACGCTGTAATAATTATCGAAAAAAAGACGTGGAATGATATTACCAATGCAGCCAATCAAGACATGAAGGTTATAAAAAAATGGTTCGATAACAATCTATTATCACTCAACACAGAAAAAACTTATTATCATTGATGTCGCTATTCCAAATTCTTGTAATATTCAGAAAACTGTTTCCGAAAAAATAAGAAAATATACAGATTTAGGAAATGAGATTAAAAGAATTTGGCATTCTCAGACTATAAAAATATTACCATTTGTTATTTCGGCTACTGGCATTATACCTAGCTCTCTCATTCAAAATTTAGGCGTATTAGATTTGTCAAAAAAATTGTACATAAAAATGCAAAAGTCGGTCATTTTAGGCTCTAGGAGCTCGTGTTTATGGGAGGAGTATTTAATCACATGCAAAAAATAAAATAAAAATAATGTTCTAATTATTATTTTCTTTCATTAATGTTTTTCCCACATATTTCCGAACATAATATTGTTAATTCTGAATTTAAAATACGAGCTTGCCAAAAGTGACTGAAAAACAAGAGGTCTTAATGGCCGATTTGGTTGAGGCACTTGTTGACTAGATATCCTGGATTCGAGTCCTTGTTGCGACCGTTACCTTTTAATTTTTCAGTGTCTTGTTCTTTTTCATATTTTCGTTTAGATTTATCATTATCATCTTCTTCTTCAATGAAAGTTCGCACTTAAAAGCAGGTCAGGCGAAAAACAATTATATTTTATTATACATAAATAGTTAAGGGTGAAAAGTTAAAAAGGAGTAGGTAATCAGTTTCCATCAAGAGAAAAATGTTTTATAGCGGCGCTGTAATGCTTTTTCCTTAAACACGATTTATGTTCTTTGTAAGATTCCAATAAAACACGTAAGATACAAGTAAATTAGTATTTAGGTATACAAAATTTCTTTATTCTTTTGTGTTAAAATAATTTTATATAACAAATAAAGCATAATTTATAACCAACTGATTACCAAAATACGAATTTCCAGTATTTCGATATAAAAAATCTCAGCATAAATTCCTTTGATTATTCCCATAAAAGTTTTCTTCGTAAAGAATATCCGGGGATATTAATCTTTTCAACTCGTAAAAAACAGTACTGGTTTTCATTATCTTGGGCCAAGAACGTATCCCAACAATTTTAATAACTAATACATTAAATACTTTGTTGGAACCTCGAATTAATTTAATATTGTCTTGGGGAAGAAATGTGAAACATTATGAATAGTTGTTGATTTAGCGAATCCGTTAACCAAAGGATTTAATATACAAATTTTAAAAGATAAAAAATCCTTAAGGATATGTTACTATGGTTTAAATATGGATGGGTACTGTTGCGTGAAGTATTTTTTAATTTTTTTTTTTGGTTCCATGACAGTTGAGCCCCTTGTCACATAACTATTGTAGTATGTTGCTCATCACTAATGATGAACTACTTCTTATAAGAATTTTCATCTATGGTCACTTTGGAAGTAATGATATAAAATAACAGTGTTTTCTATTACACATCCATATCATTACATAGTATAAAATAAGGTTGCTCAAAATGTTTGTGCACTTAGATCTTTTAAACTACGTATCGGATTTTCATCCAATTTTCACCAATAGATAGAATGATTCAAGAGAAAGGTTTATATGTATAATACATGCTTATTATAGTAGAGAAAAGCCGAGAAAAATTCAAATATTCATCATTACATAGTATAAAATGAAGTCGCTCAAAATGTTTGTGCGCTTAGATCTTTTAAACAACGTAACGGATTTTCATGTAGTTTTCACCAATAGATAACGTAATTCAAGTGGAAGGTTTATATGTATAATACATGCTTATTATAGTAGAGAAAAGCCGAGAAATTCAAATATTCAATTCAGGCAGCAAGCGGGTGGTGTGGATTTTATAAAGGTTGGTAATGGTCTTATGTTTCGTTAGCCACAGCAACGTGTCGCCGGGTCTGCTAGTTAAATATATAACAAAACATGGTGTTGGAAGTGGGATGTTAATAGTAATTTTATAATATATTGAAATTATAAGTGAAAAAACAAGATGTCGAAGGATTCACCAAAATCATTTGTACAACATGGTTTTAATGCCTTGTCAAATCTTTAAGTATCGTCAAATAACCCAAATAACGATGGAATATAGAAAAAATGGTGGCAAAGTTATGAAATGACATCCCCTTTCTTTACAGTTGGTTCCCGGCATACTTATATACAATATGCAGTCGGTTTAGGAAAAATACGATATACCTACATACACAAATTATAACTAAGTGTCTCGACGGGGTGTGCAAAGAGAATGTACCGCCGAATAACAAAAGTATAGAACATATTTTCATTCAAATGCATCAATGATAAAAATACTTGTCTGTATACTGTATATACCAGCGCATAAGTATAAAAAATCGACACTGTAAATAATATATAAATTCATTAGATATTCATACCAACTTACAAGTCCATTTCACGTTTGAAATTGGTAAATAAAGCACAAGAAATTATAATTTTATAGTTAACATCATTTCGGGGGCCAATTGTCGGCAGATCAACTATCGGGTCACCATTTTTTTACTGGTGACCTACCTAAATGTAGGTTAAACATAAGATTGGAAAATCACTAAAGCGAAAAATATAAACATTTTTTGTGAAAATGATATAGCGTGGCGTTTGTATGATAAATCCACATAGGACATGTAGAACGGATGAAAAAAAAAGGATCTTCAGGACAATACACCAAGAATGATGTGGTAAAAAGCCGAGGTAAACATTAAAGACCAAGTGATACCAGTACTTCAATCAGGTCTTATAATAGCAGAAGAGTATGCATGAGACGGTGCATGTTAATGAAACAAGGATATGATGCAAGATGTGGTTATCAAACGGGAAATTCTCTCCGCTATTCCTAGCAGCATGGTTAGTTAGTTAGTTATAAGGTTAGCTCTTAGTACATTAAACATGTTGAGCTGATTAACTAAGTTGGCTGTTAAATCTTTTTGATTACAGGTTTGTCAAGGTCTTGGAGGCGGATGACCTGGACACACCGCACCTCAGATTCCTACCCACCCCTTAAACCCTTATCCTTCCCAGAACTCTCCTTTCCTTCCCTTAAAAAACCCTCCACACAGCATCCCCAAAGATGACATTTTCCTCAGGGCCTCCTGTGTGGAGCTCATGTAAAAAAAAAAACAGCTGCACACTGGAGGCCCCGAGGAAAAAAATCCGTCAGGGCCTGTGTTTTCTTTGGGGACTGTATGCAGGTTTTTTTAGGGAAAGGAAGTTCTGGGAAGTGAAAACATATGATAGGTAGTTTTGAATCTGGTGGTCAATGTGTCCAGGAGTGATGGATGTATGAATCCGTCCCTCCCAGTGTGGTGAAAGGCGATGGGTAGAGAGCGTCTGGAGAGTTCAAAAGGTCTCCCTCAACCAGTCTCTCCCGATCGGGCCCACCACGCAGTATGTGCAAACACATTCGCCGCCAACACGTGGACAAACCTCGTGAACCCGTTCATGCTAGTCACCAAAAATGGCGAACCACTTGGGGTAATAAATGGTTCCCCTGACGGTTGTACCCAAACCCGCCTCCCGAATTGAAAGTTAGTTATTAGGTTAGCTGTTAGTAAATTAGCTGTTAAATTATGATAAGTCTGATATGTTTGTTTGTATAAAATCATTTCGGTACTGCATCGTGTGCACTTTATGGAACATCGTGAGCTAACCACACTGTTTAATATACATATTCCGAGACGGTCGTGAGTTTGTTAAGGGAACGCCGCCAACTGGCGATAGTCCCGGGGTGTTGCTGATAACGGAGCCATCCCACTTCCTACTCCTACTCCCACTCCCTACCCTCCGATGGGAGTTATTTATTATTGTTTATACTTGGCATGCAAAGCTTTCTTACGCTGGATTCCTCATTTTTTCTCTAACTTAGCATAGCGAACTACCCTAACCGCGGGAATCAGATACGGAACGTGCGCTGCTGCTGCGAATTATTCACATTTTACAAGAAACCACATATTAAGGTGATACTTAAAAGAATTCATAATCTGCACTTTCATAGATTACTCTAGAATTATTTTAGTTTAAAGCAATGTTTGCGAGTTATGCTTTAGAATAGATATGAATTTGAATAAATAATAAATAGTTTTTTTCATAAACAAACTCAAATCTTTAAGTAAGACTAGCAAATTGAGTATTTTAACCATATTTCTCTTTGGAAACGGAGGAAAATTTTTGACGTAATGTTTCTGTACAATGTTATGAACTGCCTTATTGACTCCCCAGCCCTGTTAGAAATGATTTCAATTCATTGCCCTGAACGCAATACCAGAATCGAATACCTTATTTTGTATACAACATTTGAAATCGAAATACGCACAAAAATCCTTGTTCGGACGGATCTGCAAATTTTTAATGCTCTAAGAGATATTTACATTTTCCAATGTACCCTTAAATCGTTTAAAATCAAATTAATCTTACCATGTACTCAAATCAAAACTATTATTTCTGCTTGTTCATTATTTTCCTTTTGATTTTTTTTTAACTTAAATTATGTAGATACTACAGTAAATTTTAATAACTACTTGCTTCCTAATCAGTAACTATTATAAATGGAACTTAACTGGTTTATATTACATTCACTATTTAATGAACAATTATTTTATGTAGAACTGAATGTTTCCTAAATAAATAAAAATAATAAAAATTGGATTGATTCACCAATACGTGATTGCATTCGTTACCCTTTCTTGAAAGATTTGTGTTTATTTATAGACAAAATATGTACAAAATTACCCAATAATGTTCTTCCAAATTAATACTTTTATTATGAGGAAAATGTTTTCCATTAAAAGTTAATAACGACGGTAAAATTGGTATTTTGGTATCTACAAAAATGTTTTTTTAAAGTTGTAAGCTTTTAAAGTGAGCAGTGGAAAAATGTATGTAATAATGTCAAATGAAGACACCTATTCATAATAATCCGAATGGCAGTGCTGCAGTATCACCAGCCGCGCGTGTCCCGTGACGTCATACGTCACGCCTTTCAGTCGGCTGCAAATATCATCTTTTTGACATCTGATACCTTTGGTACGGCGACCCGACAGTTGATCCACCGACAGTTTGCCCCCCCCCCCGAAATGATATTTACTGTAAAATTATAATTTTTTGTGTCAATAAACGTGAAATTGACTTCAAAAATATTTTTAATAATAAGTTGGCTAAAATCAAACGAATTTATAAACAGTGTCGATTTTTTTTAACTTATGCGCTGGTATACACAGTACATAGAGCAGCAGATTTTTCCTTGGTGCATTTGAATGAAAATATTTTTTATACTTTTGCTATTCGGCGGTACATTCTCTCTGAACATCCCTTAGCTATATTTCGTGTAATTAGGTATACTGTATTTTCCCTAAACCGACCGCATATTTTATGTAAGTACACCGGGGAGGCAATTATTGGCGGATCAACTGCCATGGAAACCTTTGGTACTACTCGGTGTTTTCCAAAATTTACAAAGTTCTATTGTCGATACATTTGTAAAAATCATGAAATTTCATTGTTGAACCTCATTGATAAAGCAGGGGAAGATTGAGTGAAGACGAAGTAGAGAAAGGCAGCGTACTGCATGGCTTCGTACGGTTATGCAGAATTGTTACTAATTGCCGACTGAATGGTGAATATTATCCTGATGAAAGCTAACCTCCAATGGGAGAATTCCCCAAAAGAATATTCTTCTTCTTCCTTGCATTGTCCCAACTCATTGCCTAGGTAGGCTGTTGAGGTCGGTTATTCTCGTTCTCAGGTTATAACTTCTTCGGTTCTGGGTATCGCTTTCATCCAGGCCGTTTCTCTGTAGTATTTTGGAACATTGAGTCATCTAGGAGTTCTTTGGTCTTCCTCTGGATGACTGCCGATGAAGCTCCATAGACATTACCTGCTTCATTAATGCTCGAAAAGAATATTTAAAAAAAATAATTTAAAGATTTTTAGACTTTTACAGAAAAACCTCGTGAAGTTCTTACCTTAAACAGTATTTTATTTCGGCCCAATGTTCATTTAACATTTAGTTTCATCCCCAAGCGTGGGGAATTATTCTCAACGCACAGGTCCCCGCATTATGGCGGCATGCAAGGAATTCCAACCCCGACCGCAATATTAACCCTGTATGTAAAATTGTTCGCGATAAAAGTTGTGAGAGATATTTCGCAAAGCAATTTTGTTCGGGATAACTGTGGTTTTATTGATGTTGAAGTATTAATCCTTCGTTTGTTGTGGACGATGCTACCACTGCGGGGTTTGTGTATATAATAACGGGAAATTCTTTCAGCTTTCGGCTTTCAGCTTTCAGTTGGCTTTCAGAATAAATTATAGCAAAGGCATTTTTCTCTGGGTATTTGATTAGGTAGCGAAAAAGTGGATTTACGATAAATAGTTTATAGATCAAGAAGGAGTAGGTACTCTTAGGGTACCAAATATGGTGTTGAAAATACTAACAGTTACGCACTTAAGCTACAAACAATATCAAAAATAATTACTTATTTTTGGGGTTTTATGCCATGATGCGCTACTTCCTTCTATAGCCAAACTTTCAGACAGCGTTACAATTTTCATCATCAGGACAGTTGTGCGATGATGATGATGGTGATGGAAACTGTAACGCTGCCCGAATCTTTGGCTAAAGAAGGATGTAGCGCAACACGGCATAATACCGCAATAAATAACGATAATGCTTTTGCCCGTGAAACAATAAAATCATGTCCTAAATTAAAAATTATTTTTTCGATGATTAGTTTACCTTTCACGGTACAATTTTAAAGTAAACAGTTATTCTATTGACGAAATTATGGATGTACTGAAACCGGTTAGGATGTTTTTTCCTCAGTCTAATTTCGGAAATATTGCAAATATTTCGACGTAAACATTTTCTTCAGCTATTTTAAATCATTTTAATTAATTTTCCAGATTTTTTGAGAAATTATACTGTTTTACATCAATGAAATTCTTTCACGAAAGTTTCAAAAGCTTTTCGATAAAATTTTATGAATATAATAATGATGCGACCAGCTCCTTTGAATTTTGTATCCCAACTTTTGAAGTAGAAAAAGTGCTTAAGAATGCAAAAATTGCATTAAAATGCCAAGAGACTTACTTTTACTTTTTACAATTACTATTACTTTTTAAAAAAGAAAACATTCCAAGTAGGTAAAGTCGATACGAACATTTGCCCGTATAGAATAAAATGAACTCTCAGTATCGCCCTTGTGAAGGATCACCGTTCAAAAAACGAAAGGCTGCTGATTGAAATGACTTTGGCCGTGTTTAGTGACCAGATCTACCTAAATAGCTTCGCACTTTCCAGCCCTCCTCTTCACCATCGACTTCCCCTCCCCATTCCCTTCTCACAACATACCCCAATTGGAATGTCATAGATCCGCTGTTAAAACAAAAAAAAAAAAACAAGTGTTGACTTGACCGGTCAGTGGCTGAGTTGGTATCGCGTTTGGGTCCCACCCAGTCGTCACGTGTTCGATTCCTCGTCCTCCATCACGACTTAATCAACATTTTCGGCTTACTGTGATGGTAGTAGGAGATTTTCAAATATTGTAGGGTTATGCATAACCCAGGAATGTTTCTCTTTCTTTAAAAAAATAAAAAATAAATAAAATGAGAGTGTGCAATTCAAACGCGATTAAAGTGAAACCTAAAGTAGACAAGAGTGAGGAGACTCCGAAGCACTTTTTTTATCAATGTAAAGAATGATTTTTTTCATATTTTTGTAGTCGTATTCCAGTGCACATTTTCCTATACATTTGTTGATCTTATTAGTATTTGTGTTTTCTTCTTCGGAGTTGCTAGATGTCTCTTTCTTTTGTGTTTTCTTTGCCTGTTCATTTTGGAGTGGTTTGAAGATTTTATGTTGATTTTACAAAAATGAAAATATTCATTCTTTTTTTGGATGTCGTAGGATTCGATATCCTTGGTCCGCTGAATATCTGGCTACTAAGGTTCGTCAGGCGCTTTATATTGCGTGAATTTATCGTTTTATATTGGAACCGAGTACCCGTAAAATAAGTAAATATTTTATTGCTATCTTATTCTCTCGCAGGCTTAATCTTATGGATGAATGTGTTTGTTTTTAGTGTCGCTCGCTTCGTTTCACTGAGTTTAAAATCACAAGGGTGCTAAAGAAGATTTCACTTAATTTTTTTTGCCATTTTATTTTTTTGTATACCAGTCGTAGTTAGGTACTGGAAGTTTTCCGATACCTCACTACGAAGAAAGATCTGCTTTACATTACAAAATTCTTTTTACAGCCAACAAGGGGTTGTAATGAAACTTGAAAAAATATTCACCGGAGCGTAGTTGATTCTAGCTACCCGTTCCCGTATTATTTCCTTGACTCGTTCAGATCCTAGCCCCGCGTACTACGCCCTCTAATACTAATAATAAAGCCCCTAGAACAGGGATCTCAAAACATTTCTTTTATAAAAACCACAAAAAAACGCAACATTTAAGCATAATATTTTAAAAACTATATCTTTCACGTGAAAAATCATCATGGGTTACAGTAAAAAAATTAAATTACATTTGATTTTAATTAACAGTAACCAAGGTTGCATTTGTAGCTGACTAGTTTTGAACAGACGCCCAGGTAGTGATAGATTTTAGAGATCAAATTCAGGTAGTAGTAAATAAATTAAAAATTGCAATCTTGAAAAAAGTGCTTCTTTCAAATTTTATTCAGGCGTGCCTGCTTATATACTATTATGGTTTCCAATAGCTTATATATTTTTTAGTAACCCGTGTAAGAATAGTTAATGTTATATTCATAAAATATGTTTTTTCTTACAATTTGTTATAATGGGAATGTGTACCGTCACCCCGGGAACCATTTATTGAATAACCAACACCTCTGCCATAGGTCACCCAGAGTGGTTCGCTCCATTTGGTGACCTTGCAGAAGTGACCGGGATCATAAGATGAAGTTTGTCTTGGTCTCGGCGGCGGATGAATCTGCCTACCTAATGCGTTGCGGATTGGAGAGACTGTATGGGGGATACCTTTTGACCTCTTCAGCCGGACTCTCTTGACCCATTGTCTTGAACCGCAGTTGGAGGGATGGATATATACGTCCATCACTCCTAGATATATTGACCCATCCCTCATAACTTTGTCCTTCTCATAACTTACTTCCTTTAAAATACTGGCATTAAGAAATGGCATTATTTAATTTAAGCTACACCAAATCGAAAAAGCAAGATTTTCCCATTATTCCTCTTACCCTTCTCCTACCCCAAGCCATTCTCTTAAATTACACGAAATTCCCCAAATGAAGATATCGTAGTTCCATAAGCTCTGGGCATTTAATTGTGTCGTAATTTTTATGGGAGATCACGGTAATATTAAAAAGATTAAAAATTATTTTATAAGTAAGGCAAATTTCAGTTTTAACAATTATTAAGTACATCTCTTGGACCAATGGTTAGTTATCCCAATGCCAGGGCAAGAATCTCGGAAAAACGATGAAATATGAGAGGTTAGGAAAAGCAGATAAAAAGGAGATATCGTATATTTCAATTAAGTTAAATGTAGCAGAAGATCGTGTTTTGGGCTCGGACTTATTGTTTTGGCCTTGGAGTGAAGTTGTAAGCTATATATATAAACTATACACAATAAACGAGTCAAAAACAAAGAACCTTTTGCTAAAATCATCTTCGCAAAAATGCATTTTAAATACACAGCATGCAAACTTTACAATACACTCATATCAGCTTAGATTAGACAAATAGAAAATATGACCAAATTCAAATACGAAATAAATAATTGGACTGCAAAAGGACTTCCCACTATTGCAAACATCTGTAAAATAAATCACACGTAGATATGAACATCTATTTACGTAAAAACCTAAATAAAATAATATAATCTTGTCAAACCTAACTTCCATTATGATTAATAAAAAATCTGTTTTACTTTATCTTTTGTTTTTATATTTGTAATATTATTATTTTTATAATATTTTAAACTACACACCATATTACATTTCTTTCTATTTTTATTGGAAGATTATTCTATCAACTTCGAAAAAAATATTGTAAAAATGTATTTAACCTTAGTATTTATGTATATATTTTGTACTCATTTATGTACCTCCACCCTCTCGACACTAGTGAGACAGGCATAAAAAAGTCACACCTACTCAAACTTTACATTGATAAATATATTTTAAAATAAAATGATACCTTAGTAAACACCACTTTTATTTTATATGTAGAAGTTAAGGTAATTCTTCGGAACAAACGTCAACGGTTAATACGCACTTTTTTTGATAAAACTTTTAGATTCTTCTTAATTACCATAAAAGACAACTATTTGCGTTGGGGGAGGTTGAAAATGATACATTTTTAATTTTAGTTACGTAAATTGAAAATTTGCTTACACTGTCAAATCACTCTGTTTGCAATATTATTGTTATTTTAATATGTTGGTATTACTGATATTTTACATTCCATGTTACACAAACCTAGCGTAGCCGCTAAACTACTTGAAAACTGGGATGTTTTTCTTGCCTTGACGTGAGTAGGCGTTATAAAGGGGCACTTTCTTTTGAATCACAAACCATGTTACACAAATCTAGCGTATAGGTTTTTTCGGTTACGCGCCTTTGAATATATTGCCATGAAGTCAGTTACGGTATGATGTAGCCTTCCATATAGTATCAGTAATACCAACATAATAAAATGACAATAATCATTACAAATTGCATATGGTGAAGCGTTGTGTCTAAATACGAAAGCAAATTTTCAATTTACGTAACTAAAATTAAAAATGTATCATTTTCAACCTCCCCCAATGCAAATAGTTGTCTTTTATGGTAATTAAGAAGAATCTAAAGGTTTTATAAAAAAAAAATGCGTATTAACCGTTGACGTTTGTTCCGAATATTTACCGTAGTTAATGCCAACCGATTTTTTCGCTACAACCGTAGCTTCTTCAAGGTAGTACAATACAACTATCTGATTCAAGAAGTATCTGCTTCAATGAAAAAATATAACACACGTATAAACAAATATAAAATTGTACGCACACACGAGCTTTTGATATACGCTGAAAACATATTATGTCGCAAGCATAAAAAGATTTACTATCTACTGAAAAAAAGAGATTCCTTGCGGTAAATTCTAGTTTTTTCTGATTTTAAGTAACTTTCTGCAGTAAGTACTTGTTGCTTAAGGAATAAAACGTGGTAGGTAGGTACTTGACGGAATATGTCAAGCCATTATAATACGTAAACGAGCTTTAAAAATACGGGCGTCTTATTATTTAGAGCTGATCACTCAAAGTACCCCATCAATTATTAGATATCAATAAATTTGTTAGTTTAATGCTAAAATCTTTAAAAAAAATCGTTTATTTTCAGTAGATAGGTACCTTCATTTTTTAAATAACTTTCAAATGATTCTAAGTTCCGTAAGTTATGTAAAAATAAGAAAAATGTAAAACCACTCCTTACCCTTCACAAAATAATAAAAAAATTCATTTCGTTTGTGCATCCGCAACTACGGTTAAATTCTAGATAAAAACTCTAGATAATATTTCGATTTGCTTTAAATTGAAGCATCACTTTCAAAATTTGAAATGTTTGTTTGAATAAATTCATGCAAGCGATAAAGTATGTAGGTACTTTTTATAATATGTGAACGGAAAAATCCTCTGATTTTTCATGGTTCTGTGCTAGTAATATAATAACTGTCATCCCAAAAGGGCCGTAATAAATTGTAATAAATGTTTACAATAAACTACCACAAAACAACAAACAAGTAAGTGATAAATTATCAAATTTAAAACGCTCCTAGCACACAATATAAATATTGTTAATCCTACCACACCCCTCTTCTCCTAATCATTGCAGTGATCATATATCTGTAAAAAAAGTGTCCCAATTTCATATTATTTGTCTAATTTTGGAATTATCCGTCAAATTTGAGAATATTTATAGCCTTCCAGCAGTCCGTTATTGTTTCATTACGATTAGGAAATCGAAAAATATGACCGAATTTGCAAGGTTTCCCCAAAGCCCAATTTGATAATTGCATTAAAAGTCAATCAATCTTCTTCGGAATCAAATCTCAATTTGCCCCAGCAGCAGTGGTGGGTGTAAATCTACCCCTGTAATCAACATCCCTTATATCAAGGCATTATCTGCAACCCCTTGCTTTTTGGCCTTATTTAATTCTGTCACGGTTTCATCTTAAATTAAATATATTTTTCATTACACAATTTATCAATAATAAGGCATCTCCAAACCTAGGGTTCATTCATATTATTCATGAGTTGTAGCTGGTAACATTTAAAGCCCTTCTTCGGTAAGGAGTAAGGAAACAGTATCTATGTCTAGGGCCGGATCGGTGGAGACCGGATCGTGTGGGACCTTTTGATCTCTCCTGCCGGACTCTTTCGACTAATCGTCTTGCATCACAGTGGAAGGGTTGGATTCGCACGTCCGTCACTCCAGGACACATTGACACCCAGATTCCTACTCATCCCTCAGACCTTTTTCCTTTCCAGAACTTCCCCGCCTTCATTTCCATAAAATTAGAAATTAAAGTTTGTAGTTTTTTAGCATCTTCTTTTTTAACACAATCGATTACCTACAATTCTATTTTGGGAGATTTTTTTATGCCTTCTATGCATATTCCTAATTGGCTTGTTTTAAAGTGCCTTTGAAATTTTTTTTGAAGTTCAGTTTATGTATCATTATTGTTTGGAGTGATTAGGATACTATACTTGTTTTTAATGTTTTTTTGTTTTTTTATATCAGTATTTGCAGGCTGGTTATTCTCTAGCAATCCCATCTTGGTAGCAACAAGGCTTATATTCCTTAGCAGTTCTGTGAGTTTTGGTGATAATTTCCCCATTTGCTCTTTTGTAAACTTATTGCTTGGGTCCATTATAGTATTTTGTAAGGAATTTATAATATTGTTTGCCGCAGAGATGAAAGAAAAGGTGTCACAGGAGTCCATAGTACTGCTTCGAAATATAGAGCGAAAAAAGGTTTAGCGTCCCTGCAGACAGTCACGTACACACACACAGCTGAGTTCAACACTTGCGAGTAGGTCGAGCACAGAGTACGGTACCAAGTGATCGCTGTTTATCAATTGCTTTGAAAGCAAACTCGTTTTTTTTTTAATCGTATTTAGGTTATTACAATATGTTCTGGTACAGCTTGACACTTCTTTACTACACTGTTATTGCAATTCCGTATCTATTAGCGCACTATATTCATTTCCATAAAAGGACACTCTATACGGCATCCCCAAAGATGAGATAGCCCATGAGGGATTTTTTTCTCAGAATCTCTTGTGTGGAACTAATACGAGTATAATATATATATAACTATATATTTTTTTTAAATTATAAAACACGTCATCATTCTTTATAAGGGCAGACCTTCATGAACCGGTCAATTTTATAATTTGTAAGGCATTAAACAAATATATACCCAGACTCTCATGATTCATTTAATCTAATTTAGGTAAGTTGAAATGAGTTATGAAACTCTGCCGTTAGCTACCCCTCTTTTTTGGAATAAAAAGTTTATTATAAACGTGTCATATTTTAAAAGTTTATTATTTATCTTGTCTCTTATTACGCGGTGTCTCGGATATGAATTCAATCGCTTCGATTTGCAGACATTGGCTTACACAATTAGCCTATAATTCGGAACCTTGCCGGTTAATTACATTTAAATTTAATGGCAATTACTAAACCAAACCAATTATTGCCGCAGTAGACGGGTACACAATGTACAGTGGCGTGGCTGGAATTTCACCCCTCGAAGATTTTGATTATACCTGTTCCGCAACTTTTTATCCTGCGACAAAATACCCCCCCGACAAAATATCCCCGAAAAACTATCCTACGGACAAAACATCCACTGACAAAATATCCTACGGACAAAACATCCCCCCAAAAAATATCTACTAAAACCTAACCTAAACTAATCTTACCTAACCTAACCAAATCTAACCTAACCTTACCTAACCTAATCTAACCTAACCTAACCTAACTTAACTTAACCTAGCAAAAAATTGGACTAAAATAATGCAAACAACCTGTAAAGACAATAAATTATTGTTCAAGTATAGTAAAATGGGACGAAAATAATACAGACCTCCTGTAAAGACAATAATTTATTGTTCAAAAATAGTAAAATGTAAAAAAAATTTTAAAATTAAATGTAAAAGATTTTTTTTTTAAATATTTATATTGAGGGATCAGTAGGATTTATCGGACCAGTTAGGATGTCATCAGAGCCGAACCCTCTGATATGAAAATATCTGGAGTCGGTGAAATATTTTCCCATTATGTTTCTGGTGGATTGGCGTATTGTTCTTGTATTGTTTTATTCTTATATAGTGCACTTACATTGCGTTAATTTACTAGATATTCATTTGTGGAAAAGTGTGTGGAAGGGTTTAGTCTTTCATTTGGGAAAGATTCAACCCGGACATAAAATCTGGAGCACCGTAATTAGATTAGGTTAGTTTTTAGTAGATATTTTTTTGGAGGATGTTTTGTCCGTAGGATATTTTGTCCTTGGGATATTATGTCGAGGGATATTTTGTCGGAGTATATTGTGTCGGGGATATTTTGTTGTGGGACGAAAACGCGCGGTGCGGTACCGATTTTACCACGGACTTTAAATCCAGGGCCCAGGCTTTTCCGACGAATCTTTAAAATAAATTGTTTTAACAGAAAACATTTACATCTTAGCACGCCTACATAAGTCGGCAAAGTAATTATTTTGCCGTCGGCGTAGTTTGTTTATATACTTATTCCAAGAAATAAATCATTTAATTTACTCGGAAGCCTAGACTGTGCGCCACATGAAAAATAATGTTGGCGTAGGCTTAATTCATTCAATTTAATATCTACCCCTCGTGAATCTCTAGTTTGCTTTGTGATAAATTATTTGCTGCTGTATGTACATCAAATATTCAAAAGCGCTGAGTACAAATAATCCAGAGCACATACATGATTCCTCTTCTTGTCGCGGAACCACTCAGAGGTACTTTTTTTATTATTTTTTAGTTTTATGCCGGCAACTCGGGAGTTTAATGTTTTAAATTATCGTATATAAATAAGTATGTAACCCGCCTCACTAGACTATGTCTGTTCTGAGAAGGATACGTGTACATATATTTACAGATGCAAACACTTACACATATAAATATATGTATACATATATACACATACTACACTCATTCATACATATATATATACACAAACATTCAAACACACATACACATAAGGTTAAAGAACAGTTAAGTAGGTTTCACACCATCTTTTTTTTCAGCCGGATTCCAATTATATGCGAAAGTCACCATTTAACGCTTTTCGCGATCGCTATTTTCATCTCTATTTTCATATCTACGATTTCAATTGTCATCACTGCAAACAACACATGAACCATGCTGTTTGCCGTGATGCCTGAAATCGTAGATATGAAAATAGAGATGAAAATAGCGTAAAGCGAAAAATGTTGACTTTGGTCTCTAATTGTAATCGGGCTGAAAAAGAGATGGTGTAAAACGGCACATTAATTTGAACTGAAAATAACATTAAAAAACATATTCTAGGCCTATACCCCTGGCAGTTACCCATTTTTCCTGTAGAACGATAAGTCACTGTTTTAGGTACAATATTCAGCAGCGCACAGGGCCAATAATCCAGAACGTATGCCTCTAGCTAATTTGTTCCGCCGATTCCCTTTGTGTCGGTGGGAGGATATTAAGATAGATCGTGTTGTATTAGCGAAGTCAAACACTTAGACGAGAATTGTTGGTCGGATACCGAATTTAACTCACTCCGGAGGGGAATTGATTTATTTAGTGGTGAATTAGTAACTTCCATGCAAGAAGCATGATATAATTAATGAGTCTTAAAAAACCTTTTTGAAGTGAAACTTCTTTAACAACGTTATGATTTAAAACTTGGATGAAACGGAAATGACGCATAACATTACCTACGATGCGACAAACTGCGCTCATTTGCCGTTTTGATTGTGATGTCACTTTTCAAGGCTCCTATTGGTTGAGATTGTTTTGGCGAAGTTTCGCTTCTACCGCGTGTGAATTGCGATCGATTTTTTTAAGTAAAACTTCTTTACGCTCGCTTGACTTGGGGAGTAAGCTGGTGAATGCGTGACGAGAGCGTTACGAAAAGTGTGATCGGGCGAGGTGAAAGGAAGTTGAGAGGGAGATATAAATTAGTGAAGATAGAAAGAGAGAGAGTTACGTTTCGTATTTACTGTAGGGGCAAAGAGAGAGGTGCGAGCACACATTTTCTTTCTCTCTTTCTCTCATAGCCATTTACGTTTTGTATATCTAAGACATAGCGCAGGCCTATTGTCTGTATCACACTGTAGGAGCAAGAAAGAGCAGGGTGCGTGCACATTTTCTTTCTCTCTTCTTTTATAAGTTAGTGAAGTTTTACTTCAGTCGTGTGGTCTAAAGAACACTCGTTTTTTTTTTTCTTGAAGTCGTAAAATCTCTCGAACAGATTCAAAGCTTTTTCTGTTTGGAATCTTACTTTTATCATGTATTGTGGGTAATAGGAAAAATTGATGACTGATGAGTGTTTTATAAAATGTAGTCGAAGTGTTCAGCTTCGAAGTTCTGCTATGCCCCAACAGATGGCAGTTGAATAGGATATTAAAAGCGTACCATCTATCGCCGTTCGTGTCTTAAGTACGAACAGTTACAATGATGGCTGAAGGCATCGGCGAGATTCGGCAGGCTCTCACAGTAACAAAAATCCGCTCACCGCAATAACAGAACTACTTTGGACCTATTCTAGTAAGTACGTCTATCCAGTTTAATAACATTCATAATAAATATTTACGATAACTAAATAAACCAAATAATCACTCGATTCTATAACTTATTTAGAAGATAACCAACACGTTTTAAGTTCGTATGACTGGATTAAGAGACATAACAAAAAATGACTTAATAATTCATCCAATTTGACATAAGATTAGTTTCAGAAATAGACCGTAGACAATAATATGCCTAATTATCGCAACGTGTACACACATAACAAGAGTGATGTGACGAGGAATTTCAGACTTCGAAATGTCAATTATAACAACAACAAAAAACAAGTATACTCAACAAATTTGACCGGTCAATGGCCGAGTTGGCATCGCGTTTTGGTCCCACCCGGACATCGTGTGTTAATTCCTCAGCTGGGACACAACCAACATTTTTCGCTTAGTGTGGAGGTAGTAGGAGATTTTCAAATATTGTCAGGTTATTCGTAACCCGGAATGTTTGTCTTTCTTTAAAAAAAAAAATTCGTTTGATACATATTTTTGGATTATTTTTAAAAGTGTCAAACTGGGAGCGAATTCGGTTAGTAAAACTTTTAATATACTAAATTGATTTCCAAACAAAAAATGGTGATTTTAGTAGAGTGTCCGTTAGGTGAGGTTTCAAAATTAACAATGGCCTATTAAAATATCGACATATGAAGTGGTTACTGCGTCTATAACATTATTAATATAATTTTGCGGTCGTGAGTTCAAAGAGAGGTTATTGGGTCAATGTTTCGAGGGAAATTGGATTATATCCCATAACCCCGACTTAGCTAAGTATTAAATAAATTTTGCTAAAGCAAAACTTTTTTATTATTATGAAACACATTAATATATGGATAAAAATATAATAAACGTAGTTTTCGTGAAACAATCAGCTAAGTGCGCTTTACAATTACTACATAGACTTTAATATAAATTTACAAATTTTCAAAGCGGAAAAGGGATTTAGATTTGAAAGGGGTTTTATTAAGGGTACGATAGAAGCCTTAAAAAAGAAGGTGAAGATTCCTGAGGAAGGTTTGAAAGGAAGATATGTAAATACGATTGTTTAAAGAAACTAACTAACAAACCAGGGGTGGGCAGGGAGGACGGACCGCCAAACAACTCGGTCTTAGCCCACACTCTTTGCCTCATTCACATTTACACATCGTTTCATACATACTCTTCTATTATGCTGACATGTTATTTAAACATCTTGATTATTTTTAAAAGTTTTTAATATATAAATGCAAATTTTACGGATTCTAAACTAATTTTTATATTTCATTTAATGTAATTGTTTTTTTATGATTCTCTTAATTATTTACTATTATAATATTTTTTTATCTATAGTTCCTATTTGTCTATAGGTACTTGTTTGCTTTTTATTATTTTTATTGATTTTAATCTTATTCTCACAAAGAAACCTTTGGTTTTGAAACATTTAGACAATTTTGATTAAATGAGTGGTATTTTACAAAGTGATTTGATTTAATCTAAATGTAGCTGAGCAGTGACCATTTCATCAATAGAATCAATGAAAAAAGAACAAAATAATACGAAATATTGTAAAAAAATCTATTGATGATTAAAGTTTTATTATTATTATTATATAAACAATATTGATACTGTACTCAAAATGTCAACACACTGAAAACATTATATTCGCAATCATTGCTTAATTGCTTTCGAAAAGCGCCGCGAAAAAGGTATTTACATTCTTTAATAACGAACACAACACTTTTAGTCGAGAATTTAATCAGGACCATCTGCCGTGTGATTTTATCGTTCATAAAATTTTAGCCAACCGAATAAATTCATGCACAGCATGTAGTGCGTACATTTCGTGCTGACCTATATTATATCGGATATTTGATATCTCGTGCAGAATGTTACGTTGGGCTTGAAATCACGACAGAAGTCATTGTCCTAAATTTCATACATTAAATTATGTAATAAATATATATGCATACCATATATTTTGAACCTACATACTTCAAACCGTTACTGTATCTACTAATACTATTAAAATAATTTGATTATCTTCAGGACAACGAATTGCAATTATTGCAAAATCTCTTGTTTTCAGTTTAAATCATTTTATTGAAGACAATCCTACGATTAGTTTTCACTCCAGAAGATAGGTGGAAAATGGACCCGATCGGCTTTACGTGACCCCACTGAGGCAGGCTCTCGCTGCAGTGTAAACTCTAGTCCTTCATTAATAAGATCTGGTGCGCCGCGCAAATGCGTAGCTGGCCTCAAATATATGGGAATGCGATGTGATGAACACTACCTAACATGTTGTGGTCAGCGAGTACCAGCTCCATTCTGCCCTCAGCTGGATTGACGAGGTCCACAGGGCTACTCCTAAACTCCTTAGGCTCCGTACGTCTAGAGTGCGTGATTTTGGTCAAGTTTTGACATTTATGAAATTTATTGCCCAGAGACCTTTTATAAATAATACTTTCTAAGATTCAGTCAAAGTTCTAATTTATAAATCTAATTAAAATCGTAAATTCAACATAAACTTTATGTGCACAAATGCATTCTTAAATTTTTTATTTATTCTTTTTTTTTCATTTTTGTTTTAGCTATTTTATCTATTTTAGGGCCGTTGAAAAGCATTTTTCTCTTTATGACATATTAAATCATGTTATTTACTTATAAATTTAAAATAACAATTTTTCTTTAGGTTACTTCCCCTGCCTAATATTAATACTTTCGCTTTTCAAAAGGAACGTAAGGAACTTTCGTGGTAAGCACAATAAGCCTGACATCCATCGACTGAAAAATATTTATTACTCAAAATACGTGTGTCAAAAAAAGAAGGAGAAATTTATAAGGAAATCTTGGTAATAGAAGGCTTTGGCTCCTAATGCCATTAATGGCTCCATCGAGTCCGTCTTTGAAAGCAAACGAGATCGAAAAGTCCACCAGCATTACTTCCTGGCGTAAAAATCATATTTCTAGGAGCCTGGTCTTTTGAAATAATTTACTTCAAATAGTATTAATTTATCATTTGACTGTTCTTTTTTAAGATTTTTCCAAATTAATTACGAAAAAAAAAAAATATTTTTCACTTCAAATGTTGAAGAGGAGGTTTTAAAAAAATCTTTACAATTAGGTTATTTATATTTTTATAATGTACATGTTTGGTGTACTTACCGAATTAATTATATTTTTGTTTAATTTTTTTTAACTTGAGGAAAAAAAAACTTAACAAAAACATTATTTTATTTAATGAGATTTCAAAGTTTTGAAAAGTACTTCGTTAATTGATCATTAATTTGGGAGAAATTCCTTAATCAGAAATATTTCAACAATTTTCCTCTTCTCCCAATGATTTTTTGTATTTTTGAGGCCATCAGCGGATCTTCTCTGAGGAAAATCTTCGATTATCCCAACCAATAGCTGGGCTCTCTCGACCGACCATCTTGTACCGCACCCGGATGGATGGGTTCATACGTCCGTTTCTCCTGGATACAATGACCCCTATATTACTACTCACCGCTCATATTTTTCCTTCCCAGAACTTCCACTCCATCTTTTCTTTAAAACCTTCCATTAACCTTCACACATCATCCCTAGGATGACATAGGCCTTGCGGGAAACTATTTTCCTCGTGGCCTCCTTTGTGGAGTTGATGTAAAAAAAAAAACGATACCAATCTCTGATTATCCGACCATATTTGGGTGCTAGCGGTCTTTTTTAATTAAAACGAAATATTTCTTTGACATTGAGATAGGTTTTGACGAAACCATTTTATTAAAATTTTCAGTAGTTTGGCTATTAATATCTACCGATATATTATTTTTCCATTCTTACTGTGATTCTTACGTAATTGCAAATTCAGCATTTTACCACCGGACCAAGTGAACGAAGTTGACGTCCGATCTCTGCCCATCACACCGAAACGCCGTTTTTAATATTGAATCCATCCAAAAGAATGAAATGAACCTGACGTATCAGCGGAAATACCAAATTATCATCATGCATAAGCATTATTATCTGTACCGAAGTTGATAAGCAGCAAAGCATGCAAAACTTACCCCATCTGCCCCTGAAATATAATCCTTTGCTCCGGTGTCCTGTTTCCCACGAGTTCCAATCTCCCTCGCATTCCCCCGCATCTATGTTTTGTTTAAAATCATATTCATTTAAAAATTTGAACTTTATACACAAATTTGAATTATTATCGGAGTATTTTTTAACATTGTAAGATACGGTAACAGAATCGTACATAAATATTTAGGTAAAATTGTTGAAAAAATAAATAAGTTGTAGAAGAAAGAACACAATTGGCTTGAATTTGTGTGGCTTGTGTTTATATGGCCAGATCTGTATGGTCAGACACTTCCCGGTTTTCCACTTCCTCATCTCCTTTCCCTCCCTGCTACCTTCAACCTCACAACGTTCTCCAATTCGGGATACTATAGTTCCACTGTCTCCAGATGGGTTAGTTCTGCATTTTGCTGGAGGCATCCTTTTAAAAGTACTCCAGATCTAGGAGTTCGTCCCGGGTCCCGAGTTCTTGGGTGGGACTGGGTATTGTGTGCTTTTGCGGCTACCAGGACGCACTGGTTCTCGGAGCCGGAACCCACAAAAAATGTCAAACCCGGGACCTGCTCACGATATGCGAGAGGCTCGGACCACGAACGCGGTGGAAGCATTCGGATTCCGGCTCCGATTCCAGCTCCTAATTCCATGTTTGGATCCGAGTACTAGACCGGGTTCTCCGGGAGAAGTCGATTTGAAAAAGAGTAGATTTGAAATAGAGTGGGAATAGGATCCACTTCCCGCGAAGAACCCAAGTTCAAGATTCCACTTAAGCTGAACCTAAACATTGCTAGTTGGGACTCTTGTTAGGTTTTCAGGTAAAAGGAATACTTCAGACTTCTCTAAAAAAAGTCTGCTATGATTAAACTGAAAATAATCGTAAGTAGGTACTTGTATTTAACCCAAAAGCTGTAATGACTTATCAAGTAATTCGATTGGTGGATAATGATATCTCCCAAATAAAGACCACCATTCAGAAACGAAACGTTGCATAAAATGGCTTAGCTGTGTGCCGTGAACCAAACCTAGCATACCGAATTTTCTTTTTCCCATCTTCTTCCCAACATCCCTTCAAAAAAATAATAAATTTAGTGCTTTTTTAACAATGATTTAACCTAACTAGTATTTTTGTATTCATTAAATTGCAAGAGAAGATATCAGTAATGAGCTAGAATGATTTAAAATCGTATTTCACCGCAAATGTAAAATTCCCAGCCTTCGGTAAATGAAGCAATTCACTATAATATATATGCATTTTCCATCTATTCCTAAGTGGAGCTTTAAACGCTAATCGGATACTTAAAGCACCTGCTAATTACACATTTATTTGAAAGTACCGTCTTAATGTCAATTGTAGTGTGAAAAACCATAAAAACGCTATTTTTTAAAAAAGTAATTATCTGATTGCTAAGTTTTCAGCAATCAATTAGCATTACAAAGCTTTTATCTGCCCAATCTTCTACCAATTTCAGGTAATTGTGGGTAAGTAACAAGAAAATGTAGATGACTTTCATACTTCTAGATTTAAGACCTAGCATTCCGAATTTCTTCCTATGTACCTATAACATATGTACTTTCCTTGAACGCGGTTTTAAGTTCCAAAAATTTATCGTTTTTTTTAAAGATAATATCTGTACATATATTTGCTGACCGAAACGGTAATTATATGAAATTTCCCCCATAGAAAAAAAAAGCAAATTTATCTAATTTACCGGAGTATAGTAATAAATTAGATAAATTTGAATATTTGGATTTTTTGGTTGAATGTGGTATATCATAAGCAAATGTCAAATTATGAGGTTTTATCGAATTAAGAATCCAATATTTTTCGATTATTCCGTTAACAATATGTGGTTAGTATATGTCTCGGAAATTAATGACTTAGGTATTTGGTTTGACATGAAACTCAACTTTATCAAGCATATAGAAATAATAACCAATAAACCTTTGAAAATGTTGGGATTTATTTTAAGGGTATCTAGTGATTTCAAAAATGTCAATACTGTAAAAACATTATATATATATATATCACTAGTAAGAAGCCATATAGAATACAATTCCACGGTTTGGTTCCCAAATTATGAGGTTCAGTCACATGTGATTGAAAGAATCCAAAATAAATTTTTAGGATACGCAAATTTTAAAATGGACATCCTCGTGAATGCCTAAATTACGATAACGTACTTTGATCATTTAATTTAATAAAATTTTCTGATCGTAGAATCATTTCCGATTTAACCTGTTTGTGTAAAATCATTAATTCAATGTTTAATACCCCTGATTTATTTAATGTAATCTCTTTTCATACTCCATGCAGGTCAGTTACAAGACAGTACCTACCATATTATTGTAGCAATTTTACATCACCATCCCAATATTACACTCCTCTGCGATGGATTCAACAGCTAGGAAACAAATACTCCGAAGTTTTTTTCATCAAGTAGGTATAGGAATATTTTGATAAAGCTATTTAAATTGACTAACACATTAACAGCATTATGTGAGCATGGTAGTAATGACTACAAACTGTCAAAGAAAAATAACACATTTCATAAATAAGGTTACCAAAAAAATATTTTTGTCTCTATTAATAATTATAATTAGATGTAAAAGCATGATCCTCCCTTCCTAATTGAAGGCAGTTAAAAAACATTTGTTCCAAAATTTAATCATTTGTGCAAACAAACCGCTTTACCGCTTTTCCATGTAATTTCTTGATTGCGTATACCAAGATGTCATTTGATATGAAAACACCACTCCTTTGTTTCCCTTATTAGAATTGACACAAAACAAACATTATCCCGCTATTCAAGCGTAACAATATACTGGAAAGAATGGAATATGTTTATTCTGTCGAATATTCCAACAGATTAAAGGTGGAATTTTGGGAGAATTATAATATTGTACTTGTCACTATTTTATACTAGCTGATTCCCGGCACGCCATTTAATAATGAAAAAGTTTCTCCCTGCGTGTCTTTTCCCATTCGTTCCGTTCCCCTTCCGCCTCCCCTTCCGCCTCCCCTTCCTCTCCCGCGTCCCCTTCCCCTCTCGCGTTTCCACTCCGCCTACTCCACCTCCCCTTTCCCCACTCCACTCCCCTTCTTCCCCCGTCCAGTGAACCCCCCTCTCAAGTTCCTCTTTCCCCTCCCAGGTTCCTCTTTCCCCCCCTACCCAAGTTCTCCTTCCCCCTCCCGCATTCCATACATTCAGTCCCGTTACATTGAGTTTTGAAACAGCGTACTACCTATTACAATTTTTTAAAACAAATTTCATAATGCCAGAGCTCACCAGTAGTTTTATACAAACCTTGTCTTGATAATAACGAACACAAAAAAATAATTATCCAATTTGGTGCAGTCGTTCTAAAGTTATGCGCGTACATTTCGACGATTCATTTTTATTTAGATAGATAGATATATTATTTCGTGATGTGTTCGTAAATTTTCAATTTGAAAGGCGGGTATGGGTACCGCCGCCCGGGGAATTATATAATTAAAACCCCTGCCATTTGTCATCCCAAGTGGTTCGCTATATTTGGTGATTTAGCAGGGGTGCCCGGGTTTTTGGATTGGGGTTTCTCTAGGTCTTGGTGAGAATGAGTTTCCTCACCTACTGCGTGGCGGTCACAGACATGATCTAGACCAGCGTTCCGCAAACTTTTTGTGTTCAAGGTACACCTACCAAATCAAGAAATTTTAGAGGTTCCTTCACCAAAGAATAAAACATTGTTTATTTAATATTGACTAAAATCAACATAATATGAAAATATTATGTGAGAGCTCATGAGAGATTTTTAAAATATTTTATGGTTTTACATGTTTTCAAAGTCACCTAACCACATAACAGCACGCAAAAAAAGTCACAATCTTTTTTTAGGTACATTTATGTTATATCCCACCAGTTAATCTAAATATTAACAAATAGGGAATCTCAGGAAAATTTTCCCACGTTAAAGGGAAAAATCGAAATCCATCGATCTACGAAAACGGCTAAGATAAATACGACACTTTTTAATTTGTGTTCGGGAACGATCGCTGTAACGTCGAGTTTTTACTAAAGGATACTAGGATCAAATCCGTTTTGAGTAACAAAATATAATAACTTTTGGTGGAATTGACATAAAAATTCGATGAAGGTGACAAATTTTTTTGCAAATTTCGATAAACTCGATTGCCCTGCTTAGAAATGTGAGCCTGCTTAACTGAGCACACGAGATCAAAATTTGGAGCAATCGTTGATAATGATGCTCTCATCTCTACGTCGATCGTCCTCAGGCGTTTTCTTTTTAAAAATTTAATCGGAGATTTAGTATTAATTAAAACCCCAATTCGCGCAAGTAGTTTGTGGCAAATGGTAAGAGAATTGCAACAGCAAGCTTTGAAAGAAGTAGATACTCATTTTTGTATGCAGTCAAAAATGTGCTAGCTCTGTTTCGAAAAAAATTTAGTTTTAATGTCCGATCAGTTTTTAGCTCCGTGAATTCTTCCTGCTCGTTTATTGGTAGGTGTTCGAGGAAAATGCTATCTGGGAATGGATTTCGTACCCAGTTCATGTCTATAAGTTGCAGGTCACACCTACGAAAATATGAGTTCATTTTTTCTAAATCTGTAGCCATGATATTTGGGAACATTTCACTACTACCATTCATAAATAAACCAAACCACAAATTACCATTAGTATCGTGGTTAATCCAGCATAACACCAAATTAGCGCGAAAACTTTCAATCTTGTCCGATCCCGATGACGTTAAAATGTTAAATTTCTGCCTTGCATTTTTGTAGAGCTCATTGAGCAATACGAGATTTGCAAGTTTTGATACCCATTCTACATTTTTAAACGGAGAAGCAAAATCGGGACTCTAAAAAAGTCTGGGTTTTTTTTTAGCTCGCTTGCGGTGAGGCCCACCAACGACCACGGCAAACACGCTTTGCGGAACACTGATCAAGACCTCTCCGGCCCTACTCTTTCGGCCCATCGCCGCCTTCCACCGCAGTGGGAAGGATGGATTCATACCTCTCTTACTCCTGGACACATTGACCTCAGATTCCTATCCATCCCTCATACCTTTTTCCTTCCCAGAACTTCCTCTCCTTCTTTTCTTTAAAAAGACCCTCCACACAGCATCCCCAAAGATGACATAGGCCCTGAGGGATTTTTTTTCCTTAGGGCTCGCTGTGTACCAGTACGAATGTATTGGTATGCCATAATTCCCATTTAATGGACAGCGTAATAAATAGCTTTCCAAGCAATCGATTCTAGAATGTGAAAATTTTTTAAACTTTTATAAACACATTTTAATAAATTTAACTAAGATTTTTCACGGACCTGCGATTGATTATGCAACCTGCCTTATGAATTATATAATACAGCAATATGAATAATTAAATCCTATTTAAATCACGTCTTACCCGATTTATCAAATAAGTAATTCCATTCCTATAATTATGAGTACTCGAAGGCAGATGATTAAACACGATAACCTAAAACAATACCTTTAAAAATCAGCTTTATTTTATGCAACGAAACCCTCAATTTAGTCTCGACACCGTAAAAGTCCAACATGTTAAATGTTTAATTGAACAATTAACCATGTAGAATATAAATTTTCCCAGCTTGAGCCATTAGTTAAGAGCAGCATTACCATACAACTGTCTTGCACAATTAAAGTCGGAGAATAATATATTTACCAATTTTAATTCCGCAATAAACACTTCCTGAACTCATTAATGTAAACAGGATAAAATAATTGATTCTACACGGTTAGAACCTGCGATCTTGTAGCATAAAATAATACTACGAGGCCTTGCAAAAAAGGAACCTCCCATGCAATAGATACAGCCATAAATTCCTTCTGTAGTGGTTGGGAACACTTAATTGCTTTTAATTGAACCAAGTGTAAATAAATTTAAGGCACCTAATGCATAGGCCACTTCGAATAGGTAGGTAGCAGGTTCGACTCTTGTTTAGCGTGAAAATAAAATGCTGAGATGAACTTTCTAGTAGTATTGTAGTGTTCCGCGCTAGGCCTTGGTGATATGGTGTCACTTGTGATTTTTAACAAACCTTTGTAATTCTTTTTAATTTTTAATTAAAAAGAATTATATCAAATTCAAAGTCGACAGTGGGGTATTTCCACACACGAGGGATTCTGTTGAAAATGTTTGGAATATTCAAAGATCATTTTTCGAATTTTCATCATACTACTAAAAATAATTGTTTTTTTATGTTTTCATTCAATATTACTGATTTTAAAAATGATCTAAAACTGACAAAATTAAAACGGCCCGTAGTTGGCAAATGGGTTTATGACGTCACAAGCGTAGCTCAGCTGAACCAGCATAAATAAACACCATCAATACATGCCATCATCATCGCAATTTTTTCTTAATTTATTTTAGCACTAAAAAAACGTGAGAATACCCCATCGCGTTGCTTGAAATTACCACATTATTTTTTTTTTTTATGGTGACCAAAAATATCATCTTTGTGGGGGTGATAGGTACTCTCAGTATCGCCTTGATGAAAGACAGGCTCTTTTGCAACGCATTGCTTGAAATGGCCTTAAGTCATGTTTATTGACCAGATTAGAATCTTCCTAGCCTTTTTACCACCCATTCCCCCCCCCCCCCCACACCCTTCAGCTTTAGAAAAATTCCCCAATTTAAATAGACGTAGTCGCACTGGCTCCGGGCAGTAGGAACTCTTGCGCTGTACCTACTCACATTTTTTTTCACATTGGATACCCAACGAGGAACGTCTGATTTTACTAACCACAAATAGTGGATCTTATTTTACCCGTCACGTTTTTCTTCATAATTTTAAGCAGAAAGGAAAGTACCATTGTGTATCTTCTCTTCATAGCATAATATAGTAATATTTAACTGTTTGTAAACTTAACTATTACTATTTTGCATTACTAAACTGGCTACCCTCCTATTTCACAATCAATTTACAATAAAGATTATGAGAGATAATAGCAAACGAGTTGGTAGTTGGTAGTTGGTAGTTGGTAGGTGTCTTGGGGAATAATGGGAACGTTCCTTTATTTTCGGACTTACTGCCGCAATTACTTTTCGATGCTTCCCTTTACATGTAGCAATTTTCATTCTTCTCTTTGTTTATGACCGTCAGATGCACAAAGAAGGGGGATCCTTATTCTAAAGCCTTATACAGGGCCCCGCATCCACAAACTTCAAAATTCATTAATATTTTAAGGATAATGACAGTTGCATGTATGAAATATTAAGCATTCCTTCACGGAACTCCTTGCATAATTTAAATAAAAATTTTGTAACTAACTACCTATTATGTTCTGTTAGTTTTTTTTATAACCTTTTCGGCCTTCAAGGTCAGTATGTTTGTAAAATAATATTAGTTTTCACAATAATTTTTATGCATTGCAACAAAAAACCCACGTCAACTGTTATAGAACGTTTGTCGTTTTCCATTACATCTTACATCCATGTAATTTTTATTTTATTTTTTTATTATTCATCTTTATTAATGTTTGTCTTAAAATTTGTTTTATTCTATGCCTTCTAGGCGCTTAGCACAAGTAGTTTATAATTAATAGTAATACATACAAAATACAAATAATAACACAATTACAAGTAACAGTTAATCATAAATGCTGCATTCCGATTTTAAGAAAAAACAAAGAGTGACACAATCCCATTACATTAGCGTAGTAAACATATGAAACTTTAAAAATATCTTTAACAATTTGAGTATGTAATAAAAATAATCATAATAATAATTTATTTCACATAAAATTAAACAATAAAACATATGTGGAAACTTTGACTAGCTACGACGGCCGGCGTAGCGTAGCGGATAAGACGCTTGATTCGCACACCGAAGGTCGCGGGATTGAATCCCGGCGTGGCAAATAAATTTTATTTGATTAATTTGTGTTATTTCACAACTTATTCATTTAAAATAATATATAGTATATTTGCGGCACGTTCCAGAGTGGAAGATACTCTCAGTATCGCCCTGGTGTCAGACCACCATTCAGAATTGAAACGTTGCTTGAAATGGCATTAGCCGTGTTTGGTGACAAGATCTGAATAGCCAGGTACTTCCCCACCTTCCTCTTCCCTATCTCCTTTCCCTCCCCACTACCCTCAGCCTCACAACATACCCCAATCGGGGATGCCATAGTCTCACTGGCTTCAGACGGGAGCAGTTGGGACTCTTGTGCGGTATACATATAAAAATAAAAAAAGCCAACTAGGAATGGATCCTGTTTTAGGCCAGTCAAATTGACAAATTTAAAAATCGTATCATAATTTCATTTTACATTGTTTACTTACATAACATGTTATTTATAGAAGGAAAAAAGTGTTAATTATGTAATCCTCATAGAAGCTTGAGTTTTTTTTTTTTTTTTTTTTTTTATTACATTAGTTACATTTATACAGCAAAATTACATAATAATAATAATATTTCAAATAACTGTAGATATTAAAATGTGTACAAGTGTTATTATGTCTTGTACGTTATTAGTTCCTAGCTAGGCAGATTGCCTGTTCTAAGGAACCAAATGCTGGTGAAAAATGCCAAAAATGTCTTCTGTAAAAAAAAAGAAAAAACAAAATATTGTTTTTTTTTTTTTTTTGTAGATTAAATATACATATACTAAGTTTAAATATACTATACTAAGTTTTTACTGATTGTGCCATTAATAGTTAGCCATGTGTAATTTTAAGTTTTAAATGACATTATTTAATAATTTTTCAGACTCAATCCTACCTATCCAGACCTATCCTAGTTAAATATATAATTTTGTACTTATAAGAAAAATAAGAGAAAAAGTAATATCTTAAAATACAAATCCAGTAACGAATGCTTATGTTTGACAATAGATATATGTTTGGTTATTTAAATCGCTTGCAAAAATCGAGAATCAAGACGATAGAGGTAGTTGAGTATGAAAAATGTGAGGACCGAATTCCGCCAATGGATTGCGCTAAAAATAAGTCAAAGACTAATAATGTGGATCTTGTCGGTCAATTTCTTGGTACATTATACTTTTCTGTGTGCGTCGTAACTAGCGCGTAATTGTAGAGACTTTGATAACCATGACTCCAATGATAACGTGAAGGTACCTATATCAAATATTAGCGTTCATTCCTAGGGAAAATTAATTATTAACATTGTGTAAGTTGTATTTCATTCATATTTTTAAAATGATCTGATAGTTTTTTTTTTACTTTTTCAAAAATGCTTTACTATGTGTCATGTAAACTTATATCTAAACTTTAATAAAAGCCTTAAATCTTTTCAAAGTTTTCCCTACAGCATTTATCTTTAAAAATTAATGTTTGTTTTCACACTATCACACCCTGTATTTCTCTTAGTGTAGCCTGTTATATATGATACCCAGGACATGATCTTATCCTTGGACGATTAACATTAAAAGGTAGCCGCTCGCAGTTACGCGAGCTAATCATAATAATGGCCCATCGCTGCAACAGAAATTCAGATACATCTTACTTTAAATGCAGCAGCCTTATTGCAAGACAATTTATTATCAAGTAGTTGAGGGAAACTTGAACTAAATAGAATCTTCCAAGACAGGTTGTTGTAAATAATATTCATAATTGGTATTTGATACTGGTCAAAATCGTTAAATACTAATTGAATGTTCCTTCAACACAAAATACCGATCAACTGCTTTGACGTTTTTTCTAAGCTTACTTTTTCGAATTTGATTGAGTAGTATGTGGCAAATTAAGATTCCTGGAACGCGATCGGAAAAAATATAAAATATAAAAATAATGTAGTAATAACATAATATACGGAAGAGTGAAAGGAGAGAATAGTAAAAAACCATTTTAAAATTACAAATTTTTTAATCTATCCATATATATATCCACGCGCAAAACTTCCGAACGATTGCAACAAATTCGACAATTCTTTTTTTTATTTCGTTATTGTCAGGACAAGTTTTGTATAAAAGAAGCGGTGAGCTCTGGCATAAAAAAAATTGTATAAAAAATTGCTATTGGTTGCACGAGAGCTGTTTGAAAACTGAATGTACCGGGACTGAATGTTTGGAATGCGGGAGGGGGGAGGGGAACTCGTGAGAGGGGTTCGCGGGGCGGTAATCGGGAAAGGGGAATGGGGAGAGGGACGGTGCAGAAGGCGGAGTAAGAACGCGTGAGGGGAAGAGGATGCGGGAGAGGAAGGGGAGGTGGAAGGGGAACGGAATAAATGGGAAAGGATGCGCAGGGAGAAACAATTTATTTATTAAGTGGCATAGCTACGCATGCGGGGAACTCGCTAGTTTATAATAAATTAAAAGTTAAATTAATTCATTATTTTATTTTATTTTTTATTTTATTTTATTTTGCAGAAACAAACAGTACATAATTACATATTAGAAAGTAGTTACAAGTTATAGAGTTAATACAATAATTGGTACCAATGACATGTCGCTGTTTTATAGTATATGTTTTTATGTGACAAGTGATGCATTTTACCTATATTTAATTAATAAATTATTGAGGGAGAGGGGTAAGGGTGTGTGTGTGTGTGTGGATGTGTGTGTTATGTGTGCAAGTTCAGTGTGCTAGAAATGTTTTTCTTAAATAAAGGAAGGGAATCAAAAAATATATCGTTATTTGTACTTGTTTGAATTGAGTTGAATCTTTGAAGGATGCGGGATATGGGGGAGTTGGCTGCAGCGTTCGTATTATTACTGGTTGTGTAAAAAAGGTTGGTGTGGCGAGTTCTTTTAGATGGGATGTTAAAATTTATTTGGGATAGGAGTTCTGGGCAGTCTATTTCTTTATGTATTATTTTATGGAGAAATGTCATGTCGGCTACCGTTCGCCTGGATTTCAGGGATTGGAGAGTGCAGATATAATTATTGTTGTATTTATAACCGAGATACTTAATAAATTTATTTTGTATGCGCTCTATATTATTGACGTATTGGGTGTATTTGGGATTCCAGACAGGCGATGCAAATTCCAGTGTACTTCTGACTAGCGAGGAGTAAAGCATTACTAGCGTATTTGGATTTTTAAATAATTTACTCAGACGTAGTATGAAACCCAACATTTTGTAGGATCTATCAGTGATTGAATCAATGTGCGTATTAAATATAAGTTTACTGTCTAAATATACTCCTAGGTCCTTACATTCATTTTTTGAGATCACGGGTTCATCGCAGAGTGAATAGCGGAAGTTAATTAAATGCTTGTTTCTAGTAAAGGACATAGTGTGGCATTTAGAAACATTGAGATCCAAGTAGTTAGCTGTGCAGTAGTTGCAGAGCCTATCTAAGTCACTTTGTAGCTCTTTACAGTCCGATAGAGAGCGAACCGTTTTATAAATTTTCATATCATCTGCATACATTAAAAATTTAGAGTGTTGGAAGCATGAGCCTATGTCATTTATGTATATATTAAAGAGGAGCGGACCAAGATGGGAACCCTGAGGGACACCCGAGGTTGCTTTGATAATTTTGGATAAAACTCCATTTATTGAGATAACTTGACTACGATTGCTGATGTATGATTTAATCCATCTAAACAAGTCACCATGTATTCCAAGACGAGTGAGTTTATTTAATACTATTAGTAATAGTTTAATTATACATTATAAAAAAGATTTTCACGTATATACATATTTTTAAAATTCAATAAATTTAGAATCTCAAAAACTTTCAGGTCCTTTAGGTGTAACTTGTGTCTTATTATTATAGCCAACTGCACAAATAATGTTATGTGTGATCAAGGTCCTTTAGGGAGCACTTCGGGAAACATACATATACAAAAAAACATTCGTCTAATGAAAAAAAATGATAATTTGTTGTTAATATATATGACTCATTACTTGGAAAAAATTAAAGCCTTAAAGATAATCAACCCACATTTATAAGATCTTCGGATGTAGAATATTTCATATTTTCCTTGCTTAATTAATTATACATCGCTAGCTAATCAAATTCATTTCCGGTTGCCAATTTTGATAATTAAAATTTTTAAACCCTTAAAGACATATGTATAGGTAAAGATAAAAAGTGTTCTAATCTTGGGGATCCTATAAACGTGCGTTGACATAGTTTTGCAGACAGATCTTTCTCGATCAATTTACTCACAGCATAGCGTCCTACCACAGATAATATAAACAAAGGGAGATGTGCTATGGGCAGTTTAAACCTTGTGGAACTGTATTTCCTCGTGTCGCTGATATTATTAACCAATACTATTACACACCTTCGCTTACGCTAAAGTATACGCCCCTATTCGAACTCACACTTAAAACTTGTCATTTTCGTTGGCACTAATACTTAGAACAGATTTCTATGCATACACGTTTCGAACGCATTCGCAATTAGCAATACATAGAAATGATGACGAATAAGGCTTACAAGAATACAAATCGACAGAGATCGACATTTTAGTTAAAAAATGGTTCCAGTTAAAATTTTGATGAAAAATTCTTATTCTCAGAACCGATAAATCGAAACAAGTGTGATCTGGACTCTGGGCACGTTTAACGTAGATATCCCATTTGTAACAAATCCAAATCAATTGTTTCTAATCTATAATTAGATAACTGAATTTTAACAGTTTTTGGTTTTGTTCAATAACTTTAATCACAATAACACTCACAGTGTGTTTTTGTTGTTGTAAAAATCCATAAAAAGAAACTCTCATTTTTTACTCATGTTAATTTATTTTGTATTTGAGTACTTCACAAGAGTCCCATCTGCTCCCAACCATTTGGAACCAGTGAAACTAGGGCATCCGCAATTGGGGTATTTTATGAGGTTTCAGATGGTGAGGAGTGGAAGTCGAGGAAAATGAAGGTGGGGAAGTACCCGGTTATTCAGATCTGGTCGCTAAACACGGCTAATAAATTTAAAGCAACCTTTCTGTTCTGAATGGTGGTCTTTAACCAAGGTTATACTGAAAGTATTTACAATTCTGTTTCACAATTAATAATTTTACAATAATAATGACAAGTATTTTGGGCAACGTTGGGTGCTCTACCCGTGTTAGGCCCTTTATTTTGCGATTTCATATTTTGTTTCATAATCTATTTATTAACCGTGTTTTACAGGCAGTTTTTTTAAATAATATGTAAACAGTTATTTTTCTCCTCTTTTGAATGTCAAATGTGCTAGTTTTCATCAATCTCGAACATATGTAAATAAAAAAATTTAAATAAAAAACCCACCTTGGTATAATTAACAAAAATATATAGAAATATGTATGTACACGAGGTATTTCATTTAGCAAACAAACATTTAAAACATATATATTAAACATATAATTATCTACAAAAATAATATGTTTATACATATTAATATTTTTTTTATAAAGCCCTACTAATATTACGAAATATCGATGGTCGGTATTTAAAAGAATTCGCGTCCCCATCACTAGCATCGTAATGGCGGCGATGTTTGTTTTAACGGGGCCTTATGTCAATAAAAACTTCGAATAATCATTAAAAATTGATAACGTACTCTAATTTTGTACTTACCGGTGAAATGAAACTTCATTTATCTTGAAGTTCACATTTCTTGTACTATTTTTGCATAGTTGCAATGAACAAGACGGCATTTTGAATAAAACGGGCACAAACTGCACGCGGTTACGACACAAAACCAATTGAATGAACGAATTCTTTCCGTATTCACACTCCGCTCCGTAGGCCGTAGTCCGTCCACGGTCTGGCGGCCAACATAGCATATCTCGGGTTTCTAATATCTTTGCGTCCTACCTATCACTATAGACCATCATACGAGTAGCTAATAGGAAGATACTTAATTATGGAAAACTAAAAAGGTTTCACTAAGGATATAATATTTATATTTTCTCTACCTTTAAATTAAAAAGCATAATAATCTTGGCTTATTCCCAAGTGTCAGTGATTTACTCGAAATGTTGCAGGACCAAAGGGCTCCGATAACCTCCCCTGTTGTTCGCTATACATTATTTAAGTACTAAAACGTTTCAGTAAGAAGAATAAATAATTATGAATGGTAACTTCTCTCTCATTTCCTGTCGGATTTATACTGAAGTAATGTAAGAGTTAATAATAATATTACGGTAAATATAACTGTAGGTTGTGTTAATTAAAACCTCCATTCCCAACTCATTATTTTATTCAGAAGTTTACTGTATTCTAATAGCTTTTTGCAATCAAAATGCTTATTTCCAATAACATTATTATTATATTATATTATACCTATTAAATTAAATTAAAACTGTAACTTCCCATCTCAAACACGAGAATAGATTTATCAAGGAAGATTTATTTTTACACTAGCCCCACGCAGGAAAATAATTTCCATCAGGGCCTATGTCAAATTAGGGGATGCTGTGTGGAGGGTCGGGTCTTTTTAATGACAGAAAGGAGAGGAAGCTCTGTTAACGAAAAACGTATTTTGGGGTCCAGTAAATTTTTCGATGTGATTTTTTTTTTTTTTTCAAATCAAACAAAAAAATTCTTCCACATTTCGTCACTGGTCACTTCACCGCCCAACCCCTACCCTCGCCCTCAACTTTTTTTTATCAACCTCGGTCGCAAAAAACAATACCAGTGGACAGAGTGGCGTTTACTTCTTTCATAATAAATTCGTGATGTTTTCTTTCCATTTTGAATCCTTGATTAGTTTCTATTACACTAGCTGTTGATATTGTGGAGCTTAAAATTAAAATGTCACGTGACTAAAATGAAATAAAATGTTTGTGCAGTCCCGCGAGTTCCATATTATACATATAATATATCGAATTAAAAACAAAAAATAATCCAAGATAATACATCTAAAAAGGTTAAATAAAATATAATATAATAAAAGCACACTTACAAAAGAATAAAATTTGAAAAAAGTAAACTTAAGATAATATTAAAATTTAATTTATTAAAAAGGAAACATTTTATATAAGAACAAGTTCTGCTGTTTAATATTTATAACGCGTGGCAGCTGTTTGGCTTTCAAAAGGCATCATTAACATATTGTGCCTTCTTAACTAATAAAATAATTAAAAATAATTTAATTTAAAATAAAAAATACATTAAAATGGAGTTCTACAAATGAAATTCAATAAAAATAAACCGTCACTTAGAGACTTATTTTTATGTATTAGTTATTAGGTATGTATCTCAAAAGATATTTTTAAGTGTTTTGACGTTCTTAATTTAAAACAAATATATGCCAAGAATATTCTGATACATCATTTTAAAAACAGAAAATCTCCTAATGAAACTCGGATACATGACACAAGAGCCTCAAAAAAGGATATACGAGATGTTCCAAAATTCAAGACAAGTTTTGGCCAAAGACACCACATATATCTTGCAACTAAACTTTACAACATCCTTCCTCCAAGTCTGAAAAAGATAGAAAAGATAAATAAGTTTTAGGAAAAAATCAAAACATGGGTGAAAGAAATGTATTAAAAACATCATAGAAACTAAATAACGGAAAATCAAAGAAATCTACCAGTCCGCCTCAGCACAGGACCACCTAGTGAGGAGGACTAAGAACAAACGGATTAAATATTTATATATATCATCATATCTTGTAATTGTCATCAAACCTGTAACTAAATAGTCACTAATAAAAAAAAAAAAATAAAAAAAGGTACTCTACTCTTCCTCTACTACTATTTTATAATAATATTTTTATAAATTATTTGCACTCACCTCATATGTGTATATGTTGAATTGTTTGTATTAACTGTTCGATAATTTTAGCAAATAAAATTGAATTTACGGGGAAAATAAATAAACATTGAAATAAATCAAGATTAATGTATTTACTTCCTCAAACTTCGCTAAATTTTATGTATTTAAATTACAAATAGGTATGTACTTAAATTATAAAATAACCGGTGGACTAACTATGAAAAAAAACAAAAAAAAATCCTCATTTTTGCCAAAACATAATATGTGGTACCCACATTATTGCTAATAAACTGTTTTTGCATTTAAAAAAGTAAGGCATCACAAATTCAATACCTCGTTAATCTCATTAACTGCCAAAAGATATTAATCAGTTGTGTTTAAAAAACATCTGTAAATTTACGTAAAATAAAACGTATTCCTCGTACGAACATTACAATGTTGTTATGAAATCACTCGTATGAGAATGGAGGTTTTTACGATAATTTTTATTGGTATCGTTAAATTATTGACCCAATAACACATGGTGTAACTTTTAACAAAGCTTTTGTTATTAGTTTAAGGTCGTATAATAAAATACACTCAAATGATGAAATTATAAAATATTTGTAAACAGTAACCTTTCGAATTGAACATACTAGTGGAACGGAATAGTATCAAATTTGTATCAACTCAAAAGAGAAAGAACTTCTGGCGTTTTTCGGTATTGTCATTAACAAATTATATGTTTATTTAGCCATGCTTTTTCGCACTTAAAAAACTTAAAATAAATATCTATTTTGGGTAAGGTAGCTGATAATAATTAGTAGGTACGTTGTGATCTTTCCTTGTTTGTTAATTTTGTTCACTATCATATCCAAAGACACTATTACAAATTCCAACTTGAAAAGCTAATGTGTACTGATATTAGTATAATTCATTTTCCTTGACATCAAACCAGCTTTTTTCGAAGTTTGACAGATGTCCTTGGTAATGAAAAGTTCTTTGTTTCTTCCTTAGATCTGGGTCTAGACCAGAGCCCGGCGTTTTTCGAAAGATATTTTACGATATTAATGGAATCTGGATAATTTCAATGTGTTGTCAAGTTAAATATACAACATTAATTTACAATACAATACCAATTTTTTTTAACCTCATAATTGTAGAATGAAATTGAATTTGAAATCGGTTGACAGAAACTTTTATTAATACTAACTTATAGTAATACTACTTCGTAGGAATTCATTTTAGACGTACTAAGTATTTGTAGCCTTTTGCAAAAATTGAAAAAAAAATCAAAATATAAACAAAAATTTTAGCAAAACAAAAAACGACTTAAGAAAATGCACTAAAAGGTAAAAAAATTATTTCGTACGATTGTTATTTTTAGAGTCGGTGTCAGCCAAGGTAACTACATACATATCTAGTTATAGGTGATATGTGGAGATCTTGGCTGACACCGACTCTAGTTATGAATTCAACTCGCTAGTTTCTCATGATTTAATGCGCCTTATATTCCTTTTTCTAAAAATATTCACCAGTATCGGGCGTATCATAGTGTTTCCGGCTGCCATCAATTCAATAATAATAATAATAGTAATTGGACAATTTGTAGAGCGCCGTTTTTGCAAAAAATCACCTCTTCATCTAATTCAACTCTTGTATGATCTTGTCAACTTGCCCAACGATTGAACGAACATACTTACGTGCATTTGATCACCTCAAGATCATGGCTTAATTGTATCTCAAGTTATAAAAGCAACAAAACTTTCACCATAAATTAATCTCAACATTATAGTATTTTAATCCTTGCCTTTCAGGAATTCATAACGATCGAAGTGCGAATATTTAGATGACTTCGCAAGGCAGGTTTTTTTCACTTCCGTGATCGGTATGAGATAAAGTATCAACATATAATCACACGCCTTGATCAGGTTATATAGAAGCCTTAGAGGTGATTTACTTGAGAAGGTTTCAATATCTACCTATCATAGTAGCCGCAGAATTCTTGTACAATCAAGGTGAGTGAAATCATTTTTAAGTGTTTGCTAAAATGTTGATGAACGGGTGATGCAAATTCTAAGAAGGTTACGGTTATTTTTCATTATTTTTTTTGTTTTTCGATAATAACCCTGCTTTTAATGTTATTTCGGAAGAAAAAAACTCATGAAATTTTCCCGAAATTGCAAATATTTGCATTCTCTTATTTTGTCTGAAATATATAAATTTATGCATTTTTAAATTTTTTATAGTAGAATAACTTTCGTTTTTATAATAACTTTTGATTTAATGTACTATATATCATTGAAGAAGGAGATAACGCTAATAAATTTTAAGGAAAATATCAAAAAGAAGAAGACAAAAAATAAAAAGCTAAAAGTAGCAACTGAGAATTGAACCCAGGAACTCTCGTCTTACCGATATTTTTTTGTAAGCGTAAGTGTAAGCGAGACACTACATATCTAGGTTACAAACCAGTTCTTCGAACATTTGTTATCATTTAAAAAGGTAGCTGCCAAAAATATGGGAAAAATTTATTCGAAAATAATATTATTATTTCTGAATTTGAAATATGAGATTGACAAAAATGACTTAAAAATAGAGGTATTAGTGGCCGAATTGATTAAGGCTCTTATCCCGGTATAACAATAGGTCATGAGTTCAATTCCCAGTTACAACCATTAGCTTTTTATTATTCTTTGCCTTGTTCCTTTTCATATTTTCGTTTAGATTTATTAGCATTATCTTCTTCTACAATAACTTTATCGTTTCGTAATCTACATAGTAGCCCGCAGGTTGAAGATGTCCTTGATGGTAACCATCAAATAATATCATAAATATTTGGTATATTGAAATATTTTTACTTGTCTATGTATTAAATCCGCAATCTCCTCCATATAGCCAAAAATCTTAGCTGATAAACACGCCGATAAACACTTTTGAAAATCTATGCCACTTTTAAAAACAATTTCAATAATATTTCGTTTATTCCTTTGAACGTATGGTTTTGTTTTGTTTTTTTTTTTATGTTATTTAATTTAATATATTATATATATATATTTTAATAACATTTTATATATATATATATATATATATATTTTTTTTAATTAAATTAAATAATGTTATTAAAATTTTCATATCTGGGTCATATACTTCGAGGGGAGAAGTATCACTTGCTCCATTTAATATTGAAAGGCAAGATAGAGGGTCGCCGAGGGCCTGGTAGGAGACAAATGTCTTGGCTGCGAAATATACGAGAGTGGACCGGCATTTGAAGTGTGGAGGAGCTATTCCGGGCAGCGCAAGACAGAGAGACATTTTCAAGAGTGACCTGATAGGGCACACAAAGAAGAAGAAGAATGTTATTATAAAGTTCTGCAAGTATTTTAGTATTTATTTTTGTTACACCTGTTTTGGCTTACAGTACTTCTGTTTGAAAGTTTAAAAATGGCCTTTTTGGCAGTTGGTTGATGACAGTTTTAAAAATCCGAAACAGCTTTAACAAAAATAAATACTAAAATACTTGTAAAACTTGATTATAATATATTTATATTTAATTTAAATTAAATTTTTAAAAATCAAGTTGGAGTTCTACGAATTAAACACAAAAACAATTATCTGACTATTAGCCTTGTGTAATAATCAAGAAAATTAATCTATCCTTAATTACAGTACGAAAATATTATTCTTGTGCATATATTCCTACTTTATGATACGGGGAACATAGTCTACGCCTATGAGTTAACCAAATCTAATTACAGGTAAATTCATACACTTGTAAATACAATATACCTTATGCATAGCTTTAAGCATGATATACTATAAGACCATAATTCTCCACCATTTTGTTACTATAAAGTTATAGTGCCGCGTTTAAAAGTTGAAGCCATGAATAAATAATAATTTTACAGAAATGCATCTTATATGTGGTTATTAATCAGCCGTAGGGTAAGTCTATGGTTAGTCGTATCATAAAAATATCGATACAACCATCGTACACTTGTTTTTAATTAGTTCCTAATAAAGATAGGAATGTACGTATGTAGATATAATACCATCTAACTAAAATGTTGTCTATTCCGTTGTTAACGATATGCGTACATGCACTTGGTGTTTGTTTGTAGTAGAATGTATTTTTATAATTTGACGGCCTCCGTTGTCGGGAGGCAATGCTCTAGACTCGAGAGAGGTCGCGAGTTCTAACCCCAATGTAGGCAAATAAATTTTATTGATTTATTTGTGTTTTCACAATTTATTCATTTAAAATAATATAAGGTATATTTGCGGCACGTTTTACAGTGGAAAATACTTTCATTAACGCCCCGGTGTAAGACTAGCATTCAGAATTGAAACGTTGCTTGAAATGGCTTTAGCCGTGTTTGATGACTAGATTTTAATAGCCCGGTTCTTCCCCGCCTTCTTCTGCCCCATCTACTTCCCTTTCATCCACTTACCTTCAGCTTTTTTTATTTATTTTTTTTATTTATGTATTTATTTATTAACGTCGATTAAAGCGGCTTTTACAAAAGAATTACAATTATTTTACATATGAATACAGAATATACATAGATAAAAAAAATAAATAAATATAAAATACATAAAAAAGAACAATAGAAATTGTAGTATCAACATAAAAAAGTACAACGAGTTGGTTATTATAAATACAATACAACATATGCTTTGTAGCATACCCCAATTGGGGACGCCATAATGGGGTATTTCCAATTTTTTTTATTGCTCAAAAAATTATGCTCAAAATTACGATGTTTATTGTATTTTTCTTTCATTTATTTGTTGACGAATAAATTTTCTACGGCGAGTCAAAGTTTCCCATTTTCGAATTACCGCTAAAACGATATTTTGGGGCGGAGCTATCGTGTGACGTCATGAGCGTGGACGCTCACTGACAGTGTTTATTTATGCTGGCCCAGCTGAGCGACGCTTGTGACGTCACAATCTGATTTGCCAACCACGGTCCGTTTTGACTTTGTCAGTTATAGATCGTTTTTAAAATCAATAATATTGAATTAAATAAATAAAAAAAAAACATTTTTATTAGGATGATTAAAATCAGAAAAATGTTCTTTAAATATTCCATACATTTTAAACAGAATCCCTCGTTTGTGGAAATACCCCATTTCACTGGATCCAGGCGGCTGGAAGAAGTTGGGACTCTTGTACGGTATTCACATAAAAAAAATTAAAAAAATTAGAGTGTGCCATTCACACACGTTAGAAGTGAAACCTTCAGAAACCTAAAGTAGACTAGAGTAGGGAGGCTACGAAGCACTGCACAAAAAGGATATCGATTACACTATCTCATTCTCTCGCAGACTAAATCCTGTAGATGTATGTGTTTGTCTCTTTTTAGTGTCGCTATTTCTCGTTTCATCGAGTTTCAAATCGCAACGGTGCTAAAGAAGTTTTCACTTCAATAATAATCCAATAATCTGCATCTGTTGGTTAACTGCTCATCGTAAATCAACATGTCCTACACAATTTATAAATACTAATGATTTTGAAACCGTATCATTGAAATATTTATATTTTATGTCACTGAGTTAAGTTTTAGGTGAGCATTTATATGTCACTAGCTATAAGTCTTAGATGTTAGTCACTACTTATAATTGTAAATCTTAGTTGTAAGCCATTATTTGATGTATTTATTTGTACAGCGCCCTTGAGGTGATTTTTCACGAAAACGGCGCTATATAAATTAGCCAAATATTATTATTATTATTTAACGTAATTACTTTGTTCATACATAATAAATTCCAGAATAAGTAATTTTAAAGAATATCAGAATCTTTTAAGGTGGGGGTCAATTCAAGGAAGGCTCCAAAGAACCTTTTGCTCCATAACGGCCTTAAAGCCTTACAACATCTAAAAATACGAATCGGGAATTTTAAGCCTCAAGCCCATTATCCTTTTAGAATTTCGATATAAGCGTAGGAACCAGCACACATGTAAAAAAATTTCCTTCACCAAAACTCGTATAGATATTGAAATATATTTCGGAGGTTTTTCTCGAACATTTAGACGTATACGATGTGCCCTACCTGTGAATTTAAAAGGAAGAGGTTTTATGATTGATGACTCTATTTGTGTACACAAGTTTCCCTATAAATCGGTTATAATATTTTACCAACATAATTATGTATGCTACACAACTGTATGCTTTGGTCCTTGATACGAGACAGTGGGGGTTTTGCCGAACCATTTTACGTTAACGTTTTTTTTTTCCCTTTGCATCATAAATCATATTTTGTATGCTCGGTGACATTTCATGTGATAAGTTAGAGGGCGAAAATTACAATAATTTTCTCGTACAAAAAATGTCACAGGGGAAACTTTGTGTGGATTTTTTTTATTTTTAGAACGACAATGATCGATAGTAAAATAACAGGTTTTTTTTGGGAAAATTATAAACCTTTTCATGGTGTGGATACGGAATTAGTATTTTAAGTAAAACCAGACGCAGAGAGGTACTAGATTTCCAAATAAAATAAAATGATAGAAACAGACGTATCTGACCGACTTGATCAATGATTCCTAGCATTATTTGGAGTAAAAACCAAACTTCTTTTCATTTTTTCTGTGATGGACATTTTTGGTAGTTTTTTTTTCAAAAAGATACAACAAAATTATGTCGTCACCCGGACGGTTTTTCGCTTTTTTTTGTTGTTTCGTTCGTTTATCATAATTTGAGTTTCGGCTCCTGTGATGCAGCCTAACAGTAGAGTGTTTTTTTTTACATTAACTTCACACAGGAGGCTCTGAGGAAAACAATTTCTCCGGGGCCTATATCATCTTTTATGATGCTGTATGGAGGATCATTTTAGGGAAAGGGAGTTCTTGATTTGATTTTGTTGTTAACGTTCGTAAGTATGCTTTTCCAACGGGACGATGCTGTTTGTCTTTTATTTTAAACGTGTTGTTATTTGCATACTGTTATAAACTGCACCTGCTATCAACACAGGAATTCCTAGTGACAAGCATAGCACACCAATTGAAGTAGAATTAATAAAGATGCATAAAGAAAAAAAGGCCCTGTATAATGAATAAAAAAAGAGAAAGACAAACCTTGAAACTTAACGTAAAAAACAAAATTTAAAAATATTGCTAAAATTGAGTTTAAAAAAACCTTGTGTTTTATTAATTTATTTGATTTTAATGCTAACCCTTAATATAGCCCTGAAACACCTTAAAACGTAGGTATGGAACTCGTGGCCCAGTTAATCCCGTTCCAGCCAAGCGCGATAATGCGATTTTAAATATGAAAGAGCCCTTCCTGTAAGATATGAAGGAATTGGAGGAAATGAGCCAAGGAATATAAGTTCATAAACGATGATATGACAAAACAGATTTCTTGCGAAATTTTGCGAAAGTATTACGAAATCCGTGATTCAATAGAAAATATCTTAGATCGTCGATTCAGGCTCTTGAAATGTATTCTTATTACATTTATTATTGAGTTTCATTGTGATGGAACATACTAACTGTCAAGGTTCGCAGAAAATTCATTTAACAAGGTTAGCTCATACGGGCCTTTTTCGAAAAAAAACTTGTCGAGCCGCTTCGAAATTTCGAACGCGTGACGTAGCTGGAATTAAGCGCTGCCACTTGTAATGCAGATAATTCTCCAAGTAGAACACGGACTTAAAGCTATATCACGAATTTTTGGCCAATCACCGCTCTCCCTCTCGATGAGCTATTTATTACCTTGTTAAAAATACATTTTTTACGAACCTTGCACAACCGTGTAAAAATACGGAATATTAAAATTCCAATTTTTAAAAAGGGAATATAAATAATTTTCTGTTAAAACATCAAATTGTAGTTGTGTACCTACTTTATGGCTCGTCTGGACCCTTCGCACTTTAATCTAGTTCGAATTTTGAAAAAGACACCTGTATTCACACCGAATTTGGGCTGGAAGATTTCACGCATAACTTACGCACCGATTAAATAAATTAGTATTTTTGACCAGTGCAGCTCATTTTGGATGATGAAAAATTTTTCTTCAATGAAATTTACAATGGAATGAACACCATTACAAAAAAATCATTATTGATATGTAGATCTATCGGAGATATCTGTCAAAAATGTACATAATACATTATAAATTATAACATTAACCATTTTGACGACCTCCGTAGTCCAGTGGCTAAGACTCTTGACTCACAATCCGGAGGTCGCGGGTTCGAACCCGGCGTGCGCAAATAAATTTTATTTGATTAATTTTTTGTTATTTCACAATTAATTCATTTAAAATAATATATAGTATATTTGCGGCACGTTCCAGAGTGGAAGATACTATCAGTATCGCCTTGGTGTAAGACCACCATTCAGAATTGAAACGTTGCTTGAAAATGGCTTTAGCCGTGTTTAGTGACTAGATCTGAATAGCCAGGTACTTCCCAACCTTCCTCTTGCCCACCTCCTTCCCCTCCCCACTACCTTCAGCCTCACAACATTACCCCAATTGGGGATGCCATAGTCTCACTGGCTCCAGACGGGAGCAGTTGAGATTCTTGTGCGGTATTCACTGTAAAAAAAATAAAAAAATGCATCGACAGCCGATAGGTATTAGTAGTATGTATAATTACGTTATTGTTGGTTCTAAACTCCATACAATAAAAAATTTACCTGCGTAGAATTTTTTATGCTTATTTTATACTTGTTTTACTTTACCCGTGCGGCTTGAGTGTAGGGTTGCCTGAGTGGAAAGATATGCCCATTTTGATTTGAATGTGAAGAATTGATACCGCGTGACTACGCATTGATGAATGGAGCAGTAGAGCAAGTCTAGATGTGTACGCTTATGGTTCATGGTTCGTTTAGCGCAAATCGTATTGGGTTCCTGGTTTCTGGACTCAGATGAAATCGAACGAGACCGAACATCCCCAGCAATGCTCGGACGAATTTATTTGTTTAGTAAATTTTATGATTAGTAAAAGACTGTCGAAAATAAACTGCGGTGTTGGACTCAAAAACATATTGTCTGGAGAAAAGTTATAACACTTAAACCAGTTTTGTTATTGCACTTGAAAAAAATCTATATTATTTGTAAAAAGGTGTATTAATTTGGAATAATAATTAATTAAAAGAATTTATCTTTTTGAATTGATACAATGTTTGAACCAATGTCCAAACAAAATACCTAAGAGAAGGACTTTGCGTACCGATCCAAATACGTACCGATAATTGTGTCCAAACGGTTATACGAAATTGGCGTTACGTTCAAATGGTTTCCCTGATTATTGTACAATTTAGGAGGCGGTTACCACCACCCCGGGAACCATTTATTGGATAACCAACACCTCTGCCATAGGTCACCCCAAGTGGTTCGCTACGTTTGGTGAGTTAGCAGGGGTGCCCGGGTTCATCGGGTGAGGTTTGTCCAGGTCCTAGTGGCGGATGCGTCGGCCCTCCTGCTGCATGGCGGTCCGGATCAAGAGAGACTAGTTGAGGGAGGCCTTTTGATCTTTCCAGCCGGATTCTCGACCCATCGCCTTGCACCGCAGTTGGAGGGATGGATCGAAACGTCCATCACTCCTGGATACACTGACCCCTCAGATTCCTACCCACCCCTCATACTTTTTTTCTTCCCAGAACTTTCTACCCTTCCCTTCCTTAAAAAGACCCTCCACACAGTATCCCCTAAGATGACATAGACACTGAGGAAAATTATTTTCCTCAGGGCCTTCTGTATCCCTGTATGGAACTAATGTAAAAAAATATAATATGAAAAGTATTAAATATAGGTTGCATTTTGGCCGCAATTTTTGTATAACCGTTTGGACAAAATTTTATTGGTACGCCAAGTCCTCTCCTAGGATATTTTATTTTGTTATTAGTTTAAATGTAGAAAGTCAAATAATATGCTTTCTGTTAAAAAAATACACAACTTTTCAAGCACAAGCGTTTATCGATGGCAACTGTATCGGAGAGTAGAGATGGTCGATATTCCTGTCCCGGTTACAAGGAATCGGTTCGTTTGCTGTCACTGGAGCAGATGGCATTTTAATAACGAGGTACCGGTTCCTTGTTATACTTATATGCAATGAAAAAATATAAGAAAAACTGTAATTACTAAAAATTTTTTTTAAATTTTTAGGGAACGGGTTAAATTTTTCTTATACATTCTTTAATCACCGCCCATGGTTGATGGAACTGGCTCAAAGTCACTATTTAAATAATTGATTTCAAATCGGTCTCCGGAAACTGGAACCGCAGTGACAAACAGGTATCAACCATCTCTAGCGGAAGGCGTTTCGAAAAAAAGTACGGCTTTTAGATTGACTTACATTGTGAATAAAATTTTAAATGCTTAAAATAAATATTTTTTAGCTTTGAAATATTTATATTGCTTTATGTGTATTAGTTTTTATTACTAGTACATTCAGCAGAAGAGTGAAATATTTGGATCTATTATACTGTAATAACTGTACTATCGTTATGTCATGTAAAGTAGAAGATACTCTCAGTATATCCCTGGTGTAAGACCATTCAGAAAAGAAACCTAGCTTAAAATGTCTTTTTCCGTGCTTGGTGACCCGATCTGAATAGCCAGGTTCTTCCCCATGTTCTGCTCCTCCATTCCCTTCACTTCCCACTACCTTTATTATAAAAACATACCCCAATTGGGGATGCTACAGTCTCACTGGCAATAAACAATTTCACTAAAATCTTAGGACGTGGAAATCTCAATTTCACTTAGACTTTTTCAGTTTTGGAATGATATGTCAATTTGAAATTAGGTACTATGCTTCTTATGTGTCTGCCGAGCGTCCTTTCTACCGACCGAAGTTCAAATTGACCTAAGCTATTCAAAATGATGATAAGATTTTCAAAATCTACATACCTTTATTCTCAAAACTCTGCTACGGACGAAATAAGCAGGCTCATTTACTTTTGGTTGGGTTATGACCGAATCCTGAAATTACATTGCCTAGATTTACCAGATATATAAAATTTCGTATTAAATAAGGTCTGTTTATTTCTGAAAAAACTTGAATTTTTATGGTATAAATTATCTCTGACTTTGTAAGAGTTCATTTTTTTTTACTTTGGGAAGTCCAAAGAACGGTAATGTTTCAAAAATAGTATAAGATTACCAAAGACTCGGAAAATATCATATCACGGGATATTAGTGTTATTCGTATGCTAGATTATTGCAACGGAATGTATGCAAGTCTTCAAAAATATTAAATCAACATATTACAACACGTTTTCAACGCTGTCGCAAGACTTATCGCCGGCGTATCTAAATATTCGCATATTTCAGAGCATCTCAAAAATCTTCGCTGTCTCGAATGTCCTGAAAGAATCTAGTTTAAGCTGTGCTGGACGGTATTTAAGTCCCTTAACGGAATGGCTCCGGCTTACTTATCGGAATTGTGTATTCCAGAAAATTCCAATTCTCGACAGTCAACCCTCAGGTCAGCAGGGGCATCAGTTATCAGAAGGTTAAAATAACCAAAGCACAAACCATGGTACCTAGCATGGTCAATGGGTTAGGATTGATAGGATAATTTTCGGCAACTTCTCACCGTTCTCTAGCATGACTGCAGTTCGCCAACGAATAAGAAACAGTTCACAATGACTAAGTGTTCTTAATATATTCGACGTCAACTGTTGTTTGTAAGTCAGCGATCTAAGGGAGATGAGAAGTTACCAACATTTATCTTATCAGTCCTTATCGATCGACCGTGCTAGAGGGCCTGATACTAAGTTCAGTGAGCGTGCTTTCGGAGTGCCAAGACCTGAAGCCTGGAATGGACTGCCACATGATTTAAGGATGATCACAGGCTCGGCGGAAATTAGAGCTAAACTTAAAATGCACCTTTTCAGACAGTCGTATCCATAAACTCAAAAACCTTTCACCTTTACCTTCAATGCCCGCGACATTGTAAATAACTAATATGTAAAAATGTTAAAAAAATCTTATTTGTAAGCGTTTGTAAAGATCATTTCATGAACATTCTCTAGCCCTAAAGAATCCTAAATTCTCCTAAAATCTTTCAAAATAAATATTAACTCCTACTTTTGCTACTAATCTTTTCATAAATGTAATACTAATAGTTATGGGGGTAGCAAATGTAAAATCATGTAAAGCCCACTTCTTTATTTCATATTATTTTATCGATATTTTGTAATGGACTCGTAAGTAGCACTGAAGGATTATTTCTTTAAATTTATTATAGTTAGCCGACTTGAAGTGAAATGACACAAAACTGTGTATAACTTTATGTACAAATATAATTTAGGTATATGTATGTAAATATATATATGCTATTTATATTATATATAAATACTAGCTGGGTTACCCGGCTTCGCTCAGGACAACATTCGAGAGTGTTCTGGAATGTTCCACACTGATGTTCCCGATTCCCTATTCCCAAAAATGCCACGACATACTCTGCCACTCCTACCAGAATTTTCTAGAGCTCTATGGAACCTTTCGAAAGATTGTTCTCGAAATTTCAAGAGCGCGAAAATTCCACCCTTGTAAGAAAAAGGAAAAAAAGTAAAAAATCACGCCCTTTAGGTAAAAACGGTTACCCTTATTCCCTAGGGGGGATAGAGATCTACCACACCACATAACTCCCTTGATCGTACCGGGACACACGTTTTTTTTACTTTCTTTTATAATATATAGCTGTTTCCCGGCATGCGTTGCAATGCCATATTCAAATAAATAAAATTTTACTCCTTGCATGGCCTTTCCCGTGCGTTCCCCTCCAGCGTTCCACTTTCACCTTTCCCGCCACCGCTCTCCCGCTCCCCCGCTCCCCCGTCCCGTCAACCCCCCTGCCACTTCATTTCTTGACTCTTCTCCCGCCCGGCCCGTAGCCGAAACTTTTTTCTAATACTAACATTTTTAAACTCGTGATATCTTTCTAATTAAATATCCGAATCGAAAAATTCAAAAAGTTAAATAAAGGTATTGAAGTTTTTTTGAATATTAAGTAATTTATTTTGATAAGGATTAAAACCAAGATACAAATAAAGAGCCTTTTCAAACGGCGACATTTTCATAAAATTTTTAAAATAAAATAATACTTATTGTGGCATAACCATAATAGTTAGACATATGCTGTTGCATCTTTTTTTGTAAATAATGATGTGTTCTACAAAGTCGTAGTACATTATTTTATTCTATCATCAATAGTTTTCGCAGCGCACGCGATGTAAAGAATATTTTTTAGGTAATTTTTTTACACCTTGGGTTGCATTATTGAAGTTTTAGTAAGGATGCCTATTTTTTTGAAAATATAATATAGCCTATGTTACCCAGGGATAGTGTAGCTTCCCAACATCGAAAGAATTTTTCAAATCGTTTCAGTAGTTTCGGAGCCTATTCAATGCAAACAAACAAACAAACAAATCTTACCTCTTTATACACGGTGTCCGAAAACTCGTAGTACAAGCGGAAAACTGGTGAACCTACATCACATAGGGAACCTAAATAAACATAAAGATTTTCAAATTAAGCATTTTTACATTCAAATTTTAAAAAATATATATCTAATAAATTTTTTCGGGTTCTTTAGGGTTACCGATACACGGAAATGTTATTTTGACAGTTCGAAGATGCTACTATAAAATTATTTATAAGCTGCAAAATCTTTTTTCGTGTCCATAGTTTATTTATTTTCACTTACTAAGTTATTCTTCCACATCTTCTAGGCATTAAAATATGGTTAATTACAGTATTTACTTTGTTGTGGAGCAATTTGAATAAGCGGCGGGCAATAATTTACTCCAGTTGAAAGTAATACGAACGATTTTCGGCCAATTCGAATAAGCCTTGTGAGAGAAATTATTAGCATATTTGTGTTCAAACTTACATTATGTAGTAATGTTCCTTTTCAAATCCAAAAACCCTAGGCACATCACAAAAACACATTAAAATGTCATTGGTACATCACAAAAACATAATAACAGGCGTTGGTATTATTCCATTGTAATACACAATAATTAATCACGTTAAAATACGAAAATATCACAAAATAGTACACAAACACACATTGTTTTAAAGTTTAATGAACGAAAGGGTTGTTGATAGAAAAAATGTCAACAAAACGCGTCAATCGCGTGAGCCGTGAACCGAAAACTGCATAAACAATACAACCCGAAAACACGTGATCGTACAGGTCCGAAGATAGCCGCAATCTTCTAGCCTCTTCTCTCGCGTGTATTGAAATGAGCGAATAGAGATAGCTAATTTTGTTTTGGAATGCGATACGTACAAGCTGCGAATGATTATACTTCTTGAAAACTATCGCGCGTCTCTTATTTCACGTGTTTATTGAAAGGAGCTAATAGACAGAGCGGATTTTGTTATACTACAAGCTGCGAAAATATTACGATGATCTATTTAACCGTCGAATGACCAATTATTTTATTTTTACAGTGAATTAAATTTTGGGCGATTTCAAAATAATGCTTAAAATCCGGAATTCTTAATTTTTTTTTCTTTTCAATAGTTTTTATTAGTTAGGTACTATGATCGTCAGTAATAATTTATAAGAATTTGACCAAAAAAAAAAACAACTTCTGATTCGATTTACTCGAAAACAAAAGCTCAAATCAAAAAAAGTTATACTACAAAATCAACTCCAAATGTGATGGGGAATCCCCAGTTTCCCGCTTGTACTACGAGTTTTCGGACACCTTGTATAGTGTACAGTAGAAGTAGATAATATAAATAGCGCCGTTTTTTGTGAAAAATCACCTCAAGGGTGCTGTACAATTTATTAAGAATTCTTAGGTTCTATCTAATTTTACTATTTACAAATAGATACAGAAAACATACTTACAGGACTGGTCACTTCTGATAAAGTTTATGCTTTGAGAAGATATGGATTTGCACGCGGAGGACATAATAATAATAATTATTATTTTTACGTTTTTAGATTTTCTCGGCCAAAAGCATTTTCGTTATTTATTTTTGGGGTGTTATGGCGTCTAACGCTACCTCTCCCTTTGCAGTGTCCGAAACGTTGGCTAAAGAAGGAGGTAGCGCAACGTGGCATAACACCCCAAAAACAAATATCGAAAATTATCAGGTTATTTTTAACCCAGGAACATTTTAACTTTCTTTAAAATTAAAATAAATTCCTTCCTAGACTATGAAGAGGTATGTAGGTATTTACATATCTTTCTAAACGCTACGTACTATATCCAGCTATCCATACTGTAGCTAAATAAAGGAGTTTGTAAAGTGTTTTTCTAATGCAGATCAAAATTTCTTTTAATTTATTTCTTTGATGTAGTAAAAGTGTTCAGCGTGTTCTGGCGTCATTAAATAATATGAACGGTCTTTTTGCCAAGAAAGAGCTATTACGAGATATTATTTTACTCTTTCCACTTGCCTTATTAAAAAATCTAGGACCGTAGATTTGAACGTATCCTTTTGCATCCAAAATATTTTTCGCATGATCCATGTTGTGAATTCAAACGAATCCAGAGTACATTTTTTTCCAACGGCTAAAACTTTTCCCTTTCACCGTCAAAGGGGTTATGCCTTAATTTTGATGTAGCACTAACAGATATTTCAGGATGAGGGAGCCCAAGCCCAAGTGGATTATTTCCGATCCCTGCAGAGCTGGAGTTTAACATATATTCGCTTTTTGCAAGAAATATAGGAGTAGACAACCATTATCAAGTACCTTCCTGGCTTTATTTGTTTGCCTACTTACAGGATGCGCTATAAATATTTACAAACAAGGCAGATATGTGCATACGGCACAGTAATAAAACCTTTATTTCTCTCCCCTGTCGGCGTTTATAGGAATTTAGGGGATGTTTTAGAAAAAAAAAACAGGCTGCTGGAGTTAAAAGATATACTCGCACCCATGTAATAATACGATCGGGTCTTAGCTTTTAGGAGGTAATAACGCGAAATTCTGAGATATTATAAATACGTAAGTGTAGGCGTCTGCTCTAGGAACCACTTTGATCAAACACTTTATTATCTTCAAAGACCCAGTTTCTTGCGTAGCAATGGTTTCTTGGTATAATTTTCACATTATTGAGAATTTTATTCCCGTTTTAAAATAAAAAGAAACGTAAATAATGTAAGAAATTTTTTCAAACTCGAAAACCGTTTTTTGTTTCCGTCTTATTAAACCAAAGTTTCAGATTTTCTTACTCTGCCTGTCATCAGGGCAGATACAAGAATCCACCATCTGCTCCTGGTGATGGGACCACAATATTATCAATACGTTAATCGGGGGTGCAACAATATCAAAACACTTTGCTGAAACATTCTAAAACGCGTGCAAATCGTGATTTAGACATTTTTATGCGTGTTTTCTACCCGAAGCCAGTTGAACTAACGCACCCCTAATTAGAGTACGTTGCGGAAAGAAGTGGGAGGAAAAAGGTTGGAAAAGACCCATTTCTGCCAATATCTGGTCAGTAAACACGACTATATTCATTACAAGCCGCATTTCCACCGAGTATCTACCATTTTGAAAAATGATTGAAGCATGCTGCAAAACATTTACATAGTTTTTAATTTTCAGTCATCACAAATTAAAGTTATTATTATGTAGGATAATTAAAGATGTAGGTATATTTAGTCTAATTACCTTCCATTACATAATGGTTCCCTTGTTCTCATCGGATATTGTTACAAACATAATTCAATTTTAACATAACCAAACATCTATCCTCATAAATATTTTATAAAAGAGTCGTAACCTTCTCCCTTATTCAAAATGGCTCACCGGCCAGCTAAATAATTCCACAATTCACTAGATACCTACACCGTTTTCTACTTAAAATGTGCATCATAAAACGGAGATCGGGACCTCTCTCCTGAGCGTCTTAAGTCATAAAAAACCTTCTTGACTAAAAAATACGGCGCAAACGGGTAAAAATTAAGACTTTATGGTCCGTTTAAGAGCCCGAGAGCTAACTCTTTAACTAATTCCTGGCTTATATTGTTGTAGCCGGGGCATAAAACGGGACCCTCCAAAAGTAGGTAACTAAAGTTTATTAAAAACTTTTTGTATCCATTTTCATTTAAATATTTAGGTGATTTTAAACGAAGCTTATCCCGGTATTATGAAAGCCTTCTCGCCCTTGAGCATTTTGCTCAATATTTATATTTCACTCAAATTAAGCACTTTACCCAAAGGTCAAGGTCGATATTAAATATTTAATATGAATAAAGTTTTCCTTGGAAACTTTGATAAAACATGTGTACCCATTAAAACGATGTTTCTAGGAAGTGCGAATTGTTAAGCTTTTATCAAAGGCATGTAATTAAGTAATAATGGAAGGTCAACATTAACTATGAATAAATATCTGAAAAAATATTTTCAAAAATTTTTAATTTTTTTGTACATTAGGGGCAGACAGGAGGCCCTGAGGAAAATACTTTCCTTCAAGGCTTATGTCATCTTAGGGAATACGTGTGGAGGGTCTTATTAAAGCAACCCACGGGAGGAAGTTCTAGAATGGAAAAAGGTATGAGGGGTGGAATCTGGGGGTCAGAATATCCAGAAGTATATTATAGGACGTATGAATCCATCCCTCCAATTGCGATGCAAGGGGATGGGTCGAGAGAATTTAAAATGTCTCCCTCGTACAGTGTCTCTCGATCTCTCCACGAAAATGGTGGGCAGACGCACTCGCTAAGACAAATCCCACCTAGCTATCGCATACATTTTTGTATAATTTTTTTCTGTAAAAACCTGTTCCTCTTTTCATTTTCTGTATCATGTAATTTGTCACATATTATTCATCACATTCAGTCAGTCAATCACCGTAAATTCTGTTTCATTATTTATTTTTATTTTTAATTTTGTGAGTAAAACCTCAAATTGTAATATCTTATTAAAATTAAGACAATATTAGCGAAACTCAATCATAAATCTGGAAACAGAAAGATCAGAAAAAGATATTGGCACCTCTGGGACACGAACCCAGTCCCAGAGGTGCCAATATCTTTTTCTGATTTTTCAGTCTCCAGATTTTTGATTGAGTTTCGCCAATATTGTTTTCATTTTAATTAAATATTTGTATTATTAACCTACATTATATTACTATTTCTATGCCATCTCCAAGTGAAAAACATTCTGTTTTCGTATAATACATTATTTTCACTTAAATTTAACTCTATACCTACCATTTATATAATATTCATTTCTTTGAGTGCGGGGAGATCTTTTTGTGTAAAAACTGTGTCTCTATAACATACACTTATCATGTAAAAGCCCATCACGGCCCTGACGACCGGCGTAGTGCAGCGGTAAGGCGCTTGACTAGCACACCGAAGGTCGCGGGATCGAATCCCGGCGTGGCAAATACATTTTATTTGATTAATTTGTGTTATTTCACAATTAATTAATTAAAAATAATACATAGTATATTTGCGGCACGTTCCAGAGTGAAAGATACTCTCAGTATCGCCCTGGTATGACCACCATTCAGAATTGAAACGTTGCTTGAAATGGCTTTAGCCGTGTTTGGTGACCAGATCTGAATAGCCAGGTACTTCTCCACCTTCCTCTTTCCTTTCTCCTTCCCTTCTCCACTACCTTCAGCCTCACAACATACCCCAATTTGGGGATGCCATAGTCACTGGCTTCAGACGGGAGCAGTTGGGACTCTTGTGCGGTATTCATGTAAAAAAAAAAAATCAAGGCTTTGAAAATTAATAAAATAAAATAATATCGGTTGAATTGATCAACGCGACTATTTTCAGATGACAATGTACATTCATCATAAGCTGCGTAGCTATTAAATATCAATTATTGTGATACAAATAAAACGCAGCACTAAATATAAAGTATTTATAAGTTTTCGTTGGTATAAACCTCGTGCAAAGCTGGGTACTAAATCGAGTAATCATTATAGAATCGTAGTATATACTGAAAATAGTAGCTATCTACATAATTTTGAAAGCATTTATGTATATTCTAATGCGATTAGAAATAACCGCAAAATCCGCAGCCGTTCGAAGTCAGCTCAAATAATACTGTATGAACCTAAAATATTACTGCAAAAAGTTAAATAACCACATTGACGAACTATATTTTGAAATTAATAGCAAAAGTAAATTAATATTTCTCCAAAGAATAGTCAGGTTGACTTTTGTTTCAGCCCAAGGTAAATTATTTTAGAACCCTGGCCACAGATTTATGGTGCGTTCTACCTTTCCACAAAGACATAAACGTTGGGTATTCAGCTTTCGGACATTAGCTTTTCATTAGCATTTTGATTGATGTAACCCTAGAGCTTTTATTTAGTTCGGCATTTTTTCAGGTTGAAATGCGTAGAGGAGACATTTTTTATACACTTTAATACTGGACACTCAAAAGTAGGGTTGACCCAAACTTTTCTCCAAAAAAATATCTTGAATTTAGTTTTTTACATTTCTTCAAACTTAATAATTTTTATTATATGTGCTGTGTACTTGTTAGTCGTGCGTGAAATCTTCTTGCGTTTGATCTGCTTCAATAAACTCAAATTTGTTTTAATTTAAGTATAATTTTCTAAATTTGTACTGATTGTTTTAAGAATTCAGACTAGCGATAAAGTAGGTAGGTTAACAATAATTTTAATTGAAATTTTCAAAATCGGTCAGTAGATTTCACTCGATCTTATGTGTGTTCTAGGTACACCACTAATTAATAAGGATGGGTTATTAAAAATATTTGAAAAATTCATCAAATATTTTAAGTTAATTTTTACGTTTTAAGTTCTATCCAAGTTCTGTGATTATTCTTTTGAAGCATCTGGCCTATAATGATATAATAATAAAACTTACACATAGCTTGAAAATTAACTTCGAATATTTGATGATTGTCCTAATTTTTTTAAACAACTTGTCCTAAATGTATTTATGTTAGCACAGACCAGTGAAAATCATGGGATAATCTGAATTCTTCACAATCGGCTTTCAATTTTGAAAAATTAAAATTTAAAAAAAAATCGGTCAAATTATTATATTACGGGTAGAGACCTACCTACTTTATCGCTTCTCTGAATTATTCACAACATCAGCTACAAATTTGAAAAAACCACTTAAAATAATTCAAATCACGATCCACAAATTAAAGCAAATAAGAGTTTTTTTTAACAAGATTTAAGCACTATGTGGATCCCTAAATTCGTTGTTAATGAAAACTCAAGGGAACACACTAATTATCAAATATTTTGGCATTCTGAACCTGTTTTACATATATTTCATTAAAGCATGCTCAAAGAAACCGTTTGCGCTTTTCCAATTGCAACTATAAAAAATTTTGAATATTCAAATTCGAACAAGGTATAGGTTAGATAGGTAAGTTTTTTTCATTTTACGTTAAAAACATCAGGCGGGTTGTTTCACAGAATTTGAACAATTCAGCAAAAAAAATCATATTTAACCTTCAAGTTTTGTGAAAGTTCTATTCATGTTCTATTATTATTTCATCATGGGCCGGTTGTTTAACAGATATTGGATAGTAACAGAACTTGAATTGGACTTTCACAAAACTTGAATATTCACTTTGAAATTTGATGAATCGTTCAATTTCTATGAAATTACCCGTCTTAAGTACCTACTCGTAAGCAAGACAAAAGGCTGTTTCTTACTGACGTTTCGCAAAAACATCACCGTCAGAAGTATACACATACGCATAAATACACATAATCCTAAGCATGTTTTTTTTAGTCAATTGTAATTTCGGGACTTCCACGAAATTGTAAAAAAAATAAATAAAATGCCATTCCTTGTTGTATTTCAACTAATACCATAATTTTTTCGCAGACTTCAATAATGTGAAATCCATCGACGTCTGTTAGGAAAGGCATATTATTTGTAAGTTTTAATTAATTACGTTTACCTGCCGCTCGTGCTCACTTGAATTCCTATTGGATCTAGTTTAATTCACGTCGTACCTGGTACGGATGCAACCGATTCAATATCTATTTGTGGAACAATTGTAATTAAGTTAATTAGACATACATCAGTGAATCTGGTTTTGATTATCGCCATTAACTATGTGCGACACTTGTGCTTATCCAGCCATTGCGTGTATTTGATTGAACTTCCATTACACACCTTGTGATTGATGGTAGATCAATTCGATCACGTGGTGTACAGTTGAATATCTATGGAGTAGGATGTGTATGAACATATGTGTGGGAGTGTTTTATTACTCTAAAGCAGACTCTCCACACCAGCGACCACATACTTATAAAGTTTTCACAAAGATCGATTTTCAATTTCGTTATTTTTTTTTGGAGTGTTATGCCGTGTTGCGCTACCTCTTTCTTTAGCCAATGTTTCGGACAGCGTTGCAGTGTTCATCGTCAGGGCAGATCCGACGGATTTTCATGTTTAAAAAAAACTAAAGCGAAGAAAGCTCCCTGTGGTTGCCAAGAAATGTCGTAATGTTTAATAAGTTGTCTCCCTTCGATAAGAGTTGAAATGTTTTATCGTTAGTACCTACGTCATAGAAATTGCTATCAGTCGAGTGGAAAGTCTGTTTATCCACTTCAAAGGGCCTTACTAACGAACTGGTTTTAAATTTTACACAACTGTAAATGAATGGTATATAGTTGTCAGTCGGGTGAAATTTGAAAAACCTTTTTTATTAAGGGGAAAAACATTTATGGTAGTCAAAATAAGCCCATGGATAATAGAAGACAGTAAGTACTTGATACGTCAGATCGCCAACAGAGCATCCTATCGACCGGGCTATAGACCACCTCCATCTAAAATGTTACATATCAAGTAAAACGTTGCTTTTTAATTAAATTATTTGTGTTTTTATTGCCAGCCCTATTCCAGGGTAACATGCGTGATACGATGGTATGCGCTGGTCGGTTGCGTGTCTGCCTTACTGGCGTATAAAGTTTCAAAGGGAATGGCTGAAGAAAGTTACCAGGCACCGTGTACCCCGACATGGACAGTGGTATAGAGTAACAAGGGGAGGTCAAATTATACCTTCCAGGAGGCCTCTCCGGTGACACAGATGACAGAACAGAGCTGTGTATTGTCGCAAACCGGTTTCAAAACAGACAAAAAAGTTTAATTACTCAATGAATATCGTAGAGGTTCGGGAAAATTCACAGTTCGATGGCTAATCTGACCAACATCAAACGGGACAGGTCTAAGGCGCTGCGGGGAGTTGGGTTCTTCATTATATCACTCACTAAAATTACGCACATCATGTCACGGAATCACGCACGTGAAGGAGCGTTTCGCAACACGTACATTGTGGAGAAAGGTAGCGAATTCTATCAGAATATAAACGCGTATGTTAGGTGAGATCAAGATCAAGGTTAATTTACGGTAGATTCCTTCTAATAAATCTGTCTCGTATTGAGCTATTTATGAATGTGGAACAAACAATATTGTTTTGTTTTTCGGGAAAAAAATATTGCGCTTTGTATGTGTACCTAACTATTTAATTTTCCGTCGTGTCACATGAATAACAATAATAATAAAATGTATATATCCAAGATTGATGATTGCAAAAAAACGAACAGTAATATTTCACAAACATTTTTTGACATAATTTGTGCATCATAGTTGCGATAGATAATGCGACTAATTCAGCAATTTTAAAGAAGAAAAAAAAACAAAATTATGACGCACATTACACATGTTTTTTGTAAACTTCGTTATGAGTGTGGCTAACTCTCTTAACCTTTATTACTTAAATCGATATTTCAAAGCTTGGTTGAAATGTTGGGAAATTAAATAAATAGTTTTTGCGAGCCAAAAAAGGGTTTTCAAAACTCTGTTTTTGCTTCTTCGTATTATCAAATTAGTATTTTATCTATTTATTAGAGATTATGCTTTCTTATACCTACAACCATTGACAAAAAAATTGTTTAACAAAATTCAGTGCATTGAAAAACTGCTAACAAGTGAGACAACCGTATTAATTACTTGATTTAACTAAGAGTTTTTGTGATGTAGGTTTAATTAAAAACTAGTTAAAAGAACGCTTTGAATCGGACGAAAGTCAACGGTGTCGATTCCTGCTAAAATTACATTTGTAACTTTTTTGTGCCATTCATGGTTAATATACGGATCTGCTCTCTCGGGTGAAGTAAATATATTGTCTGCTATACAGTTATCGTGGATTACAGAAACCAACAATATATTTATATAAATTCGTATGCGTAATATCAACCAACTTCCAAAAATTCGGAAGTGTGGCAACTTGGACATTTTGTTTTTTGATCACGTATATAATACATCAAATAGACCGGGGATCAAACGTCACAGCTATAGCATAAAATACGCCAATCTTTCAGCAAGAGTCAGCCTTCATTTCTTGTATCTTCATCACTGATAAATTTGCATATGTCCGTATTTTATGATGAAGCCTACATTTATTGCTGCCACACCACGCAGAAACATCAAACGGGTCTGATGTTAAAGCGAACTCTATCTTTTCTCTAGGATCTCGATTGGTAGACAGATTGTCCCTACGTGACGTTAATGCACAAACAAAGGCATTTATTCCCACATGAGATTTTTGCTGACAGAGAAATATCCACGCTCAAAAGATACTATCTAATTTATTTTGGAGAAATATGTTATGCTTCCATCGGACGTAGTAGGCAAATTTCGAAAATAAATATTATATTATCTGCTACACTTACAAATCTTATAATGCGACATGAAGTAATGAAAAAACCATAAAGTAATGAAAAAAAAATTATAAATGTTTTAACAACCCTCGCACTGAAAACCAAAATTTGGTATGTGCTGTACTTCATGTGAATTTAATTTATAACATTAAAGCCAAATACAATATTCTACAATTATGCCATAAATTAAACACCTTAAATACAGCTCTGCTACCAAGAGCACATTTTCTATCGATTTCCTCCTTTAAGTTTTTAATTTATGTTAGTTAAAAACTTTTTAATCAACATTTTCCCATTCAATTCTCATTTCCCAGCTACCTCTAAGAAGCATCTATATTAAGGTGTTATTTCTATCTTGGAAATAAATAGGAAAACTTATTTTTGTTGCTGCGGAGCAACATTTCGTTTTATTGGGATGGGTTTACCTTAGATCTCTGATTGAAACATCGAAATCGTAAAACGTTTCAATCAAGGCTCGGACAAAGAAACAGGAAAAATAGTTTTCACTGTTTTATATATGTAAATATAAAAATCAAAATATGTTTCTATGAATGTGGGTTGTCTGTGCATTGTTATATTAAGCTTGGGAAATGTTTGAAACTTACAAAATACCTTCTTTCCACCCTCGCGAAGGTTTCTGGATTAATAAATTCACATTACAAATACATTTGAAAGTTTTTTTAATCAATACAAAAACTCTTACGAAGTTGTCGCAATTTGACAATGACATTTTGCAAACCATCGATTTTTAAATCAACTTTGGAATAAACTTTTTAAATTAATGAATTTAATAGAAGTACTCACATTTGGTAGTAATTAAAATCGATTTCTTTGAATCTATTAGAAATTTTATTTTATTTTTAATATGCAGGTACATACGTTAGGAACCAAATTTGATTGATTGTTCTTATAATATACAAAAATGAATATTTATAATATATGTAAAATGAAAATTTGAAAAAAAAAATGCAATAGGTGGCACGCGAGCTGTTTGAAAATCGGAATATTCCGGGACTGAATATATTGAAGGCGGGGGGGGGAGGGGATCACCAGAGGGAGGTTCGCTGGAGAGGGGAGATGGAAGTCGCGGAAGGTGGAGGGGGAATGCGTTAGAGCATAGATTCTCAACCTTTTTTTGCCCACCGCCCACTTTAAGGATATTAATTTTTCTAGCGCCCCCCAACTCGTGAATCTAAAACAACAATTGTCGTCACGATTATATTTACCACAACGGTGGTGGTGGGAGGGGAGGGATGGGGGGAGGGGGGGGGGAGTATATACATAAAATGATTTTCAAGATATATGACAATTTCAAAAAAATTGAAAGACATTGCTGGAGTCATCCGTTTTTATCGCTTTTTGCTGTTCGCTGACGATCTAAAATTATTTCTTCTAATAATGGGATGGGGCGAAATGGGATATAAGAATAATATTTTTTTATTAATTTCTTACACCATTACAAATTTGACTTTTTTATTTATAAGAAATAAGGCAAGAAATATGGCAATTTCAAACAAAATTCAGGCGGTGGTGAAGATTTCGTCAATGTGGAGAGACTCTTTTAAGAATCAAAAGAATTTCCCTTTTGAATCTCTCCTCACTGACGCCAAATATATCAATCTCGGAGAAGATTTGGTTCAGGAGCAATATACTCCTCCCTACCGGGAGAACCATTGGCAAGTTAGTCCTACAGGCAGGAAGATCGAATAATCTATGATGACGCTGTCTAAGTTAGTCATCTGGAACATAGAGACTCACGCGCTCCAAAATGGCTGAGTTCTCAATATAGCCTCGCAGCAGTCTGAATAAGTGGGTGGCGGCATACCCCTCTCTTCTGAACTGCAGGAAGTGAAGTCCCAGCATGCCCAGAAGAAAGTTCGCCAGGTAGATCCATAGATAGTGGTCGTACTCTCTCATGTAGAGAAATCTTAGAAACTTTTTTGAACCCTTTCAAACATAAGGGATCATCCCATTTTATGAGGATTCTAGATAAGCAAACCACTCTCCAACCTATTGCGTACCAGGGAGAAGTATAAAATCTTCCGAGCACGGGTATCGCGAAAAACTCTGACGGTTATATGAGGACGAAATTACTAATAAAGCTTACTTTCAAAAAATTCGAAAAACACTGACGGTTATATGAGGACAAAATTACTAATAAAGCTTACTTTCATACATACTACCAAGATCCTTTATATTTCGTTGACTCCATTCTGAAATGTTATCAACATCAGCTTGAAGGCGCTGGTAGTCCTCAATATTTCTTATTAGAAGAAATAATTTTAGATCGTCAGCGAACAGCAAAAAGCGAGAAAAACGGAGGACTCCAGCAATGTCATTAATGAAAATAGAAAAGAGAAGAGGCCGTAGGATCGATCCTTAGGGAACCCCAGAAAAAACGAAAAATTCAGCAGATTGGAAGATTCCGTGTGTGACAAATTGCTTTCTGTTCTTGAGGTAAATTTTAAAAAAGTTTAACATCCGAAGGGAAAAATCCAACTGGGCAAGTTTTATGAGTAAGATATCATGATTCACAGTATCAAAGTCTTTGGGGAAGTCGTTATACGAACAGTCTACTTGGTATCCACTATCTAGGGACCTAGCAACATAGTCGGTGAAAACCATCAGATTGGTTTCAGTGGATCTTCCTTTCCTGAAACTATGCTGTTCGGGGATAATGTATGCAGCTATCTGAGGCATAAGGAATTTATAAATTAATTGTTGAAATAGTTTAGTGTTAGCAGGAGCTGATAGTATGGCAACTGGTCTATAATTTTCGATTAACTTTTTCGAACCTTTCTTAAAAATAGGGCATATTTTTTAAAGCTTTCCATAGTTCAGAAAAATTGGAAGTTCTAATAGCGAAGTTAATGATAAGACACATAATGGTGTTTTAGGAACTCGGTGCACCCTTTAATAAAAAATACGGGAACGAAGTCTGTTCCGATAGAGGGTGAGTTCTTCATGAGACTTATGGCACTCATAAGGTCAGATTCCGTAAATATATCAAAATCAAAGTTTGAAGCTCCTCTGGTAGTAAATGTGGCCGTATTATTAATGTCTAAAAGTGGAGGGTCTTTATTGTAGACCGATTGAAAATGATCAGCAAATGCGTTAGCCACACTCAAGCCACGAAATTCTTGATTACCTTTCATCATAGTGTGTTCAAGACCACCATCCTTCAGAAGGGGTTTTATATAGTGCCAAAACATCTTGGGATCATGCGTGATGTTTTCCTCGATTTCAGACACGTAGGCTCGATAGGCCACTCGAAACTCGCGCCTAACTAACACTCGGTAAGAACTAAACAGATTGTATTCACTCTGAAGGTCTCCAGTTTTCCAACGCTTATGAAGAGCGTGTTTGATCTCTATATTCGAGATGACTTCTCTCGAGAACCACTTCTCAGATACTAGTTTTCTCGTTAATATCAATTAGGATAAACTTGTAAATCATTTTAATAATTTTAAAATTACGGCGCGCAGCGAACAAGACGTACGTCCTGCCGGCGAACTATCTGGAGCACTGAAGGGGTAAGATGGGTTTCTCTGGGTCTTCTACCGCCCCCCTGAAAGTCTGAAACGCCCCCCAATTTGCTCTTGGTCTTCCACCGCCCCCCTGAAGGTCTGAAACGCCCCCAAGGGGGCGTTATCGCCCACGTTGAGAACCTATGCGTTAGAGGAAGGGGACATGGGAGGAGGAACGGGATGAATGGGAAAAGACACGCAGGGAGAAATAATTTCTTTATTAGTGGAATTGCCACGCATGCCGGGAACTCGCTAGTAACATTATATCATATTGATACGTTTGCTACTAGAAAACATATTGTGGCTTTAAAAACATTCCGTATAATGAAAATATCTAACGCATTTCATTGTAACATTATGAGAATCCTTATTTTACCCAAGTATTAAGATTCGGCGAAGTACTTAAATCAGTTTCGTTCTCCATTGATACATGACCATTTTAACATAGTGATGGGATTGACTTGGATTTATTCCAATTGGGCCAAAACTACATAATAAAGCTAAAGCCCAGTATTCCGAACAAAGTAGTAGACGGTTGTATTTGATTATGTGCTTACTGAATTTGGTGTAGTTTCCCATATTTTCACGACGAAGTTCGACACAAATATCCAAAGTTAATAATTTATGCTGCGTTTGCGTTAGTCCGATTTCGTTCGTGAAACTTTTGAGTTTGGAAGTAGGTAGCTAATATGCATAATGCATGATCTCTCAAGGGCTGTTGAAATATTCGCAGAGTCTTAATGTTAGGATATGTATACCAACAATAAATAATAATATTTGTACGATTGTATAGCGCGGCTTTTGTGAAAAATCATCTCAATTCCGCTGTACAAATGCATAAAATATTTCTATAAACTTACTAAAATTTTATAACCTTACTTCTGTATGCTGTACACCAAGCTGTACACTCGGAAAGTATATAGAACTATACTTACTTGGGAATTCACTTGAGATTAACAATGTTTATTCTGTATAACCTAGCGATACAGTTAAACTAGTATCTTTTGCAGATGACACAGTGCTTACAAATTGGAAAATTGGAAAAGAATATTGGTTCGGAGAATAATAAGCGACCTAAGCTTTATTTTTTAAAGCTTTATTTTAACAATGACTTTCTTTTCATTTATATCACTATAATTTAGGAGACTATCTTACTTAAATGAATTAAAAATTAAACGAATTATAGGTCCTGCAAAATCGAAACTATTATTTTTTTAAAGTTTATTAGATCTCTGCAGTATTTAAATTTAGAAATTTATTTCTTCAATCTTTGCAAAATAACTTTGTGACATTATTTATTATTTAATTAATAACAGATAACTTTGTATAAACCACTTTTTAATAAACAATATCAACATGTTTCAATAACAATGTTATCTTCTTCAGGATATGTCAATATAAAGAAAAATAAATGACAAACAAGTATAGACAAATTAGAATAAACTATAACATAGACGAAATATTAAAAAGTAGAGGTGATTAATTGCTTAAAAATCATAAAAATAGTTATACAAAATTAAATGTAAAATTTTTTAAAGAAAAATAAAATTGCATTTAGATAATAATAAACTTTTAAGAACAAATAATTAAAATAATTAGTCTATATCAAAAAATAAATAATTATTGTAAGTATTAATAAGAAAATAAATTTCAAAGATGGCTATTTTAAAAAAATGTTTGGTTATTTATAATATTTAAATTACTATTAATGCTTTTTGTAATTTCTAAAATTTCTATTAAACATTGTATTCCCAGTGAAAACGTCCCATGGTCATATAAGAGAGAAAATAAAATAAAATATATTAATATAATAAGAATCGTTCTTGTGAAATATAATTTACATTGAGATAATTCCCGCCAGAAGCACCTCATTTGATGTTTTTAATATTATTTATTGTTTATTCCTAAAAATTACATGACTCAATGACGCACCCTGCAATCAATAAATTCTCCATTTTATTATTTATTTCTTTGGCATTTTCACTTTTTTTTTTTGAAAGGGGTTAAGAAAAAAATTATGGCATTTTTTTTTACGTTATCGGAAAAATTATTTAAAATATAACTTTTTTGATTTGCCCCAAAACGGCAGGTTCGTTTTTTGAATATGGCATTGTTGACGTCACACGGACCAACGTCGGTAACAGCCGCCTTACCAACCAGTAGTGTTATGTACATCATAATAAATTTGAACCCATTTCTAAACATTTAGGAATGTGCTGTTTTAAATCGCTTTTAAAATCAATAGGTAATATTAAGACTCGATGATCACTGATCAGTATCCGAAAAATAAACTTTAAGACTAAAGTTGTCCTCTTCTGCTAATCACAATTTCTTTTAAAAGCGAAAATGGACTTAGGACGCGTTGTTTGGAAAAATTCATCAAATTTTGTATATTATAACAAATGACAGATATAAAATAATATTTAAAACAACTGGCAAAATCGGCATTTAATTTTAACTGTCAAAAAAACAAAATGGTCAGACCTGAACTTTAGTGAAACAACTGGATTTAAATCTTCCCCACATTATTAACTGTATCTGTAGTTAATGAAAATATCCAACTGGTAAAATAATTATTTTTGCACGATTTGAGTAATTCTCTGGAAAGCTGAGTCAAACCCATACCAATAAATTACCCAAAATAACATTAGTAGTTTGCCATACTCCTTTCAAAGGCGCGCCTTATTTCTACATATTTTACCGAAATGCCGCTAATTTATAGGGGAATTATTAACGTGGAAGCAGTTTTAACGACTTGGTTCGCCTTGACTAGGAATCTGATATGAACTAGCCAATGAACAGATTAGCTAATAGAAGTGTGTTGTAGGAGTGTTTTATCCGTATCCGTAAGAAATCTAATATTTTTCTTGCCTCGGTTGAAATTGATTTTCTTTTGAATACTTTTTAAAATTTCGAAAATCTTCTTCAACGGATAATCAATTTCACTACCATATCTGAGGTAAAGGAATCGTGATGATTGATGATCTTTTGTAAATCCAGGGCAAATCAGTTTTCGATCTAATTGGTATTTTATTTATTGTCAACAAAAATCTATCTGTCCCGTACATTCTTATGGAACATCCAGCTTCTGAAAAGCCAATTTAAATCTATATACTAATTACATATATGTGAAAGCCCAGCTGGGCGGAAAACCAAATAAAAAACTTAAATCAAAATAAAAAGTAAATTATTACAAGATTATTATAACCACTATGCACTTATGTTCTTTACATTGTAATGGAATTAACAAATAATAAAAACTTTATATTCTTTCAGATGAAAATTAAAAAAAAAGGAAATGTGAAATTATAATTACGTATATTAACTACTAAAATATAACATAAATCTAACTTCAATCTAATGATATACAAAGTAATAGGGGATCTCAAAGTCGAACTAAAGAAAAAAAATGCTATGTTAAGTTAAGAATATCCAAATGTTTATAATTGAGGTCGAATGAAACTGTCGATCTATTCCATAATTTTAGGTTGGTCTTGCATCAGGAGAGATGAAAAAAATATATTAATCCTAGTCAATGAATTAATTTATCCAAGATACTATCTAGGTAGCATTTAGTTTGATGTGAATCTTGCAATCAGGCATAAAGATATCAGCCAATAAAAAATATGCCTTAAGAAAATGAAGATAATGTGAGTAGTACTTGGTAGGAGTGTGACATTTAAATATGACCGAAGCAGCGTGGGTCCCATTAGCTCAGTGGAAGAGGATCTCCTCGGCAAGGGTAAGGTCCTGAGTTCAATTCCTACATGTTTCCGTATCTTTTTCTGATTTTTCGTGTCTCAAATTTGTTTTTGAGAGTCGCTAATAATGTATTCAGTGATTAAATTACAATTGAAGGATTTACTCATTAACCCTTCAGAAATATGGCGTATTTTTCAAATGATCAAAATATTTCCGCTTTACAATAAAATGCAAATAAATGAAATATTTCTAAACATATTCAAAAAAAAATTTTTGGAAGGTAAAGAAATACGCTTTCACATTTTACAATTCAAAATACATAAACATATTATTTTTGAAATATAAAAATTTTGCAAAACATTCAATTTTTAAAAATGGCTCACGTTCGGCTTTTTTCTAACTAAAATTACTGTTAAAAAAAAACATACTTATTTTATTAGAAAATGTATTATGAGCTTTATTTTCATCTCACCTTATTCCATATGAAAATAATTAATAAAAAATTCCAAAAGTTTCAAAAAATTTTTTCAAATTGCGATTCAAAACTTTGGTTTCATAATGGTATATATTTTTAATTTTTTATTGTTATTTTTTAGATTTTAATATAAAGCGTGGTGTTTTACCTTTCTAACGCCGATTAGAACATATTTTTCACTACGATGGTAAAGGAGTTAAAGCGATTTATATGAAACCTATGTGAGCTAGGACAAATATGGTAGCCTGTGATTAAATGCAAATAGATATATATACATATCGTTTATTGCTAGAAGTGTTTACATGCACCTGACTTCTAGAGATTATCTATTCGGTGGAACTAGCCGATTCTCATTTATCTTATTGGGCCGGTCTCCTCATTAGTAGGTTTATTCGGTTTATTGGGCCTTTCGGGTTGGGGTATTTGGGAGAAGGCCATAGCCGCAGCCGCAGCGACCGTTTTACTTGTTTGATGACCCTATTACGGACTCTAAATTCATTTGTATAATTACTTAAATCGATTACTGAAAATGCTTCAAATTGGAGCCAACTTTTACAGTGCCCGGCAGAAACAAGCCATATTTCGATATAATTTGTAGGGGCACAAATATGTTGCCTAATTTGGCATTATTTTGTTCTAAAAAAATTTTTAAGAGTTTGTTTTCAATGAGAGTCAGGATTTTTAACATAGCTAAAATATATATTTTCAAAATATTTTTTTTTTACATTAGCCCCACACAGGAGGCCGTGGGGAAAAAAATCTCCCTCTTACAGGGCCTATGTCATCTTTGGGATGCTGTGTGGAGGGTCTTTTTAGGAAAGGAAGGAAAAATTTGTAAGGGTGTGTAGGAATCTTGGGGTCAGTGTGTTCAGGAGTGATGGACGTATGAATCCATTCGTCCCACTGCGGTGCAAATCGATTTTCCTAGAGGTCAAAAGGTCTCCCTTCCCAAGTCTCTCAGACGAATCCACCACCATGATAATATGTTAGAATCACAAAAGTAATTTTAACACTTTTTTTTCTTCGTTTTTGTTTATCTTAGTGCTTTTGTATTGTGGATTCTCACATTTAATGCAAAGACATCTTTATATTATTGTAATGTATCATAATAATCTATAATTTAGTTCTTACATTACTTTAGTTGTCTATAAGCTCTTCGGGTCACATGGTCTCGTTGCCGAGTTGTGCCGAAGATGACCGAAGGTAGTTCTGCGGATTCATTAGGTATAGTTCATGAGCTCCGCAGATCAAACCTAGCTTGCAGCCAGGAAGAACTCGCTTAGTCCTCCGAAGTATTATAAATTACGATACGTCAAAAAACAGTCACTGTGTTTATACAAACCTTAGTATTTTCAATAAGCATCGTACAGTATGAAGAACCCAGTACTTACTAAATTACAAATGTCTCAGGAGAGAAAGTAGGAAACATTACTATTATATAAAACTAGCTGTTTCCCAACATGCGTAGCAATGCCATATTCAAAGAAATACATTGTTTCTCCCTGAATTAACTTTTCCAGTGCGTCCTTGTTCCCCTCCCGCGTCCAATTCCTAGCTAGCTTTATAAATTATAGCGTATATGTTATTCTGATGTATGAGCTATATTATTGTAAAGTTTCATTAAAATTCATTCAGTAGTTTTTGCGCGAAAGAGTAACAAACACACACACACATCCATACAAACTTTAGCGTTTATAATATTAGTAACACAACTTGTTTCCAAAACTTTTTAATAGAATATTATATATAACACGACCTAAAATGAGGACCTGAAATGAAATCAAAAAAGGAGACTACCAAAAAGAGGACAAAGCCAAATAGCAAAACAGTTTGTTCTGTGAAAGTATGAAATATTGTAATGCGCTGCCGGAAACCATAAAAAACCCATTTGAAATCAGATACTAAGATCCACATTAAGCAATTTAATAAGTAATTTGTAAACTTTAATTCCGAAAGTAATGTTAAACTTGTATGAGAGATATAAACTGAAGGATGATCTATTCGTACTAATCACCAATTATATAAATATTTTTATTAGAAATTTCTGGTCGAGATAATCGAATTAATTAAAAAAATTTCAGACGTCCACTTGAAATTCTGAGTGTGAAACCTGATGGAAGACTTCCTTTGGGCCGCCCGCCCCGGGTCTAAAGATGGGAGAAGTAATTCCAGAAGGTGTGCGAGGAGAGGCTGTATCTACTATGAAGGAGGCCGCTGAAGAAACACAAGACAGGGACGCCTGGAGGCGCGTTGTCCCCGACCCGAATAGGACAAGGGAAGAAGATGAGATGAAATCTTTATATTTTTATTTGTAGAACCTACCCTCTGGCATAATAATATTAAAGTAATTTTTTTTAGTGCACTTACATGAGGTAGAACACATAAAAATTATATTAGAACATCTAATAGGTCGTCTCTCAGTAGCAGTATTACAACGCACAAAAAAGAAACAGCTGTTGCGCGTAAAAAAATTCCAGTTAAAAAAACATTAGCTTCACGTGGTGGTGTCTTATAACAAAACAGCCCCCGAGTCTCGTCATTCCTGAGATATTTGGCCGCTACCGGCTTCGTTTGTCGGCTTTTTGAGATTTCTGTCATCAGTTCTAATGACGAGCCGCAATGCGGAAATTACTGATCACCAGACGAAGATTACCCCACCTACCTGTTTGTTTATCTTAATATCGCTGATCAGATACCACTACTTTTATTCAATAAAAAATTATAAACGTTTAGTTTTAGTGGGACGAGTTCCACGCAAATGTTTTCGTGGGAACATAATACCGTGATAATTACGTAATACCGTGATAATTGGCCACTACAACACGGGCATGTGCCTAGTGTGATGGCCAAAAAATTACCCATTTACTGTAATATATAAACTTTACTGAATAAAGAACATAAAAAATAAAAAATAAAACAAAATACAGCGATACCTACTCAATATTGTTGACTTGTAAAGGTCGGTCTCTTGCGACCGTTTTCACAAATAATACCTCCAACATTACCACAAACATGGGGCAGTGCCACTCAGTATTTTTTGAAGTGAAAGCACAACGAGCGACTATAAAAAGAGGCAAACGCATATTTTGTTCATCTGGATGTAGCCTACGTGAGAATGTAGCCACTCTGATTAATCGGTGTCCTCTTTGTGCGGTGCTTCATAGCCTATCGACCTCCTCTATGCGCGTTGCTTAATAGAATAAAATGTAAAATAATTTTTAAACTCGGTAACAATATTATAATAAACTAGCTGGTACCTGGCATGCGTTGTAATGCCATTCAAAGAAATAAATTGATTCTCCCTGCATGTCCTTTCCGTTCCCTTCCACCTTCCCCGCCTTCCCCCTCCCTCGTCTCTTTCCTCTCCGCAAACACCACCTTCCCACTGCCTTTCCTCCCTGCCGCTAATCCTATGTTACTCGCTGATAATGTAGCTTTATATTGGTGAAAGAATTTTTCAAATCGGTTCAGTAGTGTCGGAGCCTATTCAATGCAAACAAACAAACAAACACACAAACAAACAATCAAATCTTTCCTCTTTATTATAGGGTGTTAGATAAACCTTCAATTATCCTACTCCTGTTGCTCTCTCGAAGTCTAGTTTTCTGAGGGTTTCACTTCTACTGCGTGTGAACTGTGCATTCTGATTTTTTAAGTGAAAACTTCTTTGGCCCCGTTATGATTTAAAACTCGATGAAACACATACATACATCTACATGATTTAGCCTCCTCTTTAGGTCTCCTCTTTCTGCAGTTCTTCGTAGCCTTTCGGTCTCCTCTTTGTTCGGTGCTTCCACTTCCCGCTTTTGTCAGTTTTGACTTCTACAGCGTGTGAATTGTACCCTCTGATTTTTTTTTGTTTTCTATCGGCTACGAATGGAAAAAAAACACACTGTGGCCTCGACCTAACGTTCAATAAAATGTGTAGGAGTTTTTGTCGAAAGAAACCGGATTTAATTAGATATAAGTAATGCTTATTTTTATGCAAATTTATGCACTCAACCATTTAACAGTGAAAATATATGAACATATTTCAAGGTCTAATACAATTCTCAGTTTTTTATTTTTTTATTTTAGTAATTTACTCTAATAATTATATTTATATAAGTTATTAGAGGGATGCGCAGTTATGTAAAAGTGGGTAAACACATAACAGCGCTTGAAAGGGATAAATTTATTTAAAAAATATATGTTTTTGTAAGTATTTTAATTAGAGATGCGACAAACAGTGATTTGGTTGAATACCGAATATTCGACAGTGCTCTCGGCCGAAGCGCCAAATGTTCGGCCACCGAATAATTTTATATACGCTGAACTTGAAAACCGATATGACTTTGATGAGAATGACAAATACTTGGTCTCCCCTTTTCTTGAACCGAGGTTCAAAACTAGTTTCCTAATTAATAACGAAATTCTTTTAAAAGCTCTGAAAATTAGTTGTGATGAGTAGTGCCAAGCTTGATTTTTCGCCACCTATAAGAAAAGAAACGCCAAAGAAAATGTTACAACATGTAAAGAAATACTCTAAAGTTTATGAAATTGTTTCGATGAGATCGCAACAACAAATATGCATACTGAGGGGTGGAGATTTTTTTTTATACGTCTAGATCGTTAAGGCCAACTGATGGTCTGTAAACACAAAACAATATCCAAATGAAATTTGTTAAAATTTATATTTTATCAACTTGCAGTAGTGTCTATAGTGAGACAAAATTTTTGAAAGGTGGTATGGTTTACGAAGAAAACGCCATCATCTGCTATCAGCAAAAGCAGAAAACCTATTTATTTGTCATCACAATTTGCCTGTGATTGATTTTAAATATTAAATGATATTATTCTCTATTATTAAATATACACCTTTTCATTATTAGTTATTCGATATCCGAATGATTACTGTTTACTATTGGGCCGAATAAACCGAATACCGAATAGTTGCCGAATATTCGCTGCATATCATAGACATATGAATATTAGTAGACCTGCCCTAAGCGATAAAAGCGTATTATTTCCCCCTCCCATTGGAACCATTCCATTGGAACCGGCTGGGATCGTGTATGGCTTCACGTTAATCTAAAAAATGTGACGTCATCATTCTTTTGCAAGCCAGCGTCGAGCACTCATCGGCGCATTTTACAAAATAAAACGGTAAACATAGTGGCTTGTGTTTTGAAAACGTGTAAAAATATAAGTGAAAAAGAGAATAAACAAAATTGTCGTATTACATTCCATAGGCAAGCATTATTTTACACTATTTTAAGCCAATTCAGATCACATAATATGATCATTTTTGTAACATACACTGTCACTCGAGATACATGGCGTGTGCCCGTCCCTGTTTACTGGAGTAAGTAAATTATGAAACAATTATAAAAGTGTCTTCACTTAATACAGCAACAAAATATTGAACTCGACCTTATAGGCGACCTTACTTGGACTTGGACTTCACAAATGTGTTCATTACGCGGCGAACAATTCGCACTCCCATGTAAAAAGGTATATTCATTCAAAAGCAGAGTTTACTTTTAAGAACGAAAGTGTGATATTATAATGCGAGATGCCTATATACTGTCAGATTGAGTTTTGACGAATCACATATCACCAAAGCCGTCTTCCTGCCCTTCGTCCCGCTGTAGTTGATTGGTTTCACCTTTCTGTTCTGGTCTATTAATATTCATATGTCTATGCTGCATATCTAATTTATATCGTATTATTTTATTAACTGATTTGCAATACTATGTTTTAAAAAAATGAGATAATTATTGACACAATTAATTAGTACAATTTGCCTCCATATTTACAAAAGCCACAATTTCAGCTTATTGTGATGGTGGTTCGAGGAATTCTGATCAGGTCAGGTTAATAATGATTACCATTAACATAAAAACATAAATGGGTTATTTGATTGATTTATTTAATCATTTTTCAATTGTTGTCCAGTCATACATTAATTTGTTGGACTTATGTCATATGTCACTAATTATATACTGATAAAAAAAAATTGACAATAAAAACATTGTTATAAAATTGACAGGCTGTTCATAGTATTGAGAATTTAGAGATTAGACATACCTATTTAATAACGCTTATAAAATAATATTCTATTTTAAATCTAAGTGTAATTTTTTCGCGCTTTGTCTTACTACTTTTTATATGATTTTATAATGCCACTATACTTCCCTTACATCTTAAATCAAATTGACAATCTTCAGAGAGTGTAAGTTATACGTGAAACTCTAAATAAATTATTAAAGTTCTCTGCTTTTCGTAAGGAAAACCTAGCAGTGATGTTGAGTACCCATAAATGAAAATTTGATAGCTAAATTAACATATTCCTGCATGCACTTGAGTCAAAAGTGCATGCTTATTAAATCCTGCGAGCATCCCTATGTACCTAATAATATAGTCATATGTTCCATCCTAGCAGAAACTACATGGTATCTACTCTAATTTTAAGTAAATTCATCTACAAATAAGGAATTCTCCTTGTATGTATATCTCGCGAACTTTCCAACGGGTAACTCAGACATAATGAAATGCTGTATAATTCTCAACTGTGGAGGCGGGTACGAGTACCGCCGCCCCAGGAACCATTTTTGGATAACCAACACCCCTTCCATAGGTCATCCCAAGTGGTTCTGTACGTTTGGTGACTTTGCACGGGTGCCCAGGTTTATGGAGTGAAGTTTTTCCGGATGTTGGCGGCGAATGCGTCTGCGCACCAACTGCGTGGCAGGCCAGATAGGGAGAGAATGGTTGATTAAGACCTTTAAACCTCTCCAGCAGGACTCTTTCGGAACATCGCCTTGCACCACAGTGGGTGGGATAGATTCATACGTGCCCTGTACGTACTCCTGGATACACTAACCGCCAGATTCCTACCCACCCCTCATACCTTTTTTACTTCCTTCCATCTTCCTTTCCTAAAAACCCTCTCACACAGCATCCCTAAAGGTGACATAGGTCATCAAGGGAATTATTTTAGTCAAGGCCTCCTGTGTGAACCTTAAAAATGACATGCTTGAAGTAACTATTTTCAGCAAGCAATAAATATTAGAAAAATCGATTAATTCAATAGTAAGTAGTAAAAAAAAAAATATGAATACAACACAAAAGTCCAAATTGTCCTAATCCAGTGGAACTAGGGCATCTCTGAGTGTGTGTTTTGAGGCTGAAGAGAGTGGAAAATGGAAGGAAATGGGGAAAAAAGAAGTGGGAAAGTGCATGGTTATTCAGGTCTGGTCACCAAGCACGGCTAAAGTATTTACAAACAACGTTTCTGTTCTAAATTGTGGTCTTACACAAAGGCCACATTGAGTATAGATACATAAGTATGTAAAACTGCAATATTATTCATTTGATACTACCAGAACCTTAGCACAGTTGATCGATATGGATTGATAGGATAACTTTCGGTAACTTCTCATCGTTCCCTAGCATGACTATAGATCTCCAACGAATATGTAACAGTTCACAATGACTAAGTGTTCTTAATATATTCAAAGCCAACTTTGTTTGTACGTTAGCGATCTGCAGTTGTCCTGGTGTAATAATAAGAAGTTACCGAAAGTTATTCTATCAATCCTTTTCGATCGACTGTGCTAAAGGCCCAGGCGTCCCAACTCCAAACGGATGCGAGGATGAATTCGTCGCATGGTCGCTGGCAAATATTACGTTTTTTTTTTCAAAGTGTTGAAGTGTCAGAGGGTCTGTATTTTTTATGGACGGGACAGGAGCTCAGAAGTGCGATGGGGACCCGCGATAGGAGACCCTGCGACTCTGGGTGGGCCCGGCCACCGTGTCGTCACCAAAAGCCCCGATCGTAGATTGCGGCCCGACTCATAATCCATTTCGACAGGCCTGTTTACGATTTGGAAAATTCATTTTGAGAGCTCGTTTTAATTTTATTTATTTTTATTATGTTTAAATTATCGGATTGCAATGAATCTCAGCTTAAAATAACTAGGTACCTAAATATTAAAATAATCTGCTTTTAATATTCAGATTTAGGTAGAAAAATATGGTACAAGTAACGAACCCATTTTTTTTACATTTTTATGGATATTTCAAAGCCCCATATCTCAGGATTAAAATTGTGATTACTTTTGAAAAAGTTTATTGCTCTGAAAATTCTAGATATTTACCGCCAGATTTTGATAATGAAATTTCTTTAACACTAGAGCTCAATGTTTCAGAGTTATGAATTTATAACCACCTTTAACATATCCAAATCTGTAACACAAAAAAAATAAACTACGAAGTTACTCTTATTGTAGTTTTGCTGAAAAATCGATGAGTGTAAGGAGTAAAATGAATTATATGGAAATGAATTATTTAAATAATATGTGACTTCTTCTTTTTCTCATGCCTTCTCTTATCGGAGGTTGACTATTGTTGGAACAATCTTCACCTTATGCGGAACCGCACTCGTACGAAATTTGTGGCTAATATACAACATCTGAAAAGTTTCTTAATTACAAAACTCTTACGAAACTGTCAAAAATGTCACATTTAGCAAACCATCGATTGTTAAATCAAAATTCAATTTTCGAATGAATTAATTTTATCTCACAAGTACTCACCTACGATACTAACCAAAATAAAATACTTTGAATCTGATCAAAAAATATATTTATTTAAATAGGTACTTATGTTAAATTCCAAATTTCATTGATTGTTTTCATAATATACAAAAATGAATGTTTGTAATATATGAAAAACGAAAATTTGTAAAAAAAAAATGCCTTAGGTGACAAGCGAGCTGTTTGAAAATCTGAATGTACCGGGACTGAATATATTGAACGCGGGAGAGGGGAGAGGATCGCGGGAGGGGGGTTCGCGGGAAGAGGATTCGCGGGAGAGGGGAGAGGGAAGGCGGGAAGATGAAGGGGAACGCATGAGAGGAAGGGGACACGGGAGGGGTAGGGGAGGCGGAAGGAGAACGGGACGCGTATTTCCTTTTCCGTGATCAATACGAGGCAACCATGTCTCGAAATCAATTATTAGTGGAATTGCAAAGCATGCCGGGAACTCGCTAGTATTTAAATAAATTTGGGTACGAACGCGTCAGCCTGAAAAAGCTCACATCACCGCGCACCTCTTAGCGTTAGAGAGCAATAAGCCAGTTCGGCGGCGATACTAAAGGACAGCCTTTGTTTTAATGAACCGAACTGCCGCAAGATATGCAGCGTGAATCCTCATTGACCGGGTAACGCCGGGATTTAAGGATCTTCGCATTTAAAATTTTTGCCGTAATCAAATCTCAGTTAACGAGCAAGGTTTTGCTTTAATACCTACGTATCCATATTAAGATAAATCTGTCACCTGTACCTAAGCCGGAGAGGCTGGAAGCTGGAACGGTGGTCTTTCGTCAAGACGATAAATCTGCATTTCTTTGAAAATTGCCGCAAATTTAACACATAAAAAGTAATATTTTAAAACAATAAATTGTTAAATAACAAATGAAATGAATAAATTAAGAATTAACACAAATCAATCAAATTATTTTTTTAAGCCGTGAATTCCGGATTCGTAGGATCGTAACCACGCAGCTGGTGGGCAGATGCATCCACTACCAAGACCCGGAAAAACCTCACCCCCTTATGTACCCGGACAACCTTGATTAGTCACTATACGTAGCCAACCACTTGGGATGACCTATGCAGAGGTGTTGAATCTCCACGAATTGAATACTCACTGTTTACATTGATTCGTTTGAATAATAAAAACGGCGAGTACTACTTAACCATAAATATTTTGTTTTTTCGCATGTCAAAATTGTTAATTTTGAACAATAAAACAAAGTTGGGTTAGTTACACCATTTATAACTCAAGAACAGCGGGACCGATTTTAATGATCTTTGATATTTTGGATTTGTCTCCGCCCCGAATAGCAGAATAGCTATTAAAACATCGGAAAAATTCACGAAAAATATATTTTTTTAATTAATATAAGACAATATTAGCGAAACTCAATCTAAATCTGAAGACAGAAAAATCAGAAAAAGACATTGGTTCCAATGTGAAATTTTGTTGTTATTTAAAAAACAAATCCTTACACATTTTGTATGGATCGAATTCTCATCTTTTGAAAGAGCTGCAGCAATATTGTGATAAATATAATATTGAATAGTGAGTGAATTACAAAAATTCAAAAAAGGCAAATGTCAGATAGACGTAGACGTATGCTGCCCCTCTTTTTACACACTAAATGTCAATAGTCGAAAATGAGACAAACGGTGAACGTATGTCTGCACCTCTCCAAAGTAAAAATACAATATTTATAATAAATCTCTCTCACACTTAAAAATAAAATGAAACGCAATTCCTGTAAGTGGTAAAGTAAGAAAATCACAAAAATATAAATCCATACAAAAAGCCATATATATGTATCGATAGTTGCGCATCGATAATAATTGTGTAATTTTTAACTTAATAATAAACTGAATTACATTCACCTATTAAGTTAACACAAGATTTATTGATTGTGAGGCGGTACGAAGGTACCCGGGTCAGCTAGTCAGAAATAAACTACTGTGTCAATTCATATTAAGATATGGTAATGCCGTAAATCAACATAAAATAATAACAACAAATATTTTATTTTTAAATTACAGAGGAACCTAATATTTTCAGGTTGTTACTGGTTGGCATAAAAAATTATGATAATTATATTTACGAAGAAATAATTGCTGTAAATGATCTCTTCAAAAACGCAGTACTGATTAGATACCTTATTATTATTACCCTCGAACTCGTCGGTTGTTATTTTTATGCACACGATAATTACATAATCACTTACTATTTAAAATGCGCTGAAGGTTTAATTATACAGATCCCATTCGTCCGTTTTATAACATTTCTACCTTTCCTGCATCTAAATAAAAAATAAAAACAACCCTTTTATAATTATTGGTGGGTTAGAAATTAAATGCAGTTGTTATCAAGCGGAGATTTGTTTATTTGTTTGTTTTTTTTTTTTTTTTTTTAAATTTTTTTTATTTTTATTTAGGAAACAAACAGTCATACAAAATGATAATTTAACAATTAACATTCATATGTTGTAGACCAATTAAGTTCCATTAAGTTAAAATATTGATATAGTTTTTTTTAATCTACTCAACTTATGTGACAAAAAATAAACATAATAAGGAACAACATAAAAAAGAAAAACATAAAACGTTATATTTTTGTAGCAAAATGTGGTAATAGTATTTTCGAAATGGATTCCGCAAAAATTAGTTTAGAAAAAAAAATTATTTTGTTTTTTTTATTTTTTTTATTCATTTATTTTATAGACTTTACAAATACAAGACAAAAAGTCCCGATAAACTACTATTACCTAACGGGTTATTTAAGTTAAAGATCTTATTATAGTGATTTAATAGTTACATTTTTACATTAATTGTAGTTGTCGCCTTATTCACGTTTAACTCTTTTTTTTCATTGGGCATTTGTGGTTTATTAACAGTTATGACGGCCTTCGTGGTCGAGAGGCAAGGCTCTCGACACGGGTTCAAATCCCTTCGTGCGCAAGTGAATTTCATTCGATTGAATTATTTCACAACTTAATCATTTAAAATAATACAAAATGAGATACGATTTTAGATTTTCACGGCCAAAAGTATTTTCGTTTTTTTGTTTTTGGGGTGTTATACCGTGTTACGCTACCTCATTCTTTAGCCAACGTTTCTGACAGCTTTACAGTATCCATGATCGCACATCTGCCCTTATGGTGGAAACATTGGCTAAAGAAGAAGTTAGCGCAACATGGCATAACACCCCAAAAACAAATAACGAAATATAAAGTGTGTTGAAATGAAATAGCTTTAGTCGTGTTTGGTGACCAGATCTGAATATCCAGATATGTATCCACTTTTCTCCTCCCCGTCTCCTTCCACTACCTGCAGCCTTACAATATGTAATAATGGAAGATGTTATTGTCTCACTGGCTCCGGGTGGTTGGGAGCAATTGGGACTCTTGTGCGGAATTCTCATAAATGTAATTTAAAAATTTCAAGCATCTGCGACAAACATTTCGAAATGAATAGTGAAAAATCACCACTGTGTGATAATTTCTGTGTCCTGTGCCACTTATGTATAGGATGATGAAACGGTTTTTCATGATACATTAAAATATCTTATAATGTAGAAAACCTCAACCCACCTGTCAAAAAAAAATAAACATACTTATCTGTTTGTAGTATTTCAATAAAATTATATAGAAATATCAAAAAGCCTTAAATGCTTGTTGTAATAAGGAAAGACTAAGCAAAAAGCTTTCAATAAAGCATACCGCGTTCCACGTAATAGGCTCAGAGTTCACACAAGTAGAAGAAAATACTTCGTTAGGGTAAATAATGCCTACACTTTCAAATCTTTATTAAATTACTGCACTTTTCTGCCCACGTGTTGTTATTTAGGCTTTCTTGCGCAAAGTCCTACACACTGCATGGGGTAGGAACTTTACGGGGATCCTTTGAAAGAATTACCATTGCCCGAGGCCCTGGTCCCTGCTTCCAACGCTTCAGGCCCCATTCGCCGGCCCATCGAAATTAAATTATGGTACTTGATAATTTCTTCTTGCATCTTCGCTGAAAAGTTTCATCCCGGTGTTGTACAGCACAAGGGGAAAAATAAGGGTGACCATTTTCGTTCATTTGGTGCAAAACTTGAAATGAAATTTTATTCTGAGTTTTCTGGGTTTTTCAGAATGGTTTCTTGAAGAAAAAAGGTGCAAGATGGAAAAGTGGACTGTGACAAAATTGGATTAAAGTTTAAAACTAAATTCTGAGGACTACAAAAATACGTTTTGAAAACCATTGCAAATCTTCAATTATCTATTTGTGATGATTTTAAGTGATTACAATATTTCTATAGTTGAAATAAAAAATTCTAAGTTTATTAGCTTATTAATTCTTAGTATATTAGCTGCTCTAAATTTAATTGAACATTTCTGAGTCATTTCCATCATAAAATATACTTTAGATCAATGTTGGATCAAAATAAAGTTTTATCAATTTTGTACAGATTATTTTACCTCTGTATATCGGTCTGTTGCGACAAAATGCATATTTAGAAAAAAATGCTGTCGGTGAGCGCCAGTTTACCTGAGAGAGAAATATTTTATCTGCAAAAATTTACGAGTAGGTACATACATTAGTTCTTTACCAGTACAAGCATAAAATTTGATTAAAAGATTTGCAAAATGTTATGCTTTTCATTCCAGTTTATAGTCGAAAGCGGCGTTCTTATTTTATCTTTCACTAAGTTATATTTTCTTTAGTCTTTCAGAAACATACCGAATAATCTCGTAGGTATCTACTTTTATAGATCCGTTGCCAGTGAAATATGTCGCAATGAAACTGAGTCAACGATATAATTTTTGACCAATCTGCGAACAGTAGCATAAAACAAAGGAAGAGTGGTTGATCTAAGGCCGGATATCCGACGTGATGCTCCATTCTAGATGCTGTGATAAGATCCATTCCTTTATAGATGGAAGTAAACCTACTGCGATTATAGAACTGCAAGCAGAGAGTTGATTGAGACCAGTTATTTCGAACATTTGTCAAACTAATTTCAATAATAGGTGCATTCAATTGAAATTGAGATCTGTATGATTTGAAATTTTTTTATCATATTAATTTATCTAAAAGCTAAACGATATACCGTTTATAACGCCAATCTACAAAATTACTGACATCAGTGGTTACGCTAATCCTTAGCTACCAAGCTACCCACTTTCCATTGGTTAAATGTTGATAGAATCTCTAAAGGGCATCCAATAGGATAGGCAATAAAGAATATATTTCAAACAAAACCTTCAATCTTCTAAAGTGGGATTTTTCAGCAGATTAAAAAAAATGATTTAATGCCTTTCTATACATTGGAATCTGCAAATACTAGCCTTCTTTTGCATAAATATTGCTGGAATCTCAAAGAGGCATCCAACACAAAATAATTAAAGCACTTCTACCCAAACCTCCAATCTAAAAAAAATTGATCGATGAAGTTTTTTTGAAGTTTTGGCACGCCGACCAACAATATTTGCCATGACTTGATCTTAAAGGCACCTACAGGAATCCAAATCTGTTGATCACTATTACATTCCGATGGCCAAAGGGCTGTTGTGGAACAATGGCTTTCTTAATGATGCAATTGCAGTTCCGACAAACCGTTTCCTTATGACTCCATTAATCCTTCTCTTCCAGCTATCCAAATCGACCAATCGTCCATAAAGCGCAGTCTTGATCTGCCTAAATACCTGGTGTTAATCGTTTTGGCTTCGGACAACGTCTTAATCTCCCCTTAAACTTGGTACAATTCGGTGACCAATTCGTGCAAGTCAATTGGCTCTCATGCTTGATGGGTCAAGTAATGTGTCTCTTGATTGTTCCATTGACTTCACGTTCCTACTACGACATCGATGGTTTTACTTTATCATAGACCTAAGATCAACCTTTGTAAGTTTTAGCAAATCCGAATAATATTAAGTTTAAATGCTTTTACAGGGTGTGTCAATCATTAAACAAATCATTATATATTATATTGTTTTTTTAATTAAGGTGGTGTTTAACTACCCGATTTGCTATGATGTTGGTTGGTTACGATCCGATATGAAATTCTTAATAAAGTGAGTTTTGGGCTCATGGCATCCATCGTCAGGCTATGGAATGAATAAGACTGGCAGAATCATTTTTGGTATATAAAAACAACAATAAAAACACTGGTGTTTTAACCCACTAGCATTGTGCACCCACAACTTTGTTACAGAAAGAACTAAAAATTTAGATGAACACTATTGTCTCCAAATATAAAATGCAAGGATTACAGGTTCAACTATAATAAATTATTGTAACTTGAGCAAATTTGTTTCTCGGATACCTTTTCCCTTGTGGTCAACGTTACTTAATAATATCACCATTCCTCTACAATTATTGCTTCAATTAAAGAATAGATAGAAAAAAGCGATGAAGATGAAGAAGGAGAAGAAGAATTCTAATCCGAGAAGAAATAACGTTTAAATTCAGAAGCGGACGTTTATTATTTTCCTTTTGATCGAATTTCCGGTTTTAGAAAGTTTTAATACGGTCCGAGGGGAATTTCACGGATAAGCGAATCTGTGCTATGATAATTAATTATTTCCCTATGTATTGTACTGCCTACTTTTGTATGCAAATATTGTTTCTTTGAAAATTGTTTCCGCTTTCTATAATTAATTGGAAAATAACGTGGTTTTGTCTTCAGCGTTTCTTTTTTAATTTTGGCAAATATTAAATTTTTGGAAAAACACAATTGGAAAATGAATACTGAATTTTCTTGGTTTTAAAAACTGCAGATATAATTTCTTAATGTAATAAAAATACAACCAAATAAAACGAATTGTTGAAAATCTGTCCATTTTTTTATTAGGTGAAATTAAGGCTGATGTAAACTTTACCTTTTTTTTCGCCCGTTATGTTTGTGATGTCCCTGTTTTATAACGGATGAAATCCCACTTATTTTGAGATTATTTTTTATTTAAGTAGGTACCTACCTACACAAAAAATATTTTTTTTAAAAACAAAGTTCCCCCATTAGTTCAGGGAACACTAACGTATGTTAGAGTTTTCCCGTTCTTAAGAGATTCTTTTAGGCATTTTTTATTCAGAAATTTTTTTTATATTACCTCCTGCAGGAGGCCCGAGGAAAATAATTACCACATAAACTTTGTCATCTTTGGGGATGCTATGTTGAAGGTCTTTTGAGGAAAGAAAGGAGAGGAAGTTCTTGGAAAAAAAAGGTATGAGGTGTGGGTAGGAATCTGAGGGTCAATGCCTCTAATCGTGACGAACGTATGAATCCACCCTCCACTGCAGTACATGGCGATGTTTCGAGAGAGTCCTGCTAAAGAGGCCAAAATATTTCCTCAAACAGTCTTTTTCGATGCGGCCTCCACGCAGTAGGTAGGCAAACACATCCACCGCCAAGACCTAGACAAACCTCACTCCATGAAACCAGGCACCCCTGCTAAGTTACCAAACGTATAGAACCACTTGGGGTGGCCTATTGGCAGGGGTTTTGATTATCTAAAAAGGGTTCCCGTAGCGGCTGTATCCATACCCACCTCTCAAATCGAATACTTCTGTCCGTGAAAACGCGCCCATAAAAAGCCTTTTCCAGTTTGACGAATGTGTCCAAACATATAAAAATCCAATATGTAAAAATCAAAATATTCAACATGTAAAAAGTTGAAAAAATCCTCTAGAAGTATCTGCCCAACACAGTTATCCCTACGACTTAAGTTGGATTATAATCGGTACTATATTTCACACAAAACTACATCGAGAGCCTCTAGCGGACGTTATGGTCCTTTCGATAAATTTGGAATATTTTTGGTTTCAAAAAGTTTGAGTTGTTTTCGAAAGATGTCGCTAAAAAACAAGGAAAAAAGGGAGCATAAAAACATTTTATGGCTCCATCGAAACCCGAATTGCATGTACCCGCATGTCTACCTACACATGGCAAAATTCCGACCGAGGGTATTCCAGATGGGGTATGTTGTGAGGCTGAAGGACGTGGGACCTTTCTTTAAATTATCTCCGCACAGGAGGCCCTGAGAAAAAAAAACCCTTAGGGCCTATGTAATCCTTGAGGATGCCGTGCAGAGGGTCTTTTTAGGGAAAGGGGAAGTTATGGGAAGGTCAAAGGTATGTGGGGCGGGAAGGAATCTGGGGGTCAGGTGTGATGAATGTGGGAATCCATCCCTTCCACTGCGCTGCAGGGCGATGGGTCAAAAGGTCTCCCTCAACCTTTCTGTCCCGATCCGGCCCGCCACGTAGTAGGTGGACAAAATCAACAGCTTTCAAGACAAAAAAAACTCGTAAAAAACTAACAACGGATAACGATAACATTTTATATTTCCGTCTGAAGTCATTATAATCGTTATATATTTTGGTATGTTGTGTGTTTGGTAATTGGGGTATGTGGCACACTGCCCCCAGATTCCTACCCACATATGTATATTATTTATTTATTGAAATAAAAGTAGAAGAAAACATAAACAAGAAGTGTTTAATTTAAATCACGAAAATATTCACATGTAAGGTTCGCGTAATAATATTATATTGTAATAAAATATATATATTTTTTAATTATTATTAATTGATATACATGTGCAAAATCCTCTCGCCAGTCAACACTTCTACTAGCCGATTACTAAAAATAAAAACGGACCATAAAAACATTTGATGTATTCATTGAGACCCGCATTATATATATCTATAACCACATGTCAGTCTTTCGACTAAGGGTCGAAATAATAATAATACATTCCTACTACCTAGAACATTTGAAAGCGTATCGATATTCCAAACCTTGGTGGTTGAAGTTATTTCTAATTTTGTTACGATCCTTGGCTACGAATCCGGAAGTCACGAGTTCAAATTTCGGCGTGCGCAAGTACCTATCTACATTTTATCTGATTAATTTGTGTTATTCCACAATATATTATTTTTAAATAATTTCGTTTAGATTACCTCTTAATTGTTGGTTATCCAATAAATTTGGGAAACGAGTGTGGGTGCCGCTGCCCCGGGAACCATTAAAAATGTGTTTTAATTATCGTTGGTGGTATCATTTGTTATGTTTATATTCAACCGCAGACGTTGTCATCGTTGATTCACACACACACTCACACACACATGCAAATATAGGTGAGGAAACGCAATCACCACCAACACCTAGACAAACCTCATTCTAAAAACTCGGGTAGGTACCCCTGATAATTCACCAAACGTAGAGAATCACTTGGCGAGACATATGGCATACTTATTTGAAGAAATAATCTTTTAGGGGATCAACTGTTGGGATTGACTGTCGGGGGATCAACTGTCGGGGACCAACTGTCAAAGATATCAACTGTCATGGAGCCAATAAAATAAAGCATTTGCGTTTTTTTTTTTTAAATACAATTGTTGTTTAAAATTTGTCACGACTAGGACTGCACGATTTGTCAAGACTGTCAGACTGGGAAGGAAAAAGGTATGTGGGGCGGGTAGGAATCTGGGAGTCAGGTGTGACGAACGTGTGAATCCGTCCCTTCCACTGCGCTGCAAGGCGATGGGTCAAAAGGTCTCTCTCAACCTTTCTGTCCCGATCCGGCCCGCCACGTAGTAGGTGGGCGAAAGCATCCGTCACTTAAACAAACTTTACCCCAAGAACCCGGGCACCCCTGCAAAGTCACCAAACGTAGCGAACCTCTTGTTGGTTATCCAATAAATTTGGGAGGTGGGTATGGGTGCCGCTGCCCCGGGAACCATTTATTGGATAACCATTATAACCAACACTTATGCCATAAGTCACCCCAAGTGGTTCGCTACGTTTGGTGATTTAACAGAGGTTCCCGGGTTCATGGTTTGTCTGGGTGTAGTTTGTCCGGGTCTTGGCGACGGATGCGTCTGCCTACCAGCTGCATGGCAGGCCAGATCAGGAGAGAATGGTTGAAGGAGGCCTTTTATCCTCTCCAGCCAGAATCTCTTGGAACATCGCCTTGGACCGCAGCGGGAGGGATGGATTCAAACGTCCTAACTCCTGGACATACTACCCCCAGATTCCTACCCAACCCACATACCTTTATCTTCCCAGAACCTCCCCCTTTCCTTTCCTACCCGCCTCCCAAATTATACCTTGACCGTTTTGAAGATTTAAAAAAAAACATTTATGTGAATACTGCACAAGAGTGCCAACTGATCCCGTCTGGAGCCAGTGAGATTGTGATATGTTGTCAATTATAATCCCCAAATTGGGGTTTGTTGTGAGGCTGAAGTACCTGACTATTCAGATCTGGTCACCAAACACGGCTAAAGCCATTTCAAGTAACGTTTCAATTCTGTTCGGTGGTCTTACACCAGGGCGATACTGGTATCTTCCACTCTGGAATATGCCGTAAATATGGTATTGGTACTCAACGCATTTGACGTAGGTACTAGAAATACATAAAATAACATTTTTTTACAACACAAACACACCACGTGGCAATGGCAAGAATTTTATACGGTAAGGTACCTAAATGACCCTGTTGAAATACCACATTTCAGAATTCAGATTGTAATGTATGTAGACCCCATAAATACCTAGTGATAGGTCTACATAACAAAAATAAATAAAGTAGTTTTTATTTTTTTTTGTGAATACCTCATAAGGGGCTATCCTAAATTACGTCACACGAATTTTATGATTTTTTTACCTCCCATAATAATATCTTAGATTCTCACCGCGTTTGATTACTGCCATCTTTTGAAATAATTTAAACAAAGCTTTTAGTTTAAAATTGTCCCGTAAGCCGAAAGATAAAACGGCGCCACACGACAGTGGGCATTTGCTAGTAATTTAAAATCCCCTATGTCATTGTTAAATTGTAGTTTAAAATTATAAAATTTATCTTTAAAAAATGGAGAAAGATTTTAATATGTTGTTGTCATTTCGTTTTTTCTAATAAACTTAACCTACGTTTTGTAATTTGAATTTTAAAAAACATTGAATTTAGGGTTTATGAAAAAATTAAACCAAAACCCTATTCTTGATTTTTTTTTAAATTTACGTATGTCGGTTTAAAGAAAAACCTCCAGAGTATTTTTAAGGGTCTTCATCATTTGAAAATATTTTGTAAAACATATGGAAGAGCGGTCAGAAAAGGGTCTGATTTCTGATTTATTTTTGATAAATGCTAACCCCCTGTAAATTTTAAAAATACGAAATATTTTTTTTTCCCAATAAAAACATTATACTTATCGTATTACGAAATAAAATTTTCGTTATTTCGAAATAATTTATCATTACATTCCGCCTTAACGCAGCGTCACATATTCCCAAAAAATATGTAGAACGTTTTAGTTACCAGGTTTTAATAACGTAAATGCAGAGTTGCAGAATCTACCTACATATTATTAGCACCAAAATATTTCCACTCTTAAAAGAAATAGTTATTTTTTACATTTGTAGTGTGTGGTACGAGATTTCATCAAGTATAGTAACTGGTCTATTTGATTGGTTTTATATGTGTTGTGTGTAGTGTGTTGTGGGCACTCGCAACTTGGCATTATTGCATTCAACCTAAATCCCTGCGGAAGTAGAAATATATAAAATTCTGGAGCATTCCCATAAAACCCTCCCATTTACTGCCATTGCACGATTGCTTAGCATTTCATAAAACCTCCAAAAGAGCCCGGGGCCGATATCAGGGGTCCTAAAACTTGGAAAAAGTATATTTAATAGATACTTTATTATGATCAATGATCAAAAATTGGAAAAGTATAATAATCTACAAAAATAATAAAATTCAAATATCTTGATCGTTTTATGAAGATATATTTATAACAGGTAAAATTTATTGAAATTCAATGGAAGATTGTTTTTGTATTAATTTTATTTAATTTTTTTATACATCTAAGCTTACAAAATAAATCATTTTTCTTTGGGTTAATGTGGCTCCTATAACCCATCTTGAATCTTCCAATTGGTGTTGACTTTATAGTTTCCGGCAGCTCATCATAATATTTCATCCCCCTGTAGAGAAACCAATGCTTTGTCCTTTTATGGTCATCTGATTTTATTGTACGCCTTTGTGTTATGTCTGTGAAAATCCTTGTTGTATATAATGTTAGCTTTGAAACGTTTTTTGGTAACAGATTGTTTATTATTTTATGTATAAATGTCGGGTCTGTTTCGCTTTTGGCCAGTTTAGTTCTTTTAACATACAGGTTAATTTTGCAATGCAATTATATAATTATAATACATTTTATTGATAGAAGATAGAACATAGAAATACAAACAAATATTTTCAGAATTGCACCATGAATGTTGTAAATTTTCCGCATGGCACCCAGCCCCCGAAAGGTAAGGACGTCAAAAGAACAACAACATATTTGATACAGTACATTGATTGCAAAACACATACCTAGGTACGGTTTTGTAAATTATTTGTTTATATAAACCCATGCTGGGCCTTTACATACCTACATAGATAGGTTCAAAAAATTGAAAGGAACAATAGTGCATAATAGTAAGTGCATTCTCTGTGAACAAGAATTGTAGATACATTAGTGCGAGAAGCAACTACACATTATGGAGTCCGAAATAATGTGGAAATCAAAACATTTATACATTTGAAAACATTTTTTTATGCCACAAAATTGCAAATTTTTGTACTTAGTGATCTGTGCATATTATTACGAACTTGCGTGTTTCTTATATTCAGACATTAGTTTGCTTTACGAAATATTGACAATTAATTTTGGAAGCAGATCAAAATCAATTAGGGAGGCGGGTATGGGAACCATTTATTGGATAACCAACACCTCTGTCGTAGGTCACCCCAAGTGGTTCGCTATGTTTGGTGACTTAGTAGGGGTGTTCAGGTCTTGGCGGCGGATGTGCTTACCCACCAGCTGCGTGGTGGGTTGAAACAAAAGAGGTCGGTTTTCGGAGACCTTATAACCTCTGTAGCTGATCTCGCACCGCAGCAGAAGGAATGGATCTTACGTCCGTGATCAATTAATCCGTCACACTGATCCCTAGATTCCTACCCACCCTTCATATCTTTTTCCTTCCCAGAACTTCCTCTCCTTAAAAAGACCCTTCACACAGCATCCCTGAAGATGACACAGGCCCTGAGGGAAATTATTTTCCTCAGGACCTCCTGTGTGGGGTTAATTTTAAAAAATAATAAAAGAAAACATTGCTATCACTCGATTGTGGTGTCGAATTGCTTATTTAATTTTGTTATTTTTGATAAACAAAACGATACAAATTTTAAATGAGCGACGATTTCCGGCCATCGACAGTCTTATGTTAGCATCTTTTGAAGAAATAACTTTGTAATGTTCTTATAAAAACAGCTGGATAAAAACATATTTTAATTCATGGTACAAAATGTTTGTACACTTTGAAAACATATTTTCCACTGCTAAAGAATGATAAGAAAATTTCACAATAACTTTGGCAAGTGAGGTATTGCCCGTTTATACTTACTACTAAAATACAACAAAGTCTAGTAGATAACGAGGATTTTTTTATTTATTTCGACTGCCCCGGAATCATTAGTTCCCAATAGCTTACAGAAATCGCGCTGTTGGTTCGATTTTTCGTCCCTCCATAAAGAATGCATCGGAAGCTATCGCCGCAGGGGTTGCAGTGACCGCCCACCCTTCTGGGAGGGTTGCCTCAACTACCCTTACCCCCTATCCCCTATATATATATATATATATGAATTTCCCGGATACACGTGAGGGGGTCGCTTTATTCAACCCGTTCTGTATGTCGGACACGTAGGTACTTGGCCGTCCTGCTTCGTACCACAATAAATAAGGGATTACATAAAAAAGTTACTTTCTGAAAGGCGTATTTTTCTTATACGGTTTTGTACTCGTAGAGGCAAAATTGACGACTTCGCCAAAAGACAGGTGTATGTTCTAATATCCACTCTGAGACAATCCAGCTTGACTTACATGCAAATTTGTCAGTGAACAAGTAAAATTAAATCATTCATTATTATATGTATTCATTGAAATAAAATCATTAAGGTGTTTCAATAAATAATTAACTTTTCCGTCGATTATAAATAAAGTTCAGCAATTCAGTGAAATATATTCAGAATAATAATTATTATTCGCTCAAAGATGTGTGGAATGCAATTGATTTTGAAAATAATATAATATTACGCAGGTATATACCATTTGAGGCACATTGTGAGGAAAAAAAACGATTTTTTTCGAACATTAAGAAAGGGCATTTTTTTTTAATGCTATGTTAACCCATTAACTTTAATTTAATAAACAAGATAGGCACGAAAATATGTTTAAAACAGACGTTATTTTCAAACCCGTTATCAAAAAACTTGTTTTCATTTTTACATAACTGATAAACAACCAATTGACACATTAATGGTTATTTATTAGTTGTGTGAAATTTGAAACACTAAGGCCCTAAGTGTTGCTCTCATTTTTTGCAAAACTCTAATGATTTAAGCGTTTCTTTCAACTTTCTGAGACGAAATCCGATATTGAGGGTTATCTTCCAAAAGAGAGCTATATTTCCTCCTTTCTCGAGTCCTCGTTTTGTGTTTACTCGGCCACTTCTGCCGTCAGCGCGGCAGTAAATGCGGTGGACGCAACGAATATTAAATTTTAAATTCGCCACCTTGTTTACATGCTCCTTGGCGAAGGTTCGGGCAGGGTTAAACATCACCTTGAAAGGGCGCCTTAGTCAAAGGTAAGCTAAGAATTTTTAAAGTGAAGTAAGTTGATCTGAGAAACCATTTAAATTTAATCTCTAAATTCAACTTTGAAGGCACGTGTCGGTGTTTTACGTGAACATTATTCATATTAATATTGATTCGTGGAAGTGGAGGCAACCATTGAAGCGATGGGGATTAATATGGAATATGTTAATACGGAAATATTTGAACTGCTTATTCCGGTTTAAAGACGATGAATCCACGTAGACTTCACAATTTATTTCATATTTTTAGGTTTTATGAACAATGAAATCTTTAAATTTAAAATTAAGTTTAATTTTAAAAAATCACAAACCTTAATTTGGGTAGCCATCGCTGGAGTGGTTTACCTAGAAAAGACTCATCTAATTGGGTTCTCCGTTAAATAATAATTTATGGCATTTAAGGGCATATCGCATTTACGACAATGCTCGTATTTTGCTCTAAGATCCAACTAAACAATAGTCGGACAGGTGAAATGACAAAATTCAATCACTTAAATGCGCCTTTCTTTCATATATTATTATTTTTAATTGAAAATCCTTAAAAGGTTTAATTGATATGTAGATGTGAATGTTTAAAAAATGTGAAAAACGTTATATTTATTAACGTTATATTTATAACGTTAAAAAATGCATCTGAACCGAAATAATTTTAATACATTATTTTGCCTTTTGTCTTGGTATTGAATTTAAGCAATTTAAATTACCGCACGTTCAAATATTTTTTTTTACATATCAGACCGTAGAAATAAAATTAATCATATCATTTAATAACATAAAACATTACGTAACTTTTCAACATACCAAAATACCCATCCACTTCTTCTCAGCGGTGCCATTCATGGCCAAGCTGTCATTACGCATCTCAAGTCTCCGCGTGCGTGTGTCCGTTTTAAAAATCTGTCACGCTCGTCCCTCGGGCCCTGAGTGGTTGTAGGGATGGGGAATGGCCGGTCTACTGGGGTAGTCGGGAGGGTCCAGCCCCTTTGTGAACCCACCCTTAATTCGCGATCCATCTGATGTTTCCGCCATCCGATAAAGTACTTTTTCGATCTTTCCGAAAATCCAGTTTGGATTTGCCGAACGTGGCGCTTGGTGGGACAATGACTTTAATGCCCCTAGTTGTCCGTCATTATTATACAAATAATATTACTTATTCTTGTTACAATCCACATATTACTTACATGACAGTACTCCGTAGTCCAATGGCTTAGACTCTTGACTCACAATCCGGAGGTCGCGGGTTCGAACCCGGCGTGCGCAAATAAATTTTATTTGATTATTTTGTGTTATTTCACAATTAATTCATTTAAAATAATATATAGTATATTTGCGGCACGTTCCAGAGTGGAAGATACTATCAGTATCGCCCTGGTGTAAGACCACCATTCAGAATTGAAACGTTGCTTGAAAATGGCTTTAGGCGTGTTTGGTGACCAGATCTGAATAGCCAGGTACTTCCCAACCTTCCTCCTCCCCACTCCTTCCCCTCCCCACTACCTTCAGCCTCACAACATACCCCAATTGGGGGTGCAAAGTCTCACTGGCTCCAGACGGGAGCAGTTGAGATTCTTGTGCGGTATTCACTGTAAAAAAAAAACATAACTAGCGATAGATAGTCTTATTATCGCCCTCGTAGAAGGCTACAATTCACAAATAGATTTTTTGCTAGAAATTGTTAAAGGCGGACATGGTTACCCGATGATTTTAGTCCTGTATATCCCAACCTTCATCTTATTTGTCTCTTCTCCTCATACTCTATTACAGCCCCACTGTATGTCCCGTTAAGAAATTTTATAGAATCTCCAACTCCAGGCAGTTGAATCTCTTGTGCTTTAATCATAAAATTATTATAAAAAATGTGTTTTCATCGGATAATAATTAAACCACGCAAAAAAATTCTGATTGAACTCGACTTGTAGAATAGGCCACTTGCATCACATTTTTTTTTTAAATTTCCGGTTAAGGCAAATATTCTAAGACATTCTGTATTTAAAAAAAAAATTTAATCTCATTTTTGAAACCTTAGTGATTTTTTGAAAATTTCAATCCGAAAAATCAGACCATTTTTTATAAACCGGAAAGACGGGACATAATTTTATAGGTGCGAAAAAACGATAATTACATTGCCGAAAATCATTTAAAAAAAGAACGTTTTCCATACGAATAGCAATAAATTATACGAGGTTCTCTTCGTAACATCTGTTATACCTCCGCCATCTTTATCAAAAAATCAAACCAAAAGATAAGTTCGCATAGAACAAAAAATAAATCTAGTGAACATTAAACGCAAATTCAAAAAGTCGCCGGAAATAAAAGTGTTGTCATTTAAAAAATATGAATTAGTTTGGAATTTTACAAAATTAAGGGAACATAATCGGAGACGGGACATTTTCATGTTGTGACGTCACGTGCTCAAATAATGGATTTATTTATTTAAAAATAATAAAAAAAACTATACATTTCTAAAAAAAAATTTTAACATTTTCGTAATATTAGTAAAAAAATCTATCCACACGATTTTTTCCAAATCGTTATGAAATCCATGCAAGTGGCCTATTGTACACGAAATTAGTTATTGATCGGCTTTCACTAATTTAATATGTAATTTGTAATTTTTGATTTTCTGATACAAATACAGAAATAATTTATTTATTTATTTATTTATTTACGCCCTTTTTCGGGGCTTTTACATATACAATTTAAAAATTACACTTGATTAAATAAAATATAAATACTGTTTATTCCTTTTACCAATAAATATAAAAGGTATATATTTCTTTTATTAAGAAATATACAGTATTTATTTTACATAACTGAACTGCCTCAGTAACAGCATTTTGTATTTGTCTAAAGATAAATTGAAGATGTCCACAGAATTGGTAAAATTATTTCCCTCCATTAGTATTCTGGGCAAATAGGAATACATATGGTAGTTAGTTCCAGAATTTCTGCACTGAAATAAATCCTGACTTCTAGTATTACGTAAAGGAATCCGGAAGCTTATTAATACAAGTAATAATGGACTATCAACTAAATCATTTAGAATTTTATAAAGAAATACCAAGTCTGTGAAAATTCTTCTGTCTGATAATTTGAGTATATTCATATCATTTAAAATAGTGTTGTAGTTCAACATAATTGCTGGAATACCCATTTTAAAATTTAGAAAACGTAAGAATTTATTTTGTATTCTTTCAACAGCTTGTACATGTGTATTATAATATGGGTTCCAGACGGGAGAATTGTACTCAAGTTGACTTCTAACAAATGCAAAATATAACAGTTTAATACATTTTATATTTTTAAAATTTCTAGTTAGCCCAGTTATAAATCCCAACATTTTTAAGCCCTTATTAGAAATTTCTGTTATGTGGTTAACAAATGAAAGATTTGATTGAAAAGTGATGCCTAAGTCTTTAATTTGTGTTAATGTCTCAAGAGTATTGTTAATGATATGAATCAATAATTAATGATATGAATCAATGACGACCATGAACTGTCTGTCATAACTTCAACAATAACTGTATATTAACGTGGTCTTGCACATTTGCAGTGTGCAGTTAGTTGAAGAAAAGCGTTGGCAGTTAATTTCCCAGGTTATTAGGTTGTGTGGTACGGTTATCAAGATTATCAAACACTTTTTTTTAACAAACAATTATCATCACTCCACCATCGATAAATTCGTTAATTATTTTGTTGAAAACATCAATTCCTCCCTACCCACCCCTGAAAATAAAACATTTCGACATTAGATATCTGAGCACGTTTTCATTTCAACGACAGACAATTTTAAACGATTATGTACTTGAACTAGGAATGGTTGTCGTGTGTTTATTTGACATATCCATTATTCCAAAATAAATTCACAATTATTTCGAAAGAGAAATCTTGTATTTCTCTTTTTATTTCCAATATATAGTTTTACTGATTTTGGAAGGATCATATTTTTCTCTTTCCGTCAGAAACAAGTCTTTAATATTCTGTTTACCTAAAAGGTTTTCACAAATCAATATTCAACCATAAAAATTAATTGAATTAAATTACTTGTTTTCGTGTAAAATTTAGAATAATCCTAGAACATTTACACGTGACATGTTGATTTGTCGCCATGATCGGTATTCATGAGATCTTCGTTACAAAAATGTTTTATTTTAAGGTGGCTAATAAAAATACAGGTACGTATACTTATTTGCTTTGCATGTATATGTATTGTAAATGTCAAGTATTTATTAAAAATAATCGACATATTCTGAGAGCAATGGTTTTTTCATCAGGACAAACATACGAGTAACTAAAAACATGTGTACGATAAGTGTTCGAAAAGCACTTGTTATTTTCATTGTATAGATAATGTAATCACAAACTGAAACCAAATTATTTTTTAAACCAACTTGAAAGAATACAAGTAGGAGGTGCTATTTTTTTTAAATTGCGGTGAACGTTAAAAAATTATATCAGGAGTAGATAAATGTTGAAAAATGCTCCTCAATAAAATGAATTTCTAGTGTAGGGGACATTATAGCAAATAAAGGTACTCTAAAATATAACTATACCTACATAATAATAAATTATTTAAAACTATTAAAAATATATTCGAGTATCGTCATCGCTTATAAATGCAAAAAAACTAAATTGAAACAATATTAGACCACCCAATGCCAAGGCAAATATTATTACACCAGAAATAAAAACACACTGTTCAGATTGCTTACGTGTTGCCCGCATTGTATACATGTGAAAATATTGAACTAGTTAAATAATATTTTCGTTGTTGGTTTTTGGGGTGTTATGCCGTGTTGCGCTACCTCCTTCTATAGCCGACGTTTCGGACAGCGTTTCAGTGTCCATCATCAGGGCAGATCTGGTAGATCCGACGATGTGTCACACATCGTCGGATCTGATGATGGACACACATCGACACATCTGATGATGGACACTGCAACGCTGTCCGAAACGTCGGCTATAGAAAGAGGTAGCGCAACACGGCATAACACCCCTAAAACCAACAACGAAAATGCTTTTGGCCGTGAAAATCTAAAAACCAGTTAATAATATGTTTATATAGGTGTTATTATTGACTGCTTTTTCAAATGAGATTTACAAATAAATAAAGTCTGTGAACGACTGAGATGTATTGTTAGTAGATTATATAAACTTAAATTCTATGTTCCAATTAACGCACTTTGAATAATTTATTTATCACTAGCTGAATCTATTATAAGGCACGGAATTATATCTTGGGGACTTTCGGAACTTATATGCGTAACACTGTACCTGTACCATTTTAAAATGACAGACGTTTCCAAGTTAATTGATTACAAGTATTTTGTAGCGGTTTAAACCCACTTAAAATAAAACGTATTACCTCCCAGATAAAGCGAATTCTAAATACGGTGTGCACACATCAATCAAGGATAAAATATAGTTGCCGTGTGCACAGAATTTGGAAAACAGGACCATTATACTTTTATCACGTTCGATCAATTGGCATTATTTAAGAGGGTTTATCGCTATTTGCTTTGGCACGCAAAAAAGCTCCCGTGGCACGAAATGCGGATTGAGAAAAGCGCTATCGGCGAAGTCGGCTTCGCTATTTATGTGCCCGTACCTGCTTTAAACACGTCTGCTTTTTATTCATATGTCCACTGTCCGGTGTCCATTGCCACTCAGAGCGACCGGCACTATTTACTGTGTTCAGCGGAAAACCAGCAAATTTTAGCCAGCGCAGGGACATTTTGTTAAACCAAATTGTTATCGTAATAAATGTTTCTTCATATATGATTTTGTAAGTAAAATTTTATTACGAGTTGAATAGCGCAATATAAACAAAATAACATTTTGTGAGTAATGTGAAAGCGATGACGTGTAATACGAAAAATAACATTTTATGAGTAAAATATTTTAGTAAAAAAATCACGTGTGCACACGTAGTAGAAGTGAAACCTTCAGAAAACTAAACTTCGAGAGAATGAGACGAATGCAGAGTATCAGAAGTAGGATATGGGTTTATTTATTATAATACTAGCTGACCCGGGATCGCGTTGCCACCCAATCTTTATAACCACGACAAATTATCTCACACCGCAAATCCACAACGCCCGCTTGCCAGCCCGCTCGTCTGTTCTGGATAGGGACACTCTAATCACCTAGTGGTATCAAATATACTTTACCACCTATTCTCAAACCTATCAAATATACATAAAAAATCGGTCTAGCCGTTTCGGAGGAGTGCGACCACAAACACCGTGACACGAGATTTTATATATATATATATATTGATTGTTACCAAGTTTAAAAAATATTTTACATTTTACTTTACAAAGCCCAAGAGGAGGCCGATAGGCTACGAATGACCGCACAAAGAGAACACCGATTAGTCTATCTCATTCTCTCGCAGGCTAAATCCTATGGATGTATGTATTTCGTTTAATCGAGTTTCAAATCAACTTTTCACTTCAATTATCAAAATAACTGATTTTAGTCGAATAACGAATTTTAAGTGAAATAACATATTTCATAATATTGAGAGAAACTATGAAAAAAATACGAGCCTAAAGAGTTAAGGCGTGTTTTTTTTAGAGAATATATTTTTAGTACTTCACTACGGACTTATGCTAAGTCATGGAATCGCCGAAAACTTCGAAATTTTATTGTGTATCTACAAAAATGAGAAAACTTGATTGAGATACATAATACATTGGTTATCCAATTGTTAATCCAGAGTACCTAATATTGATGGAAGTCGCAAGAAAAACATATTTTGTTAGTTTGAATCAAAATATTTGTGTTATTTTGAACCAAAGTATTTGTGTTATTTAGTTATTTTACGGTCACTTCCAAGAGCTTAAGTATCATGGCATAGCGCGAATCGATTTTTATTTAACCACTTGGAGCAATAAGCTTGTTTTCAGTATCTGTTTTAATTACATGTTGATAACTTTATCTATAATAAATAAATGAAAAACGTCTTTATGTTTAAGAAATGTTGCGTATAATATCACTTGCAACCTTCAAGGCCCATGTTGAAATTGTCAAGAGACCTAGAGATTTCATTTAGCACAATATCAGTTATGACACAGAAAAACAGAAAAAAAGACAATGGTCGCAACTGGGATTCTTGTTCTCTTTCATATTTTCGTTTAGATTATTATTGTTAACTTATTATAATATGATATATTTCACTGATGTGAATAACCTTAAAAAAAGTTATATAAAAAGAAAGTTTTTCTTATAAAAATTGAATATTCATTTAGACTTTTATAAAAAGTCAATTGTTCCATATAAATAAATTCGGATACATCTATTCGAGAAGCTATCCAGGTTACAAACCAATTCTTAGAATGATTGTTTCCAATTAAAATGGTAGTTGCCCGTAATATGGAGAAAAATAATTAGTTGATAATAATGTTAATTCTAAAATTAGAAAATATGAGATTGACAAATATGACGGTTAGACAGAAGGTGGCAATAGCGTAATTGGTTAACGCGCTCGTCCCGGTTAGACGGAGAGGTCTGGGTTCGAGTCCCAGTTGCGACTATTGTCTTTTTTCTGTGTCTTGTTCTCTTTCATATTTTCGTTTAGATTATTATTGTTAAATTATTCTAATATGATACACTACATGATTTGAAAAGGTAAGTCTGGGATCAAATGTGACACCGTGGTCCCTTGTGGATTTCTCTGATGACAATATTTCATCATTAAGCTTATAATAGAATTTAATTGACTAAAGTTTAATATTACGCGTCCACTCCTCTTAATACCTTATGTGAGAGTTTGATGAACTAGGATAAAGTTGATTCTTTTTTAAATAAAAAAAAAACATGCTGATATCCCCCAAGAAACGGTATTATTTTAATAACATATCATTTCCTTCGAATGGCAGACGTAGCAACCTCGCATCCAATAAACTCGTTATAAACACATCGATAGGTGTTTGATATACCTTCGATAAAACGCATCTGCTCACATTAATCAATTACCAGTTGAAAGCTGGCGTGCAATCCGTTCCACACCGTGTACGATGTACACGTCAGTACTACTGCACTCTAGATCCTGTAGTCTATCAATGTATATAGCCTATTTATATATAGTCTAGGTAGGCAGGTTGTATCAGGATGTACCCAACACCATCGATTTCTGAGCTTATTTAAATACTATGTGGATAACTTGTGCAGCGCCGTCCAGGTGAAAAACGCAACTCAAGGGCGCTACAAATGAGACTTCCTATGCTTTATTCATCGATCTATAATAACAATAGATTTTCCCTCTCGTACCTAATTTCAATCTAAAAATAACACCACCTAGCGGTAATGTCGTAAAACATCTCTCTACCGAATTCCGATGGCTCGCTACGAAAGCCTAAACTTTGCAAGTTCCCTACAGTATAAAACAGAGCATAAAGTTATTGCTCAAATCCTGTGGTGTAATTTGTGTATTTATTGGCCAATAGCCAACCTGAAAGGCATCGCGTCACAAGATATGGAGATGAACTTAACAACCCAACATGATGCAAACTTGTTGTACAAGCTTCCAAAAACGTTCGCGAAACCAGTGATGTTCGTTGATTTTGTGGCAAAAGTGTTGTCGTATTTTGTTTTGCTGGAAAGAAGTCCGGTCAGTGACAGAATTGGCATCGCGTTTGTGTCCCACCCAGGCGTCGCGTGTTGGATTCCTTTACTGGCTAAATCCTCCATTACGACACAAGCAACATTTTATGCTTACTGGTAGCAGTTGATTTTATTTTTGTACAAATATTGCAAGGCTATTCGTAACCCGGGAATATTTGTCTTTCTTTAAAAAAAAGTGTAAGATTATTTAACAATTATGGTAACTATCTATATACACGCGCCCGTCCGCCTTGAAGCTATCCATTAGGTACATGTATATATTTTTTTTATTGTCATTGTTAATGATTTTTTAAAAGAAAGACAAACATTACCGGGTTAAGAATAACCCGACAAAATTTGAATATTTCACATATGTCTTTCACCGGAGGATATTTTCCATTGGATAATCACTGCAGGTCATTTATAATCCACAAATAGTATCTACTTTATTTCGTCCGAATAAGTTGGTAACACATTGTCTTTAAATTTGTCTGGACAACCAAATACAGAACACAATAATTTTTTTCTTGTTTTAGGCATATTACGAACAAATCACAATCATGTTTGCGTAAGTATTCCAACGAACTTGCACTCAGCGCTGATATATGTTTTTTACGGTTCCATGACAGTTCATCCTGCGACAATTCATCCGGCGACAGTTCATCCGGCGACAGTTCATTCGGCCGACAGTTCATCCTGCCGACAGTTCATCCTGCCGACAGTTCATCCGGCCGACAATTCATCCGGCGACAATTCATCCGGCCTGATCGTTTAGAAGATTTTTTCTTCAAGTAAGTATGCATAGAGGATATACGGCCGTACAACCAAAATCGATATACTTATATCTGAAGGCATCTTGAGTGGAAATCCGCTGTAACCTAACCTAACCTAACCTAACAAATTAATCAATTCACCCTAAAAGATGGTGTTAATTTCAGATAAAAAAGTTATATAATATGCAAGTAGGAATCTTTACGGTTTTTTGCTAAGCCGACTGCACTTATAAGTATGTCGTATTTTGTTATTCAAGCATGCTTCTTCGGAGAGTCGAAATTATTGTTAGTAAAAATATTTTTACAGCGGTTTTCCACTCAAGATGCCTTCAGATATAAGTATATCGATTTTGGTTGTACGGCCGTATATCCTATTTGCATACTTACTTGAAGAAAAAATTTTCTAAATGAACAGGCCGAATGAATTGTCGCCGGATGAATTGTCGGCCGGATGAACTGTCGGCAGGATGAACTGTCGGCAGGATGAACTGTCGCCGGACGAATTGTCGGGTCACCGTTTTTTAGTGATTGACTGCATCTGTTGTATCGCAAAATAGTGTCAAAAGGTGGAGGGAAGAGGGATAAGTTGGATGTGTGAAAATAAAATCTATTTTGTAAGGTTTAAACTGGATTAGATGATGTGTTTGTTTACTAACAAAATCTGAAAAAACCCACTTTTGGTAGAATTATAGGGTCAGTGCTTCACCTGAAGATGGAGTAAGAAATTAATGATATTTTGTGTACTTTACAGGGCACTACTAAGGCACTCATTGGTAATACAGGAAACACGAAATTTAAAAAATATATGGTTTTTCACTTCGACCTTACAGTGTAAAGTCAGGAACTATAACGCCACCCTAACTTAACCAGCATTAAGTGTGGACTGTATAAAGTGATTTACTAATGTGGGTCTTGAAGAGGCCCGGAAAAACAGATACCGATAAATGAATAAAAGAGGAAAAAAAGATCCCGAGAGCTCGTTCCAGAACTTTCATTTTTCCGATACACAAAAAAGAGTTAAATAAAAGACTCGTCGTTCTCATGAATCCATCATAACCTGCGTTCCTTCGTGTCCGTCGAGTGTTGGGGACGTATGCCGGTACTCGTTGGGTCAATGCTGCTAGTTCCTTTAAGCAGGCTCCATTGAAATATCTGTTAAACAGACTCAGCATGCCTACACTGCCTCCATGCATTAGAAAATATTGCAATCGGTCTGTTAACAATTGAATGTCAATCAAACGTACCGCCCTTCTTTGCACATAATCCAGAATGTTTATCAAGTATTTTGGGGGATTCAGCACAGAGGTGGCTCCCAAATTTATTATAATAAATCTTAATCCCAAATTTATTACAATTAATTATTAATCTAAAATTTATATTTCAAATAAGCTCACGAATCGCTGGTTAAAGTCTGCCGGGTACCAACGCTCGGATTCATCTTGTGTAACCTGCAGTCTGGGACAACAGCCTTTAGCGTTTAGCTATGTCTACAGTTCTATAGCCTGTGGCCTGTTGTCTAAAGTCTACAGTCTCATGATCTGCAGGCTATAAACTCAAGTCTGGAGATTACAGCCTGTGGGATGTAAGGCTGTTTTCGATGTGCGATACCGGTACTGCTGAACTTAATACTGAGTTGTTCTAATGTCCACAATAATTTACAGTCTGTTAAATTGTTGGTAAATAAAAACAGCTGTTCCGAATATCTCTATAGAACGTGCCCGGCGTTGCCCTGGCTTTGCACATAGTTTTTGGAAAAAAGGGATGGTGGTGGTTTTTTGAAATGTCATGCAAATGTTTTGAAGTAGGACGTTGTTCTGCAATCGGGATTCAACGGGATATAGGTTCGAGATAATTCAGTTTTGAGGAAAAGTTGGATTTAAAAATCACAAGTAATTATTTATTTATCCTTATGTTTGTTACTTAGTAGAACATTACGTGTTTTTTCAAAATGTAATTTGTAAGATTTACTGAAATAATATAAATAATAAATAATATTGTAATATTTGATTATAATAAAACAAATAAAAAACTTTATTCCACTTAATTTTATTTGACCGTAACCGGTTTCAGCTCGTCAGAGCCATCTTCAGACTGGTACAAATAATTCTTAGCCTACGGTTTATATACATAACATATGGGGGAGGGGGAGAGGGGTAGTCTACAAGGATTTTAATGAATTATTTTTGTTACTAAGTCGTTTTAGACTGTCGAATTTCTAAGTATTTTGGTAATTCCAGTGGGCTAATTACTTTGGGTTTGTAGCTCACTTCAATATCTATTGATTGGGGAAAAACCTTACAAGTAAATTTAGTTAAACTGGATATTTTATAATAAAATTAAAATATCCAGATTAACTAATAATGATAAATGCAAAACAGCTTTTTATAATGTGAATTCTCTAGGGAGAATTTTAATCAATAATAAAGATAAGAGAGAAAAACTTGAAAACTCAGGCGTTTACCAAGTGAACTGCGCTGACTGCCCATCGTATTACGTTGGTCAAACAGGGAGATCATTCAAAACCCGAATTAAAGAACACTTTACAAACTGGGTGAATGACAAAGGAGAATTGTCGAATGTAGCATCACATTTATTAGAAAATAAACACTCGTTTGATAGAGACAGAGATGTTAAAGTTCTTCATACTTGCAATAAAGGTCATAAACTAGATAGACTAGAATCTTTAGAAATTACTCGCTTAACTAAAAAAAATAGACCCTAACTTTGTAATGAATAAACAATTAGAATCATTTGCTAAGTCTCCGCTTTTGTATCCATTGTAATGTTCATAATAATTTCGAAATTTAAAATATGTATTTAGTTTAAACCATTCCTAATCTAATGTAAACATGCATCCCTTCAAAAAGTAACTTTGTAATTAATAAGCTATTAGAATCATTTACTGAAACACCAGGTTTTTATCCGGTATAATTTTCGTAATAATTTTGAAATTAAAATATGTATTTAGGTTTGACCATTCCCACTCCAATGTAAACATGCATCCCTTCAAAAAGCAATTAAAAAATCCCATTGATCATAGATATGTATAATAACGATTTGACAATAAAATTAGTCCATTAATAATTCAAATTACTTGTAAGGTTTTTCCCTAATCAATAGATATTGAAGTGAGCTACAAACCCAAAGTAATTAGCCCACTGGAATTACCAAAATACTTAGAAATTCGACAGTCTAAAACGACTTAGTAGCAAAAATAATTCATTAAAATCCTTGTAGACTACCCCACTCCCCCTCCCCCATATGTAATGTATATAAACCGTAGGCTAAGAATTATTTGTACCAGTCTGAAGATGGCTCTGACGAGCTGAAACCGGTTACGGTCAAATAAAATTAAGTGGAATAAAGTTTTTTATTTGTTTTATTATAATCTATTATAATGGACTTCCACCACGATTTATCAGTTTCAAAAATAGAAATATTGTAATATTTCCTGAATATTATTTATAAAATATGCGAATGGTCAGATGTATACGTGGGCAAAATTGAATGAATGAATTAAATAAATAAATTCAATCTTGTGACACACTCGATCTGATTCTCATTTTCAAAAGGAATTAAATCTTTATTTCTTACCCTTGGCCTTGCATTCTACGTTTTTTTAACAGCACCATATTTCTTTTAATTTCTATTAATTTATTTTACAGTTAAATATTTCATGGTATATTGAGGTAAGAAAATAATAATGTACTCTGTAAATATCGTAAATGTTGGATATTGTTGCGCGGATAGGTACACCTACTACAGGCGGGGCGCACCGCGAAATTGCCTATCACGTGTAGTATCGCGCGTAGTAAATCTATTCAAAAAACCCCGTAGGCCAGAGGGTTCCCGTCCCCAGTCCAAGCGCCAAAACCGCCAACCGACTGAACCGACAAGCGATCGAGTCAGCCAAAAGTCAAGTGATTCTGAATTCCGAGTGTCGTGTCTATTTCACTGTCGTCCCGCCAGTCCCACTGTTCGTCATCGTCCTACAAGTCTGTTCAATTCTCAACCCCAATCTCTGTTTCACTTACTCAAGGAATCAAAACAATTGTGACGTCGTCGTGCCAAATCCCATGTCCCACGAATCGAGTCGATCCGGACGGACAGCTCAATTTCGATCTGTTGAAGATATCGAGTCATTACTAGGTCCGCGGAATGCAAGTTATTCAAGTCACTGTAAGACAAAAGACACTTATAAGTCAGAAGTTCCTAATTCATTCCTTGATGCCCGCAGAGGATCGGTTCGTCGTTAGTTCCCGCGCGGCCAAGACGTCATCTTAGGGCGAAACTTGAACGGGACCCTGAACTTTTGCTAAAGACCAAAAAGCGAAAGTTAATCCTATATTTTTCTCCCTCACACATGCATAAATAATGCAAGGCGTTTAGAAACAAAACGATGTTATTATTATTGTTTTTATGGTATCTGTCTACCATAAACAAAACATCAGTCGCTGTCGGACCGTGATAAATGATAATTGAGTGATTTATTCCTTTATTTTTGTAATAAATTGTATGACGCGTGTCGCTCAGACTTTAAATTAGTTTTTATTCGGCGGATGGTTTTAACTTCACCTTTGGAGTAGGTGCATTTAAACATATACATATATTTGAGTGAAACTTATTCCAGGTGACCGGATCGGATATATGAAAGCGCGATAATAGTATGTTTTTTTATGTGAATAACGCAAGCAACCGCAAGTCCCAACTGCTCCCATCTGGAGCTAATGAGACTATGGCATCCCCAATTGAGATATTTTGTGGGGCTGAAGGTAGTAGGAAGTTTAGATCACGTGAAGTAGAACATTGGAGGGTGTCCAACCACTTTCCCACGGCGTTCTAAGGAAACATATGGTTTCCTCCTTCACCGTACACCTCAGGACTCTATTTTATTGAACGAAGCTACATTTATTTGAACGACTCTAGACCCTCCAATGTCCATGCATACGGGGTTAGAAAGCAGTATGCAAGTACTTACATTAACATAATACAAAAAAATAATAAATGTTGCAGCCCGTGGAATGATTCTTCTGAAATGTATAGGATAAATAATATATACAGATAAAAGTGTTAATAAGTAAAAAAATATAAAAAATAAGAGCTGCGCCCGGTTGAGGAAGCCTGGAATAAGAGAAATAAAAAAATAAAATAAAATAACAGTAATAATATAATGCAAGTATTTACAATAATAACAGAGAGATAATAAAATGCATAAAAAGAATATATTCAGAGAGGGAATTCCACAAACCACCAGGCAGTCCCAATGACAATGTGCATGGCTATCGGCCTAACCGCAGACGAAACCCGGAGTCCGCGCCCTTTAGCCGGCTCCCCGATTTTGCCTCGAAGAAATATATGTGGGAAAGAAGAGAAAGTTTTAGAAGACTCTGGGGAAAAGATGAGCGTCGGGTTGTCGGAGGGGGGGCGGAAGGACGTCGAGATCACGCGGCTATTCCTCAGGCTTACGCATATCATTGGGGGAGGCGCGGGAGGATTGCGGGAAAACCGCTCCGGTGTGTGTTCGCCTGGCTGTATGCACGGACAGGGTCTATCCCACCCCCTTTTATGGGGTGACGACGATACATAATATGTACAGTTCAGTTGCGCCACCAAAATATGGAAACCAATGCTAATATAAAGTAAGAGAATAATAAGAGCAATTATATATTGGAAACATAATTACAGTATGACTACAGAAGTCATGATATATAGTCTCTAAGATGGAACATGGCCTGTAGAGGTAAAAGCATAAATAATTTTTGGGTGAAACATTAGAAGACAACCGATAGGTTGTAGACTTGTAAGCGGCGTGAAACTAAAGCTAAAAGAAAATAAGTAAAACATGAAAAGAAGAATGTGTCAGTACATAAGTCAAATGTAACCAGTAATTTACGGGTCTCTAGAGTAATATTATAAACAGTTCAAAGCGTATACACTAGTGAAGAGTAATGGAGGATATACCGAGGGAGACAGGAGCAATACGTGTAGCACCTGAAACAAAGATGAATTTAGTCTAGATCGGCGACTCTAAGTACAGACCATCTCTCCACCCAGGACTTGACAAACTTTTTCAGGCACTCGAAATTCTCTTTGTTTGACACAAGGTCAGCGTTCCACGCTGGTCTTGTTGTTACGCGCAAGCCATCCAACATTTCCTCTCGTGCTTCCTTCATCAACTCGCAGTGCCACAGAATGTGCCTGGCGTCCTGGTTAGTATCACCACACGCACAGTTTGGATGGGGAGAAAGGGTCAAGCTATGTAGCCGACCCCTGAATTCCCCATGTCCGGAGAGCATCTGTGTCATGTAGTGATCCAGTTTAATGTGTGCCCCTTCCATTCTGACTTTAACTGAAGGGAAGAAGGAGAAAGTCCATCTGCCCTTCGTCGATCTATCCCATCGCTCTTGCCATACACTCAGAGTCCTTTCGCGCATCGCTTTGAGCAAGCCGGGGAGGGCCACGACTCCTCCCGGTGTCAGTTCGACTCCAAGGTGGACAGCAGCCCTGCCTCTAATAAGTTCCTTTTTTGTCAATATTTCCCTAATTGCAAGGTCAATAGGCAGAACGCCGGCCAGAACCGGTAATGCATCTGAGGCTACAGTCCTATAAGCGCCCGAGAGCGCCAACAGGGGAGTCCGCTGGCCTCGTTTAAGAGCTGAGTTTATCAAGACATTATCCAGGCGGTGCTCCCACACGGAGGCAGCATACGAGACTTGCGTCACATATACCCCCTCGTACAGCAGGCGAATCGCCGGAGAACGCAATCCCCACTCGGCTGTTGAGATTCTTCTCAGTTTCTGAAACAAGGCCTGGGCCCTGTCAGAGACGTTCTTGACGTGGGCTAGGAACGAAGAAGATCTATCCATAATGACGCCTAAATACCTGGTATTTTCTGCAAATCGAATAGATGAGTCTCCCATTCTGATGAAGGGGTTCCTGCCTCGGCTGAGCATGCCCTTCATGAGGAGACCCACGGTCTTGTGGGGAACGAAGTTCAGTCTATTTCTCTTTCCCCATTCAAGGATCACTTGTAAACCTTCTTCAGCCTTAGATTCCACTTCCCTTCTACTGTTCCCAGAGACCAAATACAATTTGTCATCTACGTAGTCGACCGATATACAACCTTCAGGCAAGGGTAACCTGGAGGAGTCGTCGAACAAGATTTTCCACAGGTCGGGTCCAAGGACCGACCCCTGTGGACATCCCATGTCGACTGTTCGGGTGATTAAAACGTCCCCGTGCCCTATGATAACTGTCCTACCATTTAGATAGTCACAGATTATCTCAAAGAGTTTACGCGGGCAATTCCTGCTTTTCAGTTTGGTAAGTATCATCGGCCACCACGCGTGATCAAAGGCACCCGAGATATCCAAGAAGATGCCTATGACGTACCTCTTTGGGCATACCCTCACCCATTCAAGCGCATGCTTAATAGCGTGCTCCGTGGATTTTCCCGGGACAAAGCCGAATTGAAGTTCGCTGGACGGCGTGATGGTGAGGCTTAAACGGTGCTTAATGATGATTTCCAATACTTTGCCTAAAATTGGCAATAAGGTTATAGGCCTATAGGCTCCTATGTCCGTTCTCGGCTTATCGTTGCCCTTTGGTATAATCCGGAGCACGCCCTTCTTCCATTCTGTTGGGAATTTTCCCCTACGCAAACAAGTCTCCAAAACTTGGTAGAATTCTTCTTTGGCGTACATCCAGACATTCTTCGCAATTATACCATTCAATCGGTCAAATCCCGGTGCCTTTTTTGGACCCAAACCCTTAATTATTGCTTCAACCTCGACTCGACTTAACGGTGGCACGACCTCCCCCTGGGTGGGTACACTAGGTGGCAGCCGTGACAGATTTCTAATCTGTTTATGGTGGACACTTTCCCCTATTACTGAGTCTAACGGAACTAACTTGCCCAGAAGTGTCTCAAGAGTGGAGGTAACATCGACACTCTCAACGTTCCCGAGCACCACGCTCGACAAATAACTGTCAGATCCTTTTCCCGTTTTTCCAATGACGCTGTGGATTTTCCACGGGTTGGCGTTACCCACTTCATTAACCCAATTGTGCCAGGCAGCTCGTTTTGCCAAAAGGACACCCGAGCGATAGGCACCTCGTGCGGCCCTAAAGCGGGCTTGGAGGACAATAGCCTCTTCAGGCGAGCACAAACTCTGCTTGACAACACTGAGATTCCTATAAGCGCTTTTAAAGGCTCCCTTCAGCAAAGTCAGCTCTTGTGTCCACCACGGCGTCCGAATGGCCTTTTTAGGGTTGGTTCTTCCCAAAGAAGCTTCAGCAGCCGATACCACCGCCGCGTTGAAAAAATTCCCCAGTGAAGTAGAACAATTTTAAGTTTAATAAAGAAAATAAAATTAGTGAAACTTTAGGGTGAACCACAAAAACTGTTTAATTTTAAGATTTAATTGCTAGCCTAATAAAAATACATTTTTCTTGTCAAAATTTGTTTTTTTTTTGCAAAATAATATCTACTTAGATGTACTTACACTTTAAAATATTTCATTAACCCCGTCGCGCTTCATTTTAAGTACCTACAATTTTTCAGAACGACATAATTCACCCAAAGAAGAGTGCTTTGCGTAGTAAAAACTTCTTTAGCACCGTTGTGATTTGAAACTCGATGAAACGAAAAATAACGACAATAAAAAGAGGCAAACACATGCATCTAAAGGATGTAGTCTGCGAGAGAATGAGATAGTATTATCGGTCTCCTCTTTGTGCGGTTTTTCGTAGCCTTTCGGCCTCCTCTTTGTGCGGTTCTTCGTAGCCTCTCATGTATACTTTAGTTTTCTTAAGTGAAAATCGTTTTTTAGATGATATATCTATGTACACATTTAAATAAGTTTTTTTTTTTTGAATTAATTAAATTAAAGGAACGAAGAAAAGGAATCAATTCAAAAGGCCGGGGGAATCAGACTGATAGTTTCACTCCTGGGAATGAATCTGCCCATGTCCAATCAGATGCTACATGTTTTCGATATTATTTTATGGAATGAAAGTATGGACGCTTACTGAAGAACTAATTAGGCTAATTGAGGCATTCGAGATATGGATCTACAGAAGAATACTTAAAATAAGCTAGATGGACAGGGTAGCGAATGAAGATGTTATGGTACGGATTAATAAAGAAAAAGAAGTTATTAAAACTATAAAAATCCGAAAACTTCAATATCTTGGTCAGGTGATGAGATATCCCGAGAAGTATGAGATCTTGCATCTCATAATGCAGGGAAAGATTGCCGGGAGACGGGGCCTTGGAAGAAGGAGAATCTCATGGCTGAAAAACCTGAGACAGTGGTTCGGCCAGTCTACTGTAGAGCTGTTTCGGGCCGCAGGCAACAAAGTCCGCATAGCCAACATGATAGCCAACTTCCATTGAACGGATAGGGCACAAGGAGAAGAAGATAAAAATTAGCTAAAATCCGTGGTGATGTTTCATACAAGCATTAGTCTCTACTGAGATCCCGTATAGCCTGGATCTAATTTGTAAAACATGAAGATAAATTTTCTTTTCGCAAATGGTATAGTTATCTCAGTTTTGGACTTTTTGTGGGTTGGATCCAGTTTGCAGAATTACGTCCAAGTGTACAAAATTTCATCAATCTCGGAATAAAACCGTAGATTTGTGTAAAAATCACAATCACGTCGCCCGCTACATACAATCATCTTTATTTAAAAATAGTAAAAAAAAATAAACACATGAAAAAAAAGGCGTACTAAATAAATAAAATAAAATGTTTTGTTAAAAGCAGCAGCATCAAATTTGATTGATTTAGTTATTTGTAGATAATATGCGAGATCTTCTCGATGATACTGTCACGTGATAGATAAAATAAAAATATATATTAACGCCAAAAGATTACGTGATACACACATCTAATAATAGTTCTTACGTACATATATAATAAAGATTCATGTTCTCGGTAATAAAAATATCTGCCCATTGCAATGGTCTATGTATGTGCATAATTTGCCTGGCGGTACCGGGTTGACAATTTCGACGGTCTTCGCATAGAGCAGAGTGGCGCAGCGGAAGCGTGCTGGGCCCATAACCCAGAGGTCCGTGGATCGAAACCACGTTCTGCTAATTCTTTCTTTTTTTTATTTCACTATTTTTGTTTTATTTTGAAAATATAGTTTTTTTCTTTTTACAAAGCACAATTTTATTGTTAGACATTATTTACATTTTTTGTGTGTTTATTTATTTTTAAGGTTTTTTAGAATTTTGCGTTTTCTTTTTATTTTTAAGAACTTGTTTTTTTCATATTTGTTATTTAATTACATTTTTTTTTAAATTTTATTATTTTAGTTAATTGTAAATCTGCTCGTTTACAGATAGCGGAAATTTTATTATTTTTGGATTGTTTTGAATCACCGATATCACATATATTATTATAGTATATTACACCGATTGCATTAGTATGCCTTTCTTTAAAGAATTTGGTTTTGGGAACTATTTATTCACTCAAAAAACAATTCAATTCATCTTTGTTCAATCTAAATTACAATACGGTATTACAGGATGGGAAGGAACATATGATGTTATTTTAAATCCTCTCAATCTCTAATTAAGGCTATCTTGAAAAAACCATCTTCTACTGATTTTTTTTTTCAATATTCAAAGGATCTACAATATATAAAAAAATATTCAATACTACAAACTTTTAAGGAAATACCGCTAAAAAAATACATAAATCTAAAAATATTAAAATCCCAAAATTTTATACCGAACACAAGAGCCTTGTCTCTATATAGTTAGGATTATATTCATATTACAAATCTGTTTAACATGTTAAAAAATATATATAATTATTGAAAAACATACAAATAATAAATAAAAAATATTTCATAGCATAACTTGCAAAATGGGTTTTTCCTAAAATAATTAAATTTCCTCCATCTACGAGTTAACTCTTAAAAAAGTTGAAAAAAAAAAAAATTTAAATTTGAATTTCTACATTTTAACTTAATAATTTTTTTTATTTAAAAACTTTTTCACGTATATCTTATGTAGGTACTTTATGTGGTTTAGAAGAGGGAATTTTAGATCACATCATTTTGGTTGTCTATCTAAACAAATATCTTCGTTTTTACCGAAAATTGGCTCCCGTGTGTTCAACAAATCATCTCTTCTAAGTCAGATCTCGACTCCAATCTTCCATATATTTATAAAATTTGTACATTTAAATCAAATAAATTCCCTCTCTCCATAATTTCAAATGATGGCCAAGAACACCAAAGGGTTAAAGCCAGAAATATTTGAAAAAATATGCTAAGAGTTCAAAGTCCTCCTCACCAGAGAACCCCGTTCTGGGGGCTTTCTATAATATGAGTCTTCTATGATACTTCTAGTTTTTATGATATGTGTTCATCGTGCTTCTAAGTTGTTTTCCTAAAAGAATCTAACCAAACCTAAGAACTACTGGAATATGGATTTTTGGGTGCTTTAATAAATCCCTTCAACGTGAAATAAATAAAAAAGACATCTGAATACAAATGACTACTGATAGACGGGGTCACGAAAAAGTCTGAAAAGGACGATCATTTGGAAATGTATAGATAATATCTTTGAAGTTTTCTCCAGAGACATTCGTTATTTTATAAGTACTGGGACAAGTATTCTCCAATAGATACTAAATGTGTAATGATTATTTATTGAAAGATATAGGTTCTTTGAAACACAGTGACTTTATTGACGTATCAAATCAAATAAATTCAAAAAATATTTATTGTACAAATAAAAATACAAAAGGTGTAGCTATGGGTATACCTCATTTTTTCCAGCCAACCACACATATGTTATATTGTAATGTTTGTACAAATAAGAATATTATAATGTTTATAGAAATAAGAAAAATACAAATTTACAAATAAAAATACGAAAATTGGCGTTTCATTTATGAGAGGTATTCACTTAAGGTGTAATGACATTTGTTTATAAGGAAAATGTTTAATGACGATTTGAAATGAGGTATAAATTTATGAGAGGTATTCACTTAAGGTGTAATGACATTTTTTATAAGGAAAATGTTTAATGACGATTTGAAATGAGGTATTATAGTTTATAATTATAATTCGGATAACTAACGTTCTTTCTGACTGTAACAGCTAAGTTTTGTCTGCGGAGCTCTAGAATTATAATAACTCTGCACATCTTCCTTCGGTTACCATCGGCCCATCTCGGAAAATAGAACACGTGACCCGAAGTGCCCATAGATTACTAAATAATAATAATTGGATAATTTGTAGAGCGCCGTTTTTTGTAAAAAATCTTACCTCTTTTGTAAAAAACCTCATACCATTTTCCTTCCCAGAACTTCCCCTCTTTCCTTTCCCTAAAAAGACCTTTCATACAGCATCCCCAAAGATAACATAGGGTCTGAGGGAAATTGTTTTCTTCAAGGTCTCTGTAAAAGAGCTACTGTAAAAAAATATGGATATTATGCAACAGGTAACCAGTTGTTGTTGTTTGTGTTTTTGTAAGTGCTTTTTAATTATTTTTTTCTAATTCCCACATTTGATTATAAAACTAAAAAATCAATTAAAAGTACCCACTTATTGTAGTGTCAACACTCCATAAAAATCTACACGAAGTACCTACTAAAATCAATTTATTCGTATTAACTATGCAACAGTGTGTACTTTTGACTGAACAAAACGTCCCCAATCCTCGCGCATTACAGAGCAATTCTGAAACAGTATCTGAATAAAACTATATCTGAATTTACCTATAAGCCATTAAGCCCCTAAACTCACCTGCCACCCATGAGCAAACAGCATTGCGATACAATATTGAAACATAATTAAATGCGGTAACCGTGAATCACCATTATCTAATGTTTGAACGTAAATGTCAATTTCGGTTAAATTTCGGAAAATGATGTCAATCTCTTTGAGTACACCCACCATATTTACATTGGTAGAGCGTTTGTAAGTAACAAGAAGTTCTGTGAAGCCTCTATGACGTTGGACGAGTTTACAAGCTACAATTTGGGAAATTCACTATCTGTTAGTAAACTCGTCCAGTGTAATCGTATTACTTGCCAACTAGCAGATTGTTGACAATCTACGAAAAAAGTTGAAAGGTCGTCAACTTTACTTGCTGCTCGCTTACTCTTGATTGGCTTATTTATGCGTTCAAAATGGCTGCCAACAAACAGCTGATTTCGACTGTCAAACATCTGACAGAATTAGTTCACGCAGGCGTCGTTATTCTTTCTGCTGTGTAGCTGTGGCGCTAGCAGCGACCTACGAGCTCAGTTTCCTACGCTACTGAGCGAGTGGACAGTTTGGTGTGTCATCATGACATCTGACTCGCCGATTCACCCGCTTTTAAACTTAGGAAAAGAAGGAGAGGAAGTGGGAAGGAAAAGGGTATGAGAGGTGGGTAGGAATCTGGAGGCCAGAGTATCCAGGAGTGACAGACGTATGAATATATCCCTCCTACTTCGGTGCAAGGCGATGTTCTGAGAGAGTTCGGCTGGAGAATTCAAAGGGATTCCTTCAACCATTCTTTCCCAATCCGGTTTGCCATGCAGCCGGTGATCAGACGCATCCACCGCAAAGATCCGGACAAACCTCATCCCATGAACCCGGACACCCCTGCTAAGTCACCAAACTTAGCGAACTACTTAGGGTGACCTACGGCAGAGATGTTGGTTATCCAATAAATGGTTCCCGGGCGGCGGTACCCATACCCGCCTCCTAAATGTAGTTCAATTCCATTAGGTGCGTCTGGTATGTCGTTTTCAGTGCTATTTTAAAGGCTATTCTTTTTAGAGACTTACACTAAATAAACTTTTATATTCGTTTTATATCTGGGAGAATGGTGTTGCGAATTTTTTTGCAAAACATCAATCGTCCAGTTGATAAGTCAGACATCTCCGAAAAATCGAAAATTGAGTTGAGTATGCAGTTATATCTAAAAGTGCATAATTATAATCTGATACAATATTCAGATTATCCATAAAATCAACCAAATCAATTATAACGAAGAAAAACTTGCAGTGAATTAAACAAAATATTAATGTTGTCTGAGTCACTAGTAAAATATTTCAAAAAGTCATACATTATTTATTTATTTATTTATTATTGTTATACGCCCATAGGGGCTTTGCATAGATTATAAATAAGATTTACAAAAGTTATCGAGTTAGAATTTATACCAAAAGTCATGTAAGTGAAAATTTTTAAAAAATATACAAGACAAGTAGTTTTTGAAGAAATAGCGTAAAACCGTTAAATATTTTAAACAATATAATATTTTAGACAATAACACAATACAAAACATTACAATAACACATCAAATCGTTAAATATATTATACTCACATTACAATAATTTGTAGGATTCCACAAAGTGTTGGTTTAATTTGCATTTAAGATTATAAAGGGAATCAGCAAACATATCTATAATACCACCAAACTTGTTGCCCAAATCATGCATCCTATTGGTAAGTGAGTGTGATTGATAGTTGGTTGTATATGTGTCGCAAAAGATTGTTGTACTTTATCTAGTATTCCTTGTCGGTACATACCAAACCGTTATGCGGTCCGGTGTTATTTTATAGTATAATTAATATATAAGTCACAGACCGTTTAATACATAATTTTTGGTGAGCATTCGAATATTTCTTTCCTTATTTTCTCTTTGTATTTGGATATGTCTGACTTATCAACTGGACGATCGATATATATGTCGTTTATTTGTCCGAATGAGGTTTCATAACTTGGATTTTTAAAATTTCATTTTGATTCTAAGTGGTGTGATCGATGCGCGGTCTAGTTGAGGGTTAAGTATTTTTAATAGTTTAAATGGCATATTTTTTTTATTTTTTATTTCAAAACTTTTAAAAATTTCTATTAAAGGTGTTTATGTTAGAATGGTATTAATGATTCCCTTTTGAAATTTATTCAGATTATATTAACATAGATGTTGCAGATATCCATTCTTTAACTCTACTTTCGATTCCAGAATTAAGTAATGCGTAGTGGATTTTCTTAATTTACTTCTTTGCTTTTTTATTGCATTTCTTAGATTTTAAAGAAAATATGTAAGACTTGTGAGTTTTTCCACTTTTCCTCCAATTATATGAATATTACCAGAAAAATAAGCAGAATTGAAAAAGATTTGGGTGCGACTGAGAATCGAACTCGCAACCTTCCACTTTACCTATTTCGCTGGGTACCGAATCCAGTTTTCAGACTATTTTATTTTATTTTATTTAAACAAAAAATTCAGTGGTTCCGTTTGATTTTTAAAGGCATTATCAAATTATTAATCACTAGCAGACCCGGCCACACGTTGCTGTGGCTAACGAAACACAATGCCATTACCCAACCTTTATAAAATCCACACCACCCGCTTGCCAGCTGCCCGCGGCCCGCTGCCTGAATTGAATAATTGAATTTCTCGGCTTTTCTCCACGATAATAAGCACGTACTATACATTTAAACCTTCCTCTTGAATCACTCTATCTATTAATGAAAACCGCATGAAAATCCGTTGCGTATTTTAAAAGATCTAAACGCACAAACATTTTGAGCGACCATTATGTATCATTATACCTAGATATTTTGTAAATATTTTCCGTACGTTTCATAATAATTGTTCTTAATCAATTTCTTGGTAATATCTACATAATTATGTAGATATTACCAAAAGTTGATTAAGAATGCTTTAAAATGTTCTTTTCAATTTAAATAGAATTTCTAAATACACGGCACAAAATCCACCACAAATAAAATAAAAACTTTACCCAATAATTTTTTTTGGCGATTTATAACTTAAACCTTAGATAACATCATAGATTTTGCTCTGCTTTAATGTGATTTTGGCGGCGAACAGGTTTTTAGAAATTAAATATTTACCTACATGAAATGTGATTCACCATTCCTGCCTTGTTGGTGGTACAGCCAAAATGTTTCCCTCCACAAACAGCTGACGCTTTGCAATTGGATCACTCAGAATACAGAAACAGGATTATTTTAAGCCAACATTGCCCGGCATACATATTTAGGATCACCACTAATTTCAATTCCATCATGATTGACAGTGTGGTTCGACAGTGTGGGAATCTTTAATTGCATTACAAGTAAAATGGTTTGCAAATCCGGTGGGCTGTTAGATGTATCAAGAGCCCTTACAGTGGGAGGTTCATTGGATATGTGTATAAACATAAATACGGCAGGGTTCTGGCCAAAGATAGCCCCACTGAAAATCTGATTGCGATCATAGACATCCAAATTAAATGTCTATGATCGCGATCCTCAGGTTAGAAACCTCATCATGATACTGAAATATGGAGTAAAAAAATTACATGTAAAATTTAGCGTAAAAAAATAGTTTTTTTATGAGAAAGTGTTCTTTCAATGGCCTTTATCATTAATCTATGTGGAAAAATAATTAATATTTTCATTTTATAACAATTTGGCCATTTTTTCTTCAAACATAAATAAAATTGTAAAAAATACTTTATTATTAAAAACTCAATTATGCAAAAATGTTAGATGCCTCTTTTCGACGTACATAAGTTTTATTATAGGTGTGCGGTTTATTCTTAAAAATAATTATTTGATTTTTTTTAAATTACTTGTTCAAAATTCAATCAAGCGATTGTAATATCTCTGACATCATTCGTCCCCGATCGTAATCCCTTTGCGGAGTATAATTTGTAAAAGATAGAAAATAATGACTAATAAAAAAACTGTCAAAAGCAGCGAAGCTAGCAGTCCACGATGGAGTTCTGGTACCTACCCTGTTGTATGGCAGTGAGGAATGGAACTGAGAGAGGAAGAATGAAAGCGACTGAATGCTGTTGAAATGAGATCCCTGAAGCGTATGTGTGTAAAACCATGTATGATAGTGTGAGAAATGTGGAAATTTGCAAAGAATGCAAGGCTGAAGTAAGCGTAATGAGTAAGAATAAGAAAGGGACCCTCAGATGGTTTGGGCATGTAGAGCGAATGAACGAGGAAAGGAGTGTAAGGAGAATATATGACACGCATGTGAATGGTAGAAGAAGTCGAGTAAGACATGGCACAATTAAGTGGATCAGATACTTGAGATGGGCCATGTCCAAGAGACAGAATAATAGAAGAGAATGTATGAGACGATGTATGAATGTGAATGAGGCAAAGAGTGTGTGCCAAGACCTAGTTGTTTAGCGGTCCATTCTCTCTGTCAACCCCTTTGGGGATACGGCGTGATGGTTAGTTAGTAAGTTAGATAATAATTATTGTGACGTAATCTAGTTTTAAATCGTATGGAGCTAGTATCAAATCGCTTCCGTTTTCTTGAGGTAAAAACATAATCAGGCAGTTCAAATGTCCGCATGTAAGTGCATCTACATGATAATGCCAGGGATAATCGGCTCCCAAAACAAGACTCTCGTGTAAATTTTATATTAAAAAAATGAATGTTTCTTCGCTTTTCTCGTGTGCGTTCCTCTACCATTCATCCGATTGCGATGAAACTTTGGTGATTTATTGTGCACACGCCCGTGAAGGTTTCTGTATGTAATGGTAAGCTTTGGCGTTATGGAATTTGAATTAAAAATAGCAATATGTGGCGCGCGACTTGTTTAAAGAATGTAGGTATTTCATATAGTTTAGTGGCAGGGAGCTGGAATAAGGGCGGGAACGGAGACGCATGGGAAACGACACCCAAGGAAAAAATCTTTGAGTGGCATAACATGATACTGGCTAAAATTACTAATATTATAAAGCTAGTATTATAAAATCTGACCGGTCAGTGCCTGAGTGGGCATCGCATTTGGGTCCCACCCAGGCGTTCCGTGTTCGATTCCTCGGCTGGCAAGTTCCCCATCACGACTCAAGCAATATTTTCGGCTTACTGTGGTGGTAGTAGGAGATTTTCAAACATTGTCGGGTTATTCCTTTAAAAAAAAGTGAAAGTTTGTGTGGATATATGTGTGTTTGTTACTCTTTCACGCCAAAACATACTGAATGGATTTTAATGAAGCTTTTCAATAATATAGCTCATACATCAAAATAACATATAGGCTATGATTTATAAAGCTAGCTAAGAAGGGGACGCGGGAGGGGAACGGGGACGTATGCAACGTATGTTGGGAATGTTGGGTTGTAATAAATATTAAATTTGCGGCACGTTCCAGAGTGGAAGATACTCTCTGTATCGCCCTGGTGTAAGACCACCATTCAGAATTGAAACGTTGCTTGAAACGTCATTAGCCGTGTTTGGTGACCAGATCTGAATAGCCAGGTACTTCCCCACCTTCCTCTTCCCTATCTCCTTCCCCTCCCCACTACCCTCAGCCTCACAACATACCCCAATTGGGGATGCCATAGTCTCACTGGCTCCAGACGGGAGCAGTTGGGACTCTTGTGAGGTATTCATGTAAAAAAAAAAAAAAAAGCTAGATTCATATAAAAAATATATTTTATCTATTTACATGAGCAGCGTCATTTTTAGTATTTGTCACTGATCAGATCAACACTTAGCTGTCAAAATAAGAAGTCCTCCAAAGAATCAATTATTTTGATAATCTTTCAGAATTCAATCATTATCCTCGTATTAGTTTAAATATCTGCCGGCACCCAATTAAGCAGCGGATAAAGCGGGTATCAATACGCAGCCAGCGGCCAGTGGCGTGCGCGGCTACATGCGGGCTCGCGTGTTTGGGCTGGTAATCGCATAATTAATTTTGTTTGTCGCTATCGGAAACGCACAAATCGGTTTGCCGGGATCCACAATCTAGCTCGGTGTGCACCGGGCTTTATTTAAAGCGCTTTAGGCTTATTAAGCCCAGGACAGTGTGGAGGAAATAAGATTTTCGGCACGCGCGCTACTCAAAGACGGTAATTCGAGTAGAAGGAAAGGGAGGATAGTACAGGATTTTTTTTCTAGCTATTTAACTATCACGCCATTTCTCCAATGAGTCATCCAATAAGCTAGACGAATAGTAAGGGGTAAGGCCCTGTACTCGCAATCCGATGGTCGTGGGCAATTAAATTGTATTTGATAAATTTGTGATATTTCTCAATTAATTCATTAAAAATAATATATAATATATTTGCGGCACGTTCAAGAGTGTAGGATACTCTCAGTATCGCCCTGGTTTATATAGTATATGACAACTTCAGAATTGAAACGTTGCTTGAAATGGCTGTGTTTGGTGACTAAATGTGAATAGCCAGGTACTTCCCCACCTTTCTTTTCCCTATCTACTTCCCCTCCCCACTAGCTTCAACCTCACAACAAACTCCAATTGGGGATGCCACAGTCTTTCTGGCTCCAGACGGGAGCAATTGGGGCTCTTGTGAGATATCATATGTTCATATAAAGCTACACAAAAGTATTTTTTTATATAAAAAAGTTAATAATTTTCCTTTAAAAAGGGATTTTCCTTTAAATAAAAATAAATATCTAAAATGCCTATTATATGTGTATATCATAGGCATTGTAATCTATAATGCCTAAAATGTATTTAAAAAAACATTGAAAATTTTACTAATATTTATAATAAGGAACTCCAGTGAAAAATATTATGGCTTTAAAAAAATATGTTCATATAGACCAATAAACGCTGATTCTGAACATATAACTTTTATTTAATAATATTAAACGTACAGTTTTAAAAAAAATATTAAAAAGTGCATTTTTAATATTCTCGTTAAAACACAGCGTTAAGTTGGTATGCTGTGTAATGCTGTCATGGTGACGTCACGATGGAAGATTCACTGATGATTCACTGTAATTCATTTGGGTCATTTATATAGGAATTTAGATATGACACAAGCGAATGTTCTATATATTTCTTATTTTTGAAGATGTCGTAAAAGCATATACCTTTATAGAAAGTTGATAGAATTGCCTTTTAGATTTTTGTATCTGACATATACGATTGTGTTTGAAAAATGCAGTATTTTAAGTTTCAAAATGAAATAATTAAAAAAAAACAGCCGACTGTAAACATATTCTATTAAATGGTCGAAAAAGTAAGGAAAATTCAAAATTTAAAAAACATATTCCTCTTACTTTATGAATTTGGAATAAAACTGTCAATTCACTTTTTATCTCGTTCATACAATTAAAAACGATAAAAAAATATTATAATAATTCCGAAAAAATAACTGAAAAAATCCGACATCTTGGACTCGGTTTTACGCAATTAATGCGTTGATTTCTCGAATTTGTATTTATTTACACATGCATAAGGCTTTTACATTAATAAATAATATTACTTTTATGGAAGTTTTATTAAATTCACGCGGAAAAGTCATAAAAATTATAGAGAAGTAACCTTTGATTATGTAATGTCAGTAGCCTAAAAACCGAACGAAACTAAATCACCAACAAAACATTATTTAAGGACTAAAACTGAAAAAAAGTAAAGGCAGCATTGGTACTTATGCTGAATTACACTAATATCACAGTGAATTAATCATTTAAATGAAAATTATCATCAAAAACATAAAACTGCAAGTAAAATTCATCAACGTCATTCATTGTTTTGCAAAGAATTTGATTTCGCCATTTGCAATAAATAAGCCATTAGCCAATCAACGCGTTATTAACAAGATGGCCGCGCGCCTGCGCAAATCTATGTGAGATTCAAGAAAACCAACATAAAAATCATAAAATAGTGAATCGTTATTTTAGTAGATGACGTCACAAAATTCACCATAGATATGGGTGTTTTCGAGGGATCTCCAAAAATTTAAACTTTGAAAATTATTGTAACTATTAAAACTAACTCTAAAAAAAAAAAATATATGCAGTAATTTAAGTTAGAAGGTCATTTTTCATTAAAAAAAAATTTTAAAAATGGACTGGACTTCTCTATTGTATTTAGCGGTGACTTTCCACAATGAACACGAACACTATTCAAATTGTTGAATTCAAACCGTTGAATTTCAAATATGTCTAGGTAGGTATATACTATTTGTGTATTTTTGTTGTTAGTTTTTGGGGTGTTATGCCGTGTTGCGCTACCTCCTTCTATAGCCGACGTTTCGGACAGCGTTACAGTGTCCATCATCAGTCCACTTTCGTCAGCAATTCTCACATGGACGGGCCCCAGGCGTGAAAATCTAAAAACTTATCTATTTGTGTATTGTAAATAAAAGAATTTGATATCAGAGTAATAATTACATACGTAATAGGTGAAACGTTTAATTTATTTTTTTTGTTATTTAAAAATGTACTCCCATTAAAAGCTATTCCAACCTGTGCGTATGGGAAGAATGTGTTATTTTAATCATTATTCATATTTATTTAATTGCTGTTGTATTTATTATCTATTTTTCGTTTTAAAATTTCGAAATCATTTCATAATTTAATTTTTCAAAGAAAACTTCTTCGGAAAGGATTTCACTTTGTGATGGCATTATTTATTTTAATAAAAAGACAAATAACTTTGTTTACATCACTTTTATTGGTATACAATCAACATGTTTCGTAAACAATGTTTACTTCATCAGAATCAAACATATACGTTTACGTATACGTATACGTTTGATCCTGTATACGTAAACGTATATGTTTGATCCTGATGAAGTAAACATTGTTTACGAAACATGTTGATGACGTATACGTTTGATCCTGTATACGTAAACGTATATGTTTGATCCTGATGAAGTAAACATTGTTTACGAAACATGTTGATTGTGTACCAATAAAAGTGATGTAAACAAAGTTATTTGTCTTTTTATTAAAATCATAATTTAAAAAAAAAATTATTTGAAGTTTTTAGGATATTTTTTTATTTTTGTTTTGAATTCTTTGTAGCTATTGTGTTTCTGATTAGTTATTGATGAAATTGTGTCAATGTCTTATTTGTTTTTTAATAACACTAACATGTTTTTTTTTAAACTTTAATCTCTTGTGGAAGACATCACCAACTCACAATGGCAAAATAACATAAATTTTATTAACGTGATTGGTTGAAAACACCCTCAAAGATTATTAACCTACAGAAGTGTGCGTTGGGTGTGTGCGTGTAGCTAAGTTAGTTACATACTGATAAGTAATCGAAAATTTTCATAATCTGTTTTTTTTTCTTGAGTTGCTAATCAATTTAATGGGCCTGTCAGAATCCTAGAAGATTTTTTTAAATCGACTACATCAGTCTTTCAATTATCTGTGGATAACACTTTTGTGGATTGTCTGTCGAGTGGAAAAAACCAAGAAAATAATAAAACCTCCAGGTACTTCCCGGAGGACCGAAGATTTTCCACTTCCACTCCTTCACAATTTCCTCACACCTAAAAATATTACTGTCGGATTTCAAGCTATTTCTGTGTTCTGGAAAGTTCGACACTTCAGTGACATTCCATAAAAAAATGATTACAAGCAATTAACAGTCAGAAACCTAATTCTAATTAAACAGTGAAGCTGCAATTCCCATCAAAACGTAACCACGATCAAAACGCAATATCCTAATTATGCACACAACTAATTAAGTACCTACTTCGTTAGCTGCATTTACCGGTGATTGCACACATTTTCAAAAACGGCCATTTCCCCGCAGTTCCCTGAAATACCCCCTGCATTTAGACCCTTGTTCGCGGTCGCGCCAAACAAATAATTTGTTTTTAATGAACCCTGCACCGCTGAATGGAGGCTCATTACCGACCCTGGCAATCTAAGTGGGAAATAAATTGGTCATTGAATTGAACGATATAAAAGCGTGTGTATGCGGCCAATACAAATCAACACTCGACTACAACACGGGAACAGGACCGTTTGTGAATATATTATACTTACATCGCCCATTATTATATTTAAAGCAATTTTGCTTGACAATAGGTACTTACTCACTTACTGGCACTAACATATTTATAACATTTTAGATACGTGTTGGTGTACCTCAGGGATCAATTTTAGGACCTACACTGTATATAATATTTGCATCAATAATTAAAATAAACAAGACGTTATACATACACATGATGTCACATCGAATGATCAATTCTCTGCACGGAAACCTGGAAACCATTTTCAATTCGGCGTAGAAACCTGGTCACTGAGTCAAGCTTTTCTTTGAAGGATATAAGTCTTTTAAATGTGGAGAAATAGATTCATTCTTGAAAATTGGAAAATTGCACCTGTTATAAAAAAATTACACTCCAAGCCAATTAAGGAATACGCAATTGAGGATTGCGCCCAGGCGAAGATCGATGTAAGACACAGCAGTGATTTCGAAATCGACTGAATTGTAATGGTACAGATTCAATTCCGCACAAATGTTTCCGGCTGCAGAGTAAAGATGCCCTGATGATAACCAACCTCCGAGAGAAGAGGGCGCCAGAAGAAGAAGAAGAGAATGAATTATTGTTACAAAAACGGTCTCCGTGATCTAACACGCAAGAAACTTTATTAATTAATTTGATTCATTTGTGTTACTTCATAATGCATTCATTAAAATAACATTTTTTGTGTATTTGCGACACGTTTCCGAGTGGAAAATACTCTCAGTATCTCCCTGATGTAAGACCATAATTCAGAATTGAATTGGAATTAATCGTGTTTGAATAATAATAATAATAATATAATAAAATGTTTATTCCGGTATGTGGCGAGAATAGTGAGATACCACATATTCCATAGGGGTTATAATACATACACAAAATATTTTAAAAAGAAAAGATGGTGAATTTGATTATATGTGAAACAAAGGTAATAACAAAAGAAAATCATAATAATTAGCTTTTAGGATTCTGTGACCACATTAGGAGCCAATATTTTTCTCCAGTGTGCATCAATGCTGGATGATGGACCGAGGCGGGCTTCCATGACGAGGATATTTCCAGAGCTGCTTATCCTTTCCCTCATTCCTGCCACCCTGGATCTAATAAGGGCTGCATAGAAGGGAACTCGCCCCTCCGCGAACATCCGGGAAGCGCTGCAATATCTGGGGAGACCAAACATTATGGGGAAGGCGTTGTTGTACTGAACCCGGAGTCTTTCTATCCTACTCTTCTTGTAGTTTGCCCAGAGTTTACACATATACAGCGTTGCGCAGAATGAAAGGAATAGCGTCCTTTTTACAGCGGTACTGCAAAGGCGGAATCTTCTGCTGAGCATGTTTGCTTTTACGCTGAGAGCTCTTTTTTGCTTATCGATGTCATCATCGTCCATCAGATTACTGGTGATTATGTGTCCAAGGTATTTAGTTACTTCAGTCAACTGCTGCAGGTTCACGCCGTTCAGGGTAGCTGGAGCCAAGAACTTCCCACCTTCATCTACCTATCTGTTTCATCACTCCATTAATTTCACCTTACCAATATACCCCATACGTGGATGCCATAGTCTCATTGGCTCCAGATGATTGGGAGCAGTTGGAACTCTTGGGTGGTATTCGCTTTTAAAAAAAACTTAAGATTTAAATCCCTACGAATTTTCAAAATGTTTTTCCACATCCAACATCAAACCCAAGAGCGTCTGTAAGTAAGTTAGTAGCTTGAACCGGGCCAGGCCTGCCTACAATGCCCACTGCCTATTCCATGGTGGAGTCTGGAAATAAATCTGCACTGTTGAATGTAGAATCGGTAAATTAGATGGTTGAATATAACCGGTGGCCATACCATGTGCATATAAAATAGTCGTTGGCTATAGGAGATGGATCGTAGGTATACCCAACAACCTAATGCACTTTCCCTGTACCCAAATGACGCTATTTATCAACTTGGTTGTTAGGGGGGTCGATCGGCAAGCTGCTAAATCCTCTCTTTTGGGAAAAAAATCTTTGCAGGTTTGCTTAAAACTGAATGTGGGTACGTGTGAAAGGGATTTTGTTTTATTTTATTGTTTTTCAAAGTACGATCCCGTTAAATCGCAATTTTTTTTTTAAATGCCGGCAACCCGGGCGTTTATTGTAATAATAATATCTTATACAAAACAAGTAAGTAACCCGCCTCACTAGACTAAGTCTGTTCCGAGACGGGTACATATTTATATATTTACACATAAAACTTACACATACATATATATGTATGTGTACATTTTCATACATATACACATACGTATATACAGGTATTCGCATACATGTATACATATAATCATACACATAGATACGTATGAAACATAAGTACATATAATCAAACGAGAATTATTGGTAGTTGTGTAAAATTATCATGGAATTGACATACAATGTTCGTCACGGGATATTAATGTTTAATTACAATGTTTACAATTATGGATGTTAAAGTTCAATTACAATGTAAACATACATAATATTATTACTAATTATAATATAAACATACAGACTCACACATGGCTTAGTATAAAGCAGCTCTACTTAGCAGCCATGTTATATCCGAATATATTTGGAGAATCGCAAATCACTTGTTAAATATTTTGTGTACATTATATTTCATGGTTCGCTGTCGGTATTTATTGTTACATTTTAGAGCCAGCATTCCTTCATTATTTGTGAATCTAGTAGTATGTTCATGTTCCACTTTTCTCTCTTATTTAGAATCAGATATATGCCGAATCAATATTTTGCACCATAATAAGGCCTGCACCGGTAAGATAGTTAAATTCCGATACAACAATTATATGTTTCGTCTATGTGAAAAAATATGTTTTTGAAATAGAAATTTGTACTGATTGTAGGTAGTTAAATGAATTTTGCAAGGGTGTCCCCAAGTGGTTATTCTTTGAGTGGTATGTATATATATATATTTTAATTTTTGCGTTGCAATACCACTAATAAGGAAAAATTTACTCCCTGCGTGTCTTTTCCCATTCGTCCCGATCACCTTTCGGCACCCCTTCCCCTCCCATTTCCCCTTCCCCACAAGCGTACATACATATTTCAGCATACTAATGAATGGAAATCCCAACATAGTATATATGAACGTTTCCGCGGATGTTTGCCAGGAATTATTTCGTTGTTTTTATTTACACTTCGCATAGACTTCTTGGGATTCTTCGATGCAGAATGATCTAGGAAGGCCCTGCGTTAAAAAAAATCATCTTTCAGTTGTGATTAAGATTGTGATTGTGATTGAATAAACAAAGCTTTTAACCATACCAACTCAAAAACTGGCAAACTTTGGCAAATAGAGAACAAAATTAACAAGTAAAAGTCTTAAAATTAGCAAAAATTGCTTACAGAATTTTACTTCACCTTTAAGTGATGAGCGACTTTGAAGTTTGTAATTAATATTGCCAGTCTATTTAATTGTTCTATAATCAATTTCGATCGTTAAAAGTTTGGTTATAATTTTAAGCACCGATTAGCAGGATTAATCATTTAGCATCCTAAATGATAAATCCTGTCCATATTATTAAAAATTAAATTAAATATTATCCATACTAATACCTATTATAAATGCAAAAGTGCGTGTTTTTGTTTGTTATGTTTTCACGCTTAAACCTCTAAACCGATTTAAAAAAATTATTTCACCAATAGAAATCTACAATATCAGCGAGCAACATAGGCTGTATATAATGGTAAGCTCTGGCGTTATGAAATTTTTATAAATGAAAATGTGTGTATTTCATATATTTTAGCGGCAGGGAAGAAAGGCAGGGGGGAGGTGGAGTTCGCGGAGAGGGAAGAAATGAGGGAGTGGGAAGGCAGGGAAGATGGAAGGGAACGGGACTTCCGGGAAAGGACATGCAGGGAGAATCAAATTATTTTTTGAATGGCATTTCAACGTATTCCGGGCACCAGCTAGTAAAATGTTTGATTGCCGCATCGATAAATGATTTCTTTAAAATAATTCTATTTTGTGCTTGGCCTAAAAATGCATTTGTTTTGAATGTTTTAAAGGTGAGATTTGAAACTTTTTAAAGTTAAAAACGACAGCAATATTTTTGAATTCTTACGAGTAAATGGTTATGCCTTCATGTTTAATTAAGGAGCTAACGCAGACCCCTCAAAAATAACGGAATATTATAATTGTAGGATATGTGAAAATGTAAATATATATATTTTTTAAATAAATAGTAAACTTGGAAAATTACGACGTCCATCCAACGACATTTAAAAATTCAAAAGCCATTCAAAAAAGAATACGTACTTAACGATCGGGCCGCTCAATTATGTCCACTGGACCTAGTTCAGTGAAACTTTTCGTATTGTTTCAGTAATGAAACTTCTCTATATTAATTCATTTAAGCATCAGCTGACAAAAAATTGAACAAAATAAATATGCATTTCAAATAAATAATTATTAAATTATTTTGATTCTTATGTAAAAATCTATTGATGAATAAACGTCTAATTATTATTAATTACTAGCTGACCCGAAAAAACGTTGTTCTGCCATATAAATTATTTCTAGTGAATATTTTGGTTTCGGTATGAAATATACTTTACGACCTATTCTCAATTCTCATAACTACCAAATATACATTAAAAAAATCATAAAAATCGTGCCGTTTCGGAGGAGTGCGGCCGCGGACAACGTGACACGAGATTTTTATATATACAGATATTATTATTACCTACTTTGTCGCGTTTCTGATATATGATAAGTAGTTCAAATTTTGAAAATGAAAAGTTCATTGATCTTTAAAACTGTTACACATTATGCTGGAATATTTAACATTTTTATCATGCATCAACAACTGAAATTAATATGTTAAATGGGAAGTATTGCACATTTGTTATGAAACACTACGGGAAATAACCTACTAGAATATGGGCAGAATTTTTAACAGCCTTCTTTGTATTTAAATATTCCGATATATTTATAAGATACTCGCGTTCCGAATTACTCGAAACTTTCTTTGTTCCAAAACCGCGTGCGTTTTGTTTAAAATTCGTGTTTTTAGCCCTCGGTGTAATATGCAAAACCAGGACACGCCATCGCCGCAGACATTTCAATAAGCCTCGTATACAAGATGCAAAAATCGGAATCGTGGTTTCGCGGGGTAACGAAACACACAGATCATGGGACATAACCGTGTCTGGACCATTTATGGAGGCTGAATAATACTACACGATCAGTATCTGTGCGGAGGTATGATAAGCAGCATTCACACAACTCCGAGGTAACGGGGAAAGAAAGGGGAAGGGCGGGTTGGAAGATCAGCTACAACCAGGAAGACTGGATCGATCATTTCCCGTAAATGTTCGAGAAGGCGGAGGAAGGAAGTAGTTACTGATTCCTCGCTGAGAAGACATTAAATATTATTATTGGTTGTTAGTGGAAAATCATAATTTAATGTCATGCAGACATGACGTGTGAACTTAATTGAATTATTTGTGAATATTACATGCGTGCAAACTGCTCAACAAACGCTTTAAAATAATTTAAAAAATCAGACAAGTCATCATTCTAGTCGCAGTTATAGATCTTGATAATCTCGCGGGTTCAAATCCCGGCGTACGCAATAATTAATATTTTATTCATTAGAGTTTTTTACAATTAATTAATTAATAATAAAATATAATATATTTGTGGCACATTCCGTGGAAGATGCTCTCAGTATCGCCCTGGTGTTATCACCCTGGTGTAAGACCACCATTTATAATTGAAACATTGCTTGAAATGGCTTAAGCCGTGTTTGGTTACCAGATTTGAATAGCCAAGTACTTCACAAGCTTTCTCTTCCCGATCCATCTCCATCCCTCCTCTCTATCTTCAACCTCACAACATATCCCAATCGGGGATGCCATGGTCTCACTGGCTCCAGACGGGGGCAGTTGGGACTATTGTGGTATTATTGACATTCACATGAAAAAAGTATCGCAGCCAGAGTTGACAGTTCACTAAGTACTCACATGCATTGCTTGCATAAAGCATGTTTAAAACTATGCATTATTATCTCGTCAAAAAATACAGCTCAAGTGAAAAAAATATTTATGTTTAATATAATATTACTATTTTTGAAACTGACAATTCATGGTTGGAATTCCATTACAATATACTTTAATATAATTTTGATAGTTCGTTGTTAATACTCTGCTATCCCTCTGTTGGTAAAATCACTAAAAGTAGGCATACCTAAACATGACAAAAGTTTGTTTCTCAGTGACGTTTTACAGGGACATGACTTCGTAAGGACAAACTTGTACTCTAATAGGTATTCACTAATAGGTTTACACACTAATAGGTTAATACACTTAATAGGTTTACACTAATATACAATCCTAAGTGCGTGCTTTTTGAGTCAACTCAAATTATTGCGGTACTTATACATAGGTAGAGATACTTATTTCTATAAAAATCCATATCACTTATAAAGCCGCGTTGATTATTAAAAAATATGAATGCCATATTTTTCTAGTCGATTCGTTGATTTATCGGGTTATTATAATGTTAACATTGGTTCGCATCCTTGGCGGTTCCCTTTTATAACAAAACGTCTCAGGTTATTGTATTACTTAGATATAGAGTTCGCAAGATCCTCCGAGCAATGCGGGAAGTGCTATTGGAATAACCATGTCGTATGAATAAATGAAATCTCTGAGGACGTGTGACATTCATAAAAATATAAGATATATATATTTAACAAAATACATCTGAATACTCCACTGCCCAATATAAATACTCAACCATGGAACTAGGTACCATGCTAAACAGATCAGGAGCTCTAGCGCGGTGAAATCGATAACTTTACAATATCGGATCGATAGGCGTAACTTTCGACGATTTTATATCGATGTCCCACGTCAGCACGGTTTCACCGTTGACAGCCGAACCGATATTGACATGAAATAAATAAGAAATCGTCATACGCTGGCAACACTTAAGGTATTTTCTATGAATTGACACGACGAAATTTCAAACACAAAGCAATTACATTAAACTATGAATAAATTGGCAATGTTTAATTGAAATACTAACCGCATGTACTTTTTAACACCAAATGGGAGTTAATTAGATAAACAGGTCTTTATTCATATTTTTCGTTGGCAATATTCATTGACATTGACAGTATGGCGGTTTGCCTTATTTTTATGCAGCTTAATAGATTTTTGAAAGCTCCGTAACTTATAAATACAATAAAAATACAAGTGTGCAGTTCGCACGCGGTAGAAGTGAAACCTTCAGAAAACTAAAGTAGACAAGAGTGGGAAGGCTACGAAGCACCTCACAAAGAGGAGACCGATTATTCTATATCATTCTCTATCAGGCTAAATTCTATAGATGTATGTGTTTTTTTTTAGTGTCGCTTTTTCGTTACATCGAGTTTTAAATCACAACGATGCTAAAGAAGTTTTCACTTCAAAAACTTCATTTTAGACACGTGTCTTCTATATTTTGGATACAAAGACCTTCTCCGTGACCGACGATAACAAATGGTTAAGTTGCATAATTTTGTTTTATTGCAGCATCCTTTACTTCTTCGTTATCAAATGCAATATTGGATATGGGAGAATCGGATCTATTTTAATATTCAAATGTAATTGCAATAAAATGAGTTGGATAATTCACTTGAATACACCATACTGTTGTGTGCATGTGTACCCCAGCCTCCCAGTGCATTGCCTGATCGTCTTTAATGGAATGTCATAGGCAGGATCGAATACATATACCTTACCAGGAACACAGAGATGTATGCAGTGAATGGATATTCCGGAGATCAAACATCGATGACCAATGATAGAGAGGCTCCAAATCGAACCAAGCTTAAATGTGGATTATCGAATCTTGTGCGGCGTATCAATTGTTGCCCGATATGTTAAGTTAAATATCAAACCTGCTCTCTTGATAACTAGTTCAATCAATCTTGCAAAGAACTAATATTATTTGTATGAACAATACCTTTCGAGGGTTACATTTATGAAGGTGCATAAATATATAGAATTGTCTTTTACTGTTTTCATTTTTAACGGGTCAGATCGTCTGATGGTACAGTTTTCTTTTTTGTGTTATTTAATTTACTACTAGTATGTAGTACATAAATGATGCTGGTTTTGTGTTTTTTTATTATTTTTATTTCGGTTCAGTGAAGATTTCTAAGGCATTCTGTATTTTTTAACCTTTTTAATGTTGATTCCAAAGCCATCCGCTGCATTGTTTAAAATAACACATTTTCAGTAGCTTCAAACATTTTTAAAAGCCATAAAAACTTTTATTTTGTTATCGTTTTGCAGCCTACCTTTAGTGAATAATCTGCGTAGTCACTGTCAACTACGATCGTAAATAAAATCGAGTTATTCATAGACATTTAATAATTAAAAATTAAATTAAAGATCAGTCGTGTCTTTAAAACGTCTTGGGCTACTCAAAATGGTGACCGGACAACTCAGAGTGAAATCAACTCAACGCCTCCTTGGAAAAGTCAATAAAAGTTATTAAAAAATATTAAAATTGGGTTAAACAGGTTACGGGCTAAATCATAAAAAAAAATTCGTAGCTTTTAATAACTTTTCAAAGACGTGTTGAATTGTCTTGATTCTTAGTTTGCAAACTGTGGAAAAGATGCAAAATCATTATTTAATTATTGTATTATCAATTTGGGAGGCACGTATGGGTACCGCCGCTCCGGGAACCATCTTTTGGATGATCAACAAGGTTCGCTACATTTGATGACTTAGCAGGGGTGCCTACCCATTCCTCATACCGCTTTCCTTCCCAGAACTTCATTTCATTCCTTTCCCTAAAAATACCCTCCATATAACATCCCTAAAGATGACATGTCATCTAGAGATTTTTTTCCTCAGGGCGTCTTGTGTGGCCCAAAAGTAAAGAAAAAAAAGTTTTTTTTTTTCAATCCAAATAAGGGTAGCAGTATAATTTTTTGCCGGCCATGCTAGGGGTGTCCTCTGTCCATAATGTTAATGGGATATATATTAAGTGTCTATTAATTTCTCCATTGATTATTTTCAGGAACACTGCGTACACCCCTTCCCATAGCTTCGCGTCGTGTCGCGCGTCGGTAGAATAAAATATTTTCTTCTATGATCAAAGGATAGACCAGGCAGATCGGAACACGGGATATAAAAGACGAAAGATGATCTCACAAGGAGAACAGGAAGATTGTACTATCACATACATTTCTACCAATCGTTCTATTCCTAATATTACTGTACGGAACTTGGCGTGGGTTTAGGAACGTAACATTATTATTTTACATAAACAAATCATACATTTTATAACGTTATTAGTAAGGCACTTATGTATCTATTTCTTTTTTCAGGTATTTTAATATAATATATGATGAATTACATTTAAATGTTGACATCTGGTTTCAGATAAATAATTGGATTGCAAATATTCGGAAGTTAAAATAATAACGATTTTACGAGGAGTTAAGAGCGTATAACCAGAGAACACCAGAAATATGTCATTTTTAAATCAGTGTTTAGACGTATTGACTCTTTTCCACTAAAAATTATATATTGGTTTCGAAAATTGTTATTTTATCTAGTAAATGTATATTTTAAATTTTCAGAAAAAATGATAATTTTTAGTATAATAATGTTTTACCATAGGTCGTAGGCGGAATTGTTAAAATTTCAAAAAAGTATATTTATTATACAACAACCATTTCAAATCATATAATCATGCAGTAAAATAAATCAATACATTATACATTATCTGGTAAACGTATGTAACAAAATTTTAATTTTAGTTTAAATAAAATCATAAAAAAATATATAAGTACATGTGTTTCTTGATGAAAATTGGTCCGTTTGTGTATTTATTTGCGCACTTACAGACTAATATATTTCAAATTTTTTTTATATTCTTATTTTGCTGAGACATTATTGAAAAATGATAAATACTTTTGATCAAAAAATAATTACAAAAAGTATATAATTTTAATAGTTTTATCAACACGCCTTTCAGTATTTTTGGATGTAGGTATAAATTAAAGCAAATTTGGAATGAAATAAAATCGATATTGAGTTATAATTTTAAAAAGCTGGTACGGAGAGTAATTAATCTTTCTCATTGGAACCGCCCTGCACGATCGTAAGAACCTCTTTCGACGAAATGTGGATTTTCGGCCGCTGGCTGGTTATACGCTCTTAATATGATAGAGATAAATAATAAGTAAAAACATCCGGTGTGAATTTCGACCGTTTCAAGTCAGACATCTCAGAAAAATCGAAATTTGTGTTGAGTATGCAGTTATATGTAAAAGTCTATTATATAGAGTATTCAGAATACTCATAAACACCACAAAATCACTTCAAGAAAAGTTTGTAGTGAATTAAACAAAATGTTGATGTTTTCTGGATCATCGGTAGGGTATTTCAAAATGTCAACTAATGAAAAATTAATAATTTACATGATTTACTATTTTTATTACTACATGTTTATTTATTAAAAGATTTTGCTGTTTATTTGTCCAAAAATTAAATATCAGGAAGGTGCACGAATTAACACCCAATATGTACCTATGTACAAATTGGAGGATTCGACGGCATTCCATCTATTACTATTATACAGATTAACACAATAGGAGTTAGGTAGGAATAACACTTCAATTTTTTTCAGTTATAATTATTTGACACTCCAGATGTCTGGAAAATTATAATGATTTGCCTTCATCAAATAATGACTAAAGTGATTAAGAAAAACCTACGTAACCCGTTTAATTAATGACGTGTAGATGACAAAGATTCTTAGTTACGTGTATACGTTGCCAGATCGATTTGGTTTTATTTATTTTAATGGTTTTTAAGTTTTATTTGTGTTACTTAATTAATTGCGAAAAATCCCTTTTCCTTTATCGTGTTTTTATAAACATATAATTAATAAAATAATTAACACAAATGCTTTGTTTCATAATTAGAATTGCGAAAAACTTTTGTATAAATGTACTTTAAAATTTTTAAATATTTCATTAGTCCGGAGCCAAATTAAGTATAACTAACCAATTTGGTCAACGCGAAGGTTTACTCTTCTTTTATTGAAAAAATACGGTACAAATTTTTGATATATATAATTTATAAACTTAATACTCCTATTCAAAAAAATAAACTGTAACTGTCTAAAGAAAAATCTAAATTAATAAAGCTGTCCGACAGAAGAATAAACAATAAGAAAATAATTAATCACATATCAATCATTACCAATATCTGACGTCATTTTTCTTTTAAAAATCATTAATTCTCTTTTTGACAGCCCTGCATTATTACAATTTATTTAATTTCTTGTTCCCAATAGAGTCATACGAACTAAAAATATCTTTTACTGAAACTATAATGTCAATACCAACTCGTTTATGAACTCCCGTATACCATCCATATACAACCAATGTACAGAAGTATATTTTTAGTAGCACCGCAGAACTTACCAAAAAGCATTACACATTGTAAATTTAAGTTTCCTAATTTAAATCACAAAAGTGTTCACTCTGTAAAATTGTTTTTTAGTAAAGTTTTATGTTAAAAAAAGTTTTATAAAAATACCTGCGCCACCGAATTTTCGTAGAATGTACATTATAAATACGTATTGGGATGGCACTCAAAATACCATGTTTATTTTGAGATATCTATTTTTTCAAGTTTTGAAAACAAACGTGCGAAATACAGCCGTGTATTTCAAGTCATAATATTTGTGAACCATCAAATCAAGAATTCCCTTTATTCTAACAAATAAATTATCATGATATGAATCAAAATAGTCAAATACAAGTTAAATATTAAACACGAGTTTCGGATTCGAGTAGGAAGAATGTAAACATTTTAACAGATCAAATATTTAATTGCTTTCTGTACAAAGCTAACACACGTTTGCGTTATTCTCAGGAACTCGCATAACAATATGTCACCTAAATCCGCTTTATAATCATGAATAAATACGCAGTTTAAACGAGATTCCTGGTTATTTGCCAATTCCCGAAGGTAGAATAACTATTTGGGGCTATGTAGGTAATACTGCCTGTTTAGAAATGAGACGAAAAATATGTGCAATCGTTCGATTTCCCAAACACCAATGTTAAACCATTTAAATAAAAAAAAATTAACACTTAATCCATACAGGAGGCTCTGAGGAATATTCCCTAAGAGCCTATGTCATCAGAAGAAGCACTCGGAAGGGAAAAGGTATGAAAGGTGGGTAGGAATCTGGGGATCGCTATGTCCAGGAATGAAAGACGTATGAATCCACCCTTCCCACTGCAGTGCAAGACGATGTACCGAGAAAGTTCTGCTGGAGAGATCAAAAGGTCTCCGTCAACAGGTCTCTCCCGATTCGGCCTGCTGCGCAGTTGGTGGGCGGATGATCCGCCGCCAAGACCCGCGAAAACCTCACCCATAACCAGGGCACCCCTGCTAAATGTAGAGAACCACTTGGGGTGACACGCCCGCTACCCAAATTGAGAAAGTTATTGTGTTTTAATAACAATAATATAGTGCAGCGAGTTTCTCGAGAAGAATATGACCACAATAGGGTTATAAAATTATGTATCAAACCGATAAATTATAATTACGAACTAATAACTAGTAACAAAAGACTGTTACGGCCCTCAACACTCAAATTCTTCGTAAAATATTACGAAATTTAGGATTCAGTCGAAGATCGATCTAAGCTATAAAAAGTGATAAGGCAGATCTGGCAAACATGCCGTAATAGTGCGCCGCATAAATACGTGTACGGCGTACGGTCTATCGATTTACAAATAATAATAAAAGCTTTCCCACTAAAATGTCACGAAGAGTGAGCTCCGAAGTTATGAAATTTGTTAACTATTTTCTATTAGTCTGCAAATGTAAACGGCACTTGTGCCTAATTCATTTAATATTAAGTTCTACAAATAACCGCATGTAATTACTTATGTGAACTAAACCTGGCAATTTGAACGTCCTAAAACGGGAAATCTCCTAGTTGGACAGTCAAAATTTTCACATAATGTAGGTATACGAGTATTTATTTTTTTTTAAATAAATAAAAATAAAAAAAGATTTTTTAGGTCAGCGAACTGAGCGAACTACTTTTTATTGCCAAAGTGATTTTTTCTGTGAAGCATTGACAAGCGAAGCGACTATATAAAATGCAACTATAGTGGCAAGCTTCCGGACATAATTAGCGATAGGCCCCGGAACTTTACAAAATTTGTAGAATCTTTTGACCTAAACTTTATTGTCTCTCGTTTTTGTTGTTGTTTTACACACTTACTTTTTGTTTTATTTACTCAGGTCCATGAAAATTGTACTGTTAAAATTAACTGCCACCCTCAATTTGACAAAATGTCTTTAGGTACCTAATAGGTAATCTGATAATATTAATACGCTAGCGAGTGTACAGTTGAAATTTAGGAATCCGACTTCGAGTAGATACAACTCAGACGACGCGCAATATGGAAACCATCTGTGAACGTGAAGTTGATGACTAAGCTACTATCGTAATAGAACCGAATTAAAACAACTAGCTTATGATGCCCAGTACCGGATTATCCCTAAGGCAGAGTAGGCAACTGCCTAGGGGCCCCGCATCGGCTGGGGGCCCCGCGCCCCAAGAAAAAATAACTTGCGTCAACGGTTCGTGACGCAAGTTATTTTCACAATTAGTGAGCAACTCCGGCACACTTTTGGAAAAAGTCAGCTTTCAATATGTTTTAAATATTTTAATTTTTTATTACGAACATTTATAGGTTAATAACATTACATGCATTAAAGAAAACAACGAACAAAATAATTAGGTTATAACGCAATAACTGTTCACATCACGCACAAGTAATAAATAAAAAGTCAATAATTAAAACAAATATTTAAACGTAGTTGTATTTTACTTTACTTTCCTTCGTATCAATGGGGATATGATTATAGGTGCCGTGTGTGGTTTATAATAATAATAACGTAATATTTGTATGGCGCAGTTTTGTGTCATTTCACTTCAAGTGCGCATATTGGCATTTGTTTTGTTGTTTTTTTTTGCTTTTATTTCTAATGTTTAAAATATAAATGTTGTACAAGCTTTAGTGTGCACTACCCATCTTTTTGCTAAAATTCTTTGTTTCTCTTCATACCAAGGTTGTCTGGAAAAGATCACTTTAGTGATAGGACCGCTCATTGTACTATTGTATTCGTTTCATTTTCTTTATTGAATGGGGGTGAAGGCATACCCTCGAAATGTAGTAAAAAAACAGATTAATTATATAAACATTGTAGTAGAAAAAAAAAGTTTGGAAGATAGAAAAGGGTAAAGTGCAGTGGCGGACTTAATTTTGTTAATAATGCTCTCACCAAATGTTTAAAGGAAATTCGTAAAATTGACGGAGATACCTACAGCATTTTATATGAAACCATTTTAAACAGTTTGTATGTTGAATTAACGTTCAGCAAAACTTTGAACGCGTTTTTCTCGAAACTGCCTTTTTCAACACGGTTGACAACATATTAGAAAAACTATACGTCCGATTTGCATGTACTAAATCTTAAACTGTTAGTAAATCCAGTCAGTATGGCACCACTTAGGGATTTTTTTTATAATGGGCCCCCTTCAATTTTTTTTTATGAACAATGAAAATTTTCCATAAAAAATCGAAATTAAAATTCGTTGGTCCGCCATTTTTCCTTATTTTCAAACAAAATTCACCTACGTGGTAAATAGACACTAGATTTTCAATCAGTTTAAACCTGCAAATCGGATGTATAGAGGTTAAAAAATGTGTTAACAAATTTTAGAGAAAAACACATTCAAAGTTTAAGGATAATTCAACATACAAACTGCCCTGAAGAACCTACGGTTGTAGCGAAACCCGGTCGGCATATAGTATTTATAATAAAAGTGGTGTTAACTAAGTAATTTTTTCACATAAAATGCTGTATCTCCGTCAATTTTTCGAATATCTTTAAAACATTTGGTGAGAGCATTTTTAACAAATGCGTCTTTCAGAAAATGAAATAAAAAAGTAAAATTACCAAAAAAATTTTACAGTGTCCTTAAGTGGGAATCACCAGACAAAACCGGAAATATGTCGTTTTTAAATCAAATTTTAGACATATTGACACCTTTTCACCACAAAATTATAAATTGATTTCGAAAGACTCTTCTTTTATCTAGTAAAGCTAAGTTTTAAATTTTGAGAAAATATGTTTATTTTAGTACATTAAGGTTTGTTAAATTTTCAAACAAAATTTTGTATTATACAACACACATTTCAAATTATATAATCATGCAGTAAAATAAATCAATAAATTATCTGGGAAAGATATGCTTCAGAATTTTAATTTTAGTTTAAATAAGATCATTAAAAAAAGATCCGCACATATATTTAAAAAAAAATACATTTTAATTTTGCTTAGACATTATGGAAAAATTATAAATACGTATGATAAAAAAAATAATTAGAAAAAGTACATAATTTGAATAGTTTTATCATCACGAGTTTGAGCATTTTTGAATTAAGGTATTTATCAAAGCAAATATTGTGAATGAAATAATATCGATATTGAGCTATTATGTTAATCGTTATACGAAATTTAAAGTCTCGGCCGCTGAGTAATGGCATTAAAGCCTTGTTAAGGATTTGATAAAGGGGACATGGAGGCGTTTGAAGGCCCCCGAGGACCAGAGGCCCGGGGCGGGCCGCCCCCCCCCCCCCCCCCCCCCGCCCGTTGGTCCACCATTGGTAAAGGGGCCCCGAGACATGCATTGCCTACAGGCCCCGACATGGTTAATCCGGCCCTGATGATGCCAAACGATGGCGCCACATTCGTTAATAGCTAGCATGAGAAACGTCGGCTGGCAGGCACTCTGGTACTCTTGGATTTGCGTTTTCATGAATCTCTCCAGTCTGGATATGGATGACATGTACGTGAAGTTTGTGACTAAGGTGCTGTGGTGTCGCCCGCTGCCCGCGGAGCCCAGGATCAAAAACCGGGGAGCGTGTTTTTAACTGCTAGTTAATGATTATTGTATTTGCTTTCTTCAATGCTGCTTCCTCTACATTTGTATAATTGGAGGCCAATTCTATATCCATGTGCGGACGCTTTACTTTAATGGGGCGCCCAGGGTGCGTAGTTTGCATGGAGTTGATATCTTCTTCCTACTTTCGCCGTTATTTCCACGTATTTGATACCGCCCTTTTAAAGTGGTATCAAAATTCGACTATTAGAAATGCTAAAAAAGGGGGTTATTTGTGATTTAAATTATAATAATACAATTTTATACCTTCCTAACTACTAATGACTAGTGATGAATACCGAAAACTTATTTTAATTATCATTTTTATTCGCTAATTTAGTACTTCCACTAAAATATTGGAATAGTTAGTTATAATTAGTACTTGGGAGGTAGGTTTTTATTTTATTTTCGGCTGCTCATAATGTGGTAACATTATTTATTCAAGATAAAAATATAATGATTCGTTTTATCGTTGGCAAACGTCAATGGGTCGTGCAATTTAGAGTTTATTATAAAATATTGATTTCATTCTAAGATTGCATTATTAATTTTTTGTTCCACTTTACAATGTGCGTTACATTAGGTAGGTACCTGTAGCTGATTTATGTTGCCATACAATTACATACCTCAGTAGGGAGGGATATATGGACACACATTCTTTATTTTAAATCATAAATGTATTTATATTTTAAAACCTGTTATGTAATAAAACAATTGTTTTTTTTTAAATTTATTTTAGAGAAAGTTGACAGCGTATCAAAGATTACATAATAATACAATAATAAGATAGTTAATTACGCCAATTATGAACTTTCCACTGATGATAGTAAATGATAAAGTATGACATTGTAAGGGTGTTTTCTTATTTAATTTTATTTTTTAGTTACAATATATGAAAAGGGGGGGGGGGGGAAGAGGAGGAAGATAGAAATAGGACTAAAAGACAAAGGACGGGAATATACAGGGATTGATCTTTCTAGTTTGAGTCTACTAATATGAGATCGAAAAGAGCGGAATTTGAGGTACCTTAAAAATCTATTTTGAACGCTTTCAATTCTATTTTTATGTACTGTATAGCCTGGGTTCCACGCTTGAGATGCGTATTCAAGGATACTACGAACATATTAGAAATACAGTGTTTTGAAAGTAATAAGATCTTTAAATTGTTTACAGGAGCGAATTATGAAACCAAGCACAGAAGACACGTTAGTGACTATGTGGTCGGTATGTTCGTTAAAATTCAGTTAAGTATAAGATTTTATGGTTTTCAAAAGATAAGCTGATAACTTACAGTGATTTTTCTACAAAAAATACATAGATTTATCATCAAAACCACCAAAAAGACGTTTACAATAATGAAAATATTTGCTTTACGTTATTAACTGTTTAGTGTGCGATTTTATGTTTTATAATGTTTTCTATGTTCTATGTTCAATTACCAAACCTTTATAAGTTCTTTGAAGAGCTTTAAAGCATTGTGCACTTTTTTATTGCAAGACGAAAACCCAAGGAAATTAGTATTTAATTAAATAAGCATCGTGAAAAATAGAAACAAGAAATACATTTATAATTACGCATTTTCCCCCTTTATAGAAGAGAACCCTCGAGACAGCCCCTTGCGTTTTTAATTAGAATGTCTCAGATGAGAATAGAAAATAATTATTTTTCAAGTTGTTTATTGCCTACCCCAGCCAAAAAAGCTTTTTCTTGTTCAAAAAATATTTATTATTGTTGTGTAGTTAAAATTACAATTAATTATAATTATTATACGTTATAATTATTATTGTATTTTTTTGTAAAATAGATAATGTTCAGAATGCCTAATAAATATATACATAAATATTGATGATTGTTTCTATTACCATACTCTACCTAAGGTACCTACCTTGTACCCTATGGTCCCTGCAAGAATAAATAAATGTTATAGTCCCTGGTCAAAAATAGGTCAGGGACTACTGCTCTAGACCCATTGCCTTGAACCGTAGTGGGAGGGATGATTTCATAATTCCGTCACTATAAGACTCATTGACCACCCAGATTCCTAACCACCCCTCGTACCTTTTTCCTTATCAGAACTTCTTATCCTTTTTTCCCCTAAAAAGACCCTACACACAGTGTCCCCAAAGATGATGTAGACCCTGAGGGAATTTCTTTTCTCCGGGCGTCCTGTGTAGATCTTATATAAAATGAAATAAGTAAATAAATACATACAAAAATAATCGCGGAATTTTGAATTCAGCTATTTTTAATAAAATAATAAAATTCTTAACAGACATTTGACAATTTATTTTAATTGTGTGCCTAACTGAAAACAAGATGTTTTCAATTAATTTCCTCAACTGTCACACAGTTTCCGTATCTTCAATTATCAAGAACCCACGTTATACAAATGTCGCCAGAAGCCAGAGCGCAGGAATAGTTGGTTCGATTAAAACTTACGATAATGGTGTATCGTCTATTGACCAGTTGGGAATTAAAATTGACGATATTTCTCGCCGTTTCGCGATGCAACACGGAATCGTTGCATTATTTCTATACTAGAACTTTAATTAGTTACTGACGGGGTTGTACTGGACCATTGACTAAATGGCCAAATCAAAATTTAATTGGACATAAAAACAAGTAACTCATTTCAATATATTCTACGAAATGAGAAAGTTTTCCCGTTTCTTTATACCAGAACTGTTTAAGGAGTCGCCACCGATCACTCAAATTAACAATAATATAAAACTTCTTTACTTGCTGTATCACCATCAATATCTCATTTTTAACATTCTCCATCTGAAACTCTTATGAAATGCATTTTTTAAAGTGAAAACTTCTTGAGCACCGTTGTGATTTGAAGCTCGACGAAAGCGAAAAATAACGACACTAAAAAGAGACAAACACATTCATCTACAGGATTTAGCCTGCAATAAAATGAGATAGTATTATTGGTCTCCTCTTTGTACGGTGCTTAGTAGCCTATCGGTCTCCTCTTTGTGCGGTGCTTCGTAGCCTCCCCACTCTTGTCTACTTTAGTTTACATTATCTTCACATAGGAGGCCCTGAGGAAAATAATTTCCCCCAGGACCTATGTGATCTGAGATGCTGTGTGGAGGGCTTTTTTGAGGAGAATAAGAAGTAAACATTGGTCTTGAAGAGACCCATATGGTAGGAAGGAGTAAACATAGAGGCCGGCAAATCGTTCCACAGCCTGTGAAGGAAAAACTATGTAATAATAAGACCCTTAGTACGGATAAAGCTCCCAGTGACGCCCAGATTATCAAATTAAGTTATAAAATACGGAGAAATTAAAATTATGTACTAATATTTTGGACCGATAGCTGGATCCCTAAAACATTTTTGAAAAAAGATGGTTAAGAGGAAAACCGGTGGCTGATAAATTTGAACAATAGGTATTTTACTAAACTATTGCTGTCGCTCTTATTACCCTTATTATAAAGGCGAAAGCGACAACACCTCGGGCTGATAATACCAAAATAAAATCGAGGTGTTGTATTCCCCATTTTCCCCACAAAAACTGGACAGAGATTTTTTTTAACTAACTGTATAAGAAGAAAATACTCCATGTCTGTACGTTTTTTTTTTTTTCATTTTTACTTTGTCTATTTTTTATACTGAACGTCTGTTGATGGCATTCAAATCTGGCAATTTAAACGATTTTTGGATGGTACTCCTATAAGAAGCAACTTATCAAAAAAGTCAAAACTTACCGGCACGCTGGTGGTCGATATCTATATTATATTAAAAATATTTGCTACAGTGTCAAAAACCGAATACGTTTGTATTGAGTGCCGCCGGGTTTACTACAATTAATAGTTCTCACGTAGAAGAATATATATTATATTTAAATAATAAATAATAATAACTTTATTTGGAAAACAAACAGCTTTACAAAGATACATAAAAAAGAGTGCTAAAATAAAATAGCATGCCTAAAAACATGTTTTTTTTTTTTTTTTTTTTAGGTCTAGACAAGAAAAACATAAAGAAAAACTAAGAAAAAAATAGTTAAGAGAAGTTAAAATAAAATATAAAGAAAAAACTAAGAAAAAAAATAGTTAAGAGAAGCTAAATAATTAAATATGCATGATAAGAATATAGAAAAACACAATAAAGGGTAAGCTTATGATCTTGTAGGGATTATAAGGATGATATGTATGTAATTAGGGAATATGTAAATATATTGCAAATTAGGAAAGGAATTCTGATTAACAATAAAATAAATATAAATATGGATGTTAAGGGGTGTGTTGTGATGCATTACATTTATCTAATAATGTTGATTTGAATTTGTTAAAAGATATATTGAAGATATCTATATGTATGAGGTGTGTGTTATGATAATGGCAGGCTCGATGTATGAATTCATTTTGTAAGTAGTTGGTATTGGAGCGGCTGTTTTAAAAAAGGGATAATTTTCTAATATTACGACCAGGAACTCTTATATCTATTTTTGTAAAAGATACAGGGAAGATACCGTATTATTTAGGATTTTGTACAATAGCAATTGATCAGAAATAATTCTTCTAGAATTTAATTTCGGGATTTTAAAGAATTGACGTATATCTTCATTTGATTGGAATGCGTAAAACGACCGAAAATTTATGTAGGACAGAAATTTTTCCTGAACAGGTTCTATTCTATGAACATATGTTATATATCTTGGATTCCAAATTTGTGAGGCGTGTTCTAGGTGCGGACGAACATAGGTATAATATGAAACACTATTACCATGAGTGCGAGGAAATGCAATGTAGGTACTTATATATTTTTAGCTTCTCTTCCTTCCCTTCGTACAGAAAAATATTAAATATCGGGAGCGATAGAATCTCTTATTCGACTTACCTCTTATTCCCACTCGGGTCTGTTAAAACCGAAGAAAAAAGTAGAAATTACTTAATTCTTAATTTTATTGATTGATTTACAAGTTCGTCACTGGTTTCCGATGCTAGTCAGATGACATTCTTGCAGAATCCGGGGCGGCAGAAGCAAGTCTCAACTTTGCTTTCACAATCATCCGTAACTGCTATTCCCCAGTTACTGCAACTGGAACTGGAACTGCTATCCTTGACACGTAGCAGCTCTCCGTGACAACTCCGGACAGTCCTGACCTGTGCCAATTAATGTTCTCGACTTAGTTGGCATTGCTGTTTGATCGCGTCATTGATCGGACATCGAATCTTGAATTGCAGCGAACAGTGGAAGCAAACAACGGAACCGGTCCAATTTAGAAATGAGATTGACATAGAGATGTAGAGTGACGCTGCCAACTATAAAATTTTAATTAAGGCTAATTGTTAATGTCTCTTGTCAATCCATATCTTTTCTCCATAGCAGAAATTTTTAAAATTATACTTTTCAGTAAGACACTGTCAGCCAGTAGTGGAGAAGTAATGTAACGAAACTACTGCAGAAAAAAAACAATAATTTAATAACGACAGGCACCTACCAATTTTTTTTTAAATATTCGGGTATTTCACCAGTAACAAAGTTCACTAGTCGTTGTCGATTAGCGACACTCGTTGAGAAGCAAGCATATTGGATGTGGGTGACTGTTCCCTAAATGCCTTAAAACTGTTTTGAAGAGACACCTGTCTAAAGATGGTGAAATACGCCCTGAGGGGGTATTTATGCTCCCGGTAAAACGTATTTAAAAATCAACATTGCTTAAAGTGTTATTCAAAGTTCATCAACCTTAATAATTAGCCAATATAATGATATTTTTAATTTTGACACCACAGGGAGCTACTACTATCATCATCCAGGTTTACATAGGATTTCGTAAACCGTAAAGGGGTCTCCACACGGTGCTGCCGCAGTAACAACTGCCGAAGAACTGACTACAGTCAACTAAAGTTCTGCAGCAGTTGGTGCTGCGGCAGCACCGTGTGGAGACCGTCTAAACCGTTTGCTTAAAAATGAAAATGGTTCATATCAAACAGAAAAGAAGGAGAAAGGTAGCTTAAAAATAAGCTTAACTTGCAAAATTTAATTAAATTAACAATAATAATAATAATTTAATAGAAGACCGCCGCTTTTGTGAATAATCACCTCAAGGGCGCTTCATAATTTATTATGAATTCTTAGGCTATATATATCTAATTTATTTTTTACAAACAGATACAGAAACATACTTACCTGCATGTGTCACTTCCGATAAACACACTTTATTAGAAAGTTTATGCTTGGGAAGATACGATATTTAAAACACTGGACATTGCATGACTTTACCTTTGCTACCCTCATCAATGTTGGTTTTACATTTATATTTTTATTTATAAGTAAATTAATGCCATAGTTGAGTTCATATTTATTTTGAAAAACTGGAGAGTTGTAAGAATTTTCTTTGTTTTTACACAATTAGTTATTTACAATGTCGCGAGCCTTAAAGGCGAAGGCGAAAGGTTTTATTTTTTAGCTTATGGATACGACTGTCTGTCTGTTATAATATTTATGAAATTCCCATGCTAATATGAATATCCTTAATTTAAAAAGAATATTTAAAGGGAAAATGGTATGAAATAATGATACAATGAAAAATAACATTTTGTTTGATCTCTCAACACTTTGTTGTTAATTCAATTTTTTTTCCACAGATTATTATGTGCGTTACTTTGATTAGATTGTGAAATGAATGGTAATTGTGAATAAATATTAAATAAATAAAATACTGACATGTTTAACGTTAACGTGGTGAATTTCGTCGATTATATTAAAAACTTATCCCAAACCTATTCTTATTTTTTTATCATTGTCTCTTTGTAAACCTATCCGATCACCGATTTTTTTGTTGTTTTTTTTGTGTGATTATTTCATGTGCTTATGTATTTTTTATCTATAGTTTTTTTTTATTTTTATTACTTCTATCTCTTGTTCAAAACTATTTCTCATCTTAAACTTATACTGCCATGTTTATGCAAAAACCGTCTGGGCAAAAAATAAATAATTACCAAATTTATTAATTTTTTCGTTGAATCCAAATAAAAATGCATTGCAAATATCAACGTTTTGTCAAACGTGTTTGTATGCTTATTATTTGTCCGTCAGAAATGAAAACATTCCCAATATTATTTCAAAATGCAGCAGCATTTGTCCAATGGATTCTGCATACAGGAAGCTACTCAAATTTGCCAATTTAAAATGTTATTTTTCGTTAGCCAAACGTAACCGGGGATGATCGAACGGGTGTTTGCTTTGCGAGACCGTATCAGAAGTTACATAATGAAAAGTCAACTATGTTCGATTCACTCCGCCCCACCATCCGGTTGAAATGTGAAATTCCCACAGTTTAATGAAAGCGGGTGAAACAACTCTTACAGGATATTCTCATTGCCAAAGAATAACAAACGATTTGAATACATACGGCTGATAAATTACAATATAATATTCTCTACGAGTTTTAGTACTTTCTTAACACTCGCTGAGTTGATACTAAACAGGCGTGTATTGTAAAATTTTTAGGTGAAATTTTTTGCAGAGTCCCTTTCTTATGTAGTTAGTGGTTTACTGGATGGCTTCAAATAAAGTAATTTATTTCAATATAATTATTTAATAACGAATTGAATCGTGAGCCTAAATTTAAACGGAATTGATCAACGCCGCTAAAAAGCCAGTTTTTTTTTGCATTTGCGAGGAAAGATCACGGCTCGTCGGAAATGTATTTTACATTTTCTACGCACCTCGAGGTAAGGTGAACTACGGGCGGGTGTTCCAAACCATTTGAAAAAACTTTTTTGGAACCTTGTGCAAAAATATATATTCAAACGTGTTATCTTTAAAATGATTGCAGTTGACCGTGCAATATCTTCCACTGGAGTCCACGATTTGTTTTCGTTTTGAAAATAGGTATTTAAAAAACCTTAATCAGGTGTTTTTCTTACAAACCTAGTGCCTACGTCAGATGCGATCATTTGAGTTACGTTTCAGAAAGTCCTGTAAAATAGTCTTAAATATCCCTTATTTAAATGCTACATAAGTTGTTATCAGTCATCTACAATTAGTGAAAGTATAGCATATAACTATCCATAGTGTAGGTAAAAATAAAAAATTCCATATTTTCGGCCAAGAAATGTACAGTCAATTTCTTTTCCTAAAAAAATAACATATTTGATAAAGGCACTTCTTGCATTGACCCCAAAAAAATATATTTTAAACAGTACCTATTTACATGACATGCATATTCTATCTACTATGTGTAGAAAAGTTTTTCAAAAGACAATATTTTTTTAATTGCCTTTTTTGTGATGTAAATGTACCTACCTATATAATATTACTAGCGAGTTCCCGGCTTGCGTTGCTATGCTACTTAATAGAGAAATTGTTTCTCTTTGCGTGTCCTTTCCCATTCGTCCTGTTCCCCTTTCGCCTCTTCTTTCTCTTCCGCGTCTCCTTCCCCTTCCGCGTCCCAACTCCGCCTTCTTCGCCTTCCCTCTCCCCACTCTTCTCTCCCGCTTCCCCCGTCCTGCGAACCCCCGCTACCAAGTTCCCCTTCCCCCTCCCGCACTCCATAAATTAAGTCCCAGTACACCTATTGCATTTTTTTACAAATTTCATAATGCCAGAGCTCATCAGTATATATAGAAACCTTCGCGGGCGTGCTCACAACAACTCACCAAAGTTTCGATGAACGGTTTAGCAAAGCATAATTTCATGACACCATAGCTCACTATTGTATATAGAAACTATCGCGGGCATGCGCACATCAAATTCACAAAGTTTCATCGCAATCGGATGAATGGTTTAGCAATTCATAGACATCTCATTTTTTTTTTAAAGACAGACAAACATTCTCGGGTTACGAATAACCCCACAATGTTTGAAAATCTCCTACTACCACCACAGGTGAGTATACTCATTTACACCCAAGCATTGCTTTCTAGAAGTCTAGACGATGGTACATTTTACATAAATGCACTATCTTTGCACTCATTCGGTAACTATGACAGAAATGTTTCCATGTATTGACATATTATTGAAACATTTTGTATCGCAGCTCACAGCTTTGTAAGAATTTCGTCTAAATTGTTTGTGAATGTAAAGCCGATAAATGTGCAATTATAGTAATAATGTGGTTTGTTAGGACTGTAATTGCTGGCAAAGGATATTTTCTCCATTCGCTATTCCAGTCTATTGTTCGGTTCCAGTCTCCAACTTTATTTCCGTCAGCAACATGCTTCTCAAAGGATATTTTAGTTCCCGGTTGAGCTGGCTGTAACGAATCACTAATTAAATTTTCATTCCAGAGAACCATTAGTGGACCTCCGGGTTAGGTAATACGTAATACGAGTATTAATAACGGAATGATTTTAATTTACCACTGTGGGACAGGTGAATCTGTGAGTCCTGGAATTATAAATGCGAATGAGAATAATTGTTATTCCACACAATAAAATAATACATGCGAGCTCTACCCGCTTTCCATATTATCATTTCAACTGGGAATATGTTACTCGTGGGATTTAAGTACTACGTAATGTATAGTTCAACACTTCTCAACATGTTTTCACTGAAATCATTGATCCGGTTTTTAAAGCTCAGAAACTTATTATAAAGATTATAGCAATCTTTAGGAGAATCTGTGTTTTAGACACTATGCAACAATAAGCCAAAACCATACTAGCTTACCTCTTCAAACACAAAACTGCTTTCAAAAATGTCCGAACTGCTCCAGATACCAGAACTAAATGGCATAATCTCTTACTTATTCCTTTCGAGAAAACAATATCGACCACCATAACACGGGCATGCTTGGCATGATTGTCGAAAAATCCACTAATTATGTAACCATAAAAAAAAACAATGAATAAAGAAAAATTGAAAAAAGAAAAAAAAATCGGCCAAATACATTTTATACTTTGATTTTGAAACAAAGCTATACACGCTTCCTCTGGCCGTTAAACAAAACCCAACTTATTTCAAACATAAATCAGACATCGAGTCTTGGATCATCAGCCAAGATCTAATATCAAAGATTTTATTAAAATCAATTTATTAGTTTGAATTTCCAATGGTGCGGTGATGATTGTTTTTATTTTATTTTAAAAGTAAAATTGAGAGATTACTTGTGTTTTGTTATAAACTGCCCATATTATATAATTCGCCTCCACTTAATATGCATTTTCAATGGTACGATGATTATTTTCTGTAATTTTTAATTTAATATTGTGTTTTTATTTTAAACCGCCTATTTCTTAATATTTGATCTCAATAAAGGATTTTCTAGGATAGTAGATCACAAATTATAGTGTAGAATGAATAAAGATGAATAATTATATTTTTTATTAAGTCTCTAAAGTACCTTCTTTAAAAGGTGTTAGAGAGAAAAATGCGAATATTTTGAACAAACGCTCTTTATGTGATATTTCACAAAAATGGCGCTACGTTAATTTTATCATAATATATTATAATTATTATCATTATCTAAATTAACCCGACTCAAACTGATTGAAAAATGCGTTCTAATTTAATCCAGCGAAAATTTATTTTCAATTCGCACTCTTTATTTTTTCATTCGGTTCAAATATTTGAATAAATTGCTAGTCAATCTAAGGAAGCCTTCTATGCCTCAACACAAAGACCATCCCATCAAAACCGTGGTTTCAGCAATTCTCTCGAATTCCCTCACTTATTCGAATGAGAATTAGACATTGTTCCGTTCACCTTTTTAATATTCGCATACTTGACTCCCCAGATTGTACATTCTATGGTCTAGAAGTAAGAACTTTAGATCACATATTTTTGGTTTTCCCTCTGTAGACATATATCTTCTCTTCTATATCATGCCTTAACTAAAATTGCCTCCTCCCATTCAACATCTCACCCAACCTGTTCTGAACTCGACTCCAATCTTCCGTACAATTTTGAGATTTGCACTTTGTTATGTCATCTTTGGGGATGCTGTGTGGAGGGTCTTTTAAGGGAAAGGGAGAAGAGGAAGTCGTGGGAAGAAAAAAGGTATGAGGGGTGGGTAGAAATCTGGGGGTCAGTGTGCCCAGGAGTTACAGACGTATGAATCCATCCCTCCAACTGAGGCGCAAGGCGATGGGTTGAGAGATGGAAAGGTCAAAAGCTCAAGCAGTCTCTCTCGATCCGGCCCGCCATGCAACAGGTGGGCAGACGCATCCGCCGCCAAGACCTGGACAAACCTCACCCCATGAACCCGAGCAACCCTGCTAAGTCACCAAACGTAGCGAACCATTTGGGGTGACCCATGGCAGAGGTGTTGGTTATCCAATAAATGTTTCCCGGGGAATGGTTCCACATAATTTAATCTAGCGAAAATTTATTTTTGTTTCGCACTATTTTTTCATTCGATTCAAATAATTGGTAGGTAGGTACTATTCGAATTAATTTTAATAGAATTATTGCGATACATGATTCCTCCAAAACAGTTGTGTCGTCATTGAATACATCGTTTCCAAGGTGCTTTTCCTTAGATGTTATCTTTTTATGGTACAAATGTTTACACGTGGACTTTTTCGAGGCTGAAACATATTGAGAGCCGCTGATGTATATAAATAAATAACAAAATCCATTACAGCATTCTGTGGTTCAATTTATAAAGTAACCGCAATCAACTTTTAATCAAATCGCATTTCTACGTTTGATTAACTCGCGATAATAATAATTTTCCATAATATATAGCTGTGTTTCGACGGAAATCACTAAAGGCTTGACTTGCGGTATCCAGAAACCCAAAATAAACCCAAGATCAACCCAAAATAGAAACCAAAATATTTTTCCAAAAATCAACAAAAATTAAAGTAATGTATTGCTCCACGTGTTTTGTTAGTCCATGTGAAATGATATTCAATTTGACGTAGGTATGTATTAACATACTCCTGTTAGATTATGGAAATCTGCATAATTTAGGAAGCGGTAATGGGTACCACTGCCCGAACCAGAACCACTAATTGGATGACCAACAACTATGTTATAGGTCACCCCAAGTGGTTCGATGCGATTGGTGATTTATCAGGGGTGCCCGAGTTCATGGGGAATGGTTTATCCAGCCCTTTACGTCGGATGCATCTGCCCACCAGCTATATGGCGGGCCGGATCATGGGAGACCCTTTAACCTCTCCAACCGGACTCTTGGCCCGTCGTCTTGCACTGTGGTCGAAGGGATGGATTCATACGTATATCACTCTTGGACTAACCCTCAGATTCCCCACCGTCCCCTCATTCCATTTTCCTTCCCAGAACTTACCCTTCCTCGTTTTTCTTAAAAATATCCTCCATTATTATTATTTTCCTCCAGGTTTCTAGTGTGGAGAAGGGTAAAAAGGATTTATTTAAATAACGAACCAACAATGTTACTTCATTTCAACGTAGATTTGAAAATGAAGGCTTCATTGCTTTTTTGGGATTCTACTATGCTAATGAACCACGCTGGCCGCAACACACGCACGGCATGCAACGGATTTTTCTATATATTTATATGAATTAGTACAACACTGCGTCCACTACCGGTAAATATCGGCGGTCGGTGAGGGCAATGGATTTTTCTATACATATAAAGATATTGAAAAATCCGTTGCGTGCCGTGTGTGCGTTGCGGCCGGCGCAGACAGATGGACGCTCACCGTAAATTAATATTATATATTTATTAAAAGAAAATAACTTAGTTTACATCTCTTTATTTTTTGTACACTATCAACATGTTTCGTGAACCATGTTCACTTCTTCAGGAATAAAAGTATACTAAAGTTAAAAAAATAATTATAGATTACATATGGAGAGAAGGAATTGAAGGAGGGGGAAGGGTTGACAATAGTGGGAGTTTCGAAGAATTGGGGATTACCATGCTATTAGAAGTAAAAGGCCGGTTAAGTGGGAAGATATTCAAAACAGGGTTAACAAATTTTTTTTTGCTTATTAATTATGTCAGCTTTGGAATTTATATTTTTTCTTATTTCTAAATTATTGATTTGCGATGTTTTATGTAAATTACCTGTATGTAATATTACAATATTACATACAGGATATAAAACATTGCAAATCAATAATTCAGAAATTTTAGAAATAAGAAAAAATGTAAATTTCAAAGCTGACATAATTAATAAGCAAAAAAAAATTGTTAACCCTGTTTTAAATATCTTCCCACTTAACCGGCCTTTTACTTCTAATAGCATGGTAATCCCCAATTCTTCGAAACTCCCACTATTTTCAACCCTTCCCCCTCCTTCAATTCCTTCTCTCCATATGTAATCTATAATTATTTTTTTAACTTTAGTTTACTTTTATTCCTGAAGAAGTGAACATGGTTCACGAAACATGTTGATAGTGTACAAAAAATAAAGTGATGTAAACTAAGTTATTTTCTTTTAATAAATAAATAATGACATCACAAAGTGACAACCTTTTAGAAGAAGTTTTCTTCGAAAAATTAATATAATATACTAGCACATTATTTACTCAATCCCGGAATTAGTACTGAAACTCTTACATTAAATTTAATATTTTCTTTCAGAAGGTTCAAACGGCGCCATACATTACAATAATAAATCTCTTGCTTTTGTTTTATATCTCTGTAACTGAAGCTGACACCTCTCTAGGTAGATGCTTCCTGCACCTCTCCCTTGGTACTTCCCAGAGAGAAAATTTTAAATCGGAAGAGATGGCCTTTCAACTTAAGACTTTTAATTAAACCTGACGTTTTTCTTTTCGTGTTTTGCAGAGGAGATCGGAGTTTTTATCTTATTTTGTGGATATTTTCCAGAGGGGATGCTACCCTGTAATTTCACTTATTACTTTTTTTATATTTTATTTGTTGCGGAATTTCAATTAACTTGAGCCAAGTGACAAATTACAGCTGAAACAGTCCAGGGTAGATACTGGCTGATTATTAATTTACAAATGGTACCTTGTCTTGCGCTTGAATAACTTTTATCTAGGTTTAGAAGATAATTATAATAAAAATAAGCTTTATCTATTTTTAATGATTAAAACTACTGTAACCATGGATAATTGTAAAGTAACCCCACCCCGTCAGCTAATGTACAAAGACTTTTATTTTCCAATTGATTTTTTTTGTTTTGCATATCATTTTGGTAATAATCGCAGTATGCAATAAGCTCCATCGAAGCCAGAGATAAGTTAGCCTCTCTGATGCTGGGCGTACTGTAAGAGCCTGCTCAACTGCTAATCCTGTACAAATCGCAAATGTGCCCCACTCTTGAATTTAGCAGCCACCTCTGGTATAGCGACCCAAAATATCTGAAAAAAAACCTTGACTCTGGTTCTCCTTTCTTAACAAACGGTTTGCAATCTTTAAAACTAAGGCGTCGGGTGGGAATGATGTTCTACCGATATTTCAATGGAAGATGCTCCTAGGAACTTACGTCATTGTTTCCTTCGGCACCGGTGCACAGTCCAGAAACACACCAAATGCACGACCAAAATTTTTGTACAATTGACATGTTTCACATGAGAACGGCCGTTTCTACGACTCGTTCTTGAGTTCAACAACTCGATTGTGGAACTATTTGCCTCTACGTTTTCTCCCTCCTACATTATGGATCTCTTCACGACTCAATTCACTCTTTTCTCTCTACAAAAAGACCCTTACAGCACAGCATCCTCAAAGATAAAATAAATCTCAAGGGAATTTATTTTTATTTTTTATTATTAGGAGCACGCATATTCAAACCATAATTAGCGACAAATTATAAGAGTGAGAATATTTTGTAATTTAAAACTACAAAATATTGAAAATCTTTTAAACATATTTTTAACATTAGGTAAACAAATCATTGCACACTTTTTTCAGAAAAAAATATTGATATTTGAAGATAAATGTAAATAAGGTATAAATATATTTTTTTTAAATCAAAAACATAGCAGAACATTAACTACTTACCTATACATATAATATCATGTAGGTACAAAGGCTTGTGATTCTACGTGCTTTATCATTTTCCTTTTAATCTATTCAAAGTCATGTTGAAGTATTTTATTAAATGAAGACAATATTAGAGAAACTCGCTTGAAAATCTGAAAACAGAAAATCAGAAAAAGATAAATCAGGACCTTCGCCTTGCCGGAGCACAATTCTACCAACTGACCTAATGCGTCGCTATTCGATTCGGTCATATTTAACTGTATCATTTTTAACTAAGAACTACCAACATTATCTTCATTCCCTTAACGCATATTTTTTTTGGTGCCATCTTTATTCCTTTCTTCGAGATTCAAACCTGAACTAAATCCTATCTAGATCTTCTTGGATAAATTTGTATCTATTTTCATTTTTAATATGCGATATCTATTGGAATAGGTATACATCATCGAATATACATGATCGAATCACATCACATATTAGCTCAGTTGGTAGAGTTGCGCCCCGGCTAGGTGATGGTCCTGGGTTCCAGATGTAACTCATCATTTCTGAGTCCCAGATGTGACCTACCTTTTCTATTGAGTTTCGCTACTATTATTGTCTTCATTTAATTAAATATTACAATTTGAGGTTTTACTTATTAAGTTAGAAATAAATATCAATTTGAAGTAGCCTACCAATTCACAGTGGGTATTATTGACTACGAATCAATTTATGGCTGAGAACATTTAGGGAGGATTATGTCATTACCGAATTAATAGCTTACGATGCAAAGCCGTGCTGGAGCAAATAATGAATTTTCAACTCTTTTAAATTGGTAATGGTGATATAAAGTTGATTATTTTTCGAACCTACGTAGGTAGAAATTAGCGATGTATCAAAGTTCCGCAAAACGAGTTAAAAACTCATCACGCGCATTACCCATCAAACTTCCCACAAAATATGGTACAAAACATTCAGTACAGCGTTTCCATACTCCGTTGCAAAGTTACAGAGTAATCTGCATGATCAGCTGCTGCCTAATGAATGAGGAGCCTCTACCAGTTCTACCTCTACATCATCCTGCATCACTCCTGCCTGGCAAGGACGGGAGGGTGGGACGATGGGAGCACGAAGCGTGCACGGTGCAGAACGCAGAACTCTGCAGAACTCGCCGACTGTGCTGAATTTACAGAATTTGCAACCCTAACTCGATTCCAAGACAGACAGACAACAAAACCGACTTTTGCAACGTGGTTTTTTCCTGTGACAGAAAAGTTTGCAACGTTTTTTCGTGTGATATGGCAAAGTGTTTTACATCCTTTTAGGTTACAGTTACAAGCGAGACCATTTTATTTCATCTACCGAACTAATGAATTAGAATAACGCTTAAATATGCTGCTGGGATGTATTTGTAATCTACTTTTGGTTGTTTCAAAGCAGAATATTTCAATAAAATTTGCGTTATTACATGCACCATTTAATCATTGTAAAAAGCTTCCTTTAAATCAAATTTATACATAAAAATATTGTGAAATAATCCTTAACTGTACGAGTTTTTTTTTTAAATAATTTATTTTATTTTTTTTACAATAGCTTGACACAGGAGGCCCTGAGGAAAACCGAAACCTCAGGGCCTATGCCAACTTTGGGATGCTTGATGGAGGGTATTTTTAGGGAGAGAAGAAGAGGAAGTTCTGGAAAGGAAAATGTATGAGAGGTGGGTAGTAATTTGGGATCAATGTGTCCACGAGTGACGGACACGCAGTAGCTGGGCAAACGCATTCGTCACAAAGAACTGGACAAACCTCACTGACCCCGGGCACCCTTGCTAAACCACAGAACCTAGCTAACCACTTGGAATGAGCTACGGCAAGGGAGTTGGTTATCCAATAAATGGTTCCCGGGGTAGCAGTACCCACACCAGCCTCCCAAATTGGGTCAACAAAAATAACAAAAAATATTATGTTATTGTTATAAGATTATTAAATTATTGAATGTGAGTGAGGCAAAGAGTGTGTGCCAAGATCGAGTTGTTTGGCGGTCCGTCCACTTTGCCTACCCCTGCGGAGAAACGGGGTGATGGTAAGTTAGTTAGTTACGAAATATTATCTACTAAATAAATAATTTATGGGGAATGCCGTGAAAATAATTAGAAGCGTTAGAAAAATTGTATTATACAGGGTGTTAAGGGACGTACTTGAGTTACTTTAACCAGTGATTCCTGACGTTATTTGGAGTAAAAAATGTAAATGAAATTTTTGTCTCCGGTGACATTTTTTGGTGATTTTTTTTTTCAATTTTTTTTTTCTTCAAAATCAAACAAAAAAAATTCTTCCACATGTCCTCACTGATCACTCCGCCGAGTAGCCGACCCACCCCTTACCCCGCCTCCAACTGTCCAACACCTACGATTTTTTTATGTTTTTGTAAAAAAAAAAAAAAAAAACATCAAAAATGTCACCGGAGACCAAAATTTTAATTGCATTTTTTTACTCCAAATAATGTCAGGAATAATTGGTTAAAGTAACTCAAGTACGTCCCTTAACACCCTGTATATTATACCTATTTAATGTATGTTTTGGGCATTAACTATATAACGATTACTAGACATTTTATTTTGAAGAGTTTTACTTTTCATGTAAATGTAAGTTACAAATGTACATGGAATGTAAAAAGTCCTTTGTCCGATCTGAAGTTGGCTACAGGCTGCAACCCGGAACTAAGCTTTTTACTATTCAAGTTTTAACGTACGAAAGTTATTATATCTAAAGATGAATAACATCTTTTACATTTTTTCTTTAATTCTGTAAATTGTCAATTACTTTAATTATGAATCTTTTAAAATGTGAAAACCGCGCAAGAGTCCCAGCTGTTACCAACCACTTTGTGCCAGACTGGAGTGAGACCATGTCATCCCCATTTGGGGTATGTTGTGAGGCTGGAGTCAATGGAGACGAAATGAGATGGGGAAGAGGAAGGTAGGGATGTATCTGTCTATTCAGTTCTGGTCACCAAAAAAGGTCATTTACTTGCGGAGTTTGAACCCACCACTTTCTGTTTTCTTAATCGAGAGCCTTACTTCTCGACCACGGAAGCCGTCAACTGTCACATTATCACAATTCCATTCTGCAAGTCGTAAAAAACCTAAGAAGAAATGTATTTTTCGACGATCCTTATAAAGAAACAAGATTTAGTAGAACTTTGCAAAATTAAATAAGAATGCAAGTCGTAAAAAACCTAAGAAGAAATGTATTTTTCGACGATCCTTATAAAGAAACAAGATTTAGTAGAACTTTGCAAAATTAAATAAGAATGCAAGTCGTAAAAAACCTAAGAAGAAATGTATTTTTCGACGATCCTTATCAAGAAACAAGATTTAGTAGAACTTTGCAAAATTAAATAAGAATCCATATAATAAAAGTATCCCTCTTCCATGTTTGTTTGAAAAATCAATTAAGTTTTCCCATATCACATTTCTTAGCAATCCTTATCTATCAAACGTCAACAACAGTTGTTACAAACAATCAGTCGATATACTCTGTAGTGGCTGTTGAAATTGATATGTCACCGAGTATCACGGGAAGTTTTCCCCTCTGCTAGTTTTGTAATAGGAATTCTTCAAGTATCTCTCTATCTTATTTAATTTGTAATTTTGTATATCCTAATAACAGGTGTAGCTTTTAATGGAATTGCAGTATTAAAATCGGTGATGAGAAAGAATGAACATGTTCCCTTTATTTTCGGAATCCGAAATAACAAAGTTGTTATTTCTGATTTTTTAATGTGAATACAGTACAAGAGTACCAACTGCTCCGTCTGAAGGCTGAAGGAGTGGAAGGAGATGGGAAAGAGGAAGGAGATCAGAAAGAGGCTTCAATTCTAAATGGTGGTCTTACATCAGAACGATACTAGGAGTATCTTTCACTCTGGAACGTGCCGCAAATATACTATATATTATTTAAAATTAACTGATTACGAAAAAAACACAAATTAAATAGACAGAACTTATTTGCACACGCGCGTTGGATTCAAACCCGCGACCTTCAGGTCTCAACCCTCGACCACGGAGGTTGTCATAGTCAAATTCATATTTGCATGGATATACATTTCTCTCTGCCGCATTAATTTTGTTTCGTTAAATATTTAATTTCTACGGAAAAAAAAAACATCATAAACTTCCAAAAATTCAAGTAAATTCAACCCTTACAATCAACAAACTATTGACAGGAGTTAAATTATTTTTATCGTCTGAAATCACATTATTAAACTTCGCTTCAAGTCAAGTCACCTTGAGACTTTGGGTGTAGCGGGAGGGGGTTGCAAAAAGGCTTTTCGATCTCTGGCGTCCAGAGGGTGATTTTATCAATTTAAAAAATCAGGAAAACTCGAAGGTAAGTTTTTCTCCATTAGTTGTACTTTCCGCTACTTCATGAAAAACTAAATCAAAACTTCCGCCTCACGCCGTGTCGCGTGTGTGCGACGGCAATCGACAACATTTTTGGAATGCAGTCAACTTTTTAATCAAATTCGTTTAGTGATAATGGAACTCTATTTTCGGGAGACATAATGTTTCGGAAATTTTGATGAACTTCTAAAAAAGTCTATAAATGTCTCTGCATGTATGAACAAATATCTTTGATTAATTAAGAAATTGTGATGATAGTGTTAGCTGACGATGTTGGGTACCAGTGTTAGCTATGGCCCCACGGTGGAAGTCAGTGTTAGCTACAATTAGCGCCAACCTACCTGCGACTAGCTCATATCGGCAGGTGCATGGCCTTCAAGATCGTGGATCCGGCCTCAGCTGAGATTCACCACGCATCGTGGGGATGCCTAGATTGTTTTAGATTAATTTGCTAGCAAAATAAGAAGAGAGGGATTTCCTTTACTTCATTTATTCTCCAGAACAAGGCGGCAAAACATCACAAAATAAAAGGTAAGAACACTTGAACACACGAGTATTTCTATACTATAAAACTCAATTCTCTCTCTCTGACTTCACCTCGGTTTTCGCGGTCTGGCAAACAGTTAAATCAGCACAAAAATAGGGGATTTAGGTAGACTTATGGTGTCAGGAGAGTCTCTCTTGGAGTTCAATGGCGGGGTCCTGCTTCGTCACATTCTTAGAGCCCGCCAAAATGGCGGGTTCCAGAACTTTGTGAGACGCGGCTGGCGTCGGTACATACACGGACACGACGCGCGTGGGATGTCTACACTTCGGGTGCTTGCGGGAGAGAATGGGCCGCGCTTGGCTTGCGGCGCGGGGCGAGGTGTGCCACGGGGTTTTGAACCAGTCGCCTGATGCGCGGCCGGAGTGCGCGGGAACGCGTGCTGTTAGCGCCCTCTTTCGGTACTAATTTCAATTGAGGCGGCAAGTTTGAATACTAAAATGTGTGTCGTAATAATAGTCAACAAAAAAATCGACAGTTAAGAATGATTTGTTTATTAAAAATATCCAATAAAAAGGAATTCAATTTTTTTTTAAACTACATTAACCGACTAACAATAAACTAATTTAATAAGTTTTTTCTTTCTTTTTTATGATCGTTTTCGTGGTAAAATAAAATTTCCTCCTGAAAATGTTCATTAAGACTCAGTAAGTTAACATCAAACAATTCTTTCATGTTTCAGAATCCACGTTTGTTGTTCTACCGGAATAATATTTTTCATCGAAGATCCTTATCAAATGGTTGGCGTTCCATGACCAGGGTGTACGGTGTTCAACGAGCTTTCAAAGTGGTCGAGTAGAAAGCTCATGTCAAAAGTTTACCGCAAAGCTTACGGGGAATTTTGTCAATAAGCATTTAAAAACGAAAACTTCAAGACTCCGGCACTGAGCTGCGTCTGGTGAAGTTTTATGGGGTTAATGAAAAGCGGATTAGGGTTGGATTCGAATCAGGAAACTCCGTGGAATAAGAAATATGGAATCTATGGATTTTTGGATGTGGAATTTACATTGCGCATATAAATATACAAAGCGAAATCGCTACTTGTGAAATTCTGCACATTTCAGAAAATGAATCGTGCGAGTAATTGAAATTCCTTTTCATTATATTTAATCGAGTTACAAAATGCACATCCAACATAATACTTAGAATTTAATTTGTTAATATTTTTACCGCTCAATTATTTGAACAATTAGAATATCCACCTACCGATGAGTTCAGCGTTTCAGTTTACAAATAACTGTGTTTCTCTAAAAACATATAGGTATAGATGTTTTTAACTTTTTCCAACAAGTTACATACTATGAATTAATTAATCGTCGATTGTGTAATCTCCGCAATCCTTTGGTGAATTTTTTTTATGAAAAAAATAAATTATGAGTTCAGATTGAAATTCCATCCGTAAATTCGTTGAATTGCACTCAATTCTTTAATTAAAAACTAACCTGTGAAATTATTAAACTTTTTTCCAAATGTGCGGCGAAAAGTCGGATTGTCTGAAGCAGCAAAACCTCTCGATTTTATATTACACGAGATTTTTTTTACATTAATTCCACACAGCAGGCCCTTAGGAAAATAATTGCCATCAGGGTCTATGTCATCTTAGGGGATGGTGTGTGGTGGGCATGTTTAAGGAAAGGAAGTTCTTTGAGAGAAAAAGATGTGAATCTGGGAGGTCAGTGTGTCCAGGAATGACGGACGTATGAATCCATCCCTCCAAATGGGGTGCAAGAGGATGCGTCGAGAGAGTCCGGCTGGAAAGGTCAAACGACCTCCCTCAAATTAAACTATATCGATCCCGACTGCCACGCAGAAGGTAGGCAGAAGCTTCCGTCGCCAAGACCTAGAAAATGCTCACCTCATGAGCCCGCGCAAATATGGCGGATGGCCTATGGTTATCCATACCCATATCAGTCTCCCGAATTCTACTTCATCCAAACTATGGAGCTTTGACATATCTAGCTATTTCGGTTTGCTTTTTTCCATACACGCATTTCCATTCAAATATTGAGTGAAGCTGAATAGCTAAACTAGTAAGCATATACCTAAAATAATGTGGGTGTTGAACTTAATATTGAAATTCCCGTTCTCCCCAATGTTTAAGAAAATACCCTTAAATATGTACTACATTGCCTCTACCTTTATATATTATTCTCATTTAAGTCGTAAAACTGTAAAAAGCCGAAAGTATTCAGAGCTAGTCGAACAAGATCCTGTGAGGAATAAGGAACCAAGTCGAATTTATTTTTTTATTAGACTGACCGCAAGATATAGGCAAGCATGAATTATATAGCACTCCCAGGAATGTAGAACGCATGCTTAACGCTTAACCTTTCCGTACCCATGATGACAACTTTCGTAACCTAGCTTTTTTACAATTTATATCCGTTAACTTTCAAGCAACACAAGCTTTAAGTTAATCGTTTCAATAAACACATACCTACACGTTATAACATATCTCGAAAGCATCATTGTCATCTTTTTTTCCTTGTCCTAATATACCAAGAGTCCCTGTCCTGGGTAAGTCAGCGACCTTCATCCATTGTAGGCCCAGCCTCTCCTCGCACGGCCTCCGGAGTTATTTTCTCGTATTTTCCCAAGTAAACATTAAAAAATTAGATTAGAAATCTTATTAAAAAACGACAAACGTAATACATCAAATAACGCTAAATGCTTTTGGTTGAAAGATTTCTTTATCCTAATTTCATAAATAAATAAATCAAAGATTGAAACATGGCTTTAATTTATATTGCAACTGATACATTTACCTTGTTATAGTGAATTATATACTTATGTTTGGGTTATGTTAAGAGTTAGAAAAACAGAAGAGTAGGTATGAATGAGGTGATGCATGAATGTGAATGAAGCAAAGATCGTGATCCAAGATTTATATGGCTGTCCAACCTATCTGCGAGGGTCACTTTGTATACACTACTTATTTATTAAAAATTATCAACATGTTTAGAAACCAATGGTTTCTTCGTCAGGTTAAAAATAATATTAACAAAAATAACAAAAGACAAATAAGTAAAGGCTAATGAGTACTTACAGACAATTTCTATGTTGGAGTTTGAAGATAGTGGGGAGGGGTAGGAGCTGGGGAAGAGGAAGATGGGGAATGACCGGTTTAAACACAAAAAAAAAGAGTGTGCTTTAGACCACCTGAAGTAAAACTTCATTAACGTATAAAAGAAGAGAGAAATAAAATGTGCGCGCGCACTGCTCTCTCTTGCTCCTACAGTGTGATACAGACAATAAGCCTGCACTGTGTCTTAGATATACGAAACGTAACTGGCTATGAGAGAAAGATAGAAAGAAAATGTGTTCTCGCACCTCTCTCAACTGCCCCTACAGTAATATACGAAACGTAACTCTTTCTCTTTCTATCTTCACTAACTTATATCTTCCTCTCAACTTCCGCTCGCCTTGTCCGATCACACTTTTTGTAACGCTCTCGTCACGCATTCACCAGCTTACTCCCCAAGTCAAGCGTGCGTAAAGAAGTTTTACTTCAAAAAATGTTTTACTATTAATCATACCAAGCTTTTATTGTGCCTCTTACAAGTCCTTTTTTTAAAGACAGGCAATATTGTACCTACTAAATCAACGTCCCATCACCAAAGGTGCCAATAATAAATTGTTTGTGAACCATTATTTTATCGATATTTTACCAATTTTAATTTGTCATTTACTTTTGAATATTTAACTATTATTGTTGTTATTATTTTTTATATTATAAAATAAAAGATTGGCTTGTCATTCTGGGATATAAAGGAAAATTCATGTTTGGTATGGGGAGGGTTAACTAATCAAGTAAGGGAAGTAAGTGGCTGCTTACCTTCGCAAAAAGTACAAATCATAAATATTTCACCGATTGCAAAGTGAGTGGAGTACGCTTACAACTGTGGGCTTCAAATGTAAACAAGTAGAAAAGGATTTGATTTATTTATAATACGCTTTCAAAACGATGTATTTTCGCTCATGAGGGAAAAGCAAAATGTACGGGAGAAGTGAATCGATTTATTAAATAGCTTTGCTCTTTATGTAGACTAATATATTAGTTATGTATATAATAATATATCAGTTCGTTAAAAAGGTGTGATTTTGAAGAGAAAACTTCTTTAAAATAACTCCTCGATGAAACGAAAAAAAGCAACACTAAAAAGATACAAACACATAGGATTTTGCCGCCTGTGAGAGAATGAGAGAGTATGATCAGTCTCCTCTATGTGCGGTGCTTCGTGGCCTCCCCACTCTTGTCAACTTTATGGACACCCCGTTTTTTTAAAATTAATTTTCTTCAACAATTATTTCATTAGTTATGAGTCCATGGCTTCACCCAATAGCATGACACGTTTGCCAACAACAACTTTGAAAGTTAAAATCCGTTGAAATTATTATTTTTATAAAAAATTTTGTCTTTCAAATGTGAAAATCTAGACGCTTTCTTTAAATATTCTGGGTTAATTACATGGTGTCCGTGAATTAGTGGCATGAGCGGGAAATTTGTGAATGTTAAATTAAATTTTGATTTGGTTTACCAACACCTCTACCATATGTCACTCCAAGTGGGGTGAGGATTGTTTAGGTCTCGGCGGCGGACGCATCTGCCCATTTTCTATATATGGTGGGCTGGACTTGGAGAGGCTGGTCGGGGGAGACTTTTTACCTCTACAGCAGGACTCTCTTTTGGACGCTATCGTCTTGTGCCGCAGTGGAAGGGATGGATTCATACGTCTGTCACTCCTGGACACATTGAAACACATTCAACTGTGTGGGCACCTGTAAAGGATTGATCGTAGGTCATTATTACTATCGCTGCCATTAATAATGTCCTCAACTTGAAAAGTTCTCTGCTTTATCGTAAATCACAAGCAATTCTTACCCTAAATCCTGAATATCAATTGGTCTAATACAACGCATCTTAATTTTTGTAGACAACCGCTATTGACAGCCATGTCGACACAACGAGCAAGGATCGGAAAATTGCACTTCTAGCTTCTATGGCTATAAAAACCGCACACATCTGATTCGAAAATCGGACAGGTAATACAACCGGGGTCACGCCCTTTTTCAGATCGGATTAAAAGGCGTGGCCTATTTTATTACCGATCCGGTTTTCGAATCGGATGTGTGCGGGCTTTCATAAGAAATGTATGGCGCGAAGGCTTTTTGGTTGTCTGATCGGACAATCGGATGGAAAAATCTGAAGTATGCGCGCAGCCTAATAGAGACTTGGTGTCGTCCTATGTTTTGGTCTGACCTATCTACTACGACCATATACTTATTATAACCCAGTATCAAGTAGGGTTGTGAGATATTTATACATCATCTATTATTTACCTTAGAAATCTTTTAACAGCTGGAGTCGATGGATGTATCCTTTCGAGATTTGAAGCAATTTAGATTTATTGTTATCAAGTTTAATTTGTAGAACTCCATTTTAATTTTTTATTTATTTTATATATTCAATAATTTAGATTTCATTCTCAGATCATCTCCCAAATCTGATCGTCAAAAAATATTTGAAACAACTCAATAGGACAAGTCATTTTCTGGCTTCTGATAAACAGATACTGGCTTGACAGTTTTAGGTAAATCTTTGGCAATTCAATGGTGTTTATCCCTTTTTATTTTCATTTTTTTTCTTGCAACATCTGAAAATGAGTTATGTTATAAGTTATCATCATCGGAATATTCCACAACAGCTTCATTTTGAAACTGGGGCCCCCCGGTAAATTTTTTAATTCGTACGTCATTTTCATCACCAGAATCTAGATCTGTTAGGTCAGAATTGGCCTTTACTATGCATGTTTAGATTATTTAGTGGCATTTGTCTTCACTCTCTTCCAGAAAAGACAATATTTGGTGCACGACAACCAACTGAAAAATAATTTAAAGACAACACGTTGGAATAAAAAATTTGGGTACAAAAAAGTATTTTTAAATTACGTGTCTTACAATTTTTGTTAGAATAAAAATAAAAACAGTTTACATGTTGATATAATTATACTAATATACTTCGTTCCTCAAAACAGGTTTTTCTATTTTGTAATTTCTTAATCAGTTAATGACAACAACTCTTCTATTTGTTCTTAGAATCGTAAAATTCCACAAATTAAACTTGAAAACAATAGATTTTAGATCAATGAAAAAAAAAAAAATAATGGAGAGCAATCTACGAGCAGCCTGTGGGTAGAAGATTGCCCTAATGGTAGCCAACCTTTATCAGAAGAAAAAAAAAACAATCTTAAACGTGAAGAAACCTTGCTTTCATATACTACTTTGCTTACATAATTTGAATAAAATAGTTAAATATTGAATTTCCAAAATAATTTTATTTCCCCTTTGACCAAAGTAAAAAACCTTTATAAACTAACGAATTGTTTCTTTGGTATCATTTTAACAACGCAACAGAGAATAAAATATACGTAAAGCAAATTCTAGGGTTATCACTTTCATTGTAAATCAGTTTTATGGGAGAATAAAATGGCACGTGGCAGCTTCATATTTTGAAACCAAAGGGCCGAAACCCCGACTTTGGAGCTATACATAAAATTACCAATGCCAGTAACATCGTTTTGCTTAGTAAGGACTATTTTATCTGTACGGAAGGGCAGAAATAACAATATAATTTTTATAAGAAAAACTTTATTTTTATACTTTTTTTAAGGTTATTCCCATCAGAGATATATATCATATTAGAATAAGTTAACCATAATAATCTGAACGAAAATATGAAAGAGAACAAGACACAGAAAAACAGAAAAAAGACAATGGTCGCAACTGGGACTCGAACCCAGACCTCTCCATCTAACCGGGACGAGCGCGTTAACCAATTTCGCTATTGCCACCTTCTGTCAAACCGTCATATTTGTCAATCTCATATTGTCAAATTTTAGAATTACATTATTATCAACTAATTATTTATCTCCATATTACGGGCAACTACCCTTTTTATTGGAAACAATCATTCTAAGAATTGGTTTGTAACCTGGATAGCGTCTCGGATAGATATATCCGAATTTATTAATATGGAACAATTGACTTTTATAAAAGTCTAAATGAATATTCAATTTTTATAAGAAAAACTTTCTTTTTATAATATGGAGATAAATAATTAGTTGATAATAATGTAATTCTAAATTTGAAAATATGAGATTGACAAATATGACGGTTTGACAGAAGGTGGCAATAGCGAAATTGGTTAACGCGCTCGTCCCGGTTAGACGGAGAGGTCTGGGTTCGAGTCCCAGTTGCGACCATTGTCTTTTTTCTGTGTCTTGTTCTCTTTCATATTTTCGTTTAGATTATTATTGTTAACTTATTCTAATATAAAAAATATTTATTTGTCTTTCACATTATTGTATAGTTTCTTATAACTATGTAGAAGCAGGTACCTACTTAAAAATTCAGCGTTTTTTGTTACGTGTGTATGTTTTATTGTTTTATGTTATAATTTTTTTTTGTAATAAAATTTTTTTCTTCTTTAATCTAACTTTTAATTTTGTATCGAAATATATTTTTGTTCCCTTCATTTTTTGTATCAAGTGAAAGATTGTTTAATGCTTTCATTGCATGGTATTTATTGTGTAGATTATTTAAAAAACAAGGTTTTGGATTTGAGGTGATGTAGAAATTTCAGTTAAAACTATTGGAATTTGACATTTTTGCACACTTATTTAAATGTGCGCAAGGACAAAATATCAATGCTACGGATGTGGACTTGTTATAGTTTAATATTTGGCCTTCAATATGTTGACCTATGACCAAAGAAAGCTTTCTTTCAGTGCTCAAAGTCATTCAAGAAGATAATTATATGGTTTGATTACTTGCTAAATCAGGCTGTTTATTGTTTAATTTTAAAGAGAAATTGACTTATAGCGATGGTAATGAAAAGGGAGCATTAATTAGACTGCATATAATATTATCTAAAATTAGATGGACGTAGGTATTACGCAAAAACTGTAGTGTTTTAAATTTTTTTGAATTAATAAAAAGTTTTTCCGCTTTTGAGTGCCCTTTCATGTAGCGCCTTTATGAATCCCAAGTTTCATATTATTTCCATATATTCCATTTATATTTCCGGAGCAACGCCGGGTGCTCGGTTCGCTGAGAATAATTGCACTTCAGAATTCCATTTTGCAGACGGAGTGAAGGCGTATGATAGAAAGGAATGCAAATGATACCAATTCATTCAAAGTTCAAAGCGTAAAAAGTTCGGGCTTGGGGAAACGGTAAAAGAGTCAATGATCGAATTTTCTATGGAAAGTTTGACTTGCGCTGGACTAGAGTCAAATGGAAACACATGCTTTCAATTAAAATGCTGCGTTCAAATTAGTTTTCTACTTCATTGCATGAATTTGCGACTTCAGTATTTCAACAGGAATTTTGAAGTTCATTAAAAAATGTTTAATTATTATTAATACCTAATTAAGTCCTAACACACATCTATTGCTTCCTTATTGTATTAACAGGAACACTGGTCAATTATCTAATTCGTCCTCCAGAAGTATCTCCAACTTGATTCTGTTCAAAGAAGGGCGGTCCGTTTTTTCCTGCTTCAAGTAATCTGGACTTCGCAGGTCCGAACTGAAGGTCCGCATTAATAAATCCCTTCCTACAACCCCTACCGTGACCTCTCTCACAACGCTGCCCAGCCGAGTGACAATATAATTCTGTCTACACACTTTTCTGATTGGAGTGTTCTTGTGAAAAATAAAAATGTTTATTTGCAAAAAAGAAGGACCGGTTAGTGGGTGAGTCGACAAATGCGGCGGGTTCCTGCCCAGGCGTCGCTTTTTCAATCCTCTACTAATATTCCTTTGAAAAGCAATATTTTCCACATAATATTAGTTTATTCCAGGACGTATGCAGGGGTAGTGTAATGCAATACATTCCGTATTTCGAAATAACAACAGATATTAGATAAATAATAAGAAAAAGGAATCACCATCCAGCAATATAGACAATTTACTCCTCAAACGTCTTACCTTGTTTACAGAATAGTAACCTTTTTAACACAGAAAAAGTAATACAAAAAAAAAATAAAAAAACCAAAAATAATATCGAAAAACATTAACATATATCCTGGTCGCTATCGACTATTTCAGCAAGTGGGTTGAAGCCTATGCACTGCCCAACCAGGAAACAGTTACCGTAGCGGAGGCATTGGTCACGGAGCTAGTCAGTCGATTTGGTGTGCCTCTGGAGCTACATTCGGACCAAGGACGTAATTTCGAATCTGCAGTGTTCCAGAAAATGTGTGAGATCCTGGGAATTAGGAAGACGAGGACTACAGCACTGCACCCGCAGTCTGATGGAATGGTTGAAAAAATGAACTGTACAATCGGCAGACATCTGGCGAAGGTTGTCTCGGATCACCAAAGAGACTGGGACCGACACTTGCCATTGTTCCTGTTGGCTTACCGATCGGCGGTTCATGAAACTACGGGGCTGACGCCTGGAAGTGTGCTCTTTGGACGAGAGTTACGACTGCCCTGTGACCTGAAGTACGGATGTAAACCGAAAGAAGACGTAGCTGGTGAGGACTACGTGTCAGACCTTCGTAGGCGTCTGGATGATGCCCACGACCGGGTCCGTGTGAATATCGAGGCTGCTAGTGACCGGATGAAGGAACATTATGACGTCAAGGCAGAGAAGGGGGGCTATCAATCTGGTGAACTAGTCTGGCTCTTCGACCCCCGTAGGCGCCAAGGTTTCTCCCCAAAACTCCAACGGTCTTGGGATGGCCCCTACGAGGTGCTGAAGCGGATCAACGATGTGGTCTACAGGATAAGGAAGAGGCCCAACGGGAAACCATGGATCGTCCACTTCAACCGGCTTGCTCCCTTCCTGGGTGACAATCAAGATGATCCGAAACAGCATGTCCGAGTCTGCAAGGTCCCTGAGGAGGAAATAACCTTCGAACAATTCATGTCCCAGGCTAGCGAGGGGCACAAGACCCGACATGGAGAGACACAAGAAATAGCGCAGGACCTGTTCGGGCTTTCAAAGGAGCATGCTCTGGCCTTCTGCGTGACACACGACTTCGACATGTCACGGGGAATTTCGAGGGTTTTGCAGCATAAGTTTCTAGTGAAACAGGAGTTGGAGCGGCAAGCACCAGCTATCGGAGAGGTGGCGCAACTCAACAGGGAAGGACCACCAATCTTCTGCTTGGTGACCAGGGAGACAACCCAAGTTACGCCGGAGTACCGAACCATTTGGGACTGTCTGATGGTTTTGAGGGACCGCTTGTTGCAGTCTGATATCAACCGGATAGGGATCCCGAAGCTCGGTGGCCATGGGATTGGGCTGGACTGGAGGATCTTGCGGAGCATGTTCGAAGAGATCTTCCGATACACTGGCATATTGGTTCTGGTATGCTGTTACCACAAAGGGTCAGAAGCAAGTGATGGTAAAACTGTAGCTTGTCATTTCTTTGCGTCGGCTCGATGCAATCGAGGACTAGATTGCCGATACCTTCATGAAGAGAATTCGGGGCCTGTTCCGGGACGAAACAGCCCTAAGGAGGGGGCAATGTAATGGGAAGAACATTGTGGTGCCTATGGCAGCACTAGTGTAAATAAATAGATCACCAAGGAAACTATAAATAAAGATATCACCATGGAAACGAAAAATAACAAAGCAGTACAAATAAAATCTGGGTATAGTTAGATGACTGTAAAAATAAATAAAGCTGTATTAATGTAAATGGAATGCAAATAAATAGTGTGACTGACAATCGTGTTGTTTTTATTAGTTTGTGAACCCAGAACGTTATTAAAAAGTAACAATATTATAATTATTTCAATCTTCTTTAGAATATCTTTTTATTCTTTTTTTCTCAGAATTCTTTTAATTCTTATATTTTTATTTGTATAAGTATTTATTTTTAGTTTTATTTATCCCTAAATTTGTTCTTTTTTTCTTTCCTCTTCTTATATTTCATTATCGTTTATATTTGATGTATGACTACCACAACACAAGCAATAGCCTAGGATGGTAGTTAAAAATGGCTTAACTGTAACATGTTAACATTTATGAAAGAATAAATAAAAAATTTTAAAAATACAGAAGGTTACGATTTTTTGTAAAATCTTCCCACTTTTGGAGTAATTTTGTATGCATGTAATGTAAACATAAATCCTGATATAAGTTTATTGGATAAATCATCCTTACTTTGCCAAGGATTGCTAGCCTGACTTCTGTAACGCAAATAAAATTATTTTAATTCGATGAGCGTCGGGGTGTCGAATTACGAATCGAATTTTTTAAGCCGTCATCCCATTGATTGAGCGTCCCAAACTCCCAAATTGGTCCTGTCCGAACGAGGCTTCAGTTTTCGGCATTTCGTGAAGCCCAAATTTATGGGGGTTAGTACGCCACTCATTGCTATTCAGCACAGTTTTTCAGCGATAGCATATTCCTGTGCATTGTGAAAGACAAATGTTTGGGCTTAAAATGAGAAATAGCCGTCATTCACACGGCTGCGCATGGGTAGTAGGATTTAATGCATTCACAATGCATCTACAATATGTATGCTGCATTGATATAACCTACTGTAGATGAGCCCTTCACTTTCTACCTAACAAGCGCAGACAGTATAGAATAATTGGTGATAGTATAATTGTAGATTGCAAAATTTGCAAATCTCACCGTCTTTCAGATTTTTTTAAAAAATTGTATTTATTAACTTTTTTTTTTGACCAATTAGAGAGAATTTTTTTATGTGAATATCTCACAAGAGTCACAGTTGGTCCTGTTTGGAGCCAGTGAGACTATGGCATCACCAATTGGGGTAGGTTGAAGGTAGTGGGAAGGGGGAGGAGATGGGGAAGAGAAAGGTGGGGAAGTACCTGGCTATTCAGGTCTGGTCAGCAAGCACGTCTAAAGCAACTTCAAGCAACGTTTCAATTCTGAATGGTAGTCTTACATCAGGGCGATACCGAGATACGGGCGATACTTACACTCTGGAACGTACCACAAATATACCTACTAATTTTTATTTTAAATGAATTAATTTCGAAATAACACAAATTAATCAATAAAATTTATTTACCCACGCCGAGATTCGATCCCGCAAACCTACGGATTGCCAGTCAAGAGCCTTACCACTCAATCTAATCAAATGTAATAATATCAATAGAATGGAGGAAAAAAATAGTAACCATATATCATGCAATACGCAGTGCTTTAAACTTTCTAGTAAAAGTTTAGTTATCTGAATTGATCTGCTTTACCTGGCAAAATAAATACAAAACAAATACACACTTTAAAAAAAAGAATTATTAGTACAAAAAATTTAAGTAGTTACTTCACTGATATAATTTCTAGTGACCAGTTCCATTTTTTTGTATAAAAGTTTTAAGAAAATTTTTGCGCATTATGCAGGAATATAACTTCAAACTGTTGCATGCGCACGTTGCATGACAAACGAAATTAATTTTTAATAATCTAATGAATTTGAGAGATAAGCATAAAGGTCTGAATTGTGACATGTTTTGTCGCTGGAGGGAGTATGTGGAGAAGGTGATCAGAAAGATAAAGAGTAGATCTTTCGCGAAGGCGACACGGAGAGTATCAATTTGAGCGCCGGTATGGGTATGGGTAACAATGCCATAGGTCATCCCAAGTAGTTAGCTACATTTCCCTTCATACCTTTTCCTTCCTAGAACTTCCTCTCCTTTCCTTCCCTAAAAAAGACTCTCCACGCAGCATCCCTTAAGATGACATAGATCGTGAGGGAAATTATTTTACTGAGGGCTTCCTGTGTCCTGTACCTATTCTATTTTACAGGCAAACTGAATTCTAGAAGAATTCAGATAAATCCAACTGAAAAATAATTGCCTGGGTTATTAACAATAACTTATGTATACGTAGTGATTAGTGACCTTCATTTTTCTGTTATGTTATTATTTTGTATTTCGTGTTGGTAAATTGATATTTTGATATTTTAAAGTAAAGCATAGGATAAAGAATAACATAAGAAATGCTATGTGAGCACGTTTCGTTTTCTAAAAGTCTGAGGATTATTTATTTTGTTTTATTTATTGATTTATTTTGTAAGCAGAATTGCGTTTCACCATAATTATGAAATTGAAATGGGATGTTGATACGATGATAAGCAAATGTAAGAGAGACAGAACTCCTGCTAAATGGGCTAGGAACAAAATGTACAAAGTCAGTGGTGACATTCGATTCCATTCAAATCTACATTGAAGGTATTTCTATTATGTATTACCAAATAAGATGTCGAATGAAAAACTCGATAATATTACTGCAGGTATTCAGTCGGTAATCGACATTATAAAACATTTTTATACGTTTAATTTAAACGATTGAAAGAAAAAAGGTTGTTCAAAATCGAAGTAATTGTACTGACTTCATCAGCATTCTAAGGTCCTAAACGAGAAGTGAGTGGTATTTTTTTTTGTTCCAATTGATTTTGTCTACAATATAATTTGAATAAATTAATTACTCTGACGCCAAACACAAACTTGCATATTCTATGTCCATGGAGTGTGTTCACTGAAAAACTTGTGTAGCATTTCGCAAGGGATACGCTGAGCTTTTTGTGGAAATCGCAACTCTTGCATAAAGGTAGTCTTTCTCATGCAACAACTGTGGAATATAAATATAATTGTTTTAGTAAGGGAATTTCCACGACCTCTCAGGCGCGAGGGCTTACGCTTACAGGAAACCTGAAGCTTTTGTTTTCTAAGCTCGTTCAGAAACCGAAATACAACCTAAGAAACTCTCTGCACGTTTCTTAGACTATCCGTTTTATTTCACCTCAATACAATACCAAATATGCACAGTGTTTTCAATTTAAAAACCACAATGCAAACAAGTGAGAACGTTCTCACTAGTTAAGAAATCATCTTTTAAGTGGTACAATACAGATGTGCCAAAGTAATTTAATTGGAATGTGGCGTCACACTGACAGCTAAAGTTTTTTTATTTTTTATATGGTTCTGATCACAGATGGTAGAAAGAGCAACTAAGAAATTTTGCATAATATTATTTTCAAATACCATTTAAATTTTAATAAACTAACATCTGACATATTTTATATATTTCAAGAGTTTGAATGGGCAGATAAAAGATATTGACATGATAGTCCAAGAGCCCGTGACGATCAGACCTTCGTTATTTTATAAAACCTGAAAGTTTCTCTGTGTTTGTCACTAATACAGGTAAAGACAATCCCCGACTATGAAGTTTGGATCCAGGTGGCTTTGAAAGATATTATATTAATTAATTATAATTGTACTTACGTTAAAGTGTTAAAGGTGAATTTTATTTATATATATGTTACTTGAGGAACTATCAACATATTTCCTCAGTTATCAGAGAGTTTCGATGGTTCCTTCACTGTGTCAGACACACAGTGAAGGATCAAACACCTTGTCAGACACATATAAAGTCTTCCGTAGGTGCGAGTGCGATATATACATGCAAACGGGAGGGAGTGAAGTAGTGCGAAATTTCGACGCTAGCAGACTACTACCTTGTAAAAGTGCTAGCAAAATGCTCTTGAAGTTGTGGTGCAATTTTATATACCTTTGAAACCTGCTATCTTTCAAGGCTACCGTGATCCGAACTTCATAGTTGCGGATCATCTTTACGTGTATTAGGGACGTTCACAGAGAAACTTTCAGGTTTTATAAAATAACGAAGGTCTAATCGTCACGGGCTCTTACTCTATGAACACTAATTGAAAAACAGTCCAACATTATTTTATTGGTTGGTAGTTTGGCCCCCTAGCAAGGATCAATAGGAACTTTCGGTAACTTCTCATCTTCCCTAGGATAACTGCAGATCGCTAACGTACAAACAACAGTTGACGTCGAATATATGAAGAACACTTAGTCATTGTGAACTGTTACTTATTTGTTGGTGATCCACAGTTATGCTAGGAAACGATGAGAAGTTACATAAAGTTATCCTATCAATCCTTAACGATCGACCATGCCAGAGGGCCTGGAGTTTATGTCAGCGCACGTACTTTTAACATATTTTTCATCATGACTTTAGTTTCTTCAGACTCTCGTAAAAGTCGTAGGTACATATTTTCGAATATTTTGTCCACAAAAGGGGGTTTTACGTGGTTTTTATGGCCCGTACAGACTAGGCTAGTACCCGAGTCGAGTAGCGTGTATTTTAGTAACTTAAAGTGTCCGAACACCTTTAATTTAGTAGTAAGTAGTAGTATTTTGGTCAGTCAAGTGGAGAGTTACTCGCTACTAGACTAAACTACTAGCTTAGTCTGTACGGGCCTTTAGAGATAAGCATTCGTTTAATTTGTAAACAGGTTCCCTTCACTTGAAAATTTGTGTTTGATGGCTTTAGAAAAAAAATCTTTGAAATAATTAAAGGTTTTTTACGTGTAACATCTAATGAGAATGTTTACGAAAAAAATATCTTATGGCGCAAGTAAATAACCTATGTAATAAAAATAAATCCATGAATAACCATATAAAATCAACGTCAACTTAAATCTTTTCACATCTCGTGGATCGATGTTGGCATTATGTATTGCTTTTGAAAACAAATTTCGCAGAGTACTCCAGTGGCGTCGAGTGCGGGAAGAGGGGTCGCAAGGGTCCCGATAAATCATCGAATATTATTTGGACCGCGGTGTGTATAATATATAGCCCTATTAATCTTACCGCGAGGGCCACTCCAGATATTATACGACATTCCATATTTGCGTGAAGTGGCCCAGTAATGTACCCATAATTACCGCATATTTCATTTTAATGAACACACCGCTCAATAAACCCCTCCGTTTGGTACGTCACTGCGTCTTCGCACAAAACTATCGTGTTTTCAGCTTTTGAAAGCTTTTTCTTATTGTCTTTCCGAGTTTTTCATGTCAACACTGCACAAGAGTTCCATCTGCTTCCCAATCGAGGGCCCAGAGCCACTGAGACTATGACATCCCTAAATGCGTATGTTGTGAGGCCGAATGGAGGAGATGAGGGTAATATGATGGTGAGTAAGTACCTGGCTATTCAGATCTAGCCATCAAACATGATTTGAAGCCATTTCAAGCAACGTTTCGATATTCTTATGGGTGTCTTTCACCAGGGCGAAACTGGCGAAACCACTCTAGGATGACTGTATTGGTACGTTTTGCAATAAAAGTATTTTTCGGCAAATATCAATCAATTTATGTAAGTGACTTCGTAACAGACACTTAGGTACTGTTTTAATAAGACATTTGAATATATTATCTAAAATTACACAAATGCACCTAATCAACAAAACACACAAAAATGTATTATAAAGATAACGTCTGGTAATGACCGGTCAGTGGCTGAGTTGTCATCGCGTCCAGGCGTCGTGAGATCATTCTGTGATGGCAGTAGGAGATTTTAATAGGTTATTCAAAACCCGAGAATATAATTGGTCTACGGTCTTTTTTAGTCTAGTCTTATAGTCTTTCTTTAAAAAATATTTAAGTAGATTTTACCAAATTTTCGGTTGAGGGTTATATTTTCTCAAAATGGCGTTGAATAAATAAATACAAATGGATTAATATCAGAAAGTACGTAAAATTCCTTTGTTTGTTATTTTTAAGATTGAGACAAAGAAATTATTTATTCAATCTCTTTGGTATGAACCCTTGATTCACTGCCAAAATAAGTTTCCCATAGAAAAAATAACAATCTCTTTGTCTCCAAGAGTACTTGCCCAGTTTAATATTACAAGTTAATTTATGTTTTCGTTTCGGTTCATTTTTATTCTTCAACACGATAACTTATTTAATATAAGATATACAATATATGTAGACATACATTGGTGTGAGCAATTTTTTTTTATTAGTGGCTATTTAGTTACAGGTTTTATGAGAATTACAAGATATATGATAAGGTATATAAATATTTCATCTGTTTGTTCTTATTCCTCCTCACTAGGTGGTCCTGTGCTGAGGCGGACTGGTAGATTTCTTTGATTTTCCGTTATTTAGTTTCTATGATGTTTTTAATACATTCTCTAGTATGTCTGCATTAATTTCTTTCACCCTTGTTTTGATTTTTTCCTTAAACTTATTTAGCTTTTCTAACTTTTTCAGACTTGGAGGAAGGATGTTGTAAAGTTTAGTTGCCAGATATATGTGGTTTCTTTGGCCAAAACTTGTCTTGAATTTTGGAACATCTCGTATATCCTTTTTTGAGGCTCTCGTGTTATGTACCCGAGTTTCATTAGGAGATTTTCTGTTTTTAAAATGATGTATAAGAATATTCTTGGCATATATTTGTTTTTAATTTAGAATGTCAAAACACTTAAAAATATCTTTTGAAGGGGTTCAGATGGGTTTCTGATGGGGTTCTGAATTGATATCAAATCATCAATTACTGTAGCCGACGTGTTCACACCCTCGAAATATTTTTCATCAAAGCTCATCGCTTGGCTCGGTCCTCTACAGTTTTGTGATCATTTTTGGGAATCAGGAAAAAATGGCCTGCCCTCACAATACTGGAGTACCGTGCCGCCGGCGACGCTTTGATGGAAAATATTTGTTCTAGTTAGAAAATGTCATTTTTATCAATTACTTATTATTTTCTTATTGGATTTCAAATATTTAAGTTTTTTATTTCTTATGTACATCTCCCCGGTGCGATCAATAAATAATACTTTGAGAAATCGCTACTGGGGAGGTTGTAAACTCATTTTAAAATATGTTTTATTTTTGTACTTATTTTTAAATGTTTATGTCTTAATTTTTATACACACGGGCCTTGTAGGACAAATGAAATAATCAGTTTTCATTTGAAATCCTACAAGGTCTCGAGTAAAGCCAAGATTTATCACACAACATATTGGGAGGCAAAAATAAAGTCATTTTTGCCTACCAAAAAACACTTAGAAAATTTCGAAGGTGTAAATTTTATGTTTTTCCAAATAACAAAACCTGCGGGCCTTGTAGGACAATGAAACAATCAGTTTTCATTCTTGATCCTACAAGGCCTCCAGTCAAACTGAGACTTTGCTCTCAAAATACTTAGAGCCAAAATTAGAGCTCAATTTGCCATGTCAAAAAGACTTAGAAAATTTCGGTCATGACATTTTTACATTTTTACCTCTACAAAATTCTAGGGTCCCTGTGAGATGGTGAAATAAACAGATTTCGTTAACTTATCTCACAGGGAACCTAGGAAAAATAATTATAACTTGATAAATCATAAAACATTTCCTTAAAAATCAAAAATTCTTAAAATCACGGTAAATTCACCAAACTAAAATTCTTGTCATAAATCTTGGCTTTATTTATATGTTTTTTCCATTTAATATGTATTTTGATTGTTAATAAAGGCTACAAAATCCGTAAAAGTTGCCAAATTTAGACGAGCACTTTTACGGATTAAGCCGGCAAAATAGATACTAAGCAGTTTCTTGCCCTTTATAAAGGAAAAGTGCCTGGGTTCCGTTTCCCCCTCCACTTTTCGTGAGCCACCTACCGATTGGTATAAATACGACAAATTTTTCGATAATAAATCAGTTCAACGTTTTCTTTAAATCTTCGTGTTTTACTCCTTCCTCTGGAAGAAACCTCTCTCCGACCTGCCTCCTGCTGAAGCTCTGCCTGAACACAAGTCTGGTGCCTACCTCCTCAAGACTAGCCGGCCCAACTACTGGACACCGCAAGGCGCCAGGCTCAGGCAGAGACCAAGGACATCCAGGGCTACCACTCACCAGCTCTGGGTGCAGGGAGGCAGATCAAGGGTTACCACCCTCCAGTACAGCAGGGCTGTCACCTTCAAGGAAGGCCAGCCAGTACTACATTTCAAAACAATATTACAATAGTCGACATCCAAGTGCACAGCCACCGGTGCCCTTTTCTACAGTCTTGTAGCACACGTCTGTTACAATTACCAAATCTCACATATAAATATATATGTATACCTATTCAAAATATGAGGATAGTTTGAAATTTTGTGTGATTTGTAGTAAAGGTAAAGGGTTTCAGGAAGGGAAAGAAGTAAGGGATGTATAAGGGCATCTTTAGAAGTACAATGAGTAGTCAGGTCTAGTCACTAAAGACAGCTAAAGCAATACCAATGAGTGGAGATTAGAGATAATATTTCATTATGAAACAAGCAAACTTTCTGTTTTGACGAACTTATGTATTTAAATTGTTTCTGTAAAATGACACATAAAAAATAAATAGAATATTTTTTCCTGTACCGGTATTTTACTTCAAGATTTACTTAGATTCAAATTGAATAGTCTTCGTAAATAAATATTTATTGAAATAAAACAATCACTTTGTTTGTAACCACGAATTTTAATGATTTAATTTTTACTATCGACCGGTTTCGCTTTTCACAAACATCTTCAGGGTAAATAAATTAAACTGATTAATGATTGACTCAGTTTAATTAATGTACCCTGAAGATGCTTGTGAAAAGCGAAACCGGTCAGTAGTAAAAATTAAATCATTAAAATTCGTGGTTGCAAACCAATTAATATGTCAAACCACAAAGTTACTACTTTCTACCAAAATCAAAATAAAAAAATTAAAAAAAATTAAAAAAAATAAATAAGAAATAAAAAAAAATAAAAAAAATAATAAATATTTAGATCACAAATAACCATAAAAATTGCTTTATAATGCCAAACGAGCCCTTCACTCTGAGCTGGTGGGAATATATAAATTAAATAATATCTTATTTTAAGACGGGCTTACTGAATTTACCTGCATATATTTTTTTATTCTACTTAGGCTTTTGAAAATACCACATAATCCTTGAATTACTAATTATAAGATTGAATAAGAATTTGAAGTTATGAAGAGCACTGAGAACTAACTGGTTGAAGAATTCGTTGATTTTTATTTTTCAAATCTTATTATTGCATAATCTGAAAGATGATTAAAACAGATCTTTATTTAGATTTAAACATAATAAGCCTTTTCTGTTAATTAAAATATACTCTTAGGAACGTTAAATATTGTATTTTCTGTAGAATAATTAAACGTAGACAGTCATGCACAAAACGAATGCATTATTAAGTTTCTAAGAACAAGATTTGCTCTGCATACAAATTGCGAGGCAAATGTAAATTTTCTTCGTAATCACAATTTCTGCATAAATCCAGTTTATGCCTTGTTCTCCTTAATGTATTTTCATATTTTTTGTAACTAAAGCTTTTCTTGAATGAGGAAAACTACGATGCTATTATATGTATATGATTATATTCACTCCCTTAAACATATAAACAACATATATCAAATAGAGTTGTAGGGGTAGATATGTAAAGTAATTGTAGATTATGTACATATACAAGGTAAATAATATTGTAGGTTAAGTTTGGGTTGTAGGTTAAATGTATATACAATATGTATATACATATCTATTCAAGGCTATAATATCGTGTATCAATCAAATTAATGTAACATAATCAAGCATGTACAATGAAAATGTCATGTTTACTACTTTACTACAAACTTATTACTACTTACTAGCGCAGACCCGTGAAAAATCACTGGTTAGTCTAAATTCTTGACAAATCAGTTCCGATTTTGAAAATGACAAAAATATAAATATTTTTTACATTAGCTCCACACACGAGATCTCGAGGAAAATAGTTTCCCTGAGGGACTATGTTATCTCAGGAGATGCTGTGTGGAGGGTCTTTTTAAGGAAGGGAAGGATAGATAGTTCTCGGAAGGAAAAAGTATGAAGGGTGTTTCGGTATCTGGGGGATAATGAGTCCAGGATGATGGACGTATGAATCCATCCCTTCCATTGCGATTCAAGGCGATGGGTCGAGAGAATCCGGCTGGAGAGGTTTAGTTTAGGTCTCCCTCAACCAATCTATCCGGCCCGCCACGCAAGGGGTGGGCAGACGCATCCTCCGCAAAGACCCGGACAAATTAATATGGACACTCCTGCTAACTCACCAAACATACCGCATCACTTGGGGTGACCTATGGCAAAGGTGTAGGTTATCCAATAAATGGTTCCCGTGACGGCAGTACTGAAACCCGCCTCCCAAATTGTAAAAATATAATATTGTAGGTAGTTAATTAATCGCTTTTCTGAATTAAAGCTAAAATTAAAGCTAATTTGAGGTCATTGAGTTAGCAGGACCCAAGGACAACCGAATATAGTTTTTTTGATTAGTAAATCTTTACACCTGCATCGTTATAATGTGTGTACAGAATGTAGGTCGAAGATTAAAAAATAACAAGTGAACGTATATTTGGAATGAATGTACTACGCGAACTTTGGATATAAAAGGCGAGTTCGAGTATCAGAGGTCCTCTTTTATTTTAGACCCTCATACCAGTTGTATCTTAAATGTAATACTTGTAAATTCGGAGTCTGTATTTTATTTATATTTTTTCTATAAATTTATGTATTGTCTTATTTTACTTATTTATTTTATTTTAACGCCCGTATGTCTTTTACATATAAAGAAGTACATCTATTATTTTAAATTACAAGTTGATAAAATACAGGTAACTTAACATTTAAGAAACAAAATATATAAGTTACATGAAATATAAGCGTTGACAAAATATAGGTAACATAGTATTTAAGTGAAGTTAAATTATAAAGTCTGCAATATGCCCAAATCAACAATAATATTACTAAAAATATATAGTTTTTTTTATAAAATTTCTTTCAATAGTACCGTTCATCTTGAAATGCTAAGCTGTGCTAGAACAACTTCAGGAACAACAGAACAACTGTTCACATCTACCGTTTTTGGTATCTTAAACAAGTCGTGGCGACTACTGCGGCTGATTTTGTGTTCCTGCATACTGAGCACCATAACATCACCGAAAAATCATTATTTTAAAATCCACCAAGCAAAGCATAATAAACTTTTTTTAAATTATAACATAAAAACACTATTTTGACCGTTTACTTCAAAACAAAATGTTGTGTGAGGAAGATTACACAAAAAAATTAAGATACCTCGTTTATTTTTAGCTACTGGCACTTAAGCTATAGAATGCTCATAAAATTCATCCCCATGATCTTATTCATGAATTCCACACATCTTCCGTCTCATATTGTAATCCCAATCAAAAGTTATTTCGGAGTTAGGGTTGGATTGTCGTTTTTAAATTTGCGCCCTTCTAACAAGATGAAACAACATTATTTGGCAGATGACATTCTTGAGCTAGGCTAATAGTAAAACGACACTTCCAAGCTGTTCGGACAGCATTCTTTACCCACTAGGCACTGAATAGAAAATCCCTAGAAATAAGATCTAAATTGAAATAATGACTTCTTAACACCAGATAAATTAAACTTCTTTTATGCTGGAAAAATAATTTCGATTTTTTAATATATTTTATCGATATGGAAATAAGATACAATTATTGACCTTACTTCAGGCAAACGAACACCCTCACAACACACTTCTGTCAATTTGTTTCTTCAGCGATACTAGGGCTTCCAATTAGGACCTATTCATGAAAATAAAACGTTTTAGTCGACGGATAAATTCTTCGTTTTTGAGTAAATTACCTATCCAATAACGCGTGTTAGTTTGAAGCGAGACGAAAACGCAAAAAAATATTTTAGAATAAATTCAATCATCAGCAGTTTTCTTGCAGTAAAAACTCTAATGACATTTCGCTTCTTCAGTAAAATTCGTAGGTAAAGTAGAGAGCAAACATTTTTTTACTTTGCACTAAGAGTACTATTTACATTACAAGTTAAGTTTGTTTTTGAAAATATTTGTCTAGTTTACATTTATCCAGAGAGGTTTGAAGTAGTGTACGAAGTATTTACATATTATTATGAATTTATGCATCGACACTATTTTCCTATTTTTCGTGACATATCTTATCGGATATTTTAAATTTTATTTATTTAGAAAATAAACAGTTGTATATTAAAGTATAAACTTATATAAGTTGTATTATATTAAGTCCAAAATAGTATTTTTTCCTACGCTATACATTATAAACGATAAAAATAAAAAGCGCACATTATAAAGAAATACATAATAAAATAACAAATAAAGAAATTCATTTTTCGCATGACTTCAAAACAATAAAATAAACTACGGATAATATTTATCTAGATCTTGGCGGCGGATGCATTTGCCCGCCTAGTGCGAGGCGGGTCGGATCGGGAGAGACTGGTTGAGGGATACTATTTGATCTCTCCAGATGGACTCTCTCAACTCATCGCCATGCATTGCAGTGGGAGGTATGAATCCATACGTCCGTAACTTTTAGACACGCTGACCCTCAGATTCCTACCCACCTCTCAAATCTTTTTCCTTCTCAAAACTTCCTCTTCTCCCTCCACACAGCAATGGGGCCTTGAGGGAAATGGTTTTCCTCCTATGTAGAGCTAATGTAAAAAAATGTATTACCAGTCAGTTTGATTTCTGATATCTGTTAGAACATACATACAAAGAATCAGTTTGATATGAATTCTAACTTCATATATTATTAAGGAGTCGTTTGTACATTATAGAATTTACAAAACACAGTATGGTATAGTGGTCACAGAGAGAGGTCATATGTATATATGTGCGTCATCGACGATCGTCCTATTCCTTCTCACACGTCTTGACTGAAAAGGAAAAAGACAGAAGATACTAGAATGATGACATCACGTATCACACGCAACCTCTCTCTGGGACTACTATACTAGCGTTGAAGGGCGTAATGGCTGTTTCGTGATGCATTTCAAAAATAAAAAGGTTGTTACACGAATTTTCTTTCACTCTGAAACATCAAAACCTTAAAAAAACGATACTATTTATTACAGTAATTATAGCACATTATCCTGTTTCCTCTTAGTAATTCGCATTAATGTTTCGGTCATCGGAATTTTTATTGAACACGATGACTGTTTTCGTCAAGATGAATTCGATTCCCCTTTTAGTGGCTTGATGAAGAATTTGCGCAAAGTGTTAAGTGTTGATACATGTAAGGTTATGTGCCGTGTGGCCGGGAGGTTCTACTCGCCATAGAAAACACTGTAAGGCTCTTAAGGCTGCTGAGGAATCTCCCCCGTATAAGATATTGATAATCCCGGGGCGCGTGTTAACAAAACTGGATAATTAACCTCCAGACAAAAATGCTAAAAGATTTCAGCTACTCCAAATAATAAAAAAGCAATCCCTAGACGGAATCCTTAGACAGGCAAATGCTTTTAATTTAACAAGGGTGGCTCTCCCGGGAATTTTTCGAACAAAGAATTGCCGTAAACAGATTTTGAGTTCGCTTCGTTCGAACTTTTAACCCTGGAATTAATCATTTTAATACTCGTATTTTAAACTCACTTTGCTCGAAAATTGTTAAGATAATTTACCAAACGATCAAGTCAAAAAGCTTCGTATTTAAATAAATATCTACGGTAATATCACATTATAAAATAAATATTTACAGCAATATCGCACTCAAAAGGCAGACAGATTCTTTCGATTAATTTACCGAAATAAACGTTATTTTTTGTCAAATATCATATTTCATATCGAAAAACATTGAATTTCAGACTTTCTGCAAATTGGTCCATAAGATTGCAAGCTTTCCCCGTTTACCTTTAAGTTTTACAGTGATAATTGGATGGCGGAAAAATAGTCAAGAGACCGTTTTTTGACTCAACTATGTATATCTACCTTCCTACCAACCTACTTTTCAAATCTAGCCTGTTTGACAATATATGCTAATATTACCTACATATGACATTTTGGAACAATAACTCCAAAGGAACTGCCAGTCTAACAAAGTAACCAGTGCCTAGATCACCTGATCCCTCAGGTCTTTAATATCGACCATGCTAAAGATGATACAATGATTACCAGTTTTGTGATCTCTAAGTATGTGTAATTGGTGTCTCGGTTATCACCTCCTATGATATCTCGGTCACTTAATATCTATTCGAGCGATACGTGTGCATTGATCAGCCAAGTGATTTATGGTTGCCGTAATATCACAAAAACGTGCTATAGAAAATTAAAATGAGTCATATTCCCTTCTAGTGTCTTCAGTTCACATATTCCCATAGTTGTGCCATTTTGAGAACCCATAATTTTAGATTACAGTCCATTGATTTTCGCAGTCAACGTACATCCGGTGGATGCGTCTGCCCACCTACTGCGTGGCGGGCCGGATAGCGAGAGATTGGTTGAGGGAGACCTAACATAGACCTCTCCAGCCGGACTCTCCCGACTTGCATCGTAATGGGAGAGATGGATTCATACGTCCATCACTCCTTGACACATTGACCCCCAGATTCCTACTCACCCCTCACACTTTTTTCTTTTCCAGAATTTAAACTCCTTCCTTTCTTAAAAAGACCCACCACCCAGCGTCCCCAAAAAAGTTTATTATCACGGATGACAAGTGTTAATGAAAAGACTTTGAATAACCTTGTACACTCTTATGTACCTACAGTTGTCTCTCTTTAATCTTGAATCTCTCATACAAGACGTCGGTCGCACGTTTGCGATTAGGTAGATACCAACCCATCTATATCAATTCTTGTGAATTCAAGCGCTTTTACACACGTAGGTGCTCAAAATAAAATGTCTGATTTTTTAACCGTTTTCGCACTTTAATTTAATTATATTGATTTCATCCTACGTTAATGAAGTCTTAGGCTGAAATGTTAATAATATAACTTAGCTAAACATCTATTGACATAAGGTATACACCTCAAACTCTTCAATTTGTATAAGTTAGTATTAGTTTTCAATGTTCGAGTTTGTTCCCACAAGAAGCACGATGTTGCGGAGAAAACTTCCTCGTTAGGCAGTTAGCGGGAGCACTCGAGAATAGAAGCCTCTTTCAAATGATGTCTCAGCTTATTTGATTAGAGACTGACAGAAGCAGAGCCGAATTACATTAAGTAGGTATAACGCAAGACACGAAGCGACGTGCGACGAGCCAGTGTAAATTTCCTCTACAAAGATGGCAACTGACGACGTTGACAGTGAGAAAAGTTACAACAGAGGTAACGATAAAACAGAATTATCAGCAAAAGCTAGACAAAAAACGGCCCGAACTGGAACAAATTAGGGGAAAGCTGAATTTTTGCAGGTGAGTAGTACCTACCACAGAAAGTATTTTTACAAAGTCGCCACTCCTCCCCTCAAATATATAAATCGAAGGCCATTATATATCCTGGACTGCTGCTGCCTTTTTGCAGCAAAGTGATCTACGCATTTGAGGGAGGGTGCAGGTTCAATTCTCATCACGAAGTAAAAATAAATATATATTTTTTTAACTTTTGAACGCTTCGATGATGTGGTGTTTATTGATATTTACTTTTAACAAACCTTACAAAAGTAGATTTACAGGTATTGTGAAATGTATAAGTTAGACAGAACAATATATACCATACACTTAATTTATGTGAATATCGCACAATAGTCTAAACGACTCTCTTTGACGGTCTCTGTGGTCGAGGGGAAAGGTTCTCGGCTAGCAATCGCTAGTGATTTGTTATTTCATAATTGAATCATTTAAAATAATGTAATAACGTGACTGACTTTATGAAACTTCAGGAATCGTTTATTAATTATATAATACGAAACTAAAAAAAAAATAGTTGTGTGATTTGTGTAACAAAATATGCGTGTGTGTGTTTTTTTTCGTTATCAGTAATTTTAGTTAAAACCTAAGGTGAGCCATTTTTAAAACTTTAAGTTTGAATTCAAAAATTTTATCATTAAAAAATGATATGCATTTTTCGAATTATAAAACTTGAAATTAAGATACTTATTTAATCACCTTTCAAAAACAGTTTCACCTTTCAGATAGGTTCCGAAATATTCCATTTATTTTGATTTTGTTATTTTTAACTTCTGAAAAAAAATTCAATGGCCTAAGGGGTTCGAAAATATAAAACAATCTGTATCCATAATTTGAATGCCAAAAACAAAAAAATTCTTGGGTGGAAGTTTCGGATACTCATAATTTACAACAAATTAATGATAACTTTTCCCCATGAATTTCTTGCAGCCATCCATTTTCATGTCGAAAAAAATCAGAATGTGCAATTCACACGCGGTAAAAGTGAAACCTTCAGAACAATGAAGTTGACAAGAGTGGGGAGGCTACGAAGCGTTGCACAAAGAGGAGACTTTCCCTTTCACCTTCCTCTTTCCATCTCCTTCCCCTCCCCACTACCTTCAGCCTCACAACATACCCCAATTGGGGATTCCATAGTCTCACTAGCTTCAGACGGGAGCATTTGCGATTCTTGTGCGGTTTTCATATAAAAAAAGAAAGATATTAACTGTTTTTGTGTTTAATTCGTAGAAGTACGTTTAAAGTTTCAAAAAATTAATTAAAATTAAAATGAATAATCCTTTTATCAAGTTCTGCAAGTATCTTAATAGGCATGCATTTTAATTAAACTACAACTTGATAATAGCATAATTAAATTTGATGTTAATTAAAATAAAAAAAAAATAAAAATAAAGCACTGCCCAAAGATTAGACCGAGTATACTATCTTATTCTTCCGCGGGCTAAATCCTATAGCTGTATGAGTTTGTCTCTTTTTAGTGTCGTTATTTTTCGTTTCATCAAGTTCCAAATCACAACGCAAGTAGTCACTTAAAAAAATGACATTATTCTTATATCCCACTCTTGAACATACGAAAGTCTGTGCACGGATAATTTTGTCTGCGTAATTTCGGAACCGCGCGCTTTGGTACGGTGTTATTAGTTATTAGAGTAATTCGGACACGTTTGTGTCGGAGTCTTTGGGAAAACTTTGCGATGAAAGCTTTGGCTTTGGCGAATAGACTAGAATTAACATTAGCGCGTATTCTACCGTGCAGGCTACTTTGATTGGATTTGACTACTCCAGCTCCAGAAACCACAACCCAGTAATAAATTGGTAACCACAACGTCCACAACCCCGTCCTTTATTCAGAGGATTTTATTACGATTACGATTCAATCACCGGCAATATTTTTTACGATATCTTTTATAACTATCTATGTAAGAATGAATGGTCTTATGCACAAAGGTATCCAATAATGGCTGAATCAATAAAATAATATACAGCAACCGCACGATTCAGTCCGCGACGATTAGACCTTCGTTATTTTATAAAAGTTAAAAGTTTCTCTATGTATGTCCCTGAAGTTTGGATCACGGTGGCCTTGAAAGACAGCAGGTACCAAAGGTGTTTAAAATTGCACCACAATCAAGAGCATTTTGCTCGCACTTTTTACAAGGTAGCAGCAGTCTGCTAGCGTCGAAATTTCGCACTATTTCACTCCCACCCGCTTGCATGTGTATATATCGCGCGCCCACCTACGGTAGACTTTTGACAGACAGATGTGTCTGACAAGGTGAAGGAACCATCGTAACTGTCTGATAACTGAGAAAACATATGTTGATAGTTCCTCAAGTAACATATATAAAATTCAGCTTTTATACCAATTATAATTACTTCTTCAAACATTGCAAAAATACTTAGAGGCATTATTTATTATTTAATTAATAACAGATCACTTTGAATATGGGGTTACATTTGATCCCAAACTTACTTTTTCAGATCATATAGTGGAGTTGACATCATCGTGTTACAAACTTCTTGGATTTGTGATAAGAATAAGTAAACAATTCTCCAAGCCCGAAGCAATGACATCGATGTTCAACTGCATTATACGATCAAAATTAGAATACTCTTCTGCTGTTTGGGCCCCATACCAGCAAAAATACATAGATTTATTAGAACAAATCCAAAAAATTCTAAGGTATCTTTATTTGAGAATGCATGGTGAATACCCGCGATTTATGCATCATCTAGATTTGCTATCTGAAACGCGCTTCGAAAGTCTCCAATCTAGAAGGAATGGGACCCTAACAGTAACAGCTTTCAAAATTATAAACTACTACATTGACAGCCCATACCTCTTAGAATGCTATAAATTCTTCGTACCGAACAACTACTGCCAGGGTCGCCACCACGACTTGTTCTATATCCCACATGGCAGAACAGACGTTCTCGCCCAACACAGCATAACAAGAGGTATGGTACTGCTAAATGATATTTCTAGGTCTCTTGACATTTTCAACATTAGTCTTGAAGGTTTCAAGAATAAATTTAGGCAAGGACTCTAAAATATGTATTATTGAAAAAAATTAACTCGTTTAAAGTTATGTATATATGTTACGTGTATTGTAATAGGATTATATTTAAAAAAATAAAAAATAAAAAATAAAAAATAAATAAAATAAAATAAAAAATAAAGCACTTTTTATTAAACAATATCGACATGTTTCAATAACAATATTATCTTCTTCAGGATATTTTAATATAAATTATAAATAACCAAACATTTTTTTAAAATAGCCTTCTTTTAAATTTATTTTCTTATTAATACTTACAATAATTATTTATTTTTTGATTTAGACTAATTATTTTAATTATTTGTTCTTAAAAGTTTTTTATTTTCTAAATGCAATTTTATTTTTCTTTCAATAATTTTTATATTTAATTTTGTATAACTGTTTTTATGATTTTTAAGCAATGAATCACCTCTTCTTTTTAATATTTTGTCTTTTTTATAGTTTATTCTAATTTTTCTATACTTGTTTGTCATTAATTTTTCTTTATATTAACATATCCTGAAGAAGACAATATTGTTATTGAAACATGTCGATATTGTTTATTAAAAAGTGGTTTATACAAAGTGATCTGTTATTAATTAAACAATTATAATTAATTAATATAATATCTTTCAAAGCCACCGTGATCCAAACTTCACAGTCAGGTCACCCCTAGTGTTTTGCTAAGTTTAGTGGCTTAGCAGGGGTGCCCGGGTTCATGGGGTGAGGATTGTCCGAGTCTTGACGGCGGATGTGTCTGCCTGCTTACTGCGTGGCGGGCCGGATCGGGAGAGCTTGATTGAAAAGAGAGGTTGAACCTTACCTTACCTAGACCTTGCATCGTAATGTGGGGGGATAGATTCATACGTCCGTCACTGCTAGACATACCCACATTCATATTCACCCCTCCTACTTTTTTCCTAAAGTTCTTGGACAAAATAAATAAATAAAATACTTGGCAATTTGACAGAGGGGGGAGGGTGTGTCTCTCTAACATTAATATGAGCTTTTTGCTTTGATTACACCGATTGCATGTAACTGTACAGGTGCGGCACGATATGATACTAGCAGATTGTTGTACTTTGCAGAGTAATTGGGTAATCAATACATTATTATTCGATGTATCCACTAAATACTTAATTCACTTTGTTGACTGTGCGTCATACAATAGGAGTGTAATTATTATGATAATCAGATGGAATGCCAATGCATATTATGTAATAAAGTTAATAATCAAATAACATAAAAGCCAATTACGTAAATTAATTATTAGATACCAACACTATCTTCTTTAATTTACCACAGTGTTAAGACCTTCCACCAAAAGTTGCTTACATTTGCAGCACGTTTCGTTAATTAACTTAAAACGAGCTACGGCTATTCTCATTCGTAATTATTAATATATTATATATAGAAAGTTGTACACCATTCTATAACAGCTAAAATATGGCTGCGACAAATAATGGAATAATGTACAACATACTACATGAACTTCACTAAAATACAACATACTGAAATAGCTCAAATAAGCTGCCGATAAGTAATTATGTTATTATACATTCACCATAATTTTATTTATTTTTTATGAAAACATTACATATTACATATTTGTAATGATCTTTGGCTGTCCAACTAGACAATTTGCCCGTTTTATAACAGTCAAAATGATCAGATTTTTACATTTAATTAGTGTGTTGACTTTAATATTGCCTTTTACAAATATAACATTTGATAAATAATATTAAGGTTTTGAAGAAGTTACTTACACGTGTAAATTATATAGGTAACAATAAAAAATTACAAAAGTTACTTTTAAGTGTAAATTATATAATCAATATATATATTTTAAAATAAAGTCCAAAAAAACTTGCGGACCGTAAAAACTCAGAAATGAGTCCCAGTACGATCAAGAGCCGGTTATCCCTTATATTTCTGGACTCCTTTCTATGGATCCAGATTCCTCTGTATATGATACTCTCAGTACAGGGTGTTACTACAATAAGGTACAATGATATTTCTTAGGAAGTCTGATGGTAAGAGGACGAATGGACAACAATCACACCCTTTTATACGTTCCTCATGTTGTCTCACTCATACACGCATGTCTCTTTCATACCGCAAGACATACGTTCACCACAATAAGGGTACCCGTTTTTACCTAAAGGGAGTGCTTTTGAAGATATGAGGGCTGGAATTTTCGCCCTCTTTAAATTTCTAAAACAGTATTCTGGAAAGTTCTAGAAGGTTCTATAGAGCTCTAGAAAGTTCTGGAAGGAATGGCGGAGTATGTCGTGGAATGTTCGGAAATAGGGAATCGGAAAGATCATTGTGGAACATTCCAGAACACTCTCGAATTTTGTCCTGAGCGAAGCCGGGTAACCCAGCTACTTAACAATAAAAAAATGTAGAGAAGAGAGATAAAAAAGAAAATTCCAAAAAAAAAAAAGATTTTTTTTGTAGACATGTATGCTTTTCAACCATTCCACGAAATTTTAGTATTGATTTGATGAATTAATCAACTCGAAAATCAAAAATGGATTAAAAAAGAAAGTAGAGAAAAGCAAATACTTCACCTATGCTTATTCCTTTATGCGTTCTGAAATAGCTTAACAAGGACTTTCAAAATAAATTATCTAGTAGTGGCATTTCAATACCCCTTTGAAAAGTTATTAAATAATATAACCTAACCCAACTTCTGTTATGTGAATATCTCACAAGAGTCCCAGCTGCTCCCGTCTGGAGCCAGTTAGACCATGGCATCACCAATTGGAGTATGTTGTGTGGATGAAGATAGTGGGGAGAGGAAGGAGATGGGAGAAGGAAAGTGTGGAAGTCCTGGCTATTCAGATCTGGTCACCAAACACGGCTAAAGCCATTACTTTTCAAAGGAGTTGTTGCTGATGTTACATGAGCTGTCCGGTCACCGTATTAAACAAGTATACTCATACTGAAATAGCTTAAAGAAGGCTTCAACAATACATAATCTCATTACGATGAATACCTATACCATACTACACAATGCACTGTACTGTACAATAGCTAAAAAAGGCAATCAAATTTGGGAGGTGTGTATTCCTTTCCTTAAAAATACCTTCCAACATCCCCTAAGATATCATTGGCCCTGATGGAAATTGTTTTAATCGGGGCCCCTGTTTGGAGCTAATGTAAAAACATCGACAAGTGATCGGAAATGACTTCACAGACGCTTTGACTTCAATGCGAAAGTAGTTTATGAAACTAGATTAAAGTCAACCACGATCGTTCCTGCTACTTTGTTTATGTGGTCATATTTCAAATCCATATACTCTTAAATGCCGAGTCTTGGATAGTCAATTCAAGTGATTGACGTAAGCAATGAATGCAGGCATAAATATTTCTGCTAGCAGTAAACAACGAACCCGCATACACCTGTCGCTACAGATTCATGGTGCATACTTATAAAGCCTAGGAAGGTAAGCACTTATTCTCATGTGCACGAAATATTAATTTGATGGAATCGGATATAAGATGTAAGCCGGAAATGCTGTTGATCTTTTTACTGGAAATGTGTTTTTGCTCACCAATCTAAAGTTGTCGATACTTGTCCAGATTTTTCGCAAAGCGAATACTCGTATAGTAAATTACATGTACAATTATACCCAGTGGAGTAGCTACTTAAAAACCTAATTTTTTACTTCTTTTTGTAGCAAAAATCATCGAAATAGTGTCAAATTCAGTAAAAGTGTGATGAAAGTTTACTGTTATTTGCACTAACTTTGGCTATAAATAAATATTTAGTGATGAGAATTAAATAGCCTTTGCATTATTTACTTTACTACTAGACCCTCTCGTCGTTCTCCTCTATTACTCTTTTCTTCATAAATTCATCATTTAAAATTTGGGAGGCGGATATGGGTACCGCAGCCCCGAGAACCATTTATTGAATAACCGATACCCCTGCCATAGGTCACCCCAAGTGTTTCGCTACGTTTAGTGACTTAGCAGGGGTGCCCGGGTTCATGGGGTGAGGTTTGTCTAGGTTTTGGCGGTTAATGCGTTTGTTGCAAGGCGGGCCGGCTCGAGAGAGATTGGTTAAGGGAGACCTAACCTAGACCTCTCAACCCATCGCCTCAAAGTTAGAGAGATGGATTCATACGTCTGTCTCTCCTAGACACATTGACCCCCAGAATCCTACACACCCTTCATACCCTTTTCCTTTCTAGAACTTCCTCTCCTTCCTATTCCTAAAAAGCACCTCCACCCAGCATCCCCAAAGATGACATAGATCATGAGGAAAATTATTTTTCTCAGGGCCTCCTGTGTGGAGCTAATGTAAAAAATAAAATTTAAAAAAAATAAAAAATTCTCCAATCGTAGGTGGCATAGTCTTCCTGGCTCCAGACGTGAGAGTATCGTGTGATTTCCTTATTAATACAAAAGTGTGGAATGCGAATAAAAAACATAAAAACAATTTAACCTTCCACAAATTTCGTGGGGGAATTTTACATTATTGTCCTATTTTCAATAAATAGGGACAGATTTTAACACGGGAAACTAGATTCGACAGTTTTTATTCAGGAATATTTTAGCTCTTGGAAAAAAATCAACCGAAAACAGTCAGCTAATACCTGAAATGATTTCCTAAATCTTCAGCGCAAAACGAACTCATCAGATTTTGACATATTTAAACGTATTTAAAAAAACTGTCTACGACAGAGATGAAGTGTGTCAGTTTTTCCATAACTAGGCGACTTTTTAACCGATATTGATGAATTATCTGTGTCTGTGTGTTGTGTTGTAAAAGCAGCGCGCGTCGCGTTTTCTGGCTTTATTGAAAACTAACATCGACAGCTTAAAATTACCTCGATTCTTCTAATGTTTAGGCTTAGGACGAGGTCCCAAGTAGATATAAACTAACACAAAATGAAATATATAGTTATTTTAATTAGATCCTGAACAAACACACAAAAAAGCGAATTTATATGTTGTAAGTTGCAGGATTTCGCGAATGTTTTCTTTATTTCTGTTTTACTAAAGCCTTGACACCTCTTTCTACAGGCGTTATTTGGTGTCCATTTCTTTAAGTATCGGCTGGTTTTTGAGGCAAAGGCAGAAGCTGAACGTAGGACAGTGGTAGGTATGATCGGGAGTAGAGTCGGGAGCAGTGTGCATTGCGTCGCCATGACAGACAGAACAATGCCTCGGCGGGACCGCGCTACCGCTCTGGAAGGCCAATAATAAAACACTCCGCAATTATGTACTCCTTAACAGGTTACAACTGTTCGACGTGGTGTTATATACTATTGTCTCATAGTGGACCCTTTTGGAGTCGCGTTTTTCACCGCCGCCTATGGGCAGGTGTGCTCAACGGATAACAATGTTTTATCTCTAATACATTTTGTACTAACGTCCCGCTGTGTGGAAAATTTTGAGGTAGACATTTGTTCAAAGCTGGATGCAAGAAGGCTGATGAATACTCAAAGAATTTACTTGATGAAAAACGCCATGAGCAGAATTCAATAGATATGGAGGGATAGAGGCGTAATGAAATGAAGCTCAGTGAAGATCTTCGTCAAATAATCTGTGGATACATGGACAGGATGTAAAGATACATGGACACCTAGACATCAAGAATATAGACAGAAGCCTTAGAAATCTCTTACTAAAAATAGAATACTTAAGAAAACCATTGACGATACTCTATTTATTCTGGAAAAGCTGGACCAACTGGTTTGCCCACAACATATTATGAGATGTTTTCTAGATTTCTTGACAAATTGAGAACGCAAAGTCAAAGTTCGAGCGATCTTCACATAAGGCTTTCGGAACTTCGATATACGTGCAGCTGTTTCAAATCCAAAACACTATTGGGTGAAATTTTGAGTCATTTTTGAAAAAAAATTGATTTGTTTAGTATTTACATTTGAAACAGCCGCCTGCCTCTCCGTGCTTCTACTTCATTAATTAATTATTTATTACTTTTAACTACAAAACAAAATTAATAGTCAAAGCTGTATGCGGGACACCAAGGTTTTGGTAAACGTAAAAGATTTCATGTTAATTGGGTTATTCATTTAAGTTTCATTTAAACATTCGAGAAAACAACTCACCTTCAGGCAGTCAGTGTGACGTCGCTCCGTTGGAGTAGGGAACATAAAATTTATTATTTAATAAATTTTCAATTTTTATCTCAAATTGATGTTAAATAAACATGTCAAAGGCATTGAATTTGTGGCGTTATTTAACCAAATTCTTAATAATAATAAAGTCTTTATTCCAGGAATAAATAAAATAAATAATAATATCGCTTATTTCATAAACCTATTCAAACTTCGATTTATTCAAAGTTTTACCTAAATACTATAGAAAATATTAACGAATTGTCATAAACAGGCTGTCAATAATGGATAGAGAATAATAACCAAAATATTAAATAAAATTACCTTAAGAGCCTCGAAAAATGTTTTATACGTAATTCGCGTTTTTTCAATAGGTATCTTCAATCATTTCTCGTATTTTCTTGGTAAAACCTAAATTTAAAATTAAGTTGTCATAATTTTCAACGTACAATTTATTATTAGTTGTACGAATAATATATTCATCTACATACAAGGACGGCAGTGGCTGTGTTAGCATCGCGTTTGGCTCCCACACAGGAGTCGTGTGTTCAATCCCTCTGTTGGCTATGTCCTCCATTAAGACACAAGCAACATTTTCTGCTTAGTTTGGTGTTAGTAGGGGATTTTTAAATGTTGTCAGGTTATTCGTAACCCGGAAATGTTTCTGTTAAAAATATATCCGCAACGGTTCTGCATCAAGCAAAATTTAAAAAAAAATGATATCTTCAGATTATGTAGGCCAATCGAAAAATCAGGCAGTTCATGATGCGCCTCAGGCACTTCACGATCTGCCTGATTTTACAATCGGCCTTCGACATATCGAAATATTTTGCATATTGAATCTGCCTTTAAAAGTCAAGCTCTGTTAGATACTACTAGTACAAGAGTTGATACCCGCTGTCTATATTTATATAAAAAGGCATCAAAATGTACAATATTACAATATTTTTAAAATGATAAATTGAATAGAAATGTGTATGGTAAAATGGTTTATCCTATATGGAGGCCCATTTATTTCTATGATCAGCTACGAGGAAATCTCAATTTATTAAATAGATGACATCAGTGTGTTGATTTAGATGCCATTTGCATAAAATTTAAAAGAATTATATTTGCAATAAAAGCGAGCATCCGGTTTATCACGTTTGAAAGTTAGATATGACACGATAAAGGTTTCTATCAATACATCGGTAATTAGTCGACTTCCGCTAGCACGCCAGCCATCAGCAATGACGTTTGACAGTTATCATGTACTAACGCTAAGTATAGTGAGTCCTTCTGCTCCCTGGATAAGTACAATTTTCACAAATTTCGCGTTGAAATCAAAATTAATTCACAAATAACATAGACAGATTTAAACTCCGGAAAACGGAAATCGTAGGTTATTCCGGACTCTTTCATTTATTGGTCAAAATATTAGATAACGAACAAATAGAAGACGGGCCATGAACCACTATTAGTGCAAAACCTCGTCCACAAAAGTGTCGCCAACATCGTTCAACCATACTAACAACAAATTCTATCTACGCACCAGGGGCGTAGCTACCGCCGTATCAACCGTATCAATGATACGGAGCCCCCGGACTACAGAGGTCCCTAACTTGTTTAAGCAAAAATTAGTAAAATGTTATCCAAAATTTCACTTAATCTCATGCTTCCCGGGAAAAAAACATATAAAAAAACTGTAATACGTGACAATAGAGTTTTCACTTCATAAATGACAAAAGTAAAAAAAAGCAGTCTCTTTTTTTCCCGGGTTAAGCGTGCGCCCAAAAGTTGGCAACATCCTGCGTTGGTTATTGTGGGATTCCCCCGTTTAAGTCATTCTCTTAAACGGGGGAATCCCGCAATAACCGATGTACAATGACAAAACACGGAGAGCAATATTTACGGATTTTATTTCATTCCGGTTCAAACGTTATTTATTACATAGGAAAACAATACAATCTTCTTCGTCTGCTTACTTATTGGTTAATTAGTTTGATTTGTGAAAAGAATTAATGAAAGGAAAAGAGATTATTCCAGTGGAGCTATGAAAAGAAAAAGTAAACAGAAAAGGGAGGAGGTTATAAAAAAAAATACCCAAAATTTCTTCATTTTTTCAGCAATCAGCGTCTGTGAGTGATTTAGATGGCAATGGTAAGTACTACCTATTTATCTACCAGTAGCGAAGGACCAATTTTGTCTTTTGAAAGAACAATGGCAACCTTCAATACATCAAAGCGCCCTCTACAAATTGTCCAATTATTATTATTATGAAAATACCTGGTCACTAATTGTACCGAGCAATAATAAGGGCCCCATCTAATTTTGATACAGGGCCCCTCCAATGCACGCTACGCCACTTCTACGCACATCGGCGTCACACCTCTCTTATTACCTACATAACGAACGAATTACTTTTATTGGCTCCGCCGCTTTAAATTTAATAGTCCGTCCAGTTTGGTCATAGCTCAGCGACTCTTGACACCCATAACTCCGCTGGTGTCTGTTACCTGTGATAAAAATATCTACAATAAGCAAATGTCTTAAATAATAGATATTCATTAAAAAACCTTTTGCGTAACGAACTATTTTATACTTTTTGACGGCCGGCTGTGTCCATCGGTAAGGGTCTTGATTCGCAATTCGAAGGTTGCGCGATCGAATCCCGGCGTGGGCAAATAAATATTATTTGAATAATTGGTGTTATTTCACAATTTATTCATTGAAAAATAATATAATAATATGTTCCAGAGTGGAAAAAACTCTTAGTATCGCCCTGGTGTAAGACCACCATTCAGAATTGAAACGTTGCTTGAAATAGCATTAGTCGTATTCGGTGACCAGATCTGAATAGCCAAATAACTCCCTATCTTTCTCTTTCCCACCTCCTTCCCCATCCCACTACCTTCAGCCTCACGACATACCCCAAGTGGGAATGCCATAGTCTCACTGTGTCCAGACGGGAGCAGTTGGGACTCTTATGCGGTATTCATGTTTAAAAAAACACGTCTAATGCTGCGTAAAACACGTAGGTGTTTCCGCGAATCGAACCACGAATTGAACGAAAGGAATGAAGCAACCTCGTGGCTTCGTTCCTTTCCCATAATTATTCTTAAGACAAACAAGCATCTAACCCACGCCACAGAAAAAAAAAAGTGTCATTGTTGCGTGTTGCAATTTCAGGGTGTTTTTTTCCCGGAATAGATAAAAATTAATGATTATATATTAAACAGCGCCGGGCGTGCCACCGATGTTGATAAACGGACTTCGATAGATTATAATGCTGTATTCGTATGGATTATGCTGTTGTCAAAATGATTGAGCAATGCGTACTTAATTTGCTTTGCTTTGGATAAATTACAAATAAATCTTGAAACATAAATAAGTAATCGATTGACCCCACCTGTCCATTTGTATCGCCTAAGGTATGCCCTATTCCGAATCACCTTCCACCGCCGTGACTTCTAAAACCTCTGTCCACTTTTTACCTGTGATTTAGTGCAACTGTCAGTAGAGTGTTGGCATTGAATAAATTGGCAAGTTTTTGCGATGTATTTCGATACCGGATTCCCGATACACATGTATTTGGGGACAAATATTTTTTCATCGCTAACTGCGAGCTTCTGCGCTGTTCACTTTGTAGGCCTTTTTTTATAATCGGTTTCTTGAAATGTCTGGAACTCGGAGACTTTGAACAGAAGTTTATTGTTCGGTATTTATTAATTTTAGTTCGTACTGAAAACATCAACTTGCTACCGATTCTAAGCGAGCACAACGATGGTTTTTCAGTATAATGGCCTTGTGAAAGCATCGCTTTTATTACTGATGCTGTTAGTGAACTGGCCACATAAAACGCAAGAAATATATATACCGTTGAAGCATTGAAATTTCTTATGAACACCTGAAAGCATGTTTTTATGTATGAAATTATTCTTTTTGGAGGGTGTCTAAATCTTACATCTCGTCTACCTTGAATGTAAGTTATTTTAAAACGCCTTATTTCCATTATAGGAGATGGTACGAGGGATCTTCCTTCATGATTCTTATATCATAATTATAATCTGGTATTTAGAGTGCAAATTCGTAAAAAATATATTTTATGAATAATTCGGAGAGTTTCAGGTACCTCTGCCCATAAAATGAAATTGTTTTAAATTTTGAAAGTTTCGTAATTTTCATTAAATCTTATTATTCATTTGAAGAAAGCTTTTGTTACCGCCTTCGTCCTCGTTTTGCTACCAGTTTTATAAAATACATCGATAAGTATATTTTAACCTAGGTCGATAAGTGTTGATATGATTATTTAACAGTCGATAAAATTTGAGTTTGAAACTAGAATGTATACCGACTTAATTAAATAATTAATCGATCTGGGTACCTTCCTACAAAGCTTCAGTTAAATACACATATTCTACCCATTATGAATTTATTGGCAAAACTTCACCCTCCGCGATGATTTTGTAATCGGTGGGTATCTTGAAACGTCTCTGTTTAATTTTTAAAGTATTATAATGTAGGTGTTTCGGATGCTTCGTTCGCGACATTGTGACATAACGTAGACCATAAGAAAAGCATTCACCTGTCAACTCTCGACTTGACTTAGTATTGACGTCGCTCAATATTATAGGAATTGTACTATCACATTGAGAGACGGTGACTTGTTTCTTATGACTTGATATACTGTCACTAATAACATACAATTCAGAATCATATAACATACAATTCAGAATCAAATAACATACAATTCAGAATCAAATAACATACAATGTCTTACCGATTCAGCTACTTACTTCTAAAATGTTTACCTAAATATTTGAATTAACATTATTATAATCAGAATATGTTTTCATTTTGGATTTTTTTCAAAATAGTGTTTTTCGACTTTTAGCTGCACATTTGCTGTGTGAACTAGAGTGCCTATAGATCGTATCGTGGAAAGGAATCGATCTGCAAGTATAATTATATTGGACCAGAACCAACATGATTTTTAGTATGGAGACAAATAATGCATGAAAAAAGGAAAACTTCCAACAATTAAGTGCAAATTTAAATAAATCTATTATGAAATCTCTTGCAGTTCAAAACCATGTACTCGCATGTTCCGCATATCAGAAGCAAAAATAATTAAACTGTTACAACGTACAGTATCAATTTCTACTTTTGTGATTTCGTGAAAAACCGATTTTCAAAATAATAAATTTAATTTAGATTTGTTTTGATACATGTAAAATTGTGTTACCAACCCCACTTACATACATACAGTCCTTAAACGAGTTTAACCGTGATTAAGAGGGTAGAACCAGAGAAAACCAGAAATATGTCATTTTTAAATCAGATTTTAGACGTATTGACGCTTTTCCAAAAAAAAATTTAAATTGATTTCGAAAGTTTGTTCTTTTATCTAGTAAACGTATGTTTTAAATTTTCAGAAAAAAAAATATTTTTAGCATAATTAGGTTATACCATAGTTCGTTGACAGATTTGTTAAATTTAAAAAAAATTGTATTATACAACAACCATTTCAAATCATAATCATGTAGTAAAATAAATCAATACATTATCGTGTGTTACAGAAATTTAATTTTAGTTTAATAAAATCAATAAAAAATATAAACCTACATGTGTTTCTTGACGAAAATTGGTCAGTTTGTGTATTTATTTGCGCACTTGCAAACTAATATATTTCAGATTTTTTTACATTCTTATTTTGCTTAGACATTATTGAAAAATGATAAATACTTATGATCAAAAAATAATTACAAAAAGTACATGATTTTAATAGTTTTATCATTACGCCTTTCAGCATTTTTTGATGTAAAGTATAAATTAAAGCAAATTTGAAATGAAATAAAATCGATATTGAGTTATAATTTTACAAAGCTGGTACGGAGAACAATTAATCTTTCTCATTGGAACAGCCCTGTACGATCGTCAGAACATCTTTCGACAAAATGTGGATTTTCGGCCGCTGGCTGGTAAACGCCCTTAATATAGCAAGAATTAAACATATTATTAAATTTAAACAGCAATAATCAATTTGACGTTGTTCATTGTTAGAAATAAAATTTTGGTTTTTCTATTATATCACATCGCCTTGGCGTGTGATGAAAACGACAATCTATAATATTAGGTATGTCTCGTTACGCGTGCCTTTGTACCTTTTTTTTATCATTTTCCGATCATGTTTAATGTAAGGCTTTGTCTTTTCATGAGACGCCTCTCACGGTGGCATTGGGCTCACTCACAATAACTTCACATCCTTGGCCAATGTTAAATATTACGTATCAGTGTTTGAAAAGCGTAGAGGAGAAGCAAAGACATATAAATTGTTTCTGTGTATTAAATCTTCATATGATACAGCATTTTAGAAATCTGAAAAATCAACATTTGAGGAATCAACACCTGAGATATCAACATCTGAGATATCAAAATATGAGAAATCTACATCTGAGAAATCTACATATAAGAAATCAACATCTGAAAAATCAACATGTGAGAAATCAACATGTGAGAAAAACCAATATTTTTTTGAAATGCGAAGCAAAATCAAATGTCGATTTTTTTTATTTATTGAAGAGTAATAATTCTTAAAAAATTAATTATATCGCTTACATTGTGTCAAATCTTAATAAAAAATGTAATAAAGTGAATTAAATTTTAAAAATTAATAATAAAAATACAGACTGCAATTTACAAGCGGTAGAAGTGAAACCTTCAGAAAACTAAAGTAGATAAGATTTTCAAATCGCAACGTTTGGTAGCTCGGTTGTGGAACAATTTGCCGGTGTCCTCCCTCTTACAACATAATACTTACAGTTCCTGAGGGAAATTATTTTCTTTTCCTCAGAGCCTCCTGTGTGAAGTTAAAAAAAAAACATGCGTTCAAACCAAAAGTAATAATAAATAATCTGTGTTTAGTTTTAATAATAATAATAATAATATTTGGACGATTTATATAGCGCCGTTTTTGTGAAAAATCACCTCAAGGGCGCTGTACAAACTTACCATACATGCCTAAAATCTAGAAAGACTACAAGCTAGACAAACAATTAAAAACAACTTATGGCTAAAAATTGCATACACCGGTTCATTGATCACCGATACGAAAATATATGTACAATATTTTGACCAATGAACGCGATGCTGCCTAAAAATGAATTAATACAGGACCATGCTTACCTGGGAGGTCGCTTGAAATTAACACTGTTTATTGTCTATTTAAAGAAATTTAGATAGAGTTCGCACGCAGAGGACATAATTGTGAACACATGTTGTTTAATCCTGAAAACATTTTAATATTAATATGTAATATATTCTTTAATGAGTGTATTTTGGAAAGTAAAAGCATTATTTAATGGTGGACGGTGCAGTAGTACAAGGATTTGATCTTCCGAGAGACAGATTGATGTGTCAGGATTCGAGTAATTTTAATTCAGTAAGAAAAGTGTGATTAAGACATATCATAGGCAATACAAGTATGATACTCTCAGATAGGTATATTTAAATTAAGTTAAGGGTATGAGAGCCCGAAAAGGTAGGTTTTTAGATTGGACCTAAACTCTGTTGGGCTTTTTATGCATCTTAATTCCGGAGGGAGTCTATTCCAAGCCTTAGGCCCAGATACTCCGAAAGCACGATCTCCGAACTTAGTATTTGGCTTTCGTTTGGGTTCTATTAGTCTGCCTATAGCAGATGAAGTAGACGATCTAAGGGTTAATTGCCTCGGACCGGTATTTTCCGGGACGCATAATTCAAAGATGTAAGGTGGGGCCATTTCGTTGATTGATTTAAACACCATCCAGCACAATTTGTACTGGATTCTTTCAGGGCACTTGAGCCAGTGAAGGTTACGAAGGTGTTTTAAAATGTGTGAATATTTAGAGACCCCGGTTATGAGCCTTGCCGCTGCATTAAACACCGATTGAAGTTTGTCAGTTTGGTATTTTGGAAGACTAGTGTAGTTTGTACCACTAGCTGGGTTACAGGACAACAGGACAACATTCGAGAGTGTTCTGGAAACACACTCTGCCATTTCTGAAAGCTTCTAGAACTTTCTGCTTCCATAACTTTTTAGAGCATTAGCGAACCATCCAGAACGTTCTGGGACCTTCTAGACTCGAAGGCGAAACTTCCAGTCCTTATATCTTCCAAAGCACGCCCTTTAAGTAAAAAACGGGAACCGTCATCCTGGAGGGGGGAAAGAGATCTACCCAGTGGTGTAGCGTGGGGGAGGCGGGGGGGGGGCGGCCTGCCCCGGGCGGCACTTTTTAGGGGGGCGGCAAATTTTTTTTTGAATTTGGCAGGCAGATGTTTTTTTTTCCATATTAAAAGAATTGTCTATGGATTTTATAAATTATAGATATTTTAAATAGGTACCTATGTTAGTTACCAAATATGATTTATTGTTCTTATAATATACAAAAATCTATATTTGTAATATGGAAAAAATGAAAATTTAAATAAAAAAATTGTAATAGGTGGCACGCAAGCTGTTTGAAAACTGAATGTACTGGGACTGAATTTATGGAATGAGGGAAGGGGGTTTGCGGGATGGCGGAGCGGAAGAGAGGAAAAGGTTCGGGAGGGGGACGGGATAGCACGTGAAAGGACATGCAGGGAAAACAATGTATTTTGTTGAATATGGCATTGCAACGCATGCTGGGAACCAGCTGGTAAGTAATAATAATATATTTTAAAAATTTTAACCATATCATTTCATTTTTTGTCGCACCTACGATTCGGACCGATTGAAATGAGCACGGAATTTTTCATTACTCATTCTGTGACGAAACCGGGGAATTTCCCTTCTTTAAATGAATGTATGATAATATCATCTCGATCACTGTAGCAACTGGCAACACCTTCTGTAGTTCATTGCAAGAATTTCCCGTATTCTGTTTTGCGCTTGGATTGTTTATGACTAATTTTCAGTGAAAATGATCGAGAAAAGTCCGTGGGCATTGTGATGTAATTGACAATTCTAAGAAATTTCATTCATTGCTGGATCATGAGTGACTAGCGACGTGAGTATAATTTATATAATTAACATTTTTTTTATTGAAGTGAAACTTCTTTAGCCCTGTTGTGATATGGAATTCGGGTGAAACGGAAATGACGCACTGTAGAACCTGCGAAGCATCAAACTCCTATCAAGGCTCCTATTGGTTGAGATATAAAATAAAAATGACGCAAGGTCTGCGCTCATTGGCCGGTTTGATTATGACCTCACTTTTCAATGCTATTGGTTGAGATTGTTTTGATAAAGTTTCGCTTCTATCGCGTGTTAACTGCACTCGTTTTTTTTAAAATGTTTTGTGTATTTGACTATGTGATTAGTTGTTCAAGCTTTAATTTATAATAAATAAAAATCAGAAAAATAAATTTCAGTGAAGTAATTTTTTTTAAGTAACTTTTATTCGAAGTGCAAGCAGATTTAATTGAAACCAGTTTTGTGTTCAGAATGTAAAAATCAACAGTTGTGGATTCATTTGCAGACACATTTCGAAAGAAAACATTCTCTTATTCGAAGTTCAGTTAAAATATTCTGGTTGCAGACTGTATTTGCTCCCAGAATCAAAGGAAAACATTTTCGTGTTCTGAGTGTAATTTTAATTCACCGCATACAGGTTTAATTCAAACTAGTTTTGTGTTCAGAATACAATGATAAATTAAATAACAAGTTTGTAGATTCATCGTGTACCGAGTGAAGCTTTACATTTAAGTTGCATACCAAATGCTGCAAAATTGTTCCGTATGTAACTGTTATTTGGGGACTCTTGCGCAGAATCAAACATAAATTAAACCCTTGTATTCTAAACACAGTGTATAAATTCGAGATGCGAAATCCTTTTACATGGATACCATTCTCGATCTCCGACAGCAGTTATACATTTGTAGAAGAATTTATAAAAATGATATTCATTGGAAGAATATTCGTCAAATGCGATTTAAAAAAAGCAGAATTAAATGAGGTCGTAATAAAAAAAATGGTTTTCTACATACCCCTCCCCCCCCCCCCCTCCCACCGGCGCTTGAAGGGGCGGCGAAATTTTCCTCCGCCCCGGGGGGCCGATACCCACCCTACGCCACTGGATCTACCACACCACATAATTCCCTTGATCGTACCAAGAATCGTTTATGAATTTTTGCGGTCCGCACGTTTTTTTTAACTTCTTTTAAAAAATACTAGCTGGTTCCCGGCGTGCGTTGCAAGGCCATATGCAAGTAAATACATTTTTCTCCCGGAATCACCTTTCCCGTGCGTCCCCTTCCTAGCTAACTTTATAAATCATATAACCTATGTCACCCGGGGATAGTGTAGCTTCCCAACACTGAAAGAATTTTTCAAATCGGTTCTGTAGTTTCGGAGCCTATTCAATTCAAACAAACAATTAAATCTATCCTCTTTATATAGTGTAATAGATAATAGATATTGATTATACGTGTCAGTGTTAATACCGACGGCTGTTGTCAGTATACTGATCAGAAAATACTGAGGCGAAATGACAGGTGTAATGGTACGATTACGCTCTGTGTAGGATCGATATATTTCTTACTAATAATTTTAACAAACAATATCCTTAAAAATATGGTTCCACAACAACTCAACAGAGTGTAGCACCAAATACTTTTGAAAAGGGTGATAAAGTTGTACATTGTTACGACTTCATCACTCCTTGATACGTAGGTTAGATAGAATAAACGAATAAATTAGTACCTGTGTGTTTAACAAAAAGATGCGATGATCATTAAAAATCACCAACAAAATCCAACGCTTGAATTTTGATATATTTCCACATTATTGTTAATATTCGTATACATATATATATATATATATATATATATATATAGTATTTGCACAATGCACAGTCCCTCAGCACTAGACAAAAATTAGAGAAGTAGGTTATTATTAACAATTTATTGAACACATCCTCTACAATTCCTTATCTTCAGTTATTACTGGCAGATTCTCTTATTAAAGCGGCAGGACCTCCCCCGTAACACTTGCCATATTACTCGTTCTTGGAAAAATAAACGAACTTTCTACAAAAATTCGCCAACTTTGCTCAGGAAAACTTTATTTCAAAGAACCGCTTTTATTTGGAGCCGCGGCCTTAATTATATTAAATGCCTAATATTCTTTCTTAAGTCTGCAAACACTTTTAATATTAATACTTCTTCTTTTAAATAAATAAAAAGAAAATACTTTGTTTTAGGTCACTTTATTGATATTTTATAGTCTACCGGTTTCGGTACCTCCGTACCATCCTCAGGACTGTTATAAAAATACTAACAAGTACAGAGTAATATACATATATATATATACAAAATTGTTCGGGAAAGAAAGAGACAGTAAATTAGAGCGGGACAGTGCGACAGTCGTGCGGGGGAGGGGAGTGTGGGATAACGGGAAACTTACTTATAATATATATAAATTGTTAAGAAAGAAAGAGACAGTAAATTAGAGTGGGACAGTGCGTCAGTTATGGGAGGGAAGTGGGGGAGGAGAGTGCGGGATAACGGGAAACATACTTATAATAGGGCTGAAGTATTTTCTTTTTATTTATTTAAAATGTCAAGTCACAATGTGTTTGCTTCTTTTGAAAAACTTCTTCTTTTCTTTGCCAAAAAGAAAAAATAATAATTACATCCGATTACATACCAATTTCAAAATAGTACGGATACTTCTAACGTTTCCAAACCAACCATTTGTTTGGTGACCGGACAACTCAACAATGTGCAACTTCATCACTACTAAACTAGGTTAAATAGGTTACTTTAGGTTAGGTTAGGTTAGTTTAGGTTGCGGGTTATTTGAAGAAAACTTTTTATCACTTTTAATGAGTTTTCAAATGGATGTTAAAATGCCACTTTGTCATGAAATCAAACATGACAACTCAGAATTAACTCAACTCAACACTACTTCGAAAAGTCATTAAAAGCTATGAAATAAAAAATTAAAAAATAGTCCATTATCTAACCTAACGTAACCTATTTCATCAACTTTTAATGACTTTTCAAAGGAGGTGTTGAGTTGAATTCATTCTGAGTTGTCCGATAACACATTTGTTTATATCTACTGAATTCTAGAAAAGGAATAACATTTCATTCGTAAATACAAGCAAATTTACTAAAACTATTCCGATTGTTTCCGGGAGATTTTTAACGCCATTAGAGAAAGTTTAAATGGACTTAAGTATAAAAAGGACAACCTATGACAGTCGTCGTAGTAGGTCGTCTTATATTGCATTCCACGTTCCATGACAACTTACATAGAATCACTCAACTCAACACCTTGTTAGGGTACCCCGATGTCGGCTTCTAAACCAACATCAGCACACCAACACGTCCCTGGCTAGCTCTCAGCGGGACTATGGTACTCTCTATTCAGGGGGGTGGGCAGCTCAAGGCTAGGGAACTTCTCTCCATCCTTCGGTGACCCACGGGATCCTCACTGGTCAACAATCCTCCCGCCGTAGCAGAATAATAACAATGTTAAATCATTTAGACATGTATTGTAAACTCAAACACATACATAGGTTTTTACAGTACAATTCAATTACAAGAAATGCAAATTACACAAACCTAGCTAAAGTGTTTAACTCTCCCTGACTGTCTCTCAAAACGAAACTCTCCGAGTCGTGATTTCCGCGGGGGCCCTACATTTCACTGAATTACGGACAACATTTAAAGAGGAAATCAAGATACAGCTTACATGTAGGTTGGCAGGAACCTGGTCTCATGTGGCAGCTTCATCAGGCACTTTCATAGTCTAAATAGACCGAACTATGGTGCGGCAAAAGGCCAATTATACTCAAAGGTATTTCAATAATACATCGCGGCCCGTTGAATTGGGTCCGCCGGCTACAGTGAGCCGCTAGCGTGCGTTCTCCAAGGCGCTCGGATTTCGTCTGTCTGGCGAGCGCAGCGGACTGCGGAGTCGCCGGGCAAGCGGGGAGGTAAACAGGATACGGGGCGGGGAGAGGCGGCGGCGGAACTGTGGGCTAGCTGCTCGCGTTCTCGAAACTACTCGCTTCAAGGGCGTATCGTAACACTTCCCCCCGCGCTTGGAAAAAAAGCGACGTGGCAATGGAGCTGTAGGATAAAAAAATCCTCTTAAACTTCCATCGGGGTTTTTGAGAGATTCGTTGCTTGAGAGATGCCTAGCTAGAACATGCAATTTATGTTATAGTTTAGGACACAATGTTTGTAGGGAATGGGTGAGGGGTACATACAATGTTTGGAAAAGAACAGTTTTGGTGAAAGTACATGGTGTGAAACAACATACAAGATTATGCAATTGAAAAATGACAATACATGGTTATGCAATTGAACAAAATAACAATACATGGTTATGCAATTGAAAAATAACAATACATGGTTATGCAATTGAAAAATAACAATTCATATTTGTACAATTGAAGAACAAAAAAAACAACAAGAACAAAAATGCCTGTGTGATTCTAAGGTTTCATTGGTCTGGGAGCTAAGTTTGCGAAGCGTGGATTTGTTTGGTTTCGGAGAATTTCGAAGAGGAGGACGTGGTTTCACAGATTCTAAGGATTACATTATCACTGTAATCAGACCCCTTTGAGATAACACTCAAAAGTACACTTGGGCCTTAGAAAACACTTGGTTTTGTCGAAGACGTCGAAGTTCATGAAGTGGAGACTGTGGTTGCTGTGCCGCGACTATGGTTACAGAGGTCATTGAAGAGGAGAATCCAGTGTCTGCAGACATGCCAGTACGAATCCTAAGTGTTATTAAGGTAAACACGGATCGTATATAATGGTTATTGAAGCATAATGTAGCTCAACATAACTTGTATTGGTACGCATTCAGCGAATACTGGAGGTCAAGGTAATGATGGTTTACACATGACGATATATGCGTCACTGCATGACAGCGCAAGAGACGACATGGTTGGCATTGATAGCAAGAGTAAGAACAAACCTAGGAGCTAGCGTGCCCAAAAGGTGGTTCAGAGTGTCATAATGTATAGTGGGACAACTCAACTTGCTGTGGCACGACAAAACAACATACATATGGGTGGTATGGTCTGTGCTTTCAGGAACAAATGCGTAGAAAAAATGGCAGCAGGAGGGACCTAGTAACCACAGCGCGTGCTGTCAGGAAGTGGAGCTCAGCTTGGCTGTTGGTGATGACATCCGACTGGGCTTCTTTTTAATCCGGGAGAAATTATTATTAGAGCAAAATTCTTGAAGTTTACCTGCCTAGGGACCAATGAAGAAAAGGTTTGGAGAGAAACAAAATGTGTCCAGATAATGAAATAAACGAAGTTTTAACCACCGACCCAGAGAGTGACGAAGAGAGAGTTTTCTAACTAAATTGTGATTACATGAACATTTTCCTTTACCAGGATGACTTGGCGTTTGCCGAGTGACAATATGTCTTGGTTAAAAAAACAACCGGCCTTCCATGGCCTATGTTAACATAAAGGTGGTAACATTTTTGTAGAATTTCAACGAACAAGACAAAGAAGTCGTGAATGAGTCACGGTAAAAGCAGAGAAACCAATTCATGAATAAAGGTTGTCAAAAGGAGACAGACGGTACGCCAAGTGCATATCGTACATATCCAACATTCATGAATGTGTTTCGTGAAATTGAGAAAAAGAACAAAAGGTGAGACATATGCAGAGAGTGAGGGAGAAAGCCTGCTGATAATTGGTTAATTTACCGATTCGCACTCCCAGTGAGGGCGAATTATGGTTAACAACAGATTTTCCTCTTCATAACATATACCTGAGAACATGATGGTGAGGAGAAAGGAAAGGAAAAGGAAAGGAGTTGAGTGACGAAACTTGCTAGAGACTGGACTAATTTCCACTTCAAACTCCATGTGAGAATGAAACATGATCAACCAGCAGATTTCCTGACTCTTTACAATTGTTAAAAGGATGAGGAGAAATTTGAATACACATTAACAAAGAGACTAATCTTTTGCGTGTATTGGGCAAAAGATTAGGGGTCATTTTAAAAACTCCTGCGTGATTGTGAGAAAAGACAGACCCTTGCTCCAATTTCACAAACCTGGGGGTTTTCTTATCCGTTCCCCAGACAACGAGTTGGGTGGTTTTGTGCTCAATCGATTAACTCCCACAGCACTATGCCCCATAGTTAGCAGTGAAGCTACAAACTAGTCCTTTTGGGATAGTAGATATTCCTGGGCTTCTTTCCTTTTTGCAAAGAAGTAAAAAAACAGGAGGTCCACGGGCATTGGCGTTGAATGACAACAAAGGGTTGTGGACTACATTTCGTAGATCGCACACAAAAGGTTTGATATTATTTCGTTCGCACGACTCATGGTAAGTGTTTTAACGTCTCCACGTATAGTGTATAAAAACATGTAAGTACATACAAGATAAAACTCAATTATAGACAGAAGTCAAGAGTTTATACAATGCCTCTTAAAGAAGATGGCAAGGCCGATATTATGTCGTTCGCACGAATCACGGTAAGTGTTTTAACGTCTCCACGTCTCGTGTACAAGGGTTGTACACAATTATACATACAAGTGGTACTCATGACAAATTAATGACACACGACCAGAATACAAAAGCGGTACTCATGACAAATTAATGACACACGACCAAAATACAAAAGCGGTACTCATGACAAATTAATGACACACGACCAAAATACAAAAGCGGTACTCATGACAAATTAATGACACACGACCAAAATACAAAAGCGGTACTCATGACAAATTAATGACACACGACCAAAATACAAAAGCGGTACTCATGACAAATTAATGACACACGACCAAAATAGATTGTACAGAAAGGGTGGTACTCATGACAAATATGTCACACGACCAACTCAATAACATTTAGCTATGAGCAAAAGTGATTATGACGAACTTCTCGTATCGTGGCAGGTATTTTAAGGATCCCTCCTATAACGGTGGATGTTCTAAGGATCTCTCCTATGACGGTGGATGTTCTAAGGATCTCTCCTATGACGGTGGGTTACGTTTAAATACAACACAATAAACGTTAACGATGCTCGATTTTAACACATTTTATAAAGATTCGTTAGATTAACTAACTCCGTAGCCCGAAAGCGTACGACAGAGAAGATAGACAATTTGATGCTACTTCATGTGTTACAAAATACAAGGGTGATGGCAGAGTATAATTCTACTTACACCAAGTATTTAAAACAAAGACAGACCTATAATGGTTTTACATACTGTCTGTTGTGGCAATCTGCAGTGAGGAAGACCAAAGAAAAGGGACCAATTACGGTTTTACATACCCTTTGTGCAGTTACAAACATACCAGGTTATGTGCAATTTGGGTTGCAAATACTTGGTTAAATGGACACCTAAAAGTTGTGAATTCCAAAATCAGGATGACCATAAGGTTTTATTAACCTGTCTCGTAGGGTTGAAACGTGTCATATAAGACATACGTAACGTACAAGCAAAAAAACAAAATAACAAAAAGGCAGTGGCTTTGTTATAACAACCAAAGACCGGATGATTCGGTTTTACGTACTTTAGTTGAAACGAGCCAAATTGATTTATATACAGGGTTATAAAGACCAATCATTGGTTTTATAAATACAAGTTCCAAAATGGACGTGTCGATATCCAATTTTGGTACAAGAGCATGAATTTGGGTAGGACGCCATCAATTTTTAATTTAAGAGGAAAAAATTGAAAAAAACTTATATACACGAGGGGCGACTATGTAAGTAACCACTGTTTGATTTTCATGCTAGAGATACCTCGGAAGGTTTTACAACTCATGATGAACAAGATAAAAGGAAAAATTGTAAAAAATAGTTAACTGGTTCTGAGTCGGAATTTAACACTTTGGAATTTACAAAACCCGACTTCTAGAACGACACGCCGATGGGCAATTGTCAACTACTTTACATGAACAAAATAAACAGGTGAGAAAGTTCCTTTCCGCACGACAAAAATGCAACAAAAAAATAAATAAAAAAATTACAAAATTACATGACCAGGCAGGGTATGACGTGGCATGAACATTGCGTAGTGTACGTGTTGAGACAATAAATGGGCTCGCGACTTCCCAAACATTGAAACTCGAAAAGTGTCTCCGTTCCAAAGTGATCAGTTTTAGAACAGGTGAAAAAAAAATAAAAGAAAAAAAAATTGTCGTGAGGGAAAGAAAAAACAGTGCAAAAACAACATTTGAAAGTAACTTCAAGGAGAGTACGCATTAATTTACAAAATAATTTACAACTTGTTTCATTTACGAAACGATGGGCATGTGATTGACACATTACACGCCTGACGTAGTAAGACTCTGTAAGCTTACAAAAAAAATGTGATACATACTGGATCATTTTACGTTTGCTGAGATAGTGGGGGCAGTTTTACTTGACTCCTCACTTCCAGACTTTACAATGTCCTTAATGTGGTAATTACCAATGTGCTTTCCAGATGAGTCAGACAAGGAGTACACTAGGTCTGATATTTTCCTTAGGACTTTGGCCTTCACGAAACGTGGTGCCAGCTTAGCAGAGAAATACATGGCTCCTTGGGAAAGTGTGTTGTTCTTTCTCCAAACTATGTCTCCTGTATTGAAGGTGACATGTTTTCTACGTAAGTTATATCTGTCCGCACTCTTTTGGTGAGCCAGGAGCAAAGCATCAGTGACTTCACTGTAAATGGCCGACAGTTCTTCCAAGCGATGGGCATAGTCTGCGGTAGGGTTGCTTGTGGTGGCAGATGACGTAGGAAAGTTTGTGTCCCTATGTAGAGAACCATGGACGACTTGTTCCATACCGTGTTTTAAGAAGAAAGGTGTGTAACCAGTGGCCAGGTTAACAGTGTTGTTCATAGCGGCCTGAATTTTATCTAGGTTTTTACACCAAGTGCGTTGATCTTTATCAACTAGAATAGCTAGAGCTGTGTTGATTGTTTGGTTGTAACGTTCGACAGTGTTATTTTGGGGAGTGTACAAGGTGTTATAATAAATGTCCTTGATTCCGTATTTGGCAAGAAATTCTTTGAATTCTTGGGCAATAAACTGTTTTCCGTTATCAACAATTACGGTTCTGGGTGTTCCGTAAGGTATAAAAATGTGTTTTTCCAGAAGTTTGATGATGGCGGACGCGTTGGCTCTTTTTAAAGGGAAGATCCAACAGAATTTGGTGAAAACATCCACTACACTAAGTATGTGCATGTGTCCGGCATAACTTCGAGGAAAAGGTCCGACGAGGTCCATTGACAATGACTGTAGGGGTCTGTCGGCACGTTTGGGGTTACCCATTAGGCCGGCAGGTGCTGCCGTGCTATGTTTATAAGCTTTACAAGTTTCACATTTAGAGATGTAATTGCGAATTTGTTTGAAGAGACCAGGCCAGTAATACTTCAAGGAAATCTTTTTATACGTCTTGAAAGTTCCTGGGTGTATAGAGTCGGGAGCACTATGATTGTCAATTATTATTTGTTCTCTTCCTTCGAGGGGAACGACAAGTTTCCAAGAGTAATCTTCGAGGATGGATAGTGGTGCCTTGCAATTACGGTATAGTTGTCCTTCTTTTATGATAAAATTAGGAAACTTTTGTTGATTATTTTTACAACCTTCGAAGATTTTCAAGTACCATTCATCTTTTGTGGATGGAGGGGGGGCAATTGTGTCAACATTTAATGAAGCCAATTCAATTCTTGAAAGAGCGTCAGGAACAATATTGTCCGCGCCTTTACGGTGTACAACATCAAAATTGAATTGAGACAAACGGGAGGCCCAACGAGCGAGTCTACCGGAGGGATTACTTAAAGAGATCAACCATTTCAAACTACTATGGTCTGTGACTACAGTAAATTTGCTACCGTCTATGTAACCGCGGAAATGGTGAACAGAATCCAATACAGCCAATAACTCCTTTTCGGTAATTCCATAGTTTTTCTCGTGTTTATTTAATGTACGGGAAAAATACGCTACAGGGTGTTCGCCATCTGGGAATTCTTGAGTTAGGACTCCACCGATTCCTACGTTGGAGGCATCCGTGTGGAGGGTAAAAGAGAGTGCAAAATCCGGGCAATTCAGAACGGGGGCTTTTTGAAGGGCATTTTTTAAAGTTGTAAACGCTTCTTCAGTTTCAGCAGACCATCGGAAGTTGCTGACACCTTTACGGGTGCCGGTAATTTTATTTAAGGGGGCTGCAATTGTGGAAAAGTCTTTGATGAATCTTCTGTAGTAACCTGCAAGTCCAAGGAAACCTTTGACTTCCTTCGCGTTTTTGGGTCGGGGAAAATTTGCCATGGCTTCCACCTTAGCGGGGTCTGTTCTTAGACCTTTTTCGTCGACAATGAATCCCAAATAACGTAAACGGGACTTACAGAATTCAGACTTCTTCAAGTTGATGGTTAAACCAGCGAACTTGAGTTGTTGAAAAACCTTTTCCAACATTAATAGGTGTTTTTCAAAGGTGTCGCTGACGATGATGAGGTCGTCAAGGTAACAGAACAGGCTGTTATCGACTTCAGGACTGAAGAGTTTGTCCATCAGTCTTTGTAATTCGGCGGGGCTGTTCTTTAGACCAAAGGGTAATCTTTTAAAATGGAACATTCCCCTACCAGGTACAACGAAAGCAGTTTTTTCACACGATTCTGCGTCCAAAGGTATTTGCCAAATAGCTTTGCTTAGGTCAACAGAGGAGATGAACTTGGCGTTGCGCAGTTGGTCTAAGGTCGCGTGGACGTAAGGTAAGGGGTATGCGTCAGCTTCCGTACAAGAATTTAAACGTCTACTGTCGAGACAGAAACGTGCGGAGCCATCTTTTTTAGAAACCAAAAGAGTTGGGTTGGTCCATGCACTTCTGCTGGGAACCACCACACCCATTTTTAACATTTCATCAAGTTCTTTTTCCAAAAGTTTAAGCTTTTGGGGGGCTAAGTTGTAATAACGTTGCTTTATGGGTGGGCCATTGGTTTTAATGTGGTGTTCTACCAAATTTGTCAAACCCAATCCACATTTTTCGAAAGATATTGATTCGAATTTATTGACCATTTCCTTTAGTTGGAGAGCTTGGTCCGTGCTTAAATTTTCGTGAGGTATTATTGTGCGGATCTCACTAATTTGAGCAGCAGTGGAGGTTTCGCCAAGAGTATTAAATACTTGGGGAGCAACGTTAAAAGCCTTCCAGAAGTCAACGCCAAGGATGAAATTCTGGGATATAGAGGGCACTATTAGAAAATTGATTGTAATTATTTTATTGTTACAATTAATTGGCAGTGCAAGGGTACCGATGACCGGCTGGGAAACATTATCCGCAGTCGTCAGGTGTGTTGTTTGTGGCGAAATTTTAAAATCACTGTTAACAAAAGGCAGGTGAGCATTGTTGCCAAGACAGCTGACAGATGCACCGCTATCAAGTAATCCGGAAAAGGGCACATTGTTAACAGAGAAAAGAGCATAGGGTCTCCCATCTTTAGCTTGTTTGCAACAAACCGAGGAAACATTTAAGGTCTGGTTAAAATACTTAATGTGTGATAACCAATCAGTCCATTCTTTAGACCTTGGTTCAGAATGGGTACCTGAGAGGTTATTATTTAGTTTTTTGGCCTCTTCATGTAGAAATTTGGTGGGGGCTTGGAGAAATCCACCTGAGGTTTGACATCGCTTGGGTTTTGTAACCTTTCTGCATTGTGCCTTGATCTCTTGAAAATGTTGCGCAGTTCGTCGCGTGGAGGAGAGCGGTCCCTAGAGTGGTGTCTCTTGGAGGTTCGGGGTTCCTTGGATTCCAGAAGTCTTGCTTGCTTGAAACAAGTAGCGGCCAGGTGGCCTACTTTTTGCAAAAGGAGCACACTTTTTTGTTGTCGAATTCTGGCTTTAAACCAGACGAACGGCTTGGCACAACCACATTATTCGACACATTCTTTATGTTTTTCCTATCCTGGTACGATTCCAGGAGGAGGCAGACTTCGTTTAGCTGGGCCAGGGATGCAATTTTCTGTGAGGTGATGATGTTCTCGTATTTGCTTAAAAGGCCATCAGTTATGACTGGTAATAGTTCAGCTTCCGGAACAGGATGTGAAAGCTTGATGTTGATGGATTCAGCCCTTTCTATGAATGTAGCCACAGGTTCATCTACTAGTTGTTTAATAGATAGTAGAGATAGTTTGATCCGGTGCTGGGCCTCCTTTTTTCCAAAGCTAGAGATTAGGGCAGCTCTGAGTTTATTCCAATCTTTGCATTTAGTCTTTTGGATGCGGTGCCACGGAATTAATTCTGGGGAGATGAGTTCTATAAAGTTTCTCCGTAGAATCTCGAATGGGATATTTTTGATTGTAGCCGTTTCTTCAATACGGTCAATGAAATCCATTACATCGGAGACGCCATTATATTTGACTTTCCAAGAGGATAAATCGTAAGTTTTATCTTGTGTCAAGATGGGTGCGACGTCCTGTTTTATCATTACATGCGGCGTAGGTTCTTTGTCAAGATTATCCAAAACTTGCGTAGCCGAACATGAATTATTTTCGTTGGAGGGGGCGAGATTTATTCTCCTAATGTACTTTTTGTTGAATAAAAGTGCATATGCCTTCAATGTAGATTTAGATTTGCTTGATGGCGAGAGTCCTCTATCCCTTAAAGCAGCTTGTAAGTGGGCTTTGGATAAACTATGCACATTGGGAATGGTACCCAAGTTGGGTGATGTAATAGTTTGCTTGTCCTCCATTGTGAGTTTCCTGGGTGGTGGGGAGAAGAAAAAAATTGGCCAGGGGTTTCCTTTAGAAAGCGCAAAAATTAATTTTTTGTGAGGCACTTTTCACTTGGTGATCACTGTTGGCACTTCCAAATGTGTTTTGTATACATGACACCAGAATTCTTGTCAAGGAGGGGCAGACGAGAAAAAATTTTGCGTGGAAAGACCTTAGTGGTAAAGGTTTTTGTATTTCACTGACCACTTTTGAGAAAACTGTGAAATTCACAAGTATTTATTTATTTTAGAAAAATTTTGCCAGGATTGACCTTTAGAAAACAGGTTTTTTTATTTTCACAAAACACTTTGCACTGAGAAAGGCACTAAAGTTCACAAAAGGCACATTTCTGGCAAATAAAGGACAAACTTCCGGATGAAAATGACTGAATATGGGGTTTATTGCATCCAACCATATTAAAATTATTTTATTTATTCATGGAATCAGTCATTGGCTTTATTATTATTCCACTTTTCACTTATGTAAGGGAAAAAACACAATTCACTTTCACTTATGCTGAAAAAAAACAGTACCTATAATGTACAATGGGGAAAGAAAGTCATTATTTTGTCCATTTGGAGAAACATTAAATTGTACTAATTTGACAGACACAAGTGGGCCAATTGGTATATTGTGCAGAAATAATAAAAATACGTAAGTCCGAAATTTTCATTAAGGAATTCGCAAAATAACTGGGGTTCCAGAATCAATGATTTCCGTTGGTATCCCGGTTCAGTCATAAAAAACGGTTTGGATTTAAAACGCAGCCTAGCAACAGTCGGTTAGGATTCCGGCGGGGACAAGGCATTTGCGCGCAATCCGGAATATCGCGTGAAACAAAGGCCGTTGGATTTGGCGGGTATTGCTGTTGCTAACGCGCCCGCCGCTTGGTGACGCAATTCAGATTCGCGGTCAAAAGCTGGCGTTTCGGGTACTCAAAATGGCCGTTTCACATGCGATTTAATTTCATAATTACAATCAGATCTGTTATGGATCTGATTTACATATTGGTTTCTGTGGTTTTTTCACAGGATTCACTGTAGAATAACAAGGCATAATTAATGTTTTACAAAATAGTTGTTGTGCGGGAAGGATTTTGACAGAGGAAGGTCCCGCAAAGTGACCGAGATAGAGAAAAAAAATTCCAACCCCACGATCGGGCGACAATTGTTAGGGTACCCCGATGTCGGCTTCTAAACCAACATCAGCACACCAACACGTCCCTGGCTAGCTCTCAGCGGGACTATGGTACTCTCTATTCAGGGGGGTGGGCAGCTCAAGGCTAGGGAACTTCTCTCCATCCTTCGGTGACCCACGGGATCCTCACTGGTCAACAATCCTCCCGCCGTAGCAGAATAATAACAATGTTAAATCATTTAGACATGTATTGTAAACTCAAACACATACATAGGTTTTTACAGTACAATTCAATTACAAGAAATGCAAATTACACAAACCTAGCTAAAGTGTTTAACTCTCCCTGACTGTCTCTCAAAACGAAACTCTCCGAGTCGTGATTTCCGCGGGGGCCCTACATTTCACTGAATTACGGACAACATTTAAAGAGGAAATCAAGATACAGCTTACATGTAGGTTGGCAGGAACCTGGTCTCATGTGGCAGCTTCATCAGGCACTTTCATAGTCTAAATAGACCGAACTATGGTGCGGCAAAAGGCCAATTATACTCAAAGGTATTTCAATAATACATCGCGGCCCGTTGAATTGGGTCCGCCGGCTACAGTGAGCCGCTAGCGTGCGTTCTCCAAGGCGCTCGGATTTCGTCTGTCTGGCGAGCGCAGCGGACTGCGGAGTCGCCGGGCAAGCGGGGAGGTAAACAGGATACGGGGCGGGGAGAGGCGGCGGCGGAACTGTGGGCTAGCTGCTCGCGTTCTCGAAACTACTCGCTTCAAGGGCGTATCGTAACAACCTCTAAAAAAAACAATTGAGAAATAGCCCATGATCTAATTTACAATAAACTATCATTTTTTTATTGCCTTTCCAAGGAGGTGTTGAGTTGAGTTGGTTTTGAGTTATCCGGTCAGCAGCATTCTGAATTCGTCTTATTATAAGCGAGTAAGCTTATCTTGTCATGTCAGTCTCACTCTTGATGTAGAATATAGTATTCGGCGCAAAGGTGTAATATATAACGTCATTGGTAATTACCTTTTTTTAATACTAAACGCTAATTCAACGTAAATCAGAGGAAAAGGGATGGTCAATTAATAAAAATAAAATTTAAGCCATTCGGGGAATTTAAAAATTAATCAGTGATTAAACATATTAGGTACCCAGAGCATTTCAACGGAAATTAATTTGAATAAATGTTTAATCGAATTACTTTTTTATTGTTATTGTGTTTGATTCATAGAACTCCATTTATTTTCAATCCTTTCAAATTAAAATTTGATCAAATTTAATGATATTGTTATCAAGTTCTGCAAGTATTGTAGTTTTTTTGTTATTGCGATAGCGTTTTTGGTGTGTATAAAATATTAAATAAAAATGTGAATATTATTTATCACTAAATTTGACTAACGTTAAATTTAAATTTGTGTTTATGTTTTTTAAATACTTCATTTAGAATTTGGGAGGAGGGTATGGATACCGCCGCCAACCTGGGAACCATTTATTGAATAACCAACACCTCTGCCATAGGTGACCCCAAGTGGTTCGCTATTAGTAGGTAGCTTGACTTAGCAGGGGTGCCCGACTCATGGGGTGAGGTTCGTTCAGGTCTTGGGAACGAATGCATCTGGCCCTGAGTGGTAGGCCGAATTGGGGGAAACTTATTGAGAGATGATTTGGCCTCTCCAGCAGGACTCTCTCGACCCATCGCCTTGCACCAAATTAGGGATGGATTCATATTTCCATCACACTTGGATCCCCCATATTTCTATCCATCCTTACCCATTTCCTTTAAAAACCCTCCACACACCATCCTTAAAGATGGCGTAGACCCTGAGCGAAATTATTTTACCCAGGGCTTCCAGTGTGGAATTAATTTTTTAAAAAGCGAGCCGTTTGTTTTCAAACGTCGGGCATTTTTCTAAATTATACTTAATAAGCGTATGCCTAAAGGAATGAAAGAGACATTCGTATATGAATGAGATGACACGACCTATAAAATGGCGGGTCTTCTTTGAGGTAAATTTAAATGGGGGAATTTTCGTTATGGAAAAAGAATTTTATCAATTATTCAAATTGTGTGTTTCATGGAATAAAAATAAAAAGGATATTCCCTTGTCTGAGACTTCAAAGTTGTAGGCTGAAGAATTGAATTTATTAGAAATAAAAACATAAAATGTATTATAAATTAAAAACATGTTTTTATTAAGGTACCGAGGCTGAAGTGTTGATTTCTGTTTGCTGTTTTAACAAAGATCTTCGATTGAATCTTAGAAATTGTAAGACTTTTGCGAGAATTTGTTAAAACGGTTGAAAACACGTACATTTCTCACGACCAACCAACGAACCAACCTAATGAAATTCTTGACAGCGTTTGACTCAGCAGCCATCATTCTTGTGTTCATTTGAGTTCCACTAATTAGGCAGTCGTCGGCCTTTAAATGGTCTGTATTTGTGACCTGTCGTTTGTCTCCCTTGAATTTGTGAGATGTATTTTTTGTACTGTATCCTTTAGTCCTTGGGGATACCGCGTCTGCCTTTTCACAGCGTTTCGTGACTAATTGAATATATTTCCGCGGATCATATAAATCTTGCCTCAACGTATTTGAACACATCGAACTTCGTGACTATTTTTTATCAGTCGAGTCGGCTAATTAATTTAAAACTCAGTCGCAAATAATTAATACTAACACACCCACAATGTTTCAAGCTAATTGTAGGAAATTAGTGATCTGCTCTCTGCTCCACTCTTTAATTGAAAATACTATTTTATAAAAATAAAAATATTCTATTAGTGTTGTTGTATGGGTCGGCAATGAACATCGTGATTTTATTGAACGTATTGTTTTAAAGTAAGCATAGCTAAAAATCAAATAAATGTTAAAGGAAATATACTTGAGCAAGATGACATCGTGGGTATAGTTTGGGTTTATCGTTACAGGTAGGCATCTACGCAAAATCATGTTTAATTTTGACTCATTTTGCGATTTCTTCGTAAATCTTTAACGATAATAAATAATTTAATAATTATTTTTTGGGAGCCGGGTACGGGTACCGCTGCCCCGGGAAGCATTCAATCTATAACCTACACCTTTTCCGTAGGTCACCCCAAGTGGTTCGCGTCGCAGTGGGGTGGATGGATTCAAACGTCACGCCTAGACATACTGACCCCTACATTCCTATCACCTCTCATATCTTTTTTTCTCCCCAGAACTTCCTCTCCTTCTTTCCCTTCAAAAGACCTCCAGACGATGACGTAAGCCCTGCGGAAAAATATTTTCTTAAAGGCCTCCTGTGTGGAGTTAATGTAAAAAAGTGAAGATCGTCACCTTAAAATGATTTAAGAATATCATGGTTATAGCAGAAGCTATAGTGAATCCACCTCAAATTTGACTTAGGTACTTTAAGAAATTTCAGAATTTATTTAGGTTGCGATAATTTTATAAAGGCTTTAAAAATAATGCATTATTAAGGTCGCGCGTCGCGTCATAATGTTTTGTGACAAATTGTCTGCCGAGAAGAGACGAGAAGATCCAAGAAGAGATAAGAAGAGACAAGATGTTCCAAGAAGAGACGAAAAGACCCAACAGGAAACAAAAAGAGACGAGAAGATCCAAGAAGAGGCAAGAACGGCCAAGAAAAGCCAGAAATATACTAGAAGATCCAGGAAGAGCCGAGATGGTAAAAAAAGGAAGTTATAAAGAAAGGATGAACAAAAAATAAATAAAAATAATAAATCATAACGATGAATCCATTCCTTTATTCCTGCACATCCTAAATTCCAATATTGGCTTATTAAGTTGCGATTTATACCGGTCAATTAAATTCCAACCTCCTTCCCATACATAGAGCATGTATTCCAAGTCCTAACAAATCATTGCACCTCGGTGTACCGGTCTCACCATGGCAAGAGTGCTTCTATCTGGTGGGTACAATCGTATCATATCGTATCGGTTAAAGCAGAATTGGAAGCGTGAATATCTTTAAATTTGGGAGAAATTATGTAATAATATTTAATTAAATGAATTTCGTCACGTTGCGCGTCGCAATGATTTAGGAATATCGGTTAGGGCAGAAGTTGGTGCGGAATGAGCAATGGGGGTACTTGAAGTTTCGAGAAACGAGTGTGGTTTGATCGTTGCTTTCTAATGAAGTAAGTTTCAAACCTGACAAGGAGGATGATTCTGATTCAACTCCAAGTTATGACCGCAGCTTTCGGTTAACTTCTGGAGATAACTGAGCTTATATTATGTCATACAAGGTGTGGCAATTCTGCCTTGGTACTGGAATCAAATGCGGTAATTCAGCAAGGGCATACGGTTATGTACTCTACACAAAATGCGGACATTTTTTTTAAGGAAATTTTGAAAATTTCCTACTACCATGCACCACAGTAAGCGGTAAATGTGGTAATTGTGTTGTGATGGAGGACTTAGCCAGCAGAGGAATGGAACATGCGTCGCCTGGGTGGGACCCAAACGCGATGCCAACTCAGCCATTGATTAATATCCAAGCATTTACGAAAAATATTACTAATCTGGTCAATCAGTCAAAGATTGCATTAAAATTAAATTATTGACGTCCACCGATCGTTGTAATGAATTGTCGTTTGCAAGGCTCATTTTAAAAGAGTAGGTACTAACATATTTTGGTCATCTGGCAAGTGGTCTTGATATTCAATTTATGTTTCGGAACAGGACTCACTACTCCTTGCGTTTGAGTTATTTAATGATTACTAGCTAGAGTAGCTAGTACCCGGCATGCGTTGCAATGCCATTCAAAGAAACAAATTGATTCTCCCTACATATCCTTTCCCGTGCGTCCCCGTTCACCTCCCGAGTCCCCTTCCCCTCCCGCGTTCCCCTTCCACCTTCTCCACCTCCCCCGTTACCCTCCCCCCTTTCGATTCCTCCCTGCCATTAACTTATATGAAATCCACACATTTTCATTTACACAAAATTCATAACGCCAGAGCTTACCATTATAGACAGCCTAACATATCACCAAAGTTTGACCGCAATCAGATGAACGGTATGGCAGCGCATAAAATACGAACAAACAAACAAATATTGATTTTTATATATAAGATATTATCCGGGATATAAACCAGAAAAATAATCACCATATATTTTATAAAATTATTAACCTCAACCAAGGCTTGTCCTAGTGGGGCTAAACGTTAAAATGTGAACAACGATAAATTTAAATAAATAAACAATAACGTTGGCTGTGACATTCTATTCGATCTCATGTTCAACTCTTTCCATTTGTAAAAATAACTTTTTGTTCGAGTGTCAATACTAACCTTCAGAAGGCTACGCTCGTTTTGAAAAATAATTCTCGCAAGATGATAGCTTATGAGGCACCGCAAATTTGACGTGATTATATGCATATAATATGAAAACATTTGCTTTGTATGCTGTATGGCTCCGTAGTAAGCGTACAAAAGAAGAAGAAGATTGTTTGAAAGGGAGATAAGTAATTACGGATGTTTTACTAATAAAAATATTTAATAAAACACGACTCGTTTAGAATACAGCAAAAATCTCTCTACAAATGTCTAAAATAGCATTTTAATAAACATTGAATGTTTGCATACCTATGACATGTTGAATAACAGAACAAATGTTTTTTTTTAATTTTCGGAGCTTACTTTGCGATTTTTTTATCGAGGGAATTTCGTATAATTACCGTTTCGGCTCAGCAAATGTATATACATTATCTTCACAAATAACATATAGTTTAAGTCTAAACATGATATTCTGCAATCTTAAGTAGATAGGTACCCACATCCATATTTTTTAAAACAAACTCACACTCCAGTCAATATTTAATATTTAAAATATCTTCTTAATTTATTCGTATTTTGAATGATTCAGTCTCGAATGAGAACTGCCTATATGGCTGACATTATATATAAGTATATTAGGTTCGTTGAGACAATTGAGGTTAACTTCTTGAAAGTGTTAAAAACTTTATCTTCTAATGAAAACTTTGTAAATTAACTTAGTACTTATCACATTCAAATAGTAAAGCACATAATTAATCAATTTTAAGGCTTTAGAGTAAATTCCAATAAAACCATAGATTACCATAATGAGCAGTTTAATGATGTCTAATGTTGGTAATGATCATCAAGGCCTGAGTTTGGAGGTTTTTTGTAATCGTCAATCAATATATAAACTTAATTACTGCTTATTAGTTCAAAGTTCGAATAATCAGATACTTTTATGTATTCACCTTAATTTTAACTCATTAAAAAGTTTATTTATTTTCTGGGAAATTCACTAATTAAATTAGTTTAATGATTATGACGATACCTATAACTATATCTCCCCACTTCTTAATGTTGTAGTTGTTGATGTAAGACAATTCCAATTACAATTTTTTAATCCCAACTTCGATTTTTTTATGCGTTATTCGACAAAGTTATTTATTAACACAGTTTATTTAACAACATTTCAATATTCACATGGAATAATTTAGGCATCATCAAGTAAATGTATTTTATATTTTTATTATTTTGTTTTTATGCGTTATAATAATAATTATAATATATATTATAAAATAATTTCAATCAAGGACATCAATCTACATAATATTCTAACTATTTGTGAATACATTGTGAATGACAAAATTTAAGGATTTTTTGACCACCATGCTAGGCACACGACCGTGTTGTGGTGGTCGAGATTGTTCGAGTTGTAGTAGTATTTTAGGAACTCTTCTATAAGAAAATAAAGAATTTTCTTAAAATTCTAATATCAGTATCCAGTGACATTTTTTTAGCATTAGGAATAATTATTGCATTAAGGTTATATTCAAATAATGTTAAAAATATACATAGTCTAGGAAAATATGTAAAAAAATATATGGGCAGCTTAGTAAATCTAGTTTAGTAAATTCGTTATCTAATGGATATAGATCTTAAACAATTTGTCAAGAACCGTAGAATAAAAAATCAAGAAGGTACCTACCCGATACAACTTTATACCTTCGACATTTAGTTTATTGTTATCGAGTTTAATCATGTTTAGTTTTTTGCATGTCAAGAGTCAAAACAATAGACGAGTATGTATGAGACGATGTATGAATGTGAATGAGGCAAATAGTGTATGCCAAGACCTGAGACCGGGGAAACGGCGTGATGGTTAGTTAGAGTTTAATCTGTAGTACCCTAAAATAAACTTTTATTATAAATTGATTAATAATAGTATTGTAAGCAGTAGGAAAACTGAAAATAAAAATTAATATCACAATTATTTGTTAAGCACAAAAAGTCAAAAATAAGCTAAAAACGTTTTTTTAAAGATCGTGCTTGGATCAGTGTTATCTAGATTCAATTTTAATTTAAATAAATTTTTTTTCAAAAATTGTTATTCTAATTTCGGTTATGGCTCTTTCGGGAAATCCGGTTCAATGAATTCTAGAACTTTTGCATTTTATTAAAGTTTCATTTTGAAAAACCGAAGTGTTTCTTTGGAGACTTTAGTACTTACCTACCTATAATATAATATTTTTTAACAGAAAACTGTTATAATTTTTAAAATTATTTTAACTGATCTGTCGAGCATTCAAACTATCCCATAGAGGCGGGAAACGAAGCGAAAAAATTGGTTCCACTCTTTTACCTCCAAATTTGACCTACTCGCGTGATAATATTGGAACAAATTTTGACGAGATATTTATTAGTTTGCATTAGTGATTAGTGCATCTATGCCTATCCTATGATTTCTCAGGGACCTGCTCCAATAATACACAGTAGGTACCTATAGTCCTATACCTACCTGCATATTTAAGGTTATAGGCTTTTTTTAATATGAATTAATATAAAATATATACAATAATAATATATTACATAACATCTATTAAACGTTTTAATTACCCAGATAATAGAGAAAAAAAGAGTGTGCTTTAGACCACACGAATAAAGTAAATCTTAACTCTTATAAAAAAAGAGAGAAAGAAAATGTGCGCGCACACTGCTCTCCCTTGTTCCTACAATGTGATACAGACCATAGGCCTGCACTGTGTCTTAGATATACGAAACGTGACTGGCTATGAGAGAAAGAGAGAAAAAAATGTGTGCTCGCACCTCTGTTTCTTGCCCTACAGTAATATACGAAACGTAACTCTCTCTCTTTCTATCTTCATTAACTTATATCTCCCTCTCAACTTCCGTTCGCCTCGCCCGATCACACTTTTCGTAACGTTCTCGTCACGCATTCACCAGCATACTCCCAAAGTCAAGCGAGCGTACAGAAGTTTTACTTCAATAATCTCGGGTCTAACTGGAAAGCTAGTCTATTTACGTAAACATATTTCTAAATAATAGAAAACTGCTTTTAAATAGTTTGAAAAATATATGTAAATAACAACATAAGTAACATACAAACAACAACATGAAAAAACTCATACTTACTATTTTTTTTCAACGTAAGCCATCTAACGCAACAAAATATAAGCCGCCACTGTCTGTAGTCATATAGCGTCTACAATCTATGAGTAGCGAGTAGGTACGTGGGTTCTTACCCATTTTCATTTCATAGAGAGAAACTTCTTTGGGCGGCCAATTTATGGAGAATTTCAACGTTATTACATTTGACTCTCGTGCCAAGAGTCCTCGCCCGTCTATACCAAACCCCCAAACTCCCCGGCTGAAGTCTACAATATGTCTAATAGCATTATTTTGCAAGCTTTTAAGTTTAATCGGTCCCTATTACACGTGCTTAGTGAAATCCTCCAAAGTTATTTCAGTCTTAATGAGCTCCTCCGCTATTACTAACGCCACCTAATGACAAAGTCTAAATACTACTGTAATGCCACCTAAGATGCTGTAGTTTTGGAGATCTGGGAATAGAGAAACGATTAAAATAGACTACTAATACCGTGGTACTTATCGTTCATATTATCTTTGTAATAGTATTCTGAAATCACTAGGGAATCTATAAGCAATAAGCAATAATCCCCTGTGAATCAGAAATTCATTTTGAGAAATATTGATTAGTGTTTTGTGGTGGGTATGGGTTCGGCCGCCACGGGAACCATTCTTTGAATAACCAACACCTTCTTCCATGGTGACTTAGCAGGGTTTTCCGGGTTCGTGGAGTGAGTTGTGAGGTTTGTCCAGATCTTGGTGGCGGATGCGACGGCGTACAAGCTGCGTGGCGGCCCTTTGTGGAATCCATCACCAGTGTGGATTCATACATCATGCCTGGACACACCGACCCACAGATTCCTTCCCACCCCTCATACCTTTTTGAAGTAAAAACTTCTTTAGCACCTTTTTAATTTGAAACTGGATGAAACGAAAAAGTGACACTAAAAAGAGAGAAACGAATACATCCATAGGAATTAGCCTGCGAGAGAACGAGATATATAATCGGTATACTCTTTATGCGGTGCTTCGTAGCCTGTCGGTCTCATATTTTTGCTGTGCTTCGTAGCCTCCTTACTCTTGACTGCTTGAGTTTTCTGAAGGTTTAACGTCTACCGCGTTTGAATAGCACACTCTGATTTTTGATTTCCATCACACCTCCTTTCATTAAACATACCCTCCATACAGCATCCCTGTAAAATTAATGCCAAAAAAGTATTTATATTTAACAATTTGTCAGTGTGAATGGTGATTAGATTTTTTTGTAAAAGTGGAAGAAGTTTATATGAAATAATTGCATTAATACCCCCATTAATAGCAACACGAAGGTCAAGTAACGTTCTTGATAATGATTGTTGTGATCGGCGATTTGATGTATAAATTACATAAATAATGCACTGTAATAAATATATATAAGATAAAATATAATAAGATTAACCGCAAACAACAAAACTATTTTTATTTTGTATTTACTGCAGAGATAGTTAAAACATCATTTATTATTTATGCATTGAACAGCTTACTCGTTAGTATGCAATTTTTTTTATTCAGTTAGATTTAGCGTTATTATTACGAATAGTATTTATGTCGGGGGAGATAAAAAAAAAACATGCAAATAATATGCTTTTAACATTTTAATTTTTTTTAAATTAATTCATTTACGCAGTAATGCCATTTTATATTTATCGTTTTTATTTAACATTTGATAGATAATCAATCAATGCTGCCAAGCAAAGAAAAAACATAATTGCCATATAAAACAAAGTGAATGCATTATTGACAAGTTTGTACCTGTATTTATAACATGGAAAGAAATGTATTAGAATAATTACACATACCCGCTAGACGAACCCTGCTTTGCCAAACAAACCATTCAAAATCTGGGATGTTTTTTAAAATTATGATGACATGCAGCTTTTGTAGTTTAAACCTCAACCCCATAATTCGAAGCAGGTACTTTTTTGTTTTTATTTTGACGAGAATTTATTTTAAAGATTGGTACTTCCGACAAATGTCATATTTGATTGTCTGTTAGTTAAAAAAGGAATATTCCGTATTATCCGTGCATCAAACTACGACAACACGAACGATCCGTATTATCCGTGAGGTGGAATCTGTGCATATTTACCCATTATTTTTCCATGATGTATTTTTACAAGAATAATAACTTCTAATATGTTATTATTTTATACTAAAACGCATTCCTTTAAACTTTAGACTTTAGAAGATGATATTTAGAGCAGTATTTAAAGTATGTTTCTTGGCGAATTCTATTATGTTGTATAAGCATCAATAGTAAATTCTATATAGCCTTTGCAAAAAAAGAGGTCCTCTTCGTGAAACCAAGTCCAGGAATTCAGCAAATGTTACTCGTGGATTTCGCGTCCTCAAAAAATATAGACCCTGCATTCTGACTGCTAGTTTCCGCTCTGAAGCGATTCACCAGACCAAATACTGGTTTTATATTAAACACAATAATTTCTCCCCTTCCAGAGATCCGCCATAGCTTTGCGGAATCCGCCGCTAAAAGAATTTTCTAGAACGTTCCGTCCCAGACCAATATTCAGGACTTACAGTTAAAAATACCGTAAAGGGGGCTTAAGGATTCTTCTCGACGAATCAAGCAGCTTCCACCAAAACTGAACCACCTTACAAGAAGTCAAAATACAACTAAGGAATTTTTTGAAAGGAAAGATGAAATGAGTTGGAGTTTTTGCGCGGTGGCTTTGAACTGAACGAGGGTGGATTGTCTGCTTGTAATATATATAATATAGGAAGTATTATTATGAATGTACGTAAATATAATAAGGAGTATAGGAAGGTAAACTAGAAGTATTAGAATGCATATGCAGGGAGAAAAGCCGATATCCTGGTGTGAAGAAAATGAAGTTTTTCCTTCACCTACTTAAGGCATATTAAATTCAATCTTTCTCAATTCATATTTCCCGCGCGAGCATCACCTCCGTTATGAAATGCAGAAGGAAATCCTACACACATAAAATTCTTATGAATTTTTAGATATACGCAATCATTCATCTGAGATATTAAATAATAATGCAATAGCATTTCCATACACATGGATACGCTATTTATATAAGGATTGGAAGTTTACAAAGCGATACTATTTATTTCCACTGCATTTTCAGACTTATGTGAAACATTATTATTTCACCAAGGCGATACTGAGAGTATCTTCCACTCTGGAACGTGCTATATATTATTCTGACTATATATTATTTAAAAAAAAAATTAATTGTGAAATAAAACAAATTTACCAAATGAAATTTATTTACGCACGCCGGGATTCGATCCCGTGACCTTCGGATTGTGAGCCTAGAGCCTTACCCCTCGAACACGGAGGCCAATAATATTATGCGTACTACATATTTCTTTGTCTTTGGTTTGGTCAAGTTTGTATAAATACAACAGTCAAGTTTTAATTTGAGAATGTTGAGGACATAACTTTTGGAAAATACCGAAAAGTACCTCTCAAAGATATACGCTGTCAAAAAGGTGATATTTGCGGCCGGCCGAAAAGTTTGTAGTACTGCAGCACCACATTCGAATTATGAATTGTACGGAATCGTGTCTCTTACGACGTCACGAGATACCATTGCATTCGTCATTTTTGGAGATTTCAAAAAATAATTTGACTGCCATTAATAATTCTTTAAATATAATACGTTTTCATAAAAAAACACATATCTATAAAGGACAACCTCATTATCAAAAAAAGAGCAATTGTAGGTATAATAAATCTTTAGGTTGGTAGGTACTCCATTATTTACTGAAATTCCGTAAATCTTAGTGAAATACAAATAAACCTGGAAGTGTAGCCTTATCTCTTCTTAAGTGCCAAATTATGAAGACGAGATGAATTTGTTCCCCGGACGTCATAATATCGACTGGAGGGTAGATTTTTCCCGTTTGCCGGTGACGGAGGGGTTAATAAAGCAAGCAGTTCTCCCCGGAGTTACATACGTTTCGGCGCGGCGATATTTTGTCGCGGAAATAGTACTTCAGTCCATAAGCCGAATCGTAAAAGAAAAAGATTGCTTTCTGGAATTGCCCCGGGCGTATTAACATTGGCAGAGACTTGTCTCGGAACCGGGCGGAACGATTTCTTTATGTCTTGCGCTATAATTTAAGATGGCATAGGCTAATCTCTGGTTCAATTTAACTTCAATTGCTATCTGGGGCGTATTTTTTTCGACGTGAGTCAATTGAAGGCTTTTTATTATATTTATATTATACTTAGTACAATTTTAAAGTATTATATCTATTGAGTGCTATAATATAGAACGTCCCAAAAAGAACCATTTTTATTGTAAAGATGGCAGTTCTAAAATATAAAATATGGCATCTGTCTACCCTGCGATTACTAAATAACATGGAACGCTGCAAAAAATAATAACGCTCTTATTGTTAAAACTAATTATAAAAATGATGAAAGTATTTCTGAAACAGTTGGTAAACTTTGTGAAATTTTCTTTCGGAAATATTTTTGATCTTTTGGAAAAAAAAAATATCGGGTTTTTTTTTGCATGCGTTTCTCACAGGAGGCTTCTATGAAAATAATTTTATTTTTGAGGATGCTGGGTGTAGGTCTTTTTAGGAAAGGATTTTCTGGGAAAGAAAAAGGTAGATGTAGTCTGTCGGAAACTGAGGATCAGTTTGTTTAGTAGTGACGGACTACGAATCCATCCCTCCCACTGCGGGGCGAGGTGGCGTTCCGAGAGAATCCTGCTGGAGATGCCAAAACGTCTCCCTCAAGGAGTCTCTCCCGACCCGGCCTACCACGTAGTTGGTGTGCAGATGCATCCGCCGCCAAGTCACCTGAACCCGAACACCCTTGCTAAGTCATCAAACGTATCGAATCTATGGCAGAGGTATTGGTTATCCAATAATTGTTTCCCGGAGCGGCTTCACCCATATCCGCCTCCCAAATTGAAAATTTAGTTTTTTTTTTTTATAATTGTACGACAGACAGGTAAGTCCAATTATGGTACAATTTTCTTACAACTAACAATACATAATTTTTTTTAAACATGTTATAGTTATGTTAAACACATCTATATCCGCTGGTAGAGCATTAAGCAATGTCATACCTCTTGTCATGCTATGTTGAGCCATGACATCTGTCCGCCCCTGCTGTATGTAGTTTTCCTCTTTTAGAAATTTTGGTGTTTTTTTCTTTCGGAAATTTTCGAAACTACGCTTTTATTCAGAAATCTATAGAGGTAGATTGGAACTCTTGAAACAATGCGTCTTACTTTTAATAAAATTTTAAAAAGAAACTGCAAGACATGGAAAATTTATTTTTCCTGAGTTTAACTACGTGAACCCTTCTTACATAATTCCATAATACCTACTTTACATTTTTATATCGTCTAAACATTGTTACATCGTCTACATTGATATTTAAAATGAATACAATAGTGTAAACTTCGCGAATCAAGACAGTACGCTCAATTTATAATACAGGGTGTTATATCAGGGAGTAAAAAATATAAATAATTTTTTTTCTCCGGTGAAATTTTTGATGTTTTTTTAAACAATCTTTTTTTAATATTTAACAATTGGTACTCCGGGAAATGTTCAATATATGTAGGAATTCAACATGAAATGACAGCCACAAACGACAAATTACGTACAATTTTTGTTTTATGGAATATAAATTTAAATGCATATTTTTCCATCTATCCCGACTAAAATCTATGTTTCTTGAGGTAACAAAGTTTAAAAGTAGTGTACGTTTCAAAATCTGTGCCTTTTAAAAGTGCGGCGGCCTATGGGATATTTATATGGAACATTGAGTAGATCTTTCAGAATACTAAACATTTTTTGTAAATTTCTTTAATAATAGCAGTTACTTTATTTTTAATTTCTCAAGAAAAAACCCTCACAAACTGCACGTCGTAAAAAGCGCACCTATTTTCCTAGAAATATTTCTATGACGCAGATCGAAAGAGAAAAAAGACATAGAAAAATTACACATTATACTCATTTTTGTATTTATTGTCATTAACATCATTTCAAATTTACGCTGTCGACATGGTTAAGATTACATCTGCCAATAAAACGTAGTGTCGGTGGTTTTGAAAAGCTATTGTTACACCCTAAAATTCGTAATAATTTTGGAGTTTTGATATACAGACAGCAGTAAACACCGTAATACTGTCGGTAGTGCATATTTCGTGTCTCGGCAATCTCATTATTATAGCGCTGCATCATGAACATGGGGCTGGCTTAGAGCCAGATGACCTTAATCCTGTAGGTAATAACCTTCGCGTCACCACCACTGCTACCCTACTCCCTGCACCCTTCGCCCACCCCTTCCAGCAACCTGATGGGGTGGTCAAAGTTACTGCCGAGACAAAACGGCTGGAGTTAAAACAGCTTGAATACAAAGATGCCTTTGATTAAGGAGGTGGGGGGAAATACCAATAACAAAATAACCAATAGATAAATATGCATCTACAACACTACACGTAAATACGTAATTTTCTTCCAAAATAATAAATAGTGTTAAAAAAAACTACCCAGTAGTGGTAGGTTTGCTTCAATAAAAAAGTGGCCTCAGACAAAAAGAATATTTGGAGAAAACAGCTATGACAAAATTTATAATGAAAATGTACGCCTAAGAAAAAATATCCTTAAACTTATACAATCATTTCACTAGAACACCGAACTTGTTTAACTAGAGAATTTCTCCAAAAAGCAAGCAAGAGTGAATTTTGTAGAAGGGAATGGGAAAACGTGAGATGGTGTGATTGCAGGCGATTTTGGTTAAAGGGTTTATTCTCCAGAAACAAGGTCCGCCTATAGAAAATATGTATCTGACTTCTAAACAATATTTTAAATTTCGATACTTCAAAAAGCAACGTCGTATAAAAGAATAAGTTGGAAATTAGAAACACTGTGTTGAAATAACACTAACTTTGTGTATGTAAATCTCAACACCTCGTTTTTCCACATCTCATTCCCCTTTGCCTATAATTTTAGATTTTAAGATGATTATTGCTAATAGTTCTGTAAACAGTGCCTACCGTTCAGAGAAGCGGAATAAAAAAGGAACTATCAAGGCTATTTCCTTGACAAAATTGACCGAACATGGAACGCACAAACAAGTTTACAGAAAACGAAATGCAAAGAGGTTGACATACAGGACTTCGCTACACTCAGTCGATAAAGTATTTAACAAGTATGAAATTGAAATTTGAGGATATTTATTTCCATTTTGAAGTTTTCAGAGCTGCATTTTCATTATGTTGACGATTTATGATATCTTCGACAAAGTTGTGAATTTAGCAAATTTTTTTCTTGAATTTTGACGTTATTATGGAGGGTTGTTAAGAAAATTGTGTTAAAAAAATAAACAAAACTTTATTTGGCAGGCTATTTTGTCCCAGACCGTTATGCTGGTGTACCTCAGTGACAGAGGTGGCTGGCGACTGGTGGCTTGGTACAAGGCTCTCCCCTCGGCAGGGAGGATAAATGAGAAGAACGTGGAAGATCATGGACCAGATATCGCTGGTTGCAAAGGTTGGGATGGAAATTAAGGCATCTGTGATGAATGCAGCATTTCATGGGTAATTAATCAAGTCTCGAGAAGTTGTGTCTGCGAGCAGAACGTTTTGGCTTTTAGTACGTTGGGGTATGATGTTATGTTATATTTTGTGTATTATCATGTCGGTTTCAGAAAAGGTTGCCCTTCTTCTCAGTTGGTTTGCTCCTGATATAACAATAAACAAAATTTTACAACGTAGAACATATTATTCTTTCCATGAATAGAATTTCAACCTAAATGTATCAAATTAATAAAATACTTAGTTGTTACCACTTTTATAAATTTTAAAATAATGATAAAAGTGGTAAAAACTAAGAATTTTATTTATTTGAATTAAAATGGTGCCACAAAATATGTTTACTGTGTTAGAAAAATTAAATATATCAATTTGAAAGGAATTTTCCACGAACAATATTTCTAATAGTTTTATTTATTTTTTTACTTGAATTCCTCACAAGAGTCCTAACTGCTCCCGTATGGAACCAGTGAGTGTTTAGCATCCCCAATCAATGGGGTATGTTGTGAGGCTGAAGGTAGTGGGGAGAGGAAGGAGGTGGGGGAGAGGAAGGTGGGGAAGAGGAAGGTGGGGAATTACCTGGCTATTCAGATCTGGTTACCAAACACGGCTAAAGCCATTTCAAGCAAAGTTTCAATTGTGAATGGTGGTCACCAGGGCCATTCTGAGAGTATGTTCCAATCTGAAACATGCCGCAAATATACTATATATTATTTTAAGTTAATTAATTTTGAAATAATAAAAATTAATCAAATAAAATGTCTTAGACTCGGTCCCGCGACCTTCAAATTGCGAGTTAAGAACCTTACCTTCGATCATGAGATTTTTTAATCAAAACTACGCGACGCGCGACGGTTGAAATGGTATTTGACAGGATTATTGACTAGAACTTATTCAGAAAACATGTTGGTTAGCTACCCTACTTAAAGAAAGATATACATCCTCGGGTTACGAATTACTTCACAATTTTATAATTTTCCCTAATTTTTCATAATTAAAAGCTATTTTTTTTATGGTTTGACTAAAATATTTTCTTTTCTTTATCATTTCATTCCTAATCAATCATTCGCTCCCAAAATTTTTGATTCTTTTTATGATGATTATTTACCAACAGCCAAATGAAAGCCAGGCTAAAAACTATAACATCACTCATCATGTACTGAACACCACATAATATTATTTTTTTTCGGAACTAAGATTACAACGACAGAGCAGTCCTGCTTTCTTCAAGTTAAAACACGAACAGTTAACAAAGAAAAAGCAACGCATTAACAAGCTGTTATCTTTTACTATACGTAGTTGTCTCGGAGACTAGAGACCAGAGACTCGTGAAGGAATTTTGTAAATGGTTCCTAAAGATGTGAAAAGTGGAACAAGGAACGAGCTAAGAATCTCTAGTCTATCTACAGAGACAAAGGAAATTGAGAACTCAACAAAAAGATGGAACAAAGCCCTTTCCTTTCATAGACTGAATAATAGATAATGTGTATCTTTTTAAGAGCCTGGCGATTTTACAGCATTTTTTATGAATAATTTAGAGTTTCAAGTCCGAGGGAGGAAAATTTTAAAAGTAAAGTTTTCCATACGAAGTTGATAGGCATATCTCGTTAATTATTAATGAAAATTTATGCTTGCGAAAGGTTGCCTTAACCATAAGCTTTTTATGTTACATTAATGCGCGTATTATCTGAGATGAAATAATACCTAAGGAAAATTGGGGGTTGTTTGCAATAAAAACAGTAGATTACAAAATAACGTAATATGTTCGGCCTACATAAAAAAACGACTCGTTAAATTAGATAACTAAAATAGCATTAAAATAATGAATACAGCAGGTTTTTGCGACTTGTATAATTTTTTGAAAGCAGATTTAATGTTTCAAAGTTTCGTAGTCAAAACTTAATATAAGTCACGTCGATTTGGCTTAAACATTTCAGACGGAATAAGCTATGCAAATATTGTAATTTGGAAGGCGGGAATGGGTACCGCCGCCCCGGGAACCTTTATTGGATAACCAACACCTCTGCCATAGGTTACCCCAAGTGGTTCGCTACGTTTGGTGATTTAACAGGGGTATCCGGGTTCATGGGGTGAGGTTTGTCTAGGATTTGGACCACCTACTTACCACCCACCGTTTTATTTTGGGAAACCTTTTTTTGTGTGTTTATTCTAATAATATTGTTATTCCACTTGTTTTATTTTCCCGTGATAACAATAAATTATAACAAATCATCCTAAAACATCACTCCCTGAAATTCAGTATCTCATCCAACCTATAAGCAATTTGCATTGTGCCTAAAAAGTTCCCCGTACATAAGGAAAGCCCCGAAGGCTTTTGGGCATTGTGTGCTTTCAGTCTGAGATATTGTTTGCGAAAGCTTTAGCCTTATTGAATTTATTTTCTACCGGAGCACACCATAAAAGTGCACAAACGTTTCTCTCTTACTGGATAATATGTTTTCTTTTCATTGCTTACAATAAAGGCAAGGTTTGTGTTCTTCAGACAGCTTTTAATCCAATATTAATGTAATGAAATTTTCTTTTCACGTTTAAAACAAATGTGAACATTTGTTGTTATAGTCTCTACTTTAGAATATGTGTAACATTAAAGAACTTTCTTGTCTTTGAAAAAAGTTTGACTAATAACCATGAAAATAATTTTTTTTATTAAAATCATTACGTAAGCAATATTTTCTTTACCGTGTGATTATAAAAAGCCTTAGGTATAATTTTGTTTATGTTTTACCTAATAGAATGTAATAAATAAACTAGTAAGAGCAAGAGATCTTAACCCTCGACCCATCGCGAGGGATCTTTAAAAGCCCAGGTTTTACAGAAATGTTAATTGTGTACATTTTAAATGTACATAATTAGCATTTCTGATTCCTTACTTTAGGTAGGTTCCTAAAAGGGACTATACTTGACGCTAGCGCCGCAAACATTCAGTCTGCGCATGTGCGATGTGAAACACAGGCTTGTGTTTCGGCGTGAGGCTGAAAAAAATCAACAAAATACCATTAAAAATTAAGTTTATACGTTTTTTCATTGTATTTTGTTATTTTTTTTGTTGTTGAAATAATAATAAGTCTGCATCAATCCCAAATAGTTAATATAAGTTTGATAGAAATTGGTTAGATTTTTTTAAAGGTTTACTATTAAAAAAGTATGATTCAAAATTATAAAAAATGTCCCTTTGTTGATTTTTAAGCTTTTGCATTGAAAATAAATATCAATTTTTTAACATTTCTTTTTATTTCAATGCAATCATTATCACCTGACTATAATCAGTTGAAATAACACATAAAATGTATGCTTTAACAACAATTTAATCATACTTTTTTGGGGGGTCCTAAGCGACCCCGCGCGACACTAAGTGACGCGACGTTAAGTGACGCCACCGTTTTAGTATCGTCTGTCTTTTTCATTTTCATACAAGACGCGTGAGAAAAAAGAGAACGAACGTCGATGATGTTCGCACGAGCTCTCGCTGGGACTAGTTTACGTGATCAATACATAAGTACCTACCTAACCTGGGCGGCTAAGATGTTTATTATCGGGTATTTGGCAAAAAGTATTTTGAATTTTAAACCAGGAAATCGGTAGAAAATGCATTTATTGTATGATTCGACTCTTGGTATTATGGCAGAACCCTTCGATTTAATTGTAGATTTCGTAAAATTAAATTCCTCCTCGGCTTAATAATCCACACATTGGTATTAAAATATGAAAGCTGCAAGCTTCCACCCACCCAAGCGCAAAAACATAATATTCGTTATTTTTATTATTATTCATTTTGTGGTTTAAATTAGTTTTGCAAGTTGATGGGCATTATTGCAAATTATATTTTTAAGATTTTTTTCTTTAAATTTCACGCAAGTCTGGGCGTGGCGAAGTTGATTGTTATTTAATTTTGACAGATATCCTAAGATTGATAAATAGGCCCACTAGGTGCCCATTTATAACAAAGTAAAAATTCCTCCAAAAATATAATTTTTTTTAAAATAACTCCGACACCAATTCAAAAATAATGAATTAATCTGGATATCAATTACAGCGGATATAGTTTTTTATAAGCTTTATACCCGATGTGTGAAATTGCGGTTTTAGAGTGGTTTCCAATTGAGTATTCAAAATTATTTAATTCAATTAAAAACATGCACGTTGGTTTTCATAAATAATTTAATTGATCTAATTAAAAGCGTTTAATAAAACGTTCGAACATTTATTTAGTTTGCGTTTTACAATTTGCACTCATCACTTATATTTCATTATTACTTAATTTGTTCTGTCATGAAATAGGTAATTTTTATTATTAAACAGCTATGTCGAAGTGTTATTCGATAATATTTATTTATCGTTTGTATTACCTATGCAGCCGTTGAAGATTACCTATAATTACCTTAAAATGGAAAATGGGGTTCATGGGGTGAGGTTTGTCCGGGTCTTGGCGGCGAATGCGTCTGCCCACCGGCTGCGTGGCAGGCCGGATCGGGAGAGAATGGTTGAGGGAGTCCCTTTGACTTCTCCAGCCATACTCTCGAACATCGCCTTGCACCCCAGTGGGAGGGATGGATTCATACGTCCTGGACACATTGACCCCCAAACTCCTACCCACATCTAATCCCCTTTTCCTTCCCAGAACTTTCTCCCTTCCCTTTCTTAAAAAGACCCTCCACACAGCATGACAGAGGCCCTGAGGGGAATTAATTTCCTCTGGGTCTCCTGTGTAGAACTAATGTAAAAAAAACACCCGAGGTTCCCTCTGATTAAAGATCCCTCGTCTTGAGGGATGCTGTGTGTAGGGTATATTTTAGAAAAAGTATTAGGAATCAGCATTTATTTCTAATACCTCACATAGGCAAGCAACTAACAACTACCTCTTCACGTAAATAAGGAAAAGTTTTTATCTTTACCATTCATTTCATTTTAATACATCTCCACGTAGAATTGTTCTCAGAAGGCGATGACCTGGCAAAGTAATTATTTTCTTCTAAATAAATATCAATGAATCTTTATTATAATAATAAATAGAGTAAGCTCGCCACGATGAAGAAGTTTGTAATTACTCAGAGAGTTAAGCCAGAAACTGGCTGGAGCTTGAGGCCAAAGTTTTGTAAAAAGAAACGAAGGAATGAGAGTGATTATAGGTTTATTAAGTCCTCTTTAATACTTTTCCGTGTAAAGAGGAGAGCGCAACATTAGGAAATTCTCAACTTCTTGTTTTATATTAGATGATGAAACGAAAAACCAAACTAACTTCAAGAAGACAGTAATTGACTTCTAAATAATCTAATAACATTTCAACTAAGCACCATTAAGCACTCTTGATCGATATAAATGAGATCTAATGAGCTAAAATAAAAAATACCATTTTGGTAATGTTAAAAACACCATTAAAATGTTTTAATTAAAAACGTACAAAACTTGTTAGGTATGTAGCTAGATACTATTATATGGAGCATAAAAAAACATATTCATAAAATAGATCCGGTTTTCGTCAATTAAATTACCCAAACATACCGTATTTATATTTTTTTTTTCTTTTTAAAATTATTTCCCAAAATAATTGATAATACAGTAATAATACGGCGAATCATGTATAAAACATTTTTATTTTCATTTTGCATCTACTATTTTGTTAGATGTACTCCCATAAAGAAGTTATTTATTTGGATACGTTTTTATATTTTCACGGCCAAAAGCATTTTCGTTATTTATTTTGGGGGTGTTATGCCGTGTTGCGCTACCTCCTTCTTTAGCCGAATTTTCGGACACGGTTGCAGTGTCACTCAGGGCAGATCCGGCAGATCCGGCAGATGTGTGAATCTGCCGGATCTGCCCTGATGATGGACACTGCAACGCTGTCCTAAAGAAGGAGATAGCGCTACATGGCATAACACCCCAAAACCAAATAACGAAAAATTTATTTATTTATTTGTAAAAAACAAACAGCTTTTACATAATATACAGTGATAAATATACAAGTGAACTGAAGTCAAGCCACAGAAGTTTCTTATGCTAACGTAGATCGGAAATGAAGTTTTAATATATAAGTCATGCTTGCGTGTATGGAAGGAAGGTGTTATTTATATAGTTGTAAAGAAAACCACTTATGAGTGTTTTCCTTTAATTTGTATAACCGACAAGTTAGTTGGTGGCTCACTAGATGTCACTGCTGACAGATGTAATGTTAGCTACAGTAACCTTAGTAACGATCAAACAAGTTATAAAGACAAACATTAAACAGAAGTATTTCATTAAAATACTATCTTATATTATACTTAAAGAAACCTGAAATAAGGACTTAAAATGTTGTTACTTTTGTTCATTACAGGTAAATGAATATCTATTTAATAAAATAATGTGATTGTGAGTTGTAAATACGTAGTATTAATAAATCTTTTGTTCATTACAGAGAAACACAATTGCGTCTTTATTTTTATGCAAGACTAAAAATATCATTATATAGTTACAAAAATTTTTTATTTTTATTTTAATGTTGTTATTTTTTATTACAGTTTTTATTTTTATTATAAATTTTTATTTCTTTTGGGTTTTTCGTTTGTTTTTTTTTTTAGTTTTCAGTATATTTTTTTAATTGGGTTTAAATTCTTAGAAACTATTAATTATGTATAACTATCTAACTAGCTAAATCCAAATACATATGTATAAACACGAAAACCAAATAACTCATTGGATCTGGCAATGAACACCTTCGAGTAATAGATGCTCCCAGTTTCGCTCTGGTGAAAAACTTTCATTCAAAATGGACTTGAAATGGCTTTAGTCGTCTCTAGTGACTAGATAAGGAACTTCCCAACTTTCGTACACTAACAATAGTCCCATTGACTTCGGGCATCTAAATCAGTACTAATGAATAATTACACCCAAATACGACATAGGATGTGGGTATCTACTTTATCTACAAATGTACTTACTTAGATTGTGCGCAAAATATAATTTACTATTTAACACTAAAATTCCAAATATTATAGACTTATCAATCACACGTAAAATAAATTTTGACGGTTAGAATATCCCACATTAACTCACTCCTCATTAAAACTAATGATTCGTTATACCTGAAGAAAAACATCGTTGAAATATCAAAATCTTAATTAGAACCAGTATCTAATCAGCATATTTTTATACGAGAAACCAAATTAAGCATATTTATGATAACGCCTAACATTTACCTTTGCTTTATCAGGTGACACATTCAAAACATGCTACCAGCAAAATGTTGTATCGTTTCGAAAACGACCTCCCAATTCGATCGTCGTTTTTAATCGCTTCCGCTTTTTTATGTCACATAAAATTTAGCTTTATCGTCAAACTGTTGAAAAGGCTCTGAATTTTAAATAAAATGATAAAATTAATATTAGAGTCACTTTGTCTTTCTTGCTTCGTTATCTGAATGCGTCGTTTCAATAAAAGGTTGAACAAATAATAAGACTTATCTGTCATTTAAAATTATACACCATTTGGTTATCAATAATTAATTAATTGGATGTTTTGCCTTAATTTGATTCGAGTCACAGGTTCGAATTGTAATGACGGGAGACGTGGGTAAGAGGATAATTTTTTATTCTTTGAAATTTTTCTTTCATAAATTAGTAACTTTTTGGTGGTAATTGTGTGAACGTTTTAAATCTGACTTGTATACAAAACTAGTAGACCCTAATAAACAATTCGGGAGGCGGGTATGGGAACCATTTATTGGATAACCAACACCTCTGCCATAGGTCAACCCAAGTGGTTCGCTACGTTTGGTGAGTTAACAGAAGTGCCCGGGTTTATGCGGTGAGGTCGTCCGAGTCTTGGCGGCGGATTCGTATGCCCACCAACCGCATGGCAGGCCGGATCGGGAGAGACTGGTTAAAGGAGACCTTGTATCCTCTCAAGCAGAATTCTTTTGGAATATTGCCTTGCACCGCAGTGGGAGGGATGGATTCATACGTCCGTCGCTCCTGGACACCCTAACCCCTGATTCCTACCCACGCTTCATACCTTATCCTTCCCAGAACTTCCTCTCCTTCTTTTACTTTAAAATACCCTCCACACAGTATCCCCAAATATGAAATAGGCCGTGAGGGGAATTTTTTCCTAAGGGCCTCCTGTGTGGAGCTATAATAAAAAAAATGGTATGGAAAAAAATATATTTATAAAATGTATTAATCATGTTCTATTCTTTTAAGTCTCCTTCTAAACACACCCCTTTTTTTCCAGAAATATAATATATTTTTAACATTACCACGATTTTTAAAATATTCATAGAAGCACACTTTTGGAAAATGTATTTTTCTAAACCCCGAACCAACCTGGACTAAGCAAACGAAAAATACTCAAAAGTATTAAATAACCTACATCTCCTTTTAATTTAACCTTGATATTTTATTTCAACACTAGTTTGAGAAATTTGCCTTTCAGAATGCCAAAAAGTATTATAAGTTTAAAAAATAAAGCCTTATTTAATGCCCTTATTATGCCACGTCCGCTACATGATAAGAATGCTTGGTCCTTTGGGACTTCGAGTGACTTCTTCATTCTCCTCCCCTACTATCTGTAGTCGTGCTTACCTAAGTTATTTCGGTACCTACCATTATAAAATTAAATAAACTCTTATAATTACTTCGTCAATTGCATTAGATTACATCAATAAACAATGTTTAAAGCAAAGCGTTTTATCATTATTAATAACTAGCTGGTACCCAGTACGCGTTGCTATGCCATTTAATAAAGAAATATTTTCTGCGTGCGTGTCCTTTCCTATTCATCCCGTTCCCCTTCCGCCTTCCCTTCCTCTCCCGCGTTCCCTTCCCCTCTCGCGTTCCCACTCCGCCTCCTCCACTTCCCTCTCCCAACTCCACTCCCCCCTCTTCCCCCGTCCCAAGAACCCCCCTCCCGAGTTCCCCTCCCCCCTCCCAGGTTACCCTCCCTGATCCCTAGTTCCACTCCACCCTCCTTCGAACCCCCTACCGGAGTTCCCCTCCCCCCTCCCGTATTCCATACATTCAGTCCCGGTAAATTTAGTCTTCAAGCAGCTCGCGTGCCACCTATTGCAATTTTTTTATACATATTTCATAATGCCAGCGCTCACCAGTAGTTTTATACAAACGTTGTCCTGACAATAACGAACACAAAAAAAATAATTATTCAATTTGGTGCAGTCGTTCGGAAATTATGCGAACATACATTTCTGCGATTCATTTTTATTTAATTAATTTATTTTTCTTTATTTCATGATGCCAGAGCTCACTTTTGCATACCATCGCGGGCATACACCCATCAAATGCTCAAAGTTTCGTCGTAATCGGATGAACGGTTAAGCAATGCGTAATTTCATGATGCCAGAGCTTACTATTGTATACAGAAACCATCGCAGGCATGCACACATCAAATCCCAAAAGTTTCATCGCAATCGGATGAATGGTTTAGCAACGCATAGCGGACATACAAACATTTTAAGATTTTTGTACATATATAGAAGATACATTCAAACAATGTAAAATAAAAAACAAACGTACTTAAAAGATAAGAGGATTATAAAAGAAAACATTTATTCGTGGAATTGATCATCATAATTGAAAACACCAGATAATTCTGGAATTACCATTCGAGAAATTATAAGGTTATTATTACTTATCTAAGAGATTTTTAACTCTCGTGAAGTTCAAGCCGATCGGTAAAATGATTCGTTTAAAAGAAGGCAATAAAACACATTTCGCCTAAAGTTTCAATCAACCAGAGTGAGTTAACGTTTCTCAGCGTTTTCCGATTTTCTATCACCGCACTTCTTCCTTCCGATTTCCCGTAACCCGTACAGGGGTAGTAAGGTGGTAGGGTTGGTTGGTTAGGTTAGGTTTGGGAAGGGTGCGGGGTAGGGACCTACATCCGGCCGGACTTGTAATGGCGGCGTGTCAGGGGCGGCCACTTCCTGTAAGGATAAAATTCGCCTCAGTTTCCGGTTACACATGTCGGATATACCCTTTCCTGCCCGAAACTTTTTTCTCTCGCGCCAAAAAATCAAACATTCTCTTGCACATTATTCTACCAGCGCTGAGCGTGTCACAGGATGCTGTAAACACAGGGAACATAATATTACTCTCGGAGAAATATTATTTTGTTGTTCTTAATTTGTTAAATGCGATGTATTATAAACGATGTGTTTACACAACGGACTCGGCAAACAGCATAGAATAATAATATCATCAGTATTCTTTCTATAATCTGGCTATTTTAGGTAAATTTAGAGTTAAAGTTTATACCAGAAAAAAATCATTCTTTCCTTCTTCTGAATTCTTTTCCACTTGGACGGTGGCTTTCATGGGGGCAATCTCAACTCTGCATTCTGAAAGCCAAAACAAGTCATTCTACTAACCACCTATGTTTCGAGAACCTTTCCTATGAACCTTTGTTGTTTCTCATGAACCGAGTATGACATAGGCTTAATTTTTTTAAATTCGATTAAATTACGCTTTTTTGCAGGTTTCAAAAGCACGCATATGCACGTTTCAAGTGCTTGATATGATTGATTTAGTAGTTTGGTAGTAGGTTAGTATTCATCAAACCACAATCTCACGTTAAAAAATATCTCACAAGTATATAATATCACGTCATAGTTTCTCTGGCTCTAGGTGGTTGGGAGCGTTAGAACTCTTGATTCATGAAAAAATATATAATAACAAAGTGTGTAATTAACACGTTGTAGAAGTGAAACCTTCAGAAAACTAAAGAAGACAAGAGTGGGGAGGATATCGCATCCTCCCCGAGCACAGCACACAGAGGAGACCGATAATTCAACCTCATTCTTTCACAGGCTAAATTCTATAGATGTATGTGTTTGTCTTCTTTTAATTTCGCTATTTTTCAAATACAAATCACAACGGCGCTAAAGAAGTTTTCACTTCAAAATCTCAAAAATCAAAAAATTTTCTTTTTATTTTTAGTCAATTTACCGTAGTCTACAATTCCATCGAAACATGAACAAAACAATGAAACAGAAACAAAATGTTTACAACTGCAAAATTAAAAAAATAAAACTGTTGTATAACAAAAAACTCCTGAAAATAAACACCTCAATGAATTTTCCATCGCATATTAAAAAACTTTTTAGAATATATTTGATTAAACCAGAAGCAGCATCCAAACTTGAGATTAGTATCATGTACCATCCTACTTACTTGCATCCTTCAAGTACCGGGTTCATCGTGGAAAATTAATACTTAGATGCTGCGAGGAACAAGGAATGAAGGAATACTTGGAAACTTTGAAACAGAGGAAATGATTTACCTTTCTCTCTTCACAGCATGATTACAACGAGGAAATTACTAGGAAACTTTCATTACTTTGTGAATGAATACGTTTATTGAGGAACTTCATGCATTTTATTAATTAAACAATCATTTTAAATATATAAAGTGCTCCGGGAGTAATTGTTTACTCTTGCGAACAGTTTCGTGCTGTAAAATTTGAAGGATAATAATAATGTCACTATTCCAAATTCTTGTAATATTCAGAAAACTGTTTCTGAAAAAATAAGAAAATATACAGATTTAGGAAATGAGATTAAAAGAATTTGGCATTCTCAGACTATAAAAATATTACCATTTGTTATTTCGGCTACTGGCATTATACCTAGCTCTCTCATTCAAAATTTAGGCGTATTAGATTTGTCAAAAAATTTATATATAAAAATGCAAAAGTCGGTCATTTTAAATACATGTAGGATTACGAAAGATTTTTTAAATATTTATATTGAGGGATCAGTAGGATTTATCGGACCAGTTAGGTTTTCATCAGAGCCGAACCCTCTGATATGAAAATATCTGAAGTCGGTGAAATATTTTCCCATTATGTTTCTGGTGGATTGACGTATTGTTCTTGTATTGTTTTGTATTTATTATACTTATATAGTGCACTTACATTGCGTGAATTTACTAGATAATCATTTGTGGAAAAGTGTGTGGAAGGGTTTAGTCTTTCATTTGGGAAAGATTTAACCCGGACATAAAATCTAGAGCACCGTAAAAAATAATAATTGGAAAATTTATAGAGCACCGTTTTTGTGAAAAATCACCTCAAGCCTATGAATGTTTAAAATGCGTTAATCTGTCGTTAATATTTTTAATAAACTATCGTAAACACATGAAAAAGGGTGTTTTTAGGGAAAGGAAGGAGAGAAAAGAGTACGAGGGGTCGGTCGGAAGGGATCTGGGGTCAATGTGTCTAGGAGTGAATTGGATATGGAAAGTTATTAACTCATCTAAGAAGCACTTATCAAACATTTAAACAAATTAAATAAAAATAACAATACATAGGTAGGTACTACTAAATAGAGGTTTGAGAATAATACTTAAGAAAAATAGGTTTACGAAAATCATGGAAAAGTTGAAGGAGTTCAGCATGCAATCGTTTATACAAATTGTTAATATCAATACATTATTTTTTAATCTACATAATAATTCATCAAGATAATTTTTTTTGAAAAATTAAAACCTGCATTGCAAGAACACATATGAGATGAGCAAAAAAATTAAATGAGAGTCCCCTTCAGAAAAAAAAAAATCAGAGTGTCCAATTCACATGCGGTAGAAGTGAAATCTTCAGAAAACTAAAGTAGACAATAGTGGAGAGGCTACGAAGCACCGCACAAAGAGGAGACCGATTATATTATTTCATTCTCTTGCAGGCTAAATCCTATAGATATAAGTGTTTGTCTCTTTTTAGCGTCGTTTTTTTTCCGTTTCATCGAGTTTCAAATCACATCGGTGCTAAAGAAGTTTTCATTTAAAAAACCCAGAGGCAAAAATCGTTAATGTACAAAGGAAATAAAAATAGAAAAAAATGTAAACAAATTCAAACGAATTCACACTAAAAAATGTTTTAAAAAAATAATATAGGTATGTAGACCGATCGTAAAATCAGACAGATCGTGATGCGTCTTGCCACATCATGATCTGGCACATGGTGAAATGGCGGCTGATCATGATGTGGCGAGGCGCATCATGATCTGACTGATTTTACGACTGTCCTGCGGCATATATAAGTGAATTGTATTTGTACATTGTTAACTTGATCGTCCAGTTGATTAGTCAGAATAAGATTTGAGATAATGAAGAAAGCAATATTCAAATGCTCACCATAAATCAAATACTATTTACAAGTGTCTTTGTTTTTACACATTACCTACATATGCTATTAAATAACATAGGGAGACTCAACGGTCCGGTACATATTATGACATTTTTAAATATCCTACAAGTGATCTAGAAAACGACAACATTGTGTTTAATTCACTACAAGTCCTTCAGCGTTATAATTGATTTGGTGGTGTTAATAAATAATTGCTTATACTTAGGTTATAAGATGTTAGTAATAGATATGCAGATGTGGCAGATCTATTTAACTGCACGTAAGGTAGGTACAAGAGGGCTATGCTATCAAATCTTTTCAATCAATATTAATTCTATTTGTACTATAAATTTTTGTATGAATTGTCTCTCCGGTGTAATTTCTCATTCAAATGCCACAATTATCTGTTATACTCTTTTTTTTATTATTTCTAATATTTTTCTTATTATTTCGTAACATGTAATCTGTGCCGATGGTAAATGTATACCGTTGATATTAAAAATAAATAAAGAAGTTTTGTGCCAGATAGAGGGTACACATTTGCAGATAGCCCTCAACTCAAATTTACATTTTTCAGGGAGTCAGGTTAACCACAAATAAATAGTATATTATGAACCACAGTTTTTTAGTGAGAATGACAACTAAATATTTAAATGGGTCCTTAGTTTTTTCTGCAAAATCTAAATGCATCTGCATATTTTAACAGCTCTTCAGGAATGCAAGATAAATATGCACTGTTAAAAAATACTTTTCCAGACTTCTAGACGTTGTATTTTTTTACTTTCATAATATGACACTTCCCGCCCGTCAAGAGATGAATAATTGTAAAATGCCATTTTTAAAACGGCTCCCTTCAATATCAGAATGAGGAGGATGGAAAAATGATCTTAGTATCTCGTGTCACCAAAAAACGGTAGAGAAACATCTCCTTTTTAGCCATGATTGGATGTTTTTTACGCGTTTAGCTGTCAAGGTGTTTTATGTTATTGGCCCTTATAGGTACTACAAAGCTGTAGAGGATGTAGGCATGTAAATAAATCGAAATTATATTGTTTCGTAAAAATTTTCATTGTGGGACACTTTTTTTAAATTAATTTACATCACATTTGTCATTGGTGGGTTGGTTGCATTTTTTTTTGGCACAAGTTTTTGTCAAATAACATGTTTAATGTAGTATATAGGATTATACATGTAGTTTCAACAACCTACAACAGCTGTCGTTAGTGTATATAGTTATATGTGGTTTTGAGGTGTTTCCACAGATGTTAGGTAAGTAATAATATTAATAAAATTGGATAATTTCTAGAGCGCCATTTTTGTGAAAAACACTTCAATCGCGCTGTGTAATAGTAGTACCTCAAAAGAGTGTCAACCATTGTCGTTCGTGTCTAATGTACGAGCCGTTACAGAAATAGCCGATGATACAGGATGGACAGCTGGGCTCCCGCAGGGTTGGGTTCTCTAGCTTCAGAATTGCTTAGAGCATTAAATAGGATGGACGTCTGGTCCAGTTAAATGTAAAGTAAACTCAATCACTGGAATTGAAGAACATCACAGTTCTATCAGTTTAAGCATAAATAATTTTCATTACCTTGAGGCGATTTTTACAAAGAACTATTTATGCACAGAGAAAATAGACCGCCCAATATCTCTGCTTTGGCACTAACTACCTTTATGCACGTTTCTACGTTCTCTTCTGTTATTATGACACGACAGAAGCACTTGCTTCATTTGATCGTACCACGTTCTCCTCGGGCACCGCTGACTTCTTCTACCATTCAATTCCCCATCATATCTTCTCAAACTAGATTTTTTATTAGGATTTAATTCCAGAAAAAAAATTATATTTTCACTTATTTAACCAGAACTAAATACATTTTACATTACTTTACACATAAATAAGTACACCATGTTGCAATATTATTCATTTTAATTATTTTGTTGATTAAACATAAAAATGATTTTTTTTAATGTAACTAGTCTTTTTTTCATTTTTTATGTTGTCTGGAAGACAATTGTATAAATGTTCCCACTGGTAACCAAAGGATTGCTTACCTAAAGAATTTGTATGGTGTTTAAATGTATCATACTGTCGTGTCCTTGGGACGTTTTATTAAATTCTGTGTTTGAATGTATAAGTTTTTATTTTGTTTTTAACGAGAAATGTATTATATTCGTATAGTTTTCTTAATGTTAACAGTTTGGTTTTTTTTTTTACACTGCCTTCCCCCTTCATGCGCTTTCATGTTAATACATTTAAGCATCCCTTTTTATAAATTCGTTAAAAAGTTTAAAAAAATATAATTATTTCACAACGTATCCTCATTTTTCTTACGTTTCACTGCTTCTAACACGTGATACAAATGTGTCAAATTGCGAGGTGGGGATCGTTCGTCATTAATCTAACAGATGGCGCCAGCATCGCTTGTTGTTAATTAATTCCCGCCATGATGTATTACGGCCGTGCTGCGCTGATGTTATGTCAGCTGACTGGCACTGCCTGAACTGCCTCCGGGCCAAGTGGTTCGTGTCGATGGAGCTTTATTGAGGCGATTCCGAAACTGCAAGGAGTGTAAGTGGCCTAGGAAGATCACACTATTCTCAACAACAGGCAAACCGCTTTCTAGTAGTTTAAGATGAAGCCTTACTAAATAATGCAAAATCATACAAAATCGTATGTTTTTGTTTTGAAAATTTGATCGCTTAAAAGTATTATAGATGCTTCAATTAAATACTGCGTGTAAAACATATCTTGGCCCTTAAAAATATCGGAATTATTTTAATAAGCCTAGAAAAACATAAAGTATAAGGTCTATAAAAAAAACTTTAAAGTACAAATTCTCCTATTTATAAAACTCTGTTTGGATATGGTTTTATTGTTTAATGTGGCGAATTCAGTTTCTTTTTGGATAATCGCAAAAAAAATTTAAATTTACCCCCGAACCTCACAAAATAAAATACAATATAATAAATAATTTCGAGTTGTTATTTTTGACATCGGCAGTCGACGAATTTGGAATTTCAAAGTGAACCTCATACCGTCCACCGAAGATCTAATAACTAGCCACTCCTTTTTTCTGTCAGTCCTCCCCCGGACGGAGGGGGAAACAGACGTTAAGCTCCGCGTCGTTTGTTTTCGTGAAAACAATTTTAAAATTCCGTTTTATTACAAAAAACAATGCGTGAAAAGGAATTAATGTTTTTTACAGGCCTTTACGAAATCAACCTGTAAACAAATTTTCTCAAATACCTTTTCCAACCTTTCAAAAAGCTTTTTCTCAAGAATTTTCAAACTCCTCCCATAAAGGGGCGTGAATACCGAGTTCGATTTTTTCCTGTACTATTGGATCGTCTTAATGGGACTTTATTGTAAAACATTATGAAAAATTTGAAAAAAATAAACAATATATTTTATGCAAAAAAAATTATGATAAAATCAAGTAAAAACCTCCTAGGTCGATTAAAAAGATCACACTGTTGAATATGACTTTATTAAGAAGCATAATTTCCTGTCGACAAACCGCTTTCAAGTAGTTCAATTAGGGACTGTATTGTAATATATGCATTATGAAATATTTGAAAAAAATAACGAAATACAAATATGTAATATAAAACTAAATTTAAAAAACACAAGTAGGTACTTAAAAATCCTCTTAAAATTACACTCATTGATATTATGAGATACCTTTTACACTAATTGCTATGGCGTTTCGCAAGAAAGTCGCGATAAAATAGCGCAAAAATTTTGGGAAGCGGGTTTGGGTACCGCCGCCCCAGGAACCATTTATTGGATGATCAACACCCCTGCCATAGGTCACCCCAAGTGGTTGGTGACTTAGAAGGGGTGCCCGGGTTCATGGGATGAGGTTTTTCTAGGTCTGACGGCGGAAGCTTTCGCCCACGTACGGGTTACTTTGTATGCTCAGGCGCTAAAGCATTTATCTCCAATATACCCCGACAACTAATCAATACAGTCGAAAAATTTATGAAACACTGTTTGGAAATGATAATAGGCCACTTGCATTACATTTTTTTTCCGGTTTAGGCAAATATTCTAAGACATTCAGTTTTTTTTTAATCGTATTTATGAAACCCTGGTGATTATTGAAAATTTCAATCCGAAAAATCAGACAATTTTTTATAAACCGGAAAGACGGGACATAATTTTACAGGTGCGAAAAAAGGATAATTACATAGCTGAAAATGTTTTTAAAAAAGAAACGTTTCCCACACGAATGCACAGGAGAATAACGAGGCATACCAAAAATATTACATCTCATAAATATTTTATTGATAATTAATCAATATAATGTTCAACGTTTATATATGACTAAATCCAATGTAATATACCTGTACTTGTAAATTAAATTTTATAATAAGTATATTATAAAATGTTAAAATCAGCACCATTACCATTATAGTTATAAAACAGGTACAGAAAGCTTAAAATGTACGGGGTTCTCTTCGTAACATCTGTCAAAACGTGAAACCAAATGATAAGTTTGCAGAGAACACAATAAATCTAGTGAATGTTAAATGTCAAATTCAAAAATTCGCCTTAAATCAAGTTTAACCATATAAAAAAAAAATCAGTGTGGTATTTTAGAAAATTAATAGGATTAATTATCGGAGACAGGACATTTTTAAGTAGTGACGTCACGAGCCCAAATGATGGATTTATTTATTTAAAAAAAAAAACAGTATATTTCTAAAAAAAATTCCTAACTTTTTCGTCATCTTAGTAAAAAAATCTATCCACACGATTTTTTCCACGTCGTTATGAAATCCATGCAAGTGGACTATTCTCAAAACAGTATCTCATATCTCCCACGGCACAATTTTAGCAACGTTAGTGATTACTTTCGATCTCACTAAACTGAACAAAGAAAGTCAGTAAGGTATTTTCATTGCGGTTTTTTTCAAGAGCCTGGTCTGGTCTTTGCCCTATCTTCTCAAAGAACACTTCGTCTTATATTCTACGTTGTCTGATGATGTTAATTAATAGATAATGCTATAATTAGTCGGGGAATTAGGGGTGTCCTTGGTAGAGGTAGGGGTGATGGGGTGCGGCGGCCAGGGGTCGGTTGTCAGACACACGCTGTGCAAAGTGATTAATGTGCATGTTCGCCGGGAGATTCGCCAACCTTCATCTGGCGACCCCTTACCATCGGACTTCTATATATTTTTCCTACATCGATCTATGTATGTATATTTTATACTGTATAATGTCATATATTGCACCACCATGAACTTAGTTCTCATATCCGTATGCTATTGATTTTAGATTTGCAGTGAAGCGAACAGTTTTCCGGAGATTTTTTTCTCTCGGATCGAGATTCAAAGAAGTGCCTAAGTGTGCAGATGCAGAATAATCAGATGATGAACTTGAGTAAGTCTATAGAACTAGCGTTTCAAAATGGATGCGAAAAGCTTATGTAAAATAGTAGTAGAGTCTTAATACTTAGAGTGTGTGGATGAGTTTTGTTCTTGGGAAGTATGTTTGCAACGGAAGGTTGGCAAGGATGTTGACAAAAAGATGAACACAGGAAATTCAGTAATTAGTGGTGAACTGAATGCAGTACTGACAATTTATTACAAGTCTTAAGTCTTGTGGACGGAACGTCAAACAGAAAGCACCATCCAATAAATCAAATCAAAATTCCAATTGATCATCTCAAACATCAGAATAACAGAAGAGTGTTTATGAGATAATATAAATCTAAATGTATGTGAAGATTGTGTGCCAAGATGGAGTTGTGCATTGTTTCATTCAATATAGAAAACCGGAGGTCGCGGGTTCAAATCCCGGCGTGAATATTAATTTTAATTGATTATTTTGACCTTTTTGCAATTTATTCATTAAAAATAATATTATTGCATATTAACAGCACTTTCCATAGTGAAAGATACTCGCTCTATCGCCTTTATGTAAGATCGGCATTCAGATTTAATCATTGCCTTTAATCGTGATTGGTGACCAGATCTGAATGCGGTATTCATGTAACAAAAAAACTAATATCTGCGGAGAAATGGCTTGTTCGACGGTTACAAATTGATCAGTTCACTTTTAGTGTGGGTTGTGTTATTTATGATTTGATAAATATTTTTGAATATAAATTTTTTTAAATTATCTCGTATACAAATTTGGAAAAAGGTCAATTTTAATATAAAACATTCCTTTGACATTTAACTAAAATTGAACTCACTAATGCTTTTATTAGGGACTTTACCCTCCGAAAGGTCACAGGAAAATTAAAAAAAATATATTTAGTTTTACTTTTTTCATAAATTAGTTTGAAAAAACGATCACCGCCGAAAAAAAATTAAAGTTTTTTTTTTGACCAGTAGATTAGCAACATATAATAAAAAAATAATATTAGCAAATAAAAAATAAAAGAATATAATATTACCTTCCGTGAAGAAAATCTCGGGAACCACTTATTGGATAACCAACACCTCTGCCATAGGGTCACCCTAAGTGATTTGTTACGTTTGGTGACTTAGCGGGGGTGCTCGGGTTCATGCGATGATTTTTTGTCCAGGTCTTTGTTTCAGGTGTGACTGCCCATCAGCTGCCTGGCGGGCCGGATCGAGAGAGACTGATTGAGGGAGAGACTGATAGATCTTTTGACCTATTCAGCCGGATACCCCATATAGAGGGGTGGATTCGTACGTCCGTCACTTCTGGACACACTAGCCCCCAGATTCCTATCCAACCCTCATACCCTTTTCCTTCCTAGAACTTCCTCTACTTAAAAATACCTTCCATACAGCATCCCCTAAGATGACATGAGCCCTGATGGATATTTTTTTCCTTAAGGCCTCCTAAGGGAAGCTAATGTAAAAAAAAACAATCATGTAGTTATTGTTTTTGGGGTATTATGCCGTGTTAAGCTACCTTCTTCTTTAGACAACGTTTCGGACAGCGATACAGTGTCCATCATCAGGGCATGTCCAGCATCACGTATCTGCCCTGATGATGGACACTGTACTAAACGATGCTAAAGAATAAGGTAGCGCAACATGGCATAATACCCCAAAATAATAAACGATACTACTTTTGGCCGTAAGAATCTAAAATCATACCCATAGTAATATCAATATGTTTTTATCTACGAAGGATCCATCAAGACAAAAAAAAAATTATTTTTCAAAGGTTGAATAAAATCAGTCCGCAAATAACCTACCGCGTGACGTGTGACATCCCACTCCCATGTTCTGTATTCACGAGAACTCAATCAACACACTACACTCATTAGTCCCTGTGATAAAGTTCTAATATAACCTTTTGTTCAACGAGCCACCCGCCAAGTATAAAGGACACCAGATCAGAAGGCGGTCCTCAGATCTTTTAAGCAGGGCTGCGATTTCATGTAGCGAGGAAGCATCGAAGTTGCAAAATACGAGTACAGTATTGAAAAGCATGGAAAAGAATTTCGAAGACAAAAGTAGGTAGTAACATTAATAAATTCTGTATATTTGTAAATTACAAAAGGCCTAATGATAAGAATTGCCAAAAACTTTTGTAATATATCCACCAATACTTCTTTATTACAAGGCAAATTGAGTATAACTTACCTATTTGGTCACTGAATTGTATTTAAGGTTCACTCAGATTCCATTACAAAAGTACAGCTTAATTTCTTAGACTACAATATCTGATATAATTTTTCTTTTTAAATCGTTAATTCCCTTATTGACAGCCCTGAATTACTGCAATTGATCTGAAAGATACGAATAATATCTTTATTTTTTTATAATCTTTCACTTATAATATCTTTCACTTTAACAATAATTAACTGATTCATTTATGAACTCCCTTGTATCCGTAGCTACACCACAGCTTAGGTAACAAGGGCAGAAGTAGCATATATTTTTAATGGGACCGATGAACTTACTAAAAAGCATTTAATATATTTTTAAAACAGTTATTAGTTTACATTTTGTTTACAATTAGTGTGTTTCCACATTAGTGTGTTTACACCGTGTAATTGTTTTGTAATCCATTTTTATATATAAAAAAAGGTTTTATTCTGAATTTAAAGGTAGGTGGTTATAAATAAATATATTTTAAAATATCCAAACGCTCTGTGTTTGCTCTAACGAGTTCTGACGTCGGCGCTACAATTACCTCCAGTTTTAATACTAGTTACAACCGAATTCGCAACATTTTAACTTTTTCTGAATTTCGATATCAGAGAACGCAATAATACTACTTGAAAGTGCAGCGCTTAAAAAAAAAACATCGAAATAAAAGAGGCAACCACTAAATTTTGTTTAAAAATTCTGTGAGTTAGATTAATATTACGTGACATCGTTGCGAAAAAGTGTTCTAAACTCGAATATTTATACCAGTTTTAGGAATTTCTTAATAAATCATTGACACTAAAATAAACGACGTTTGTCACAGCCCTGCTTCACATCGGTCCGTATAAATATTTGGCGGGAGATGTATGGTGATGCGGGCGGAAGTGACTTCCGGTACTTCCGGTCTCCGGCGGTGAGTTAGCATTCAATTTCCGATAGGACGAGTCCTCCGATGGAGCCTTCCGGGCAAAGAGTTTGAAGATTAAATAATGTCTGGAGACCTCGGCCCGTAAAATTATTTACCACGCTCGGGTTACATTTCAAGTTTTGGCTCCTAATTCGAGTAGGTTCTGCAGTTCAGCAATTTATTCTCGAACAAATAATTCTACCTTTTTTCATTTTTTTCTGTAAATATAGTGTATTGACGAGTGTGTTATTATTCAGAGTGAGATTTTACCACAGTAGTAGATAGAAAGGGTATTTTTTTAGAGATTTTAAAAGGTTTAAAATTTTAAATATGCAACATTGTTTCTACAGACTTCCAATTTGACAGTTGACAGTTGATTTGTAAGCGGTATGTTTTGCCATTTATGGCCCAAGTTGCTCGATAAAGTTGTCGAAAATTGAACGCATACCTATATTATATACCTAAATGGTGTTTTTTTTATAGGTTTGGTTTTTACACTGGCAACATTGTTTCTACAGACTTCCAATTTTACAGTTGACAGTTAATTGGTGGTCAGTATGTTTTGACATTTGGAAGTAAAGATTTGCCGTGTTATTGCTGATATATGGCCCAAGTCGCTCGATAAAGTTGTCGAAAATTGGACGTATATATTATATACCTAAAGGGTGTTTTTTTAGAAGTTTGGTTTTTAAACTGGCAACATTGTTTCTACAGAGTGTCAATTTGACAGTTGATTTGTAGTCATTACGTTTTGCCATTTGGAAGTCAACATTTGCCGTGGTATATGGCCCCAGGCTTGATAAAGTTGTCGAAAATTGGACTTCACGATTGCGCTTTATTCGAGCTAGCCGTGGCGCTCGTATGGCCGAAATCATATTTAACAATACTGGCATAAAATTATCTATTAAATAAAGCCAATGTCATAGACATTAACATTATTTTAATTTTTTTTTTTTTTCGTTATGAGTTTGTATACCTCTAAATAAAACACTATTTTTATCTTAGTATTGGCCTATCGTATACCGAGTGTCAATCCCGTTACAAACATTTAAACATCTAAACTCTTAACGTTGCTTTTATATGAATACCGCACAGTCTCAACCTCTAGTGGGATTAAGGAATTACCAGGAGAGATACATGGCTGTTATCTGGTCACTTATAATAATAATAATAATTGGACAATTTGTTTTCGTGAAAAATCACCTCAAGGGCGCTTAAACATAAGCTTTGACATTAGCCGTTCTTATCAACGTTTCGAATCTGAATTGTATTTTTTTATTAGGGTGACTACTGAGAGTGTCTACTGATTCAACTGGCTTACGGCGTGTTAATTGACCGACTTTGGATACATCCAATTTGCAAAACATCCTATTTCGCGAATGCTTCCCTTTCTAACCGGTTCAGTCTCACAATATTCCGCAAACTAGAGATTGCGTAGCCCTACTGGTTTGGGAAATTTACAACTCTGGTATGACAATCACATGAAAACGTCACTTTTCACATTCTAAATCTAAAGTTTTCAGACTGTTATACACACCCATATAGTTTCATGAAGCATTTTTCGATTATATGAGTTTGTTCAAACAGTTTAAAAGATAACAAGCTACCTGTAACTAGCTAAAAACGTACCGGCTGAACAAATAATGTCACCTAAATGATTACCCCGTTCTAAGGTCACATTATACATACTTTTGTGTATGAATTATAACTAAGTACCTAGTAGGAAAATTGAATATAACTCGGTAGTTTGGTCTCCATCTTACAAAATTCATGTTAAAAATATTGAGCGAATACAACAAAAAATTCTGCTTATTATAAATTTTAAATTAAATATCCCACTAGAAGACTTAAAATATAATCTATTATTAAATATTCTAAAAATACACATACTAGAAGACAGACGTAATATAAACGACTTAACATTTTTATTCAAAATACTTTACTCTAAATTCGACTGTTGAGAACTCCTACAACTCATAAACTTACGAATATCGACAGTAACCACATGACAAAATACACTATTCTACTGCAGCATTCATTAGCGGAACTACATTGCCCGCTCTCCGATACAACGATTTCACACTATGGGAAAGAAGTACTTAGGTGATGATGACACATTCAACATCAACTTGGCGAATTTTTTGGATCTTGTAATAAACTTATTCCAAAATTATTCCTAAACATATATGTATTGTAAATTTATCAAATCGCTGTATTTTCGTGACTTGTATGCAGTTTTATCTAATTTAATTTTTATTATTTCTTTATATGTTTAAAAATCATCTGTCATAAATTAATTGTACTACCAAACATGTAAAAGCCCTCTGGGCGTTGTATAAATAAATAAAAAAATGATTATAATAAAATTATAAAGCAATATCTACAATAAAACACAATACAAGCTTTAATCTTTGTTAGGTTGCAAAATTGTATCTATATTCTTCCATTCCGTGTCCATAATCCTTATCTTGATGCTTCATTTAAAGTCGGTAATTTTTTGAATGGTTTTTAATGCAAGAGGGAGGATATTAAGAGCTTCGGACAATATCAAGCCGCTATGGCATTTTAACCTTCTCCAGAGGATGCTTGTAGCTTTCACAAGCATTGCGGAATAGATATTGTCGATTTCAAAAGAATCATTATTCATAATTGAATTAAACTATGTATGTTACGGTAATTATGTAGAACAGCTCAGTACTGATGTATTGTTTCATAGTGCTTTCACACAAACGAAGTATTGAATTCCATTAAGTCTAAATTTAAACTTTAGGGCGCACAGTTTACACCCGCGCTGTGCAAGCGGGTTCCCTACAGAGCATCGACCGTCATATATACATACTGCTTTGATAAATAAATTGCCTTTCCCAGGATTCAAAGACATAAATACTCGCTACAAGCTACTACGTTAACCCTGTCGTAGTTACGAACAGGTTCTATGTCTGGGCATTTTGTTCTGAGGAAAATATCGCCCAAGGCTTTGCCGGACATTCTCCATGACAAAAACAAACCGGCAGTGCCTACATACACATACAGATGGCAGCAGAAAAGCGACGGCGGGAAATGGCCCGAGTTTCCCTTCCGCGACGTATTTCACATTCCAAGACATGTGTTTGACTCAAACAGTCGAAAGAAGAAAGGCATGACAATGGAATGTACCCAGTTCCAACGCATTCGCGAACTTCTGGCGTGGACGACAAAGGTTGGGATTCCGATAAAACATTGAAGATAGACGAATAGGTATTTTTCTTAATATTATTTTCAAAGCAATGCTACATTTTTTTGTATATTGGTCTCCTAGCTGAAAAATATGGTGATTTTATAAAGAAAAAAAAACCGAATAGAGCAAATATCATTTTTTTTGGCCAGCAAAATTTCTCGAAATGTATGTAGAAACTTCTAGAAAAACAGCATTAGAATGAAAAAAACTATCGATAATAATCTAAGAATTTTTTTTATGAAGTTAAGTAAGTAATACAAAACTGTAAGAAAAATGACAATGTAAGTATTGTGCAAAATTGAAAAAAAAATTGAAGTTGATAGTTGATCCTACTATTGCTTTGACACAAACCAGATATTTTTGTAGGGAAAAATATAATTTATTTAAAAAGTATGTGTATTTTGACTCTTTATTTTATAACATGGAAATAAAAGCATCCATGTGAAATAAAGCCTTGGATGTTGCAGGTTGTGCGAATGCTTCTGAGGCGAATGTGGCCCTTCCTGATTACGGTGAGAAGCCTTCGGATCCGGATATGGCGAGGGGATGGTAATTTCACAAAGCGAAAATTTCTGAAACAACTGCTACACTGCCGCCGCCTAGCGCCCAACAGACAAACTAACTCTGGAAATAAAGACAGAGTTTCATACGAGAGATGTGAATTGCGCTTAAATTTTACATTACACTGGGATAATCGGTGTAAATAAAGCCGACTGTTAATTTAGGAAGCAAAATTCAACTAAAATTCTGCTGTTGGTTTCCAAATTAGTGCTATTTTTTTTAAAAGCAACTTTATGTTTTCTGATAATATTTTTTAAGGAAATCAAGCATTCCCAGACTATTGTGAAGAAGCGGGTTACCATATACTATTTAAAAAACATTAAATATGATGGTAGTTGAAACGCAGGAGCTATATAATATTGTCGGGTTATTCGGAACGCGGGAATATTTTACATTTCTTCCAATAAATTAAAGTTAGTTTTTTTTTCTTAACGACTTAATGAGTAAAACCTCATTTTGTAATGTTTAATCTTTGAATACAATATTAATGACTCTCAAACGAAAAATGTGAAAAAGAAAAATTATAAAAGATTCGGTCGTATCTAGGAATTGGATGAAAGACCTTAGCCTTACCGGGACTTTGCTCTAACACCGAGCTAATTCGATTATATCCATTATTATTTTTATTTGATAAACTAACGTTTAAGACAAGATTTTTATGCATAGCACAAAGGGTAACAATTATTATAAGCAATACTTATCAAATATAATAATCAATAATTATCAACCTGAAACACTCATCTACATTGAAAAAATCTTCCGAGAAAAGATACTGGCCGCCAACGGGAATTGAACCCGTGTCCCTCTGATTGCCGGTCAGCTGCTCTGACCACTGAGCTATGGCGGCTTATCTAATACCCGCCAAATAATTCAATATATACTAGTGTTTCATTCGACAATTACTTATTATTACATTTTTCCAACTGAAAACAACCAACTTTATTTTTGTGAGAGAGGTATTGTTAAATACTAATTCTCCTGCTAAAGATACTGGCCGCCAACGGGACTCGAATCCGTGTCCCTCTGATTGCCGGTCAGGAGCTCTACCACTGAGCTATGGCGGCTTATCAAATACCCGCCAAATGATTCAATATAAACTAGTGCTTCATTCAACAACTACTGCTTATTACATTTTCCCATTATAATTAATTCATAAATTCAATGTAGATGAGTGTTTCAGGCTGATAATTATTGCTTATAATAATCGATTATATCCCCTTCGGTGATATTTAACTGTATCTTAACTGTACTTCGGCTAAGAACTACCAACATTATCGTAATTTTCTAAACGCATATTTTTATTGGCTGCTATCTTTAAAAGTAAAATGTTCCGTAAGAAAAAATATTTCATGTAAAATACTGATTTTTTTTTTTTTATTTAGAGAAAGATACATAAATTACAATAAATTCAATATAATAATTAATTACATAATATGTGTACATATTTGATTTATCCCCATAAAAAAGCAGGGCTTATGTGTATGGGGGTGTTATTATATTGGTTTAATTGTTATATTTTTTTATATTCAATTCAAATTTTCGGTATAATTTTTAAGGTGAGTTTTAAATTTTTTGATATTACTGTTCATGTTTCTGATTTTTTCAGGTAGTGAATTAAAAATTTTTACTCCGAGATATTTATGACTTAACTGTCCTAGTGTTTTTTTACATTTTGGAGTAGGAAGTATTGATGTTTGTCTAAGATTTCTGTTGTTTCTAAATGGTGCAACTTTATTCTGAATATTATCTTTATAAATTTGTAATGTTGCATGATAAAAATATGTTGCACTTAATTTTATGACTTTAAATTGTTGGAATAAAAGTTCTGACGAATATGAGTAAAAAAAATATTTTAAAATATCAGTTGCATTATGAAATAATGTTTTCGCGTAACGCTAGTTTTCATCTATCCAAAATCATGATTATTATGCAATAATCTGTATCTGTTAATTCATCCAAAATAATTATTATTATGCAAAAATCTTTATCTGTTTATTCATCCAATATCATTATTATTACGCAACAATCTTTGTCTGTTTATTCATTCAAAATCATTAATATTATGCAACAATCTTTATCTGTTTATTAATCCAAAATCATTATTATTATGCAACTATCTTCATTTGTTCATTGATTCAAAATAATTATTATTATGCAGAAATTTTATCAGTTCATTCATCCAAAATCATTATTATTATGCTTATGTAGCAATCTTTATCTGTTCATTCATCTAAAATTATTATTATTGCCAACTTCATCTGATCGGCGTAAGAGCTATTCTAGGAAAATTATAAATCGTTTGCTTTCCTCAAGCCGTAAGTGCATAAACCGCTCGCGTTTCCTAATGCAATTTATGGTTATGTTCAAACGACCCATATATATTCATATTATTTGTGCATAATTTACGAGCATCTCTCAGGATAGAGGTTAGCGAATTACCCAAACAATAATGTTTACACCCAAACATGTGCCCGAAGCGAGCTGAACTCTCGTGCGGACCAAAATACCCGTGTTTTCATCTGTTTCCCTAGTGAATTTTAATTAAAAAATAGCTTGGACCTGAAGCGCAGAGACTGACCGAGGTCGATATTCACTAAATTATATTCAATTATTCCTTCGGTCATCCCCTACTTCTTTTATTACCTGCCAAGTCCCAGAGATGTTTAATCAAAACGATGATTGATGGCTCGGCTGTCGGAGTCATCGAGCAAAAAGTGTTTCGGAGGAATTTGTGATTAGATTGTTCTGTTTTTTTCGAAATTTATTCTCTGCCACTCTAGAAATTTGTCAAATGCATTTTTAAGGACATTCTGAGAATTCGATTACATATTTGTAGACGTGTCAATAATTTGTGACAAGATAGTAATGATTGGCTAAAATCTTTGGAAAAATCAAAGGAAAGGATCAATTATTTGCTGGCTGAGACCTTAAACTTTGCAAAATAAAGATTTTCAAATTATAACAATAATTGCAATTTTAATACCACCACATACCATTAAATTATAAAATTTAATAAACCTATAAATATTTGCCAAGAAAATTTTCAAACTAATATTTAGAGTGCACTGGTAGGTTGATTGAATTAAATCTCAGTTCATTTTAAAAGCTTAAAATATGTGAGTGGCAAACGATCGCAAATCTCAGGGTATAATAACGCCACAATTCGAAAATTGAATCAGCCGGCGCAATGGAGCGAGAGCATTTGCAAATAATATTCCTTCGCAAAGGTCTAATTCTCAAGCATCCAGAAATTAATTCTGGCGTAGGTACATTACAATATTTTGATTCTCTTCCATGGTCACTTGTAACGTTATGTACGAATAATAACTGATATTCAAACTAATATTTAGAGTGCACTGGTAGGTTGATTGAATTAAATCTCAGTTCATTTTAAAAGCTTAAAATATGTGAGTGGCAAACGATCGCAAATCTCAGGGTATAATAACGCCACAATTCGAAAATTGAATCAGCCGGCGCAATGGAGCGAGAGCATTTGCAAATAATATTCCTTCGCAAAGGTCTAATTCTCAAGCATCCAGAAATTAATTCTGGCGTAGGTACATTACAATATTTTGATTCTCTTCCATGGTCACTTGTAACGTTATGTACGAATAATAACTGAGACCTTAAACCAATATCTTTCTTCATATATTTAGTGGATAGAATTATTAATAGAATAATTTCGTTTATCATATATACAATAAACATATACCCCCATACACACAAGCCCAGCTTATTTATGTAGGTAAATCAAATACTTACATTATGTAACTAATTATTGTATAAAATTTAATGTAATTTATGTATCTTTTTGTGAATAAAAAAAATTATATAAAAAAACAAAAAATCTGGCACCTTACAAAAGCACCGTCTTTTTGAAAACCCTCACTAATGGTTCTTTATAAATATGATGGGCATTTTTAGTCGGAGCTTTTTTGGTCGAGGTTTGTGTGTAATAAGCGTTATTAGTAGTAGAATGAATTTATTTTATTATTTTTTTTATTTTATTATTATAATCTTTATTTATCAAGTTACATAGGTGATTGTAATGTGCCTGTCTCACTAGGAATTCCTGTGTTGAGAGCAGGCGCATTTTAACATAAGTAGTTTAATATAAAAAGAAGAATAAGGATAACAACAACAATGTTATATACATTTAAAGGTACAAGGACAATCAGCATTGTACTAAAGGGAAAGCATGCACTAGGAGGTTATAAAAATATTGTTTATATATGATGAATTATGATTGTTTATATATTATGAATTGAAAGCATATGTCTTGTTTTTTTAAGGACATGTCTCTGTGTTGGTACACTTAAGTGGCTTTTTAGAAATTTTCTTATTTTATCAATATTCCTAATATTGTTGTAACACTTTCCTAATATGAGTATCCGTCCTAATATGTATTTACCTAATACTATCTTTTTTAAATTAAATTTTATAACGTTATTATTAAATTCTGCAAATATTTTAGATTTTTATTATTGTGGCAGCTATATCTGCTTACAAGGCCAATTTCAAACTGTGGTTAGACCACTTAGAGGCGACTTGTGTATATGATTCTAAAGTTCCATTTTGAAGGTGCCTAAATTGATCTATTACCGGTTAAAGCGATTTACTGAGAAAATAACTGTAACAATAGATTCTCTATTTTGTGGGGAACTTTGAAATCTATTTTCACCAAATTGAATGTTAATGTCTTCTTAATTGTTCAATAATTACGTGACTGATGGTCGACTTATTAAAATGTGTTAAATTGTTTAGGTTTTTTAAACATACTGAGAAGTGGAAAATAAATAAATTTCCTTACTTTATTAATTAGTATTATATTAGGGTAATTCATTCGTTTATTGATTTCTAATTGTTAAAGTAAATTTAATCAAAGACCCTTTATATGTAATGGTTTAGACTTGTTGTTTTTAAGTGGAACGTGATTATTCAGAGATGTCCTGCGAATTTTCAAGAACATTTAGAAAATATGCAAAATGACAGTAAAAAGGTTGGATTAACTGCGTGGAAAAGGATTGGAGCACGGCGGAAAGGCCGGAGGGCGGGATGGGAACTGTGAGGGACATGGTAAGATGAAGAGAATTTGTGGAAGAGGTAAAATCGCACGCTGGGATGTTGGGCTGTGATGATGATGATTCTACAAGAATAGATGTACAATACAGTTGGCATATCATAGTTCCAAAATTAAAATACAAACCTCTCTTATTTTAAGCACATTGAGTCAGAATAGTGTGCCGGAATACCGCCTTCTCAAATTGCGCTCTAATGTCCAGAATAAATTAGGGAGTCCCATTCATTTCTCGCGAATGCATCTGGAGGCATGCCAGAAGGTGTTCCGCGGCGTTTGTCGCCATTCTGGATTTATTGTTTATGGTCCTCGTGATTTATGGGAGAATAATAAGCAACACTGCCTCGGTGCCGCCGCCATCCCTTGCCTCGCCTTTACTTGTACTTGTACCTGCCTGACCTGTTAATTAGTTACAATGCGCCCCCGTCAATCAAATAAGATGGAATGGCCCGAGGGAACTGCGGGAACTATGGGAATGTCTGCGATTCATAAATATTTGTGGATTCATGATTTCAAGTGTGGAACTTATTGAATACATTTGTAGAAACTTTTTAATTAAATTTTAAAAATACTAATATCGGTGTGTGGTGTGTTTCTCTGTCTTTTTGTAATTCCGCTTTGTATTGAAGTGTCATTATATTCAAAATTGGTAACTTTTGTTTGGAAAATTCAGAATTCATTACAATTCATTACAATTCAATACAATTCATTACAATTCATTACAATTCATTACGATTCATTACAATTTATTATAATTCATTACAATTCTTTACAATTCATTACAAATCATTACAATTCATTACAATTCATTACAATTCATTACAATTCATTAAAATTCATTACAATTCATTACAATTCATTACAATTCATTACAATTCATTACAATTCATTACAATTCATTACAATTCATTATAATTCATTACAATTCATTACAATTCATTACAATTCATTACAATTCATTACAATTCATTACAATTCATTACAATTCATTACAATTCATTACAATTCATTACAATTCATTACAATTCATTACAATTCATTACAATTCATTACAATTCATTACAATTTATTACAATTCATTACAAGCGAAGAAATGCATTAGAAGCGTTTAACTGATGTATCTATAATATAACAAATATCATATTATAGGTACCTACAGAAAATTATTTTAATGTCTATTTTCCAATTAAGAACTGATTTTTCGATGAATTAAGACTATCCCCATTGATGTATTACATTTAGATGAGATACAAAGCGACAAATTTATTTCACTTTTTTACCTCCAATTACTGCGATTTGGCCTCCAACATTCTAAGGCTGAATGTCCGGAAACTCGTGTGATAAAAGTAAAACATTTCGACGAGATATGAGCACGCAATAGCACCTCTAGGACCATCAAAAGTAATAATAGTAATTGTTTTGTATTTATTCTATGGAACTCCTTTCTGGAACTCCTGTCTAGATAGATATATCGTATAAGAGTCCCAACTGCTCCCAACCGTCCGGAACTAGTGGGACTTATGGCATCCCCAATTAGGATAGAGCTGAAGGGAGTGGGAAAGGGAAAGAGATGTGAAAGAGGAAGGTCGAAAGTATCTGACTGTTCAGATCTTTAAAGGCATTTGTGGGGGTCGGGCTGTACCAACAAATGTTATAAAAGTGTTGATTAAAATATTAGTTGTAGTTCAAAAGTGTTGTAAATAAATGGCTCTATAATCTACAAAGTGTTTGGAATACAAAAAAGTCCATCATACAATAAAAGTCGATCATGACATACAATTAATAACATGGTCAAACAAGGCCAAACACGGCCAAAGTCATTTCAAGAAACGTTCCTATTCTGAATGGTGGTCTCTCACCGGGGCGTTACTGAGAGTATCTAACACATTTATCGTTATAAAGCTTGACAGATATTTCGCCAACCGAAGGCATTATCGAAACGTGTCTGGCAGCTTTGACCATAAAACAAAAAATAGTGATGTTATTAAACAACGGATTTTCGGAAGTGATGCTTTTTCTGTTATGTAATAGTCGGCAATTATTGCAGTTAATCGGGGATCGATTCTCGTTTTTCTTATTTTTTCAAATTTACATTTGAGTCGTATAGTTCCTATCCACGATAAGTTCACTTTGAAGTAAAACTTCTTTAGGCACGCTTGACTTGGGGAGTAAGCTGGTGAATGAGTTACGAAAAGTGTGATGCGAACGGTGATTGGGCGAACGGTAGTTGAGAGGGAGATATAAGTTAGTGAAGTTTTACTTCAGTCGTGTGGTCTAAAACAGACTCGTTTTTTTTTAAATTTATTTTTCTATCATAACTTTTTAAGTAGAAAATTATTTATTTAGTGTAGGTACTTAACATACGTAGGTAGTATTTACTATTTAATTTAATATCCCTTGGTTTTGACGGGTTTCCGATAATTCCACATAATAATAAAAAAAAAACAATTTATTTAATTCTTATATTAAATACGATTTCGTTTTCGTTTTCTTAAAACCAATTCTTCATCTTATTAATCTCCTATTCTGATCAAATATAGTTTAAAAGTAAACGCATCGCAAACAACCATTGTTGTATACATATGCTAAAATAAATAAATATCATTCTTCTTCTAATATTCTTGAATGCTTCTGTTTTTAATTTCAGATTTCCGATACAACAGAAAAATGTATCGGCATAAACACCCTTTGCCCACAGATATTTATATCGCTGTTTTCCATGCTTTTGTGAAAATGGTAATGCATGGTAAATAAAGACATTTACCCAACAAAGACGTCTCGTATCATTGAACGCCACAATGTTGGCTGGGTCGGCTGCTCTTCGTGCAGTATTTTCTGCTTCAAAATACCAATAAACTTTCAGAACAAAAAAGCCAACCGTATTTTCAGCACGTGTAGGTATATCAATATCCAAAGTGACCGTTATTATCTGTAATGGATATTCTGCTATAAATATGAATAAAGTTGGACTTGAATTGAAATAAATGAACAATTTTTTCTAAAATTGGTTCATATCATGGTAGATAAATGTTTCGTGAAAATGCTGAAAAATATCGTAATGTAAAATAAAGCGAAAAGTTAGTATTCCAGATTTTATTACTAACCGATTGGTCCGTCTGGAGCTTGGAGGTAGTGAGTGAAAGAAGATGGTACAGAGGAAGTTGATGATCTTCTCTTGAACGGTGGGGAATCGGATATACGAAGCTGGTCACCAAGCACGACGGCCATTTCAAGCAACGTTTCAATTCTGAATGGTGGTCTTTCACCAGGGCGATACTGAGAGTACCTTTCACTCTGGAACGTGCCGCAAATATATGATTATTTGTACTAAAACTACAGTACATAAAAATCCTACTGATTTAGAAAACTATTAATTTCAACGTATTTAGAAACCAAATTATAACAAAAAAATCGATGTGTAATAAATAAATGCATTTATGTACCCTAACATAAACCAACAACATTTTGGTTTTACCGAATACGATTTGTAGTTTGATTCTTGGATTAAATCATAGATTTCCCTATACTTTTACGTCAATGTGGTCGCTAGCTTCGAGGGCCGTTAACCCAATCTACTAAATTGACCGCTTGGCTCAATATTTTACTATTTAAGAGCGTAGATATAACCAGAGAAAACCAGAAATATGTCATTTTTAAATCAGTGTTTAGACGCATTGACTCTTTTCCACAAAAAAATATAAATTTATTTCGAAAGATTGTTCTTTTATCTAGTAAACGTATGTTTTAAATTTTGAGAAAAAATGTTTATTTTTAGTATTATAAGGTTAAACCATAGGTCGTTGGCAGATTTTTTAATTTTAAAAAAAGATTTTGTATTATACAACACCCATTTCAAATCATATAATCATGCAGTAAAATAAATCAATACATTATTTGGTAAACGTATTTTACAGAATTTTAATTTTAGTTCAAATAAAATCATTAAAAAATATATACTTACATGTGTTTCTTTACGAAAATTGGTCCGTTTGTGTATTTATTTGCGCACTAACAGATTGATATTTTTCTTTTTTTTACATTCTTATTTTGCTCAGAAATTATTGAAAAATGATAAATACTTATGATCAAAAAGTACATAATTTTGATAGTTTTATCAACACGCCTTTCTGCATTTTTGGATGTAGGTATAAATTAAAGCAAATTTGGAATGAAATAAAATCGACATTGAGTTATAATTTTTAAAAGCTGGTACGGAATGTAATTAATCTTTCTCATTGGAACCGCCCTGTACAATCGTAAGAACATCTTTAGACGAAATGTGAATTTGCGTAACAAGCTCAATAGAATTTCGGTCTAAATAAAAGCAAACCTTTTTTAAATTTCATATCCTAAAATTCAATTACCTGGGTTTTTTTTTAGAGTTTTTTACCTCGTACTATTTCTGATCAATTAACGATTCATTTCAATATAATTTCCTTTCAAAATTCTTGTACTCTATCTTGTACCACTAAAGATAGGGATGCCTGCTAGGTAGGAATGGTCCAGTATTATATTATTATGTACCTACCTGTACGTGTATAAAATAATATAAATTGAATTTAGCTAGGTACATTTTAATGCGACACGAAGCTTATTGGTGAAAAATTGTACACAATGTACGTACATATAGTTTTATCTTATTGACAGATGTTGGTGGTTATATTGGGATGGTGGGCAAATAGTTTTTATTTTATTGACCGATGATGGTGATACATAGGGATGATGGGTATATTATTTTTATCTTATTGATGGATGAATTTTATTTATTTTATCTTATTGATTGGATGGTGGTGGAGGATAAACTCTATTTGCCTTATATTATAAATGTTTATAGATATTGTATAATATTTGGGAAAAAAATTGTACAGTGCCGTTGAGGTGATTTCTCACAAAAACGAAAGAATCCAATGAACGCGAACTGGAATCTCTGTTTAAAAAACATAAAAGAAACGAAGTGTAAGCTTGTAAATATATTAAAAACCAAATTTGTTCCAGTGTGGTCTATTGAACAAGTAGTATGTCGTATATTTATGCTGGTTGACTACTAGGAGCAGTGAGCAGTACTACTAGTAGCAAGTAGCAACACCCTACGCGATTGCCAAGCCAAGTGCACATTAAGAATGCAGCTTTATTGCTATCACCGCAGTTCAATAATTCTTCCGGAATCCGGGACTTGTAACTTGTTACTTGCGGCGGATTGAAAGTTTCCTTAATGTGTTCGATGAATAAATCTGAATAATGTTGGAGGTTCTGTGATGGAAAACTCATATTTTCAGGCGTTTTATCGAAGGGGTGAATATTTATGTGCTTTAGAATTTATTTATTTACTTTAAAAATATTAACGTTTGGGTACCTACTCACAGCTCAATTCCTTCTGCTACCAACATTATAAGTGAAAATTGTTAAAGATGACTTGGAATAAACCTAAAACTAAGTAACTAACTATTAAATCTAACTAAGGATTAAACCTATGACAACTGGTTAGAAAACCAATGCTTTGAACCACTCAGGCAATGTCAATATATATTAGTACTTATTCAACAAATCAATAGTGAACAAGGAGATACAGAGAATTTCACATTTCTTCGATTCGAAATCGAGAAAATAATAACGGAAATATATATCCGTTCAAGTGTAAGTTTAAAAAACTATGTAAGCGTTTTGTATCTACGAGTATTCCATAATCTTTATCAATCGCGTTAGCTATTGTATTATTTCCCTCATTTCAACATGTCTGGCACATCTGTTGACAATATACACAGAATTATCGTAATTGCGATCAGGCGCATATTTTTCAACAATGGGCCACTTTCGGAAAATTCAAGAAAAGTCCGGAACGTTCCCGACGTTCTGGTGTTGCGACTGGCTATTAGCACATTGGAAAACGCTTCACTTATCTGAGCGACTTGATTCCACCGAGGACGCCGTCTCCATTCGTACCACATGCAAAATGCAAAATACCCTCATCCTACTTACACGCTATCGGCTCACTCAAGTGGCGCACTCTACGAAGTGATAAGTGTAAGATTTTTTGCGTTTTTTCACACGTGTGAAATGTGTTATATTTTATGAAACACGTGTGAAGTGTTGAATCTGGCATACTGGCAAGATAGATAAGAGTTTTATCACTCGCTTGAACTAGTTCAAAAGATAAATAGCCAATTTCCGACATTCTTACATACATGGGAGTTTTGGAGACCGACAAAGGGTGTCGCAAGGGTTATTTCACACATTTTTCGATAGTATCAGCTAAGAAGGAACATATTATTTGTTTACATCGTATAGTGCTGAGAGCTATAATAATGCGTTCTGAAACAATCAATATAAATATATATCGCCTTATAGGGGAACAGCTGGGCGGTCTTTTTTTTCATACAAATCTTAAATTTGGATTTGAAACGAAAATACTCAATCAACCTGAAAAATTGTTTCTTGGATTGAAAACTTCTTTAGCACCGTTGTGATTTTAAACTCGATGAAACGAAAGACGACACCAAAAAAAACGAGTGTGCTTTAGACCACACGACTGAAGTAAAACTTCACTAACTTATAAAAGAAGAGAGAAAGAAAATGTGCCCGCGCGTCGCTCTTTCTTGCTCCTACAGTGATACAGACAATAGGCCTGCACTGTGTCGATATACGAAACGTAACTGGCTATGAGTGAAAGAGAGAAAGAAAATGTGTGCTAGCACCTCTCTCTCTTGCCCCTACAGTAAAACGAAAAGTAACTCTCTCTCTCTTTCTATCTTCACTAACTTATATCTCCCTTCCAACTTCCATTCGCCTCGCCCGTAATTAGTAACGCTTTTAGTCACGCATTCACCAGCTTACTCCCCAAGTCAAGCGTGCGTAAAAAGTTTTACTTCAAAAATAAACAAACACGTACATCTATAGGTTTTAACCTGCGAGAGAATGAGATAGTATAATCGGTCTTCTATTTGTACGGTGCTTTGTAGCCTATCGTTCTCCTCTTTGTGCAGTGCTTCATAGTCTCCCCACTCTTGTCTACTTTAGATTTCTGAAGGTTTCACTTCAACCGCATGTGAATTGCACACTCTGTTTTTTTTTTCTTGTGGTGTACGTATACCTAACAGAGATCATGGAATAGTAACTAAGTAAACATTTTAATTCCTTTACAAAAATCATCGTAGGTACGCCGATTTAGGGACACGAAAAAAGTATCGATACTTTGTTGTATCGAGAACTTTTCCTTTCGATGCCGATGCTTTTGTACTCGATACTTTTACTCAATGAGTACTTTTTGGCAAGTATCAATATCTTTAAAAATTTGGCTAAGTGGCTCATGTTCATGGCAACGCCATCTAGTTCAATCATAGCAAACTTTCTAAAACATTCCATTGCGTTGGTATAATTGCAAGAACAAGCAATCTAGTGTGTTCCAAAAAAATCCTATGTCAACTCACAAGCCTCTGAGACTCCATCTCTAGAATAGTGATAAGAAAAAATAATGTTCATAACTGGTAAAGTAATAAATAAATAATTTTATACACTAAAATGTCTCCACTATCCTGCCAACAAACAAAGAAAAAAAAAAAAAATTGAAATTTTGTTTAACGTTTTAGTTCGTGTTTTAACAGGTCAATTGTGTTTCATTATTTATTTAACTACGCACGTTTAGTTTTGCCGGTGATTATATATATATTCATAAAAAACATTACACTTTTTTATGAGTACATAAGAGACAATTAGTGAATTTACAGGTCCTTTTTTATTTTTGATTATACGTATTTAAATTTAATTGTTCACTGACGTTGACGTCTTTCTAAAATAGATACTTGAATTGAAAATTCTGATCTGTTAGCCCGGTCAGAGCTGTAAATGAAATGTACTCTATACTTTGAAGTATCGATACTTTTGTTTCGATACTTTTACGAGTATGATACTTTTTTACTCATGAGTACAGTATCGATAGGTTCTATTCAACAGCGTGTCCCTACTCTGATTACCCAATTTCCTCAAACCTTCCTAGTGTATTTAGTCAAAAAGGCGACATTATCATTATAAAAATTTAAATGCTTTATTCAAATCGTTACCGATTTCTCCTGAAATATTGACCACCATTGTATTCTTAAAGCTCATACTATTGATATCTTAATTATAGGCGAGATGGGGTAGTCATGAGACAAGCAGAATTGGTTAGGAAGTGCCGGGAGTGAGAGGTAAGGAGGACAGGGTGGTAGGCGGTGTCGGGAGGGGGGAGGGGGAGGTGGGCGTGATAATGAGAAGATAGTTGAAGAAAGAATGAGGCTCGAGGGTTGCAAAATCATAATAAAGAATAATATGGGAAGGAGTTTTGCATTAGCCCCAGCTTTATGCCTTTTTGCGTTTAATATTGTCATCTGGCTCGCTGTGAAATAATAAGGCTTTATAGGATGTGAAATACCGGTGAAAAAAACGATATCTAAATTTAGGGTTTTTGCAAAAATACACCTTTCTGAAGGCGGCGCTGGCAATATAATCCAAAACAATTCAGTAAAGACAGAAAAAATAAGAGATAAGAAATAGAAAAAAAGGAATTAAACAATTGTGTTTGCATACCTAATATCTACAAGTCCTAGGCGTCTCGTGGATAGTTTATGAGTATATTATAATGTGTATAATATTAAAATGCTGAGTTCTGTTCCTAATAAGAGATGGATGCAAATCATGCTGCGACCCTGATTATTATTGATTACCTTAATATTATACATAGCTCTTTTTTAATATTAATTTTAATATAATATTCCTATGTGCCATGTCCTCCATCGAAGCCAGAGTCAAGTTAACCTGTCATAATTATGTACTATACATAATTATGTACTATGCAAAATTTGGCAGCCACCTCTCGTCATACCTGACAAAAACCCTTAAGGTGAAACAGATGTGACCATTACCATACAATCTATTTTTCAACCGCATTTGAAAACTACAGATAATATTTTATTTATTTTAATGTCGAAAAATAATACTCATAATGAAATATTCGCGAACGAAAATTTCACAGTTCTATCACTTATAATAACCCAGTAATTAAATTAACAAAATTAATTATTTTGTGCAGAAACTGCTAGCCAAAATGCCCTTATCTGCGTTAGAAGGAGACAAACCTATGTGCGAGCCATACGTTTCACGTGCACGCTTTCAACCCATTCCTATGGTGTTAAAGTGGTCAGTATATTTGTAGTAAAAATGTCAATTTGCGTGGCGCGATTTGTTATTCTGATGGAATGTTCGTTTTGCTTTTTTATGAATGTTCCAGTATTACTCGGCGCAAGGAGCATTTGCGGTTTTGGCACGCAGTAAAAAAGGACAAATTAAGTATATAATTATAGTGAGAACGACTGTAATTATTTAGAATTTTCATAAATCTCCAACTATCACTAGACGCCCGCCTAGTTATTTTGTTATTGAGACTTGCTAAACAATAAAATGCATAGATCGAGCTGGGTACCTACATACATTCTGTCCGTTTCTCGTCCGTTTGCCACAAGTTTGAAGCTTTTTTCGACTTTGTACAACGCATTATTGTTATTCCATAAAAATGAGGCGTGCTCTTTATAAGAATCAAAAGTATTATTAGAGAGCATACTTGATCGAAGGTAGAGAGTGAATCCAAGACTAAGTTACAAATTTTTTTACAAATATTTTCTCGGTAACTACCTAACTAACCATCACGCCGGTTCCCCGCAGGGGAAGGCAGAGAGGACGGACCGCCAAACAACTCGGTCTTGGCACACACTATTTGCCTCACTCACATTCATACATCGTCTCATACATAGTCTTCTATTATTCTGACTTTTGACATGACCTGACTCAAGTATCTGATTCATTTGATCGTGCCATGTCTACCTCGTGCGTCCCCAACTTCTTCTACCATTCATATTTGCGTCATATATTCTTCTTATACTACCTAGGTACTTTCTTCATTAATTCGCTCTATATCCATATTTTCTAGGTACATTCTGTAGTAATTTATATAAAATTAAAATTAAATAATAAATATTTTGATTACTAATAAATATTTTAATTACTATTTTAATTTTAACAATAAAATTATTTTATTCTGCAGTAATTATTACATTCTGTAGTAATCGTGTAATTTTTACTAATTATCTATCACCGTTTTCTCGCTGAGAGGATGGGTCACAACTAAGAGTTGAAAGAGAATGTGAGGAATACGATTATTCACATTCATACACATCTCTTCTATTATTCCGACTGACTGTTCCCAAATAATTAATTCGCTTGATTGCGCCGTTTTTTGCGAAAAATGATCTCAAGAGACACTATACTATAATGTTAGTTGGTATCACAATAACAGAAAAAAAAATTGTTAGATTTCGCAGAACTAAAGTTGAAGTCGATTTTGTGTTTCTATTGTACAGAAATCGGGTTCTCACCGATATTTTTCATAGATTCTATGAAATAGATGATGTGGGATCCCAGTTTTAGCCTTGCATTCTTTCTTGATACAGTACACATATTATATTATCTATTTGACGCTTGTAGAACAATCATACACGGATTTACCACTCATACCCCTCAAGGATCTCATTTCTACTTGTACCCCTTCCTCTGCCAGTTTGAGTGTCAACAATTTTATGAAATCACACCACATACTATATTATTATGTATTGTGATGTTGTGGGAAGCCGTGGTATCCTGACTTGAGCACACGACAAATTTGTTTCTCCATCTGGCAATTCTAACCACTTCGTTGGTTTGACAAATGCGACCCATAGAGTTAAATGAAGAATTAAATGTAACTTTTTGACTTATTCGCGAAATATTAGCGAGCAAGCAACCGAGAGAATGCATGGTTAATGAGTAGGTATGTACCTACATCGCTTGTTATGAATAAGCCGGTTTAGCAAAACCGGCCTCTAAAAAAAGGTCCAGTTAACACCAGCTCCCGCCACACATGCCGTTGTTCCCAGCCGGTTCCTTTTATAAATTTATTCAATCTTCCCAGGCGTTGATTTAATTTACTGAATACAACAAACCTCTATCTCGCGTCTCTCTTCCACGCATGCGGAACATCGTAAAATTTTTGAAATACATCGTTTTCGCGAATGTTTTTTGGTTGGGTAAATAAAAATGTTCTTTACCAACGCGCGCGGAGCTGTGGAAAATGTCTTTTGTGCATATTTTTTGCAATGAAATTGTGTATTTTTCACCCGTTCTCTACGATTATGTAATTATAGGTACCAAATTTTTTTTTATATAGATTAATATTACTAATATACGTTCGCGAACCAATAATTCATCTCAATATTAAAAAAGCATAACGTGTTAAAAGTGTTTTATTAGACGATATTGAAAATAGCACCATCTATCGGCGTAAAGTTTCTAAAAATATTTTGAGAATACCCTTAACTCTGTGTAAGAACGGGCGGTCCGTTTGATAGATTCCCATATCTTAAAAAGCGGATTGCAATCTTAGAGTGCAGGCGTCAGGTAAGCATGCGGTCTTTGTTCTACCGGTATTGCAATGGAAGATTCTCCGAGGAACTGGATTGCGTCATTGATCCCTTCAGCATCGATATGCAAAACACGGTTGACATTTTTCACGGGAGAACGGGTCACAAGATTGATTTGCCGACCTCTCTGTGTCCTCTTTCCCACAACTTAGGTCACTTCAAGACCCATGTTGATTTGTTCTCCTCAAAAAAACTCTCAACATATGTAACATCCATAGGTCCTGAAAGAAATTAATTTTCTCAGGACCTACAGTGTGGAATTAATGTAAAAAGAAAATAATGTGCCAGATTGAGTTGGAAGCATATACCTGGTTGTGATGGAATAAAATTTTAAACAGAATTTATTTAAAAAAAAATCTTACGGTAAAAGCGTTTTATTCTTCAGAAAGGAAAGTTTAGTTTTAGTTTAAGTTTAGTTTCTTTAGGTTTCTTTACTTGGAAAGAATATTTATATATTTACTTATTTCATTTAAACTTATTATGAACCACCCATAATAACATTCTACAGTTTTCCAAATGGCCACACAATAAAAAAACAACCTACGTAAAATATCAAAATAGAAAAACTTTTTTTTTCATTACGTTTATAAAGTACTTACATTTAAGATTAATTTCATCTTATTGTATTGAAATACAAAAAAAATCGTCTCTTCGTTTCCGTCCAGTCCGCAGGAAATCAATTCCGGCCGGAAGTGTTCTCGGAAATAGAACGGCTTGACAATAATAATAATTCTCTAGCATTCAAACCGTTCCACTCCATCGGCGTGGAACGACATGATGGAATAAAACACATAGCTTCACTCCATCGAATCGGTTTGCCAAGTGCAATAAAAGTTTCTATAACTTAATTTCTCCCCTATTTGTGACGTCACCCCGCGACGCCACCACCCCGTCCCTATCCCCACCCACCCTCAAAGGCAATAACAGTCACTTGCAAATGTCGTGAAATATGATTTGTACACATTTTAATGATGTCAAGCTTCTGGAATCTGGCGATCGTGGGTTCCTTTTCCTTTCTCCACTGCTTCTCTGTACCCTGTGCCCTGTCCGGTCGGGTAATAATAATTGCTTTTTGAAAGCGGGGACATTTTATTATTAAAATTCTGCCCCGTTTGAAGATTGACGGGCTGGCACTTAAAGGGTTATCCCTTTATAATTGCCGGAGCTGGAATAAAATATTTTTTGACAATGTTTTCAAATTAAAACGTTTCGTGAGGAAGCTTTAGGGCCGCCGCTGAGGACTTTTAATTGATGTTGCTCGTTTGCTTTTTAAGACGGGGGAAATGGAAGCAACAAAAACATCGCTAATACACAGACATTGTTGTTTCGCCTCACCCCCCTTCGTTTCATGTTTCGTATTTCTTAAGATTGAATGTTTTACGAGAAAGTTTTATCTGACATGAAATCGAGATTTTATTAATAACACTTAAAGCGAGCGAAATTTTCATAATATATTTTTTTAAATATCAAAACAGAAATATTTTTTCATAAGAAATTTGTTAAGGCGGTACACAATCCTAATAACTTTCGTTTGCTCAAAACTCACTTTTTAATCATTTCCGGCGAATTCGTAACTATATTAACTTTTTTATTAAGATCTTGTCATGGGGATGTAAATTCTTTGTATTTAAGATTAATAAAAACAATACCTTACCGTTAATATATTTTACGTACAACGATTTTAAAACGTTATAACCCGTTTTTCAACTATAAAGTTAGCGGTAAGCAACAGATTTTATTTTTCTAGACGATGAATTAATAACTTCGGCAGTGCGACATCATCGCATATTTTCAATGTTTGTAATACGTTCTTCGGAATTAATTAAATTGAACGCGGTGGAAAGGTCTAATCTCCATGCCTGCTAGGGTGAATTCCACCGTACGTTCGTCCAGTACGCCGTGCATCGGGCGCATATTTGTTTACACGCTTTCTTCACTTACGTCGTTAAGATTCCCACATTATTTGTCTTCTTCTTCTTTTCTTTGATAGGGCAAATTCGACAGTAGGTTCGTGCAATACAAGGGTCGCGAGTCGCTATTTGTGTACACGGCTTCTTTACTTACGACGTTAAGATTCTGAATATATATATTTTTTTTTTTTTTTATAAAGAAAGACAAACATTCCCGGGTTACGAATAACCCAACAATGTTTGAAAATCTCCTACTACCACCACAGAAAGCCGAAAATGTTGCTTGTGTTGTGATGGAGGACTTAGCCAGCAGAGGAATCGAACATGCGACGCCCGGGTGGGACCCAAGCGCTGTGCCCACTCAACCACAGACCGGTCAAAGGTAGGTATTTTAAGGTATATTGTCATCTTAAGGGTTGTAACGTTTATTAACCCTTCTTAAAATAAGTTACGTGTGGGTAATAAGGCCTAGGTAAAAAAATACTATTTAAAATGTTCGAGGCCGCTCGCACGCTCATAGGTAGCTAACATTCATAAATGGCGCTTCAAGCTTGTCGCGACGCGTAGCTCGCTTGTTTCGACCATACAGTGCGGAGCGATTCGTTTGCGAGGAGCGGTTGTGAAGCACGAATAATAAAAAATCGTCCGACTGAATCGCAAGTAATTTTAGCAACATTACACTTTTATATATAATTTTGTGCTACAGTTTTCTGTTTTTTATACTTCAATCGACCTTTGATGTCTGAGTAATGTATCATGAACCAATTATTGTACCTTTTTGTATTTCTTTATACACGATGCCAGCGGTTATTTAGGCTACCAAATTTGATTATTGGCCTTATTATACTATTTTTTGTAACACTGTTTGTCAGCTTTACAACTTATTTTAAAACTTTCTTAAAATGTTATGGATGTTTGTAAGGATAATTACAACTGTTAACTAATTGATTTATTGTTATTTTAGTTCCTATATCACGATGCCCCCCAAAAGAGCATTGTGGTCTGAAAATGACTTGGTGTCGGCTGTCCAAGCAGTAAAAAAAGGAATGCCGAGCACATATAAAGCTGCTGTGAGGTATAATATTCCCAGGAGAACCTTTAGAACCCATCTCCGGACCGGAAGTTTGAAGGAAAAATGTTTTTTTTCAAACTTAAAAAACACTGATGGCTGTTAAATTAATGATGGATTAAAGCATATATATTATGATTGATCTCAATTACCAAATGCTAGAAGCCTATTTTGATAGTTTTTGGGTGTCAAAATCTTAGGCCTTGTTATTCTACCAAACGACAAGGTTTTTAAAAACGGATAATTTTATGTTTGTTTACGGCAAAAATGGCCATCTTTGTTCATATTTTATAGTATCTATATTTGATCTGTATGTTTAATTAATATTACAATTCGTTGATTAGGACACAAAGTTTTTATTTTATTTCAAATCTCCCGTAGGTAGGCCTTCTTACCCGCACCTACCTTACCTATTAAAACCTAAATGAAGTAGATACAATCATAAGTTTTAGGTTTTATGAAATGCTTAATCACGCATAGTAATTTAGAAGAAAACCACTTAATTACATTATATTGTTACACATATTGCTTTCTTGTAAGGAAAACACTTTTTATTTTCCTACCCATTGAATTATTTGCGCAAAACTCATTCTCCTTACCCGTGATTAAACAGTTTTGTTTGAGCTGAAAGCCGCCACACTCTCCAAATTAGTTAATGTAGGTATTACCTAACTCTGGCTTTATTTCTCATCTTAAGTATATCCGAGCCAAGTTGATTGCGAAGCAATATTACTTAGTGAAATATTAAACTCAATAATCAAACTTCTGAAACTGTAGCGCGACTCATTTGTTTGTATTCGCGAACATCTGTTCGAATGAATTAAAATCCATTCAAAATCGATTGATTTATTAATTAAAATTCCCCAAACTTCAAATGTCTTTCATGTTATGAAAATTATTGCGTCGAGGAAATTAATTCCAACACTCGCAAAGTGTGAAGAATTTTCAAAGTGCGTAGGAATTTTAAGGGGAAGGTTTCAAAGTTGTGCAATAATAGGAAATCCTTTGCTAATTAAAGAACTGAGAAATTTACTAGAAATTATCATTACAGTAACAAAGGATCGCCGAAATACAATTATGAGAATTTTGACGTTAAAACTGATTACATAATAAATGATTATTATATCAGAAAACACATTCGGGGTAGGCTGCTAACTTTGTATACATTATTTAGCTAATTTACTTAATAACCCATTTCTTAGAACTTCAATCGCGGCTTTAAGCTTTAACTGTTAGTAGTAACCGCATAGCTAAATGTAAAGGGGCTTGGGTTTAAAGGTCTAAGGTAAACCAATAACTTGTTTACTTGGCGCTTTATATTTAACATGCTACTCATTATTACACGCAAAATTAATTATTGTAACATTACTTTAGTTGCCTACAGCAAGGGCGTGATAAAGCGTTGATTATAAGGTAAAATAAAATGGCTGACGGTTGAATGAACACGAGCATACATTTGAACACATTTTTGTTAAAATGTATTCATTTATTTATACTTGGTTTTTACAGATGTTGTCACTTACGTCAGAACAATAAATACACAAATAGCTACGAACAATTACAAAAATCTAATCAGACAAATGATACATTTGCATACCTACTTCTGAATAAATATTTAAAAAAAAACAAATAAAAAGACTAAATTCTATAAAATTTCACTCTACTGACAAATAATACAAACCTAGGCAATAGATACCAGAGACACAAAAGACATATGAGATACGAGAGACTCAGAAGACACAAGAGTCACAAGAGACACGAGATACACAAGATACACAAGAGACACAAGAGACACAAGAGACACAAGAAACACAAAAGACACAAGAAAGACAAGGGACACAAGAGACACAAGAAACACAAAAGACACAAGAGAGACAAGAGACACAAGAGACACTTAGAGACACAAGAAATACAAGAAACACGAGAGACACAAGAGAGGCCAGAGAGACAAGAGACACAAGAGACACAAGCGACACAAGGGATCCAAGAAACATAAAAGACATAAGATACATAAGGGACACAAGAGACACAATAGACACAAGAGACACATAAATAGACACAAATGATACTTAACATAATTAGCAAAACATATTTTTTAGCTACCGCAGAACAATTTATCTGAATCCATATAAATTATCGACGAAATCTTATTATATGGTCAACACGTTTGGATCAGATGGCAATTTCTTTACAAAATATTTTATTTTGGCATATCAAACTGCCGCAACTGCTCTCACCAAGCAATGCTGAACGAAAAGTGTATTATGTTAACTCCTACGCTACGTTAAAAATATATTTATCCGCATTGCGCACGTCTAAATAAATTAAAAAAAACAGCCGTGGTGAAAAGATGCATTTAATTAGGTACTATAACAAAATTAATTACAAATTTCAGTACCTGTAAAATAATTATTTCGTATCCAATGCACCTTCAACACAATTTAATAAACTTAACCCGCAACGGTGTAGACGCCGCGCCGGGTCGGTAAATCACCAATACATTATTTACTATATTTATTTTACGTTTATATTGTGTACCATCCTTATTAACCCTTCGGGCGCTATGCCTTTTGGTATTTCAGTATTTATGTACGTGCGTATGAAACGGGCCTAGCTTTATTTATTAGGGACAGTTTTGTGTGGTAGCCACGTACAACGACCAAAGAAGTATTGTCGTTGAGACCTCTCCCTCGTTGGCACAAACGACGCATTTGTCCGAAAGAGAGGTAATAGCAGAGCTTTCAGCGGTAGTATCATAGAGCCGGCGATAACCCATTCGAGCCCGACAGCTTGGAATCGCCATAAATGTCCCGCCTAAATAACAGTTATAGTTTTCATAATAACTTCGATTTAGTAGCCCGGTTTGTGCTCGTGTTTCTGAATAATTCAGGAAAGAATTGGTTAAACCTGAATTTCATTTATCTTCTGGTTGCAACGGTATTTATTATTGCAATAGTTTTCAGTTTAGACGAAACTTGTGTGTTAGAAACTTTAGCCATATTGGACACCCATCAAATCGTTACTCAGTTGACTTATTTTAGATTAAGTTGTTTCAATCTTTTGACACTAATGAATGTTCATCATGCCCTCGATCAGCGCCATTTTGATTATTTGACATTTGAACGGTCTCCATTAAACGCCGATTCTCAGCTCGTTTCAGGTTTAGAATAAATAAATACTGTACCCTAAAGGTAAAACCTAGCTAAATCTATAGCTATGTGGGGTTTATCCTTTAAGGTTCAGAATTGTGATCTGCTGACTAACATGAAAACGTAAACGTTATATAATAATAATATCATATTAGAATAAGTTAACAATAATAATCTAAAAGAAAATATGAAAGAGAACAAGACACAGAAAATGATAATGGTCCCAACTGGGACTCGAACCCAGACCTCTCCGTCTAACCGGGACGAGCGCGTTAACCAATTTCGCTATTGCCACCTTCTGTCAAAACAACGATTTCGTCCCGGTTAGACGGGTTCGAGTCCCAGTTGGGACCATTATCGTTTTCTGTTTTTCACTGTCTTGTTTTCTTTTATATTTTAGTTTAGAGTATTATTGTTAACTTATTCTAATATGATATATTTCACTGATGGGAATATAACCTTCAAAAAAGTATAAAAAAAAGAAAGTTCTTCTTATAAAAATTGAATATTCATTTAGACTTTTATAAAAGTCAATTGTTCTATATAAATAAATTCGGATATATCTATCCGAGACGCTATCCAGGTCACAAACCAATTCTTAGAATGATTGTTTCCAATGAAAAGGGTAGTTGCCCGTTATATGGAGAAAAATAATTAGTTGATAATAATGTAATTCTAAAATTTGAAAATATGAGATTTACAATTATGACGTTTTGACAGAAGAATCACCTCAAATTTACTAAGAATTCTTAGGTTCTATCTAATTTTACTATTTACAAATGGATACAGAAATATATTTATCTGGTTGGTCACTTCTGATGAACACATTTTAATTAGAAAGTTTATGCTTGGAGAAGATATGGCTTTGCGCGGGTAGGACATTATATTTAAAACACTGAACATTGCACGATTTTACATTTGGTACCCCCATCACTATTAGTATTACGTTAGTTTTCCTCCTTCATATAATCCGGGCCTCTTCGAAGCCCGCTTTAATAAAACCTTTCCTATAGCCCTTGCTTTAATCCGCCTCATAACTCTGCCTTCCCGGGTGGCGACATAGTTCCCCTGCCTTTACACCGTACGTCAAATATATGTTGCATATTCTTAAGTGTAAGAAAAACATAACATAGAATAAAATAACAGTGAGAATTTAAGTGTAATTTGCCAAAATTAATTAAGTTCTTCTATAATATAACATAATTATTTTAATTCTACAAATTTATTTTTATTTTAAAAAAGAAACACTACCTTCCCGGTTTACGAAAAACCTGACAATAATTTGAAAGTCTCCTACTACCGTCACAATAAGCGGAAAATGTTGCTTGTATTGTGTTGGGGGACTTGGCCAGCCAAGGAGTTGAACTGACGACATGCCTAGGTGGGACACAAACGCGACGCTAACTCCTACTCCTAATATGAAATTCCGATTTCTTTTGTTCAAATTTCTTAGGGTCAATCTTTTTCGTGATTTGGGACTACGCTTGTTCCATTTTCAAGAAAGCGTTTTTACTAAGGACGGGTTGTTTAAAAAAAATCATAAAATTTTTTAAGTTCATTTTCACGTCCTGTGTAAGTTCTGTTATTATATAATTGTAGGCCAGTTGTTTCATAAAACTGAAATAATTACAGAACTTGATTAGAACTTTCACATAACTTGAAAATTAACTTAAATTTTTTTGTGAATTGTTCAAATTTTTTGAAACAACCATCCTAACTAATTAGATTTACTTACATATTATCCCGTGATTTTTCATAGGTTTTTTTTTATACTATGTCTTCTTAGGGGATGTTGTGTGGAGGGTTTTATAAGGAAAGGAAGGAGAAGAGAGAGAAGAAAGTTCTGGGAGGGAAAAATGTATGAGGGGTGGGCAGGAATCTGATGATGTCGGTGTCGGTGTGAGTGAATGAATCCATCCCTCTAACTGCGGTGCAAAGCAATGGTTCAAAGGTCTCCCTCAACCAGTTTCTCTCGATTTGGCCCGCCACTCATAGATTTTTTTTATAATTAGCTTCACACGGGAGGCCCTGAGGAAAATAATTCCCCTCAGGGCCAATGTCATCTTTGAGGATACTATGTGGAGGGTCTTTAGGGAAATAAAAGAGAGGAAGTTCCTAAAATGAAAAATGGTATGAGGGGTGGATAATAATCGGGGGTGACGGATGACGGACGCATGAATTCATCCCTTCCACTGCGGTCCAAGTCCTGCTTAGAGTCCTGTTGGAGGGGTCAAAAGATCTCCCTCAACCAGTCTCTCCAGATCCGGCCTGCCAAGCAGTTGGTGAGCAGACGCATCCGCCGCCAAGATCCGGATAAACCTGACCCCATGAATCCGGGCACCCCTGCTAAGTCACTAAACGTGGCGAACCACTTGGGGTAATCCCTGGTAGAGGTCTTTGTTATACAATAAATGGTTCCCGGGGAGGTGGTACACATATCCGCCTCCCAAATTGAAAATTGATGGGCAGGAACGTCCACCGCCAAGACCTAGACTAAATTCATCAGCTTGAACCCGGCACCGCTGCTAAGACAGAACTACTTGGGGTGACCTGTGCATGGCACAAATGATGGTTATCCAATAAACGGTTACAGGAGCGGCGTAACCCGCCTACCAAGTCTGCGCTAGTCAATAAATAATTTCCATAAAATTTGAAAGACTTTAAAGCAAAATTTCTTAAACACTCAAAATGCGGTGCTCCAACAGTAGCCAATATTCAAAAGATTGGTGGTAACAAAAGACAGATTATATTATTATTTAACCTTCTAAAACAAGAAATAGAGTGAAGCAAAGTCGTTTTGGGTATCGTAAAGAAATATATTTGATATTTTACGCGTTTCTATCAGAAAGACAGATGGTGCCTTAACTGCGTGATATATCTCTAAGTTCAGACCTTTTTATAAATCAAATCTAAATGGGCAATCTAAATTTCTACCCGATAAAAAGAGCGATCATAAAACTTTTATCGACCGCCCGAGTATCTACCGAAATACACTGGTACAATTTTTATTTTAACACATATTCGAATGGAGATGAATGGCTATTGGGGGCGTTTGTTCCGGATTTAAATTTTACTTCTCATTGAACTTTTTTAATCTCTTCCGTTCGTGTGTAAGTTTTGTAACTAAAGTTTTTGGTAAAACTGTTTTAAGCGCACGTTTTTTTCATAAAAAAACAGCTTTATCTACTGTACATTTTATCCGGGGGTAAAGCGCATTAACTTCTTATTATTAACTTATATTTACCTTAACGATTCACGGTAACGGTACCGTGACGGCAAAAAAAGACAATAAACATACGTTCCTTATCACTATAATGCAGATCTCTTTCTTACACATTAAATAATGGTGAGATACACAAAACGTGTGACTGTTTCCTCCAAAGTACTACTTTTTTGCGAGGGGAATTGCGTTTCATTTTCTTCATACATGTGAGGGAGATGTATGAAAAGGATCATATGTTGTACTAGCAAATAAAAATTTTTCCTTTGGGGGGGTGCAGACATACGTTCACCGTTCGTCTCATTTTCGACTGTTGTCATTTAGTGTGTAAGAAATAGCGGCAGCATTATGTTTAATAACAAAAGCAAAACAATCAGCGCATTGATATTTGACGTTTTTGAATTCAATATTATCCTTGTAACTATATTCCTTACATTCAAAATTATCAAGAGAGAGATTCAAGAAAATGATGACTTTTTGAAGTGAAACTTCTATAGCCCCGTTATGACTCGGATTTCGGATGAAACGGAAATGACGATTACTGCACCTCCGATGTATCGACCACGCTCATTGACGGCTTTGATCATGATGTCACTTTTAAAGGCTCCTATTGGTTGAGATATGAAACGGAAATTACGCTGGTCTGCGGTCATTGGTCGCGTTGATTATGATCTCACTTTTCAAGTATTGGTTGAGATTGTTTTGGAAAAGTTTCGCTTCTACCGCGTGTAAACTGCACTAGATTTTTTTTTCCTTTGGAGGGAACAGACCTACGTACATTGTGTATCTCATCTTTTGAACGAGCTGCAGCAATATTGTGATAAGGAACGTATGTTTATTGCCTTTTTATGCCGTCACGATACCGTTACAACAACATTTTTCATAAATTTTTTTTCCCAAAAAAATCGACATACTTACTAAAAATCCTTGGTGTGAGGTACAAACTTATCCGATAAATTTGTAGTGAGCTTGCTTCATGGTTGTGATTGGAACAGCGGAAAATAATAATGCTGACCGCACACGCCGCACTAATTTTATTTTTTATAAAAAAAAATATCCGTTCAAGTTGGAATTTCGAAAAAAGTTATCATTTTTACTTATACCTTATACTATCATGTAGAATCAACTCCTGTATATCTGTATGTATAATAACTCCTGTAGAATGACCACCCTGTATATCTGTCATAACTCATAACCTATAATATACTATATTTTATTGAAAACATAGAACTAAAAATTAAGCATTATCTTTTTACAGATAAATGGATATTTAAAATATCCTTAATCCACAATTCAAGAAAAAAAAAAAAACAAAAAAAAAAGATATTGCTAGCTTAATAAAGTTGAGTTTACGTGAATTTTTTTTTATGGATTTTGACGTCAAGAACTCTAGGCCAGGTCTGAAGAGTCCGGTATTCACTACCCAATATTCCTTATTTGTTTTTTTTTAACTGGTACTCCCCATAGGAAGCCCAGAGGAAGACTAATTTCCTCAGGGCCAATGTCATCTTTGAGGATAACTTGTGGAGGTCTTTTTAAGGCGAGGACTTCTAGAAAGACAAAAGGAATGAAGGTTGGGTAATGGATAGGAATCTGAGATCTGCACCTCTCCCCATGAACAAGGGCACCCCTGCTAAGTCACCAAACGTATCTAGGTACCACTAAGAGTGGCTCTTTCTCACCTCACTGCTTTATTTTGCCTCAAAGTGCCCACAGTAGTAGTCCATACAAGTAGTGCCATTAGCTCCAGGCTGGGCGCATAACGCACGTGAGCCACTCCCAACTAGCAATTAAAACGCAAAATAAAATGTATGAAATCACTTGTGACTATAATAATGTACACCGGCCTAACGAACAGTGTTTAATAATTAAGTATTTATTAATTAAGTTCGAAGGCAACCATTGCCTTCGCAGACACTTATTTTGTTATTAAATTTCAGTATTATCAAGTTAAGATGGATGAGCTCCGTGGTGAAAAGGTAGAAGCAATGACTGTGGAAACATTTCATACAAGCCGTTTAAAAAAAGTCAAAACTCTTGTTAGTTCGCAAAACAGGTCAATAAAATAACCGAAATTAAGTAGGCAGGCAACTTAATTTTTTCTTGGTTCCAACATGTTTTTTTTTTTCAGCAATAATTTATGAATGTCCGCCATAAATCCTCGAATAATCTACCCAAACCATCTCAACATTTTTAGTGACAACCTACTATTTTTCAAAATTTTAAAATACCTGCAGGCAAAGTCACCCACGTCCAAATTATTGAAGACATTTTCACAAATGGCCCAAGACTTGAATTATTTAATCTTCGTTAAAGGTGCTACGAGTATAAATTAATGTTTAAGCGAAAAGTGCCGAATTTTAATATATTGACATCGTTAATATTTTATTTACTGCCTTGTGAACAGGTAGTCTCGTTCAAAACCGCATTCAGTTAACACGAATAAAAAAACTAAATCAAAATTGCAAAACGATGTCAAAACCGAACTTCAAAAGCGCAGTAAAAATAATACCAATTCACCGCGATATCGTTTTTGTTTGATGTTATTTTTATTGATGATGTTATTTTGTACTGTTATTGTTAGTCTTGTTTTGAACTGTTATTTTTATGTTTAAATGCACAAAATACTTTATTGGTAAGTTAATTTATTCAGTCAATATTATTTTATGGTTGTGCATTGACTTTTATACACACCAATTCTTTACATACAAGTGGTTGTCATTTGAAATTCAAATCTGACGTAAAATTTCATTTCATACTTACAAAATTTCAAACGGACAACACTAATGGTAGGTAATGTCATTTTTACTGGTCATTCTTCTATGAATTTCTGCACAGTTCGAATTTTTTCAACGAGCAATAACGTTCCGAAACAGCAAATATATGCGTTGATTAAATTGGTTTATGGTGCAGGCATTAAAAAAATTGAATTTTTTTGTGGAATTGTTGTTTTTGCAGAGGAATATTACAAACTCGAGCTCAATGTGACAGAATCTGCTTCTCTAGTTTGCCAATTTAAACTTGCTATACTGCAAGCCGAGCATTTAAAACATCTAGACATTTGAAACATTTAAAACATCTCTGTTATTTTACAAACCCTGAGAATTACAATTAAAACATTTTCAAGCAATGTTTATTATCTCTAAATAAAATAACTATTTTTTCAAATACAGATTTTCACCTTTAAAATTTTATTTGGAAGGCAATAAGTAGGTACAAAAAATATCGGGATATAAAAAAAAGTTTTATAAATTAAAATATCACGTCAATTATCTTCTTCGTTCGAAAATGGGTACTTCGGTAAAGGTACCTATACACTTTATTTTCTTCGGATTTGTGTATTAGGTTATTATTAATTTTTGTTATGATAATATCTTCTATCTATCTATATAATATATAAAAATGTTGGTATGTCCGCTATGCGATGCTAAATCATTCATCCGATTGCGATGAAACTTTGGGGATTTGATGTGTTTGCGATGGTTTTTGTATACAATAGTGAGCTCTGGCATCATGAAATTTCGAAAAATTAATTAATTAAATAAAAACGAATTAACGGAAAAACAATTTCTTTATTAAATGGCCTAGCAACGCGTGCCGGGTACCAGCTAGTCTATAATAAAAACGGATTATCAGTAAATAGGTACATATTCGTAAAGTATATTTTATAAAATAAGTGTATTTTAGGATGGTTTCTCAGTTATGGCCAATCTGTGCGTATCCACCTTTTCTGAACGATGGGCAATACAATACCAGGTAGCAGGTTAGCAGTTTCTGGAAGATTTATCGCTTTGCAGACAATAACAAAACAATTTGATGCTAGATTATGTTCCTAAATTATTAAATAGTTGTAATCATATCTAATATATGTTGCAGGGGACGCGGATGTAGGAAATAGGGAACACTAACTAACTAACCATCACGCCGTTTCACCGCAGGGGTAGGCAGAGAGGACGGACCGCCAAGCAACTCAGACTTGTCTCATACATGCTTTTCTATTATTCTGACTCTTAACATGGCCCAACTCAAGTATCTGATTCACTTGGTAGTGCCATGTCTTTCTCGGGCTTTCCCGACTTATTCTACCATTCACATTTGCGTCGTATATTCTCCTTAAACTCCTTTCCTCGATCATTCGCTCTACATTCCCAAACCATCGGAGCGTTCCTTTCTTGATCTTACTCATTACGCTTACATCAGCCTTGCATTCTTTGCGGATTTTCACCTTTCTCACACTATCGTACATGGTTTTACCACACATACGCCTTAGGGATCTCATTTCTACAGCATTCAGTCTACTTTCATCCTTCCTCTGTCAGTTCCATGCCTCACTGCCATTTATCAGGGTAGGTACCAATACTCCATTATAGACGGCTAGCTTCGCTTCTTTGGACTGTTTTTTGTTGGTGCCAATGGTGGTCAGTCCTCCATTAATAGAGTTACCTGCATTCACCCTTCTTTCAATATCTCTATCAGCCTTCCCATTTCTCGTAAACATACTTCAGATATAAACAAACTCATCCACCTGCACCAAATATTCATCATTCACAATTATGTCGCAAATCGAACTAAGCTGGGGTGTGACTCAGCTATATCAAGAATGTGCCGTAATTTTAATGAGGCTTATAAAAAACATTCCATTAATTTGACAATGTCAACATTGGCCAACTTCAAATCATCTCTTAACAAGATTTAAAGCTCTCTTTTATATTGTTATATAAACTTATAAACCTATAAACTAAACCTTTAAAATTATAACATAATATTATTGTTCTAAAAACTTGTTATTATTTTGTAATGTATGGTATGTGTGTGTGTGAATGATTTTATATATATGTAAGTATTATGTTATCAATGTTGTGTTTGTCTTTAATTAGTGATAGCATCAACCATGTTCAGTGTAATTGTATCTGTGAAAACTTTGTTGATCACTGTTGACAAACCTAATAAAAAAAATTTAAAAAAAATTGTTTTCGTACTCTCTCTAACAAATATCATCACTTTAGACTTACTTACATTTATCATTAACTCATTCTTCATACATACTTCGTTCATCCTAGACACGAGAGACTGTAGATATTCCATACTGTTAGATTTCAGCACCGCATCATCAGCATACAATAGGCAACATACTTTCAGATTACTCAATTTCGCGCCCAATTCCATCTCTTTCAATTCTTGCATACAATAATCCATGTATAGATTCAATAACCACGGTGACATTACGTAGCCTCGTTTAACACCTTTTGTGATGTCAAACCATCCCGTAAAATCGCCATTCACCCCAATACATGCAACGCTTCCCTTATATAGAGACGCAATTGCGTGTATAAGATTCGTATTCCCTCCATACTTGGGCAACACCTTCCATAGCTTTTTCCTGTCAACTCGGTCTATTTTTGTAGATCTACAAATGAACAGAAGAGTTTAGAGAATAGTGAACACAGTGAACGATAAACTGTCTTTAACATTTTTTTAAAAATTCATGACATATATATATATATATTTTTTTTTATCCTTTATTCCAGATCTCTGGGAGGGTGGTGCAGTCCCACGAGTTCCATATTATACATAAACAATATATCAAGTAAAAATAAAAATATTGCAAGATGAAAAAAAAAAATTACATGGTAAAAGAAAATAATAGATAATAATACAAAATAAAATAAGAAAATTTTAATTAACTTAACTTTTTGTTTTAAATCTATGTCGTCAGGAAGTGGCTCCACCGCTTGTAGGTGGGACCCTGCCAGAAGTGGAATGCTGCCATCACAAGACTGTTTTCGCTCGAGGCTAGTCGCGTTCTGAAGTTAGTGATCCGTTTCTTCATGAGTGCTCGGAATCCGGGAACTCGCCCTTCTTCAAACATCTCGGTGGCACTGCAGCACCAGGACAACCCAAAAAGCGTTCGATACGAGTTGTTGTACTGTACTTCCATTCTTTTTAGTGATGCTTTCTTGAAGTTGGTCCACAGCTCCGAGGTATATAGGCTCGTGCAGTACGTGTTAAAAAGTTACCTTTTTGCAGCTGCGCTGCACTTGTTAAATCTTCGAGAAATTATATTTGCCATTATGCACAGTGATCTTCTCTGTCGCTCAATATCCGAATCATCGCTGAGGTCCGCTGTTATGATGTGTCCCAAGTATTTAACCTCGATTTTTTCTGTTATTTTTGTGTCGTTTAGATTGATGGGTAATACTTTTATGGTGCCTGCGCCTGACTTGAATACGATCAAAACAGACTGAGTGGGGTCATAGACCATGTTATATTCGGCAGCGTATTCTTCACATATCTTTAATAGCTTTCTCAGTCCTTTTATGTTTGGTGACAGAATGACCATACCATCTGCGTATGCAATGTTATTTACACAGTTATTTCCCAGGTGACAGACTACGTTTGCCGAGGTGAGTTTATCGCTTAAATCGTTCATTTAGACGTTAAATAGAATAGGCGATAAGCTTCCCCCTTGTCTGACGCCGCATTCCATATTCACTGGTGTTGACATTTTATTTTTCCAAATAACTTGGTTCTCTTGTTGATGATGCCAGACTGCCAGAATATTGATTATTGAACCTGGCACCTTTCTTTCTTTTAGTTTTTTCCATGTACATTTTAGATAGTTTTTTGGGGCTTTGGCGATTACCCTAAGCTCATGCCCATATTTTAGTAGACGCGAAAGTATTAAGAAATCTGAAATTCATCCGAAGATAAGCAATGAATCGAAAAAAAATTTAAAGCACCTCTGTCGTAAATACTTTTATCAACAGATTTTTTTTTATTATTTTAAAGGTACAACCAATATTTGTGTGCGATCTTAAAATGTGTTACTCATACTTTATATTAAAACATTAACAAAATTCATAAATTCATCTCTTTTTTTTTAAATTTAGCCTATCCTTATCAGGTCTACGATGTAACTTGACAAACTTATAGTTGCATGGAATTTATGTATCTATCAAAACCTTGTCCAAAAATTATCTTCCTGATGTAAGTAATTTGTCTGCTGTTCAGGTGTAGTTAGTTTGTATATCCCTTCAATTTTCTTATTTTATTTCTATTGTTTCTCAGTTCGGGTTATATGGAGGGGGGCAGGGGCTCAGGCACTCCTTCCAAAATGAAAAAAAATATAGAAGTTTTTTTCCAAGAAGAAGAATTTTTAATTTTTTTTTTTAAATTCATTTATTAGTAACACAAATACATAAATTACAAATAAATTTTATACAGTAATAATGACATGGTAGATATGTTTGATGTGCCCCCATAAGTCAGCAGACTTGTGTGTATGGGGGGGGGGGGCACATACGCAATGTTAGTATTGGATAATAGTCTGTAAACAAATTAATGTAATAAAAAAATTATAAATTAGACCACGGAATTCGATAGAAAATGTATTTGCGCAAGAGCAGCACGGCTTCATTTTCAATCCTACCGGCTGCGCCACTGTTATATTAATGATGAGGTGAGATTTATAATGGATACTCCATTGGTTCACAAGAACTTAATTTATTGACAATGCGACTATATCTATCGATTATGGATGCGACTGTCTATTCTAATTTTAGGATAAGAGAAAGAGATTAACCAAACACAACGACATTATATACTATGCAGTAATAAATTCTATCTCACTTTAGGAATCAAGTTATCACTTTATTAACCCCACAGTTTTTACAATTTAAAATTACTAAATTAAAGTTAAATATTATTAAATGAATACTCTAGAACCGCTGATTTCGTAAATGGGTACTTTGAAGATCGTAATCTAAACCGTTTTAAGGTACTTGAAGAAATTTGAATGTAATATCATTTTTATTCGTGGCAGAGGACATTTATGGCGATCCCCGTGGAGTTAGTATGACCGGAACGTCTTGGATACTTCCCCCTCCCTTCTACTTCTACCAATCTACATAGTTATCGTCAATAAACCAATAAGTCTATGTTATTTATTGGTGAAATTCTTATTTATTGCAGGAAGTATCTGCTTAACCCTTTGTATTTTTAGAACAATGTTCATGTTACTTTTTTACAACACGAATTTATTGTTCTATGGGGAATATCGGGTGAAGTGTGTTATTTATTGCTTATTTTATCGATGATTTCTTGAGTGGACTTTTTTGAAATATAGCTACTTCTATTGTAATTATTACTATTGAACGTTTTAAGAGGAAACCCGGTCGTCGAAAAATTTGAACAATAGGTATTTTACCAAACTTTTGCTGACAATGTCGCTCTTACTCCCCCGAATACTCAGTGAAAGGGAAAAGTGCCCCTCAGGCTGATAATAACTAAATAAAATCATCTTAATCGAGGTTTTGTACACATTTTTCTCGTTCTAAAATGGATCTATTTTTAAGATTTTTTTACTAACTATATTAGAAGATAATATCTACTACCTACTGTACGTTTTGCTTTTTAAAAAAATACGTTTTGACGGTTACGAAAAAATACGAACGGAAAAAAAGGCAGTTTTGACGGTTTTTGGAACGTACCGACACGGTAGTGGTCAATATCAATATTATAATTAAAAAAATGTTTGCAGTAATGTCAAAATTCAGCGAGGAATTGGGGAATAAGTATGGACAAAACGCCGTCCGGTTTTCTCGTAATAAACAACACCTAATATATATTTTTATACCTTTTTCTTGTATCAAGCAAACACTTAGTAATTTGGCATTACCATTGAAAATAAAACAGTAGGTAACTTTGTTAAAAACACTGTAGATAATATGTAATATAAAAAATGAAAGTGTTGTAAAAAAAGTTAATGCTTTATTTTAAATAAATAAATTATTGTAACCAAAAGTGTTCTACGTGATCGAATGTGTTACGGTAAATTACACTTCATGGTTATATTTAACGGTGACCGGGCAACTCAAAACCATACAACTTCATCACTCCTTTGAAAAGTGGTTAAAAGCGACAAAAAAAATCTTGGTTAAATAGGTTACGTTAGGTAGTAGGTATAAAAATCACTTTTAATTAAATTTCAAAGGGCTGTTCGAATGAAACTTTGTTGAGTTGTCATGGAACCATAATAATAATAATACTTGGATAATTTGTAGAGCGCCGTTTTTGTGAGAAATCACCTCAAGGGCAAAAGAATTACAAAAAGTACATCATTTTAATAGTTTTATTATCACGTCTTTCAGCATTTTGGAATGTAGGTATAAATTAAAGCAAATTTGGAAGGAAATAAAATCGATATTGAGTTATAATTTTTAAAAAGTGGTACGGAGAATAATTAATATTTCTCATTGGAACCGCCCTGTACGATCGTAAGAACATCTTTCGACGAAATATGAATTTTCGACCGCTGGCTGGATAAAGGCCCTTAAAAAAACTTAAAATCTTGAAACGAAAAATTAAGCCAATATTCCAAAAATATTGGAAAACATTAGCTATAATTTTGTTTCAAATTTAACACTTTTACAAGTACAGACTCTCAAACTCTCGAAAAGTCGGGACTCGCCACTGAGTAGGGTGCAAATATTATGAATATTAGAAAAAAATAAAAACTCTTAAAAAAGTATATCAAATAGGTACCTACACATTTATATAGGTGTCGCTTTTTGTACATTTTTTGTGAATTTATAAGAAACTATACAGCTGTAAAAATATAAACACGAAGCTGGTTAGTCGAACAATATATTGCGATAGCACCTTCCATATCTCTTTCTAATTGTCCACTTTTATTAAAATCCCCTTTCATCTAGTCGAAATATTTGGGGAATGGGCCGACCATTTTTTAGGCCTTTGATTTATCGAAGCAGGTGTATTTTAAATGTATTGGAATTGCCTTAAGCGGCACAATATTGTCTATGCCCGGACTCCTAGCCCGGTTGGGTCAAACAATTATTGTCTATGGTTAATTTTAATGACCCGAGCACGAATTGATTTATGCGCTTCGTAAGTAGGTAGATACAACATGTCCATCTAAATTATAATTTTATTTAAACTCTTCTAGGTTGATGAATATCGAATTAAATTTTATAAATTATGTAAAAAATGGTATCGCTCGCAAGTTTTCAATATAGGTATATCCCATGTATTACGGCCGCCTCGCTTTTGCCTAATTCTGGGCCTTGAATTACATACAATATTTGTAATTCGAGGCCTAGGATTAGGCTCCTTCACTTTACGGACTTTCACATACTACTTTTCCTAAAAACTGTGAGAACGCTCTCTAAATCGGTTTAAAAATACCCTCCGCATTGCGTTCGTAAAGGTTTTTCGATAAAATCGAATATATGATTTATATGAATAAGCAACAATACAATTCAACTTACATGGTGTTCAATAAGTATTAAACTTTTATTTTCTCAAAATATAATGAATTTTATCATTGAAGAAGAAGAAGATAACGCTAATAATCTAAACGAAAATGTGAAAGAGAACCAGATACAGAAAAATAGAAAAAAAATGGTTGCAACTGGGACACGAACCCAGAACCTCTCATCTAACCGAGACGTACGCTTTTACCAATTCCGCCATTGCCTCCTTCCATAAAACCATAATTATCATAATTATCAATCTATAACTATATCATCTTCGACTAATTTTTCCATGTCATAGGCAAAAGGTAACTACCTTTTTCATTGTAAAGAATTGGTCTGGTTTGTAACCTAGATAGCGTATAGGATAAATATATCCGATTTTATTTATAGAATGAATTTTAATTGAAAACTAATCAACAATAACACTACCGCGCGATGAAAAATGTCCTAATTTTTATAAACTATATTTCAAAATGTCTATTATACCGGTGTTTAAGTGAAAAGAAGAAAAATATCTTTGATTGGATAAGGCAAACATTTAGTTTTTAAATAATCAAACTTTCGGTGTTTTTTGGTAAAAAAAAATGCTTCCCGGAGTTTTCGATCAAAGTCACAAAAAAAGAAGCTTTTAAAAAACAGGCTTCCGAGAAATGGTCTGGTTAATCAATAATGCATGTTTTATCTTTTGTCTGAAATTTGCACCTTTTTGTTTGGAGATATTGCAGGTAGCAAAATTAGTCCTATAATGGGCGGTGTATACACCTGAGAGATTGTTGGGCTATTACCCAGAAGATCACTGAATTTGATAGCCCTAATCAGTTCATGTCACCCGTTGTTTTCGAATGTAGTAGAATATTTACCAACCTCTTAGCTCTTAGGGGTCGCCAATAAAGTTTTCGTAATAAAATAACATTGGCGATCTAAGTTCTTAGATATTATGGACAAAACTTATAAGACTAATTAGTCTTCTTCCAGAGCGCATATTTTGCCAAATGTCAAAAACTTAGCATGTTCAGAAAGTAAGTGTACTGTGATCATAACGGACGGTGGTTTTTTTAAAGTAGGCAACACTGAGTGGTAGAGGGGGATCTCCTGACCAGAGGGAGCATCGAGGTAACATTATAGTACGTAAACTTTTTTTTTTTTTTAAGAAAGACAAACATTCCCGGGTTACGAATAACCCAACAATGTTTGAAAATCTCCTACTACCCCCACAGAAAGCCGAAAATGTTGCTTGTGTTGTGATGGAGGACTTAGCCAGCAGAGGAATCGAACATGCGACGCCCGGGTGGGACCCAAGCGCTATGCCCACTCAACCACTGCCCGGTCAAAACTCACGTTGTAGTGTCCAGTTGGGCGTAAGATGTCGGAAAAAAAGTCCTGCCAAGTGCTGTGATCCGCTTTTTACTCACGGAAGGAATAACACCTACAAGAAAATATCGTCTTATACACTTATACACCTGAGAAAAAAACAGTCGTCAAAGTGGCGTCACACCAATTCCCCATCTGCTTAAAAAATTGAAAACCACAATTTTTACCAAAAAAAATCATGGCCTCAGTGTTTTGGGACCGAAAGGGCATCATTTTGGTCGAATATCTGCCTCAGGTTGGGACCATCAATGCACAATAATAATTTGTTTCCCTAAAAAAACTCAAAAGGAGCATTTAAAACAAAAGGAGTGGAATGCTGACAGAGAAGTGTGCTTGTTTCACGAAAACGTCCGTCCTCACACAGCTTTAGCCACTAATACGCTCTTGGACTCATTTGGTTGGGATTTTTTGAACTACCCATCGTATTCCCCTGACTTGGCGTCTTCAGATTATCATCTTTTCACCTTCTTGAAGGCATTTATGGATGAAAATAAATTTTGAATGACGAGCAGGTGCAGAAAGTGGTTCTGAAGTGGGGGAAGGAGCTGGGAGGAGGGCATAAAGAAACTTGTGCCACGGCTCACTTCATGCATTGAACTGGATAGAAAGTATTTGTGAAAATAATCAACAAATGTATCAACAATATCCTGTAATTTTTTTTCTAATACACTTTAAAAAAAAAAATCACTACACTTACTTTCTGAACATGCCTCGTGTAAGTCAAACATAAAGCTGAAAAATTAGCTTTTGACTATAGTTAAATTTCCGTAATTAGTTTTTAGGGCTTCTGGCTTAGAGATCTATCTTTGTTATTACTTTCGGTTCCACGACAATTGATGCCTCGACACTTAGCCCCCCGGCGTACTTATATACATATATACAATAATTCTTTTTTTATTCTACTACTCTATAAGTTGAGCTCTAGGAGCTCATGTTTATGGGAGGAGTATTTACATTCAAAAAAGAAAAAATAGTCACTTCTTCTAAAACAGCAAACTTATTTTGTGGCACCATTTTAATTCAAATTAATAAATTACTTTGTTTTTACCAATATAATTGATTATAGAAAACCGACATGTTTCGTAAGCCAAGCTTACTTCATCAGGGTTTTAATAATACAGTATTATTAAAACCCTGATGAAGTAAACTTGGCTTACGAAACATGTCGGTTTTCTATAATCAATTATATTGGTAAAAATAAAGTAATTTATTAATTGGAAGAAAAAATAGTGTTTTAATGAAATGTTTAAACAATGATCAAAGAACTTATTAAATAAATACAAACATTATTTGACATACGTACCTACATAATTTAGAAACAAATAGTTATAGAAGGACAATAACAATACATTTTTTTTAGTCTTCCACCATATCGTGGTAACTACGAAAGCAACTTTCATTCTAGGAAGAAACTCAAATATTGAACTTACAATGAATGGTCTCACAACACCGAATATTACAGCCATGCAAATTCGAAAATTTATTTTTGCATGCAATCAATTATACTATTTAAATTGGTTCCACGCTAACAGAAAACTTTTTAAAAATTCACTAAAAGCTATGAAAAAAATATTGAAAAATAGGCCATAACCTATCCTAATGTAACATATTTATCATTTTTTAATTTATTTTTTTTCTTAATTTTTAATGAATTTTCAAAGTAGGTGTTGATGTGAGTTCATTCTGAGTTGTCCGGTCACTATTTAATTCAATCATCGCGATGGAGATTTTTGTGAACCTGTAAATTTTCAAATTATTGCCAAAATTAAATAATTATCCAAAATAACATTGGACTTTTTGACAACAATATTGAATTGTATAAAAAAGTGCTTTCTAAAATAAAAGAAAAAAACATTGATGAATAAAATTACACATCGAAATACCATAATTTTAAATTTGAAAAATCGTGTCACCGGACTGAATCAAGCAATTTTGATTTTGCTAGCTTCTAAAATGTTAATTTATTTAACCCTTCACGTTCACAATGTTCACATGCCGCTGGTTATTAATCTATTCAAAACACCGAGGCGCAGTCAATAAAGGAAGGCCCCATCGGGTTAAATTGGGGTAATAAATGCCTCCTGGTGATAAACGATAAACGCCAACAATAAAAACCACGTTAGTATTGATCTGTTCAGTAATAAAAACGTGTTCTTAATCGATTCCTATGCTAAAGGTGTATCTGTAGGTACAGGTGGATACAGGTGCAGATTCTTAACCGCCAGACAGACAACAGGTTGTTCCATATCTGTTCATTTAAATAAACAAATCATCGAATTGATTTAGGTACAGATTTTATCAATATATTGAAAGGTTCATCGTTATTTGGTAACAAAATGAAGATAATGTTGTTAGTTCTTAGTCGAAGAATGATACAGTTAAAAATGACCGAATTTGGAGATCGCGCTTTCGGAATGTCTGGACCTAAGGCTTGGAATAAACTCCCTCCGGAACATAGATGTATTACAAGCCCAACAGAATTCAGGACCAAATTAAAAACCTACCTTTTTGGGCTCTCATACCCTTAAATAAAAACACCTATCTGAGAGAATCATAAAATTTTGCTTTTGTTTTCAAAATACGCTCATTACATAAGATGTTATATATTATAGTTCCCAATTATGTCCTCTGCGTACGAACTGTGCCTTAATTTATCTAAATAAACGATAACAGTGTTAATCTCTAGTGACCTTCCAGGTTAGTATGGTCCTGTTATATTTTCTGCCTGTACAGTACATTTTTACAGCAGCATCGCGTTCATTGGTCAAATCATTGCACATATAGTTTCGAATCGGTGATCTATGAACCGCTGGATGCAATTTTTAGTCATAAGTTGTTATAGTGGTTTGTCTAGTTTATAGTGAGAAGTAAGATTGTATAAACGTATTATAAATTTGTACATCGCCCTTGAAGTGATTTTAAACAAAAACGGCGCTATAAAAGTCATCCATTATTATTATTATTATTAGGGACAAATTATTTCATTTGGTATAGTCGCGGTCCGCAAAGTAAAAGGTCCAGATGTACCAATATCTTTTTCTGAATTTTCTTTTTCCAGATTTTCTATTGAGTTTCGCTAATATTGTCTTCATTTAATTAAATATGGCAAGATTTTTTATAATCGCTTCTTCTTTGTTTACAATAATCGGAGTTTTTATTCAAATAGGTATTTGTATCGTTAAATATTAAAGGCCAAAAAAACTGCCTTTACCAATCAAATTGAATGACTGCTTGGTTTAAATGTGCATCAAACGCGAAATCTTGCATGGATGGAGTGCTAAACTTTCAAAGTTACGCATTTCGGGAGGCGGGTGTGGGCACCGCCGCTCAGGGAACCATATATTGGATAACCAACACCTCTGCCATAGTTCACCCCAAGTGGTTTGTTACGTTTGGTGACTTAACATCGGTACGCGGGTTCATGGGGTAAGCGCTAGAAATTGTTTTAATTATTTTTTAACATTTTTTTTAAAGATTGTTCCTAAGAAAGAGTAGCTAAAGTAGCTACTCGTATTCATCGAAAAACGGACCACAGTGGCGCCCCGTCACTCCACACATTCTCCACGGGCACTCAGTGGCGGCCCGTGGAGAACGCAACACATAAATCGACGAACCCTACGTGAAGTAGTGTATCTATAAATGTGTTACCTTACAGGAGCGAACTTTTGAGTTACGAGTATTTACTCCTAATTTTCTTAAATTTCCAATTTAATACTAAACCTGTTTCTCAAATATAACGATGTTTTTTTCAACAAAATTCTTGCCACCTCTGCAACTGATAAAGTAGAGAAGATTTTCAGACAAACGTCTTTAACGGATACGTAAAATGCTGTACATATTTGAAATTCAAAATTACTTTTCCAATGTTAAAAAATTATGAGATAGTAAATTCATTCTTCCATCACAAAAAAAGTCCATTTGGGGGTTGCCATAACCCCACTGACCTCGGGTAGCGGAACATTTACGTGATGGTAGGTACCTACTTTAAAAAATAAAAATTAAAAATATTATCCCATATGAACTTAAAAAAAGCAATCATGCTTTGACATTATTCTAAGCAATGAATAAATAAAGTACCTACAACTCTTGGCATCTCGTACATATATCTATATATATTTTTTATTCCAACTTTCCTAAGCAAATTTCACGGGGGAGTGAGTGCGTTAATTAAACCATGCATAATATTTTTTCCGTGCCATGTGCGGAAAATGCTTCTTTAAAATGCAGCAAACATTTTCAAATTCCTGATTAAATTGTCATACTACTTTGCAAGTTACCATTGCGTTTTCAGGAATTTTTCCGACCGCGGAAAAATGAGAGGGGAAATGCGAGTCGCTTTGCGACAAGTTTTCATTGCATCATCAGCCGCAAAGGAAAATGAGCTGAAACTATTGACGAAAGAGCATAAAGGGTTCTGTCACGAAAATATGATTTTTGTTTTGTAAAATACCTAAATAATCCTGGGGGCCTAGCAAGGCCTTATCGACCACTAAGCAGGATCGATATGACAAACTAAGCAGACAGCGTTAATTTATCAGTATTCTCCATAACAAGCTCGGCGCTGTTTGACTAATCGTTAATTTTATCAATTTTGGAAAGAAATTTCACTGCGATGGCAACATTGACACAATTTGTTTTGTTTTAAAATAAATAAAAAATTTAATTTTGTCTATAGCTAATAAATGATTTTCATTCTTATTATGGTACAAAACATTAATTCAACATATATCTGAGTCTGATTAAAAGAGGAAAGTGGAACATGAACATAATACAAGTTTCACAAATAATGAAGGAATGCTTGATCCAAAATATAACAATAACTACGGACGGCGGGCGAACTCTGAAATTATAACGTGCCAAAAATATTTAACATGTTACCAAGTAATATAAAAAAATGCGATTCTACAAATAAATTGAGATATATGCTGAAACAGTTACTAAATAGAGATTCTTAGTTTATATTCATTCACGTGTGTTAATTGTTACAATCTGTATAGTAATAGTAATAATATTATGTATATATGTTTAAATTGTATTTGAACATTAACATCCTGTTTACAAACTGCTGTATTGCGGTTTAACGGGATTGTACCATGAAAGCCAATAAAAATATAAATAGAATAAAACTTTGTTTCTGCATTATCAAATACGTTGTCGTCATTCATTTAGTATTAGTGAATTATTTTGATTTCCGTCATTTTGAATCCGTAAACTAAGCAGATCGATGTCAACTGTCTAACAATATCTCAGGTATACCTGCGGAGTTCGGCTAATCGCCGACAATGTCAGCTTTAATTTGTCAACATGGGCACTATAAAAACTTTTATCTTGTCCGTGTTGATATTTAAAGCTAATCATGCGATATCACTCGTACGGAACTGAGTAAATACAATAATCAATCAAGGAAGAAAAACTTTAAAGTTGCACTAAGTTTGCACTTTGAACTGCAGTACAAAAGAAAAGATTATTAACAATATTGAACATTATAAAATCTTTACGTAGTATAAAATGAAGCCGCTCCCTCTGTCTGTGCGCTTAGATCTTTTAAACTACGCAACGGATTTTCATGCGGTTTTCACCAATAGATAGATCACTCGTACGGAACTGAGTAAATACAATAATCAATCAAGGAAGAAAAACTTTAAAGTTGCACTAAGTTTGCACTTTGAACTGCAGTACAAAAGAAAAGATTATTAACAATATTGAACATTATAAAATCTTTACGTAGTATAAAATGAAGCCGCTCCCTCTGTCTGTGCGCTTAGATCTTTTAAACTACGCAACGGATTTTCATGCGGTTTTCACCAATAGATAGATCACTCGTACGGAACTGAGTAAATACAATAATCAATCAAGGAAGAAAAACTTTAAAGTTGCACTAAGTTTGCACTTTGAACTGCAGTACAAAAGAAAAGATTATTAACAATATTGAACATTATAAAATCTTTACGTAGTATAAAATGAAGCCGCTCCCTCTGTCTGTGCGCTTAGATCTTTTAAACTACGCAACGGATTTTCATGCGGTTTTCACCAATAGATAGATCACTCGTACGGAACTGAGTAAATACAATAATCAATCAAGGAAGAAAAACTTTAAAGTTGCACTAAGTTTGCACTTTGAACTGCAGTACAAAAGAAAAGATTATTAACAATATTGAACATTATAAAATCTTTACGTAGTATAAAATGAAGCCGCTCCCTCTGTCTGTGCGCTTAGATCTTTTAAACTACGCAACGGATTTTCATGCGGTTTTCACCAATAGATAGATCACTCGTACGGAACTGAGTAAATACAATAATCAATCAAGGAAGAAAAACTTTAAAGTTGCACTAAGTTTGCACTTTGAACTGCAGTACAAAAGAAAAGATTATTAACAATATTGAACATTATAAAATCTTTACGTAGTATAAAATGAAGCCGCTCCCTCTGTCTGTGCGCTTAGATCTTTTAAACTACGCAACGGATTTTCATGCGGTTTTCACCAATAGATAGATCACTCGTACGGAACTGAGTAAATACAATAATCAATCAAGGAAGAAAAACTTTAAAGTTGCACTAAGTTTGCACTTTGAACTGCAGTACAAAAGAAAAGATTATTAACAATATTGAACATTATAAAATCTTTACGTAGTATAAAATGAAGCCGCTCCCTCTGTCTGTGCGCTTAGATCTTTTAAACTACGCAACGGATTTTCATGCGGTTTTCACCAATAGATAGATCACTCGTACGGAACTGAGTAAATACAATAATCAATCAAGGAAGAAAAACTTTAAAGTTGCACTAAGTTTGCACTTTGAACTGCAGTACAAAAGAAAAGATTATTAACAATATTGAACATTATAAAATCTTTACGTAGTATAAAATGAAGCCGCTCCCTCTGTCTGTGCGCTTAGATCTTTTAAACTACGCAACGGATTTTCATGCGGTTTTCACCAATAGATAGATCACTCGTACGGAACTGAGTAAATACAATAATCAATCAAGGAAGAAAAACTTTAAAGTTGCACTAAGTTTGCACTTTGAACTGCAGTACAAAAGAAAAGATTATTAACAATATTGAACATTATAAAATCTTTACGTAGTATAAAATGAAGCCGCTCCCTCTGTCTGTGCGCTTAGATCTTTTAAACTACGCAACGGATTTTCATGCGGTTTTCACCAATATATAGATCACTCGTACGGAACTGAGTAAATACAATAATCAATCAAGGAAGAAAAACTTTAAAGTTGCACTAAGTTTGCACTTTGAACTGCAGTACAAAAGAAAAGATTATTAACAATATTGAACATTATAAAATCTTTACGTAGTATAAAATGAAGTCGCTCCCTCTGTCTGTGCGCTTAGATCTTTTAAACTACGCAACGGATTTTCATGCGGTTTTCACCAATAGATAGAGTGATTCATGAGGAAGGTTTTTAGGAATATAATTTTTCAAAGTTTTGTGTAAGTTGGTTAAAATATAAAAATAAAGGGACAAGCGGGCAGCGGGCATCGGGCAACGGGCAGCGAGCAGCGTGCTAACAAGCGGGCCCGGGCGGTGTGAATTTGTTTTAACAGATGGCGTTGGTTATAAAGGTTGAGTAATGGCGTGGCGTTGTGTTTCGTTAGCCACAGCAAATTATGTCCGGGTCTGCTAGTATTATGAAAACTGACGAAATGGTTTATTTCTATGCAAACATCTACGAGATGTTCTGTACTAACTATCATCCTTTTTTAATTTTCCAATATTTTTGGAAGGGACGACAGCAAACATAAATAAGTCGATCTGTGCATCTGTTTGACCGGAAGGCTGTCGCGGAATGACCAGAATCTTGATACATTTTAAAGAGACAGAAAAAGAAAAATATGAGTCCAAATTTTGGGGTGGGAAATGTTTATAATTCAAGTTGTGGAAAAATCCTTAGATTTTCTTAAAACACTTATTAAAATACTTTTTTAGGCATTTTAAAAATATTTTTGTAATATTTTTAATCTTATTGCATAACGTAATATAAAAAAGCACTTTATCCCGGTTTTGCATAAGTAACTTTTGAAGGCAGAACAGTTCTGCAATCCAAGGTGGAACTGTTTGAATTTTACACTGTGGCGGAAGCTCTCGTGGAATTGCGAGTCAACAAAGTCCGTAACTTAAAATTTTGCAAGTTAAAATTAGTTGAAAATTGCATTCCTTGTAAATTTGTACCTTTTTTAACAATCAACGCGAATTTTATTTCTTGGCATTTCAACATACGAGTTTTTCGGAAATTGTGATTATTTAAGAATAATTAATTTGCAATAAATAAACGTTTTTAATTTATTTAATGTTTTGTGCCGTATTCGCCGTAAAAAAATACGACACTACTATATAAAAATACGGTGCTCCGTATATAAGTACCTACTGACTTTTGTATAAAAATCGATGAAAATTGTGTCGATTGAAATCGATGAAGGTGATATTTCTCGTAATCGTAAGTTGTGATGGATTCGCTTGAAAATATATGTAGATATTTGTGAGGAAATTATAGAGAGAGACAATGAATGACGTGATGATGTTGAAGAAGGATTACGTAGACAGTTGTGTGTATAGTAATAATAATAATAATTGGACAATTTGTAGAGCGCCGTTTTTGTGAAAAATCACCTCAAGGGCGCTTTACAATTTTTTTACGAATTCATTGGTTATATTTAATTTTATTATTTACAGATACAAAAACGTACTTACCTGCAGGTCACTTCCGATAAACACACTTTATTAGAAAGTTTATGTTTGGGAAAGATGCGACTTTGCACGTGGAGGACATTATATTTAAAATACTGGACATTGCATGACTTTATTTTTGCTACCCTCATCACTGTTGGTTTTACATTTATATGTATATTTATAAGAAGATTAATGCCAAAGTTGAGTTAATATTTATTTTAATAGACTGGAGAATTGTAAGAATTTGCTTTATTTTTACACAATTAGATATTTATTATGTCGCTAGCCGTGAAGGCGACGGTGAAAGGTTTTTTTAACTTTTGGATAGATACGATTGTCTGAAAAATTGAGTTTAGCTCTAAATTCCGCTGAAAATGTGATCATTTCTTACTCGTGTGGTAGTCTTTTCCAGGCTTTAGGTCCTGATACTCCGAAAGCTGATGTTCTTGCTGACCTGAGGGTTGATTATCGTGATGTATCGCAATGGGACACATAATTCGTAGGTCACATCACGGTGGGGTGTGGATTTGTGCTGGACGCGTGGATACCAAGACGTGATGACGATATTAAGGTCAACTGGCAGAGAAGATCACGGATTTTTCCGGTTCTCATGGTGGCGGACATATACATACGTGGCGAATCCTCCAGTCCGATGTTCAACACCGTGTTTAGAGAAAATAAACGGTGGTGGAGTGTGGTCGTAGCAATGCAGTCGGTCCTCGACGCCACATGTCCGGAGGCTGAATGGTACGCTAGACTGTAGACTTAGACTTGAGGGTGGGTACTAGTAGATAAGGGCCGGAGACACTAGTGGATCTCAAACGCCCCGCGGACTGGTGTCGCCAATAGCGATCGTAGCTCAGTTGTTGCGGCTGATTGAGTGAATACTAAACTAAATAGGCAGTGGCGGTTCTTACGTATTTAGCCGATAGGAACCTAGGCTACATTTAACAGTGATGATAGAAAAAAAACAAAAGAAAATTAATGCTTGAATATTTGGACCAGGCCCTCAAGCACGGTCGATCGATAAGGATTGATAGGATAATTTTCGCTGACTTCGCATCGTTTTCTAGCATGATCGCAGATCGCCAACGAATAAGTAACAGTTCACAATGAATAAGTGTCCAATATATTCGACGTCAACTGTTGTTTGTACGTTATCTGCGGTTGTCCTACGGAAGTTATCGAATTTTAGCCGAATGAATCCTTATCGACCGACTGTACTAGGAGGCCTGGCTTGGTTTTGGCGTTACGTTTGTCGATAATTCTACAAAAATATTTTCGTACGTGCATCGCTTACTGGGAGACTATATATTTTCGTCAGAAGCAATACATAATCATGATAACAGTTTTGAATACTCACGAGTTTAAGAATATGAACAATGGGTTGGTGTAAGTCTAAGAAATTGTACGTTAGGTAAAAATGTACTAACATATTTTATCATCGCTAAAAAGTGTTTTTTTTTACGAAAATTTAAACTTTTATTTGCATTTACGTAAGAGTAAGATACCAATGTACAAAAGTCAATACAGATTTCATTAAGAATTATAGAATCAAAATACTTACATTTTCACCTTGCCAATTTCAAATATTGTTTTTTGGTTATTGTAGATACATTGTACATCTTATTTAAAGGAGACATTCATTCCTGCAATCATACATTCACAAAAAAATATGTCCATCATCAGGGCAGATCCGGTAGATCCGACGATCTGCCCTGATAATGGACACTGCAACGCTGTCCGAAACGTCGGCCATAGAAGGAGGTAGCGCAACACGGCATAACACCCCAAAAACTATCAACGAAAATGCTTTTGGCCGTGAAAATCTAAAAACTTATCATCTCTGCCGTAGGTCACCCCAAGTGGTTTGCTATGTTTGGTGACTTAGCAGGGATGCCCGGGTTACATTTTCATGGGATGGGGTTTGTCTAGGTCTTGGCGGTGGATGTGTCTGCCTACCGGAATCGGGAAAGATTGTTTGAGAGAGACCTAACCTAGGCCTCTCCAGACGAACTCTCTCAACCCATCGCCTCGCACCGCAGTGGGAGGGACAGATTCATACTTCCGTCACTCCTGCACACACTGATCCCCAGATTCCTACCCACCCCTCATACCGTTTTCCACACAGCATCTCCAAAGACGATATATGCCCTGAGGGAAACTATTATCCGGAGGACCTCCTGTTTGGAGCTAATGTAAAAAAAAAGACAAAGTGCTAACTCAATTAGTCTAAGTATTGCGCTTCGTGTAAAACAGCAAATAATCGTAATCTTATTTTATGAAAAAGATGAGCGTCATTATAACGCTGGCAAAAATACAATTGCAATTATGAAAAATTTAACAGTCCTCCAGCACGTGCAAAACGAACGATTGGTTTCCAACAAAAAACTACAAATACAAAATCCCATCTATTTTCGTTAGCATTTACAAAAAAGTGTCCTTCCGATCGCACAAATGACGTCTCATGGCGCGACATATTTTGTTCGCTGGAAGTACAGAACACAGAGCAAGAACACAGAGCAGTACAGAAGAGTACAGTACATATATTTTAATTGTTAGCAGCACTAGCGCTACCGACAGATGCCTTCACGTGCCGTCACGTGCCGAGCACGCCCGACCGTGCCAACTGAGTTTTCACGTTATTAAACATTCTTATACACACTACAAAATATTTTTTATTCTGCCCCCACATGGCGCTTTTCATTTAAACCGAGGTTTTAATATTATTTTAAATTGCTGAATATAATGTTTTCGAGCAGAATTGTTTATATCATGCTGAATCACGTTCCGCATGACTTTCGTAATAAAAAAATATTATTTTGGCTAACAAGCTATGGGAATATTACTCTGTTGCTTCCTATTACTTTTATATCCCCGATTTTAGTGTTCGGTTTTATTACAACGAAGAAAAACATGTTTTTAAACAGTAAAAAGTAATTTTTCGCAAATCCATTTTGCTTCCGAAAAGCTTTAATGAAGTCCGAATTATTAAAGTCTGATAAAATTACGGATAAAATATAAAGGCACAAAACACATTAACTTGTATTGCGAGCTTATCGTTTTATCTGAGTTATTTTCTTACGGAACTTAAGCAATCTATTCGAAATTAATTTCTCCGAGCATTAAACCTATTTATCTAATTATTCAGCGCGTTCCAACTTTTGATTTTGCCCTCCGACTCTCTTTCATCTGTGAGCAACAGATTTAAGTATCGCGGAATCTCTTATTTTTAAGTTATTTGATCGCGTTCATTTTAAACTTTGCAAATGAACGAGCTTAAAAACAGATCGAAGCAAAACAATAGTGAAAAACGATCGTAAGAAATCCGATTAGAGATCTCTTCAGTTCTGGAGTTCCGGGCTGACGCTGCTCGGCGTCAATCTCTATGAACATTGTTTCGCGAGATACTAATTGTAACCTATACAATGCTGGAAAATCTCTCGAGAGGGAATTAGTTTCGGGAAACGTATTGTCTCTTAACAAATAGGAGCAAAACGGTTCCGAGCTTCGTCGTTCTGAATACGGGCGATTAGCTAAATGCTTCATGACAGTGTTTATTGAAAACTCGCTCCGGATCCGCTAAGCATTTTATTGCTAGCAAATTGCGCTGTGAAGTCATGGAAGATCACTCGAAACTTCGCCAAGAGTTAATGAAAGTCGTGTCTTGTAAAGTGATGAACTGCTAATTCTTTCAGTCGCTCTACTCTTTACTCTGAAATACACAATGGTACGCTATACACCATGGAGGAATTTCGCGCCCAATATTTCTGCAATAATTATTCATTTTCTTAAAGGCGAGTAAATACTAAATATCCATGGAGCTGTGAATATTCTACTTGCAGAATTTTTTATTGCATTTCATCACCCCTGAGGTGATTTTTCACAAAAACGACGCCCTACAAATTATCCAAATACTACTGTTGTGGGATTATTGTTATATCTTTCCTAAAATTTAATAATATGCAATGGAAAGTTGCCATTTATAAATATAATATAAATTAAATTGCTTTTTTCATGGATATCAGAAAAAAATTAAGAAATGCTACACAATACGCAAATGTTACAAGTATTTTGATAAGATTTAAGATTATAATATTGTTAAATTTTTTTTTTTCGTTATTATTAATCTTTTTGATATATACATTTATTTATTAGATCAGTGGTTTTCAACCTGTGGTACGCGTACCCCTTGTGGTACGCAAAGCAAAAATTGGGGATATGCAATATCGTTGCACGAATGTAGGATTTAAGACTCACCGTCTTCGAGGCTTTTTTTGAGATTTAACAAAACTCACCGTCTAAATACACTTTGTGAGTGGAGAACATCATTTTTTTCGTTGAGTTAAAAAGACGCTGAACAATATTTGTTCAATTTTGGAAGAAGAATCACTGGTGAAAAATGCTCGAAGTTGTGTTACACTCTGTACAAAATTGCATTAATTGTATTTGTGTGGCTTGATTGTTAAATTCATGTAAAAATGAGATATTTAAAAATTACAACTAAAACATATCTTTCATTATATGTACACACAAGATAGATAGAAGGTACGAGGTACACAAAAAGGTTGACAACCGCGGTATTAGATTATTTTTACTAAAATCTGTTTTATAAACAGTAAATTAAAAGTAAAATTAGTAAAGTTGTATTAAAGATAATAAAAAAGTGTAATTAAGCAAAAAACATATGAATTATATAAAATAACATACTCATAGCCAGTGCGTGGATATAAATGCAATTTTGTTAAAAACGATTGAAATTGACATGGTGGGAAGGTTTATTTGATACTGTGATGTAATTATAATTGTTTATTAATTTATTTATTTATAAAACACATGATACATAATTAACACATTTACATAAAGTAGATATATTAGATCACCATACTAGGCGGCTGCCTGTTTCATGGTGACCAATGGAGTATTTTTACTTTGTATGAAATATGAAGTCTAGTATAAACATATGGCTTTAGTATAAATGATGCTAAAAATTGAAAACATTATAATAAAAAGTAGAAAATAGAAAGGGTAAAAGAACTAAATTAGCATTAGGTTATAAGAATGTACATAACTTTTTTTCAAACATTTTTTGCACACATATATACAGACATAAGCATACGTATATAACTTTTTTTCAATATGTGTGCATGCAAGCCAACGTATACGGTGCACACATACATATTATACACACGTGCACATATCTATACTCGTAATGAAATGAAAATATATTTTTTTAATTAATAAAACATTCGACAGATTCAAGAACTGATTAGATACAGTCAGTGATTGAGTGGTTGAGTGGGCATAGCGCTTGGGTCTCACCCGGGCGACTCATGTTCGATTCCTCGGCTGGCTAAGTTCTCCATCACAACACAAGCAACATTTTCGGCTTTCTGTGGTGGAAGTAGGAGATTTTCAAACATTGTTGGGTTATTCGTAACCCGGGAATGTTTGTCTTTCTTTAAAAAAAAAAGTTATAAAAGGGACCACAAAAACAGGAATATAATCCTTATCAACCTTGCTTTATAAAAAACCAGAAACCTGAAAGACTTAATTTATTATTTTCAAAAATTCTCCCTTGATTTAGAAAAAATGAGACTTTCTACTAAATGTTTTTATAATTAAGAGATAAAAAATATACATTTGTTTTTGGAGCATCGTTGTTCTATATAATTACATATTTACTGCAGTGGTATATCGTTTGTATCTTTTATGCGAATTACCGGGGAATCGTCGCTTTTCCTTCGTAAAACATGTCAGTCCTCGGTCCAAATGTATTTACATCCCATAGATTTTGTGAACTTGGCTAATCAGAGTTGCTTATTTGTTGGTGTTAGTTTTTCATTAATGTAAATTACTCTGTCGAGTTCGAATATTTAATTACTCCTTTAGTTTTATCGTTTATTTAATAACCACGTGTGTAATGAGGCTAATTAATGAGACAAGGAGAGTTTGCAAAGACCAAGTTATTTGGTGGTCCACCTCTCAGCCTAACCCTGTAGGGAACGGCGTTATGGTTAATTAATTAGTTAGTTATATGTTATAACTTTGAATCTATAATATTATTTGCTCATGGTCTTCTGACAATACCTAACTTATCCAAAATTGTATTTTATATTGGTTGAGTAAAAATATCGATTATGTTAATGGTCGTTAGTTCTGAAGTTACCGTACGGCATATTTTTGCAAAGTATTATATTGTCATTCCACGCATGACGAAGTCACAAAAAGCCTTCACAGTATTATAAGTGTTTTCCAAATATTATTCAAAAATTCTTCATAAAAATACCACAAAATTTTACGGCCTATTTTTCGCAAGAATACTCGTAACATTTAAAAGCCATATTCGATTACTAAAGCGGCTTTGGTGTAAAATATAAAATATTCACATGCGTTACCACTTGAGAACGCTTCCGTGAGAAACATATAGTGAAGGAACGGTGGATGGAATATAATAACACAGACACGCAATGTATTCAATACAGGAACGCAATTTCCCTGGAGTGGGAACGTTCTATTAGCGTCTAAAATATCCATTAGAGATTCAGAAACTTGCGAAATCTCTGCTCGCGTTAATAATGTCGTTAAGTTTCAAACATTCACCTCCTTCAAGTTTCCGATCACTTTATAACATGGCGAATAATCTCGGCAAGCAACGAATTACGCTCGCGCGGAAACTGGGTGTGTATTGTGTATACCGGGAACTGGGAATTGGGGACTTGAGGATACAAACTCCTCAAAGTGGAGAACTAACGCTTCTCTGGAATTGTGAGTAACATGTAAGATGTATCGAATGAGGAAAAATGCCAAACATACTGGGGAATAAGGTCATAAGACAATCTGACTTCTAAAAAGTGGTTGGAGAGGCAATATGTTTGGGAAAAAATATTAAGTTTAAAAATTACAACAAGAATAATTTCATAACATGTGTGATAACTGGAAACCATTTCGCCCTTCAAGGGCATTACGAAAATGTCAAAAACGATTTGATAGTGCCTTTGAAGAACAAAGCGTCAATATTGGGTGGGAAAGGAGGAGAGGGTCGTTTTTCACAAATGTCACGTAGATAGTGAACTTCCTCCTGTTTTGAAAGTAAAGTGCTTAAAAATTTTCATCAATCTCCGAATAAAACTGCAGATTTCTTTAAGAATCATTGCAAAAAATTCTTGCGATATAATTAAAAAGGTATCAAACTTTTTTTTAAATTTTTCTTTATTCATTTCATACATAATACAATAACATTATCAGTGGATTTTTCGACCACCATGCTAGGCTGATGCCCGTGTTATGGTGGCCGATGACATATCCATTGATAAATGGGGATATCACAGCAGTAATAATTATTTTTCATTTATTATTTGCATAAAATGGCAACCCTTGACTTTTCATCACTTGTAAAATTACCAATTAGAATGCAGTAAAAGATTCAATTGTATATATATTATGTTAATTAATTCTTCAGTATTTTTGATCCGAATGTAAACACAACATTAGAGTGTAATAAAAAATTCAATTTTCTCTATATTATGCTATTTAAAAATCATCTAGATATTTAGTATATTCTCGGAACTAGTTTAAAGTAGGTATCAGAAGCGATCCCGGAGGGAACCCTGTGTACATTTCACAATTAAACCCTACAAAAGAGTAGCCCCATAATTTTTAATAATTATCTCTAATCAAAATATCACTGACCCTCTCGTCCGAAACGTAACTATATTTACTCAGTTATTAATGAATAAAAGCTATAATCATTGTTAGCATGGCGCCACTGGGTACGAGACAATATTAAGCAAACGAGGATAAGTGCATAGACTTAAAAATATTGCCTGTTGAGCATATTAGGATATTTTTGCTATCAGTTTTGTTGCAAGTTCTGATTATGTGGATACAAAAGGATCTATGTATTTAAAATACGAACAGTTCTTTCAAAATTTAGTTCGTATTTTGACAGCCTGCAAAGTTATTCATATCAAGAATGGGGCTTCGTTGGAGTCTCAAAACTCTTCAGCGTTTTTATCTTAATTCTAAAATAAGGATCTGGTATGATCAGGGCTGGACTACATTTGATCTGATCTTTAGTCTAATTTAACAGTTATGTTGAATGTTCAAAGCTTCGTTGAAATGACACGAGTAAAAAATATTACTTTGACCTAGAAATTTCAGACGGAAAAAATCACCGGACCATCCCGTTAGAGAATTGCAGCTAAAAGCAGTGTTTTATTTTGTGACTTGTTTGAACTTGTGCATATTAAAATTTTATATTTTTTAATGAATTGCATCTTTCCTAGGTTACAGTACTCGGAAACATTTGTTTGTCGGGGTTCCGGAAATATAAACAAGTGTTCTTTTGGCACCATATTATAATAAAAAAAGTAGTAAAGAAAGGGCACTCCACAGTACACGTACTTTTCTTACTACTATCTCTTACTTAACTTGCATGTAATTAAAACAAAATGAATAGTAGCTTGATTGATGGCAACTTTTGGAACAAATTGGCAGTGTCCGCCATTAGTAATGTGTTATTATAATAATTTTTGACATTGAACTTTTCCTTCATAGAATATTTCAAGTGAGTTTAGTAAATGTAACCATATAAGGACATTCGCTTTACATCATTTGTCTGTAAGCTCTACTGTTATATTATAGTAAGGGGAAAGTAAACGCGCCATGATGTTTTGATGTGTGCGCTTCTAATTAAACTGTATCAACATGAGAATCGTTTGTTTAACTATTCACATCATCCTATGAAATATTATTTTTAAATACAATTATTATACTCTATTCGACTTTTATGAGTTAGTTGTTTAAAACTGCAGTATTTATAGCAAAAGCAACACCAATTATTATTAAATGCTGGATTATTGAAACTTATCACCTAAAATCGAAATAATGCTAGCCTTACAAGTTTACACTCTTAAGATTCTTAAAGAACAACACAATTGTTGCTTTAATAATAATAACAATAATGCATATTTTAATGATTTGTATAGCACCGTTTTGTTAAAAAAAATGACACCCCAAGGGCGCATTCTTTTAAACTTTAAACCAACACAAAATGAAACCTCAAATAGTTGCAATTCAGATCTTATTTATTTATTTCCACGTACACGGCACAACATGTGCCATTATCTAACATAAATATCTTATAAATAGTATAACAAATAATAACATAATTAACTTATAAATGTTGTGAAGTTCAATTTCTGTGTGGCAAAAAACGAAAAGAATTTTCTTGAAAATTGATAAAATTATCATTCTGTTTAAAAAATTAACTCCCGCGAGGTGATGTCCAAAAAAATTTCTTTTGGTCAAATAAATATGCAATATTTACCTACGAAATTATTTAATATCCTCCCTCGTGCAATAAAAACCATGAAAAATATAGCAGATTTCAAAAGAAGTATTAAGATATAAAAGGTATTGAAAAAAAATTGACCTAATTTATAATTCATACCTACCATATGCGTACTTGATGACCTTAGAACGGGGTACGCCAGTAAGATCACATTATATTTGTGTTTTGTAAAAAAAATATTTAATTGAAAAAAAACTCAATGGCCGTGTAAAAGTTGTCCGATAATCGTAATTAATAATTAATAACAAACACAGCTCACTAATTTCGATTTTAAAATAAAAAAATTATGGGAAATAATAAATAAGGCATTTTTTTTGTTTCTAATGAGGGTGGATTCTTTCTTCCAGAAAGTAGAGAAATGTTATTTTAAATTACTTAGAATTTAGAACAAAATAATACAATATAATAATATTTATGGACTTCGCAAAACAACAGTTCTAATAATATTATGAATAATAGGAGAACTTTTGTCTGAATTTTCCTTCCATTTAATCAAAGTTTTGCCAAGAGCCATTACTTCTGATCTTTGCAAATAACCATACAGCAGTACTGGTAAGAAACCACGATACATTTCCTTAACCACAAATAATAATTATGCCTGAACAACAGAACAGAACGTAGCCCACATTATATCAGAGATAATCAAACTGCGGTCCGCGAGCTCATTTCGTACTGCCCACGAGTCTTTCGTACCTACAGCTCACTTGGCTAAATAAATTATCAAAAAAATTGCGGTGAAGAATATTTAAAGGTTTCTGTTCTCTTTGGCAAAAATGGTTAGTGGAAAGCTTCAATATGTCTTCAAATTTGTGAATCAGCTGCTCAAAATAATAAGATCACGTTAAATTTCTTAGTTCGACCTTAAGTGTAGAAAAATTTCACCTTCCCAACGCTGCCCTTTTTTGCTGAGGTTTTTGTTCTACAAATTAAAATAATAATAAAAAGAGGGATTTCAATAAAAAGAGGGATTTTTCAAGGAGACTCATTGAGTCCTCTTTGGTTTTGCTTAGCATTAAATCCTCTATCTAAAATGTAAATTAAAAGCAAGTTTGGAATAAAAATTAAAGGTAATAATAAAATGTTTGGCTTTTCCGGAAACTATAGAACATATTATATCGGGATGTTCTGTATTAGCGCCGTCCGAGTATACATTTAGGCACAATCAAGTTTTAAAAATAATTCACCAAAGTTTGGTAACTAAACATAACTTGATTGACTGCCGTAATGTACCATATTATGAATATGAACCAAATTCATTTTTAGAAAATGAATTTTATAAAATTTATTATGATAAAACTATTCTGACAGACAGAACAATTAGTCATAATAGACCCGATATAGTTTTATATGACCAAATTAAGAAAATAACTTATATCATTGATGTCGCTATTCCAAATTCTTGTAATATTCAGAAAACTGTTTCTGAAAAAATAAGAAAATATACAGATTTAGGAAATGAAATTAAAAGAATTTGGCATTCTCAGACTATAAAAATATTACCATTTGTTATTTCGGCAACTGGCATTATACCTAGCTCTCTCATTCAAAATTTAGGCGTATTAGATTTGTCAAAAAATTTGTACATAAAAATGCAAAAGTCGGTCATTTTAAATACATGTAGGATTACGAAAGATTTTTTAAATATTTATATTGAGGGATCAGTAGGATTTATCGGACCAGTTAGGATTTCATCAGAGCCGAACCCTCTGATATGAAAATATCTGGAGTCGGTGAAATATTTTCCCATTATGTTTCTGGTGGATTGACGTATTGTTCTTGTATTGTTTTATTCTTATATAGTGCACTTACATTGCGTTAATTTACTAGATATTCATTTGTGGAAAAGTGTGTGGAAGGGTTTAGTCTTTCATTTGGGAAAGATTCAACCCGGACATAAAATCTGGAGCACCGTAATAATTGGACAATTTGTAGAGCGCCGTTTTTGTGAAAAATTACCTCAAGAGCGCTTTACAATTCATTTTGAATTCCTAGGTTCTATTTAATTTTATTACTTACAGATGGATACAAAAACATACTTACCTGCGTGTCACTTCCGAAAAACACACTTTATTAGAAAGTTTATGCTTGGGAAAGATACGACTTTGCACGTGAAGGGCATTATATTTAAAACACTGGACATTGCATGACTTCACCTTTGCTACCCTCACCACTGTTGGTTTTACATTTACATTTATATTTATAAGAAGATTAATGCCAAAGTTGAGTTAATATTTATTTGAAAGACTGGAGCGAGCCGTGAAGCTGAAGGTGAAAGGTTTTTTTTTTTTTTACTTTTGGATACGACTGTCTGAAAAGATGAGTTTTTAGTTTAGCTCTAAATTCTGCTGAATCTGTGATCATTCTTAACTCCTGTGGCAGTCCATTCCAGGCTTTAGGTCCTGACACTCCGAAAGCACGCTCACCGAATTTAGTATCTGGTGTGCGCTTTGGTTCCTTCAACCTTCCAATAGCTGATGTTGCTGCTGACCTGAGGGTTGATTGTCGGGAATTGGAATTTTCTGAAATACACATTTCCGATAAGTTAGCCGGAGCCATTCTGTTAAGGGATTTGAATACCATCCAGCAGAGCTTGAACTGGATTCTTTCAGGACACTTGAGCCAGTGAAGATTTTTGAGATGCTCAGGAATATGGGAATATTTAGATACGCCAGTGATGAGTCTTGCCGCAGCGCTGAACACAGATTGTAATTTGTTGATTTTTGATATTTCGGGAGACTAGCATATATACCGTTGCAAGTTGCAATATATATTGTCAATACGAATTGACTAGTAATTTAATCGCTTCTGTTGTTAAGTTTCTCCGTACTGCTTTAATTTGCCTTAATTGAAAGAACCCCATGCTTACAGTTCTGTTCACTTGAGTTTTAAGGGAGAAATCAGCGTCCAGATTGACACCCAGTAGTTTTATGCATGTTTTTGGAGTGATGTCACTTCCTGAAATGGTTATTGGGGAGTTATCAATATTATGCTGACGTCTGCTTGTGGCTGTCCAGAGAAACTCAGTCTTTGCAGGATTCAGTTTCAATCTATTTGAGGTCATCCAGCGCGTGATTGTTTCTAGACACTCAGTTACGCGAGTTTTAAGACTGCCTATTTCCTCTGGTAAGCAGTAGAAGTAAACTTGCTGGTCGTCAGCGTAGCAGTGAGATAGAAGACCAAATGATTCGATAATTTTAGCGACATCATTTGTGAAGAGGATGAAGAGAAGTGGGCCCAGAACAGACCCTTGGGGAACTCCAGATGAAAGGGATGCACATTTCGATTGGTTTTCCCCACTTTAACGGCTTGTACGCGGTTGACCAAGTAAGATATCAGCCAGTCTTTTACACCGCAGTTTAAGCCAAAGGATTCTTCTAATCGTTTAATAAGGAAATCATGGTCGATAGCAAGAGTTATATCCGACAAAACACGTAGTAATCCAGTTTCCGTTGAGTGAAACCTTCTATTTAGTCAGGAGTTCATTAGAATTTAAGTGACATATTATCTGTGAAGCAGTGATTTTTTCTAGGATTTTGGATATTATTGTAAGATTTGAAACGGGTCGGTAATTTGAAAGATCTTCAGCGTCCAATTGCGGTTTTTTTATTAATGGAGTTACGATGGCTGATTTGAGGGGTTTTGGGAAATCACCCATGCTAAGCGACTTATTGAAAAGACAAACCAGAAAGACAGAAATTTCATTGCAACACTTCTTTAATAATTACGTTGGAATAGGGTCAAGTGAGCACTGCTTGTTCGGTGAAGAGAGTATTAACTTCCTAACTTTTTCATGGGATGTAGCTTTGAAGGCAGATAAGTTTCCGCTACTGCATTTAGTAAAAGATTGTGGTGAGGTGGAGGCTGTTTGGTCGCGTATTGACTTAATTTTGTCGAGAAAAAAATTAGAGAAGATTTCCGGAGCTATGTCAGTTGTATTTTGTGCACGGACGTCGGCCCCGACCGTCTTTATTGAGTTCCACAGACTTCGCGGGTTTTGACGCTCAAAATCGATCCTACTTGTCCAATATTCAGACCTTTTCGAACGAATTTATAACGTATATTCTTTTTGGGCCCGTATCCAATCGTCCCGCGTAATAACCCCGAGTGTCTGTAGGCCCTCTCCAATTTGCGCATTGATCTTTTCTGGCTCCGACATTCTTCGTCAAACCAGTCATCAGATTTTTGTAGTCGCCAAGTTTTTGTAGAAGTAGGAGCGCATTTGTTTAAAAGAATTGAAAGAACAGTATTGTAATGATTTGCCAGTTTGGTTGGTGATTCTGTTTCCCAAACGCTTTGTTTGCAAAGCGGAGAAGCTTTTAGCTCTGACAAGAAATCATCAAAGTTGAAACCACGCCATGCTCTAGAGGTGATGATAGCCCTACATCCGCGCTAACTGCTGCCAAAGGTGGGCCGCTTGACTTTGAGACAAAAATATCCAAAGTTCCTCCTGCATCGTGAGTTGGAGCATTAACCCGTTGACGGCATCCAAAACAATCTAGTAAGTCACTGAATTTGACTGTATTGGATAACTCCGGACGCTCTAGATGTATGTTAATGTCGACAGTTATGAAAATAGTAATAAGTTTGGTTTAACCCTCCGAACGTTAAAAATTTAAAATCGCAAAAATTTTTTTTGAGCTCCTTAATATTTCTGAATGATAAAAATTGACATCATTTATTGGTACTTGGAGATATACCTATACAATTTTCTTCCGCTTTGCTTTACGCGTTCTAAGTTTTTTTATTTAAAAAAAAATACCGTTTTGGATAATACAAAACAGCGGGCATTATCAGCGACACCACCTACTGCAAATTTAACATTTTCAAGCTGTAGGCCCCTACCCTCTACGGCTCGCAAGCTAATTTAAAATCAATAAATTGACTAACTAACTAACTAACCATCACGCCGTTTCCCCGCAGGGGTAGGCAGAGAGGAAGGACCGCCAAACAACTCGGTCTTGGCACACACTCTTTGCCTCACTCACATTCATACATCGTCTCATACATTCTCTTCTATTATTCTGACTTTTGACATGGCCCGACTCAAGTATCTGATTCACTTGATCGTGCCATGTCTTCCTCGGACGTCCACGACTTCTTCTACCATTCACATTTGCGTCGTATATTCTTCTTACACTGCTTTCTTCGTTCATTCGCTCTACATGCCCAAACCATCTGAGGGTCCCTTTCTTAATCTTACTCATTATGCATACATCAGCCTTACATTCTTTGCGGATATCCACATTTCTCACACGATCATACATTGTTTTACCACAGATACGCCTCAGGGATCTCATTTCAACAGCATTCAGTTTACTTTCATCCTTCCTCTGCCAGTTCCATGCCTCACTGCCATACATCAGGGTAGGTAATACTTAATTATTAAACACTGTTCGTTAGGCCGGTGTACATTATTATAGTCACAAGTGATTTCATACATTTTATTTTGCGTTTTAATTGCTAATTGGGAGTGGCTCACGTGCGTTATGCGCCCAGCCTGGAGCTAATGGCACTACTTGTATGAACTACTACTGTGGGCACTTTGAGGCAAAATAAAGCAGTGAGGTGAGAAAGAGCCACTCTTAGTGGTACGTAGATACGTTTGGTGACTTAACAGGGGTGCCCTTGTTCATGGGGAGAGGTGCAGATCTCAGATTCCTATCCATTACCCAACCTTCATTCCTTTTGTCTTTCTAGAAGTCCTCGCCTTAAAAAGACCTCCACAAGTTATCCTCAAAGATGACATTGGCCCTGAGGAAATTAGTCTTCCTCTGGGCTTCCTATGGGGAGTACCAGTTTAAAAAAAACAAATAAGGAATATTGGGTAGTGAATACCTGACTCTTCAGACCTGGCCTAGAGTTCTTGACGTCAAAATGCATAAAAAAAAATTTCACGTAAACTCAACTTTATTAAGGTAGCAATATCTTTTTTTTCTTGAATTGCGGATTAAGGATATTTTAACTAACTAAAAACTAACTAACCATCACGCCATTTCCCCGCAGGGGTAGGCAGAGAGGACGGACCACCAAACAACTCGGTCTTGGCACACACTCCTTGCCTCGTTCACATTCATACACCGTCTCATACATGCTCTTCTATTATTCTGACTCCTGACATGGCCCGACTCAAGTATCTGATTCACTTGGTCGTGCCATATCTTTCTCGGGCGTCCCCGACTTCTTCTACCATTCACATTTGCGTCATATATTCTCCTTACACTCCTTTCCTCGTTCATTCTCTCTACATGCCCGAACCATCGAAGCGTTCCTTTCTTGATCTTACTCATTACGCTTACATCAGCCTTGCATTCTTTGCGGATCTCCGCGTTTCTCACACGATCATACATGGTTTTACCACACATACGCCTCAGGGATCTCATTTCTACAGCATTCAAACTACTTTAATCCTTCCTCTGCCAGTTCCATGCCTCACTGCCATACATCAGGGTAGGTACCAGTGCTCCATTATGGACGGCTAGTTTCGCGTCTTTGGACAGTTTTTTGTTGGTGCCAACGGTTATCTGTAAAAAGATAATGCTTAATTTTTAGTTCTATGTTTTCAATAAAATATAGTATATTATAGGTTATGAGTTATGACAGATATACAGGGTGCTCATTCTACAGGAGTTATTATACATACAGATCAGGATACAGATATACAGGAGTTGATTCTACATGATAGTATAAGGTATAAGTACCGTTTTGGATAATACAAAACAGCGGGCATTATCAGCGACACCACCTACTGCAAATTTAACATTTTCAAGCTGTAGGCCCCTACCCTCTACGGCTCGCAAGCTAATTTAAAATCAATAAATTGACTAACTAACTAACTAACCATCACGCCGTTTCCCCGCAGGGGTAGGCAGAGAGGACGGACCGCCAAACAACTCGGTCTTGGCACACACTCTTTGCCTCACTCACATCCATACATCGTCTCATACATTCTCTTCTATTATTCTGACTTTTGACATGGCCCGACTCAAGTATCTGATTCACTTGATCGTGCCATGTCTTCCTCGGACGTCCACGACTTCTTCTACCATTCACATTTGCGTCGTATATTCTTCTTACACTGCTTTCTTCGTTCATTCGCTCTACATGCCCAAACCATCTGAGGGTCCCTTTCTTAATCTTACTCATTATGCATACATCAGCCTTACATTCTTTGCGGATATCCACATTTCTCACACGATCATACATTGTTTTACCACACATACGCCTCAGGGATCTCATTTCAACAGCATTCAGTTTACTTTCATCCTTCCTCTGCCAGTTCCATGCCTCACTGCCATACATCAGGGTAGGTACCAGGACTCCATTGTGGACTGCTAGTTTCGCTTCTTTTGACAGTTTTTTATTAGCGCCAACGGCATTCAGTCCTCCATTAATGGAGTTACCAGCATTCACCCTTCTTTCAATATCCCTATCAGCCTTCCCATCTCTCGTAAACACACTACCCAGATACACAAACTCATCCACCTGCTCCAAGTATTCATCATTCACAACTATATTGCATACTGTTTTCGTACTCTCTCTTTCAAACACCATGACTTTAGACTTACTTACATTCATCATTAACTCATTCTTCATACATACTTCGTTCATCCTAGATACGAGAGACTGTAGATCTTCCATAGTGTTAGAAATCAGCACCGCATCATCAGCATACAACAGGCAACATACTTTCAGATTACTCAATTTCGCGCCCAATCCCACTTCTTTCAATTCTTGCACACAATTATCCATGTACAGATTGAATAACCATGGTGACATTACACAGCCTTGCTTAACACCTTTTGTGATGTCAAACCACCCCGTAAAACCACCGTTCACCCTAAAACATGCAACGCTTCCCTCGTACAGAGACGCAATTGCCTGTATGAGATTTGTATTCACTCCATACTTGGACAACACCTTCCAAAGCTTTTTCCTATCAACTCGGTCGTATGCTTTTTGTAGATCTACAAAGGCGCAGAAAAGTTTCTGGTTTTTCGCCAGAAACTTCTCAGTGAGCATACGCAAGGAGAAAATCTGGTCCATGCATCCCCTTCCACTCATAAAGGCACCTTGCACATCCCATATTTTATCCTTTGTTTCCATTCAACCCTTTCAATAAATTGACCCTCGTTCTAAAAAGGTTGATCATCACTGGGTTATAGTAGTAGCTCGTTTAGACGGCACGGGTAAGTAATTTTTCAGATTAAAGTATGAAATCAACTGTGATTATAATAAAATATTAGAACTTTTCCAACAATATTCAGCGATTGCTTGATACTTGTTCGCACTTGTCGAGGTACGAGTATATTGGACACTTGCCTCGTGTCGTCTATATGAGGGAAGCTTTTTTACATTAGCTCCACACAGGAGGCCCCGAGGAAAATAATTCCCTATTAAGTATTTTTAGGAAAGGAATTGGGATGGTTCTGGGAAGGAAAAGGTTATTATGGAGGGGGTTGGAATCTGGAGGTCAGGGTATCCAGGAGTGACGGAGGTATGAATCCATCCATCCCACTGTGGTGCAAGGCGATGTTCCGAGAGACTTCAGCTGGAGAAGTCAAAGTTACTCCCTCAACCATTATTTCATGTAGCTGGTAAGCAGACGCATCAGCCGCCAAGATCTGGACCCAACACCTCACCCCATGAACCCGGGCACCCCTGTTAAGTCACCAAACGTAGCAAACCACTTGGGGTGACCTATGGCAGAGGTGTTGGTTATCCAATAAATGATTCCCAGGGCGGCGCTACCCATACCCGCCTCCCAAATTGATGATTTTTTTAATTTATAAAAAAATACCATTTTGCATAATACAAACAAGTTTGCGACACCAACTACTGCTAATTTAACATTTTAAAGTTATACCCAACCCCCTGAAGCCCGCAAACAAATTGAAAATCAATAAATTGGCCCTCCTTCTAAAAAAAATGATCATCACTGATCGTACGATCGATTATTAATATGAGAATATAGAATATATCGTGAGAATCTTCTATCCTTTTCCTTTATTCCTCTTCCTCTCCCCTTCCTATAACCCAAAATTAATTATAATATTATAAAACTTCTTTTTTTTTTAAAAAGAAAGACAAACATTCCCGGGTTACGAATAACCCAACACGACTTAGCCAGCCGAGGAATCGAACATGCGACGCCCGGGTGGGACCCACGCGCTATGCCCACTCAACCACTGACCGGTCGAAATGTACTTTAGCTTAAGAAACTTCTGTTGATTGACTCCAGTTCAGTTATATATTTATCACTGTATATGTATTATGTAAAAGCTGTTTGTTTCTTACAACTAAATAAATAAATAAATCACTGCGTTATAGCATTAGTTCGTCCTGAAGGCACGCGAATAAATATTTTTTTCAGACAAAGGGGTAAAATTAAGCGCATAAAATCAACTGTGATTATAATAAAATATTTGAACTTTTCCAATAATATTCAACAATTGCTTGATACCTTTTCGCACTTGTCTGGCTATATTCGACCCATGCCTTGTACCGTCTATATGAGGGAAGCATTTGGTTCCTTTCTGAATGACTAGAGCTAAATATGATAATCATTTAAACAAACGTGACTATTCAAATGCCGCCATTTTAAACATTGCCATTACTAATAAATGCAAGCGCAATTATATAACGAGGTTTAATTAATAAATTTACACTGCCATTTAACATGAAAATAAAATTATTTCGATTACTCTCCATTCGTTAAAACAACGGTGGTGCCGAAATCATTAAACAAAATTTATAGCTGGTTTGGGTAATTATTATTGTTTATTTTAATGTAAAGAGAATAAAGTTTAATTTGTTTATGAATTAGGTTATTAAATTATTTTCCATGCGTTCGCTTTATAAATACATTAAAATTGTCCAAAAACAAACAGTTAAAAAAAAAAAAAATTTCGTAATCATTTTTATTCAGTTTGGGAGTCGGGTGTGGGTACCCCCCCCCCCCCTGCCCCCGCCCAACACCTTTGCCGTGGCCAAGTGGTTCGCTACGTTTGGTGACTTACCAGGGGTGAGGATTGTCTTGGCTTTGGGGGCGAACGCGTTTGCCCACCTACTGTGTGGCGGCCGGATCGGGAGAGACTGGTTGAGGGAGACCTAACCTAAGCCACTCCAACCGGACTCTCTTGACTCATCAACTTGCACTGCAGTGGGAGGGATGGATTCATACGTCCGATTCATATACCGACATATTGATCCCCAGATGTATATGTACCCACCCCTCATAATTTTTCCTTCCCATAACTCCCTCTCCTCCCATTCCTTAAATAGACCTTTATGCCTTAAAAGGTCTCCTGTGTAGAGCTTATATAAAACTATATTATATTTTAACACTCAAGTGAACTTTGAACTTGTAAGTGAACACCAAAAACGACGCAATGGATTACCGGTAGGTAATACCTACCTTAACCGATAGGTTTATTCCTACTAGACCGTGTATCCTCTACTAGACCGTGTATGCATAACACTAGATCGAATAAAAATGATATAAAAAATATTCCAATTTATAAAACCACATTCGGACAAAGAAACTATACATACTTTGCAACAAAACTCTGTAACATCCTTCCCCAAGACATAAAACTAATAAAAAATCCTAATGAATACAAATCAAGAATAAAAATATGGCTGAAAGAGGTCAATGAAAAAACCTTAAAGAAGACACCAAAAACAACGTACAAGACAAATAAACTATATTTAAATAACTTTAGTCCGCCTCGGCATAGGACTCCCTAGTGAGGAGGACTAAGAAATACAATATTTTATAGTTAATTTCACTATTATATTTTGTATGTACAATTATTTTATACAGTCGCTAAAATAAATTAAAAAATAATATAAATAAAAAATACATTAATTGTCAAGATATCTATTCCTTCAAAGAATAGACAGCAATTAAAAGAACTTTCCCTCGCACACGCACAAATAAATTATCACTCCCACTGCGGTGCAAGGTGATAGGTTGAATCCAGTTGAAGAGTTCAAAGGGTCTCACTCAACCGGCCTCTCCAGATCCAGTCCGCTGTCAGACACATCCACCGCTAGAAGTTGAATAAACCTCACCCCACTAATCCAGACACCGCTGCTAAGTCTCCAAACGCAGCGAACCACTTGGGGTGACCTAATAAACCTAACTACCTAACCTACTAACCTAACCTGGGGCGTTAGCAACCAAACTGAAAAGATGATAAAAAAGAGTTATTAGTAGTTAGTGGTTTGGTTCAGAGCAGGGAATGAAGAAAGGTGTGTTGAGGAATATATTACGCAAAAATGAAAGGTTCATAAAGTTAGGTATATTCGAGGAAGAAATGGCACCGTCAATTGCCTATTTGTGAGGATGTCAAATATGTGACTGTCGGTTAAACAAATAGCCCTATATGTATAAAATTTTCAAATGCTATTATGTTCAAGGGCTGGAATATGCCTCTATCATTGCCATTATTTAGCACAAAATGCCAAGTTCCAATATTGTCTTACCCATATTAGACGGGGCCCCAATGACGCTTTAAATTCCTGCATATCAAACTTCCATAGGCCGCATTAAAGCCGGCTGTGTTTCCCTGGAAAACCCTCCTCAAACCTTCGGAAATCCTGCTCTAATCTTTGATCTTTGTTATGAACAATATGTGGAAAGGTAACCCGGAGATACGATTATTCGCCATTCTTGTTGGTTACATGGATAATAAACTACGACCCTCGGAATACCGGTGAATGCACCGAAGATACAAAGTTAAAGAAGCGTCTTGTTGGTGTGTCTGTGTGCCATGAAGGGTTGGTATGGTAGGTAAACAGAGATGATGGAACGCCAAGCAACTGACGTATTCTGACTCTTGACATAACCCGACTCAAGTATTTGATTCACTTGGTCATGTCCTGCCTTCTTCGAATATCCACCACTTCATTTATACACGAAAGTGAAATTGATTTGTTTATAGTTCCTATCATCTAGTTTTAAAGATAAATTTCTAATTACTCTTATATACTTTTTTTCGATATTGTCGTTGAAAACAAAATAATCATTTATATTTTTGTATTCACATTTTTATGTATTTACCGTTAATGATTATATAACAACTATATAATCATTAACGAAATAAAAATCTTTCTCGTGTCTCGAAAAAAACTTGGACTTGTGACGATTATTTAATAAATTTTTAAAATAGGGTGGTTTCAATGAGGCTTGGATGCCAGTCACATAATATTTTTACCACGACGCCATTTAAGAGTTAATAACTCTTTAAATATACATAATGCATTTCATCAGAATACAAAAAGGGAGACTACCTTACAGATCACCCTTCTACGATTCAGCTGTTCAGTGGATGAATGCGAGAAAATAATATTAACCGAGTGATGATGGCTTGGAGAAATCTATTCCAGTGTTTTCCGGGAGCTATAAAGTTTGATGGGTGTATAGTGAGGTACTTCTGGCAAGGTTATTGCAGAATATTAATGTAAGGTTTAGAATGTGTTTCCGATTATTACGCCTTTAAGATGATCGGAGCCTTGATTCCAGACATTAAAGCGTATCTCTTATTACCAGCCTATACACAATATATTGACTATTTTCAAATTATTTCTATTCAACGATTATTACATTATTATATATATATACTCTATCTAAAGAACATTAAGAAATTAATATTTGAAAAAAAATACTATTTTAAAATGCAAGAAATAAAGAAAAAACTTAGTTTTGGATTTTATGCCAAAATATCCAACCTGATGAGTTATATTTAAAAACATCAGAACATACCTGTATTAAATATTTAGTACGAGATAATTTATGTTTAAATTTTTTCTTAATTTTAGAGCAAATTTGGCCATTCTTTGTGAGGTAATTGTGTATATGTACTTGAGTATAAAAAAAAATCTCGCACAATCTTCTGTGTTAATGTAGGTAATAAAATATAAAACAAGGCATCGTAAAAAGATTTTTTAAGGGTAAAAATTATAATTTATATCCGACAAATTAATTCAATTTAAATAATTAAAAATACAACTATATAAAATAGCTTACACCCGTTTTAGATATTTGCTACAACTTTTGATGAAAAATTAATTTATTCAGTTTGATCCACCTATTAATTGTTTTGTGTTTGAAAATTGACAGTTTGAAAACGGCCGTGTAAGCCGAAACAGTTGTAACAAAAATTAAAAAAAGGAAGATAAAATTCTCTCAGATATGTGAACAAATTCCTGTTGTTCAATTTTATAACATATTTATTTTGAATATATCTATTTTTAAATATCGACCTACTTACGCCATCTCTTCGGCCGGCTAGTAGCCAATCTCAAAGAAAAAATAACTTTTTTTTACCTACGTCTACAACTAAAGTGAACGAACAACGCTAACACCTAAGCGAAATCCAAATTGAGTTTATTAACTCCTGTAATTTTTTTAATGTAATGTCATCCAATTTCATAAATCCAATACGTGTATGCGCGTGTGTTTTCGTGAATGCCAGTTGATAGAATTCATTGTCATCGACAACGAGTCTGGTAGTACACGGGTGGGAAGTGGGTTCATTTCCAATTCCAAGATTATTCATTCATTCACGAAAACAATCAACCAATTCAACCAAAGTCACATCTTCAGTATGTAATTAACTTATTGTTATAATAACGTGAAACGTAGGTATGTAGATTCTTGAAAAATACTATTCCGTATAAATTTGGTGCTAACCAAGTGCTACGCACTCAGGCAGCTACTAAATTCCCAAGTTTTGTAGGTGGCGCCACTAATATGTTTTGTATAAATCTAAGAAATATGACGGAAGGTCCCGTAGATGCTGATATTCATAACGCACCTACCGAACCTGGGAATCATTTAGGACTCGCTCTTGGGCAGTACGACCATTTCGAGTATCATTTGGACGGCCGCGGACGGTGGTGGATTTTTTAGCACAGAATTTTAATTGCGTGCTGTTTGATGTTTATTAAAATTATGATACAAATTTGTCTTATTTCTTGTATTTTCACTTTAGAAAAAACCGCCACTGCTCTTCAGTGGTGACCACAAATCACAAAAACTAGTGGTAACGGTGTTTTGTTGTGTTCCAACATTTCTGCTGACTTCTGCTGTGAAATGATGTTATGGTCAGTATTTTTCAATGCATTCTAACGGCCGTTGTTTCCAACTTTTCTATTGATCAATCTTAGTCTCCGATCAACTAAGTGATTGGTTTAGTAACGCTTGGTTCGCCTGTTGGTCGGAGATTGGGTTGGAAATAGCGTTTGTGTGCATTTGAGGAGTGTTGAGCCAAAATTTCAGCTTGTTGGAAGTGTTTGTTTAGTTAGTGTAGGAGTGGATGGAAAGTGTTTGGTGTGGTGATCCTCTCCACGTCAGGCAGGATTGCCTTCATATTTTACCAATACAGAGGTTTGGAATGCTCCTTGAGATCACGGTACTTCCAAGCCGTGATCCTGTGTTCAGGCTTATAATAATGATGATGTTTAATTAAAAACACTTATTTGTCCGCGATATTAACTTTTATTTAAAATATTATTTATACAAGATATATGCATTCGCGTACGAACGAGTAGAGAGGTAAATTGCCGTGCAACCGGATTGATCGAGTACTAGAAGCGGAATAATAATATAATTGCATTTCGGAGCAATCGGTGAGATTTAGTGCGGGTCATCTGGGATACCATACGCGTGAAAAAGTGTTGTGAATAAGTACTACCATAAGCTCAACGATTGATCAGTAGGGTATGGTCTTTGATCTATTTATCATATGCCATCGAATATAAAAATAGGAGTCTCAATAAACGTAATCTCACGAAGTTTTAATTATTGAATTACTCGTATGCTACTTTAGCTAAATAATAATAATATTTGGACGATTTATATAGCGCCGTTTTTGTGAAAAATCACCTCAAGGGCGCTGTAAAAACTTATTAAAACTTACTTAAAGTACGCAAGAAGAAAATTTCCGGCATTCTTAATCTTTCATAAACTATTTACCCTTATGATTTTATGTAGAACTGGTTGCTAGTTTGTCGCATAATATTACCGTGATATTACAATATACCTCATTTCTTGGTAAAAACTGTAACAATTTCCTGAGTGCGTACAATATTTTTAACGGTTGCGTTCTCCCCCTTTCGGTAAAGGGTACATTACCAAAAGGTGGTTATTTTTTGTGCCCTGCACGTGCGAGCATGTCGGTATTTTTAAATGTATCATTCCATCCTAAATCTCACGGGATTATTATATGCAAGCAAACACGTGTCGAAGGTATTATCCAGAGTTGTCGTATCATAATATCATTCGTTACATTATAAAAATGAAGCTTAACTTTTTCCACATGCTAGACATCATCAATGCCGGATTCCCTTCGGATTTCGCAACAACTTCAAACATTCGATTTGCATGCAAAATATATACAGGTCCCATCAGTTATATGCAGATACATACACATTTGTATCAGCAATATAATACCGTGAAGTAAATAATATATAAGTATGTCATGTGATTCATGTTATGACGAGCGTTATTTCGCACTACAAAATATGAACAGCGTAAATTTATGAGACTTCACATCAAATGATTTTTTCTCGCAATCGGTTCACCTTCATTTACGTTTTACTTGTAAAATCTGTTTATTTGCTGTTTTTTTTAAAATTTATATCTGCAAAATAATCACATGATAAATAGCGCTGTCTAGCATTTCATAATTTTCAGTGACGCAAATTCGTGATAGACTTTCATATAAATCGATTGAGCTTAATCAATAACAAGCTGAAAGCTGTATAGATGAGATCCCTAAGGCGAATGTGTGGTAAACCATTTAAGATCGTGTGAGAAACGTGAAGATCCGCATAGAATGTAAGCAATTTTGGTTAATTTAATTTAATATTACGTTATTATTATTATTATTAAGGAGAATATGTGACACACATGTGAACGGTATAAGAAGTCGTGGACCCCCAAGAAAGACATGGCACGACCAAGTGAATCAGATACTTGAGTCGGGCCGTGTCAAGAGTCAGAATAATAAAAGAGCATGTATGAGACAATATATGAATGTAAACAAGGCAAGGTGTGTGTGCCAAGACCGAGTTGTTTGGCGGTCCGTCCTCTCTACCTACCCCTGCAGAGAACCGGCATAATGGTTAGTTAGTTAATTAGTTTAGCTGAAGTCCCGGCATTTCACGGGCTTTTCGAAGAGTTTTTCAAAACGTTGTATAGACAGTTACCTTTATTTTATTTTGAAGTTTAAGTGTGCAAAATTTCCTCAAGCTCTGAATAAAACTACAGATTTGCCGCCCATCCGGTGTCCTCAACTCTCTTTTCGTGTAAATAATATAGATACATATTGACTTGAAAACTTTTAAATAATTCCCACTGTTATGTTTACTCGTATGTAGTTAAAACACTTATATCTTTTGGCTCAACACTCCTCCAATGCACGCTGATGGAATACCGTTATGTGCTGGTCCGTGTGACAAAATTAAGTTTATTTTTTCTTCCGTCTAGTGAAATTAATCAATTTTTTTTTAAATATTTATAAATTCAGTCTTTAAGGCTCAGTTCCCGGCCCCAAAAAGAAGAAGATGGAGAGATATAAAATTACGAATGTTAGAAGAGCGCGCTAACTTTTACAGCGATAAAATTGATGCAAAAATCACGAAAATCTTTAATAAAAAACGACTCGTTAAAAATAGAGCAAAAATCTCGCAATAATTGTCTGTAATTTTATACAAAGAAACGCTGTGAATTAATCATTTTTGGAGCATACTTTGCGATTTTTTTCTATCAAGGGAATTTTATATAATTTGCGTTTCGGCGCGATAAATGTCTAGATATTATCTTCAAAAATAACTTTTTTTTTTTTAAGAGCTTAAAAACTTCAAATGTTTAAGGGAAGTTTGCAAGAAATCGGTTGAAATTCGGAGAACCGCCTCTTAACGGGTAATCATTTTCAAATGCAGCATACCTATCTACCTTACAACTATGCAATTTATATAAAGTATGTTAAAATAATTTGGGCTTTGTCGGAGGAAAAACACTAATACTTTTAAAGTAAATAAAAGTAAAATGTTTCCCATGAACTCGAATTACAGGCGCAATATAACAATGAAATTGCGAGATTATTTTTTCACACAAAAGTGCCAGCAAAGTTTTGCTATATAATCTCGTTTGATAAGATTTCTTGCGGTAAATTTTATCAAAGAGATTTGCTAATTTCAGCTTGGCCCCAAATTTGCTCAGCGTTTTGAATACAATATTTGTTTTCGGCAAACTATTTAGAAATTTCTGAGCGAACTCAATTAAAATGAGTATTTTATATTTAATCAGCGATAATTCATACACTTGGCTTTGAGTTCCCGAAATTCTTCGAAGAAAGCAAGAAAGCCTATCTGGATTTAAAGTTGTGGAAACTTTAACCATCTTCATCAAAGCTTATCCATACTTTGGACTTTTGTTTTTACACTGGCAAAACTGTGGAAAACTTTCCAGCCGTTCGCAGTATTCAATATTCATAACACAACCCCCATTATGCTGAAGTTACTGACAGAAAGAATTTCTTAGGCCAGGGTAGACTAACCGCAAGCCATAGGGGCCCGGGGCTTTAAATAGACCCACTATCAGGAATATAACACTTTGTAGTTCGTATAGGAATATTATATTCCAAAAATAATTTTAAAAAACTTCGAGATAAACAATGTTGCGAAGTAACACCATCACTACCTACAGTCAACAAACATGAAGTTGAGGAAGTCAACAAACGTGAAGATGAAGAAATCAGAAAACATGAAGATGAGGAAATGATGATTTGATACCAATCAATATTCCACCTCTGAACAAGAATTTCTGGTAAGGATTGTTTTATTTTGTATATTGTAGTCATTAATAAAATCTCAAAATTTAAAAACCTCAGAAATATTTAAATTTAAAAAAATCTATGTGTGAAGTGCAAAATTTGTGTTTTTGCTTACATTATTGTGTACCTAAGAGTTAGAATATCGTTTTATGGCCACTTGCTTTCTGCGGTACTAGAACGTGTTTTCTGTTTTTTTTTTGTTATCGAAAGATTCACAACTATTACAAATTTGATAGCCCTTTTCTCGTCGCAACATTATACTTGGTACTCTCTCTTTGAAAAGGTAGAACTTTTTTTCTGTGGGCTCAAGACATTTGACTTTTTTAGCTAACATTTTTTTCCTTATGATCTCTCCAATTTTAATCGGGGTATTCGTCAATCTTTATCTTGCAGACGGCAGCTAATAATAACTACTTAGAACTTGTCAAGTAAATTTCTAAGCACATAGGCGACATCTTCATCTATGAGTCTTACAATCAAATCTTTCTTGGATGTTCAATTAAGTTTGTTTGATCCATCATTCGTCGTGCTGAAGATATGACCTAAAAAATTGTAGTTTTATTATTTTTTGTTTACATCGGGTGCTCTATTGCAAGTTTTCATTAAGAGCGTATGAAGATACTGTGCCTAAGTATTTTAAGAGTCCGTATACATCTAAAATTCAAAAGCTTGTCTTCCGTTACCTCTAAATCATTATTAAACATATTAGTTCATTCTCTGAATCCACCACTATCTAAGATGCCTAAACTAAATCTTTTATAATTAAGGACAGATAAAAATTGGTCGCAACTGTGCAGTAATAATTCAGACTCTGAGATCCGTTTCAAAGGAAACAGGATGAAAGAGAAGGTTAAAAGGAAAGAAGAAAAAGGAAAATAGTGTGAAACTAATCATGAATAAGTTTTAAGAGAAGTTTTCATCAAGATATAGAAATATTCTACACCATTTCTTTCAAGTAAATGATCTTTTTTTCTTTCATTGTTCCATTCCTGCTTACGAAGAAATTTCATGATGTTTGCTATAGGATTTTTTCAATGAAAGAAATTTATTTTTTCTACTCATTTTTTGTACATCATGTAATTTTATAAATCACGTTATTCAGGGTCACAATTACAGAAAAATGTTTATTCTGATATTCTTTATTCTGATCAAATCGTTGAACGACGTTATCTGCAAAAAACATAAAAATTATTCTGGGCCTTCAAGTCAAACATAGTTAATTCAAAAAAAAATACCAATAATTCGAGGACTTAAAGTCAAACAACGTCATCTACAAAAATACATACCAATAACAATACTTCGTATATTTTATGTAGATAATGTTGTATAAGCAATAATTTGTTTAAGCAATCAAATTATTAATATGTTGTTTTGTAGATAACGTTATTTAACTTTAAGACCTAGAATTATTTGTAGGATTTTTTTAAATAAAGTTATTTGATTTTAAGCCCTCTAAACGTTCGTGTAATTTTTGTAATAACGATATTATTAATATTCATATATATTCGTTTCACATGCTTGAAATTAAATTAACGATTTACTTTACGAAACCAAGTAAACTGTCTTATTAAAGCATAATTAAATATACGTTTTTATTGCGAAATTCGACCAAATATCACTACAAGTGGGTTTTATTTTAATAGCCTAACCAATAAATACAAGGTATATACAGAGTCTTAAGGGACGTACTTGACTTACTTTAACCAGTGATTCCTGACATTATTTGGAGCAAAAAATGTAAATGAAATTTTGGTCTCCGGCGACATTTTTGATGTTTTTTTTTCCACATAAACATAAAAAAATAGTAGGTGTTGGACATTTGGAGGCGGGGTTAGGGGTTGGTCGGTTACTCGGCTGAGTGACCAGTGACAAAATGCAGAAGATTTTTTTTTGGTTTGATTTTGGAGAACAAAATATTGAGAAAAAAAAAGTCATCCAAAAAGTCATCGGAGACCAAAATTTTTACTACATTCACATTTTTACTACAAAATCACTGGTTAAAAAAGTAAGTCAAGTACGTCCCTTAACACCCTGTATATATTTGCTTAGATAATCTCTACCCTAGGTACCCTTCTTACGTAAAATTACTCCCACAGCGGTGATTTCAAAATATAAGCTACCTAACCTAGAAGTTAACGCACTAATTTGAACTAAACCATTCTACTTAACATTATTTTCTATGGATATTGTTCTAGTAATGGTACTTAAATGAAAGAAGTAATATTTAAATCCTCGTTTTAAAGAAATTGATTATGATTTAAACGAAAGCAAATCACTTTGTTATGTCGTAGGTCGATCGTAAAATGAGGCAGATCATCATGCCGCATCGTGAGATGGCGGCAGATCGTAATGTGCCTGAAGTTCATCATGATCTGCCTGATTTTACGTTTGGCCTGCGACATATACACCACTTATTTTATCAAAATCATCAATGTGTTTCGAAACCAACGTTTTCTTTGCCAGTATAAAATTAAAATAAACAAAAATAACAACAACAAAAAACATAAGACAGACATCTAAGCACCAATAGACAAAAAAACATCACCGCAGTCTTTTATCATATTTTTTTTTCTTTAGAGAGAAAGATAAACATTTCCGGGTTATGAACAATCTAACAGTGTTTGAAACTCTCCTACAACCATCACAGCAAGCGGAAAATGTTGCTTGTGTTGTGATGGAGGACTTAGCCAGTCTAGGATCGTATACGCGACGCCCGGGTGAGACCCAAACGCGATTCCCACTCAGCCACTGACCGGTCAATTATAATTGGAGGTTGGACAGAGAAAGTTCAGTGTCCTAATTAGCACGCAGTAGATTCAATTCCGTGCTCTTAACCTCGAATATTATTGGTATGTGTTAATCTCTGAATCTCTGTATTACCGGCAATTCTATATTACCGCTACAAGCCACCCGTGATGACCACCTTTAACTATTTTTTATATAAACGGCACAAGTGTTACGGCACGGCATAACGTGTTTTGTTGTGTTTTAATTATTTTTTAAACATTCATAGTACGTACAGTGTAAAAAGAAGAAAGAAAAAAAATTAAGATTACATAAGCAAACCAAAAAAAAAGAAAAAGAGTGCACATCAGTAACGGTGACCCGACTGTTGACCCGCCCATTCCAATATATCTCAATCATGATTAGAAACGAATAAAAATGTATTCCAAATTTTCAATGGGAGATCCCTTACATTTACCAACCTGCCAATATCACACAGGTACATGATGTACCTATTACTGAAACACATGTTATACGATTATTTTTTTAATATTCTAAGTACATATTTTAATTTCGATACTCCTTGCCAACTCTAGTATTTGCAACTTTGTTCATATAATGAGCAACTTCATAGTAATATACTGAAGAAACACCCCGCAAACATTAAAAAAATATTTTAACGCGCCGCGATTTGGCCAAAATAACCAGTGCCAAAATACACTCTACTCTATACATATTTAAAGTTTGTATGGCAGTTGGCAGGGAAAATGAACTGCATGTGTGTACAGAAGTCTGGTTAAAGTGGGTACTCTCCATTCTACACTCTGCGCAGTGAATAAATAGCTACAGAGGCTGTTTTTATTGGTGATATGTATGTATATATTTTAAATAATTATCAAAGTGATTTAATGTACTTATTTGTACTAATATTATTTTGGATGGTCCGACGTTCTGTTTGCACATCGCAGGTATACAATGTGAGTCAAAGGTTTAAGTATAGGATTTGTCAAATAGCGTTTGAACATTATGTTATTGTATCATTAAAAATAATAATAAAATACTTCTTCGATGAACGCAAATTCACTTAGTGGAGTCATTTTAATTCAATTAAAACAAACCACTATGTACACACCACTTATTTAATTAAAATTATCAACATGTTTCAAAACCAAAAAATTAAAATTAAATAATTTTAATTGAATAAGTGGTGTTTTACTAATTCCTGTTTTATATTTACTTAAAAATAAAACACTTCATTTGTGTGAAAGCACTATAAAACAATACAAGATTCATGATTATAAGTTTTACGAGGGTTGAATTGAAATATTCTGGTATTATAAGTAATTCCTATTATCTCTTACAGAGTGGAAAACATTCTTAATTTCTTAATGTGTATTATAGTGTTGAAAATCTTATTAAAAAAAACACATAAAATAATTCACGTAACTTCAAATAAATACATGAAATTTAATATTAATATATTTTACATTTCTTGGCTAAACCACTCTTGAAACCTTAAAGGCAATGTTGAAAATGTCAAGACACCTGGAGATATCATTTAACAGTACCATACATCTTGTTATGATATGCTCAGCCAGCACGTCCGTTCTGTCATATGGAATATATACGTAACAGATATATTTATCGATGACAGCAAGTCGTGGTGTCGACCACGGCGGTAGTTGTTCAGTAACAACAATTTTTATCATTGCATTCCTATTGACTTTGGGCTATTAAAATTCATGGCCTTGTTAAACATTTTTTTCATTCTTTACAAAATCTTCATTTTAATACGATGACCGGACAACTCAACAATGTGCAACTTCATCACCCTTTTGAACGGTTATTAAAAGTTATGTAGAAAAACTGGGTTACATAGATAAATAAATAGGTTACTTTTTTTAGGTTAAGTTATGGTTTATTTAAAAAAAAAAGTTTTTATAACTTTTAATGACTTTTGAAAGGGGTGTTGAATCGCCACTTTGTTGAGTTTTAATGGAACCAAATAATACATCTTCGACGTAATGGATTTATAATAGTAGCGATAATATACAGCCATTTACTTATGCGCATCGTCATTTTATTTTATTTTGGATTTTTAGTAACAAAAAGTGAAGTTAACAAATTTAATAATAAAAAAAATTAGATCGCAATTAGTCCTTATTTTGATGCCCGTGATATCAATATCCTTTTTATAGAGGCCCTTGAGTACTGACTTTGTAAATACAAACAGTATGCGCCTTTCTGATGATTTTTTCCTGACGAAAACGGCGCTATAGAAAAGATCCAAACCTTATTATTATTATTAATAATAAACACCAACAGCCCTCACATCAAAAAGAAATTATCCAACAATGTGTTTGATGTAATATTGTTGCAGCTTGTTTCGAAAGATTTTCTGATTGTGAAAAAATCCCTTCATTACAGTTCTATAATCTCAAACCTTACTACACAGACTATAGCAGTAGGCTGTAGGCTGTGGGATGTAGGAGTGTAGGCATTCGCAACATATACATCCCCATACACAACTAAGCGTGGAAGCAGCACTGCCTCAACTACCCCCTATTACTCTCCCTTCAGTATTTCGCTTCCGACACAAGTTACCCCGAGTTTCACATTACGTGTGTACCGTGTCAGGGGACGTCTTGGCTAATTTATTCTACTTTGGGAGCGACCCGGAGCTCATTCTGGGGGTTGACATCATATATCAGTTTTAGCCACGGAAAATGCTTTTCGGATTCATTTAATGATTTTAATAGTGCTAACTAATATTTAAACATGTGATGTGTCACTTTAAATTCCATTGTGGTCTATCAAAAATAAGCGACAACAAATATATTTAAATTAACTGATTTTTGAAGCGTAGATGATTTTACAGGGCTGTACCTACTTGTTTGGTAAAATATTTAGGGTCTATGATCAAGAGCCTTCTTTAATTTCATTTACTTTATTTTTGGTCCAATCTACTCATTTGTTCATTTTTGAACACGAAACATTTAATAAATACTCATTAAATTAAATATTTATTTTTTTAGGGATTAGAGGCAACCTTTGCTGAGGTGATGTTATTACAAAATAAATATTAGAAAGATATTATTCATCTGAGCCAACTAATTGCAAATTGCTTTATTATATTTAATAACTTCAACGCTGGAAAAGAAAAATGGCTAAAGCGCTATTTTACTGCGACATTAAATATGAACCTATACAGTAAACTCTTTTGTTTGTTGGTGCTTGTGTTCATCAAATCAAGTTTTTTTTAGAGTTTCCACACATTCTAAGGAAAGGAAAATGGCTAAATCGCCATACAACTGTGACATTAAAGTTGAACCCACACAATTAGCTATATTTTTTTGTTTGTGCTTATTTTCATCAAATCAAGTTTTCTAGAATGTAAGAAACTCTAAAAAAACTTTATTTGTTGAACACTAGCAAAAACAAACAAAAGAGTTTACTGTATAGGTTCATCTTTAATGTCACTGCTGAATGGTGATTTAGCCACTTTACCTTTCCAGCGCCGATTTGCAGTTTTAAATAAATCTGATTATAAGATAAATGATAAATGGCGTTTATTTGACTTACTCATAGAAACGTAATGAAGAAGCATACTGTTCTGGATGTAGGTATACACATCAGAAAAAGTACTTGTACGTTATAGTGATCCACCTTGATAAGGAGCTTTCCAAATTGGGTGAATGAATCCTGTTTCACTCTTGCTAATTTGTGTAAATAAATTTTATTTCAACATGACCGCAATTGTCCAAAACTAGTGCCCTTTGCCTTATAATGAACACATTACTCGAACTCGTGTCGGGGGCAAAGGCAAAGCAGAATTTTACTTACTACGGGGACAAGAAGTTAGGCAAGGTGCAGCCAAGTTTCTGTTACTTGGATCTTTGTGATAAGTGTGCATTATTCCGTGTTTGTACATTAATGTTGGCCGTTACAATTATTGTGGGGAAGAAAATAGGCGAAATAAGTTCTCTTGCACATTTAACAGAATGGCAAAACTTTTTATCAGATCCCCAGTAAAACGTAGTAAGTATCTTCCAAAGAAATATTATTGAGAAAAGATCAACTGAAATGAGTCTACCTTGTAATAAAATATATCAAACAGTGAGTACCTACTGCCCTTACCATCACATCGGTTCGGCAGATTTTGAAAAGTACTTATTGTGGATTGAAAATTTTCTTGTGTTTATGTTCAGATAAAATTAAATAGATTATTTTTATTTGTTTTTTTTTAATTTAATTCGTAGAACCCCATTTAATTTATTAAAAATGATTACATATGTATGGTATTATTTTTGATTTTCACGGCCAGTATTTTCATTATTTGTTTTTGGGGTGTAATGCCATGTTGCGCGACCTCTTTCTTTAGCCAACGTTTCGGACAGCGTTACAGTGTCCATCATCAGGGCAGATGTGCCACACATCTGATGATGGACTTTATACATGAATGATTTTTCAATCCAGGTAGGTATTGAAACAAAAATATATACGTGGCTTAGGAAAATGAATGTCTAATTATTTATTTTGTATATAAGATGGAATTTTAATTTTAGATCCTATTAAAAGTAAGCATAGTAGAAGCGCTTTGAAGAAATTCTTACGTGTGTGTAGGACAATAATAATAATAATTGTATAATTTGTAGAGCGCCGTTTTTGTGAAAAATCACCTCAACGACGCTCTTTAATTTATTATGAGTTCTTAGGCTCTATCTAAATGTAGTGCATATTTACAAACGATTATAGAAAACATATTTACCTTGCAGATCACTTCTGATAAACTCACTTTAATTTGAAAATTTATGCTTTTCGATGATACTGGACATTGCATGATTTTACATTTCCTACCCTCCATTACTATTGATATTATTTATGATAAGATTAGTGACAAAAGTAAAGTGGAAAAATTCTTTTAAATGACTGGATAGTTTAGAACTCTTTAGAAGTGGAGATTTTTTACGAAATGACCTCAATAAGCTTTCAAATTCTTATTTGCTTACATTTTTACACAATTAGTTATTTGCAATATCGCGGGTTGTGAAGGTAAAGGTGAAAGATTTTTGATTTTTAGGAAACAACAATCTCAAAAGGTGAGTTTTAAGTGTAGCTTTAAATTGTGCCGAGCCTCTGATCATTCTTAAATCATGTGGTAGTCCTTTCCAGGCTTTAGGTTCTGACACTCCAACAGTATGCCACCGAACTTAGTATCTTAGTATTTGGTTCCTTCAACCTTCCGATAGCTGATGACTAAGGGTTGACTGACGAGAATTGGAATTTTCTGGAATGCACATTTCCAATAAGTAGGCCGGAGCCATTCCGTTTAAGGGACTTAACCCTGTTTGTTCGGTGAAGTAAGTATTAACTTCCTTACTTCTTCTAGGGATGTAGGTTTGAAGGCAGAAAAGTTTCCGCTATTGAAATTAGTAAAATATGGTAGTGGGACGGAGATTGTATTTTACAATAGCTCCACACAAGAGCCCCTGAGGAAAAATAATTGCCTCAGGTCCTATGTCATGGTAAAAGAATTCCCTAATGGCCTACGAAGTTCTGGGAAGGAAAAAGGTATGTGGGGTGAGTAGGAATCTGGGGGTCAATGTGTCCAGGAGTAACGAACGTATGAATTGCTCTCACTGCGGTACAAGGCGATGGGTCGATATGGTCCGGCTGCAGAGGTCTAGGTTAAGTCTCCCTCAACCAGTCTCTCGATCCGGCCCGCCACGCCGCCGTAGGTGGGCAAACGCATTCGCCGCCAACACTTACTAAGTAATCAAACGTAGCGAATCTACGAATATGCAATAAATGGTTCACGGGGCGGTGGTACCCATGCCCGCCTCCCAATTTGGCGCGTATTGATTTAATTTTGTTGAGAAAAAACATGGAGAAGCTATGTTGATTGTATTTTGTGCATGGACATCGCCAACGACCATCTTACTTAACGAGGATATAACTAGTTATCGTTATGATTAATGCAGTGTAAGAGGGGACTGCGGGCGGGTGTTGCTGTGCACAAACGCAATCAAAAGTGAGCTCTTTAAAATGATTTGCCTGTACCAACCTACGTAATATTTATATTTATTACAATATATGTTTCCATACAGCAGTTAAGATACAATCTAAGTTTAGCCATCTTATTTAGTTAGTCGATATATATATTATTATTACAAGGGGTTTGAATAGCAAAATTTAATATGAATAGTTTCAAAGAATTACAAGCGTTTGATTATTCAATTCGAATAGTTTGCAAACTCAATAAATCCCAGGCAGGCCTCGTATAATATCAGAGTAAGTATGAGACGTTAATATCGATTGGCCATATATCCCTAGATTGCGAAATTATAGAAAATTCAGATACTGATTCATATTAAAAGATACCTATTTAATTAAGCCAGAAATAAACCTAAGCCAGAATTCACTCCCACTTGCAATTTCTCAAAAAATAGTAAGCCAATATAAAGCAAGTATTAATGTGAATGAAGCATAGAATGTATGCCAATACAGGTTGTAGAGAGGCCCATCCTCTCTGCCTCCCTTCTAGTAATACGCTATAGTAAGTAAGGGGTCTTTACGCGAAAAACGACCGCACTGCCCCTAAGTTTAACTGACCATAAGGTTCATTTATAGTCGACGCGTTTTAGACAGGTTTTGGTACGAAAATCGCGACCTCGATTTTTTTTGTCTTTCGAAAATTATATTTTCTCCCCCGCATTTTACACAACTTCGAAGAGTATTTTCGCATACCCGTCCGTGCAGCAATTACGCCGTTTTGCTTTCGCGAGACTTACTTTTTAGATATGTTAAGGCGCCGCATCCCAGCTCAAAAAGAAGAAGATGGAGAGATATGTAATAACGAATGTCGGAGAGAGCGCGCTAATATTTAGCACGATAAAATTGAAGTGAAAATTGTGAAAATGTTTAATAAACACGACTTGTTTAAAATAGAGCCAAAATCTCTTAGGGGCTGTCTAAAACAGCATTTAAAGAAACGCTGTGAATTTTTTCATACATATAACTTGTAAAATAACTGAAACAGACTTAAAAATGAAAATTTTTGGAGCATACTTTGCGATTTTTTTCTATCGAGGCAATTTCATACAATTTACGTTTCGGCGTAGGGAATGTAGATATAGATATTATCTTCAAAAATAACATTTTTTTAAAGAGCTTAAAAACTTCAAATGTTTAAGGGGGATTTGTAATAAATCGGTAGAAATTCGGGTAGCGGCGGCTTAAGGTCGCCGGGTATGTGAAAAAAAAGGTTTCAGCACTTGCCCAATTGAAGTGCCCTTAAGGTGATTTTTCACAAAAAAGGCGCTCCACAAATTATCTAATTATTGCTATTATTACCCTACAGGGAAACGGCGTTATGGTTAGTTGATTAGTTGGGTAGAATCATTATTTACCTACCTAAGTAGGAATGCAAATTTTAGTTCATCGTTTCTGCACAAGATTCACCGAATTTGTTTTATTCTGTCATTATTACGCATTCTCAATTATTGCGATATGTTGTAAGGCTGACGTGAATGAGGACGGAAAGGAGATAGGGATGGGAAAGGTTGGGACTCATCACGTTCGGTTACCAAACACAATTAAAGCCTTTTTGATGAGTCATGGAGTTCCAGTGCAATAGGTAGGTAGGTACTCTGAGAAAATAGTAATAATAATAAACATTTATTCAACCATAGATTTTTACAATTATATATATTTTGTTTAGTTATCATTGATTTAATTTATTTTTAATTTATTTTTTTGATTATATTAGTTTATTTTATAATTTATTTTATTGACAAAAAGGTTACTGCTATATATACTGCTATATTTCTGCTAGACTTCAGGATTTCTCCTGGATTGCAGCTGGTTTTCAGCAGTGCCTCTGATATAATACAAAATAAATGGTTAAATTAAAATAAATAAAATACACTAATAATATAATCATGCAATAAAAGTTTAAAGAAAAGTTAAAATTGATGATTTGACGGAAACCTCAAATAGGTATGGGTACCGCCGCGCCGCCCCGGGAACCATTCAGTAGATAACTAACACCTCTGTCCCCAGGCGGTACGCTACATTTGGTGACATAGGGTAAGGTTTGCCCAGGTCTTGGCGGCGTATGCGCCTCCCCGCCGGCTGCGTTGCGGGCCTGATCGGGAGAGAGCGGTTGACGGAGATTCTTTGATCTGTCCAGCCAGACTCTCTGGATACATCGCCTAGCACCGCAATGGGACGGATGGAATCAGACACCCTAAATACACATTATTACATTTCAAAAGACGTAAAAGATTATAGCCTAAAATATTTATTAAACACCACAGACTAAATTTTCGTACGGCCAATCTTCCAGCGAGACATCTTTACATTTTTGTGCTCCTTGCTTGTTTCACGTTGTGAATTGTGAACATGACACTCTAAACTTGCCTTGAATATTACATCAACGGGAGGGCCCGTCCGAGAAGGTACCTCTGTTAATATTATCCAAAGTCATTAAGATTCAAGGGCCTCCATGAGTTTGCATACAATTAACTAACTGATTCCCATCTTGCGTCCCTAAATGAATCAATCTCAAGACATGGTGTTATCTACTAAGAAACTCGAAGCATTCGTTCATTATTAATGAAAGTTGCTATATATTAAATCCTTAGAACTATTGATAAGCTTAAATTTTCCTGCTTCAAAAGGAGTCATCAACTTTGATCATTTGCCGCTAAAATAACGAATTATAATATGTTTAAATTCCGTTATGTGAAAAAATGTTATAAAAGTGTGAAATAAAAGGATAATCTGGGGATGTCTCAAGAAAATGTCTTATACAATCTTTATACCATCTTTGCTCCCAACCATCCGGAGCCAGGGAGACTATGGCATCCCCATCCCAAATGGGATGCGGTTAAAGATAGTTGAAAGTTGGAAGAGGAAGGAGGTCGGGCATTGAAAGATGGAAAGTACCTGGTTATTCAGATCTGGTCACCAAACACGGCAAAACCCATTTCAAACAACGTTTAAATTCTGACTGGTGGTCTTGTTCTGTTTTGTTTCTTTTTTTAAATTAAATTAAATTCTGACCAACAAGAAACTAAAAGTATCTTCCACCCTGGAAAGTGCCGCAAATTACAATTTATTAATTTAAAGCAAATAATATTGATTTTTTTATCAATAATCTCAAATTATTTTATTGAAGGTCAAACACGATTACTATGCACTTAATTATACAAACATACACGTATACCTACTTTAAAAACAAAAACAAAAAACAAAACAAATTAATTTAATAGATCGTTGATTTGGAAGATTATACTAATAAATCAAAACGAAACATGAAACAGAACAACACGTAGAAAAATAAAAAGCGAACGGTCGCAAATGGGTAAAGAACCCAATATCTCTCTTCTTTAACCAGCGGTTTAACCAACTCGTCGTTAAGCAAATTATATCCAGGGTTCAATTCCCGGTTACCTTATTATTTTTATTTGACTTTTTCGGTTTCATGTTTCATTTATTTTTTAATATCAACGGTATACGTATACCATAAGCACTGTTTACATGTCTCAAAATAATAGGAAAAATGTTAGAAATAATAAAAAAAGAGTATAAGAGATAATTGTGGCATTTGAATGAGAAATGACACCACAATTTAGATTTATTAGTATTATCTTATTCTACAATGTTAAACCACGATCTTCTATAGTTAATAAAAAGTTATTCCAATGAAAACAATAGAATTTACTTGTGCACGCCGAGATTTAAACCCGCGACCTCCGATATGAATTTGAATGAAACATGCAGAGTTTACCAGGGCAGCTATGTGTGGCGTTCCATCCCCCTTCTCGGGAAATTGCGTGATAATCTATAGTTAATTCATAACTCGTAACATCGATAAAATTATTAATAAAGTATACATAAGTTTCTTGGTTCAATTCATATAAATTAAAAAATATTACTCTTTTGAATATGTCTACGATATAATAATAGACATTTGATGAATCGCTCTAACTTATTTGGCTATTTTTGATTAATGCGTTGCCGTTTTATGTGACGGCTTTAATTACAAAATGCAAATAGGATTATTTACTTAATGATTATTATGGATAAAGACTAATTCATCTTAAATACCCCATTCTGTGTTTAATTACCCATCCTTATTGTATAGTCACATCATGCACGGGGAAGGTCGAAAGAGCGTGGTCGGTTATAATATGTTATTTCTTCAATATAAAACCTATTCCCACAAAGCTTTTCTGCATTAGCATATATTTATTTTTCAATTAAAATCGTAAAAGTCTCGGAGAGATGATTGGTAACTAATTTAAAAGGCATAGCCTCCATTACTTATGAGAGCCAACAGCAAACCGGAACGTCTGTCTGTTTGGGAATAAATTTAAATAGAGTTGACGTATAAGTCTCATTAATCTTCAGTCCGAGAGTCCGAAGGTTCGAGCGTCACGGTTATGGACTGACTTCAGCAGGCTGACTGACTTGGCTGTAATGCGAGTTCTCGTTCATGCTCATTCACTTGTTAACAGATTTTTTCTTAGGCAAAAAGAGGGATAATTATTAAAATACGTATTCAAATCTCATCATCACGAATCTTTCGGGATGTTGGTCCTTTGGTTCGTGATCTCATTTCACGTCCCCCGCTGATTTCATTACACCGCGGTGCCGGCACTGCCGCGGGATGAATAGAGAATAGTACGAAAACATCAACAGATGATCAAATTTATGTTCAATCAACGGCCTTTACAGAGATACCAATAGTCATAGTGTGTGTACCCTCTAGATGAGTTGGCACTATTGCGAAACCCCGCTGTGTCCCACACACTAGCTACCGGCTCCGAACTTCCACAGAAGGCCCGCATTGCTCAATGCTCGCATGTGTTCCTCTACCGTCTACATTCTACGAGTACTCCAGCCTCGGGGGCTAGACAATGTACCCCAAATAATAGGTGCTACAGACTAAGTTAGGCCACCCTTGTCTCGGAGACAATTTGGAGCACAAATTATCCCTCGGGTGGGTATAATTAGGTCATCCGCCTTCTAGGAAGGAAGTTTTTGTGCCACGCTTTTGAACAAAGTCCTCATTCATTAAGCACGTGTTGAAACTTGAAACATGGACAGAAGAAGAACTGACACATGTTAGGCGAGAGATCTATATCGTTTCACGGCACATCAACATAATGCAAACTTCCTCTGCATAGAACGCAGTTAGTGTTACTAGACAGAAGACATCAGACACCACCCGCTGACTGACTTTTTACCAGTGTTCTGGCTTTGTTCCACTTTCTCGTCTATTCAGTGGCAACTCGCAATGTTACTAATTGAATTTTTGGCCAGAGTCATAAAACAATAAAAGTCTTTACAACACTGACATTTCGCTCCATCGTAAATCACTCCCAACGTTTTGTTCTCAAATTCCCGTAAATTCATTATGTTCCCACAATACAACTGACCGACCTAAAAACCTTGTGACCTGATTTTTAAACGGTTTTCAAAAGCGTTGTAATGCGAAACACAAAACGCTTCGATCCCCATATTTTTCTCCCTATTTTTTTCGGTCGTGAAGATTTAGCATAAGTCATTTTATTTTTGGTGACAAGTTAATGACTTGAGCCTAACACCTTATATTTTTTTGGCATCCTTATTTGTTAAAATCAAATATAATTAATTAGTTTCACATCTTGGTACCGAAACTTAATTTCGACAGGAGAGAAGAAGCATTTGTTGGAATTAGAATAATTTTTTAACACCGGTTTAAGCCAAAAGCAATGTGACGGATTAATAAAGTGTCAACGCCTCGAAGATGTAACAGTTAATTACGCATGACGGATAGGTAACGTAGCAATAAATAAAATAAAATATACAATATGCTTCATATTTTTTATAAGTACTTAATATATGATATTTACAATACCTAATTCACAAAATCATTAGACTAAATAAATTTACATATGGCAATAAATATACCTATTGATACAATAGGTATATTTATTTAGTCTAATGATTTTATTGTTATACCTATTGCATCAATAGATATATTTATTGCTATAGGTCACACCAAGTGGCTCGCTACCTTTGGTGACTTCATTGGGGGTCAGGTTTGTTCGGATCTTGGCGGCGGATGCGTCTGCTCACCAACTGCGTGGCAGGCCGGATCAAGAGAGACTGGTTGAGGGAGATCTTTTGACCTCTTCAGCAGGACTCTCAGCTGGATTTGGACCGCAGTGGAAGGGATTAATTCATTCGTCCGTCACTTCTGGACACACGATCCCCAGATTCCTACCCATCCCTCACACCCTTTTCCTTCCCATAACTTAAATAATAATAATAATAATATTTGGACGATTTATATAGCGTCGTTTTTGTGAAAAATCACCTCAAGGGCGCTTACAAACTTACCATACATGCCTAAAATCTAGAAAGACTACAAGCTAGACAAACAATTAAAAACAACTTATGGCTAAAAATTGCATACACCGGTTCATTGATCACCGATACGAAAATATATGTACAATATTTTGACCAATGAACGCGATGCTGCCTAAAAATGAATTAATACAGGACCATACTTACCTGGGAGGTCGCTTGAAATTAACAATGTTTATTGTCTATTTAAAGAAATTAAGATAGAGTCCGCACGCAGAGGACATAATTATGCACACATGTTGTTTAATCCTGAAAATATTTTAATATTAACTAACTAACTAACTAACTAACCATCACGCCGTTTCCCCGCAGGGGTAGGCAGAGAGGACGGACCGCCACACAACTCTATCTTGGCACACACTCTTTGCCTCGTTCACATTCATACATCGTCTCATACATGCTCTTCTATTATTCCGACTCTTCACATGGCCCGACTCAAGTATCTGATTCACTTGGTCGTGCCATGTCTTCCTCGGGCGTCCCCGACTTCTTCTACCATTCACATTTGCATCATATATTCTCCTTACACTCCTTTCCTCGTTCATTCGCTCTACATGCCCAAACCATCGGAGAGTCCCTTTCTTAATCTTACACATCACGCTTACGTCAGCCTTGCATTCTTTGCGGATATCCACGTTTCTCTCACGATCGTACATGGTTTTACCACACATTCGCCTCAGGGATCTCATTTCTACAGCATTCAGTCTGCTTTCATCCTTCCTCTGCCAGTTCCATGCCTCACTGCCATACATCAGGGTAGGTACCAGCACTCCATTATGGACGGCTAGTTTCGCGTCTTTGGACAGTTTTTTATTACCGCCAACGGCATTCAGTCCTCCATTAATGGAGTTACCGGCATTCACCCTTCTTTCAATATCTCTATCAGCCTTCCCATCTTTCGTAAACATACTACCCAGATACACAAACTCATCCACCTGCTCCAAGTATTCATCATTCACAACTATATTGCATACTGTTTTCGTACTCTCTCTTTCAAACACCATGACTTTAGACTTACTTACATTCATCATTAACTCATTCTTCATACATACTTCGTTCATCCTAGACACGAGAGACTGTAGATCTTCCATACTGCTAGAAATTAGCACCGCATCATCAGCATACAAAAGGCAACATACTTCCAGATTACTCAATTTTGCGCCCAATCCCATCTCTTTCAATTCTTGCATACAATTATCCATGTATAGATTGAATAGCCACGGTGACATTACGCAGCCTTGTTTAACACCTTTTGTGATGTCAAACCACTCCGTAAAATCGCCGTTCACCCTAACACATGCAACGCTTCCCTTATATAGCGACGCAATTGCCTGAATGAGCTTCGCATTCACTCCGTACTTGGACAACACCTTCCATAGCTTTTTCCTGTCAACTCGGTCGTACGCTTTTTGTAGATCTACAAAGGCACAGAAGAGTTTCTGGTTTTTTGCAAGAAACTTCTCAGTGAGCATACGCAATGAGAAAATCTGGTCCATGCACCCCCTTCCACTCATAAAAGCACCTTGCACATCCCATATTTTATCTTTTGTTTCCATTCTTACCCTTTCAATCAATATTCTACCATACAGCTTGCCCACTGAACTTAGAAGGCTAATAGCCCTATGATTCCCACATTCCATACGTGACCCTTTACCTTTGTATAATGGCATGATTACAGCCCTTCTCCAATCTAATGGCGTATAACCCTCCTTTAAACATTGGTTAAAAAGTCTGCACAGCCATGTTAGAATAATACGACTATCTCCTTTAAAGTATTCGGCAGCAATATTGTCGAAACCCACAGCCTTGCCACTCTTCATGCATTTAATTGATCTTTTTATTTCATCCATACTGATTTCGGTAACATTTACTCCATCATCGTTCATAACCGATTCACCGCTGGGATCACAACCACTCGGGTTACTTTCGAAGACTTCCTCGAAATATTTCATCCATCTCTCTTTGATTTCATTCTCATTCGTCAACATTTGTCCATCTTTCGATTTTATCACTTTCATGCTTCCGTTCTCTGGACCACTCCGGGACCTTTTGACCTCCTTCCAAAACAGTTTTATGTTTTCTTGGAAGTGGTTTGTCATTTTGATTCCCTCTTCTTCTTCCAGGCGTTTCTTTCGTTCTTTCACCCCAACACTTACTCTTTTCTTGCATATCTTATACACTTCTTTCGCTCGATCTCTCTCTTCGCTTGAAACACTGCCAATCGCTATCAGACGTAACCATGCTTTCTTCTTCTCTGAGACCAGTGCTTTGATCTCATCATCCCACCATGCATCACCTTTTTTCCTACCTTGCTTACTTATTCCACACACATCTCTAGCAGATTCGCATAGACTCACCTTAATTTGGTTCCATGTTTCCTCTATGCTTAGAACGTCCATTTCCTTCTCATTCAATCTCATTTCTGCACAATTCTCATATTCACTTCTGACATAATCGTTTTGTAGTTTTTCTATTTTGACTCTTGTTGGAGCTGATACCGTTTTCACCTTAGAGCGCCAGCCGCGAAAGAGGTTTACTTTTGACACCACCAGAAAGTGGTCGGTTTCAACCTCAGCTCCTCTGTAGACTCTTGTGTCCTCGGTAACGGCTCTCAACCTAGAGTCAATTACTACAAAATCGATTATCGATCTTTCAATTCCTCTTTCCCACGTATACTGATGGATACCCCTATGATCGAAGAAAGTATTCGAAACAAAAAGGTTCCACTCCAAACATACTTCAAGTATTCTATTCCCATTGTCATTCGTTCTTTTATCCCCAAACATACCTAAGGCCGAATCAAATCCGTCACGTCTAATACCGACCCACCCGTTCAAATCGCCCGCCATTATAATCTTTTCATTCAACTCTTTTAGTCTCATTACATCATTCACATTAGTCCAAAAATCATTTTTCACTTCATCACTTTCAGAATTAACAGGGGCGTAGCAAATAATAAGAAACACCCTTGTCAAACCAATTTTGAATCGGATCCACATTATTCTCGGACTTACACATTCATATTGCAACATACATTCAACCATTCTGGGAGACAGTAGCGCTGCAACACCCTGACAAGCCCTCTCTGTATCTGGTCTCCAGACCAGATGAGGAACTTATCATTATGCTGCAATGTAGGTACCGCTCTCTTTTTTCATACTCTCAGTTATACAAAGTACGTCCAAACATTTGCCTTTCATTGTATCACATAATTCATTCATCTTTCTTTCCATTCCTCCTCTTATATTCCATGTACCAATTCGGCATTGCTCACGTTCCGTCCTCCTCTTTGCGCCACCGAAGGGATGGCGATGTGATGGATAGCGAGTCTCATCGACATCTATGTCGGCCATTCCCTTCCACGGACTACTTATGCACTAACATCCTTAGTCAAACTTAATCCAACTTAATCTAACTTAATCTAACTTAATCTAACTTAATCTAACTTAATCTAACTTAATCTAACTTAATCTAACTTAATCTAACTTATCTAACTTAATCTAACTTAATCTGACTTAATCTAACTTAATCTAACTTAATATTAATATGTAATATATTATTTAATGAGTGTATTTTGGAAAGTAAAAGCAACATTTAATGGTGGGCGGTGCAGTAGTACAAGGATTTGATCTTCCGAGAGACAGATTGATGTGTAAGGATTCGAGTAATTTTAATTCAGTAAGAAAAGTGTGATTAAGACATATCACAGGCAATACAAGTATGATACTCTCAGATAGGTATATTTAAATTAAGTTAAGGGTATGAGAGCCCGAAAAGGTAGGTTTTTAGTTTGGACCTAAACTCTGTTGGGCTTTTTATGCATCTTAATTCCAGAGGGAGTCTATTCCAAGCACTTTCTCTCCTTACTTTCCCCAAAAAGACCCTCCATACAGCATCCCAAAGGCCCTGAGGGAATTATTTTCCCAAAGGCATCCTGCGTGGAGCTAATGAAAAATAAAAAATAAAATGTGTCCAGAGCAATTGGATATTTTGTGTTTATTTTTCATTTATAGTACACACAATGTAAACAACGTAAGAAAAAATAATAAAAACCTACGTAAAACAACAACAAAAACAAGAGACTATAAAGTTTGGGACAAGCGAAATTAAATGAGAACAAGAGATTCGAGAAATTTAGTAAAGTTCTAGGGGAAATTGCTAAATGTGTACTGAATCTTGCCAGTGGATTTATAACACAGTCAAAACATTGATGAAGGAGGTTTTCTGACGTTGTATAAGTAAGTAATGTAAGTAGGTATTGAAAACTAGATGCAGAAGTAATAAAGTATAGAAAAACACTTATAATCCTTGAATTTCTATGGCGTCATTTCTGTGTCACATCAAGGGTGAGTTCCACTGCTAAAAATGTAGAAATAATCTCTAAAAACATGGCTGACGACAGTAATGTGTAGGTAAAAGTAATACCTAATGAGCATTTACAAACCTATAAATTTATTGTTGATATTTCGAGCCCTGCAACAGTTTTGACCACAGAATAAAGAACGACACAAGAATTATCGTCTGTGTGTATTTCCTGATTCAATTGTAGGTCTAATTTCGGCCAATATTTCCATGGAAAACTGTTTTTCACCATGATTACGAAATTCAAATGGGATGGCAATGTACAATTGTACCAAATCAGTGGCACATTTGTTTCCATTTAAATTTGTACAGAAGACACTTCTAGTAATTATATTTAATAAAAAAATTTGGCTAATTTAAGCGTCGTTTTTGTCAAAAAATCACCTCAAGGCAATGTTATATTTCTTTATTCCATGGTTCTGGCATATTAACAAAACCTATCAAATTACACCATTAATGCACCGACTAACTAATATCGATTAAGTATATAATATTGGTCGTTGTATTACCTTTTTAACTGTTGTTATTACATACCTACTAGATCAGAGCCGTGAAAAATTACGGGATATTTTAAAATTTGTGAAAGATTAAAAAGAAAAATTGCCTCAGGAATCTCAGGATCATTGCATTTCAAATCCGAAATATTCGAATATCCGAAATTCACCTTTCGAGTGAACATCGTTATTAAACTTTACTTTCATTACGATATTTGTCAAATAAAAGAATTCACTTTTCAAATTACAAAACGAATAATTGTTGTGTGTACCTACCTACTTTATCGCTTGTCTGAATCGTTCCCAATCAATTTCAACGTTGAAAATCAAAGCAAATCTGTGTGTCCGAAATCCGAATCGGAAAGAATAAAAAAATTGTATTTATATTTATTGCATTTATATTTCATTCAACCCGAGTAAAAGTTCGTACACACTTGCGTGTCGTGGCGTGTTGTGGCTTGTGGCGCCATCGGTTTCATACATTACGGCGACACTCCACGATCTACAAATATGTCTCTTACCATAGTAAATGTATGAAACCGATGTGCTTCTGGCGCACCACGACACGCCACGACACGCAAGTATGTTTCTGCCTTAACTCGTACATAGGTAAACAAAGAGACGCAGAATATTTTAAACGATTTTTTTTCTGTTCTTGGACATTTTTTTCATAAATCTGAACCCTTTCATAACAACAAAAAACATCTACAAATATTGGTATCCATGTAAATAGCTGATTTTCATTTCTTAAACAAAAGTGAAACAATAATTCGTGATGTGCATAGGTCTACAGTTTTAAAGTAGGTAAGTTTTTGCATTTTAAAGGGCTTTTCAGCCGATTATGACAAAAAATATCAACTACGGGTAATATTCAATGACTAAATAAAATACGTATTACTATAATCATATAATTAGAATCAATGAATTGAAAGCAGTCAAATCCTGAGTGGACCGTGCATGTAATGTACAGTGCACTCTGCAACTGACAGCCAACACAATAAGTAGGTATCGCCAGTACCGGATTATCCCTAAGGCAGAGTAGGCAACTGCCTAGGGGCCCCGCATCGGCTGGGGGCCCCGCGCCCAAGAAAAAATAACTTTCGTCAACGGTTCGACTCACAATTAGTGAGCAACTCCGGCACACTTTTGGAAAAAGTCAGCTTTCAAGATGTTTTAAATATTTTAATTTTTTATTACGAACATTTAATTTATAGGTTAATAACATTACATGCATTAAACAAAGCAACAAATTATAATAATTAGGTTATAACCCAACAACTGTTCACATCACGCACAAATGATAAATAACAAGTCAAATATTAAAACAAATATTTAAACATAGTTGTATTATTCACAGTTGATATGATTATAGGTGCCGTGTGTGGTTTATATTGGCATTTGTGTTGTTTTTTTTTTTTGCTTTTATTTCTAATGTTTAAAATATAAATGCTGTACAAGCTTTAGTGTGCACTACCTATCTGCTTGCTAAAATTCTTTGTTTCTCTTCATACCAAGGTTGTCTGGAAGAGATCACTTTAGTGATAAGACCGCTCATTGTACTATTGTATTCGTTTGATTTTTTTTATTGAATGGGGGTGAAGGCATACCTTCGAAATGTAGTAAAAAAAAAAACAGATTAATTATGAATAAAATTACGTTGTGGTAGAAAAAAAAAAGTTTGGAAGTTAGAAAAGGGTAAAGTGCAGTGGAGGACTAAGCCCGTCAGAGGCCCGGGGTGGAAAAGCTGGATGAACCGCTCCCCCCCCCCCCTAGTTTAAGAAGTTGATGTCATTTTAATAATAATATCTTTATTTGGTCATTTTACAAGCTTTTCTTCAGTTCACACGGGCCTCTGACTCTGGGGGGCCTCCAAACGCCTCCATGTTCCTTTGATCAAATCCCAAACAAGTCTTTAAGGCACCAGGCCACTGTAAAAAAATTTGTCATTTTTAAAAATTAATTTTCTGAAGATGCATTTGTTAATAATGCTCTTACCAAATGTTTTAAGGAAATTCGCAAAATTGACGGAGATACCTACAACATATTATATGAAACCATTTTAAACAGTTTGTATGTTGAATTAACGTTCAGCAAAACTTTGAACGCGTTTTTCTCGAAACTGCTTTTTTCAACACGGTTGACAACATATTAGAAAAACTATACGTCCGATTTGCATGTACTAAATCTTAAACTGTTAGTAAATCCATTCAGTATGGCACCACTTAGGAATTTGTTTTATAATGGGCCCCCTTCTATTTTTTTTATGAACAATGAAAATTTTCCATAAGAAATCGAAATTAAAATTCGTTGGTCCGCCATTTTTCCTTATTTTTAAACAAAATTCACCTACGTGGTGAAATAGACACTAGATTTTCAAACAGTTTAAGAACTGCAAACGGATGTATGGAGGTTAAAAAATGTGTTAACAAAGTTAGAGAAAAACACAGTCAAAGTTTTGCTGAAGGATAATTCAACATACAAACTGCCCTGAAAAACCTACGGTTGTAGCGAAACCCGGTCGGCATAAGTATGTATAATAAAAGTGGTGTTTACTAAGTTATTGTTTCACATAAAATGCTGTATCTCCGTCAATTTTTCGAATATCTTTAAAACATTTGGTGAGAGCATTTTTAACAAATGCGTCTTTCAGAAAATGAAATAAAAAAATTAAATTACCAAAAAAAATTTTTACAGTGTCCGCCGTAAGTGGGAATCACCAGACAAAACCGGAAATATGTCGTTTTTAAATCAAATTTTAGACGTATTAACTCTTTTCCACCACAAAATTATAAATTGATTTCGAAAGACTGTTCTTTTATCTAGTAAAGCCAAGTTTTAAATTATGAGAAAATATGTTTATTTTTAGTACATTAAGGTATTACCGTAGGACGTTGGCAGATTTGTTAAATTTTCAAACAAAATTTTGTATTATACAACACACATTTCAAATTATATAATCATGCAGTAAAATAAATCAATAAATTATCTGGGAAAGATAATCATGGAGTAAAATAAATCATTAAATTATGTGGGAAAGATATGTTTCAGAATTTTAATTTAAGTTTAAATAAAATCATTAAAAAAAAGATCCGCGCATATATTTAAAAAAAATTGCATTTTTATTTTGCTTAGACATTATTGAATAATTATAAATACGTATGATCAAAAAATAATTAGAAAAAGTACATAATTTGAATAGTTTTATCATCACGAGTTTGAGCATTTTTGAATTTAGGTATTTATCAAAGCAAATATTGTGAATGAAATAATATCGATATTGAGCAATTATGTTAAAATGCTGGTATGGAGAATAATTAATCTTACTCACCGGAACCGCCCTGTACAGTTGCAAGGGTACGATCGCAAGATCATCGTTCGACGAAATTTAAATTCTCGGCCGCTGATTAAATGTAATGAGCTTCCCGTAATGAGTTTTTTTCTCAACTCATTGGGAATAATGTGTTACTTACCATGTTTTTGTAATACATTATAAATAATTAAATAAAAATGGCATTAAAGCCTTGTTAAGGACTTGATAAAGGGGACATGGAGGTGTTTGAAGGCCCCCGAGGACCAGAGACCCGGGGCGCCCCACCCCCCCCCCCCCCCGTTGGTCCACCATTGGTAAAGGGGCCCCGAGACGTGCACTGCCTAGGGGCCCCGACATGGTTAATCCGGCCCTGGGTATCGCAAGGATATAACTAAACACATTATTATCTTCAGCAGGTAACAGTGGACATCCATCAAACCAGGGCCTTGTACGCCATTATACACCGCATTTAGGTTACAAAGCGACTCGCATCTTTTTCCTCTTGCGGTGGGTGAGGCAAAAAAACACCCGCGCGGAAATTAGTACGTGTGTCTGGGGTTAAACGAAAACGCGGTCTGTACTTAAAAGTCAAAGGCCACCCTGTAGACATTTATAAATATTTATTAGCTAATTATTGTCTGCAGAGGTGCGAGCGTGGCTTCCAAGGCGGAAAGGCAGCTTCACAATTGGATGTAAGCTAAAATAATTACAAACTAAAAAGAAGTGTTTGTAAAATTGCTTGAAAATCTGCTTCTCGTAGGTATTTGTTTCAAAATGCGATGGTTGTATTTTCCATTAATATTATTTGTATTGCAACCACTTTTTCTTTAAATACTCTGCTTTTATTTAAGCCCCCACATTTCGCATTTCTATTGATTTATAACATATTTCTCTTGAACACTTAGTTTTTAAGTTCCTAAAAAAATGTATGTTATTTTTTTAAGATAATATCCATACATTTGTACAGAGCCGAAACGGTAATTAAATGAAATTCCATCGATAGAAAAAAATCGCGAAGTATGCTCCAAAAATTATTAAAACACATTTTGTTCTTTTACAACATGTTGCATTTATCGAGAGAATTTTGCTCTATTTAAAACGAGTCATGTTTCATTAAATATTTTCGTAATATAATCGTTTTTAATACCTATTAGCGCATTCCCTCTTACATTCGTATTTTCATATGTCCCTTGATGTTGTGAGGCTGAAGATAATATGTCTATAGTCCGAATATTGTTATGTTTTAATTTTCCTGTGTTTGGTTGAAGCATATTCATTATTTCATTTTACTTCTAACATGTAGATTTTTTTGCGCTTACCGGGTATGGAATCCGCGCCGCGACCACTGAATCTGGGATGAAATAACCTATTTTAATCTCTCGGCAACGGGGGTCTATTGCAAATGGAACTCATATTATTACGGTGTGTAGGAATACAGAAACAATATTGCTTTACTCAACAGATGAAGCACAGACAATATAGGTACTTATACTTCTGTCTAGTGTTTCATTTGAATGCTGTTAATCCCGACATTCCGGACATCCATCGCTGTTGGACATCTTTTGTAACGAAGCCACATTCTGTTGTCCGCTCCCGACGACCTTTACCGAAGCATCGGTTCCCAGTTGTTAGGTAGAACTAGTTGTTAGATCTTTGGCTTGTTTTAATGATGCTCGTTTTGTGGAGCTTTAGAATTATGTAGATACCTACCTGCTCGTGTTTTGTCTTCAAACCCCATTCAATGAACGAACTAATGATCATTAATGCGAAACAGAACTATTATGTTGTATGTTTCAAACTAACTAATGTTCATGGAATGCATAACTTGTCAGTCGTGGTTAATTTTTATGAATCTCAACGTATTTTCATTTATCATTGAAGAAGAAGATAACACTAATAATCTAAACGAAAATATGGAAGAGAATAAGACACAGAAAAATAAAAAGATAACGAACGGACTCGAAACCAGAACTTATTGTCTTCCCGGGATGAGCGCCTTATCCAATTAGGACACTGACAACTCTTATCAAACTGTCATATTTGTCAATCACATATTTCAAATTTTAGAATTAACCGAAGACATAAATTAACAATATTACCTTCGACATTTTTTTTCCATATTATTGGAAACTACCCTTTTCATTGAAACAATCGTTCTAAGAACTGTTTGTAACCTGGATAGTGTCTCGCATAAATATATATCCGATTCTATTTTACATGGAACACCATTTGACCTTTTTAAACGACTTCGAAAAGGAAGAGGTTATCAATTCGATGGTATTTTTTATTTTTTTTTTATGTTTGTTACCTCAGAACTTTCGATTGGGTGAACCGATATTGATGATTCTTTTTTATTAGAAAGCTGGTGCTTCCCGTGTTGTCCCATTTTAATTTGGTTCAGTTCTGACAATGGCATCCATGAGAAAACCATATATGTCTTAAATTTGCAATAAGTATGTGCGCGACAAATGGACGAATAACTCAATATAACGCCAACAGATTTCGATGATTCTTTTTTTGAAGTAATACTTCTTTACGCACGCTTATCACTAAAAATCAAAAAATAAACAAAATTTTAACAAAACCAAAAACGACTTCAAAAAATGCACTAAAAAGTAAAAAAATAATTTCGTACGATTGTTATTTTTGGAGTCGGTGTCAGCCAAGATCTCCACATCTCACCTATGTTTGTATGTAGTTACCTTGGCTGACACCGACTTCAAAAATAACAATCGTACGAAATTTTTTTTTTACTTTTTAGTGCATTTTTTTAAGTCGTTTTTTGTTTTGTTTATTTTTTTTTGTAAAAGTCTAAATGAATATTCAATTTTTATTACAACTACTCTCTTTTTATAACTTTTTGATGTTTATTCGCATCAATGTAATATATATTTGAAGAAAAAGATAACACTAATAATAAGCCGCTCATCACGGTAAGACAAGAAGTTCTAGGTTCGAGTCCCAGTTGTGACCGTTATCTTTTTATTTTCTGTTTTTTTTTTAGATTATTAGTGTTATTTTCTTCTTCAAGGATATACAATATTGATAGGAATAACCTTAAAAAAATTATAAAAAGATAGTTGTTCTAATAACAATTGAATATTTCGATTTATTTATAAACTCTTTTGTGTCAATAGTCACAGAAACGGTGATATAATAAATAAGTTTCCATAAATGACTAATAAAAATATTATCTCAATCTAGCAAATTTGAGAAGCTTTCATTCAACGGAGAATAGTGATGGTGAATGATAATGCTTTTCAATTTCAGTGTTTGGCCATTTGTGTCGATTGTTTTTTCTCCCTTATTTTGACTATTTAATAATCCGTGCTCCCTTTCCCACACTTACCAAAGTGTACGTATATGTACATAGTAATAATATATTATGATTATATATTATATTATAAATTATATGATTCAGTTAAATGGTTGTAATGTCGAAAAGGTGGAGAGATTTAGATACCTCGGCAGTATCCTCACGGAGACTCTTGACCCAGATATAGAGATTAGGTGCAGAATTGAAGCAGCAAGAACTGCATTCATAAAAATGAAATCCCTCTTCTGCAATGACAATATAAGCTTAAAACTAAGGCAGAGAATGCTAAAATGTTATGTGTGGTCGGTCTTGCTGTATGGTTGTGAAACATGGACCTTGAAAATAAATACCATGAACAGGTTAGAGTCTTTCGAAATGTGGCTTCACCGGAGAATGCTCAAGGTCCCATGGACCGACATGATCACCAACATAGAAATTCTTACATTAATTAAAACTGCTTACTTTAATGAAAATCAAGAAAATTTCATATCTGGGTCATATACTTCGAGGGGAGAAGTATTACTTGCTCCATTTAATATTGAAAGGCAAGATAGAGGGTCGCCGAGGGCCTGGTAGGAGACAAATGTCTTGGCTGCGAAACATACGAGAGTGGACCGGCATTAGAAGTGTGGAGGAGCTATTCCGGGCAGCGCAAGACAGAGAGACCTTTTCAAGAGTGATCGCCAACGTCGGGGGGACCTGATAAGGCACATAAAGAAGAAGAAGAATAATATATTACCTACATATAGTACAACAAAACTATATTTTATTCTTTACCTACGAGTTTACGTTTCAACACTTATAATAATTATACAATTTTTTAGTGAAGTATGCCCCTCACGATACGTAGTTACAAAGATGTTTTAAAATATACCTATTATCGACACAGAATCTCTTGGAGATTTTGTTTTTTGCCAAAGAGTAGGTAGGTATTTTAAGTAAGTTATTTATTTGTAAGTATTTTTTCAACTTGTATAATAAATATATGCCAAATTTATAAAAAGTTTGGCATAAATTGAACTACAGAGTATGAAGGGAATTTCTTCCCACATTATGAGTATTCGGAGGTGTTTTTATGAGTCTCATAGACCCCGCAACATGTCGACGGTCTACAACTGTCTGCTGTCCTACCTCTACCTACATCTTCGCCCCGTATTTCCACCAAAACAAATTGCCTGATTTATAACTAACGCCACCCGCTTTCGGGTATTCTAAACCTTTGGTTTTAGTTCTTTGGCTAAATGTTTTATATTTTATTAATTTTAGCTGTCAACTTATCAACCCCTCTCTTTTCATTTTATATAGTAGGCGTAGGTATATATATGGCATGACCCATACATTTTGATGACCTCCGTGGCCTAGCGGTTTAATCCAAAATATTCAAAAAATAAGAAAATATTTGCATTGAAAAAATATTGGTATATTTAGATGTTCATCAACAACCTTAAATGTCTTTCATGATTTTTCCATATTTCAAAAGGTGTAGGTACCTAATAATTACACATTTGTTCTGAATTTAGGTTTTATTTTTTGTCATTTTGATTTTAGGTTGTTGTAGGTAATGGTTTGTAGTTAGAAGTAAGATTGTAGAAATGTATTATAAGTTTGTACAGCGCCTTTGAGGTGATTTTTCACAAAAACGGCGCTATACAAGTCATCCAATTATTATTATTATTTGGGTCCACGAAAGTGGGTTCCTGGAGATCTTGATCCTCAACAACGACTTTGAACAGAAAAAAGGATATCAGTTCTTAGAAAATATGGAAGTGTGAACTCGCATAACTATCATAAATGCTTTATGGATGTTGTAAACTTATTAGTACTTTATACCAAGAGGTAATGGGTTACACTATGTTTTTGTCTATAAATTAGGGAGTACATTACTAAAGATGTATTGTATATTTTCTAAACCCGATAGATTTCCAAGAATTTTGAATAACATTTATTGTGATTCTTCCACAGATTGGGAAAAACTAATAATTTTGCCGGCCAACGCCATTTTTTTTATTCCGCAATATTAGTGTAATACTTTTTATGCTGTAAAAATATATCGAACCTGAAAAAAATTGTAATTTTGTTACTTGAAATTCAAATATGAAAAATATTTTTTTTTTGTTATAAATCGACTTTGAACAAATTACATCAATATCTAAAAAAGGTAAAACATCCGTCGAAACTTTATAAAACGAATTTTATAGTAGTTGTTGGAAATCGCTCTCATAAATTATGTTTTTCCCAGGTTCCCAGAGGGATACAAAATTTTGAAATGTATTTTTCTTCTAGGTTTTTAGGAAAGTATTTGAACCTCAATTTGAATAATTTTAAAAGCTTTCATTGGAATCTTCTCTATTTCGTAATCTTCATTCTCCAATATTATTTTATAATTTATTATAACCTACAGGTATTCTTCATTCCAGAATTAAACGGTCTTAACAGCTAGGTTAAAAAAACATACAGATGATATGTCATTTAAATGCAAATGAATTGCTAACTAAATACCAATCTACGTATAGAAGGTTCCACTCAACGGAAACTGGATTTGTGCGTGTTTTGTCAGACATATCTCTGACCATCGGCTAAACTGGCACTTCTTTCACTCTTAAATATGAGTACCGCTTTTGACATAATTGACCACGATTTTATTATTAAACGATTAGAAGAATCCTTTGGTTTAACTGGGGAAATACATGTAAGACTAGTTTTTTTTTAATGATTTTCATGAATTTTTTTGGCATAGATGAAATATACATAATTTATTGAAACTTCAAGCCACAAACTTTGATAATTATGTACTATTTAAAAAAATATTTTTTACAAAAAAAAACCTTTGTCCAATAATAAAAATGTATACCTTTCCCGATTTTGGTTCTACAGGACCTATTCAGAATGTGAAAACCAAAATGTTTCATGTTGTTTATTAATCCTTTACCTGATTCAGCCTTTGGTTTCGTGACGTATTTGTTGACGTTTATTTAAAATTAAAACAACACCTCTTGTCACACAATGAACGCTCTAAGTTTTTAGATATTTGAGGCATCCCATTGGTTGATGAATGAAAAAACTGCATAATGGGATTTGAGATCGAACTTTGTGATCGGTTTTCTATTTAAGAAAATATTGTGAATTTTTTCAAACCTTTCCTCGTAAAATATGAAAATTATCAACTGCTACCCATCGAACGTCACCATCAGACGTAGCTATTGTGTGCATTCTGGAGGCCTCAGTTTTTACATCAAATCAATAGGGGTTTGAATTTAATTTAAGAACTATGGAAACTTAACTTTTCCCTAAAAATATAAAATTAAATGTTGTACAGGTGTGTAAACCGGAAACCTTGTTTTTTTGCCATTTTTCAAATTTTTTTTTGCAATTAAAAATATTTTGGACAATGGAATTACTACGAACTTAGATTCAAATAGAGAGTAATTATATGTATAAAGAAGGTATGTGCAAATTTTTAAAATGATTGGTTAAAATTTTTTTGAGCTAGAGTGCACACAAATTCAAAAAGGTCGTTTCGAGAAAAACGCGTTTCAAGTTTACCACGCGGTTCGGCATTTAAGGGGGGAAGCTCACTTAAACACCGTCATAACACCGGAACGAATTGAATTTTTTATTTAAAACTTAGGGAACATATTCTTAGATAGTATACTAACACATACTTACAATTTATGAAATTAATAAAAAATAAAAAATTGTCATCTACATGTATTTCCCCCCACTGCAGCGTTAAGAGCTGACTGACATCGTACATGGTCAACCGTTTATAAGCAGTAAAGGTGGCAAAAAAAACAATCAAACTCTGCAACCTAAATTACTTTTTTCTAGCTATGAAATAAGCGTTCTAACAGAAATACGAATTTATGTATAATATTTTCTTAAGATAAGAGTATCGTTCCGAGTTTATGTCGTAACTATATAATTTATTTAACAGCCTTTGGAAAGTCAACAATTGACTATTCTTTTCATTATACCAAGAATACGACCAATTATAGATTTCCCTCTAATAATTCAACTTGGGAGGCGGGTATGGGTACCGCCGCCACCGGAACCATTTATTGGATAACCAACACCTCTGCGATAGGTCACCCCTAGTGGTGGTTCGCTACGTTTGGTGACTTAGCAGGAGTGCCCGGATTCATGGGGTGAGGTTTGTCTAGTTCTTGGCAGCCGATGCGTTTGCCCACATAGTACAGAGTTTGGTTGAGGGAATCCTAATTCAATCAACAGCAGTCTGCAATCAACAGCCCGCGCCGCAACATATACTATAATAGCCACTGTGCTCCCGCTACCTGTGAATCGACATTGACATAATTCCGCCGTGTTCGCCGTGTAAACGAAACGCACGCCTATTGCTGTTTCTGTGCCTATTGGACGGGGAGAAAGCAGAAAAAATTGCCAGCATACAAGTTCTTTATCCTGTTCGGTGAGTCCTTTCCTTTATATGCAGCATATGTTTTTTTCCTCATTCCAAGCAGTAAACAGTAACACAAAAATCAAGGTCCTTCGTCAGTCAATCTTCGCACATATCAAATCCACTCTACACACACTATCTCATTCAGTGGGAGAGATGAATTCAAACGTCCATTACTCCTAGACACATTGAACCCCATATTCCTACCCGCCCCTCACATATTTTTCCTTCCCAGAACTTCCTTTCTCCTTCTTTCCTTAAAAAACACCTCCACACAGCATTCCCGAATATGACACAGGCCCTGAGGGAAATGTTTTTTCTAAGGGCCTCCTGAAAAAAATGTTAACACAAAAAAAAAATAATATTTTCTTTTGCCTGCATGGTTGGCCATTCCTAGCGCGTACAGCAACGCAGGATGATTAAAATGAAACCCCTTTGGCACAAAAATATGTCAAATATAATGAGGTCTGCGTTTTAATGCCCTTGTGTCTAAAATGCACATAAATAACCTGAAATACCATTAGGACCTTTGATCAGGCCACTTCTTTAATGAACTGTGTTCGCCTTCGACGGGTTTCTTGGTCCGTTTACTTATGCAGCATTCGTGGAATACTTCTCCACTGAAGATACATTAGAGCGTATTTTGTTAATGGGTAAAAAACAAGGATGTTTGATTTTTAATGGATGCGTTGTTCGGTTAGGCGAGGATATGAAACATAAATAGTTGAACCTTTTTTTAATTACTTTGTTTCTGAACTTCTCGACTTTTGTTGTAGACTGGTGATATTTATGTGGACCCGGAGGTCGCGAATTCAAAATCCGATGAAGTGCAAACAAAGTTTACTTTTAGGTCCTGTATAGATTTAAGATTGGGATGAACCCCTGTCACATTTGATTCAGCGATTAGACAAATTTCGACTTTTTTATTTGGATGTCCGCTGATTCTCGGCCCGTTTCTGCTATTGATTAATTTGTGTAATATAATAAACACAACCGTAATGCTTGACGGTTGAATAAAATGCTAAAAATTACACCAATAACCAATTACTTACCTACCCATGTATATTTGCAGTACCCGCATTCCACGTTCAAATTTTTCTCTTTCTATACTAATGGCATGCGGTGCAATGCCATTCAAATAAAATAAAAATTCTCCCTACATGTCCATTCCAATGCGTCCCCGTTTCCCTTTTCCCCTCCTACGTTCCTCTTACACCTTTCCCGCCTTCCCCCTCCCTCGACACCCTTCCCGCGAACCCCACCTCCTTCGTTACTCTCCCTCTGTTTCCTACCTTCCCTGCCGCTAAAATATATGAAATACACACATTTTCAAACTACTCGCGCACCACCTGTTGTAATTTTTTAATACAAATTTCATAACGCCAGAGCTTACCATTATATATAATAAAATTCTGTAAAAAAATTAAGTTAATAAATCAATTACTTTTCAATATTTAAAATTCGAAAACCGTAACTTTGCTTGAAATGGCTTTAACCGTGTACAGCGATCGGGTCGGAAATGAAAGGTATTTCCCAACCCTACCCTTTCCACTTCGTGCAGCATTCTGGTCGTAGTCACATAATAGATATTATATTTGAATAGCGTGTTCATTTTAAACAGTGAAATATTTTCAATGACAAGCGTTTGTCTTTCACTATTATTCTTATTCATCTTTAATTTTAATTAACTTTGTGCAGTCCAATAAATCCATTCACACGTTTTACACCAAATAACTACAAGTATATGATTTCATTAAATGTTTAATTAAGACTCCCTCGCGAGGGGTCCGATCGGTCCATTCAATTTAAAACTTGCATTCTCCATTGGTCACAAAACATCCCTTCACACTTGGGGGTGGATAATTCCCCCTCCCCCTTACCATCCCCTTAACCGTTAGGGTTGCAATTCAATACAGGTGGACATTCACAAAGAAATGGAGGTTTTCAAACGAATGCACATGTTTTCCATTATAAGATTCGACAATAAAAATTGAAAAATCAAAATACTATGTAAAAAAAAAAAAAAAATGTTCTTTATAATACCTAAAAAAAATAATGTACCTTATAATACCTTAACATAATATAATTTATAAATACATTATGTACAAATTTTGCTATAGATACTAATAAAAAATATAAAAAAATAAATAAAAAAAATAAAAAAACTTGCCACTATTCACAGATTTTTATTACAGTATTTTACGCAGTGATGAGTTATTCTAACTATCGCCCTGGTCTTTCAGAATCATCCTACTGTCTTTCAGAATCTTTGCTTGACAAGTATTTTACTGCATTTGTCGACCAGATCGAAATAGCCAGATATTTCCCCACTTTCCTCTTTCCTCACAACATACTCCAATTGAATAAACCATAGTTTCACTGACTGGACAGTAGAGACTCTCGTCAAAACCTCCTAGACTACGTGCGGTATCCAGATTATTTTTAAAAACATTTTTGCGTTTATTTTAAATTTAATATTCGTTCACAAAAAGTAAAGACAGATGTCTCAAGGAAAATTAATTTGAATAGAATAGATAAGAGATTTTCGGGAAATATAATATGTGTACATATGATGAAAAGAACATTTTGAACAGTGGGTTCCATGGCGTAATGTTAAAGCGTCTACCCAGCAACCGGAAGACTCCGAAATCAAGTTTTTTAAGCATATGAATATTATCTTAATCGTGTTTTTTTTTTTTAATATATGAATACCTTACAATAGTCCCAGCTGCTCTTGTCTGAAGCCAGTGAGTCTATTGCATCCCCAATTGGGGTATGTTGTGAGGCTGAAGGTAGTGGGTAAAGGAAGGAGATGGGGAAGAGGAAGGTAAGGAAGTACCTGGCTGTTCAGATCTGGTCACCAAACACGACTAAAGCAATTTCGAAAACGACGTTTTAATTCTGAATGATGGTCTTACACCAGGGCGACATACTAATAGTATCTTCAACTCTGGAACGTGCTGCAAATATACCATATACCTATTATTTTAAGTGAATTAATCGTGAAATAACAAAAATTAATCAAATAATTTTTTTTTCTCCAATTCGGGATTTGATCCCGCGACCTTCAGATTGCGAGTCGAAAGCCGTACAGCTAGACCAAGCAGTGTTATTTTAATATTTCTTTCATGCCTACAGCAATGTTTTTTCTTTAAAAAAGACAATCGCGATGCTAACTCAGATACGTATTGGTCGTACGAATCACGTTTCTAAGTAATATTCCTTAAAAATAAATAATAAAAAAGTGATATAATTGCAAAGTTATTCAAGTAGTCTTGAATTGCCTATCCAGTTCTGAAACTGGATCGAATTACATAGGTACTTTTTATTCTATTGAATCGCTGTAGTAAAGATGTTTACATTCAATTAATTTAAAAGCTAAAAAGTTTTCTCTGTACTGGTTTTATTCCGCCACTTGCAACTTACCACCCCTCTGTTGAAAGAGGGTTTAATTAAAACGCATGTGTTTTAACCATTCCATTTGCAGTTAGGAACTTTTGTGCCGCTAACTCGGGAGAGAATAAAGTTGAAGCGAAAATTCACATTGAGTGTCACCTGAGGCTGCAAAGTACAGCAGCTTTCATTATGTTACGTGAATAAAGTAAATAGTCGTCACGCTGCTGTACTGCAGGGGTAGGCAGAGAGGATGAACGCCACATACTTCCGAACCTAGTAACAAAAGTCTCTCAATGTGTCCTCTTCCGTGCGCCCATGGAGGTTAAAACTCACAAATATCTTGCAGGAGACGGACAAAATCAAAAGCAGGTCATGGCGGGTTCGATACCCGCATAGATCAAAATTATCAGTCATTAGTCATTATTAATCTGGGTTTTGTGAAATCGATTGTTTTGTTTGATAAGTGTTCTAAATGCTCTAAATGAATATTGATTAGAAATAAATGAACGTCCCTTTTCATCATCTCAATAACAGCACCTTTTTTTCTTAATTTTTCCACGATTTAAACTCGAGTTCATTATTACTAGAGGGAATGATCTAACTTTACTGCTATGGAGCATTTCTAATTTATTATAGGAAACAGAAAAAAAGCTGTTTTTTTTCTTGGAAAAGAGAGAGATATCTTTTTTGAAAATGGCATGTTTTTTAACAGTTTTTTTCAATTTATGTAATTTCAAAACAAGTTTTTTTCTGTAACTAATAAATTAAACTAACTCTTTAAAAATAAATTTAATAACAAACCTATACGTTTTAAAGCAGCCAATCATGTAGCAGACTCGCCAAATCCTCGCCTACAATATATAGCAAACGAATGTACAAACAATGTCGATATTTTTGACGTAACCAATAGGCCACTTGCATCAAATTTTTTAGGCAAATATTCTAAGACATTCCGTATTTTTTTTAATCGTATTTTTGAAACCCTTGCGATGTTTTGAAAATTTCAATCCGAAAAATCACACCATTTTTTATAAACCGGAAAGACGGGACGAGATTCCAATCAATTTGTAGCTACCAGTGGTGTACCACAGGGGTCTCATTTAGGCCCAATTTTATTTTTACTGTTTATAAACGATATTGTTGATATATTCGATAAAGATGTAAATGTGTTGCTTTTTGCAGATGATTTGAAAATATTTAAAATAATTAAAACTGCCGAAGACTGTATCTGTCTACAAAATAATTTAAACAAGTTAATAAATTGGTGTTCTTTTAACAAACTTTTTCGGAACATAAATAAGTGTCATTCGATAAGATTTTACAGAATAAGTCAACCAATAATTCATCCGTATGTACTTGATAACTCTACCCTTACCTCTGTCGAAGAAATTAATGACCTGGGCATAATTTTTGACTCTAAATTAAATTTTATATCCCATATAAACACAATCAGTAACAAAGGAATGAAAATTCTTGGCTTCATTCTTCGAAATTCTAGAGGTTTTAGGAATATTTCTACTTTAAAACTTTTGTATACATCCTTAGTACGTAGTCAAGTCGAATATAACTCCTCGATCTGGTCCCCCTATTTTAAAATACATTCAGATACAATCGAAAAAATTCAACACAAATTCCTAAGACACATAAATTTTAAACTCGGTATTCCCATTGAAAAAATAAACTATAATTACTTGATGAAAGAATTAAATTTAATAAAACTCTCAGATCGAAGAATTATATCTGACTTAATATTTATGTTCAAAATTGTAAATGGTAGAATAGACAGTCCTGATTTAACTAAGCTCGTCGACTTTCATGTACCCACTAGAGCAACTCGCTCCAAAATGCTATTTAAATGTAACAACACCAGGACTGAGTACATGAAAAACTCACTTGTACCTAGGTTACATGAAGTTAGTAATAGATACGCAGATGTGGCGGATCTATTTAACTACACGGAAGCTAGGTACAAGAAGGCTATTCTATCAAATATTTTCAATCAATAAGTATAAATTTTATTTTACACTAGTATTATATGTAATTGTAGCTCCTTGTGTCACTTCTCAACCAAATGCCACAACTAACTTATTCTCTCTCTTTTATTATATCTTATGTACAACTATGATATTGTGCCATGTAATCTGTATTTATGGTATATTTATACCGTTAATGTTATTAAATAAATAAATAAATAATTTTATGGGTGCGAAAAAACGATAATTACGTTGCCGAAAATCATTTAAAAAAGAGAACGTTTTCCACACGAATAGCAATAAATTGTACGGGGTTCTCTTCGTAACATCTGTAAAAACACCGCCATCTTTATCAAAAAATCAAACCAAAGGATAAGTTCGCATATAACAAACAATAAATCTAGTGAACGCTAAACGCAAATTCAAAAACTCACCGGAAATCAAAGTGTTCCCATATAAAAAAAAGTGTGGAATTTTACAAAATTAAGGGAACATAATCGGAGACGGGACATTTTCATGTAGTGACGTCACGAGCTCAAATAATGGTTTTATTTATTTAAAAATAAAAAGAAATATACATTTCTAAAAAATTTTACTAACATTTTCGTAATCTTAGTAAAAAAATCTATCCACACGATTTTTCCAAGTCGTTATGAAATTCATGCAAGTGCATTTAATTCCACACTCATTCAATGTTTAAAACATACCCATGTATATGAATCCTTCGTGTGAAAATATTAATTCTAAAAAAGTTACGATTATTATTCATTTTTAAAAAATTATCCTGTTGCAAACCATACGAAACCAGCATTACTGACAATTGTATCCATATGTTCCACATGTAAAAGCTTTATGGACGTCTATAGTAATAAAGAAATATTAAATAATAGGGGTGTTTATTTATTCATTTTCGGGAAATCTACAATTTACATTATTTCATTTTGTACGTGAGTTATATGGCCAAAATAAAACCAATTATGTATTTCCTTCTTGTGACTTTACCTCTAATAAGACGGCATAATAAAGAATAAGATTTAATTAAATTTATAATAAAGGAATATGATGCCAACAATTATATAAAACGAAAATATTACATAAAACAAAAAATTATGCACATCTCTGGGTATTAATTATTGCAGTTGGTACAGATTGTTTTCATGTGTATACTCTCTTGGTAAACCGTAGGTTTTATAAAGCCAGGGTATATTCACTTGATAAAAAATAGATCAAAATCTGGCGTGGATCCCAGCAACATTCATGTATGTTAAAAAAGTCAACATAATAATAATAAATAAAGCCAAAGCTAACCTTATGCGAGTTTTTTTATGACAATAAAGCGCCCTCTATAAAAATGGGTATAACAAGGTTTCATTCAACCGTTTTCAATATTAAATGTTTGCCTAAAAATTCCAAGCAACGTTAAAAAAATACATCAACAAAACGTTTCGTTCTTCTTTCAGCGACCTTTTTGGTGACATTTTGACTGCTAACGGGAAACATTAATTAAATCTGGCGAAACTTAATCCGATCCGAACTAACAATGGACGTCCGATTCTTTCCATACCCACCTATATTATATAATGTACTATACAGGGTGTACGATACGTAGTACTTACCCTAGGATTTTGACCAGCGATTCCCGAGCATATATATGTAGATATAGTTTTGCTGTAATTAAAACAAAAACAAAAAAGTTTTTGAAAAACTTCTAAAACTTCTTTACGCCCGCTTGACTTGGGGAGTAAGCTGGCGAATGCGTGACGAGAGCGTTACGAAATATGTAGTCGGGTGAGGCGAACGGATATAAGTTAGTGAAGATAGAAAGAGAGAGAGTTACGTTTCCTATTTACTGTAGGGGCAAGAGAGAGAGGTGCGAGCACACATTTTCTCTGTTTCTCTCATAGCCAGTTACGTTTTGTATATCTAAGACACAGTGCAGGCCTATTGTCTGTATCACACTGTAGGAGCAAGAGAGAGCAGTGCGCGCGCATTTTCTTTCTCTCTTCTTTTATAAGTTAGTGAAGTTTTACTTCAATCGTGTGGTCTAAAGCACACTCGTTTTTTTCCATCCCATTGGGGTGAGGTGTCGAAGGCCTTTTTAAGGAAAGGAAGGAGAGGAAGTTCCGGGAAGGAAAAATTATTAAGGGGTGAGTAGGAATCTGAGGTACACTATATTCAGGTCAACCGCCGCCAAGACCTAGACAAACCTCACCTCATGAACCCGCGCACCCCTGAAAAGTCACTATTCATAGCGAACCACTTGAGGTAACATATGGCCGAGGTGTTCTTTATCCATTAAATCGTTCCCGGAGCGGAGGTACCCATTACCGCCTCCCAAATTGAAAAGTTTATCCTGGTAGATAATACAAGAGATCCTGGGTTTGGTTCCAAGTTTCGACCGTTACCTTTTTATTTTCCTGTCTCATTCAGTTTCATGTTTCGTTTTGATTTATAAGTATTATCTTCTTCTTCAATGATATATGTAGATTTCATTGGAGTTAATTTGATGAGGAAAAAAATCTAAAGCATGACAGAAAACAACAACTCTCGGTATATTAGTCAAGCTTTGCTAGGCGACCAAACGATACTTATTTATTTCTTGCTGGATGCGTAACCCTGTACAAATCTCAAGTACGCCCCATGATTGAATTTGGCAGCCACTTCTGGTATGGAGCCTCAAAATACCTGAAAGACCCTCGACTATATGGAGAAACGGACGGTCAAGATTGCAATCTTTAGAGCACAGGTGTAGGGTGGGCATACTATACGTGTTCTACCGGTATTTCAATGGAAGATGCTCCAAGGAACTAGCTTCAATGATCCCTTCGGCACCGGTGCATAGTCGAGAAAAACGCAAAACTCGCGCCCAACATATGTACATGGTTGACATTGGTCACATGAGAACGGGTCGCTTCTTCGACCCCTTTTTGTATTCAACAAGTTTCCTCCTTCGTACAGCATGGATCTCTTCAAGACCAATGCTCATTCCTTCCTCTCCTCAAAAAGACCCTCCACACAGCATCTCAGATGACATAGGCCCTGAGGGAAATTATTTTCCTCAGGGCCTGCTATGAGGAGTTAACGTAAAAAAAATGTGCCATGACTATCAACGAGTTAAAAATTGATCCCTACAGATAAGCCTTATAAGTTGATTTTTGTTTCATATCTTTATGAATTGTAAATCTACCAAAAATTTAAGCAACTTGCGTCAAAACCTTTTTTTTTATGGGAAAGAATATATTGATTTTCTATTCCATCAAATGACAAACACTGGTATTGTATCATCGAGATATACATACAATATTGTGATGATGACGTCTACATTAGGGGGTTGCCATAACTACCAGAGATCATGGCAGTTTCCATAAATTAAACTGTTATAATACAAGGTATTATAGTAAAAGTAGGTAAGCACCGTACAATGAATTCCGAAATGATTAAAGTCTTTTGATTGAAGAAGACAAGTAAAGACAAAATAAAATATATGTCAAATTTTGTACAGCCATCATTATGGAATGCCATCTTCATATGACAAAACTGGAAGAAATCTTAAATCTGCAGCGCTTAAATAAGTCTAGAAATACCTACTCCTGCATAGTCATTAAAGAAATTACAGATAAATCCTAATTTCACAGCAATTTTTGTAACTACTGTTGAACTGAATAAATTTTAAACTCCTTTTATCAGAGTTTACAAGAGCCCACAACAACTCTAAATATTGAAATATCAGTCTTCGATTTTCGATTTTAAAACAATTTTAGCTGTGAGAACCGCACTTTACAGATAATTCTCAAGAATAAAACTTTAAATATACCCCAACGTGTTTATTACTATATTTATTTTGTACCTAATATCATTAAAAATAGTATTATTAAAATTCAATCAGTGTTTTTTTCATTAACTTAACTTCCCTCAGCTCTTACTAATATCCAGAATTTGGCTGAATTTAAACGGGCTTAAAAACAAACTTATTTAAAAAATCATACCTTTCATGAATCTTAACTCCTTTTCAACATACTCTAATAAGCCATGTTCCTCAAGATTCCGGTTATTGTTTGGTTTCGGTTACCTCCTTACTGTACTTTTATATTTAATGTGTACTCCGAATTTTTCTTATTTCTAAACCTAAACTTTCTCCTGTTCTATATTAGATTTTAGTTTTAATGATTCTTATTTAATGGCACCGTTATTGTTTCATCATATCATTATCTTTATTTATCATAGTCCTGGGCCAAAACAGCACTGCTGTTGTTAATTTTGTTCTCGTGGCATTTCTTTGAATATATTTTTTGTTTCAAATTGTAACATTTTATTTTAATTATAGTAAAAGTTATCAATATTTAAACTTCTACGAATGCACACAAAAACAAATTTGTTCGTTTAAAATCTTGCTTTAGTGCAACACCTAGTAGACTTTTATTTTAAACTAACTACCACAAAAAATCCTACGCCAATGACTTGCGAAGGACGCATTGTTAGAGCGAAGAAGACTAACTTCTAGCGATTTATAACACCATTCATGTCACAGCCTGTACACAATACAACTAAACACGTTCTTCCTCCCAGTCAGATAAATAGATAATGAATAACGGATCACGTAGATGTTGAGATGTGATATGTCCAACTATAAACAGAGCATTGTGTTTCTTTTTTCCGACCATTTTTTTTATATTTCGGATTCTAACGGCGATGATGTTTAGATCGCGATTGGCTGACAGAAATAATTTCGTGTATCAAATAAACAAAACGACAATTTATTAAAGTTTCGATCAACGTCTTGTTCTGACGGCACATAATAGGCCACTTGCATGCATTTCATAACGATTTTGAAAAAATCGTGTGGATAGATTTTTTTACTAAGATTACGAAAATGTTAGTAAAAATTTTTAGAAATATGTAGTTTTTTTTTTTAAATAAATAAATCCATTATTTGAACTCGTGACATCACTACGTGAAAATGTCCCGTCTCCGATTATGTTACCTTAATTTTGTAAAATTCCACACTGCTTAATTTTTTTTATATGTCAACACTTTGATTTCTGGCGAAATTTTGAATTTGCGTTTAACGTTCACTAGATTTATTGTTTGTTCCATGCGAACTTATACTTTGGTTTGATTTTTTGATAAAAATGGCGGTGTTTTTACAGATGTTACGAAGAGAACCCCGTACAATTTATTGCTATTCGTGTGGAAAACGTTATTTTTTTTAAATGTTTTTTCGCACCCATAAAATTATGTCCTGTCTTTCCGGTATATCAAAAATGGACCGATTTTTCGGATTGAAATTTTCAAAAAGTCGCCAGGGTTTCAAAAATATGATTAAAAAAAATACCGAATGTCTTAGAATATTTGCCTAAACCGGATTTTTTTTAGATGTGATGCAAGTGGCCTATTGAACTGTCTACGTCTATCAGTACTATAATACATATTATACTTAAAATTTAATACTTTGTACTCTTTACTTTATATTTTATACAATACATATATCTTATATATATATTAATATTGTTATTGTAGATACTTTTTATAAGTTAACTGTGTTAATGGCACATGTTGTGCCGTGCATTTCGAAATAAATAAATAAAATATACAATCACAAGATGATTGCGAAATTGACTATTTATTTTACGGGGAAAATTTTTCAGATTGTTTTTTTTTGTTCGAATCCAATCCAGCGCTTTTTCACTGTCCCGTTTACTTTAAATCGTCCTCAAGGGTCTATTTTTTTATTTACTAACTTAATCAAGATTTCTGCAAAATCAAAATATATTTTTCGTAGATATGAAATTCAATTTTGTAACGAATGTAATTTTATACATCATTTCTACGGTGTTTCGTGTAATTTTTTTTATCATACCTTCTAAGAAATTTTTATGCTTTTGACATATTGAATATTTTCTAGTTGAATATACTGAAAAGAGACCTAAAATTTCCCTTAGTGGCGCTAATTACTCTTTAGCATTTATTTTGTTAGTTATTATATGTCAAGGACGCTGTACAAATAATTATATATGTAAAGGTATATCAGCTTTCAACTAAGATTTTTAACTAGTGACTTGGGATGTGGGTACCGCCGCCCCGGTAAAAATTTATTGTATAACCTCTGCCAGGTGACTGGACAACTCAGAATGAAATCAACTCAAAACCTCCTTTTTGGCGGCGGATGCGTCTGCCCTCCAACTGCATGAATGACCAAATCGGGAGAGACAATTTGAGGGATACCTTTTGACCTCTCCAGTAGGACTCTCTCGGAACATCGCCTTGCACCGCAAAAGGAGGGATAGATTCACTCCTGGATACACTGACCCCCAGATCTATCTATCCCTCACACTTTTTCCTTCCCGTAATTCCGAACTCCCGAACTTTCTCCGAAAACCCGCCACACAGCATCCCCAAAGATGACATAGGCCCTGAAGGGAATTATTTTCCTCGGGGTTTCCTACGCGGAGCTAACGTCAAAAAAGACTTTTATAAAATCACCTCAATGGCGTTGTACGAAAAATATAAATGCTTGATAACTTACAATTACGAACTATAACTTTACTGGTGACTTATGACTAAGACTTATTTATTTGTATAATAACATAGTATAAGGCATGAAGTGGGAAATAACATGAATAATTTAAATTGGGTATGTAATAAAGAGCCATGAGCGTGTAAAATAGCAAAGGAAGGAGTAAAGAACATATGTAAATAACAAAGAAAAATGAAATCCTGTCTCAGTAATACAATACCGTAATGCCTAAGAAATATGCCTACTTAATTCCTATTCCATTTAATTAAATATAATATAAGTAAATTAAGATGAAGATGAGGTGCACGGTAAGGATATAATGAGTAAAGTGAATTTCAAGTTGATTAGATAACTAAAATAGTATTATTTACCTAAGTAAATGGCAGCTCTGACGAACATGTAAAACAGCGAAGAATAGAAAATAAAATAAATTTTAGCTAGCAACTAACTTACAACTAACGCCAGGTCACTAATTTACGTTGTTATACTATGCAATCCAATGCAGAAAGGATTATTTTTGTTATTTGGCTTTGATGTTTTTTTTAGTTGTGAAAATTGAGATGTTCCCCTGTCGCAGTCTTTCTGAGATCGAAAGCTTTATTTTAAGATCTTCTTCTATCCATTAGCTCTATGCTTCTACCTTTGAACTACGCCAAAATTTTGATAATGAAAAAGGGATTACTATTCGCTGATTTCTCATTTAGCAGGTATTATATTTGTGTCCTTGTCAACACAACAAAGAAAGCTCAAATTTATGTAATTTAGTTTTTATGAAGTAGTGGGCTTTATAAATACTTATACAATCTATATCTGTACGGTTTTTGTAGCGAAAATATATAGAACCTAAAAATCACTTTAATTATTATATCTATAGTCTTCATTTTTAGTATAATAATTTAATATTATTGGATTGCCAGAAAATAAATATTGAAAGTTATTTTTAAAAACACTTCATTTTATATTAGCTCTTCAGGCCCTCTAGCACAGATAAGAATTGATAGGAAAAATTAAATAACTCCTCAGCGTTCCATGACATGATTGCAGATCGCCAACGAATTATTAACAGTGCATAATGACTAAATGTTCTTAATATATTCGACGTCAACTGTTGTTTGTACGTTAGCGATCTGCAGTTGTCCTGGGAACGAGGGGCAAGTTGCCGAAAGTTGTCCTATCAATCCTTATAGATCGATTATGCTAGCACCCCAGTAAGTTTAAACCGTTAGTTATTATTATTTTTAATCATTTATGTTTCAATCGTTCTTTCAATACTAAGGATTGTTAACCTCCCAGCCAATTGCTCCGATTAACCAGATTCCTAGGTACGTGAAAGAGCTGTGAACCGATATTTAGTCCACCCTTCTAAAAAGGCGTGGGTTTTACAAAAAAGGTACTTAGAATAGTTTAAATACAATTACATTATAATTTATTCCACGAAAGAGAACTCCCACTCAATGAATTACATCAATAGGATGGTAATATAAAACTACTTTGTTTTTTAATCACCCACAAAGCGCTCAGCTACCAAGAATGTGGGTTTATTTAATTTAATTTTTGTATTTAAAATTTTCCCGTCCTATTTTCATACGTAACCCTCCGACACTTACGCTCAGGAATCAGCAGCGCCTCGTCTCATCAAAATGAGAATCTAACGGCGTCGTCCCCGCGGTAGTAATATTACCCACAAAGGCAGGCTTTACCATTTACCATAGAATTTCATCACTTTAATCACAAAACAAATACATCCGACGGTAGACTAACCCCGGCTGACTGATGCGTGAACATAATTACACCGTAATACGTTGATCAAAGACTGGAATTTCATCCTATTTATTAGACGGGTACTGAAATTTGCATACCAATTCGGCGACGGGGAGAAACAACCCTCAACCCCACCCAAATACTGCACATCTTCTGGAGAACACCCCCACCCCGTCCCCACACTACGCCCAGTTCAATTCCAACCCCTGCAGGAAGGGCTGCTTCCCGGCTCACAATGTCATTCATAATAATTCATTCAAGTGCATCAAAGGTTATTATGAACAGGTTGTAGGGGATGAATAAGAGGGATTATGAAACATGACAGGGATTAGATTCATCCATTTCGGAAATCATTTCATTTGATAAAGTAGAAACACTTATCAATAAGATTAAAATTGAACACGAAGTTTAGTTTTCAAAAAGCAATAATTCCTTTTTGCTTTTTCAGTTACGTGTTCAATAGGTTTTGCTTTTATAAATTCTTGATGATTAATGTATTTAACGATTGTTTTAACATTTCGCAGCCCACGACATTTTTACGGTTTTCGTTTGATTAATTTATATGAATAACTAAGCATTTCAAAGCTATTATCTTTCTTCACATCTCACGTAGAAAATAGTTTAATTATTCATTACTTGCTAAGGATACCATCAAAACGACAAACTTTTTTTATTTTTTGTAAAATAGTTCTGATATCTTACATATTATCTTACATATTATTTATGATATCTTACATACTCTAAGATATTGCATTTCGATATGATTTGAGATTTTCACGACCAAAAGTATTATTGTGATTTATTTTTGGGGTATTATGCCTTGTTGCGCTTCCTCCTTCTTCAGCCAACACTTCAAAAGTATGCCTTGTTACGGAGGCAACTCAAATCTACAAAACCCCAATTATGTTATTAGAAACGACGGGGCTAAGCTTAATAGTTATTTCTTGATATACGGTACTTGGCGGTGATATCAAAACTTAACGCCAAACGCTACATTAATTTATCTGAAATTCCGGCTCTAAAAGGACAGGGATTAGGGACATCCAATTCGGAAATTATTTCATTGAATGCGCATTACGGAATCACTTTTATAAACATAAGCACATCACAAACTACATACCTGCCCTGATGATGGACACTATAACGCTATCCGAAACGTTGGTTAAAAAGAAGGAAGCACAAAACGGCACAATACCGTGAAAAAAAATCACAATAATGTTGTACATCTATTAAATGTAAGTGTTTTTTAAATTTAGTTATTAAATTTGAATTTGCAAACTAGAACGTTGAAATCGTTTCGGTCCCTATACTATTTATCAGCTAGGTAACTTTATATAGCTACTTGTTAGGAACTTAATGATCATCATGATAATTTAAAAAGAAACATTTAAAAAAATTATCTACCAGAATTACATAAAAAATGCAAGTGCAAAAGAAAGGACTGGAACAGGATGATATTTAAGAAAAATATGAAATTCATGATCCGAACATTTCATCGCACTCGTTCTACGAGTAGGTACATGCCTTTCCTGTAAAATGTCTTTATCATAAGAAAATAAAAGCTCGTGTGTAATAAACATATTAAAATTTACCCCAAGGTTTGTGAATGTAGATTAAGGAAACACAGAAATGTAAGTCGGATAGGTCCATAGAATAAAGAAGAAAACTAGAAGTGCCTTCCTAACAAATTTCACTGGCATCTTCACTGACTCAAGTGCCCTGAAAGAATCCAGTACAGATTGTGCTGGATGGTGTTTGAATCAAACAATGAAATGGCCCCACCTTTCATCTCTGAACTATGCGTCCCGGAAAATACTGGTTACTGGTTACTTAGATCAGCAACATCATCAGCTTCAGGCAGCTTAATAGAACCTAAACGAAAGCCAAATACCGAGTTTGGAGATCGCGCTTTCGGAGTATCTGGGCCTAAAGCTTGGAATAAACTCCCTCCGGAACTAAGATGCATGACAAGCCCAACGGAATTTAGATCCAAACTAAAAAACCTACCTTTTTGGGCTCTCATACCCTTAAATTAAATGTACCTATCTGAGAGTATCATTCTTGTATTGGCCTATGACATGTCTTAAGCATACTATTCTTATTGAGTTAAAATTACTCGAAACCTTACACATCAATATGTCTCTTACCGAGGGATGAATCATATTTAGGAAGATAAATATTCTGATCAAATCCTTGTTCTATTGTACCACCCATCTTTCCAAAATACGCCCATTAAAGAAAATATTACATATTATTATTAAAATATATATCGGGGTTAAATAACGTATGTCCACAATTATGTCCTTTGCATGCGAACTGTATCGAAATTTCTTTAAACAAACCATTCTATTTTCGGCAGATTTTTTGATTGATCTGTGAACAGACCATGATTCCTAGTAAGAAACCAAAATTGGTGCCATAGGGCCGAAGTTATGACCGACCCCAAGTTGGTACAAAGCGTCTGATTACAGACCATGATTCTTAGTAAGAATCCAAAATTTCAGTCGGTTCGGTGCCATGGGGCCGAAGTTATGACATTTTAGTTCTTGGGGTCGGGCGTTTTGATACTTGGGGTCAAGTATCAAAACGCCCGATCCCAAGGACTAAAATGACCGACCCCAAGTGTTAAAACGATGATTTTTTTTTAAATTCTTCTTTTGGCAGATTTTTTTATTGATTCGTGAACAGACCATGATTCAATCAAAAATATCAGTCGGTCCGGTGCCATAGGACCGAAGTTATGACCGACCCCAAGTATTAAAATGACCAACCCCAAGTTTTTAAACGATGATTTTTTTTTTAATTCTTCTTTTGGCAGATTTTTTTATTGATTCGTGAATAAAATCTTCCAAAAGAATAATTTTTAAAAATTCATCGTTTTACAGGCGCTTTTTTACATTGGTAACAAAGTTGTTACATTGGTCGTTCATTACTTAGAGTCTAAGTTATGACTGACATAGCCCGTGGATTCTCAACCTTTTTTGCCTACCGCCCACTTTGAGAATATTTTTATTTCTAGCGCCTCCCTAACTCATGAATCCAAAACAGCAATTGACCACAACGACCAAGGGGCGTAATGGGATATCCAAGATGAGGTTACATTTGCCAAGAAGGAGGGGGCGTGATGGGATAGAAAAAATATTTTTGTGAATGGGCTCCTACCGCCCCGCGCGCCCCTAAAAGTCTGAAACAACCCCCAATTTTCACTTGTTATTTTGCCGCCCCCCTGACGCATGACGGTCTGAAACGCCCCAAAGGGGATGTTATTGCCCACGTTGAGAACCTATGGTCTAGCGTCTAGCCCAATAGCCCAGCGCTATGTCTAAAGTACACACGCCCGACATCGAAGATCTCCATCCCATTTTAATTTCATTAACACTGTTTTGTATTGGAAATTTAAGCCTCGATTTGACAAATATTTGAATCACGAAACACGCATACAAGGCACTTTTTATGTTATTCTTTATTCTATGGATAGATCGGATAAAACATAAGGAATAATAAGCATGGAGAACAGAGATAAAACCTACTACAAAAATTTGAATTTCTAGTAAAAATAACCTTTATCATTTTTTTGTATTTTTCGAGAATATGAAATAGGTAATGGAAGATTGTACCAATGCATAATATTTATTTATTTATTCATTTGTTTGACATAATATTTAACATTTTAAAAATAAAATTAAGCAAATATATTATATTATTTTATTATTATCATGGAATATCCTACGTAAAATCTCATTCTGCGAAATCATTCCAAATAATAAAAAGTAAATAACCAAAGTCTGGAATAATGTTAGTCAAAAGTCGCCATAGGTTAAACGCTTTTTCCGCAGTCTAATGAGAAATTTGTCTTCGAGTAAAGAAAATATTATTTTTAATTCAAAACTTAAATGTGATCATATTATGTAAAAAATTCTCGTTTAAATTTGGATTATAAAATATTATTATTATTTGTTATCTTTAAAGAGGCGGTTCCACGTTTCTGATTATCTTATCGATTTCGCATTTCGGATTAATAAAATTTGAAGAAAACGCGTTTAAATTTCATTAATAATTTAACATTGCCTCTTTGGGTACACGGATTGACATATATAGAACAAATTACAATAGACTGAAGAATTTAGGATTCTTTAGGAGAATTTTTATGAAATTACCTTCACAAAAGCTTACAAATAAGAATTCGCTTGCATTTTTAAACTTTTACTTTTTTATCGGTGCCATTCTAACATTTCTTCGCTAAATTACTTAAAGAGAAAAAACCCTTGGTTTATATTTAATCATAGATATATTGGCCCACATTTTTTTTTATATTGGCCATTTTCCGTTGCCAAAGCAAGTAGATTTTATTATTAATATTGAGAATATCCCAAATTAAATAAAAATTATTATGAATGATTTGTATATAAGACCACTATTCAGATTGAAACTTTGCTTGAAATGGCTTTAGCCGTGTTTAGTGGCCAGATCTGAATAGGCGGGTACTTCCCCACCTTCCTCTTACCGGTCTCCTATCCCTCCCCACTACTTTCAGCCTCACAACGTACCCCAAATGCGGAAGCCATATTCCCGCTGTCTCAAGTATGATACATGCATATATTATTAATGACTTTATTGATTATTCTCCCTTTTTGTCTGAGATTAATTTTAAAGTCCCAAGCGTTAGAACTTGAAAAAAAAATACTTTTTCATCTTGATAAATGTTCTACTAATCTCAGAAAAAACGTTCATCTATTCATAGCACGTAACCTATTTAATAAGAATTTCAATGGTATGGACTGGACATACCTATTTTCATGTAATTTGGGAACATTTAAAAATACATCTTAGATAACATTGAATAATTTTAAATATCCTAAATTTATCGATAGTTATGATGCTGTTGCTATGAGTGATATCCAGTTGCAAGCCATTAATTTTATAAACATGATTAGCTTAGTTGTAGTGATTATTGCTATAGTGAGGAAAAATTGTTCAGAATTAAATGTTTTAAAATTTATTGTGCAGTTTATTAGTTACCTTGTAAACTCTCATTTATTTGTATCCTAATATATATATTTATTTTATTTCATATTTATTATTTTTGTAAGTATTTTAGCCCACGCGTACTGGGCCTTAAGTTCCATTTGTTGTAATTTTATGATTATGTGAAAATCTGTCATCAGATTTTATTCATATCTATATACTATACTATTATATATATATAAAAATCAATTGGTGTTCGTTTGCCTCGCTAAAACTCGAGAACGGCTGGGCTGATTTATCTGATTTTTGTTTTGAAATGTTTGTCTTAGTCCAGGGAAGCTTTAAACGATGAGAAAATATGGAAACATTGCGAGGAAAATGGTAAGAAATATCATTTTCCCATATAAACTGTTCTACCTACTTTTCTTTGCAAACGTCAGAAGGAAAGCAAACAAATTGTGTTCTTAGAAACGAAGTTTTTTTTTTAATTAGGATATTCAACCTAAAAAGAGCGCTTTGTTGGCGCCGTTGTTACATAATATCTATATCTAAAAATGAATCGCAGAATCCGAACGACTGCATTCAATAGGATAATTTTTTTCTTTGTTCGTTATTTTGTATTAAACTACTGTTGAGCTCTATCATTATCTGGCATTATGAAATTTGTATAAAAAATTATAGGTGGCACGCGAACAGTTTTAAAACTGAATGTACCGGGTATTAATGTGTGGAAAGCGAGAGGTGGGGGGGAGTGTGTGGGAGGGGGAGGAGGATGCGGAGGGGGAGAAGGGGAGAGGGTGTGGGGAGGGGGAGGAGACTGGGGAGGGGCGAGGGGAGGGAGAGGGGGAGAGTAGGAAAGGGGAGAGGGGTTTAAGGGGGAGGAACTGGAGGAGAAAGGTGAACGGGACGAATGGGAAAGGAAGAAAAATCTGCGGGAGGAGGGAGGTGAATACGGGAGGGGGGAGGGGAACTCGGGAGGGGGGTTCACGGGACGGGTTAAGGGGGGTGGTAGAGTGAGGAGAGGGAAGGTGGAGGAGGAGGAGTGGGAATGCGAAAGGGGAAGGGGTCGCGGAAGAGGAAGGGGAGGAGGATGGTGAACAGGAAGAATGGGAAAGGACGCGCAGGGAGAAACAATTTATCTATTAAATGACATAGCTACGCATGCCGGGTACCAGCTATTTTGAATTGGACTACTGTTGAGCTCCGGCATTATTGAATTTTTTCCCGATACATTCAGTTTTCAAAGAGCTCCTCCCCTTCCCACGTCCCCCTGAATGTATCGTGAGGCGAATACGGGAAGGTGGAGGAGAAGTTGGGAGTGGGGAGGGGAACTCGGGAAGGGGGGGGGAACTCGGGAGGGGGATCCACGGGAAGGGGGAGGCGAATACGGGAGGGGTTCTTGGGAGGGGGGTTCGCGGGACGGGGGAAGAGGGGGAAGCAGAGTGAGAAGAGGGAAGGTGGAGGAGTAGGAATGGGAATGCGAGAGGGGAAGGGGACGCGGGAGAGGAAGGAGAGGAGGAAGGTGAACGGGACAAGTGAGAAAGGACGCGCAGAGAGAAACAATTTCTTGATTAAATGGCATTGCTACAAATGGCATAGCCAAAGAGCTCCTCCTCTTCCCCCGTCCCCCTGAATGTATCGTGAGGCGAATACGGGAAAGTGGAGGGGAACTCGGGAGTGGGGAATGGGGAGGGTAACCCGGGAGGGCGGAGGGGAACTCGGGAAGGAAGAGGTAGACTCGGGAGAGGTTTCCGCGGAAGGGGGGATTCAGCTACAGGAGGGGGGAGGGGAGCTCAGGAGGGGGTTCACCGGATGGGGGAAGGGGGAAGTAGAGTGAGGAGAGGGAAGGTGGTGAAGGAGGAGTGGGAACGCGAGATAGGAAGGGGACGCGGGGGAGGAAGGCGAGGAGGAAGGTGAACGAGACGAATGGGAAAGGACGCGGAGGGAGAAATTAATTTCTTTATTAAATGGCATATCAACGCATGCCGGGTACCAGTTAGTTATTTATAAATATTTATACAGATTATTTTTTGTATGTGAATAGCGCACAACAGTCCCAACTGCTCCCGGCTGGAACCAGTAAGATGGCATCCCCAATAGAAGTATAAGAGTGAAGGTAGTGGGGAGGGGAAGGAGATGGGGGAAATTAGAAATGACCGGAATGAAATGTCAATTTCCTTCGAAGTGCAAAATAAAATGATATGTTAAAATAATGGTATAAATAACATTATTTTGACATCTTTACCACTAGCACAAAATGAAAACGGAATCTACGAAATATTTCCTTTGTTTGTCTTCAAACATATTCAAGAACATTCAAAATCCTAGGACATTTCCAGCCCTCTCGTTTTGATTTGTATGGGTGGGCCCAGACTTATTTTCTATTCAATAAATAAAACATCACACCCAAATAATAATGGATCCTTGCTCGCCTTCAAGGAATAAGGATTTGTAGCATTGTTCTGTATGGCCTCCAACGATCTTCAGCGCTGTGTGGTGCGGGGTCTAAGCTGAGTATTGCCTTTGAGGTATTGCCTACGTAAGTAGTCAGAAGTTTGACATATGCAGGCTTAACGGTATAGGGGCCAAAGTCTTTCGTCGCAAAACGATAAATTAATAAAAATTCTCTTATTTGTCTATTCTTATGTGATGAATTAATTTTCATTATCTTTACTTTGCATGAAAGCATTGATTTTGAAACACGTTGATGTACAAATTTCGTTATTTTATTTAATAAAAAAACATTTATTGTTATTTATTATTTACATACAAACCACATGTTATGTAGGTACCTACTTGAAATTTTAATATAATTAGATTTTAACACTTTTCAAAAAATTACTTGGGGAATGAAGCACGCATACCATATGCTTGATAACATTGATTAATATTAGGGGTTGAATATTAATGTGGTTTTCATACGATTTCTTTTCAAATGTTTGTAGAGTTATCATAGTGTTTAATAAATATTAAGTTTTTCCTTAAAATTCGAAAATAATATTTGATTTTCTTTCATTTCTTAGAAAAGATATATTGCGTGGTGCTCTATGTTCTAGGTACCTACAGTCTAATGCTTTTATATAATACATTATTTTTTTAATAAATAAATAAATTAAAACCTTTTTAAAAAAAATTATGAAAACAGCGCAGATATCATATAAATTACTTTATTTGTATAATCATGCTGGTTCAAAAGAAAAAGGATGTCACTTTCAAAAACTGCAATTAGTACATATTTTTTATCATTGTGTATCCATGGTGAACAGAAATTCGTGGTACTTTCCGGAAGGACATTATTCTACATCGTATTATTGCGTAGGTGAATGTTTTGTAATTTGTTCTGAAATCGGCGTTACGCACTGCTACAATAAATATGTATGTCTATTTAATAAAAATAATATTCTTAATATGAAGAAAACTTTTGTTTCCATTATACATGTTGTGATTTTTGGTCAAGTAGTCATTTTAATACATTTTATAAATAGTGTTGGAAGTGTTGTTAAGATAGTGTAGGAGTTGATGAAGAGTGTTTGATCTGGTGCTCCTCTCCACATCAGGCGGGGCAGCCCTAATACTTTACCAATAAAGAGGCTGAAATGCTCCTGGGGATCACGGTACTTCCAGGCCGCGATCCGGTGTTCAGAAACTTATGATTTGATGATTTTTGATTGATAACACTTATTTATCTTCGATATTAACATTTTATTTGAGAATATTATGTACAAGAAATTATACGTTCGCGTACGAACGGGTAGAGAGGTAAAATTGCGCGAACAACCGGGAGAATCAAGTACTGGAAGCGGAATGAATTGCTTTGTCATTCGGAGCAACCGGAGAGGTTTGTTCGAGTCATCGGGGATACCATGGGCGTAAAAATACTTTAAATAAATACTGCCCATAATAGCGTGCCTTTTTACCAAGCATTTCATGGTATATTTTTTAAAATTCGTTGTCGCTCTTTAAACCTAATGTCAACATGGTATATTTCGCTTACACCACTCTAACTCTGAACCACCAACAATGCAACAATACAAAGTGGCTTATGGATATAGAGCCTATTTATCTATAAGCAGGGCCGGCCCTGTACGAACACTGCGATCGCAATTGGAGCGGTGCGCTCCGGGCGCCGAATTCCCAAGGATCCAAAACGCTGATAAAATACCTAGCATATTGCAATCGAGTTTATTTTTCGTAAAAACCGCGCTATACACATACAAAAATACAAATCATCCACGTATTTTTGATTGATCGCAAAATTTTACTCGCACCATGCGCCGCGCGCCGTCTGGCTCTGGGCCGGCCCTGTCTGTAAGCCGTGGTGTGGTCAATTTTAACATGTGACCAATGACAATGATGTGACAATATTTTAAATACCTGTGTGTATCGATTCATTCAAAGCACAAAATCATTGTCAATGTTTATACACAAATCTTATTCTGATAACAGTTTAATAAGATTTCAAAGGTTTTGTGGGTTGTGCTCCTTCGATAAACATACTGGGATGTGCGGCCTGTCCGTTCGACCACCCTTATTACCAACGGTCTTCACAAACAGCTTGTTTGATTTTGTTATTCATGTTCGTAAGTGAGTCTTGGACAAAGATAAACTTTTTTTCTTAGCTCATTCGTCACCTTCATACCAATTTCAAAAGAAATTGACGTCAAAAATCAATATAAGCTCTTGGCAAATCCGTTTTACCTATTTAATTAGTGGAGGTGGTTAAAACACCTGTTTGTTAGGATTGTGGAATTACGATGAGCGATGTTTGGGTACCACACTACTTACGACCAAATTCTTGTAAGGATGTTACGATTTACGATTATGATTACGTGCATTGGAATATCTCGGTATATAAGCGCTGCTACCCTATTTTTTTACAATAACTACACAGAGGAAACCTTGAGGAAAAAAAATGCCTCAGGGCCTTTGTCATCTTTTAGAATGCTGGGTGGAGGATCTTATTCGGGAAAAGAAGAGGAGGAAATTCAGGGAAGGAAAAAGTTATGAGGGGTGGGTAGGAATCTGGGGGTCAATATGTCCAGGAGTGATTGACGTATGAATCCATCACTCCCTCTGCGGGGCAAGGATGGTCGAGAGTCCGGCTGAAGAGGTCAAAAGGTCTCCCTCAACCAGTATCCGGCCTGCCACGCAGTAGGTGAACAAAAGCATCCGCCACCAATACCTGGACAAACCTCATCCTACGAACCCGCTCTCCCCTGCTAAGTTACCAAGCGTAGCGAACCGTTTAGGGTGACCTATGGCAGGGGTGTTAGTTATCCAATAAATTGTTACCGGGGCGGGGATATACACCGCCCGGTATAAACAAAGCAATAATAAGAAATCAAATTAATATTAACAGTGCTGTTACAGCTTAAAACCTCTATTTTACACTTATTTTCCTTTCTTCCTCTTTACACCATCTTTTACATCGTCTCTTTTACATCATCTCTCTCTCTCTTTATTTTTTTGAAATAACGAGGTAAAAATACGATAAAAGATTATTTTTACTATCCCTTTGTAATTTTCTCCGCGAGAAATAGACTACAACAATTATTTTAATTATAAAATTTCCATTATATTAAAACCTTACTTAATGCAATTTCCCACATGATATCAAAGTAAGAATCTATGTTTTCATAAATAATTATAGGGTATACCTACTCACTACCCAAGTATAAGTATTAAACATACGCACCATATTATAATTACACCATCCGTGAATTATTTTGTAATTTCATGAAATGAAATCCCCCCACATAATATTTGCTTCTATCCACTGACCTACAAAGTAAACGGAAAAATGTTAATTACGTAACTCTTTGACCTACACATTATATACTCGCATTATTACAGAGTGAAATTACAATTTTGATTACTATATTCTGAATGTTAGAAATTGGTCTTCTTTTAGGACCTTTTTAGTGTTTTTTCTACCTTATCTTGTTATCTTTCACAAAGGATTTATGTAAAAATTATTTCTCTTCCAATTTTAATTACGAGTACCCAGTTTTATTTTTCAAGGAAAAAAATAATGAATGAGGTAATATTTGCAAATCTCTTTTTCAAAAACCGCATTTAATAATATTGAGATCTGAGAATTCCTATTTGATTCGGGAACAATGTAAATACCGTAATACCTAAGTAAAGTTTATTCTCTGTATTCCATTTAATACGCATATTATTTTAAAACTTTTTAGATTGTAATGAGTAATGAGTTTCAAATCTAAGAAATAAAAAAAAACATCATAATAAGGGGTCGTCCATTAATCACGTGAGGCTCGTAAGGGGGGGGGGGGGGGGGGGTTCGGAAAAAATCACAAGGAAGGAGGGGGGATATAATGAGATATCACGTGTATTTATTTTTCGTTGAACGCACGATTTCTAAACCAAATGCTTATGTGGCAAATCATATTCTTGACCGGTCAGTGGTTGAGTGGCATAGCTCTTGGGTCCCACCCGGGCGTCGCGTGTTCGATTCCTCGGCTGGCTAAGTCCTCCATCACAACACAAGCAACACTTTCGGCTTTCTGTGGTGGTAGTAGGAGATTTTCAAACATTGTTGGGTTATTCGTAACCCGGGAATGTTTGTTTTTCTTTTTAAAAAAAAAAATAAAAATAAAGAATATTTATATAACGCTGTTTTATTTCTGGCGCTCTCCGTATTTTCCACAGATAATCACAGAATGAGTGACGTTCCCAAAACATACTATTTACTGGCATTTGTGTCTATTATTTGCAATTTGCCACAAATAATTTCCTTGAATTTCGTCACGACAGACTTCGTCAATGGCCTAAATAATTTCACCTACTTCTCTAAAACACAACACTGTAAACATTTTAAGAGGAATATAAACGCTAGAAATATTTCGATTCTTGTGTTTTATTAAATCTAAAACCGAGCGCCGGGTACCGTCATATTTTGGACTGATTTGCACGAGGCAAGTAATTTGAAATAAATACTGTTGCTATGACGTGGTGCTTGCAATACGTAAGAAGCGCCCAGCGAGATCTCCGATCGCCGATGCTTCTACACATACCTTGTTACCCGGTGGATGAATACCGTCAATTCTATTTTACCAGCAGCGGCCAAGGCGGGAGCGGATCGAGAATCCTCAAACTATGGGGAATGCTAATAAAAGTAAATGTTTATAAAATTTGAATTGATTTTATTTATAAACAATCTAAAAAATTTTATGAAAGTGAATTATTAATACATATTATTTTAAATACATATAAATATTAATAAAAAGGAACTTGATTCAAGTTAAATATAATATGTATATATGTTAACAAAATGTAACTAATACGTACTTTTATAAAACTAGGTATAGGTATGTACTTTTATCAAATTTACATACACTTTCAAAATACCCAAATTACATATACTCAAATTTCCACATCTAAAATTTTTGTAAAATTCATTTACAAAAATAAAATTTTTGGAAACAAATCAATAAACCAATCTCAGTATTAGAAATGATGACGGAACAACTCAAAGCTAGGTTTTCTCACAGCTCACAACTCACAGCTAATTTCCACATCTAAAATTTTTGTAAAATTCATTTACAAAAATAAAATTTTTGGAAACAAATCAATAAACCAATCTCAGTATTAGAAATGATGACGGAACAACTCACAGCTAGGTTTAAAAATATTCTACATTTGATACATCAGTTTATTGAAACATACACTTAAAAAAAAACGGTGAAAATAAATAACTTGCATCCTCATATGCTGAATTTATCCTAAAAGAGCATAATTAAAACGAATGCAATATAATATTTTAAAATAATAAGTAAAATTTCGACCCATGGTAGAGGGGAAAGGCTGCCAGCTAGCGATCCGGAGATTGCGGGTCTAAGTATTAGACATTATCAAGGAACAGTTCCCAGCTACATGTATTAATAAAAAGAAACTTGATTAAGTGAAATGTAATATATATATATATATATATATATACGTAACTAATACATACTAATAAACTAATGTAAATGTAACTAATATATACTTTTACAAAATTTGGTATATGTACTTTTATCAAATATACATACACTTTTATCAAATTTCCGCATTTAAAATTTTTGTAAAATTCATTTACAAATAAAACTTTTGGAAACAAATCAAAAAACCAATTTCAGTATTAGAAATTATGACGGAACAACTCACAGCTAGGTTTAAAAATATTGTACATTAGATACATCAATTTATGGATACACACACTTAAAAAAAACGGTGAAAACAAATAACTTGCATCTACCTATGCTGAATTTATCCTAAAAGAGCATAATTAAAACAAATACAATATATATCGCGGGTTCAAACCCCGGCAAACAAATCTTAGTACTAGACATTATCAAGGAACAGCTCCCAGCTTCATATATTAATAAAAAGAAACTTGATTAAGTGAAATATAATATGTATATATATTAACAAAATGTAACTAATACATACTCTTACAAAACTAGGAATATATACTTTTATCAAATTCACATACACTTTTATCAAATTTCCGCATTTAAAATTTTTGTAAAATTCATTTACAACTAAATTTTTTGCAAATAAATCAACAAACCAATCTCAGTATTAGAAATGATGACGGAACAACTCACAGCTAGGTTTAAAAATATTGTACATTATATACATCAATTTATGGATACACACACTTAAAAAAACGGTGAAAATAAATAATTTGTATCTACCTATTCTGAATTTATCCTAAAAGAGCATAATTTAAACAAATACAATATATCGCGGGTTCAAACCCCGGCAAGCAAATCTCAGTATTAGACATTTTCAAGGAACAGCTCACAGCTACATATATTTAAAAATTATTCTTTTAAAATATTAATCCTACCGATAATGAATTTAAGCATTATATTCGTCAACCTAAAATTTCTCAAATGATATAACATTCTGAACATCAAAAGAGTTGAAATCAGGAATAGTTGATGCTGACTCATTTTGAGCTCACGCTGTTTGAGAACCAAAAATGCTCGCTGTAACAACGAATTCGCTACGTATATTGCAAGTAAAAAACTTCGAAAACACGGGCACAGATCCCACGTCCGTTGCTGGCCACGGCTCGCGGCATTATGGTGGAATACAAGCGTTGGGCGCAGATCGTATGAATTAGTACGGTTCTAAAAATTTGACGTAAGCGCCAAAGCGGTTTTTATTTTTTTTGTGCATAATTTTATAAGAAAGAAAAAAAGTTAGAACGTAGAAAACGTCAAAAATAGTCTAAGCCATAAAGGGGTATTTTTTAAAAATTGTTACTTACATTACTTCATAGTAAAGTCATGAAAAAACTTTTTTTTTAGTGGTTTACGCTTATTTTTTTTGTTACGTAAATAATAATTTTATTGTAATTCTGTTACGTAGAAAAGGTAGTTAAAGCTTCAATTTATCCGTAGCATATTTTTTTATATTCGTACTGTAAACCGATTCGTTGTAAAGATTAATCTAAATAGTGATTTCACGTATAGCTTCATCTTAAGGCAGCGCGCGTAGACAAATAAATTTTGACCTGAAGAAGAAGCCTCCTTTCTTGGAAGCTTTTATTGTCTAATTCGTAAATTAGGGATAAAGGGAATTAACAAAGTCCGGAAAGTTATTTATTATTATTATTAGAAAGCGGACAGTGCTACTGTATGCTGCGTGCTGTGTGCTGTGTGCTGTGTGCTGTGTGCTGTATGCTGTATACCGTGTGCTGTATTCTTTGCAATGTTGTCGCCATATTTCAAAAAGTAAATAATCATCCCCGGGGTGGTTTGTCCCATTTGTCCTAGTAGCCTTTGTCCCAATTATTTACTACCGGGGCGAAAGAAGTTTAGAGAAGAATGTATTTTGAATTGGTAACTTTGTGGCACAGTATTTTAAAGATAGCAGATTTTTTTTAAATATGTGTTTTTTAAATATGTGTTTTTATTTCACGGATTATGACAATAATTATTCTTTTTTTAAATAAATAAATAAAAGGCTGATATTGAGTCAGATATGATTTAAATTGTACACATTTAAAAAAATCAGAGTGTGCAATTCACACGCAGTAGAAGTGAAACTAGAAAGTCGCTAGATGTTGCTTTTGTTTATTTTGCCTGTTAATTTTAAAGTGATTTGAAGATTGGATATTGATTTTTCAAAAATAAAAATGTTTTTTTTTTGGATTTCATATAGATGTCTCTCTGGGCTCTGAAAGTCAGACGCTTCATACCGCATTTTAAGCAACATCTCGGTACTAAATTATTGTTTCTCAATGGAAGAAATAAAAAATCATGTTTGAACCATGTCCCTCAATCACCATGTTCTTAAACCTAAAAATCCAATGGATCAAATATTGGAAAATGCCTTACTAGAAATGTCAGATTGTATTTCAAATGCAAACAAAAATCTCTTGTAAAAAAAAAAAATGTATAATGAAAACCACTTTTTGTCTTCTGGAAAGGTGAAAAAAATTGTGTGCCATCGAACATCATGCCTGCATCCTCATTGGGTACATAATGCTATAATGTTTGTTCTACTTCTTTACAAGTTGGGAGAACAATACACTTTTGTAGGTCAGAAACCCTACCGATTAATTATTGTTCCAACTGTCATTTTGGTTTAACTTGCCCGGCCATGTGATGTCTTCCTCCTTCCGTTGAGTAGGTAAGGCAACATTACTTCTAAACCAAATGCCTTTATTTGTTATGGTCAGTGCATTGTGCATTATTAAGCAATGTGTACCCATTGTCAGATTGGTGACGTTCTGCGTAATGTACTTTGTGAGATGTTAGTGGGTTTTGTTTGTTATATATACCAGATTGTTGGGTATTTTGTACGTGCACAGTACAATTCGCAGTAATGCAATAAATGGTCGAGTTTCTAGGTGATTTTAGACAATCAGATATGGTTTCTAGCGGTAAAAATACATAAAAGACACATGGTAAGCCACAGTCAGGTATGAAATTGATGTAGAAAGTACGAAAAAATTCTTGATTTCAGTCAGCGCCCTTGAGGTGATTTTTCACAAAAACGCCGCTATATAAATCGTCCAAATTTACGGTGCTCCAGATTTCATGTCCGGGTTGAATCTTTCCCAAATGAAAGACTAAACCCTTCCACACACTTTTCCACAAATGAATATCTAGTAAATTAACGCAATGTAATTGCACTATATAAGAATAAAACAATACAAGAACAATACGTCAATCCACCAGAAACATAATTGGAAAATATTTCACCGACTCCAGATATTTTCATATCAGAGGGTTCGGCTCTGATGAAATCCTAACTGGTCCGATAAATCCTACTGATCCCTCAATATAAATATTTAAAAAATCTTTCGTAATCCTACATGTATTTAAAATGACCGACTTTTGCATTTTTATGTACAAATTTTTTGACAAATCTAATACGCCTAAATTTTGAATGAGAGAGCTAGGTATAATGCCAGTAGCCGAAATAACAAATGGTAATATTTTTATAGTCTGAGAATGCCAAATTCTTTTAATTTCATTTCCTAAATCTGTATATTTTCTTATTTTTTCAGAAACAGTTTTCTGAATATTACAAGAATTTGGTATAGCGACATCAATGATATAAGTTATTTTCTTAATTTTGTCATGTAAAACTATATCGGGTCTATTATGACTAATTGTTCTGTCTGTCAGAATAGTCTTATCATAATAAATTTTATAAAATTCATTTTCTAAAAATGAATTTGGTTCATATTCATAATATGGTACATTACGGCAGTCAATCAAGTTATGTTTAATTACCAAACTTTGGTGAATTATTTTTAAAACTTGATTGTGCCTAAATGTATACTCGGACGGCGCTAATACAGAACATCCCGATATAATATGTTCTATAGTTTCCGGAAAAGCCAAACATTTTCTACATAAATCATCAATTTGATTTGCATCTTTGATGATATGCTTCCTATAATTTTTAGTATTAATGACTCTATCTTGTATGGCAAGCATAAAGCCTTCTATTTCTGCGCTCAACTCTCCAATACTCAACCATTTGTTTGACGAAAATTTGTCAACATATGTTTGGTTGAGATAATTGAAGTGTTTTGCGTGAAGAATTTTATTTGACCAGGAATCTAATAATTCCTGGTTGGTATTAATAAGAATGCTGGCATTCTCGTCGTATAAATTTAATGGTGAAATATTTCTATCTGCCTTGCATATTATTTTGTGCATTTCTGAACTATCAGCTTTCCTATGGAAAAAATTTCTTAGCATTTCTACCTGATTATGTTTTAAAGATGTTATTTTGACTATACCTCTACCTCCTAAATTTCTGGGTAAATTAATACGTTCTATAGCTGAATTTGGATGATGGCAATGAAATTTAGTTAATGTAGTTCTAATTAATCGTTCTAAGCTATCTAAATCTGTATTAGACCATTTAATTATGCCAAATGAGTAAGTTAATAGAGGTATTGCCCAAGTATTTATCGCCTTTACTAAATTTTTAGCAGATAGATTGCATTTCAAAATTTTTCTGATCCTAGTTTTAAATTTAATCCTAATATCATTTTTAATACTAGTATGATCTAATCTATTTGATTGCGGATATCCTAAATATTTATAAACCTCACCCCCTTTCATACTTTCAATTTTGAAATTTCTAAATATACCCTCGTCTCCATCTACAATTTTACCTTTCTCTATATGGATCGTTCTACATTTATCTAAACCAAAAGTCATTTTAATATCATCTGAAAAATTTTTAACTACTTTAATCATTTTCTCTAAATTTTGTTCAGAATTTGAATATAATTTTAAATCATCCATAAATAATAAATGAGAAATTATATTTCTCTCTCTAGTATTACCTTTAATTTTTATTCCAAACTTGCTTTTAATTAACATTTTAGATAGAGGATTTAATGCTAAGCAAAACCAAAGAGGACTCAATGAGTCTCCTTGAAAAATCCCTCTTTTTATTGAAATGCCCGGTACTATAATTTTCTTATCTTTCAAATTCAAAAGCAAATCGGTATTCCAAAATGCCATAATTTTTTCCAAAAAGCTAATAAAAATAAATTATTATTATTATTATTATAGAGATATACTATCAATGATTTCAGTAGATATGGATGACAGAATTCGTTGGGAGCGCGTTCGGCGTGTTTCCTGGCTATGCACCGGTGCCGAAGGAATCAATGACGCTAATTCCTCGGAGCATCTTCCATTAAAATACCGGTAGAACAAGGACAGCATTCCCACCCGGCGCCTATGCTCTGAAGATCAATCAATTTGTAATTGTATTCAATTAATAGGAGAATCTATTAAACACCCGTTTCTACATAGAGTCGACTGTTTTTTCAGATATTTTTGGGCTCAGGTCCAGAGGTGGCTGACCAATTCAATATTGCGGTGCACTTACCACTGCAATATATACAATTTCCAACCGTGTACAAATCGAATAGATCAATAGAATAAAATACCCTAGGTATGACATAAACTTACAGACAACTGTACATATCAATTATTTGACTTATTCAATTATTTTTAATTAATCCAATTGCTTTAGATGACTATTGACAACTTATTTAAATTTTAAAAACCTTCCTTTCCCACGAGCGGTACTGTCCCCAAAAATAATTCGAATTATTCCCTCTTTCATCACAATAGGTGTCGGAGTGTATAAAACGTCTGCAGAGTCTGTGTTTTAATACGATTCCGTCCAACAAAAGGTTGAAATGAAACAGATCTCTTTTATAGGACGTCAATCCACTCGGAACCATTGTGGATCTGACGATAGGACACTGGAATCCTTATACAGGTAAGATATCTAGAAAATAAAAGATTTAATCTTCGTACACCTTGCCACTCAAAGGATTGACTTCATCGATAAAGAATTTACTAGGAGACTCCAATTATTATTATTATTATTATTGGATGATTTTTATAGCGCCATTTTCGTGAGAAAATCACCTCAAGGGCGCTTTATAAATTCATTTATACATGTAATCCAACGACTAAAAAAGAATTGAACACATTTATTTCCTATTTATTTTATATGATTCATAGAAATATTATAAACCGTTACAACCTGTAATACTATTTAGTTATTTAACAAACTTTTTTCTTTTCATCTTTTCAAATTTGGGCAAATAATGTTACTAAACTACAAAATTGGCTATTTTTATTATGTTTTTGACATATTTTCTTAATTTTGTTGTTTATTTCCTGTAATATGTAGACATCTTCTCAACTTGAAATATATTTTGCTTATTTTTTACCTACCATTAAACATTTTCAACCTGCCTCAGCTTTTGGTTAAGTTATTTACATTATTATATAAATATATTTTTTCGTTGTTGCAATATTGTAGTACTAGCTTTTACCCGCGGCTTCGCTCACATGGTATTAGTGGGAAATTACTGTATAAAGAATTTTCCCACGTTAATGAAAAAAAAATTCCGTGATAAAAAGTAGCCTATTTCATTTCCCATTACTCCAATTTTCTCTGTTTAAAAAAATCACATAATATAAACAACAAATATCTATAAGACAAATAAAATTCTCGTACCAACTTGTTTTATTTTATTTTAATTTAACATTTTTTTTAATGTTTGCATACAAATAAAAAATTGAACATCTGAATCGAAGTAGTAACTTATTGAAACTGCGATATTAATCCAAATTTGGGAGGCGTGAATGGGTACCGCCGCCCCGGGAACCTTTATTGGATAACCAACACCTCTGCCATAGGTCACGCCAAGTGATTCGCTACTTTGGTGATTTAGCAGGGGTGCCCGGGTTCATGGGGTGAGGTTTGTCTAGGTCTTGGAGATGGTTAACTGGTAAATATTGAACATCAGATTCCTTCCCACCCCTTAAACCCCTTTCCTTCTATGAACTCTCCTCTCCCCCCTTTCCTTAAAAAAACCCTCCACACATCATCCCCAAAGATGACATTAGATGGAAAATTATTTTCCTCATCGTCTCCTATATGGAGCTCATTTAAAAAAAATTAATATAGAAAACAAAGTCTGGTTAGTTACACCATTTATAACTCAAGAACGGCTAAACTGATTTTTATGATCATTGAGCTGTTGACGGCGAGCTTGGGATTGTTCTGTTGACTCAGCAAGTCTGTTTGCTGCCTGAAACAACGCATGTTTAAGTTTTCGCACTTAAGCTTGTGGAAATGTCTCTTCAAGTCTTGCAACTTTCATAGCTCGAGCTTTATTAGAGCTTTTGCTTAGATTCGACTTACGCTTTCGTGGCATAATTGTTATTATTCTTCCTGAAAATAATTATGGTAGAAAATTTCAAAATTTGAGAATGACATTTCGCTAATGAAAATTCTATTTTAGAAAATATTTAAATTATATAAATAGAAATTTATTTTAAGTACCTACTCCCTTTATTAGTATTTTATTCACATTTGAATCCAGAAAAACCTAAAAAAATTGTCCACTTCAAACGCTATGCTTTATAGCAAAGTTATGCTTTTTGTTCGGAGAATAAACATTTTTAGAGATATGTAGATATTAACTACGACGCCAAAAAAGTACTCTTTTTAATCACAACAAAGCACTTTTTTTAAGCCTAAAATTAAAAAAAAAAACATTGTTTCCAAGGTACCAATTTGTTTGACGTTTGCAATAACTCGATTTTGTTAGGGATAGAAAACGTATGATACATAATTTCATAATGCCACAGCTCATTCATAACGCCAGAGCTTACCAATATATAAAGCCGATTTTACTCGCAAATAATGTAGCTTTCGATTAGTGAAAGAATTTTTAAATTCCATTCCATATTTATTGCGTGAAAGAGTAACAAACATCCAACCATCCAACCAAACATCCATACAAACTTTCGCATCTATAATATTAGTAATAGTAATATTTATTGCGTGAAAGAGTAACAAACATCCAACCAACCATCCAACCAACCATCCATACAAACTTTCGCATTTATAATATTAGTAAGATAAGATTTTCATATTGTAGTATTTATTGTTTGATTTGTAAACTACACATGTCTTTCTCAACGTCTGTATTCTATTTCTTGCTGTTTTACAAGCTCACTAGAGTTGTCTTTTTCACGCTATAGTTATACCTGATACTATGTAATATTGTGTAAAAGCAGAAAGGTGTTCATATTATAAATAAATAAACTTCACTTTGGCATCAGTGAGCCCCGAAGTGTTTTGACATAAAACGAAATGTTGTAGGTAGGTAAATACCAAATAAGATTATTTTTTTTATTTAGGTACTGTATTTTAATTTTTATTATGTTAAATATAAATGTAAAACAGCTGTAGATAATTTTCGTAATCTTCTTCCCTAGGAGATCCTCCTGCATTAAGCATTAGTATTGGGATGGCTTTGCTTAGGACCTTTTTTATGTGAATACTGCTGCTCCCAACTGCCTGGATCCAGCGGGACTAGGGCATCTGGCATCCCCAATTGGGGTTTGTTGTGAGGCTGAAGGTGGTGGGGAGGGAAATAGGAAGGCCAGCAAGTAGCTGACTATCCATATCTGGTCACCAAATATGGCTAATGCTACTTCAACCAGCGCGTTTCAATTCTGAATTATGATTTTACGCCAGGGCGATGAGAAGATTTTTCACTCTAGCCTTATAGTATTTGAAACGATTAAATTGTGAAATAACCCAATTCAATCAAATAAATTTTATTTGAGCATGGATTTGAACCCGCGATCTCTGGGTTGATAGTCTTACCCCTTGATCAAAGAGGCCGTGTACGTGTTTCATTTTAATTATGTGAGTTTCATTTACTAGCGTAGGTGCAAACATGTGTAGAAGAATTTTGTGTTCAGCGATTTCTGATTAAGTACCCTCTTACGACTTACCTAAGTAAGTAACATACTGAATAGAAAACCTACAGAATTGTACATCTGTACCGATTTGAGAGAAAACTAATGTACACAACACCCTTCAACTCGTAGACCCCAAAACAGGCCAATGGAAAGTCATTATATTTTCCAGGGTGAATTTCTATATGTTAAAAGATTGATCAATTTACCCAAAGTAAGGTAAAAATAACCTTATTACAAGAACACCATATAAGGGCGTGCACTATATTCTATCACTGCATATCATTATATTTTATGGAATAGGTCACCCCAAGTGGTTCGCTACGTTTGGGGTGCTTAGCAGGGGTGCCCGGGTTCATGGGACCCATGTCCATGTCTTGGCGACGGATTTATTTGCCCACCTTCTGCGTGGCGGGACGTATCGGGAGAGACTGGTTGAGGGAGACCTTTTGACCCCTCCAGCCGGACTCTCTATACATCGCCTTGCACCGCAGTGGGCATCATGCATCCGTCATTCCAGGACACGTTGAACCCGAGATTCCTACCCACCCCTCATACCTTATTCCTTTTCAGAACTTCTTCTCTCCTTCCATTCTTCAAAAAGACCCTCCATACAGCATACCCAAAGATGACATCGGCCATGAGTGGAATTTTTTTTTCCTGTGTGGAGCTAATCTAAAAAAAAATATCGGTTTGGTTATTGTGCTGCAAAGACCATTCTAACGTTTTTGTATCAATGATAACTTTTTTCTCAACGTTGAAATTTTTATACAACACAAACGATTTATCTACAAGGTTCACATGTCTTTATTGGCAATTGTTGCAGATCTTTATTACGAAATAGCGAAATCCTTTTGGCAAAATCAAATAAAAAGCATCCACTTTTTATTCATAAATCACGCTTTGTTGGTTCCCTTTCAAGGTAATCGGATTGAAAGATGGCTGACTAAAAATACCCTATTTCTTGACATTTATCAAAATGCTTTGTTATCGACTCTTCTTACTAAAAAATATAAAACCCATAGTATTATTCACATAGACTTAAAGAAGCTAAAAATAGCAATTTCATTACTGTAGGTGGGTACTCAGTGTGACATTATTTGGCCACATTCGTTTCGGTTGAATGAAAATTATAAGACGAAGAAAGGCTTCTTCCGAAATCGGTTGACGTTTGAATTTAATTTGGTGATTACTAGAGTAAAGTTTTTGACTTGATTTGATTCACTAAAAAAACTTTCTTTATTTTGTGTATACTTTCAACAGTACAAAAATCACATCTGTCCGGAGGAATATTTATTGTAGTTGGAGATGAGGAGAATAAGGTTGGGAAGTATCAGGCTATTCCTATTCATATATTGTTACTAAATACGGCTTAAGTCATATCAAGCAACATTTCCATTCCAAATGGTGGTCTTTTGTCTGTGCTATACTACTGAGAGTTTTTAAACACATCGTTATGAATTTCGTTTTGATTTTCGTGAATAAATTAATCGGGAAATAGAAGTTAACCCATTTCAAACTCGGCAGATGTACTCTTTGTAGATGACAATGCATTTCTTCAATTTTGGTGAATTTTCTACTAGCCGGCCCAAGAGATAGCGCTACTAGGTCGAAAATGAATGTATTATAGTTTTTAAAAAACTTATTTTTTTACGGAGTGGTTTTTTACCACTCATGTATGTGACGATAATGTCATGTATTTTTTAAATTTAATTATTATGTCAAATAACACAGCGTATAAAACAAACTAAAAAAAAATGCACACGCCGGTTTTCGAACCTTCTAAATGTTAACCGCTCATCCACACAGCTGGTCGAATATTATTAAAGTCATACATAGTAACAAAGAAACCACTGCGCTTCCTGTTTTTTTCCAACACTCGGTGTTGTCTGAAAGCCTATAAAAACTCCCCAACTTTCGTTCAGAATTCAGAATTCGGAATATTCCTCCCTTTTGGCAATAAATCTCGGAATCATAAGCTCAGGTGACCTATGCCAAACGGGGCCTTTCCAGATGATAAATAATAAATAAATAAAAACAACATGGCGGCGGCGGACGGTTTCCGGGTCCGGTCATAATGATTTGTTTCTCCATTTACCGGTGGACGAACAAAAGGTAAATCATACTTCTATTCCGAGTAATCCGATTATGACGAACTGGAGTCAGCGGCATCCGAATTCCCGAGAGAAGTTCTTACAAATGATGTCTTATGGAGAGGTACGCAACCTGTGGATCTCGATTTTATTTATTCATAAATATTACAACAAATGCGTTATGTTAGAAAATCACAAATAGGTACTGTGATTTGGATTATTTCTGTGAATTTTTACATTCTAAGTTCAAAACGTAATATGTATTTGAGGAGCCTCCACGCAGGAGGAACTGAGGTAAATAATTCCTTTCTTATCTTCTTATCGAGATGCATCTTTGGATATGCTATGTGGAGGGTCTTTTTAGAAAAGGAAGAGAAATTTCTGGACAAAAAAAATATAATCTATCTATATATCTGGACAATAAAAATAATTTAAAAAAATATATAATGAGGGGTGTTTAAGAATCTGGGGGTCAGTCTGTCCAAGACCGATGGACGTATGAATCCATCCCTCCCACTGCGGTAAAAGACAGTATTCCGAAAGAGAGCTGATGGAGAAATCAAAAGGTATTCCTCAACCAGCCTCTCCCGATTCGGCCTACCATGCAGTTGATGAGCAGACGCATCTGCCACCATGACCCTAACCAACCTTACCCCCATGAACCCGATAACTCTGCTAAGTCACCAAACGTAGCGAACTACTTGGCTGACCTATGGAAGGGGTGTTCGTTATCCAATAAATGGTTTCCGGTGCAGCAGCCCCCACCCCCCCTTACTCAATACCCTACTTAATCCTATAAAATCTTTTGAACGATAAAAAACGTAATTTAATAAAAACTGTTTGGATTTCGTTCGTCACTTGCATTTTTACGATGAATCACACATTCACGATGAATGACATTTTTGTCTTCATATTCCCATTAATGCTTTTATGAGTTTCGTACTCAGTTCTTCCGGCTGCTAGTCGAGTGCAAGCTACCGGACTCTCAACCATCTACGTAAATTCACCCGACGAAATGCGTTTATAGTTAGTTTCTTCCTAAATCCGCAATTATTTTGTAGGCAGTGTTCTGTTGCTTCTTCTTACCATTTAATTTTCAAAAAAGTTTCTGTACTTCTGTCTTATAGGATCATATCTCATAACGAATGGAATGCTCATACTCTAGTCCCCAAGGGTTGTCCCTTCCCTCATAAAATCCCCTCCAAAGGGAAGTTTAATACAAATAAATGCGTAATTAGGCTTTGCTTTATTTATTTTCTCGTTCTTAAATTTCTGGTTGAAGGTTATATTAAGAAAAAAATGTTAAGGAAGTTGAAGGTTATATTAAAGGTAAAAAAATTATACCCAGAAAAACCTGTACCTTCTACTAGGTACTTATACGTTACTATGGTAGGGACTTATTGGGTAAAGGTAAACACACCAAGGTAAGTAGATTCGGATGGGTTCTTTAATAAGTACCCTGAAACCTGCGTATTTATTTTTGAATGGGTACGCTTTTTATGCAAGCTTAATTAGCAAAAATATTAATATAAATAGGTACATATTGGAGTTTATTTTCATGGTGACTCTTATTTGGAGGTTAGGTAATGAAAAGATAATTAGGTCTACTGTTAAAACCGAAAACATATTTTTATATGTTCTTGCTGATAAAAATCTGCTAAGCATTGAAAAGAGATTTTCTCTGAAAAGATACATGACAAGGTATTAAGAAATTGATAAGATAGGTATGGTATATATTTTCTGTGAATGTTTATAATAGTAGAAGATTTATAGTAAATTAAATATTAGGACATTCTGTTGACAATAATTATACAAAAAGATGAAAATTATTTAAATAATGATTTTTAAAAAATATACCAAGTTAACCATTTATTTCCCAATCTCGAGTCGAAAGATGTTTCAACTTGTTCGTTTTAACCCTTTCTCAACCAGAGTCATTTTAAAATGACGTGAAATTTAAAAATGTTTACTAAGTAACTAATGAACCAATTTATTTGCGGCTTTTTACAAATAATTTAGTGAATCCTTCCTAGCAACATTGATTTTTTTCGTTGCTTTGGCTGCATTGCGTTCACACTTCATATCGTAAACAAGAATCGTTTATCACACCTTTTGAAAAACTATGATCCGAGAGATGGGTGGTTTGGTATATTTATGTGCGAGAGAATTGCAGTATTAAAACGGACATGGTATTTATATTTTATCATATATTTTTCCCTTTTTATTTACAGTAAAATGTACATTCTTTCATATTATAATGAAAAAAAAAAAAAAAAACATTGAAATAATATTTGTTTTTGGCATACTAAAGAATCATGTCATTTCAAAACGACACTGGTCGTTTGAAGTTATACTTTCAAACGTACACATTATGAGAACACATTTCAAATATTATGACTATTTTATCTGATAATATATTATTATATCCATTTTATATGTGTTTTGATGAGAAGAACACATCAATAATACTTTCAAGTGATAAGTATACATGATATTGTCTTTAATTGATGTAATTTTTGTGAATATTCTTTGCAGAACATGGTCCATTTTCATAATAATACATCATTTACCTCTCGGAACCACTGTCGTTTTAAAATGACGTTAAATATTTCATAAACTATCACTTAAAAAAAAAAACTTTAAAAAAAATCTAATATTTCAAGTACACATATTGTAACCGACGTGTTACGTACCCTCAAAAGTTCTTTCAACGAAAAACATCCTTGGCGGTATCCTCTACAGTTCAGTGGTCATTTTTTGAGATTTCGCTCGAAATCCAAAAATCCGCTTGCCCACTGAGCTCGTTAGTACCGTACCGCCAGCGATCTTTTTCGTTGAAAATATTTTTATGTTTGTTTTCCAATTAGAATTTAAAGTTATTCTAATTGCAATATTGTATTAATAAAATACTTTCATTTTTCCATGTACAATGCCCCCGGTGCAACAAATAAACGCTATCATGCTCAGGTTGCCACCAGGGACATTTGTCAATTTATAATTTCAAACGTATTTTTTATGTTTCCTTTTTTTTGACATATTGTTAAATATTTTAACTTACGATCCTTGTAGGATAATGAAACTAAGAAATTTCATTCCGCAGTCCTACAAGGCATCGAGGGAAAGAGAGCCTGAGTCTCTAGCCCTTAAATTACTCAAACTAGGGCAATAAATGACCCTCAAAAAACACTTAGAAAAATTTCGGTAAAAATACGTTTTTCCGATTTTAAAAATCCGGGTGCCCCGTAAGATGGTGAAACAAACAGGTTTCATTAACACATCTTACGGGAGACCTCGTAAAAATAACATTGTAACTGTAAATAACCAGATATTCAGCCAAACGGCAAATCAAGTTATATTTTATGCGATTTAGCTCAAAAATGAGCTAAATGTCTCTAACTAAAAATCTAGCAATAGACAATTGGTTTATTTCATGATTACTGTATAATAACGAACACATATGTACACAATTAACTCTGTAGAATTATTATAAAAAATACATTTTAAGCGACCGCCTTCAACGGTGACACCGGCAAAATAGGGTGCCCACATAATGACCGCCCTATTTATACCATTTGGTCTGAGGACGAAAACCCCTCCACTTTTTCATAAAAACACTGCCCGAACGCTGTCGGGTACAAGTACCCCTTAAATGTTATGAAAATTTGTCAATAAATATGTTCGTTCAGTTCAAAGTTCAATTCTACTCTTCTTGTTTTACTACTTCCTACCTCTGGAAGTCCTACGACCTGCTGCCTCCTGCTGAAGTTCTGCCTGGACGAGTGCCTGGTGCCTGCCGCTACAGCCGGCCCTAACTCTGGGTACTCCCAAGGCAACCAGGCCCAGGCAGAAACTAGGCGCATCCAGGGCCACCACCCACTGGATGTAGGGAGGCCAGCTTCAATAATCATCATTGGCACACAAAAGGGAAGGAGTGCACAGCCACCGGTGCCCTCATAAATTTACAGTCTTGTAAGGACGACGACACGTCCGTTACACATATGTTACATTTAACCGAAATCAAATTTCGTCGAAAATGATCCGACACGTCCCGAACGGTTAATTTTTGTCCGAAACCTAAACATAAACCACTGTCGAAACTCATAATTTATTGATCGATACAAACCGCGTAATATTGCAATATCATGCAAACTCGTATGCTGATGATACTGCAATCACAGTCCATGGTATATCTTAGAAAGAAGTTTCTGAAAATGCAAATAAGTGCACATCCATTGTCAAAGAATGGCTAAACCAAAACCTTCTAACTCTGAACTGTGAAAAAATTATTTATATTCCATTCTATAATACCAAAAGGGCGGCACCCTTAATTCACCTAAATATAAGGTTTAACAACAATACTTGCAACCCTGTTTTGTGTTCTAATTGTAGAAATGAATTCGGGGAACACAGTTAAATACCTAGGAATTATTATAGACAGCCAACTAAAATGGACAAATCACGTAAAAAAGCTTGTAAAAAAACTTAGGTATTTGACTTACATTTTTAAACGATTAAATAACATAGTTGATGTTAAAATAATGAAACGGTTATTTCATGCATTGGTGCAATATCTTATGGAATAATTGGATGGGGGGGGTATTTATGATACCCATATTAAGCCACTAGAAATTACTCAAAAATGAATACCCCTCCTTGCAATTATTTCAAGAAGCTGAATGCAATGTCTGAAATATATATTTGCGCGAAATGAATATTTTACAAAAAAGGAAAATCGCTCCAGCAGTAGATTAAATAATGCATTTGAGGTTCCTCTATGCAAAACTAGGCTTGCGCAGAGACATGCTTTTTTTCATTGCACCAAAAATTTATGATGCACTCTATCAGACTATAGAAATTAAATCTAAAAACATATTCTCTTACAGCATATGCAAAAATTAATAAAGACTTGGATAACTACAAATGACACAAATAAATACCTGCTATAGCATTCTACCTGTTAATTAACTTAACAAATCCCTAATTTTTATTTAACCTTTTTTTATTTTTTTATATATATTTTTTTTCTTAATTTTAGTTTGGTAAATAAGGAATTATTTGTTCTATAAATATTTTAAAACATGATTATGTAATTTACTTATAATCTTAACTGCATAAAATTAAAAAAAAAAAAAAACATAAGTATACCCACGAACTGGCGATGCCTATGTGGGATTTTTTTTGATATCATACATATGTGCATACTTTTGTAATATCTTTTTTGTTTAATTGTATCTATTATTGTTTATCTTAAAGCTACCTATTTAAGTTTATAGTTCCTTCTTTTTTACTTTATATCAAAAGAAATGTTTTTTGTAATATTTTATGCATGTAACAAAAAAAATTATTAGTAAAAACGAAAAAAAAAACCCGAATCGGAAACCGAACCTTCGTTCCGTCACTATTTATTTTTTGATCCGAATGGCAATTCATTCAGATGTCGCTCTACTTCCTCTCTCCATCACAACATTAATATCCATAAATTTATTAATATAATTTGTGGTTGGTCAATGGTTATATCAATGGGTTGGTTCACTTAGGGCCGGCTTTATAAACGTAGTTTCTGTTACGTAACGAACCGTTTTTCGTTAACGGACCGCTATCCGTTCGTTATTTTATTTTGCGTACTATAAACAAATGTGCATTACTCGCGGTCATCGGTTACATTTAGTCCGAAAGTTTTATTATTTGGGTCACTCTCCGTGTAACAATGCACGCCGTCGACTTGGAGATTCCTTTAAAATTGCCAGCTGCTTGCAGCATTGATTCAAGAGCTTAAAAACGTAGTGTTAATAATAACTTATGTATTGTTATTAAGTTTATTTTGTGAAACTCCATTTTAATTTTTATTTCTTTTATGTATTCAAATATTTATTATTATTGAATTTAAAAAACAATTTTATTTACAAACCAGTTATTCTATGTAATTATTATTATGCACGACAGCTGTTTCACCTTCTGAAGGCATTATCAAACTTGGCGAAAAAGCTGTCACGCGAAATAATAATTACGTAGCAGAACTTGTTTATAAATAAGCTGTTTTTATAAATTGAATAATAATAAATATTTGAATACATAAACGAAATAAAAATTAAAATGGAGTTCCACAAATTAAACTTAATAACAATAAATAAGTTATTATTAACAATACGTTTTTAAGCTCTTGAATCAATGCTGCATACCATGTCCCAGTTGCGACCATTGTCTTTTTCTGTTTTTCTGTGTCTTGTTTTCTTTCATATTTTCATTTAGATTATTATTGTTAACTTATTCTAATAGGATCGTTATCCATTTAACTTACCAAAATCGGTCCGTAAAGCGTTAACCGCAATTTAACCGATCGGTACCCTGGCGAATGTTTATAAAACGGCAAAATAGGGCGGTAGACCAAATATTTGTTAAAATGGTATTAAGCGTGACGAACGGGTGGTTATAAAACCGGCCCTTACTGTAACCAGATAAACAATGATCTTTTCAAGACTGTGGTACCATGTAGGTGCCTAACATATTTCGATGGTTGAGATGGCAAGGTTGAGTTAAACATATGTTGTCCGAAATAGCCGCAAATGTGTGTCATTTAGAAGTTTACTAAACATTTTCAATCACAAACATTTTGGCCTACCGAGAAGCATATTGGTTTTATGTCGGCCACGAAAGTTTAATATTCTGAAGCTAGGAGTGGTGCGAAATGAATATTTTTATATAACGTAGAAGCGTGATTTAAAAAGAATTTTACTTCATAGTAAAATATCTACCCATGTGGCAGAAAGTATTTAATCGCTCTTCCTCATTATTTCTTGTGTTCGGTAACGTTTATATTTGTTGTAAATTAATTATGTAAACACGTTGATGGTTTATTTATTAAAAAAAAATATTGTCATTTTTGAAAACCCTTTCTCATCCAAATTAATTCCTACAGATATTAATTTCCGTTGATCACCACAAATAAACATAAAGGTAACTACACAAATTATACCTAAGCTTGGCTAAAGGAAAAATCTTTATCATCATTACAGACGTTGCGTAAAACTCTCTTCAGCACAGGATATCCTAGTAAATCGGAAAATAAAAAGGTTATATTGCTTACTGATCAAAAGAATTGTTTTTTCATAACCATTGTCTTCGTGGCCTCTCGTATCTCCTCTAAAATTAACTTAATCTAATTATTAGTAACATGGAATGATGACTGTTTCGCCTTGCATTAAGGACCTCCCGACGTCTTCCGTTACCCCGGCACCTCCCTCACAAAGGATGTAATATTATGTATATGCCAACAACAGCGAGGCTGACATCAATTTTGATCCCAATATAATGAAGGGCCAGAATGTTGCCAGATTATAGAACAGAGTCTTAAGTATTTGGTGAAGCACCGTATTACATAATACTCCAGACATCTTTATGTGGAAAATGATTATGTTGTTGTGTAAATTAATAAAGGCTTACCTACATAAATTTATACAGAATGTAGACGCATAAAATTATATTATTTACGTGTTATATTATTTTTAGCGTCTTGTTAAAAATCATGAGATGTTATAATTTTAGGTTTAGTGAAGCTGGATGATTTATTAAAAATATTTTTCTCACGATCGCAAAAATTGACTTTCAAAAGCAAATATTCGCAAATTTCGTTGGAATACATTTATGCGTTTTATGTGACAAATTAGAGAGGCGTCGGAAATTAACTTTTCGAATGAATGCAGTTAGTACCAGTTGTTTCACAGAATATTTCTTAGTTCTATTCAAGTTTTGTTATTATATCATCAAAAGCCCGTTATTTCACAAAACTGAAATAAAAACAGAACTTGTATAGAACTTTCACAGGACTTGAAAATTAACTTCGAAATTTGATGAATTGTTCAAATTCAACAACCCGTCGCGTCGTTAGTAAATTTGAAGATCGTCAGTCAAAAATGTAAAAACAAAAGAAATAATGAATATAATAATTTTCTGACCATAGGTATAATTTAAAGGTTGATCTTTATCTGATTTCACACAATCATTAGTCCCGGTTTTGAAAATTTCATAGAAAATTTATTAAATAAGAATATTTTACATCACAGAAAACATATTAAACTAACTATTTCCTATCTTATAATTATTTCCTCATACTCTCATATCAAAGGTTTGCCATTACCAGGAAACTCTTCACCACGCAGACTGCAGGTCGGAACTACACTGGTACCAGTCAAGTAAATTAGTAAGCCACGGTATCTTCGTCTTCCATCAATCTTCCCCTTGATTATTAATTGAATAAACTGAATTGCTCATTCCTTTTACATTAACAAGACTCTTTTACGGCTTTTTTTGGCTCGTAAAAACAGGTTTTTTGGTAATTCGACGAAGAACTTATAATTCCACATGCTGGTTTTGCACTATTTTTTCAGCATGATGTTGCAACATCTAACCATAATGTCATCAAAAGCTGGCCATTGTCTACCAGAAAGTCTTCGGGACCACATTGTTTTCTTTTCTGATTGGCAATAACTCCATTATTATCTTCGCTAAGCTGGCATTACACGACTAGTCTAACCAAATATCTCTTTGTCAACTGCCGGCTCTACGAAGTAGGTACGACCCACTACTATTTGTTCCTGACGATCTACGAAACCGGGGAGGAAGGTCGTTTTGAAATTGTATGAAAATTATACAAGTATATAATTTATATTTTTTTAACTATTTTTGTCTTTATTCATTCAATTACAATTGGCGTGCTGTGCCTTTCTCACTATGAACTGTGTTGAGAGCAGGCACAGTTTACTCGTATAACATAAATAAAAAATAACAACACAATATATGACTTTTAAAATAAAAGACAATCAGCATCGTACCATTGGGAACGCATACTATCTAATAAGTTCAGGCGCAGTTTATAATAAAATCAATTTGAAAGCAAGATATAAATATGAACACAATTTGATGTTTGAAATTAAAGACAATCAGCATCGCACCATAAGGAACGCATGCTATCTAATAAGTGGAGGCGCAGTTTATAATAAAATCAGTTTAAAACCAAAATACAAATATCAACACAATTGTATGTTTAAAATAAAAGAAAATTACCATCGTACCATTGGGAAAGCATACTATCTAATAAGTGGAGGCGCAGTTTATAATAAAATTAATTTAAAACCAAAATACAAATATGAAGACAATTTTATGTTTAAAATAAAGGACAATCAGCATCGTACTATTGGGAAAGCAGACTATCTAATAAGTGGAGGTGCAGTTTATAATAAAATCAATTTAAAACCAAAATACAAATATCAACACAATGTTATGTTTAAAATTAAAGACAATCAGCATCGTACCATTGGGAAAGCATACTATCTAATAAGTGGAGGCGCAGTTTATAATAAAATTAATTTAAAACCAAAATACAAATATGAACACAATTTTATGTTTAAAATAAAGGACATTCAGCATCGTACTATTGGGAAAGCATACTATCTAATAAGTGGAGGTGCAGTTTATAATAAAATAAATTTAAAACCAAAATACAAATATCAACACAATGTTATGTTTAAAATTAAAGACAATCAGCATCGTACCACTATAAATGCATACTTATAAATTGGTTTTGATAAAATCTTTGATGTTAGATCTATCTTGGATGATGATACGTTGATCCAATACTTAGCGTCAACATTGATATATACAGTATCAACCGAATTCTTAGTTGTATAGTTGTCAATTACTGGGAATAGCAAAATAAAGCATCTCAGCCGTTTATAATAATTTTTTAAATGACATCCATCCTCCTTTTAACGTGTGTAGAAATGTAGGAGCGTACATATTGGTTTTGTCTATTTGTCCCGTCAAGCAACAATCGTAGTACTAATCCAATAACAATCATAAGTGATATCCAATAATGCCTCCGTAATTACGGCAACGTTTATAATAATGACAATGCAAAATGTCTGCTTAATTTATAACCATGAACAATAATAATAATTTTGATCCCCATAAGTAGAAAGGTAGTATAAATGTCAGTTAGATTAATCGGTGTTTAAGTTGTTTGAAAATGCTTGCGGAGCTTTAATTAATTTGTTAGTAATATTTTGATGTTATTACTTGGTTTAAGCTCGGGGATTTTTTCCTGTATGTAAATGACTAAAAATGTCGTGATTCTTGTACAGCCGCATTTGTACGGTTGTAAAAAGAACACCTCAGAGTCCTTTTCTAGCCAATAACAGTTTTTTTATATACTTACTCGTTAAGGCCTGGTAGTGAGCGTTCAAAAAGAAGAAGTATGGGAGATATGTAAATACTAATGTTAGAGAGCGCGCTAATATTAAAAACGATAATAATTCAGTGAAAATTGTGAAAATGTTTAATAAAACACAACTTTAAAATATAGCAAAAAATCGTAGGAAATAATTAAATTAAATATTAAATAATTAATTAATTAATAAATTAAATTAAACAAATATAGACAAATTAGAATAAATTAAAACAAAGACTAAATATTAAAAAGGAGAGGTGATTAATTTAATTAACAATCTCATAAAAATAAAATGTCACTTAAACTTAAAATTATACGTGGTTAACTATTAATGGCACAATCAGTAAAAACTTAGTATATACTTAATCTACAAAAAAAAACAACAAAATTTTGTTTTATTTTTCTTTTAACAGAATAAATTTTTGGCATTTTTCACAAGCATTTGGTTCCTTATAACAGGCAATCTGCCTAGCTAGGAACTAATGTCGTACCTACAAGACAAAATAACACTTGTACACATTTTAAAAACTATAGTTATTTTGAAATATTTTTATTGTGTGTTTTTGCTGTATATACATAATTAAAAAAATAAAAAATACAAAATAAAAAATAAAAAAAAAAAAAATAAAAAATACACTTTCAATTTTTTCATTTAATTTTTAATAAATAAAATAAAAAATACACTGTCAATTTTTTCATACTTGACTTTTATAATAATTTTCGAATCATACTTTGTGATTTTTTTCTATAGAGAAAATTTCATATAATTTTACCGTTTCGGTGTGAAAAGTGTAAAGAGATTATAAAAAAATACCATACGTTTTTTAAGAAACTCAAAAACTTAAAGTGTTCAAGAGAAATATACCTATTATAAAATGGCAGAAATTCGGAAGAGTTATTTTGCATTTTATTCCTGACCAGTGGATTTTGCGTTGTTCATAATATTTAAGAATTCCTATTGCACCTATGTCATGAAATATCGAAACATAAAACCAACTAAATACATCGTTAAATAATTAAGCTTACAAAAGTCGCTCAACACCATTATTAAAATAGATGCATAAATATTCTTAATCTTTTTAAAAACGTTTTCAAGTAGGTACTGAGATATCAAATTATTCATTTTTTGTTGGGTTATTTACCTTTTTTTATATAAATTAGTAAACACAACTTTTATTTTCTAAAAATAAATTAATAAATTCTGAAACACGACTGAAAATTCTACCCACTGGCACTTAAGAAACTCGCACAATTTCAGAAACAATTCGCCAACGAATTTGTTTTTGAAAACAGCTCCTTCGGGATAATTTGCAGGTCTTCGAATCTCTGGTTCAATTCCTTTAAGTCTGAAACTCTTGAGAGATATTTCATTTACCGTTAGATTCCGAAGATTTAAATTATTTTGATGTGTTTTGAATTGAATATTCTACGGCCAGCTTTGTGTGCTTTAAACGGGATGACTATCTAAGTACTAAATTTAATTATGTATTCAAGATGGATTAAGCGGGGAATCATGATCTCAAGAACAAACAACAACCACCGCATAATCTGAAAAGCTGCCAAGAAATATAAATGTTTTTTGGTTATTGACTGGTTCGAGCTCGGGTTGAAGGGTGCATATTGTTCAAATATCCAACCATGCCAAAAATCTGTTCTACAGCGGTGTATACGCAAATTGTAGTGCACGAATAGATATAACATGAATTTTCGTTTAAATGTGCTTTGTTTATTTGAAGTAACCTATTGAACGAAGCTGGCGAGCACCATTGGTCAATCAATCCCTTAGCTTTTTTATATTCTGAAATATATACAAACTTATATTTTCTTAGGAAAAATTGAAGGAATGCGAAGTCAATTAAGGGCTTACAAATGACACAAATGATCGTCAATTGTCTTTGAACCTAGTATTTAAATCGGATTTTCAACCGTTGGATGCTTTTGGGGAAAGGTAAAGCAAACCGAAAATAACATTCTGGCATTACATATCAAAATAATTTATCTTTTGCATTTTTTGTATATCTCATAAGAATTCTAACTGCTCGCGTCTGGAGCCAGTGAGACTATGGCATTTCCAATTGGGGTATGTTGTGAGACTGAAGGTAAGTGGAGAGGGGAAGGAGATAGGGAAGAGGAAGGTAGGGAAGTATCTGGCTATTCAGATTAAGTCAACAAATACGGCCAAAACCGTTTGAAGACACTTTTTAATTCTAAATAATTTTTAATTCTTCTCCAGGGCGATATTGGGAATATCTTAAATGCCATAAATGTAAATATTATCTTACATCTTCGTATTAAGATTTGAGTAAAAATATTGACATACGAACGTGCCGCAAATTGTCAAAATACAAACCATTCGAACGAAATTTAACTGCTCACGCCGGGATTTGAACCCGCGATCTTCGGATCGCTAGTCGATAGCCTTAATAGTAACATGACATTTCTTCTACTTTTATATCCCCTCGCTAGAGTCAAGATATACCAATTAGGAGTGATTTGCAAGACTTTCCTGAATTTTAGTTGATATTGTTTTTTTAAACCGAATTTATAATTTCCTTTTATTCGAAAGGCTTCATTACCAACATTTTAGAACGTCCTAATCTCAACATGAAATAGTTTAATTTTTCTGCATCTTACAAAATAACAACCCCATGACAATTGTTTAATCTCTAAGGCTGCATATACACACGCGAGCCGAACCTGCGAGACGAACCACAAATGTTAGGAAAGAAATGAAGGAAACGCAAATCGCGTTAGACACTATTCAACTATTATGTAAAATAGGACGTTATAAAATGTTCATTGTTAAAATTATTACTCGATATTGAACGGTAGTTAAACAGTTTTGCATCAAAAATATCTACCCCATGACAATTATTTAATTCTTTAAAACTAGTAAAATTACTTTTTTCCTATCAGTGGATACGTCTAAGGATAACATTTGGAATATGAGAAAGTTGGCATTATGTAGTGCAATACAATAATTTATTATTGTAATACTTTTCGAAAAGTTTGCAGACCACTGGGTGTATCGCAAAGTGGGCCAGCCATTTATTTTCATCAGTTCAATTCATTAGCAAACAGAGTTCGTAAGATCCCAGACCCTTGGTTAATCTTTGCATCTGGAAAGGAGGCGGGTAAAAATCCAAATCCTAGAGCGTTTCCGCATTTCCTCTCCATGATCCTGCAGGATTCTGGGAATAATGGCGCTAAGAAAGAGTGGGTACCTACTGAAGAATTACGTATTCATGCTGGCCCATTTCATTATGGCCGCGCCAGAGCCTGATGGAGATTCTAAATTGCTTCTGAAAGTATGAACTGAATTACTCTTTGAAAACCGAAATTCTTTAAAAGAACAAAGGAGTACAAAAAACAGCGTTAAAAATTCATCATTATTGCGATACGACTCTTCTTTGAAACTGAACTCATCAGCATTCTTATATTTATAAAGGGTGCAAATCAAGTTTCGGCATTTAAAAAATGATGTGGAGAGAATATATTTTTCGTCATTAGTTGCTAGACACATATTTTTGAATGTGTCAAAAAAATATTGGTCGGTTTCAATTGATAAATTACTGTTTCCAATTTGGTGATCGGCTCTCTTTCATTCTTCCAACAGTCCTGTCCCACCCCCGTCTTTTGTGCCAGAAACAATCTTGCTCTTCGGTAAATGATATAAATAAAGATTTCAGGCTCGTCTTCCAACCCAAGACATCAGATTTGATGACATCACGTCTCGAACATCATTAGAAGATTTTTCTTGCTAATGTGGGCTAAGTGGATATATCCTCCTTCACGTTGCGTAGCTTCAAAATATAATTGAATTGAATTTTAAAGCTTTGTTACTCATTTGCATTCTCTTTTAATATTCCGTTAACAGCTGCTAAGGTCCGATCCAGGGAAAAAAATTCCATGTACTCTTTCGGACTAATAGTTCTCGTTTCGGATATTCGTTATTTACTTGATTTTACTCTTACACAACAATTATTATTTGTAACACACTAATTATTTGTTTTATTTTTCTTGCACAGATTGTTGAATATTGTTTAATAAAACTATGTAGGCAGGTGCATACATAAATATGTATAACGGTTCCCGAGGATAGACAAATGGAAAAAAATAGCAAATATTTTAAGAAAGGAACGATTACTAAATTTATCAGTTATTTTGTATCAATATTGCGTGTTTGTGATGTGCTGATCGTATCGTGGGATAACACTAAAGGTCTAAAGTGTGAATCAATAATAATTAAATCTATGCCGGTGTTAACTCGCAAACCAAGTTAATGTTAATTGATGCGTTTTATTTGCATTTTTGAAGTGAAACCTCTTTAGCACCGTTGTGATTTGAAACTCGATGAAACGGAAACGAGTGACACTAAAAAGAGACAAACCCATACAACTATAGCGCATTTTTACACAGCATCGCGTTCATTGGTCAAATCATTATACGTATAGTTTCGTATCGGTGGTCGATGAACCGGTGGATGCAATTTTTAGCCGTAAGTTATTATACTGGTTTGTCTAGTTTGTATTTAGAAGTAAAATTGAATAAAATGAAAGTAAAAATGAGAATGAAACTTTACCTACGTACAGTACCTACGAAGCATCGCGCTCTGTCAAGCTGCGCGCATTGGCCGCTTTGATTACGAGCTCACTTTTCAAGGCTCCTATTTGCTGACCCTATACATGGGTGAAGATTTCACTTCTATCGCGTGTGAAATTCACTCAATTTTTTTTTCTTAAATTTGTAGTAACAGTCCATACAATTACAATAGAGTCGTTTCTTAATACTTTTTAAAATCCCTCAAAGCGAACGTAGATCTCTCGCCATTACTCTATTTTATTGCATTCATTCAAGAGAGACGTCACGTCACTTTCCAAAAGATAAAAACATCATCAGTCAAAAAAAAAGAAGAAATCATCATTCTGCGAACACTCAAATTTCCAGTAAACCGGAGATATTCTATCCGGCTTTTAGTCTATTGTGTCGATTATTTCCAAAAGTCAAAATATACAGCTGCTTACCTTTTTCATTGTCATCCGTCACCTGAGAAATATCGTAATACGCTTCAGATCGGACTTTGGAGAATAGAGTCGTTTACCTTATCTCAAGATGGCTCTATTTGCTTATTCCTTGTGGGGCTAACCTAAAAATTAATTCCTGAAAGGCATTCAGTGGCACAATGGTTGTTTCTATATGCTTAGATTTCAAAGTCAGAACGGAAGGTACCCACCTATCCAACCAATTGACAAAGGTGACCATTTACAAAGTATTCAATTACAATTCGTTTAGAAAAAAATGGTCAGTGCCGTCCGCAGCTTATGGTTTTCAAATTTATTTACTAAATTTAATCACATATATTAAAAATAAATGATACAACAAATATGGTGGTATTTTATATGGAAATATAATATAATGATAGTGTAATAAATAGAAGAAAGAATATTTATTACTGGTAACTTGATTGTAAAAAAAAACACAACCAACAATGAATTCACTGTCCTAAAACAGGAATCCTCCTTGTTGGGCAGTCAAAAAGTTTTATAAAGAATGTTTAAATGTAAAATATTGTACTAAATAAAAAATAAATAATTAAATAAAAAACCAAATCGTGACATGTTTTCACGTCATCAGAAGAGCAATTTTTTTTTTCGATGACGAAAGTATTGCTGAAATGATATCGCTGTACCACGTATTTTAAAAAAATAATTTTAAATTGTGGTAAAAACTACAAACATTATAAACAATGAAAAGAATAAAAATGAATAAAATACTTAGTTTCAACCACTTTTTATTGTTTAAAAAATCAACATGTTTGGTAAGCAACGCTTACTTCATCAAAGTTTAGATTTTACATAAAACTAATTACAACAATAGACTTAATGATTTTAAAAATCAAAAGTGATTATAATTAAGTATTTCATTAATTTTAAATTTAAATGGTGCCACAAAATAAGTTTGAAGTTTTAGAAGAAATCAAAAGAATTAATTGGTGTACCTCACTAAAAAAAGACAATCACAAAATTATTTTTTGAAGTACACTTTCTGGGAATCGATGTGATTTCGTAAAGTAATTTATTCATTCTAAAATTTTTGAATAATTTCAATCGGTGGTTGTAAATTCTTGGTATAGACATAGACAGTCGGACCCAATTAACTTCATATTAAAGGTTTCCTTGATCGCCTTACAAATAACACAACGAAAGCGGTGTGTATACAATTTGAAATAATAATTGTAGATTTTGATTTGTTATTATAAGTACTGAGTAAATGAAATTGCTCTGTGAACTGATTATAGGAAACATAAAAATAAATGAAAAACTGGAAAACTTTGATCGTTTGTGTAATACTAATAAATTCATTTCGCCATTAAATTTGTCCATTGGTTAAATATTTGTCCATTTTAGAGAACATCAGTCCCAAGCCCGATATAATGAATCACTAATTACGGTTAAATTCCCAAGAATTGGGTTTACATAACTTAAACGGTATATTGACGCAAAAATAATTAGATCAAATAGCTCTGGCTCTCCTTCGCCGGACCACTCGAGGTCCCATTCGGAATTTCAATTCAGAATCGGGTTCCACCCCCCGCCCCTGTTCTCAAGTATGGACCCGCCACTCTGTAAATTTCACGAACAATTTGCTTTCAAAAGGTTTGCTTTGCGTAAACATTCCGAGATATCGGAGCCCACCACTGTCGAACGGCAGAAGTACGAAACCAGTGGACAAAAATAAACATTACTATATGCATATATTATTAATATTTTGGTAGAAAGCAATTACTTTGTGGTTTGACGTATCTGAAATAAAACAACAACTTTGTTTGTAACCATGTATTATTTATTTAATTTTTTTTTAAATTAAGAACGCTGGTAAAACCAAAACCCAAGTCCTTAATAATCAGTTAAATGAGTCCAATAGCCCTATATTAGGTATATTTCCCGTAAACTCGTAACCTTATCCCTTAATCACCTTTTCGTGTGATGTTTGGTACTTATAATATGATAATTAGATATTATCCATCTCTTTCTCTCTATATTACTAAGTACGATTTAAATTTCACTTTCTCACTGTCTCACCGTTTTCTGTCTCTTTCTGTATGTGTATATAAGCTCACGCAATGTATATTTATGATCAGTTGATTTTATAGCCAGAAGATGCGTATGTTAAGCGAAAGCGGTCGGTATTAAAAAAAAAATAATAATTCGGTATTGTTTTATATCTGTATACCTAATTTGTAGACGAATTTAGTAATTTGCAGTAGATCTAATTTTAATCATTTGAATCAGTATATATAGTAATTTGAACAGGTTTACGTAGGTTTTATTACTTAAAAAAACTGTACAATACAACATGGGGATGATTGATAGATATTGTTGATTTAGGCATTTTTAATATTGAAAACTAAATTTATGTTGAATTTTTTTTCTGTTATTTCGAAAAAACCATTAATCAAAACACCAAATTAATCAACCCTCAAATCTTTCATAATTATAAATAGAATAACAATACCTCACATCAAAATTTTGAAAAACGAATAGCCAATTTCATATAAATTTTTATTTTTTTAATTATTTTTACAAATAATTGTTGGGTATTACCTATCGAAGTTACCATAATTATAACCAGTAGCGATCCATGAAATGGTTCATTTTAGTAATAGTATTGAAAATGCATAGTTAAAATTTTAACCGAGTGCAAAATAAGAAGTACGCTAATGTATAAATGTGAATGAAGCAATGAGAGTTTCGCAGAGTAGTGTGTTGGTTTATCCTCTTCATACAACTATACGAAAAAATGGCTTGAGATTCATTTAGTCTAAATTAAAAAATTCAGAACTTTTTAATTGTATTTAGTGTCCCTTAACATATTACAATTTATTGTCCTAGTAATAATATAATCGGACATTTAGATGAATTTCTTTAAATACTGAAATTACCTACTTTATAAATTTATCACTACCGCTGGAAACATAGATACGACGCTGAATATTATTTTCAAAGTTTCTCAAAATAACAAGTTGACATTTATTCAACTTAGTTGTCTATAGCCATTCCATCTTCCACCATGTTATTCTATTTAATCAGAAAAACTATTAAATTGTTGATAACTAAAACTTTGTGACTTTTAGATCACCTTGTATTAATAATCGATTAGGGAAGTTTATTTGATTTTACTTGATATAATAAATTCAAATGACAATTCGTGGATTGAAAATTTTTTCTTACTTTATTACCCGATGTTGCCAACACCTGCCTCCCACTAAATAACTGATTAACATAAAAACCGTTTACTTCAAAGTGTGTAGCTACTAGAAAAAGAATATTTGTTCAAGTATAACAAGTCTTCATCGACAGTAATTTTGTATGAACAATGAAAGCTCTGTCCATAATGCTGTACAGGGAATATCATAAAATCGTTGAGCATCGGAATATCAATACAAATTTTGTAGTTGAAATTTTTTATTCAAAATAGATTTCAGATAAACAATCTTTAAATTACACAACTAAGCATTGATTTTTTAATAATATTCCAACAAAATGTACGATTGTGATTATGATTAGGTATATAATAAATAAATATTAAACTACCTACTACAAGACTACCGAGTTTAAAAAAATCTAATTATATTATAATATTAGTATGGAACAAGTAATATGGCGTCTTGCTTTAAAGTGAGACATTTGAGTTGAAAATTCTATACCCCACAACTAATGGTGGAACGATTGACTTTTCAAGCTAAAAAAGATTTTAAGATCTAAAAGTTGTGCTTTTTTTTAAAGTGTGTTTATTAAGTTTTAATTTTACAATATTTTATCTTAAGAATCTTTCGAAACTGATCAATCGGTTTGATTGTAAGAAATCTCGTATTTTTTCTAATTAATTAATACTATATACTTTTCAGTTTTACATAGTAAATACTAAATATAATGCTTAATAAATAAGATACTAATTTCAGCACGCCAAAGCTCACATTTAGAAAGACTTTTCTAAAACAAACTAATATATATTCTGTTTTATTCGATGACTTTAGAGAAAAATGCTTTTTTTAATTTTATTATTTTATGTTATGCAGTAAAACTGCATTTTCGAAATTCTTACGATTTATAGATAAAAGAATCAATAATTTCACAATTTGATAAAATTTGTGAATTTGGTCTCTAGTGATAAACGTCGTTTATTATTTATAGGTGTATCTACCTAAGAATCTAAACATCATATAAATTGTTTTATCAATCATTTTTTCTACTCATAGTAATCAGAACAGAGTATCCACATAAAATATTAATACAAGGAATGAATACCACTTTTAGATAAAGGACACGGTACCTACTACCTGGGAGCAAAATTGTTTAATATTATTCCAGTGGTATTTTATAAAAAAATAAAAAAATCTAGATTTGAAAACAAATATGAATCTGGAACAAGTGAACAGGAAGCGATTTCATAAAAAAAACATACTCGAAAAAATAATAACATTTACACGAACTATAAACACAACAAAATTAACAGAAGCAACCAACTAAAATCTACACTTTATTCATTTTATTTACTTTTTATTTGTGATCAAATAACTACAGAATGACAATGTAAAACAATACTATCGTAATTGTAGACCTCAAAACAGATATAATCACCAGTGAGATCTACATTAAAAAAAGTTTATTTTACCTATTCGATAAAAAATAAATATTTTTTGTAATCTTAACTAGATCTATTTTAAAGCGAGATCGCTATTGAATAAATAAATTGCTAATAATTTTAAAAACTTTTATTCATTTTCCTGCATTTATATATTTTTTTAACATTAATCACATACTATAGGCTAAAGAGGAAAATAATTTCCCTTAGGGCCTGTGTTATATTATATAATATCTATGCCTATATCATATCTTGGTATTCTGTGTGGAGGATTTCTTAAGGAAACGAATGAGAGGAAGTTATGGGAAGAAAAAAACTGGTTAAGAATATAGGGTTCAGCGTGTCCAGGAGAAACGGAATTGTGAATCCATCCCCCTCACAGCGGTGCAAGATGATGTTCCGAGAGAGTACGGCTGGAGAAGTCAAAGGGACTCCCTCAACCATAGTGGGCAGACCCGGACAAACCTCACCCATGAAACCTCCCGGGGCGGTGGTACCCATACCCATCTCACAAATTATTGTAATTAAAACAGATATAAAAAATATATAGTTGTCCTCTCCTAAGCACAAGCATCTGCTTTATTAGGAGAGTAAATGAAATGTTATGTTACGTTAAGTAAAATTGTAAACACTGAAAATGTAAAAAGAAAAACTCAGCACAGGTTTTCGTAGTGAGGTGTTCACAAAACATTTCCGTATAGTTAATGAATACTATACACTATTATAATATTATACTATACACTTTACTTTATTGTCGCATATTTTTTTTCCTGTAAATTACATTTATGAGTATTGAAATAAATAAATATCCATTTCGGAATTACTCGAGAAATAAAATTTTATGTACTATCCCAACAGATTGAGTTGCCAATTGATCAGCACAATTGGGATGAGATATGCGAATAAAGAAATATAAGAAGAATCTGTCGTGAAATTATTGGGCACGCCACACGAACGACTTCATTTATGATGATTTTATACAAGAAAGCCGTTCTTTTCATGCTTTAAATACATAAATCGTCCATATTCATGGCACAATTCAAAAAATATTCTTCTCACAATAATAGCCCCGCTCATTTGTGAACCCCGCAGTATTATATATTATAGCGTGTATAGTCCCGGTTTTGAATGGAACGACTTTATGAACAAGTACAGGAGCATTTAGTAGAAAAAAATTATGTACTTACGAATAATATTTAATTATAAAATATATGAGATATATTTTAGAAATCACTGTTAACATCATCCGAAGAATACATTTATTTAGAAATCTTGTGCAAACTTATTAGATATCATAATTGTTGGAATTATGAAATTGAAAGTAATTGTAATTTTTATTGTTGTTAACTAATTAAAGAGACTATCAGATATTTACCTTTCTAAATTGGTGAATCTTATTACTTCTTCAATTTTTACACAATCACTTTGTGTCATCATTTTAATTAAATGAAAACCAACCACTTTGTAAAACACCACTTATTTAATCAAAGTTACCGAATTGAATAAATAAGTAGTGTTTTACAAAGTGATTTGTTTTCATTTAATCTTGTTATTGTTTATATTTATTATTAATAGCAGTTAAAAACCCGCTCCGGGCGGCTTTTACTTCGGCTCCACCCAGTTTGAGTGTTGGTGATTCCGATTTGAACTGGTTTCAAAAATACCTAGTTCCCAAAGTTTCATCCTAATCGGATGAACGGTTTAGCAATGCATACTTTCATGATGGCAGAGCTCACTATTTTATATACAAACCATCGCGGGCATGCGCACATCAAATCCCCAAAGTTCCATCGCAATCGGATGACCGGTTTAAGAATGCATAATTTTTGCCAGAGCTCACTATTGTATACAGAAACCATCGCGGGCATGCGCACATCAAATCCCCAAAGTTTCATCGCAATCGGATGAATGGTTTAGCACATTTTCCGGACATACATATATACATACATACAAACCCAGAAACAAACATATTTTGATTTATACCTATATAAATGTATATATAGATTTTTTTAATTTTGATTAAATATTATCAACTTGATAAATATTATTAAATAAGTGGTGTTCTACAAAGTGAATTATTTTAATTTAATCTTGTTATTGTTTATAAATAAAATGAAAAAAACTATTTCTTTAAAATGAAAAGAGCAGACCCTTGAAAAATCATGAAATCGGTTATTCATAAATTGAAACAAATTAGAAACGTATTAAAATTATACAATTATTATTTAATTATAATGACATAACTTTCTGATTATAGGTGCATACCTACTTAACGCTTGCCTGGACAATCAGTTCCAATTTTGAAAATGACACTTAAATTCAAAGCAAATTCAAGTTCATTGAAGGTGAACCATTTCACTCAGAAATATTTCACATTAGTATGTTTGTTAGGTATGTACGTAGCATTTTTTCCCGTAGGTGTAGTGAAAAAGCTAAGAACAATATGCTGTCATCCGATAGAACATAATTCGTAATTCCTTATCCTGGAACCGCAATCGTATTTATTCCGATGATTAGAATGGTTATTTATCCTAAGCCAAGGAATATACCTATGCCCCTCACTTTAGTTATCTCACCCGCTCTAATTTATACCAAAGCTGAAGTGAGGGGGATAGGTAATTCCTTAGTTAAGAATAAAGGGGAATCCACCTACAGGTCTCCGTAATTCACCTATTGTATAAGTTACTGCACTCGAACTTAGATTGCGAATATTCGTGAATCACACTTTTTATAATTGCACGTTTAATACCCTACGGGGTTCTATCATCCCCTGGGCAAATTGCGATAATTGTTAAGGTTGGTTTTTGATAAAAAAAAATTATCCCCAATCGCAATTTTTTGCGCAAAATTACAGTAAAATACTTCGCAGTTGGTGGTGATACATGGTATTTTACCTAAGTAATTCTGCACATTTTTGGAAGCCATTAAAAATAATTAATAATGGAAATGTCACAAATGTCAGAAACACAATAATAATTGCACAATGCAGCATTTCCGTACTGTGAATCGAACCCCAAATCTATATTTCTATATTGTGTCAATCGGGGTGGTTTTTGAAAGCATGCCCTTTCAGCGAAGTGTGTCGATATGACTTAGTATTTACATGACGTCACGGGATAAAGTTCCAGGACAAAGCAGAAGACCACAACAATTTTTAATGTATGACTAGAAGAATTTTATTAAAGTAGATTATTTTATTAACACCAAGTTTTGAGACATATTCCGGGGTGCTTTTCAGTAAATTAAAATTAACATTTTATTCATACGTAGGTAGGAACTAGGTACCTACACAAACATCTTGTAAGGCACCAGAAATTATCTGCAAGGATTGGGAATTTTCGCCTCTCGATTCATTCTAATATTAGATAACTAACGCAGACAAGTGAAAAATCACGGAATAGTCGGAATTCTTGATAAATCAGATTTTTTTTTTTACCTTAAAATAATGTTTTGTTCATGCCCAAGAGATGCGCCCATTAGACACTTTTCTCGGTTTATCTCTTGTACAGAGCTCTGCCTCCATATAGATTGATTGTTACATTACATTTTGTTCCTGCAGGTCTAGCATGATCAATCGATAAAACCTTTTATCGATACGACATTGACCAAATCCGTCGTCTACGGTCAGTTATCAATATTTGCTATCACGGTCAAGAGATATTCTCGACGATTGATAAATTTTATCCCTGACTCCATAGTATCCGATAAGTTTCGGTTGGCTGTCAATATACACATTTCTTTGGATAATGTCGTTCGTTATGCAAAATTACTGGCTTATTAATGAATGAAGCTTTTGGTGCGTAAATAAGCTTTTTAGAATAGAAAGAAGTCATATACGCGATCCATAGACTTAAATAATGCAAATAAGACATCACCAATTCATTTTGCTCTATTAGAGTTTCGGAATGAGAATTCATAGAAAACACCTCCAATGTTGCCAGTGTATGTATTCCATGTCAATATCGGTTCGGCTGTCAACGGCGAAACCATCCTATCAACATCGATATACTCGTAAAATCATCAGAAGCTAAGCTCCAGATCAGTCATCAAGATTTAAAAAAACATGGTCCATTATTCAGTGGTTCTCCGCCGCTGTTCAGACAGTGGCTCACGTACCCCACTTGTGCACCCCTGCCCTAGACCATAGTTCACTATGGAATCACCGGGTGACAGGAAGCCAGAAGAATAAACGCTGACACCCGCTGGCTATGCGCTAATGGCGTCCACAGGGTGAATGAAATATGTTTATTTTTATTTCCCTAAATATCTGCTTTCACGAACAGACTTTTCGGGCCCGACTCATTAAAGAAGACCGTTTATTATTTTATGCGAAGTTAGTTGCTTCCTTGGAATTGCGTACATGTTATAGAATGCGCCAGAGAGAATTGAGAATAATAATTATTCCAATTGCAGTCACTAGAATCATAAAAAAACCTTAGATTACAAAAATGAGCAACTGTTTCGTGGCTTTTCCTATCTTTGGGACGGACTGCAGCTTACAGAGCATGAACGTCAGTTAGGAAAGTTATGTTTTTCCAACGGATATTTCCCAGGGCATCGATATTGAGTGATTGATCCTTTGGCAATGGTTCAAATGAGTATGGTTCTTTAAAAGACTTGCTCTTTTGCTCAACACCGGGTGTTGAGTGCAGTTGTTAGTTTGGGTGCAGGTGAGTTCTCTAGTTATTGTTTTGTATATTATTGTTAATTGACATCTGTATCTGTATTTTCTCCTAAATAAATAAATAAAATAAATAAATAAACACCCAGGCTGTGGAATTTTTGGAATTTACGTTTCCGCCATTCTACAACATGAATGTCTTCAAAGCCCAGTTTATCTCCTTTCTTTCCTTTACACTTTACGCAGCATCCCCAAAGACGAAAGGGAGCATTTGTGGAGTTAATAATAAAAATACGGCTTCAAATTATTTCAATTACTGAAGAATTTAAGTTACTCTATATCTACAGTTTATGCTGCAGGGAACAATAAGCCATCAAAAATGAGTGCAGAGTACTACTACTAGATACTACAAAATAAATATTGTATGATTGCTGTTACAAAATATATTTCGAAATAAAATAGCTAATCATGTTTGATGTCAATCTCTCCCCTCGTTGTTACCATCGCAAATCATCGCAACTCACAATCCTCCCCGCTTTCCACTTATACGTCATTAGATGCCCAATTATGGACACATTTCATCCATTATTGTTTGAACTAAAGCCTCCGGCTAGAAGGGCCGTGCCTTGACTATCTACTTTTTACGATTTTCGCAATATTCCACAAAAAAAAATTTTCATCTGCAATGATTAACATAATGACTCCATTTTATTAACTATTTTATTTTTCCTATTTTAAATCAACTTTTTTCTGTATCTTCTTTGAAAATGAAGAGGACGATATTGATTTGTGTATGTTCCTTTTATAAACGTAAAAATCGTAACACTATCTTCATTCCTAAAAAAAATGTATTCCTAATTGTAATTTTTTATTGTTTTTTTTTCTTGCTAGTCCAATCCTGATGAGTTGTAAAACTGATTTTAGGACATGAGGAACATGCAATAGCGGGAGGTAAAAGGTACAATTTACATCGGCATTTTGATATCAAAAAATATATCTAAGTTTCACATTCATGCAGCATAAACATAAAAAATACAGATTAAGTAGAACAAACAACAAGATAAAAACACAAAAGGAAGTACAAATATGGATGATTAAAAATACAGGGAAAAGAAAATAAGAGAAAAAATAAACAGGACAGAACAAAACAAAACAAAATTACATGTTTTTAAAAAACGTAGGTACTTAAAAAACTTATTCAGCCTTCGCAAATTCACTTAGTGGCGTCATTTTAATTATATGAAAATGAATTACTTTGTAAAACATCACTTATTTAATCTAAATTATTTACATGTTTCAAAAACCTTCTCTTCTTCTTTTCTTAAAAATATTTATATAAATATATATATTTTTTTTTTTGAAAAATATCCTCAAGGGCGCTGGAAAATGGCTAATCTTTCATCCTTTTGTTTTCTTATGATGTGAAAATGCATTAATTTTATATAGGTTAATATGTAATTACCTTATAATATGTATAACTGTTTGTTTACTTAATAAACTAAAATAAAATTAAATAAAAAATAAAACCAATGGTTTGTTCATCAAAATAATTGTTTTTTTATTTTAAAATGTTGAAATTTAGAATAACGATAATGAATATTGACAAATGTTTCGCATTCGGTGATATTTCAATCCTTATTTTATCTAATTCTTAATCAATATCTATACCTAAATACTCTACATTTACTTATGTTACCCGTTCTGTTGAATTCTTAAATAAAGTATTCTCACTTAGAGTGTTTACATGTAAGTGACAAACAACCAACTGTTAATATTATGATTAATAACAAGCTGTGTTATTAATCATAATATTACTGAAAACAAGCAACACATAATGTTAAAAGTTTCAGATACTTAAATACTGTTAATAATATCATATATGAACGTTAACAATACTTTTTCTAAATAGAGCACCGTAGAAATGTAGACAATGTTATAATTATAAACTTTTGATATGTACAATACACACTTTTAAAACATAATAATATTGCGGATAATTTACTCCAAGAACTAACGGATATTAATTTTGAACATATCATAACAACGCAAAAGCAATTTATTTTACACTCACACTCTAAATAAACTCCGCCGCACATTGCCTTATAAAATATAATAATAATCCCGAATATTCGATCATCAATCCTCGCTTATGTGAATTTGAGAAACTCCATACTTGGCGAATAAAGTGCGCAAAACTTGGGACGTATTTATGGCCCCGGAGGATTCGAAAAGATTGTTAAAAGTTAAATATTTTGGCGGCAAATTATGCATTATGCATACGGGAGACCTTTCGAAGGTTGTGGTCGTGGATTATCAGCAAATCAATACTTTACGACTTACACAGACATCTTGTAACCATATATGAACACCATGAAATACGTATTAAAGACATTTTTTTAAATATGACACTCGAAATTGATGTATTTTTTTACATCTTTTTTAACTGCTTACAAATATGTCTTTTACTCGGAATGTGTCGTAAACAACAACCTCCGCAACACTTGCTGAGGATATGTAGGTGAATAAAATCGACTTTAATTCATTTTCTGTAATAAATTTTCAAAATGCTACCTGCGTCAGTGCTGTTTCTCTTCTTTTTCTTGGGCACATAACTGCTACTCTTTTTTAATCATTTCTGAAAACCTTCTGTGTTCCGACGATGACATAAATTTTAAAGTAAGATCATGTTTATTAATGTTTCAAGATTCCAAAAGAAATATCGCGAATGGCCATAAGGCTACGAAATCAGGCTGATTTAAAATTCTTTTTAATAAGGAAATTTTTGACAAAGGATGAATTATATTCATTACTTTGAGAGAAGTTAAACATCACAGCAATAAGGAATATTAATAAATTATTAAATACAATTTGAGCAACGACTTATAAAGATTTGCGATTTCCTCTATCCTCCAGTTAGTTCAACCAGTTGTAATATACGTCTATCGCCTATCCTGCAAAAATAACCAATAAGTTCAAGTAATTCAAATATATATTTATATCGTTAAGTAATAATTCTCATTTGTGAAATTAATTGTACAATTTCCTACCTTTGTTTTCACATGAGAGAAAATTTGTGCAATCTAACATAAATTTTGATTTCAGCAACTTTTACTGATTCGGGTAGTCATGATTTATATACTAGCTGGTTCCCGGCATGCGTTGCAATGCCATATTCAAAGAAATAAATTGTGTCTCCCTGCATGTCTTTTCCCGTGGGTCCCCGTTCCCCTCCCGCGTCCCGAGGTCCTTTTCCACCTTCCCGCCTTCCCTCTCCCGCTCATTTTTGTATATTATAAGAACAATCAATCAAATTTGGTACCTAACATAGGTAACTATTTAAAATATCTATAACTCTTGATTCCATTCGAAGTATAAGGTGAGTACTTCAAATAAATTATTTAATTTAAAGAGTTTCGAAAATTTAATTTTGATTTAACAATCATTGTTTCGCAAAACGTCATTTTCAATTTTTGACATCTTTCACAGTTTCGCAAGAGCGTTTATATTGTTTAAAAAACTATTCATGGGGTTGTATTAATCCAGAAACATTCGCGGGGGTTTAAAGAAGGTATTTTGAAATTTTCAAACCTTTCATATGCTTAATATACGAAAAATAGACATCTCATATACTCACACATGTATTCATATATCCCCAGGCAAACATATTTTGATTATGATTACTTTTCTTGTAAGTAACTACATAACCGTATAAATATAATGTATTTCATGGTATTTACTAGATCTCCTTCGGGCAGTAGCTTGTTTTTTCTTTGGTATTATTATTATTACTACAAAATTATTCCCCCGAATTCATGTCCATTTAACCAATTTATTCTAAAAACGAAGTGTGTACAAACATTAAAGGCCTCCAATCGATTTCTAACCGCGAGTAGGGAATATAAAATGTCTCTCTTGGTGACTAAAGGGTTGTCTGGTAACAGCCAGCCTTGTCAGGATGCATAACTTTAACCCTTGCCGTGACATAAAACGTATTCAAAATACACTCATACATATTTATAAGAACTCACACATTACATACTTTATAGTAAAAAATGAGAAGAAAAAACAACACACATTTCACTGGTAGTTGCTTCGCTGCCATGCGGATTAACGTGGGTGAGTAAGGGGCTTTGTAGTAAAAAGATTTTGATAAAAAGGTCATTTTTTATAGGTGGATGACTCTAGGAAGAACATAATAAAATTGATTCATGTGTGTAAAATATGAATCAGAAAATCGATCTACAAAATTTCTGCAAACAAACTCCAGATTTACGAGTTTCGAGCGATGTTATATGCATTTCCTTATCATTCTGTATTTTGATGAATACGTTTTATTTTTAATGCAACTTTGCAATTATTTATTTATTTATTTGTAAGAAACGAACAGCTTTTACATAATATACAGTGATAAATATACAGAAGTTTCTTATGCTAAAGTTTATCGGAAATAAAATTTGAATATCATAAAATTAATTTTGGGTTATTGGAAGGGGAGAGGAAGAGGAATATAGGAAAAGGATAATGGTTAGTTAATTAGTTACTAGTATACAGTGAGTCTTAACCTGGTTGCATGAAAAACATTTGTTAGTAGATATTATTACTTTAACTCCCCCCCCCCCCCCCCCAAAATCACGTGTATTTTTTTAGTACAAATTATAGTACGTTCACCTTTAGAAATCGTGCGTTCAATGAAAAATAGATACACGTGATATCTCATTTTACCCCCCCCCCCCCCCTCGTGATGCTTCGTGATTTTTTTTCGACCCCCCCCCCCCCCCCCCCTTCGAGCCTCACGTGATTAATGGACGACACCTAAAGAAATGGCTAATTTTGGATTATCAATTCTTTAAATACTATTAAACTTAATTTGAGGAAATTTTGAGCAAATAATCGCATTATTATCTTCTAGACTGTGAAGTCATCAAATAACAAACCAGACTGTTCTTATACTTTCTGTAGGTAGATGTTTAATCACTTAAAGGTACACAAACGTGTTATGTAGGTTACCTATGATTTATTTTCAAATAAGTAGGTATTTGAATTTTATAAATTCATGTCATGAAATTTTCTTCAAAGAGTCTTAGTTGGGTGCGTCGATATAAGTCTAATTTATATGACTGCTGATCAAATACTAGAATGCATTAGAAATTTCTACAAAGTAAATACATATGAGCATTTACTTTGATGTGAATAACATAAATAATTTTTTTTCTTTTTGTTTTTATTTATTTATTAACCAATACATTTAATATACAATTAGCCAATATATTTAATATATAATATTAGTGGTAACATTACCTCCCTAATTGAGAAATTCTCGTGTTTAGAGAGGGAATATATTATGTATTTTAATTACAGCAAAATCCCAACCCATCTGCTCGGAGCCTTCGTATTGATTCCCAAATTTGATAAGTTATCATCCCCCGGGTTGCTGGTGACAGTGGAGCGACACAAATATACGAGGCGGTTCACAATAATAGTCAACGGATGCCGCTGGTAAAATATCGATTGTTTAGCCCTAAACGGTCCGATAGGCATCTCTCGGGCCCCCGTGGAGTGGGACCAGCGCCCACGCACGCTTTAAAAAACTGGCTGCCAACATGACGACACCTTAAACTCGAATTTAAAAACCCTAACCGTGTGATGGACGCAACTGGTAAAAAAATATTTGGACTTCTATTAAAGTCCACGGTCAGTCATAAGATCAGTGTTTAAACAAGACTCTGGTACTAAGCTCTCATGAGGTTTGGATAAAAGTTTTGGATACTTTTGAAAGGAAGGTCCAAAGTCAAACTTTAGGACCTGTAGAAGATTTTGGTGTATGTTGGACAGTACACCTGTTATGCCAATTGCTTGATAGGTGGTCATTAAGATGATTCATAAAACTGGGATGATTCCACCAAGTATGACATAAATCTTAAAAATGAGGGATTTTTCGGAGGCCTAAACATTGATAGTGTTTGGGTTAATACCCCATCCTTATGCATAAGGACATTTAAGGAAAACAAAAAGAATTCTCTTAAACTTTCAGTGTGGTCGATGATTGCAAAGATTTTGGTCTACAATATTAGATGGTCTATGGTGTAAATAAACTCAACTTTTATTAAGACTAGCGCAGACGCGAAAAAAACATGGGAAATTATAATATCATAAAAAAAAACTATTAAAATATTTTTTTGTTAAAATATTATCTTTTAGGTAGGTACCTACCAACTATTTCGTTTGTATATCATATGATCATATAATGAGTTCCAATTTTGAAAAAGACGCTTTAAATTCAAAGCAAATCAGATTTTTTAGATTGATGACTGGTTAACATTTTACGTAACATCTCCACAGAGCGGTTGCCTCGGTTTAATAAACGGACTTGAGACACAAATCTTGAATCGCGACTGGAAAGCACTTGTTTCATTTGAAGACAAGAATTCAATTTATTTAGGAATCACCATTCCTTATGACAGCTGCAGCACCATTATTGCAAAGCGATAGATCTTATTCAAATAAATTTAGATATTTACACTTTTGCGAATCGGACCCAACCAACGCCTTGACCACTACAGAGCGATTTTACAATTACCGTGACGTTTCACGATTACTGTACCATGACAGCATAAAAAGGCAATAAACATACGTTTCTTATAACAATAATGCTGTAGCTCTTTCAAAAGATGAGATACACAATGTACGTAGGTCTGTTTCCTCCAAAGGAAAAAGTCATAATTTTCTTGCATCTCTATCACACACGGCACCGTGACGTCTCCGTAAACCCCTACAATACCGTGACGATAATGTTAAAAGTATGGAATATAAATAAGTAATAGGATAATATTGAAGTTTTGCTTTTGTTCTTAAACATATAATGCTGCAGCTTTTTCTTATACACAAATTAATAACATTGCATACGATTTTAAGAAGCAGTATGCAAGTGCTTACATAATATACATACTTACAAAATGCGAATAATATATGATCAATAATATAAAGTATTTCAAACATAAAGTAATTAAAAACGTCAACATAAAAGGCGGTTGCTCCCAAGGTACCTATTTACTATAAAACAATAGTCGAACATGAGACAAACAAAAATCATTATCATACATCTCCCTCAAACGTATAAAGAAAATTAAATGTAATTCCTGTTGCCATGGCCGAGCCGTAATAAGATATATCTGTTTCCTCCTAATGAAAAAAGTAGTACTTTGGAAGAAACAGACACACGTATTTTGTGGTTCCATGACAGTTGGTCCGGCGACAATTGGTCCGGCCGACAGTTCGTCCGGTGGACAATTGGTTCATTGTTGTAAAAATATTTTTACAGCGGATTTTCATTCAAGATACCTTCAGATATAAGTATATCGACTTTGGTTGTATGGCCGTATATCCTCTTTGCATAAGTAAGTACTTGAAGAAAAAATCTTCTAAAGGATCAGGCCGGACCAATTGTTGCCGGACCAATTGTCCGCCGGACGAACTGTCGGCCGGACGAACTTTCGGCCGGACGAACTGTCGGCTGGACCAACTATCGCTGGACCAACTGTCGCCGGACTACTTGTCGCCGGACCAATTGTCGGGTCACCGTATTTTGTATATCTCATATTTTTTGTCTCACCATTAATGTGTAAGAAAGAGCTGCAGCATTATAACGATAAGTTACGTACGTTTTTGCCTTTCTTGCCTTTTTTGCCGTCACGATACCGTTACCATGAATTGTCACGATAATTATAAAAGCGTATAACCCATAACAACTTGGCTATAAAAACAGGGGTAGGTATGGGATGTGGAGTCATAGTTATATTGTTTTTGGTATCATAAAAATGGATAATTTTGTTTTTCACGGAGATCTATTGTGATGAGCATCAAAATATTTAGAAAAATAATATTAAAACTGAATCGCATTTTTTAGCTCTGTCCAAAACGTTCCCTCGATTAAATGTCACCTTTATAATATTTATCAAAAAGCTCGCCATAACTTGCCCCTGGACAAATTTAACGCGCGGATTATATCGTTCCTAAATGATTGCCCGTTTGCCGGGCGAATTTTATGAGAATACATTTTTCTTACATTGTAAGGAAATATCAAGGAATTTTGTATTAATAGTGTGAATAAAGGTTACTTTGCAAGGGAAGACACTTCTCGTGCTTTTATTACCTGTAGAGAAAGGCATAAAAACACCTTTTCGAATATTTCTGCTAAAAATAAATTATATTGAGCAAGGTGTAATTTGAGATTTTCACGACCAAAAGTATTATCGTGATTTATTTTTGGGTTTTTATGCCGTTTTGCGCTACTTCCTTCTTTGATGGTATTACAGTATTCATCATCAGAGATTACCTACACATCTGCCCTGATGACGGATACTGTAATGCTGTCCGAAACGTTAGCTAAAGTAGGAGGTAGGGCAACATTGCATAATAACTCGAAAGTAAATCACGATGATATTGAGTAACTAAATAAATACTGGAATTATTCATAATAAGGTAGTGATATGTTAGTTATTAAGACACTAGTTTTAGGTCAGAATTTATATGTCTTAGTCATAAGTTACTAGCTATAAGTCTTAGATTTAAGTCACTAGTTATAATTGTAAATCTTAGTTTTAAGCCAGAAATATAAGTCACTAGTTATAAGTCTTAGATGTAAGTCACTAGTTATAATTGTAAATCTTTGTTATAAGTCAGTAATATCAATTCTTTAATATATTTATTTGTACAGCGCCCTTGAGGTGATTTTCCACGAAAACGGAGCTATTTAAATTAGCCAAAAATTATTGTTTTTATTTTGGGGTATTCTGCCGTGTTGCGCTATCTCCTGTTTTAGTCAACGTTTCGGACAGCGTTACAGTGTCCATCATCAGGATGTCAAACATCTGCCCTGATGATGAAACGTTGGTATCACTCATCACCCATCACTCATTCCCATTTCCTTTTCCTTCCTAGAATTCATTTTCTTAAAAATACCCTCCACACAGCATCTCCAAAGATGATCAAAACCCTGAGAGGATTTTCCTCGGGGTGAAACTAATAAAAAAAAAAACAAATAAAAATTACCGAAAAGTTATTGGCGCGGCGCCTCATTTCTCTCAAAGCCCACTACATGAACCTAGAATGAAATTAAATTAGACGTAATAAATTAACTTACTATTAAATATATAATATGCCTAATTTATTGCATTCTTCCTAAGTTTGCTCAAGTCAAAACATTTACAAAAAATGTATGAAAAAAAGCTATTACCAATATGCCATAAACTAAGGCGAACCAAGCAGAGGCATAGAAATAGGAGTGTATCGTGGACCGTGTCCACATGCCCGAGTAAGCTCAATTTTGTCTCACTTTGATTTTATTCTTAATTTTAGATGAGTATCGCGCAAGAGTCCCAACTGCTTCCCATAGTGCCTGGAGCAAGTGAGACAATGGCTGTTGTGAGGCTGAAGGTAGTGGGGGTGGGGAATAGGAAGGTGGGGAAGTTCTGACTGACTATTCAAATCCGGTCACCAAAGAAACTTTTCGAACCTGGATGGTGGTCTTTCACCGGGCGATACTGAAAGTATCTATCACTTTGGAACGTACCGCAAATACACAATATTACATTATTTATAATTAACTAGTGAGTTCCCGACATGCGTTGCAACGTCACTTAATAAAAAAAGGATTTCTCCCTGCGTCTCCTTTTCCATTCATCCCGTTCCCCTTCCGCCTCCCCTTCCTGTCCCGCGTCTGCCTCTCTCCGCCTTCCCTCTCCCCACTCCCCCCACCCGCGTTCCCCACCCCCCTCCCACATTTCATACATTCAGTTTTCAAACAGCTCACATGCCACCTGTCGCAAATTTTTATACAAATTTCATAATGCCAAAGCTCACCAATATATGTATATATATATAAAGAAACCTTCGCGGGCGTGCTCGCAACAACTCACCAAAGTTTCATCGCAATCGGATGAATGGTTTAGCAACGCATAAGAAACACACTTGCAAACATATTTTGATTTATAAATAAATGGTGAAAATAACATAAATTAATCAAATAAAAATTACTATTCAGATCAGATCACCAAGTACGCCAAAAGTCATCTCAAGCAACAACTTCGTTTCTCAATGATGATGTTTCACAAGGGCGTTACTGAAAGTATAACAATTCTAGGGACTACGTGTTCAGTTCCCACAGAATATTTCTCAGGTCAAAGCTCCCTGGCTTGTTTAGCCATTATATTAAGAAGCCTTATATCAACTGAACTAATTAATTGCGGGTTTTAATTAATTGAACAAGATAAACATTAACAAACAAGTTCTGGAGCATGTGTATCATTTAAACATATAGAATTATAATGGGTTTAGATCTTTTAAGTTCGATACAAGCGTGTAAGGCTGCGAATTAATTAATTTGCAAACCTAATATTATATTAAATAAAGATATGTCTCATTATTTTGTTAAATTTATATTCGTAGTCATCAAAATATTCTAGTGGGTATGTAACATAATTAAAGAAAATGTTTTGGTAATTAAAATTACTGATTTAATAAAAATACCAATTGTGCAAATTACCCGCGGTTGAAGTTAAACCTTCAGAAAAGTAAAGTAGATAAGAGTGGGAAGACTGCGAAGCACTTTTTATATCAATGGGAAGGATGATTTTTTCCATATTTTTGTCGTTGAATTCCAGTGCACCATTTCCTATGCATTTGGTCATCTTTTTAGTATTTGCGTTTTCTTCTTCGGAGTTGCTATAGATAACGCTTTCTTTTGTGTTTGCTTTTGCCTGTTCATTTTGTAGTGGCTTGAAAGTTTATAATTTTTTGTAGAATTCGATCCTTGGGCCGCTAAATGTCTGCAGAGGTTGGTGAGGCTCTTTATACCACTGCACCAAAAGAGACTTTCCTGGGACTGTAGATTTATCGTAGATATTACCCGTGAATAAAATAAACATTTTATTGTTACCTCATTCTCTCGCAGGCTAAATCCTATAGACGTATTTTTTAAAAAGAAAGACAAATATTCCTGGGTGACAAATAACCTGATAATATTTTAAAATCTCCTACTACCATCACAAAGAACGGAAAGTGTTACTTGCGTCGTGATTGAGGACTTAGCCAGCCGAGGAATCGAACACGGGACGCCTGGGTGGGACCCAAACGCGATGCCAATTCAGCCACCGACCGTGTGTGTTTGTCTCTTTTTAGTGTCGCTCATTTGAGTTTCATCGAGTTTCAAATCGCAACGGTGCTAAAGAAGTATTTCTTCAATAACTGTGGCAACCGAATGAATGTACTAGTATCATGATTTCTAACATTTAATCGAAGATTCAAGATGCGAGTCGTAAAAAATGTTAAATTCATCCCTGCTACCATTACAAAAGTCAATTCATCCATCGGTTTACTTGTTTTGATTTCCAACGTATTGTTAATTTTTTTTATTTTAAGCGAAGTAAAAGCTTTTGCATTCATAATATATTTAGATTGTTTATGTAAATTAACTCACAAACAGTGCGGTAGATGAGATGAATAACACTTTTTACATTATGCCTACCCCCCTCTCGTACAATTTTTCTTCCAAGGACTTCTTCTCCTTCCTTTCCTTAAAAAGACGAGAAGAAGATGACATAGGCCCTGAGGGAAATTATTTTCCTAAGGGCCTCCTATGTGGAGGTAATGTAAAAAAGGAAATAAATAAATAAATAAAACGCCGCTTTTCAGTGTATACACTGCACGCTACTTTGCGTGGGTAGTACTTTAGTAAAGTTTATAAAAAATATTTGTCAGGGTAGATGCGTACAAATGGGTACTTACATCAGGTATTTATATCAAAATCCTGAGTCACTATAAAATCCTTTGAAAGCGTGTTCCCGTATTATCTGCTTCCTTGTATCTCAAACCAAACCGGTAGGTAGATGAGTCCCATTACAAGGTATATTTAAACACCTCTCCCAAAGGACTCAACCCGAGCATAATGTATCACTAATGCTCCTGTCTATCAAATCCGGTCAGGTTATTCGATCAATACGAAGCGCTCATAATACAATCCACTATCTGAAAGGAATCTGAATAAATGGTATTAAAGTGGAAAATGTAAAAAGGGAAATAAAACACGCAGATCGGTCAAAGTGAAACTGATATAAATCAAAAAAACTTTATTTTGAAACGGATACATTCGTGGATATGCGTTCATTATGTTTGGTTCAAAGCTCTTGTATGGTGTGTATGACGAACATATTTCAGTGGATATGTACTGTATGTATAATCGGTTCTTTGATCCGTAAAAAGTAGAATATTTAATAAATATCCCATTCCGTGCACGGGGTTTTTGAAAGGCTAAATCAGGTAATTTACCTATGATAAACATAATCAGCCTTCCTGTTAAACGTGGTGAAAGTTTTATACAATTGATAAAGTACCATGTATGTGAAAAAACACACTAATTTAGAAACAGACATAAAATAATTCAAGGAAAGACATATACATTGCTTATCCAGCCAAAGAGGGTTATGGTTGTTATTATGTGTTGTACAAAATGTTGATAATAATAATTTCTCACCGAATTTCACAATTTTTTCAAGGTATTTTAAATGTCCTATCTCAGCAGTCGGCAATTAGTTTTAATGTAATTTTTTTTGGTGGGCCACGTGACAATCGACGTCACTCGTGCACGTGCGAGCCTGCTCAATCAGTGCGTTTATGACTGTCATGATGCCCTAAATGTACGTCATCATCGTGCTTCTTGACGTGCCGAGCAGCTAGCAAAATCATATAGCGCAAAGGCTCCTTATCTAACCTTATCTGAAGTTTATTTTGCATCAACTCATTCATTTCTTGAACGAGTATTTACCTACACATCCATTACGCATTTATATATATAATATGATTTAATTCTTTTCTATTGATTTATAAATAAAACACTTGTGTTGCAAAGTTTAACAAAGAAACGACATTTATGTTTATTTATAATAAAATAATAGAAAATAAAACAAGTGACAATTGATAATTACATTCCAAGTATTCCAACTGACACTACAGGATTCAAATTTAAATGGAATATATTGCCATTACATATATTTAAAAAAACATTATGTTAATAGAAGTGTTATGAAATTCACGTAATAAAAGTCAATTAAAAATAATACGTCAGAAATTAGCTCGCGTTTTTCGATAATGTTACTGAATTCACAAAATGACATTATTAATGTATATATGTTGAATTATGTTAATATTATAATTAACTGATCATTAGAATAGAAATTATTAACAAAAAAAATTATACGACTCACACATCACCTATCAAAACTGTCAGTTTGCGCAGGCGCCGTTCTTCCAAAATGCAATATTGCCAGTTCTTTCACAGCACATTTACAGATATTTTTATTGGTAATAATTCGAATGAAAAATTGTACGGTCTCTATTAAAAGTGTAACTAAAACACCGGTTGGGAAGTGTTTTTATTAGTAAGGCAGAATGTATATCGGAGTGAATACATATACGCATACCCACACAATTACAATGAATTATAGTGGAGTTTATGATAGTGGAATCATTATCAAAAATGTAAGAAATATTTTGGGATTTTTTAAAAATTACATCTTTAGGTACCTACCTACATAGTGTAAAAATAGATGTCGGTAAGTTAGCAAAATAATGAATTTAAAAAAAAAACTGATTCAAATTACACCCATTGACCTTTAAAACCCACCAGACCCCAATAATTCATTATTGAAATATGACGTTTTAAATACAAATACACCTCCCTTCATATTTTGAAATAGGAGGATAATTCAGTGGTGCGTTTGACACGAGCCAAGAAAGAACCGCGCCTTTTATTAAGCGGGTCGACACACCCCGCGCTGCTCCAAGCAGTAGGCGGGACCTGCTTGATGATTCGGCCTTTTTTTCACGCCCGACAGACAACTAGCCCCGGTTTCCCCAAATATCGTATGTCTTCGTATATCTTCGTACTAGAATGGCGGATGCATTACATAATGAGATCTTCCATCCGTGACGTAGGCACTGAAATTAATATCCCGAGACCTAATACCCTACCGGGGAGTATAATTTGAGTAGCTACCTGCCTCCTTATGTACCTACGTAACATGCCTATTCGGTAAGTAGGTACCCATATACCCTATCTGCTCGTACGACATTGACATTTAGACTAAAACCTTGATCAACTCTTTTTTCGCAGCTTATAAAAGAATGCAGTGATACGATACATACCTACAATACGTACTTACACACTTGGCTAACGTAATTCAAAAGAGCCTAAAATAGCGATTTTGAGTTAGAAATGGAGAAATATTCATGAATTCACTAACTTTGTTGTGTAAAAGATCACGTCTGCTATTTACGAGTATATACTAATTTCACAGTTATTGTTAGATACGTTTCTTTGCAAATTATCACAAATTTAATTTTAACAAACAAAATTTAAACGAAGCATAAAAAATGTATATGTAAAAATAACATATTCCTTTATAATGAATACCAGCGATTACAGATAAAAAAACATCTATATTTTGCAGTTGCTTGATTTTTGACAAATTTATTTTATTTGAAAGATCGTCGAAAAATCGACACAATTATTTCAAAATATTATAAAAGCAGATAGGTTTTTTTAATTTTTTTTTATTAGTAACAAATAGACACATAAATTACAAATAAATTTTATACAGTAATTAATTACATGGTAGATATATTTGATGTACCCCCATAAGTAAGCAGGGCTTGTGTGTATGGGGGGTGTTTCTTTTGCATTAGGTACATGTGCAAAATATTCTCCAGAGAGCATTTTTTTATTTATTTTATTATTATTATTGAACTCTACTCATGCAAAAAAAAACCTTACATAAAAATCAACTTAGGTTACTGTGTTTCAACTTCTAACAAAGAGGAAATCGGGTGGCGTTTCGTGCGTGCAAACGTATTCCCCAATTTCCTCCTTAGATTTTTAACGCTAGAGCAAATATTTTAATACAATGTAGATATCAACAACTAGCGTGTCGGTACGTTTTCTTTTTTTGATAAGTTACTTCTTATGGGAGTTAGGACCCTCCAAAGATCGTTAAAATTGCCTTGATTGAACGTCATCAACAGACGTTCAGTATACAAACTAGACAAAGTATTTTTTAAAAATCAAAACGTACAGACATCCAATGCTTCTGATAAAAATGTGATCAGCCATCAAGTATGACCTTTAATGTACCATTTACGAGCAATGAAAATGTGTGGTATGCAAAAATACGATTGAAGAAACATTGCTATAACCGTGTTAGCTGACTCCACGTCCCCTAGTAAAAAAAATCGTGTAAAAATTGTGTAATTTGGTGTACCAATCTATGATACATTTATGACGGTCATAAATTATGACCACCAAAATCCTACTCCTAATTTTCCTTGTGTATTTTTAATTGTTTTTCTCGTTGAATATACCGTGATTTTCAGTGAATGTATTAACCTAAATGCTAAATACTGCTGATGACGGTGACTCGCAATTTAATTAGCGGTAATACAGGTACGACATACGACTAAACTAATATATAGACGATAATTATTGCTTGGCTTGCGAATTCCCCATTTAGATTCACTGAGCTAAACCATTACGACACGCATTAATTCTAACAAGTCGCATAATGGCGTAGGGTCAAGTCGTTAAATTGAAGGACGAGCATAACCGTGGACAAGTAGTTTTGTCAATAACATTTTTTTCTACATTAGCTCCACAGGAAGCCCTGAGGGAAAAAAATTCTCTTGGGGGATCTTTGGGGATACTGTGTGGAGGGGCTTTTTAGGAAAGGGAAGGAGATGAAGTTCTGGGAAGGAAAATGGTATGAGGTGTGGGTAAGAATCTGGGGGTCAATATGTATAAGAGTGCGAGCCTCCCAGCAGTGGGAGGGATGGATTAAAGCTCCAAGCCTAAAGCTCCGAGCTTGAAACTCCAAGACTAAAGCTCCAAAGCTGAAACTCAATTATTAGAACTCTAAAGCTCCAAGGTTAAAACCCAAGCCTAAAGTTCTAAGTAAAGCTCAAGAAAAAAACTTTAAGCTTAAACACCAGCTTAAAACTTCAAGCCATAGGCAAGCCTAAAGTACACAGCTAAAGTTAAGCTCCTAGCATAAAGATCGTAAGTAAAAATTCTAAGCTTGAAACTCAAAACCTAAAGCTCTAATCCTAAAACTCCAAGCCTTAAGTTATAAGCTTAAAGCTTCAAAACTTAAGCTCCAAGCTTAGAACTTTAGCCTCCTTTCAGATTTCGGAGACTGCAATGCTGTCAAAATTTTATAGTTCCAGGTTCCTACGTATATTATTAATTATAATTGTTACTTATGTACCTAATTGTTTTTTTATAGCACTAAATATTTTGAATTTACACAACAACAAAAAACCTATTTTTAAAAAAAGGTTCAATACATTCCACCTAAGTAATTGTAGTTCCTATGGTAATTGTAGTTCCATGAATTCCACAATAGTAAATTTTCTGGCCAAAATGGCTTTCGGGATCAATTTTAATGGACGTTACTGCCACCTCGCGGTGACTTTCCAAAGCTCCGACGAGAACGAGCGAGGCTTGAAAAAAATCTTTTACAGATGAACAATAAATTTATGGTGATTAAAAAGGTGAGCCTATTATAACGGGTATCTGAATATATCAAGATTAATGTCAACTACAATTTAACGGGACGTAGAACAATTCTTTTATCTGTCTATAGATAGATAAGTAATATTCGGTAATGTAATAACCGCTCAATCATCCATTTAGTTTCTAGGCCGATTGTTGTTTGTCTCCGACTTAGAGTTCATAAGTTTTTACTACTGAGGAATGCCAAAAAATCACCCCGTAAAAAACAATCTTTATTTAAATTACAATACAACTTTTTTCAGGTTTTGCAACAATTTGTTTAAAGTATTCGCATATCGCTAATTGGTAAGGCCGACATTTATTTTGTATTTATTTTTGCTTTAATTTGTTAAAATTTCAGAAAAATGCGTGTATCGATCGTACAGTTATTTAGCCCGACATTTCCACCACCATAACACGGGCATCAGCCTAGCATAATGGTCGAAAAATCCACTAATATTGTCAATAATTTACGCAATGAATAAAGAAAAAGTAAAAAAATAAATAAAAAATCCCATAAAAATCAAAATTTGAGGTGAGTACGCAATTATATGTAAAAGGGTTTCCTCTATCTATTACAATGCTCAGATTACTCATCAACACCTCCAAATCAATTATAATGCAAAAAAACTTTAATGAATTAAACAAAATGTTGAAGTTTTCTGAGCCACTAGTAATATATTTCAAAATGTCACAATGATGTACCGGACCCTTATGCCTCCTGGTGTTTTTTTTTTTGTAGCAAATTTAATATGTAAAACACAGACAAGTGTAAATAATTATATTTGATAAATGGTAAGCATTCGAATATTGCTTTCCTCATTATTTTAAACTTAGTATTTGGAGATATCTGACTAATCAACTGAAAGATTGACATGTCCGTGTGTGTATGCGGAATAGCCACCAATTGATAGAGTGCATTATTGTCATTGACGATGCGTCTATCTACCGAGTTTCAGCTTGATCAGATGCCAGGAGTGGGTTAATATCCACTTCTAAGATTCCCGACATTCATAAATTCCTTCAATAAAGAAAACAAATGTGAAATTTAATGAGTAGTATTTTTAAAAAATTGTCAAAATAGTATAAATAAATAGTAATAAATTGGTGGGTAGTAATACGATGTTCACATCTTCGGGGGTAAAGTATATTTTTACTCCTGATGATGTCAACATTGTTCATGAAAAATGTAGAGTATGTATGAAATAAAGTGAGGTACACAAATTTATTTGTCTTTTAATAAAATATAATTTGGATGGCTTTAACGAGCTGAAACCGCTTACGGTCAATAAAATTCAAGTAAAAATAAGTTTTACATTTGTTTTATTATAATATATTAAATAAAAACATTTGGTTTGCAGTTTTATAGCTTAAAACATTGTTTATATGTATGTTTATATTTTTGCAAGTTTTATTTTGTGCTTAGAATGTGCTCCAGTTTATAGGCGACAAAGCTCGTCAAGCACATTGTAAATCGAACCGCGAGATAAACAAACGGTGTTTGTTTGAGTCCTGTATCTTCCATCTGACCTTTCATGTCTTATTTCTTACTTACATCTTAAATCGGCCGGCGGACTTCTCGGAAACGACTCCACATCAAGCCACGATGACTCCGCTGTATAAATATTGTTCAAAGTAGTTGGGAAAAAATACACGAGTGCATCGCATCGATTATGAACGGAGATAGCCGACTTAGAGGTAAGCTAATTAAAATATTATCTTTCCGGACTGCTCAGCCGGCTGTATAATTAAATTTCATTGGATTAAAACATTATTACATCAACTGTATCAGAGTTACCCCGTTGGATATGACAGCCTGATAAAACTACACTGGCGAGCGTTAAAACATGACCAAATGAGGCACTAGGCAAGTTGTTGCAGACAAGAATTAATTTGTATATAGCATAACCCAAGAGCCCCTCTTATTTCCAGATTTATTGCGTATCCAAAGGTAGGGAAGAGAGGTAGAAGAGGATCGTAGAAAAGGGTAAACATTTTCATTTTGACACTTTTAATTTAATTTTTTTATTATTAGAAACGCAAAAAAAATTTTATGCAAGGTGTAACAGCATGTTCCGGAAGGATTATAACCAGCGATTCCTGACCATATTTGGATTAAAATATTAGATGTCATTTTGCTGTCCGATGATATTTTATTCAATTTAAAATATTAAAAATATGTTTCCATCCCACGTCGCAACTGAGTAGTCAGGAGAGCAGCGCGTTTATAGCCTAGAGTGCCACTTGATAAGCAATTGCATCTCGTTCCCGTCACGACGTATAGGAGTGGGGTTAGTGGCGAAAATTAAAAAAATATATATTGTTTTTAACAGAAAAAATATCGTTGGACAGCAAAATGACATCTACATTTTTTACTCCAAAAACATTCTTCGGGTATGTGCTGTTACATCCTGTATAAGAGCTTCAAGCTATATGAACATGCTAATACAATCAGCACATGTACATGACTCAAATAAATGTTAAATTATTAGCTGCAAACAAGCGTGCTTATTTTTTTACTGAAACTCGATGCAACAACCCGATAATAATATTATGAAAGCCAAACAATGAAATAAAAACATATGTTGAAGAAAGAATTAAGTCTACTGATTTTCATGCCCTGTTAATCAATTTTAAATATTATAATCATAATGCATTTTTATTAATATAATGAGGACTAAGATGAAGTGGGATTTGCCTCAAAAGTCAGTAATATATATTATGTTGAAAAGGAACATTCTACATAGAATTGATACTGAAAAAATATTTAAGACTTTATAAGGGTACTTCTATAGCTACAGTAACTTTAGCCTTTGTTTCGACTCTGAATAATACGACTGAAATATCTGAATGAACATGGCCAATAGACATTGTTTATGTTATTTCGCAATTGCTAAGACGATCGAACAAAATTTCTTTTACATCTATTTCATTATAGTTTCTTATGTGGTACCGTTTTATTGCTCGTCCGTGTAAAATGTTAAAATCCCGACTTAAGACGTGTGGTTTGGTTGGACGACATCCTTTGATCAAAAGATAGTCCAATCGTATTATTCGAGGCGGGCACCGGGCACCGGGCACCAAGAACTGGGCACCAAGCACTGGGCACCGGGGATAAAAAACCTCTCCGAATCACGTGTAGCGTTATTAACGTCAGAAACGTGTGAAAAGTTAAATCAATTCTGTCACAGATATTATCCTTGAATGATGGCTGCGGATGGCATTTAGTTATTTTAATATCAACATGGGTTGATTTAATTTGAATACATTGTGATGTGGATATATTTTTTATTAAAAACTTTCGGTGCTGTTTCTTCGTTCATGCATTCTTTTGTCCATTTGCATCTACCTGAAATTTTTGAATATTGTAAAATTAATGATTAGTAGATCTTTTTTTGAAAATTTATTATCCCAATCAAAAACATTTTAATGACACGAATTATATGAATGTGTGGTAGCGAACGAAGCAGCTATTTTGAATCGCGGAATCATTCATTCGGCACCGGTACATGAGAACGGGTCGCTTCTTCGACTGGTTCTTGTGTTCAACAGATCGGCTGTGGAACGATTTGCCAGCCTTTGTGTTTCCTCCTTCTTACAACATGGGTCTCTTCAAGACCAATGTTCATTCCTTCCTCTTCTAAAAAATACCCTCCACACAGCATCTCAGATGACATAGTCCCTGAGGGAAATTATTTTCCTCAGGGGCTCCTCGCACGCCAATAGCGATCCCACAATATTTTCTCCTAGTCACCGACTGCTGGTACGAAATATGTAGAGCCATTCTGTTTCGAATTGCCGGCGACGCAACAGCTCGTAAATCGCTACGTGTTTGCTTCCACTGCTACATACGAATATTTTGTAATTATAAATTATGGTACTGACGTAAATTGTTATAATTAACTTGTAAGTGCTTATTTGATTTATAAGGAACTGTGCATTCTTTTCCCCCATAAATGCACAGTGTTTCATATACTTGCCACCTCAGTAAGACGTTTCCACAAATAAACGTATATATATTTGTAAACCACATTTTTATTATTAATCCCTTGTCTTCCTTATAAGAGATTAGACACAGCTACATTATTTTTGTAAATAACAATCCAGAGTGGCAGATACTCTAAGAATCGCCCTGGTTAAAAATACCATCATTCAAAATCGAAAACGTCGCTCAAAATGACTTTATCCGCGGTTTTGGTAACCAAATCGGTGCCTACCTTCTAATTTTCATCTCCCCAACTCATGTCCTTCGTCACTCCCTTCAGCCCCACAACATATCCTAATTATTTGGAAATGTCTTAGTGGCAATGGTTCGAAACTGTTGGGAGCAATTGGGACTCATAATAGTTCGCGAATTCCATAATTTAAAACAATACTGTTGTGTTCATTATTATTCTTCTTCTAATTTCTCTCCCATAGGACGTTAAAACCCATCTTATATCTCATTTCTATTAAGAGAAATTATCTTCTAATTGTCTCACAGCAAAAGACACAGCCATTTTAAATCGATTTACCCTACTTTAACAAATCATTGTTGGTATTATTTACATTATATATAAAATTCTTGTTAAGGCGATGCACCACGTCGTGCAAAATTCGGAATCAGCTAATCGCTAACATAAAACAGCCGCTAACAATAACACTCCTTATTTAGATAGCGATAAGGTTTATATTCCCGTTTAGTACCAGCCGCCTGTTTTGAGTAATTCAAGAAAAAAAAGTGAATTTTATTTTTTTTGGGAAGTTCAGACACGAAATATTAAAATGTTTTCCGATTGTTTTCTAAAGAAGTTTATTTGCCACATTATGTATACAAAAAACTGTAACCGTATGTAAGTAAGAGATTTGGTGCTTTAAAGCAGCTTTCAAAGGTGTGAAGCATTATTTTTTCTGATTTTATAAAAACTCTGTACAAAATAAATACTAGAATGTTACAAAGATGAATATATGTTCTCCTGGCAGTATTTAATTAAACCTTAAATATTTCAAAGGGGTTAAATTTTAAAACAAAAAACCCTTGATTTTGCATTACTTTAGGGTACTTCACCTTAATGTTAAACCTGGTGGTACAAGCGAAAAAACTGGTGAAACTACATCACATTTTTGGAGTCAATTTTTTAGAATAACTTTTTCTTATATTTAAGCTTTTACTATTAAATCGAGTCTAAAGTTGGAATGTTGAGGTCAAATGTTTGTATGTATGTATGTCGGCTATGCGTTTCTAAACCATTCATCCGATTGCGATGAAACTTTGGGGATTTGATGTGTGCATGCCCGCGATGGTTTCTGTATATAATAAATAATGAGCTCTGGCATAATGAAATTACGCATTGCTAAACCGTTCATCCGATTGCGATGAAACTTTGGGGATTTGATGTATGCATGCCCGCGATGGTTTCTGTATACAGCGCCCTTGAGGTTATTTTTCACAAAAACGGCGCTATATAAATCGTCCAAATATTATTATTATTATTAATAGTGAGCTCTGACATCATGAAATTATGCATTGCTAAACCGTTCTCTGACATTATGTAATTTTTATTAAAAAATTGCAATAGGTGGCACGCGATCTATTTGAAAATAAAATGTACAGGAACTAAATGTGTGGAATGCGGGAGGCGGGAGGGGAAATCGGGAGGGGGGTTTGAGGGACGGGGGAAGCGGGAGAGCGGATAAGGCAGAGTGGGAGCGCGTGAGGGGAAGGGGATGCGGAAGAAGAATGGGACGAAGGGAAAGGACACGCAGGGAGAAACAATATCTTTAGGAAGTGGCATAGCAACGCATGCCGGGAACTACTAACCCAGAAGCTACCATAATTTGATTTTTATATATATAGATTTTCCGCTAAAACCATGCGAGCGAAGCCGCGGGAAAATGCTAGTCAAAAATAAAATCGTTTTAAAAATCTGTTTTTAGTTGTTGACTTAAAATGCGTCTATGCAAAAAAAATCATAATTAATACTCAGATCGAAAAAATATATTTTTTTTTTCTAAATGTGATGTAGTTTCACCAGTTTCAGTGCACTGTGTATTTTTTGTAGATAGCTCTTGTTCAGAGAAATCCCCCGTCATCCCGTATAATTAACATGATAATTAGGTAGATAGAGATGATAATGGAATCCATTGAACAAAATGTTTACAAAACATTAAAATTGCTAATTTTGTTTTCCACCAAAATGACCGCCTTTCCTAGTTTATTTAAATATTTATCGGTCCGCTGCGCCCTCCCTAATTTATTTATGACGGAATGATTTGCTATTATGCCATCGGATAATAATAAATTAAAATGTTAATTTATTACAACGCCGAAACGATTGATGACTATTCAGTTTTGATACACCTTTTTGGTTATATACATAAGTCAGTGTTTTAATTTGACGACCCTCAGCACTAGCGACCAAGTTCACGTAAAAGTCTGGCGAAACATTCGATTCAATCGATGCTTTGAGTTATAAATCGCAAAATATCGGAAATAACATCACTACTACACTAACAAATAAGATACAGGTATCTGTTTGTATGTTTTTTTTTCTAATTCATTAAAATTTTATAAATACCACATAATGAATACACATCGGTTAGCTAAGATTTTTATCGTAAGTTGATATGTAAACCATATTGATAATAATAATAATGGTTGGATAATTTATAGAGCGCCGTTTTCGTGAAAAATCACCTCAAGGGAGCATTATGTCTTTGCAATATTGAAATAAATATTCCCAACTCCCATTGTTTTAACCTGAAACTCTTCCGTTTCTTGCGTCTCTTGCGTCTCTTGCGTCTCCTGCGTCTCTTGCGTCTCTTGCGTCTCTTGAGTCTCTTGCGTTTCTTGCGTCTCTTGCGTCTCTGGCGTCTCTTGTGTCTCTTGTGTCTCTTGTGGCTCTTGTGTCTCTTGTGTCACTTGTGTCTCTTGTGTCTCTTGTGTTTCTTGTGTGTCTTGTGTCTCTTGTGTCTCTTGTGTCACTTGTGTATCTTGAGTATCTTGTGTCTCTTGTGTCTCTTGTGTCTCTTGTGACTCTTGTGTCTCTTGTGTCTCTTGGGTCTCTGGTGTGTCTTGTGTCTCTTGTGTCTCTTGTGTCTCTTGTGTCTCTTGTATCTCTTGTGTCTCTTGTGTCTCTTGTGTATCTTGTGTCTCTTGTGTCACTTGTGTCTCTTTTGTTTCTTGTGTCTCTTGTGTCTTTTTTGTCCATTGTGTCTATTGTGGCTCTTGTGTCTCTCGTGCCTATTTCCTTTTAGAATAGGCAGTGTTAAATTTAAATACTCATCTGAAGGAAAATAATTAATAAAGTAGTTAGCGTGCTAAAGAAAGCGAAAAAAGTACATATTGTTAAATAGACTATTAGATTAAAGGAAATAAGGAAATAAAATAAATTAAAAATGCTGGACAGTGCCGTTAGCGATGCATAAATAATAACAAGTTCCGTGGGTCACCCCCAAGTGGTTCGCAACGTTGGGTGAACTAGCAGGAGTCACCGGTTTCATAGGATGTAGTTAAAGGCTTCCCCGTAAAATCTGTCTTCGTTACTTCCTATTGGTAAAATATTTTGAAAGAAGTATGTACGTAAACACATTAAAGTAAATATAAGTAGAATAATCGTTACCCGATTCAAGAAGATGCGTCAATCATTTTTTTTCGTCCTTACTCTTTCTCAAAAAATAACACCAAAATGTTAATACCTACATACGTTTCTCCGCCTTTTTAACACGAGCACTGCTCTAAAAAAGGTGTAACACGATTTATGTTATATATTTTTAAAAACACTATGTAATGTTTATGTGTAATTGTACCAATTAGATTAATAAAAAATAAACATAAAAATAAAATGCTGTAATCATTTTATCTTCCTCCCGAAATCTTCGATTCAAGCTATTCATGATTCGATCTTATACTTATTTATATCGTCTGATTCAAATGAAGTATCACCGACAGCGCTCTATCTGGCAATATGAATCGGTTATACAATGTCCTTCAATTTATTTTCCGTCGTTTTCGGTACATCAAAAGCGACGTAAAAATACGATTTTCATGTTTTCCAAGTGAAAAGCGAAATGAATAGTGTTTTGGCAAATGAATAGGTTTAAATGGAAGAATCGAATAAAACATATATGCGAATTGGTATTGAAATTGCCTTTACTTCTTAACGATTCGACGATCTATTTATAATTCCTGGTTATTTTCAGAAATACTTATTTATGGATCTACTGACATGACAGACCGAAACACTGATGATGATATCTGAACTACCAATATATTAATAGATGAATACTATAAAAAAAAATTATATGTATAAAAATACATTATCTAAATTTTTTATACTCTACACTATAATATATAATATATTCTATACTATAATATAATATTAAATGTGTAATGCCTAAAATGCGAAGCATTTATTATGTCCGGGTATAATTGTCGCTCTGTCTGATTTCTTGGAAAAAATACGTTCAATTTAATGTGCCTGCACGCTCCACACGCTCTTCTTTCCTATTCAAAGTGGATCAATGTAAAATAAACTGCAACGAAAATTCTTGCTTGAACAGATCATGTTATAATTAAAATAACAAGGTATCGAAGTGGCAATTTTTACATGCGAGCAAAATAAATACAAGAAGTTCATTAAAAATTATACATGTCAGAGTGAGTTTTCTAACGTTGTTCAAAATAATTTTATCGATTTATTTTTTGTTACATCCTGCCATCTTGTTATATAATAAAATTATGTTATTTATTTTTGTTTATAATTCGGTTCCGTTAATTATTTTCATTTCTTCTCACAGGGCAAAAACTGTACTGTTTTTTTTGTGCAAAAAAAATTGAACAGCAGTTAATAAATGTTAATAAATAAATTAATGTATTCAACCTATTCATCAGAAATTGTTGCACAACTTACCACAATATACTTTTTATCGTTTAATTACCCACACTTATCTATTCTAACCTAACTTATTTATTTAAAATATCTTTTTTTAACACAAATTAATATTATACCAGTTACATCGTTTGATAAGATATGAGCCTATATATTTTATAGGTATAAGGTATATGTGTCGTCCAACTTAAATGATACCATCCCATAGATATATTAGACGTCAATATACCATCCCTATTCATTACTCGTGCTCACAAAAAGATACGTTTTTTCTTTTAATTATTATAAGTTATAATTTGGCATTGCTAATGGCTGGGGTTGTAGTTGTTGAGTAATATAATTTATTTTCAATTATAATTCTAACAGTCAGAAACTCTTATCGGAGATACCCGAAGGGCCTACCCAGGTAGTTAGGGTAGGTCGTTTTTGGATGCTCCACAAAATATAATGGGATGTGTCGATGTCAATGGCGATCACAGTAATTTAAAGTCGCTTTGGGTTTGGATACAGCGGCAGGTAAAAAATCTTAAATTGAAAGTTTAAGTTATTTTTATGAAAATTCAAGAAATGTAGACTAGCAGTTTATTATTACGTAGAGATACAGACTGTAAGCCGTGCAGATACACCGACGGTAAATAAATAAAACCTCAAATTAGACAATATTAGCGACTCTCAAACGAATATCTAGAAAAAATACGGTCGCATCTTCGAATTCAACCCACGACCTTGGCCTTGCCGGGGATCTGCTCTAACCACTGATCTAATCCGACCCTATCCCCTTAGGTCATGTTTAAGGGCGTTTAACCAGCCAGTGGCCGAAAATCCATATTTCGACGAAAATTGTTCTTTCGATCGTACAGGGCGGTTCCAATGAGAAAGATTAATTATTCTCCGTACCAGCTTTTTAAAATTATAACTCAATATCGATTTTATTTCATTCCAAAGTTGCTTTAATTTGTGCCTGCATCCAAAAATGCTGAAAGGCGTGACGATAAAACTATTAAAATTATGTACTTTTTGTAATTATTTTTTGATCATAAATAATATTTAGATGACTTGTATAGCGCCGTTTTTGTGAAAATCACCTCAAGGGCGTTGACGTAGGGCGTAATAAGTAACTATTTATCATTTTTCAATAAAGTCTAAGCAAAATAAGAATGTGAAAAATCTGAAAAATATTAGTTTGTAAGTGCGCAAATAAATACGGACCAATTTTCGTCAAGAAACACATGTACATATATATTTTTTTATGATTTTATTTAAACTAAAATTAAAATTCAGAAACATACGTTTACAAGATAATGTATTGATATATTGATTGAAGATAATGTACTTGTCACACTGAATCATAAACACGTAAACACCTCAGCACAGGTTCTCCTAGTGAGGTGTTCACGAAACATACAACATTATAAACCAACAGTTTCACTTTCTCAAACCTACCTTACACCCAACATAATAAAATGTTATTTTAATTAATATGTAAAAATGTTTTCTAAAATATATTATGTTAAAATATTTAATATATAAGGTAAAAACTGTAATATATAGAAATAAATAAATAAATAAATAAATTTTAATGCATGATTATTTGATTTCAAATGGGTGTTGTATAATACATGCACTTTTTTTGAAAATTTAACAAATCCGCCAACGACCTATGGTATAACCTTATTATACTAAAAATAAACATTTTTTCTCAAAATTTAAAACAAACCTAGATAAAAGAACAATCTTTCGAAACCAATTTATATTTTTTGTGGAAAAGAGTCAATACGTCTAAACACCGTTTTAAAAATGACGTATTTCTAGTTTTCTCTGGTTATACGCTCTTAACTATATCACTAGTCCATCACAACACAAGCAAAATTTTCGGCTTTCTGTGGTGGTAGTAGGAGATTTTCAAACATTCATGGGTTATTCGTAACCCGGGAATGTTTGTCTTTCTTTTAAAATTAAAAAAAAAAAATTTAAAATCATACCTCGACTAAGAACTACCAGCGTCATCTTCATTTTCTTCGTCGTGATTCAGTCAAATTCTTTATTTATCTTTATGTTCATTCAATATAATCGAAAGGGTTTAATTAGCTCAGTGGTTCGAGCAGAGTCCCTTTTATCTAATTCGTTTCACTTCAACCTAGCATTCTTTCGGGATTTCCACAATTGTACCAAATACTTCATGCATGGTTTCACGACACATACGCCTCAAGTATCTCATCATTTCTACAGCGTTATATCAATCTACTTGTATATTTCCTCTAAGAGTTCCATGACAGTATTATGTCTCTTACAAGAATACACCCAGAATAATACAATTTTTTAATTAAAAAATATGCTGTAACCAAAATATACAGCCGCAGGTAAAACTGTCACTTTATCCTGACGGGTAGTAGAAAAAAAGGGTCTTAAAAAAATGTGGGGGACATTTTTTATGGTTTGATACGTCGGAAATATTTTACAGGCTGTCGCTCCCAGGGTTTGTGTTTCCGCCCCCATGGTCGCATGGCAGAGCCATTTCTCAAAGCTTGGGGAGCTTTTAATTAATGGAAGCTTCTATTCGATAAATAAATATTTAGTAGCAAAGATGACATTAAATACGAAATTTCACCAACCATCTTTTATCCTGGACTTAAAGCTTTTAAAAAGGCGAAATCCAAATATATTATTTTCAATATCCGCGGATCTTGGGTAGGTTTTATTTTGCTTCCTTTTTATTTTAGTACTGTACTAGAGTATCAACTGTTCTCGATCGTTTGGAGCCAGTGAGACTATGGCATCCCCGATTGGCATATATTGTGAGGCTAAAGGTAGTGAGGAGAGGAAGGATATGTGCTTCAGATCTGAGGGCCAAACTCAGTTAAATTCATTTCAAGCAAAGTTTCAATCACTTTCAGTGACGTCTTTTCATCAGGGCGGTACTGAAAATCTCTACCTTTCTGGAACGTGCCACAAATATACTGTGTATTTTTATAATATTTATTTGTTTGTGCTGGGTTTTCTTCCCGCGACCTCCGGATTTGTAGCCGAGGATCATGACCACTCAATAATCGTTGGAAACACAGTTTTATCGGATGGCATCTTTGGTTGTGAATGAGAAGCAGGAGTCGCCGCAGAAGAGACAAACGGAAGTTCTGAAGAGAGCTGCAGCTTTCCAATGGATGTGAGCCGCCAATTATCGGCAAATCTGGAAAAAGTGAGACAGGTCTAAGTCTATGTCCAGAGTCACAACACGTCTTAAGTGGCCTTATTTCAGGAAATTAAGAGACATTACAATTATGCTGCCAAAATTACACTCGGACAGAATAATACATGGACAAAATTAAACATAAAGAGAATTGATACTGCTGTATAATCCCAGCTCGGATCACTTCTGTCCCGGTGCGACCGGTACTCCTGGGGGCACTCATTTGATAGAAATTGGAACACGTGCTCTAAGGACGGGAGGGAGGTTGGAGTTTAATCGACCGGTATAGATGGCAACCTAATACGGCAATATTGGAATTTAGGGTGGGCAGGAATAAAGGAATTGATTGAGCATAACAACAAAATTACTCATATTGGAGTTTATTATAATATTAAATAAATTATAATAATTTTTTTTATCAAAATTTTGATTCCCATATCATACTTTTTTACTATTTGTATAAAAGCCGGCCCCGATAGAATTAAGCTTCTGCATTGTCCGCATGTCACAAATAAATTCTTCTCCATCTCAGGGATGCTTATCTTAAATCATTTGAGTGGGATCGAATTTCGGAGACAATACCCGCTGCTACCAGTGACCAACATCCCATAACGATCCAAATAATTCATGTGTATATTGTGATCAAATCTCCAAATGTACTCCGCGTATTTACTTTTTTTAATATTAATCACGCGTAAGGAATCACACAGATAAACCGAGGTTTAATCTAGGTTCATCGAAGCGGAATGTGGAAGAAATCTTACGCTTCTGTTTCAGATTTTGTATTTTCGATAAAAGCTTAAGGAAACACCTTTGAAGGAGCAAGCAGTGAAATAGAATGGTTTTAACACCTTCATCACATAAATAAATTTTAAAAATTGGAAATAGAAAATCTTTGTTGTCTCGGTGAGGTGGTTAAAAAGTATTCGCAGCTTTTTCTAATTGTCAACAAAACTATTTTCGACAAGCAAATTCATTTTTTCAATTTGGGAGGTGGTGTGAGGTTCTGCCGCCACAAGAGCCATTTATTGGATAACCAACACCCCCGCCATACGTCACCCTAAGTGGCTCGCTACATTTAGTGGCTTAGCAGGGGTGCCCGGGTTCATGGTGTGAGGTTTGTTTAGAACTTGGCGGCGGATGCGTTTGCCTACCTACTACATGGCGGGCCAACGGAACGTCATCTTGCACCGTTAGTGGGAGAGATGGATTCATACGTCCGTCACTCCTGGACAAACTGGTCCTCAGACTCCTACCAGCCCCTCACACCTTTTAGAATATATATAAATAAATTGGAATATTAAGTACTAAATTAAATTATAATAGTAATTTTTATCCGCCATTAAATAGGAGTTAGATAAATAAAAATTTTAATTGAAAAATTGTTCATATGTCTGGTATGAATATATTAATTTGTTATTTATAGGTTCTAAAATGAAAATTATGCAATGAGAACGCGAAGGGCTGTAGAATTCTTTACTTTGCTCCCGAAGGACAAAAATCCATTTGGCAACAAAATGATATATTTTTAAATATGGTCATATTAATTATCATTCTACTTTATGTAAATGCCATAATTCGGCGTCCTCTGGATTTTTGGACATTTGTGTACATCCACAAAGAAAACCTAAAATACGTGAAACTTCTAAAAATACTTTATTATTTTCCAAAATTAAAAGTAATGGGTTCCGAGAACGACATCAACTACCTCGCGCTTGGTCCATATGAGATGAGGTCGGAACAGAAATAGCAATAAAACCCCAAACTTTCATCCCCTAACGTTAGAATATACGAGGTCAGTCGGGGGAAAGGTTGAACCGAAGACGCCAGAATCCAATCGCAGTAATTCAAAACTGCTCGAGGTCAATTTTTCATCTAACTTCATTTATTACTGCAGCGGAGCAAACGCTACATATAAATTATGTTGTTGTGAACAGTAAAATTTAAACCAAAGTTAGTATCGGTCTAAAACATTAAATAACGTGTGAAATGCACGAAGATGAATTCAAAATTTTACTTGTGAAATTCTTTCAAAATGCGAAAGATTGTAGAACTCAAAAAAAAATATTTTTTTACATTAGCTCCACACATGAGGCCCTGAGAAAAATTATTCCCCTTAGGGCCTATGTCATATTTGGGAGGTTCTGGGGGTTTTGTGTGGAGGTTCTTTTTGGGAAAGGTAGGAGAGGAAGTTCTAGATAGAAAACGGATATTAGGTGTGGGTATGAACCCAACCCTCTCAGTTGGTGCAAGACGATGTTCCGAGAGAGTACGGTTAGAGAAGTCAAAGGGACTCCTTTAACCATTCTCTCCTGATTCGGCCTGCCCCGCAGCTAGTGGACAGAAGCATCTGCCCCCAAGATCCGGACAAACATTACTCATAAACCCGGGCACCCCTGCTAAGTCACCATTACAGAACATAAACAATTTAACTAAGAATAATAATTATCGTAGAGGGGTGTTCGTGATGTTGTGCCTTTTTTTTAATATACGGTTTTATTCCGAGAATTTGTATGCTTCTTGACTGTTTTTTATGCTATCTTACCTGGACGGAAAGTCCGGACTCCCATCGAAGCATCCTACCGACTACCGACCGGGGTATTTACCCCTTTACGATTTTAATATTTATGTCAATCTCTATTTTTATGTCTTATAACGAATTCGATCATATTTCGACCACCACAACACGGGCATTTGTCCAGGATGGTGGTCGTAAAATTCCCAACTTATGTATTTAACAATGCAATAAATAAAGAAAATAAATTAAAAACATTAAAAAGAGTTCATTTCGAAAAAAATTCCACAAATTAACATCAGTTGCATTCCTAGTTCTTTGAAACTGTAGCCAATCCTTTGAAGGTAGTTATTTTCAAGTTTTTGAGATCTGGTAGTGTTGTATCTCTTAATTTCCAGTAATACGACAATTTAAGATATGTTAAGTATCTTCCTAATAGAATAAATCGAGTGATTAGTAGTTGGTTTATTTAGTTATGGTATTTATATACAAAGAATATTAAAGTGGCAGTATTGGATAACTGCTAATTGCGCACGTAAGAGGGGTAATTAATATTTAAAGTCTTCGGCAATAATATTAATATACTAGGGTCTTGCTAGTTAGTTCTGTTGCGGTTAGCTGACTATGGGAGCCCGCCCAATCTCACTGAGGCCTTTGGCTATAATCAGAACCGTTCGGACATTAGCTGACATATTTTGGGATATAGTAGAACTACATATTACAAACTAAGCTATTAACATCTTTTGAAGGAAGCATAATCACTACACTACACCTGTAGTGTAGTGATTATGCTTCCTTCAAATTATGATATGATGTAAAAATAAAAGGAGTTGAGAAGCCTGGGCAATTGGCATGAGAGTTAAGTTCCGCAAAGAATAAGTAACTACTTTTATTGTTTTTTATTAACTTTTACAGTTTAGACAAATAAAAGAGCACCTCGGCTTTCTCAGCTGCCTGATTTTACGAATGTGTGGAAATAAAGCTTTGCCTTGAACATTGAACGGGGAGTATCATCAATCAATTAGGAAAAACGTGTGGAAAACCTCCAAGAATTTTCGCCGCATTTCGCCGAAGTCGCTCGACGTGGGTAATTCTGATTCAAGCAACACTACCTATATTTCCGTGGAGGCATGGCAATTACGTCTCCTGTCTTCAGCCAACTGATACTGTTGCTGTCAACTCTATATAACGGTGGTTCAATGTTTATGGACCCGCTTAATCAGCAACCAAATCCTTGTGAATATATCCCGAATCGGAATATTCAATCAAAGTTCTCATGTTGAGCGAATGAACGAAGACAGAAGTGTAAGAATGTGAAAAAGTCGTGGACGCCCTAGGAAAACATGGCAAGATCATCTTAATTATACCAAGTTTATTATATATTTACTTGTACAGCGCCCTTGAGGTCATTTCTCTCAAAAACGGCGCTATATAAATTAGCCAAGTATTATTATTATTATTATTAAACGAATCAAATATTAGAGTAGGGCCATGTCATGTATCTACATATGTATATTTTATTGGGGCATGGAGTGGGCGCCTAGACTGAGTTGTTTGGCGGTCCGTCCTCTCTGCCTACCCCTGCGGAAACCGGCGTGATGGTTAGTTAGTTAGTTCAATCGATGATATCAGTTGTGAATTGCGATAAAACGAATATTCCGTTCGCGTTAACTGTACTAAAAAGATTTGAAACAATCAAAGTTTTTTCAAAAAGACCCGCAAACGAGTGAAGCAAATGGCGCTCGTGGCAACCGCTCAGAATGTTGCACTGGCTCTCGTAATGCTCTTGTATTTCACTGGAGTTCCTTGTAGTTTTTTTATGTTGTTGTTAGTGATTTAAATTAAGATTTAGAGTTTTTACGGGTTGATTTTTGTTGTTGTTGTAGATAACGTTGTTTGACTTCAAGACTTTGTGTTTTTTGCAGATGACGTTCAACTCTCTTGAATAACACTCGAATTATTGAAGTAAAACTTCTTTACGCACCCTCGACTTATGGGGTAAGCTAGTGAATGCGTTACGAAAAGTGTGATGCGAACGGTAATCGATGCGAACGGTGATCGATGCGAACGGTGATCAGGCGAGGCGTACATACTGCACAACTAAGGTAAGGCGTAAATACTAAACCAAGGTCGTAGGTCACCTCAAGGTCATAGGCCACCCCAAGGTCGTAAGTCACCCCAAGGTCGTAGGTCACCCCAAGGTCGTAGGTCACCCCAAGTTCGTAGGTCACCCCAGGGTCATATTTCACCCCATGGTCATATGTCACCCCAATGTCATATGTTCTTATATAAGTTAGTGAAGTTTTACTTCAGTCGTGTGGTCTAAAGCACATTCGTTTTTTTGTTATTGTGTGACGTTAAGGTGTAAAGCGCTTCGTACACATCAATTTCATAGATCATCTCTTGAACAAATCCATCATATGATGATGATCTACGAAGTGTATGAAGCGTACGAGTAGATGCTGGGTAAATAACCATTGTGAATTTGTTTATATATAAAAATAAGCTCCGTATGAACAAGATATGAGATATTCGAATAAATGTGAACGAGTCCGAGAATCATGTGTGAAAGCTTCATGAAAAGATAATGATTTTCCTTCGCTAATTACCATACTGTTTTACTGTAAAAGGCGTTAGCGGTGAAATATATAAATAACATCTTATATTCTTCCTGAAAGGTAATGCTTTCTCAATGCCATCACCTCACTTCACTTTTACAACTATCGGAACCTTGAAGTTTTTTATCATCCTGCTGCTACACATAGAGTGCAAACTTACACATTGTAGTCTTCCCAACAAAGCTCGTGTTCTGGAGTTCCGCTTCGATTGGCTTCAATATCAACAACTTTAGCGACTTTGTGGTAGATAAACGGTGCTGTAATATATTTTATAGTCCTATATATTTAACAATGGCGCGGGAAATGCAGAGGATGTGTTGTGTTATTCCCTACAAAATCTGCACTTGAAGAAAATATTTCAAGATGTTTCTAGGTTCCATTATCCTCTCTTTGAGTGTCGGTAGGATATTCACGTAATTTTACTCCCTAATATGACTTAGATGCAAAATTGCTCTGCATCATGTATTTATACGTTTCTAGGTAGTTGTAAACCGGAAAAACTAAACTTAGACCTGTCACAAAAAAGCCACCTATACTTGTTTTTTTTTAATTCTACATTCAGAAATCGACTGTTGCGAGGCTGAGTCTAATCCAATTTAAGAGTACCAAATAGACACACAAGGCACAAGGAACTTTTTCAATGTCATAAATACAAACAAATTGTGAAGCAAACTGGCCAATTCAGTTTAACAAACGAATGTACAAATAATATCGACGTTTTTGACGTAACTAATCCTGTGTTTAAACATTCATAAAAAAAATTATTACAAAATATAATTTTAGATTATTTATCCAACCATTTTATAACGTAAGTAATCATTGTGTGTAGCCATTGTTTAATCCTTGGGTAAAATTCTTTATTCATTTTAATTTTTTTCTAATTTAAAAGCCCCAACGGCGTATAAAATAGTGCATTAATAAAAAATAAAATTAATTTAAAAAATATATATTGCAGACACGATGTGCGGCGTCGTCTCTTTTACGTTTCCGTTATATAATGTTAAGTTTATCGCAATACTGTATTACTAAAATATTATCGTAATCTTCAGGACACTTATTAACACTACTTATTTGATTGCCTTCATAGCTTTTCTCTACCGAATTTGCCTCCAATTTCCAAGCCTTCCCAATTATGCGCTGATCCTCTTCCACTCCATTAGAACATCACTTCCTCTGTCTGCTTCTTGGTCGCTTTCACCGAATCTCTATCACTCTATGTATCTTCTCGTTATGATTTTGGTTTTTCTTATACTCTTTCCATATCCATCTGAGTTTTACAGAAAGATCGATTTCATGACCAAGACACTATTCATAAAATAGTGTTCTCCATCATTCGCAGTTCTACTACCTTCTTGCTGTGTTCCTAGGCAAGTCTGTTTGCCTGCTGTTTGGCTGTAAGGCTGTAATGCGGGAGCCGGCGCGGCTGTACGGCATCGCGGCTGCTCGAGCGGCTGTAAGCGACGCGGCAGGTCGCTCGGGCCATAAAGCAACTTGCGTAAACACGTAAGCCACCCGCGCTCATTCCGTGTACACTATGAGAGTAATTAAATTTTATCAGAATATGAATCCGGCGGTTTACTTAGGACTCACATAAGACAACATATTATCCCCCACGTGTGGAGCCGGCAGGGCTGCTACAAGAAACCCATTATATCCTTCAAAACTAAATAATCGACTCGTAACCATAATCAATTGTCTTATTGATCACGGTAACAAAAAAATCTTCACCTTTAATGAACGATTTTTTCAAGGTGAAGATAAATACCATTATTTTTTTATGTACATAACAACCTTACGTTATTAGAAGATTGAACTCATTTTATATCATCTTTGCCTGGAAGGCTTCATAGCTTGCAGCACTGTTCTGAGGCTTTTCTAAGTCTTCATAAACTTAGCCTGCTTTATGTGTTTCCAAAATTTTACAAAAGTTTTTTTTTCATATACGGATTTTCACAGAACATTGCAACGTAAAATCATTTTCAGTTTTCAGGTGATTCGCGAAATTCCAATATTTTAACTAAATAATACTAACCAATTACTACAATTATTATTCGTGAAAGGTACTAAATATGAAGGAATAAGAGAAATTTAACCGGTAAAATATTCCTTTAAGTCTACAATGGATGCGACACAAACAAATAATATAAAGAAAATTATCCGTATCTACTTTATAACACCACGCAAAATATTTACCCCCAGCTGGTGAAGCTGCTGAAAAAGCGTTAAAAATGCGTATATACGTAGTACAAGTCTACGTAATGGACATAATATTACCAAAACAAACAGCATTGTTTTGAAAAAAAGCTTTTTTTTCTAGTCTAGTGTTATCAAAACATTCCCATCTCAGTTCCCATTATCCATAAGCATTTATTTTTATCACTAACTATGCGACAGTACATTCTTTCCGGTTCTCAAATTCAGCTCCCATGTGCTTTGCCACCCTTCAAAATGCCTTCCTAAGCCTAAAGGACAATATAACCCTGCTTTAGCCCCATTGTGTAGGTTCAGCACCGACTTTACATAACTTCGGACTAGCCCGGATTCCGCTGTACACAAACGATTAAACCAAACATAACGCAAACGCGATAGGCGAAATGTGGAAACGGCATTTTCGGCTAAGTGAAAATATGGTTCAATGTCTTACTGTTTGTGTTTATTGACTATCACATGCTAACGGTGTGTACGTAACAAGTTAATTATAAACGTATTGAAATCAGTAGTAAAAAAGAAAAGAGCAGTCGCAAAGCAGCAGCAAACACATCAAAATATCACGACCAAATTTACCATCACACAGGCGTAAATTTCACTTAATAATAATAATAATATTTGATAGGATTTATCGGTCCAGTTAGGAGTTCTACCGAGCGTGGATTGACTAGAGACTAGATGATCATTTGTGGAAAAGTGTGTGAAAGGGTTTAGTTTTTCCTGTGGGGAAGATTTAACCCGGACATTAAATCTGAAGCAGGGAAAAAATAATGATTCGTATAGCGTCGTTTTATTTTTAAATCGCCTCAAGGGCGCCGTACAAATTTATAATATATTTCTTCAATCTTATAGAAGTACTTAGAAAAGTACAGACTAAACAAACCGTTACGGTTATTATACATGACCGGTCAGTGGTTGATTGCGTTTGGGCATTGCGTTTGGGTCCCACCCGGGCGTATGCCAGAATTACACGCGGACGGAATTACACAAGGAATAGTATCTGTAAATATTTTTTCGTTATTTTTTGGGGGTGTTATGCCGTGTTTAGCTACCTGCTGGATCTGCCCTGCCGGATCTGCATCCACATCTGTCGGATCTGCCGGATCTGCCCTGATGTTGGACACTGCAACACTGTCCGAAACATTGGCTAAAGAAGGAGGTAGCGCAACACGGCAAAATACCCCAAAAACAAATAACGAAAATGCTTTTGGCAGTGAAAATCTAAAAACATATCTCTCTATAAATACTGTTGACAACTTTTCTAACAAGTCCCCTTTGTTCACATATTTTGTATTCTAAATAATCCTACTTAAATAATATGTTCTCTGTTATTATGACATATAATAATTTCCTATACCTAAATACTTGCTTTTAACACACATGCTTTGTTAAATGTACATTCTTATTTTGTAAATATACAACATAAATACTATCCCATTTGTCAACTTCTGTGTGGAAACAGCATGACGGTGGCTATGATTATCAACGCATATCATCCACAGCCTATACCGTCTCTTCTATATGATATTTTAATTTACTCGGCGTGATAAAATAATGCATTCTGGGAAATGTGGTGATACAACCATCACAAACAATTTACTTTTTCATGATTTACCAAACAAATCTGTTTTCAGTTGGTATTTACAATTTTCTTTCTAATGGAATATAAGAGTATTCGTTGGTAAGCTTTTCCTGATAAAATATTTCGTAAAAAAATTTGTCAACAGAAGTCTCTTCGTTTTTGAAAATTTGTAAAATCAGGATAAAAGTAACTGAACTTAAATGCAAAGTCATATTTATGTAGCTAATAATTCTTAGTTGGTAGTAAAACAAATTAAAACCGTTAAAATTCGTTTAACGTACTAACAACAGAACAACAAACCGAACATTCTTCCATCGACAAACACAAAAAGAAAAATACAAGACCTGCGTATTGAACATGTACCATTTTCTTTCCTACTTTTTTTTTTAATAGCATACTACGAAAGATCTTTTCCCATGTTCTTCCTTAAATGAGAATTTACTTTAGCTACCCTTACATTTACTCGTTGGTTTTGATAATGAAAAATAAAGACGTCCGTATTTTTAAAGCCTAGGTATATCAGTATCAAAGAATTTCCATTCTCGCTCGGTAACAATTTCCCGTGTTTCTTAGTGATGTGAATATGCAGGCTTTCCTTAATAGCCTATTATAATACCCTACCTAGATATAAGGATAAGACCTGCATTATCCAGGATCTAATGATTAGAGGAATCGCGCAATATCTTCGGTAGATAATAATAAAGCTCTGGAAATGGGAAATTACTTATATAAATTGACTATCCTGCTTCGATTAAAATATCAAAGTTGGCTTGAAGAAATATATAAAAAAGGTATCTAGAATCATATTTATTGGAGGTCAAAATATATGTCACATTATTTGTTATTATTATCTGGTATTCAAATTTTAAGATCTAATATATCTATGACTGTTTAATAATCACTTGATTCATAATCACATAATCACTAACCACAACTAAATAATATAAATGGAACTTAACTGGTTTAAATTATATTCACTATTTAATGTACAATTACTGTATACACAACTGTATGCTTCCTAAATAAACATAAATAAATTTAAAAAATCTCTCAAAACATCGAACGAAAACAAAAACATTGTGTTTTCAATCGGCCACCGAAAACAAAAACATTGTGGCCCTGCCCCAATGTTTCATGTTTGCACAAACATTTGGTTCAAAGTTCGTGATAATATTATCGCTGGAGACCCGGCTTTTGACAAGCTATTTTTATTAAATATGTCATAATTTTAGACTATGGAAATAAAATAAAAAATACTTATATCAGTCTAATGTAAAAACAATATAAAAATTAATGAAATTTATAAAACATAAATAAATTTGAACAATCAAAAAAGCTAAAAATACATAGGTAGGTATATTTAAAAAAAAGTTATAATTTTTTTTAAATAGGTACTTATCACAGTCCAATATAAAAACAACACAAGAAAAATTTTTTGTTTATACGACTATGTGCATGATAAAAGAATAATGACAAAAATAAAAAACATGTTGAACAACTGCAGCCAGGAGCGGTACCACGATCTTCTATGTATCCCACATAGGAGAACGGACGTACTGGCTCGGCATCGCATGACACGAGGTATGGTGTTGTTAAATAACGCTTCCAAAACTGTTGACATCAAGAATTCAAGAGGCATTTAAGTGCAACTACGAGTATTTAAAGTATATTTTATTTACCCATAAAGGTTTAGTTTGTGTTACATGTGTATTGTCATTGGACACATAGTCTGTAATACACAATTTAAAAAAAAAGTTTATCATAGTCTAATATAAAAACAATACCTACATAAATGAATTACATTTACGCGTAATATACATACACAATGCATTGTATTTCTGTTATTACTTAACGAGTTAATATAATATAAAAACTTAGATCAAGTTTCAACAAGGTGTTAATATTTTTTAAATGATTTTTTAAAACTATTAAAAATAGAAAAACACAATGAAAGTGACATGGCGAACTGGAAAAAGTTGCGTTAACCTAAAAATCTATTGCAGAAAAACTGTGGAAAATGAATGGTAGGTAGATATCAAAGATTACAGTTTACGTTCGCTAGGAATCAGACACACGTAAGCAGAAAGTTACTGTAACATACTAGCTACGGTACCCGGCTTCGCTCAGGGAGTTGATAAAAGATTGAACCGACGTTCGAACACACGACGGATCTAGCTTTACATACCCCCACCATAGAGTAGCCCCACCCATACAAAATAGGTTTTGAATGGTCCACAACTTTCCAGAAGATTCCACAACATTCGATAGTGTTCTGGAATGTTCCACAATGATCTGGAATATTTCGGGATGTTTTCGAAATTTCCAGACTATTCCCGAACATTCCAGAACATTCTGGAATGCTCTCGAATACTCTCGAATGTTCTGGACTGTTAAATTAATTAAATTTCTAGAGAGCGAAACTTCCAGCCCTTATATTATCTTCAAAAGCACGCCCTTCGGGTAATAACCGGAACCTTCTTCATGGATGGGAGATAGAAGGTCACCATACCATATAACTCCCTTCATCGTACCGCGACTCGTTTCTGGGTTTTAGCGGCATGCACATTGTAGGACACTTTCTTTTATAATAAATATTGATTTAGTTAGCTTGAATATTTTAGAAAAGGTTTGCTCATTACTTAATCTCAACAAATGGTACCTTTATTAAACGCAATTTTAACCTCGGCGAGTTTAGTTTCTCCCATCTAATTGACGAAAGCATTATGTTCGCCGATCCGGAACACATAAAAGCAGAGAGATATTGGAAACAGATTTCCAAGGTCTAGGGGGAAATGAGCGCCGTGTTTGATCGCATGCTTCACTCATCAGAAGGTAATGTATTTGTTCTGCTTGCTTTTCTTTTCATATTGACATTGGGGAAAATATCACATCCTCCGACAGCGGAGGGAAATATCACCCGAGGCTCTTGGAAACATAAACATTTTCTTGAACAGAGAGTCGACCTCCCCGTCCTGTCCCACGGAAGCTAAGCTGATTTTGCAAAGGAAATAAGGATACAAAAAAATACATAAGAAATACATTTCTTAGATTTGTTTCTTAGATGTAAGAAATTGTTTGTACAGTCGGGGACGAGGCAACTATTTAAAATGCGAAAAAAAATGTTTCGTTTGAAAGCCTCTCTTTGGAAAAATTGCACTGAGAATTTAAAAAACGTATAATTTTAAAAAACATGTTAATTATTTTCATGTAATAATTTTTATTGTAGTTCAGATGTTTAAACGTTCTCGAATATGTAGTTGGTACTCACATTATGAAACCATAAATGAAAATAGAATTAGTTACACTTTTTTTTATCAATGTGAAGGATGATTTTTTCAATATTTTTGGTGTCGAATTCCAGTGCTGCACAGTGATACATTTGGCCATCTTATTAGTACTTGTGTTTTCTTCTTCGGAGTCGCTAGATGTTGCTTTCTTTTGTGTTTTCTTTTGCCTGTTCATTTTGGGATGGTTCAAAGGTTGGATATTGATTTTATAATTTTTTTTTTCTATTTCTTAGGATACGATCATTGGTACATTGAATGTCTGGCCACTTACGTTCATCAGGCGCTTTATACCACTAGACTAAAGGAGACTTGCTTGGGACTTTGGATTTATCGGATTATATTGGAACCGAGTACCCGTGAAATAAATAAATATTTTATTGCGATCTCATTCTCTCGCAGGCTAAATCCTGTAGATGTACCTATATGTTTATGTCTTTTTAGTGTTGACAGATCACCAATCGAAGCGGCTTTAGACTTATTGGGGATCAAATCCGCATTGCCAAATACTTTCCAACCTTCACCTTCCTCTTCTCCTGCCCTTCCCCACTCCCTTCAGCGTTACAACCTACCCCATTTAGGATGTTATAATTCTACTGACTCTGAACAGTTAGGACTCATGTGCGATAGTCTCGTTTTTTATTATTTTGAATCTTGAAATTAATTGTCCCTAATTACCTAATTCAACACCTCCGACTGCACCAATAAGTTTATGCATTTACAATGAAACGTTTATCGCACATACATCAGTAAAACTCAGCTACGTTTTTAGATTTTCACAGCCAAAGGTATTTTCGTTTTTTGTTTTTGGGGTGTTACGCCGTGTTGCGCTACCTCACACCCATTACCCATTGTTGCATAACACCTCAAAAACTAATAACGGAAATCAGTAAAACTATTGCTTTTTACATTCAAACTAACGGTGTTTGAATTTTTTTTATCCTTTGTCTAAGGAATCCTTCCATGAGGAATTCATTTCCCAGCCGTCTCGCATTGCATCTCGTCGTAATAATTCTATCAGTTTTCTATTTGGGAACGAGCTGCTTGCTGCCTTTCATAGCCCATAGCATTGTCACTAGTCTGTACTGTAGTACATGTACACGGTGCGGGATAGATATTTTCAATTTGTACCGTCGAATGATCCCCATTGAGGCAATAACGCCGGCATATTTGAAACAAAAGAGTCCCGCGCGCGCGCCTGAGACGGTGTCGGGGGAAATAACAAGGAAACTTGTTTCCTGTCAACATCGCAGATACGTGTTAAAGTACCCACACCGACATATCTCCTGCGCTCCTGTTAGCTGCAAATGATTATACGATTTCTTTTATTGGATTAACATTTCATTATATCAAAATCAAGTTGCTTGTTTTTTTTATTCTTGCACTTCAGTAATGATGACTGTTTGATGCCAAGAGAAGTTTGCCTTCCGCAATCAAATAACGAGGAAACTTACCTGTTAAGACACACCTACTGCATTTTCTGCGGTCCTATTACCTTACTTAAAATATTTATGGGGATATACTTTTCATTAAATATATAATTTTGCAACTGAAAACATTGCAACGATTCGAATTTTGAACATTTGGCTGTCATCAGTTGTTTTGTTTTCTCTCTTAAAAAAATAATCTTTTTTATTATTTTAACTAATATTTTTATGTTTTCTGGTCCATAAAGTGTAGTGTGTTGTTCCTTGAGGATTCTTCTCCCCTCTGATCTTCCAGGAGTCACTTTTTGTCGCTGATTTCCAGATATTTATAACATTTTTTTCACTACTGTCACTTTCCATACATATTTTTTTTTTGTAATTTTGTGAACAATGGAGGAGGATTTCCCTCCTGGACATCCTAAAAAGCCCCCAGATCCTCCCCCTGACCCTTCAGATGGTGAAAATATTGTAATTTCTGATAGTGAATCTGTCATTCTAACTTCCACAAAAAAAAGGAAGTTTAGTCCCTCTTCCCCAGTAAAGCATGACTCTCCTTCTACTTCTCAGTCTCTACCAGATTTTCATCAACCTCCTCCAACCAATTTTTACTCTACTCATTCCTGTGGCCCCTACATTGTTTATGCGCAAAAAACTGAGCAAGGTAAAACCATACATCCTCTTGAATTTGGTAAATTCCTTTCAACCAACAAGAACCTTTCGATTAAGCCCGGAGGTGTAAAAGCCGAGGGTCGCTTCCGAATCTCTGTTGAATTCCTCTCAGGTTCAGCCGCCAACAACTTTATTAAAAACATTTTTATTACATCTAATTCTATATTCAAGGCGTACATCCCAACTTTCAATGTTTCTCGTATGGGCCTGGTCAGGGGTATCTCGACCGATCTGTCCATTCCAGAAATTCTGTCTTCTCTTTCAACCCCTCAACATATCGGCAATCCCATAAAAGCCAGGAGGCTAAATTATAAGGACACCTCTGAGGGCAATGTTTCCTGGAAGCCCTCCCAATCTGTTGTGATCACATTCGAAGGACAATCTCTTCCCTCCCATATCTATTTATTTTTCAACTCCTCACCAGTTGAAATTTATACTTACCCCACCACCCAGTGCTACAATTGCTGCCGTTTTGGTCATACCAAAGCTTCATGCAGATCCCCTCCCAGATGCTTCAAATGTGGAGAAAACCACACGGCTGACCAATGTTCTTCTCTCTCTTCACCTAAATGTTTTAACTGCTCAGGCGCTCATTCCGCCATTCACTCTTCTTGTCCTGAACAAACTCGCCAAAAAAATATAAAAATTTCCATGGCCTCTGAAAACTTGTCTTTTCTGCAGGCTTCTATACTATTCCCGCCTGTCAAAAAATCTTTTGCCCAGGTTTTATCCAGTAACTCTCCATCCAACCCTCTCCCCTTCTCCTCAACATCTTCTCGATCAACTAAATTTATGTACAAAAACCCTGTCTCTAAACCGGCTCCTGGATACGATCGGCAACAACACAACTCACTTCTCTTAAATCCCAATGGTTCTCCTCTTTCAAATGCCACAAATGGGTGCGCAAACAACTATAATTCGTCCTCAACAAACCATCAAAAGCTTTCTGAACAACTCTCGCAAGATAATTCTTCATTTATACAAACTCTTATTATGCTTCTAATTGACCTAATTTCTTCTCAAAATAATCTACCGTCCAACGCTGCTTCTATTATTTCCACGTTAAAATCATTTGTTCAAAATGGCACTTCAAGATGTCAGAATACTTCAGTGGAATAGCCGCAGTGCTATTTCTAACAAATCGAACCTTCTTAACCTATTAAATTCAAACCTTGTTTCTGTGGCTGCTGTCTCGGAGACATGGTTTACTCCATCCACCCACTTTAATGTGGGAGGGTACTCCTGTCTCCGTGATGACCGCCTGGAAGGTACGGGCGGCGGTGCTGCCCTTTTTATTAAAAAATCCCTTCCGTTTTCCCCAATAAATAATATCAAACCCCCCAATGCTGACTTTCAAATGGTTGCAGCTAAAATAAAGGACACATCCTTTGTTACTTTCTATATTCCCCCATCATCTCACTTCAATAAGCAAGCTTGGTTACAAATTTTCCGTCAACTAAGCCCTCCATTCTTTTTATTGGGTGATTTTAATGCCCATTCCCCCGTCTGGGGTTCTACTTTCTCTGATCGAGATGGTCGAAATGTTATGGATTTTTTAGATGAATCCAACCTTTTCCTTTTGAACGACGGATCTCCTACGAGAATCTCTCGCCCCAACACAAACCCCAGTGCAGTGGATCTCTCCATATGCTCTACAAATCTGGCACCTCTCTCCTCGTGGGTGGTGTCCCCCGATCCTTGCTCCAGTGATCATTTCCCGATCACCATCACTTATCAAACTTCTTTCCATTCAGACAAGTCCCATATTTCGACGAAGATTAAAACAAAACACACCAAATGGGACGAATTTAACTCGCATATGGATAAGTTTATACAAAATTTACCCTCTTCCGATGTATTATCTGTCAAAGATGACTACGATAACTTCAAATCGATGCTCATAACTGCAATACATAAATCAAATCCTCCCCCTAAAACCAAATCTCTTAAAAAACTCCCTCCGACTCCCTGGTGGGATGAGGAATGTTCTAAGGTAGTGAGAATTCGGAAAGCTAAATCTCTTTCGTATCGTCACAATATGACTATGGAGAACTATCTTATATACAAAAATGCCGAAGCCAATGCCAAAAGGGTATTGAGGTCAAAAAAAATATCCGGGTGGTACAACTTCTGCAGTTCAGTATCTCCGAATACTCCAATTTCGGAAGTTTGGTCTATGATTCGAAGATTTCGATCCTCCTTCAGTTCAACATCTCCTCGAGCGTCTTATTCTAAATGGATAGATGAGTTCTTGGACAAAATTGCCCCCCCTTCTGTACCTAACTTAGATGAAATAACTCCCATCCACAACACTCCTATGTCTGATCATTGGCTAGACTCTCCATTCACTTTAATTGAATTAAAAAATTGTTTATCAACAGTCAAAGACTCATCTCCAGGCAGAGATGGTATTCCTTATAGCATTATCAAAAATAGTAATGATAATGTTCTAAATCACTTCCTAAGCATCTTAAATAAAATCTTTCAGTCTGGCATAATGCCTGATGACTGGAGTTCTCAAATAATCATCCCAATCCTAAAATCAAACAAATCACCCAATTCTGGATCTAACTACAGGCCAATTGCTCTTTCATCCACCCTCAGTAAAATTTATGAAAAATTAATTAAAAACCGGTTAGAATTTTTTGTCGAAAGTAATCAGCTTCTCTCTCCATCTCAATTTGGATTTAGGAAAAAAAAATCTACGCAAGATAACCTCGCCATCATCAGCACTGATATTAATTTATCCATTTCTAACCATGAAGTATGTCTTGCAGTCTTTATAGACATAGAAGGTGCCTTTGACAATGTTTCCATCCCAATCCTTAAAAAAAACTTTTAGGCCTTGGCCTTCCCCCCATGTTTGTCCAATCTATTATTAATCTATTTCTTGATAGAAAAATTTTCATTGAACTACCAGATGTTACTCCTCAGAGTAGATCAATTTGGAAAGGTTTACCCCAAGGCGATGTATTATCCCCTATACTGTATAATATATACACGTACGATATGCATGTCTCTATTCCCCCTCAAGTAAAAGTTATTGAGTTCGCAGATGATTTAGCTTTCTACTTATCATCCAAAATCATCCCACTTGCCGTCAAATATCTTAATGAAGCCATGGATGCCCTTTGCACATGGCTCACTTTAAATGGCCTGGAACTTTCAGTCAAAAAGAGTCAGTGTGTCACCTTCTCAAACCGTCATAAAAATCCTCCTGTTCAAATTTTATTTAAAAACTCTCCAATCCTCAACGCCTCTGAAGTAAAATTTTTGGGAGTAACATTTGATAGGAAACTTAAATGGTCTTCCCATATTCACAATATAGTTACTAAATGTGAAAAAAATTTAAATATCATCAGATCATTGACTGGCGTTTGGTGGGGTGCTCACCCTACCTGCATTAAGTTGCTTTACAATGCACTTATTCGAAGTCATCTCGACTTTGCCTGCCCACTTTTTAGTACTGCCTCCAAAAATGCACTCAGTAAATTAGACAAAATTCAATCAAAGTCATTGCGAATAATAACTGGAGCGATGCAGTCGTCGCCCATCAATTCCCTTCAAGTGGAATGTTCTGATCCCCCACTTTATTTAAGGCGACAACTGTTTGCTGACAAATTTGTTCTTAAATGTTTAAATTCTAAATGTCATCAGGTTATTCCCAGAGTTTCGTTGTTCAAAGACTCAACACATTCATCTACAATCAGAGCTCGAACTAAACCTCTTCCTGCCATCTGTAAAAATTTTCGCTCTCTCTCAGAGCTTCAAATTATCCAAAATGATCTTCTTCCACTATACAAATTAAAATATAGTCACGTCACCCTATCTCCAACAATTTTGGAGATCGGCATCCTTAAAAGTCATTCCAATCTCCCAGCCCGTACTGTTAATAATATGTTCAATGACATTATTTCTTCTAAATGGCCCAACTCTTCTCTTTTATTTACTGATGGCTCCAAATCTCCTGACTCTCCTAACTGTGGTATAGGTATTAACGTTTACCACAATAATTCTAATGATAGAATATTTTATTCAATTTCAAACCAATTTTCAATATTCTCTGCTGAGTGCATTGCAATAATTGAAGCACTCAAATATATAATCAAAAATAATTGTGAACATTCCCTTGTTCTCTCTGACTCTCTCAGTTCCCTCCAAAAACTTAAATCCTGTCCTCTTCTTCATCCTGATGATCACTTTGTATGCCTCATTAGAGTGCTGATAGCCTCCATTCAAAGCTCTGGAAAAACCGTAATTCTTGTTTGGATCCCTGGACACATTGGCATAGTGGGTAACGATATTGCAGATTCTTTGGCAAAACAAGGAGCGTCCAACCCTATTGTTACCCTCGTAAACCATATTCCCCTATCTGATATTTTTTCCATCATCAAAGATAGATCCCGCAATGTTTGGACAGAGTATTGGAACATTGCCAGTCAATCCAAGGGAGCTCGCTACGCCTCAATACAAAGGACTATCCCGTCAAAACCGTGGTTTCAAAAATTTCCCCATTTTTCCAAAAAAGAAATTTCCTCACTTATTCGAATGAGAATCTGTCATTGTTCCGTTCCTTCTCACCTTTTTAAAATTCACATCCTTGACTCCCCAGATTGTACGTTCTGTGGTCTAGATGTGGGCTCTTTAGATCACATATTTTTTGGTTGTCCCTCTCTAAATAAATATCCTCTCTTCTATCAAGCGTTATCTAAAATTGGCTCCCCTCCATTCAACATTTCATCTCTTCTAAGTCTGAACTCGACTCCAATCTTCCATATAATTCTGAAATTTGTACATTTAAATAAAATTAATATATAAATTCACCTTTCCCTTTCTCTGTAATTTTAAATGATGGCCTAGAACACCCTTGAAGGGTGAAAGCCAGAAATAATTTAAAAAAAAAAAAAAAAACATTGCAACAAAAGCTCTTAACCCATCAGGTCTCGGCTATTTTGTAAGAAAGTCAGAATATTTCCGATGCAATAAAATCAAATATACAAATAAATGGAATATTTCAGAATGTATCCTAGAACTAAAAACCGTTGAAAGTTGATAGAATATGTTTTCAATAGTTTATTATTAGAAATAAATTCAATATGTTAATACCTTACTTTTTTCTACTTAAAATTACTGATGACGAAAAATAAGTAAAAAGCACGCATTTTTTTAGGTAAATGTATTGTTTATTATTCCTTTAAATTTCTATACACTAGGTTAGTAAGAAGTAATTTATAATAGAATTCAACCATCTGGGCTCCATTATACAAGACTCACCAAAAAAAATTGAAAGAGTGCAGCATAAGTTTTTAAGGTTTACTAATAATAATCTCGGATTACCAATCGAAGAACTTAATTATACATGTCTAATGGAATTACTAAACATAAGCGATTTAACATCAAGGCGCAAAGTGAGCGATTTAGTTTTCCTTTTCAATATATCAAATGACGGACTAGACGCAGCCCGTCGACTTAACAACTTTAATTGATTTGCGAATACGTACACGCAATACCCGGTGAAATGTGCTTTATTTTGTTACAGTGTCTTCTAATAATTATTTTGTAAGCTCTGCTTTTCAAAGACTTTCATATACTTGGAAATAGATAAAGCCCAATTGACGTTTATCGTCACCAATCGGTGTCGAAAATTAAACTCATTAGAAAGCTCAAGCATATTAGAACATTTAAAATAAAGCTATAAATATCAAGCATTTGCACCCTTATCGAAATAAATCTCTGATCCGCAAAACACCAACTGTAAATGCAGAATAAAAATTGTTAATTATTTTAAACATAATTAACAACAATATTTTCGTATTTATTTTTATAATTAAAATAACGTACTCACATTAATGACTTATATTCCTAATTACATCTTGGTACTCTTACTATTAAAATATATTATAGATTATATTAAATTCGATGGTCTCTTCAAGGTCGATAAAATAATTACAAACTTTAAATACTTACGTATAGATAACCTAAGTACTTACTTTTTTTACTCTCTATTATATCTATTTTGTACTATTAAACTATCGAAATATTATAAATTTATCGAATTGTATAACTTTTTATGAAAATGCAACTCATGTGTTTTTATTTTTCCATGTGTACTATTTATCGCTCTGTTAATTTTACTACTTTCTTTAAAACTTACTTTAGAACCAACTATTCATGTGCAAGTTAATAATAAACTCAACATTGTAAATTTACATTCCTCTCTTATTGTAAAACTCCTTTGTACAACTTCTCATGATAATGAAACTACATACCTACATATAGAACCTGCTTAAATCAATTATTATTTTATAATTGATAAACTAATGTTTAAGACAAGATTTGTGTGCATAGCACAAAGGGTAACAATTATTATAAGCAATAATTATTAGCCTGAAACACTCATCTACATTGAAAAAATCTCCCGAGAAAAGATACATGCCGCCGACGGGACTTGAACAGCGTCCTTCTGATTTCCGGTCAAATGCTCTGTCCACTGAGCTACATCGGCTTATCTCCTGCCCGCGTCCCGCCGGTTTAATGAGTGTTTCGGGCTAATAATAATTATTGCATATATCGTTAATTTTCAGTTTATTATGTAATATACTACATGCTTATACTATACTCCTGAATAACTTTTGTATCTACAGTAACGTGATATTGTAAAAACATTCAAGGGGTGAATAAATAAATAAAAATAAAAGTTATTTTCGTTTATGTATTTATTAATACATTTTTGCCGTTTCATTAAAAAAATAACAAATAAAAAATTCTCGAAATTTTATACATTTTTTCTCCAATTACTAATGGAAACTTTGATTTAACAGAGGTGCATATATAATTTTTTCTATGGTTGAGTTCTAGATTTGAATATAAAGCTTGGAGTTTTCTCTATCTAATACATTAGATTTTTTTATATCATATTTCTCACTGTGGAGATACAAGGATTTATATGCGACCTACGTGAGCTGAGACAAATTTGGTCTCCGGTGGATTTGGAGCTAATTAACTAATGCCTGAAAAAAATTTGCTAATAATTAATCATTAAGTTGTTCCAAAAATAAATAAAGTTGCTAACTTAAAGTATATACGTCGACCTAGAAAACGTAGACTGAGAAAGATGTTCAATTTTTCTTGACGCCAGATCTGAACGTTGCAGCAAAAGTGACACTAGAATCCAGAGTCAAGCTAATCTCTCAGAAACTGGGCGTACTGTGCATGGCCCGCGGATACTCTTTTATAGTACACAATTTCTGACCATGTACAAATCACTAGTGCACTCCAATTTTGAATTGGCAGCCACCTCTGATCTGGGGCCCCAACATTCCTAAAAAAACCATTGACTCTGCAGAAAGGGTCGGTCCGTTTGATAGATTCCTTCAATCCTAGCAAACGGATGGCAATCTTTAGATCACAGGTAGGTATGCTGTACTTGTTCTACCGGTATTACAATAGAAGAAGCTTGGAGGAACTAGCGTCATTGATCCCTTCGGCACCGGTGCATAATCGGGAAACATGCCAAACGCGCGCCCAACACATGTACACGGTTGACATTTGTCACATGAGAACGGGTCGCTTCTACGACACGTTCTTGAATTAGCTCAGTTGTAGAATAATTTACCGGATTCTGTGTTTCTTCCCTCCTACATCACGGTTTTTTTGAAGACCTATGTTCACTCCTTCCTCTCCTTAAGAAGACCCTCCACATAGCATCTCCTAAGACGACATAGGCCTTGAGGGAAATTATTTTCCTCAAATCCTCCTATTTAGAGCTCCATGTAAAAAAATATATGTTGTAAAAAGAATACCAACATTGCTCATCTTTAAAAATGTTTTATTATTTACGTTGAAACTGCGTTTTTTTGCTTTCATTTTGCATTTTATGTAGCTACGAAATAACGAACAGGTAAATTAGGTTTATACCTATTGCACACCCAAAGATAATGAGAGTCTTTAAAATGTTTATGAAATTTGAAGAAAGCTGTACCTTTCCATTTTAATTAACTACAATCTATTTATAAAACGTTCTCTAATAGCGAAGAACAGAGAAGTTTTTCAAAACACAAAACAATTATATTCATAAGAATAATTGCATATATTATTTTCCAGAATATATGCGCAATTAAGCACTTCCCAAATCAATAAAAAGAAGAAATAGCTTGGAAACAAAATAACAAGGAAGGAAAATCAATAGATTCCTTTGGCGAGTTGTTTATCTTTTCAAAAAGGACGTTGCTCTCAGAAAACCAAACTAGTCCATGAATAATTCATGACTTGGACTAAGTACCTTCCAACTTTCTGACACTTTTATAATATTTCATGATGAGACATGAATTTTTTTTCACTCTTTGCAAATATTTTGTATTCATCAAAGACACATTCTAGAAAAGTTTGTAGACGAAAACTATTGTTTAAAATTGCTATTTTTAATTTAAAATTATTTTTTACGGAGGGAATATTATTATTTATTTCTGAACTTGATGACTCGGCGAACTTTGCACCGCTTCAGAATCAATAACTGTTGTGTTAACTTATTAGCTGAATTAAATTCAGTTTTTTATTGAAGCAATTATCGACGCGCAACTGTCCGTGCTTTGTTTTGGTCAGTATCAGAGATGGCTTGTGTACAGATTTATAATTTTTGTGATTTTCTTACTTTTCCACTTACTTATGGGAATTGCATTTCATTTTCTTTACACGTGTGAGGGAGATTAATTAAAATGTTTGTTCTTTTCCTGTGGAGGATTGCAGACATACATTCACCGATTGTCCAATTTTCGACTGTTGACATTTAGTGTGTAAGAAGGAGAGGCAACATTCTATATTTAAGAACAAAAGCAAAGCAATCAGCATATTGACATTTGACGTTTTTGAATTTTTGGAATTTTCTCACTACTCAATATTATATTTATCACAATATTGCTGCAGCACTTTCTATTTATTTTATTATTTTTTTTCTTCATAACTTTTTTTCGTGAATTTTTCTAATGTTTTAAAAGCTATTCTGCTATTGGCGGCGAAGACAAATCCAATAAATCAAAGATTACAAAAATCGGTCCAGCCGTTCTCGAGTTATAAATGGGGTAACTAACCTGACTTTATTTTAAATATTAAAGAAGTTTTTTAACAAGTGTGTAGGGTGGTAATTTTTTATGCTTTTCAGGAAATTATCATCTTCTGTCTAAGAACTTTCATACTAATAGTATTGCCATCCGTATTCGCCCCTGATTTAAACTCTAATTTAACTTATTTTTAAGCGTTAATAAAATATTTTTTCAATCCTAATATATAAAAATTAATGTATCTTTGTTTATCCCTTGTTCGTTCCTATAGCATTCAAATGATTGTGATAAACCTTTGTTGATTTGTTGTAAGCATGCCGGCGAAGGTTTCTACATATAATAGTGAGCTCTGGCGTCATGAAATTTGTATAAAATTTACAATTGGGGGCGCGCGAGTTGTTTGAAAAATGTGTGTATATCATATATTTTTGCGGCAGAGAGGGAAAGAAGGGAGAGAAGGAAAGGAAGAGAGGGGGGTCGTGGGAGGGGGAAAGATGAAAGGGGGAAAGAGCGAAGGATTCGCAGGGATGGGGTGGGGAGATGAGGGAGGGGAAGAGGGAGAGATTGCAAAGGATACATTGTAGCGGTAGGGAATAGCACGCGGTAAATTTGAAAAATCCATGCCTCTCACATCGATAGTTGTATTTGGCCTGCTCCTGCGTCGGAAAACCTGATTTATTGTATATCCGAAATCACCTCAATAAACAGAAATAAAACAAACACTTTCTTTCTATGAGTGGAATTGCAACGCATGCTGGGAACTCGCTAGTTGTTTTTTAAATAATTAAATTTTGATTCTTGCGAATTTAAATGGCGATTATGTGATAAACATATTATCTAGTCTTATTTTAAACAATGTAAATAAATTACATGAACCTATTATATTATATTTTAATTTTATCTACCCAACCAGTTAAATAGTTTATTTTTGCCTGTCAGTAGATATTCAGATAATTTTAAGAATTTTTTAAACAAACATTTACTAATTACGTATAACCTGACAAGTTTGGAAAAATTTCTTGTACCGTAAGTATTAGATGAAATTGTTGACTAAGCTGGCTAAACCCACAACTTTTGACAACTCCACTCAAACAAACAGCTGCAACAGTCTAAAAATTCCTGAGAGGAAAAAAATTAAATCCATGACGCCAGAGCTCAGGAAGAGTTTTCAGTCGGAACAGATATTTTGCTGTCGTTAAGACAGACAAACTAATACGACCCTAAGGTAAGAGAGTCCAGACAGAATACTGTTTCATGAACATGCCAATAAAATAAACATGAAGATGTGTAATTACTGCTACGATGCTAAAAATGAATGGAAATGATTCTCTTTTTTAAACTTTTCTCCTTGAAGAATGTCAGAATGTTGCGGATGTCGCCATTCAGATCTTACCATGGATTTGTAGATGTGGCAACCCCGAGAGATAGAGACGGAAATAGGAGGAAACTCATCGCTTTGTCTTTTTCACACGTTATAAATTATTCATGAGGCTGCGATAGGGGGTTGGGCCGCATGGGGCGGGGGGGGGAGAGGACGTGCTTATATCTACAAATATGCCACCGAGCAAGAAACGCAGATAAAGATGGGTTCTGGGAAATCAACGGGACACATTCAACCTGCGCGACAAATATAAGAAAACGTACAAATTCTTCGGATTCTTCCACAATATAAAAACCAAGTAAATATCCTGTCTTAAAAATATAATATGTTCATCAACAAACACTGATTCTGAAAACCCACTTCATTAAATGTGATTTTGTCTCACTGATAATTAATCAGTTGGTTCGTATCCTCGCTAAGTACGATATTCCTCGCTCAAATTTAAGCGGGTTAAATCGGGCTTTTTTCTGTTTTTCTACTTTTTTCGTTTAAGTGAATAATTGTGAACTTTCATCTCACCAAAAATTGCCTAAATTTCCTAATTTTATCAATATGGACTTCGATGGATATATCTGACGACGAGGTATATCTTTATTTTTAGGTGATAAAAGATGATACTCGATTTAAAATAGTCCGGAAAGGTATATGAAGGATTTTAAAAGTTTCAACGATAATAATAAATATATAAACAACGTGATAAACTGCTTCTGTACTTTCCATACCTACGACAGAGAGTACCTATCTATAACAGAATATTAGCATTTCAGAAAAGATTTTTTTCTCGTTCAAATAATTGAAAATAATAATAATAATTCTCCGCGAATAACCAAAAAATCTTCGGATTAATTTTATTTATCAATATAAACGTTGTTTTCTTGAATTTGTATTTACCTACATATGCGCGACGCATTTATTTTATATAAAAAAAATACTTTTATTAAATACCTACATGCGGTAACAGTAAATTTAAAAATAATGTGTCAGAAAACACCAAGCTTTTTCTGTTAACATTCGTCAATTCCCAACATGACATTATTCATGGATTAAAACTGACATAATTTTTTTGTAAAATGTTGAATTGTACTAATATTATAAATTATAAACAAAAATTTCGTATGAATCACACATCCCGTACACAAACCAAAACTCAGTGTACCAAAATGCAATGTTACCAGTTCTTTCACAGCACACTGAAAGATGTTATTTATATTAATAATCCGAAAAAGAAAATGTGCAGTCTTTATTCAATGTGTAACTGAAACACCGTTTAACGATTGGGAAATGTTCTTTATTTTTTATTGGAGAGGCTGATTTAAAAAAATAATAATAACAGATATTGGGTTCATAATACATCCCAGTATTACATAGGATTGAGAAAATTCGTATATTATGTAGTAGAAAATGACTTCCCAGAAGGTTCTACAAATAGACCTGTTGCATAGTGGTTAAATTAATGAAAAACATTTATCGTTCTGTTTAGAAATAGTAAATCTTTCCAAGAAATAGGAAAGGAGACGCAAAATTTTGAATAAATGTGCACTTGTTACACAAAATATTACATTTTCGAACTTAAGATCATTTTCTTCCTTTGACAGAATTTAAAAATTTGTAAATGTATAATAATAAACAACCTGAGAAAAAAATTCTAATTTCAAGAACTTAATCTAATATTTTTTCAGTTACAGAACTTCAAAAAATAAGAATAAAAATTAGGACAGATTGATTTAATTTGATGAATTCATCAAATATTTCAATTTAATTTTCACGTTCTGTGGAGGTTATATTCAAGTTCTGTTATTTGGTCATTATAGGCCTGTTGCTGCATGACACTGAAATAATTACAGAACTTGAAAAGAACTTACAACGATTATCAACTTCAAATATTTGATGAATTTGTCAAATATTTTGAAGCAACCCATCCCTAAGAAATCTGTTTTTGAAAACCGGAGATCAATTTCTTTTAGTTGTCAGAACCCTACTTAAGATAACGCAACAGTGAAAGACGCCTCGGATGAAAACTCTCGGGATTTGGGCATAATTTCATTGCAGCCTCCCCTCGGCTACAGAGCCCAATGTACACTTTATCTGTACCTAACCTACACCGTCAGAGTTTACCCTGTGCGATCGGGAAATGAGTGCACTTTAGCGGTGATTGCAGGAAACAAGACTGTTTCTCTTGGTAATGACGAGCAAACACGGGTCTCGCTGTGTCAACAGAGATACCTACATTATAAATCCAGGTATTGCAGGTATGATGATGTGGAATACAGACAGAGGCGTGCATTTCATGTATAGGCTCATAAGCACTGCCTACCTACATAAAAAAGAACATTATAAATTTTATAAAACGATTACAAGAAATCAATCTGCACTTTTCAAAAAACACGTCCGAAACCAGTACGAATCAGCCGCGCATGATGCTCCAAACGTATTACTAAAAGTGGCTTTAAAGGCAGAAACTATGCATGCAAAATAACGTAAACGTCACATTCAAGTGCTATCTGCATTCCACACAAAAAAATTACGTGTGAGTACATTACGTACATTCAGGGTGCAATTCGTTTATAATATTAGTGTCGCAAAAGGCCGTGCCTTTGGGTACTGAAAATATAACGCCACTGCAAAAAAAAGTACGATTTGTCATTTTTTTATTCAGAAATAGCTCATTTGTATCTAGGTACCTCCCATTTACTTTGTTCATTTCTATTGTTTTTCAGTTCGTATAATATATTTTTTCATATGTATTGTTTTTCGGTTCGTATAATAATGATTTTTTATTTTTTTATTTATTTATCTATAATAAAATATATTTACATTGGTTTTATTTGTATGCCTGTCTCACTAGGGTATACCTGTGTCGAGACAGGCGTTTCCATTGTTTCATTTTTTTAGGTCGTAAATAATAAAACATTTCTATTGTTTCATTTATATTGTATTTCAGTTCTTATAATAATACGTTTTTATTATTTCTTTTCTATTCTTTCATTTCCATTGTTTTTCAGTTTGTATAATAATACATTTATTTTGTTAATTTCTTTTTTTTTCAGTGCCTAGCATAGTGGGCAAAAAATCCACAAATGACGTAAACATAATATGCAATGAATAAAGAATTTTTTTTTTTTAAAGTTCATATAATAATTTTTCTTTTTCTTTTGTTTAAAAGAAAGACAAACATTCCCGGGTTACGAATAACCCAACAATGTTTGAAAATCTCCTACTACCACCACAGAAAGCCGAAAATGTTGCTTGTGTTGTGATGGAGGACTTAGCCAGCGGAGGAGTCGAACACGCGACGCTCGAGTGGGACCCAAGCGCTATGCCCACTCAACCACTGACAATAATACATTTAGCTTGCTTCATTTCTATGGTTTTTCAGTTCGTATAACAATACATTCTCTGTATTGTTTTTTTATTTGATAATAGTCAGTAAACAAATGTATTAAAAATGTAATATTATGTTATACTTTAATTTTTAAACCCAAAAAAATGTAGTAATCCGTGGCATCCGTTGGTGTCTCTGTTGGTTAGTATAATTCTAACAAAATTATAATAATGTTATACTGACTTTTTACATCAATTTGTCTGTTTATTTAGGGGAAAAGTATGGAAATTTGATATATCCCGTAATCGAATTAATTACGAAAAAACCAAACGGTTTTTTAGATACTTGGCCAGCTGCAGGTGGTAAGTGTTTTTTTATATCAATTACATTTTTTCTTATTGCTTATGATTAAAAACTCTGCGCACGCCACTGAATACAAGAGTAGAGATGCGTTAGATTATTCTCAAAATGCTTAGTGAACTTCCCTATCCCAATTTGCAAAATTTTAAGTCCCTACGAAATTTTCATGAAATTATTCAAAGATTTTTTTAATTATATTTTAGATTCATGTCATGAAAGGGGACTTAGAATCTTTCTGCCTTTGCATTTTTTACAAAAATTCAGTGAAAGATTATTTCTATGAAATTATAACAGAAATCAAAAGTCAGTACTCAACTTTGTGTTGTATCGAATTAAAGTTTCCCATGGAAATGTTTTATGGCTACGCATTTGATGGTTTAATACCAAATATTCCATATTAGGTACAATATACTCGTATGCAATAAAGAAAAAATATGTAATTTAGTAATTTTAAGTTCAAAATTCAAAATTAACTTAGATAAGGTAATGGAACATGTAGGTGGTTGCCGCATCAATTTCATCCGTTAATGAGAAATCGGGGACACCTAATGTATGACCCGCAATTTTTCATTCTAATAAAGAAATTGTTTCTACCTGCGCGTCCTTTCCCATTCGTCCCGTTCACCTTCCTCCGCCCCTTCCTCCTCCGCGTCCTCTTCCCCTCTCGCGTTCTGACTTTTCCTCCTCCTCCTCCTTCCCTCTCCTCACTCTACTCCCCCCCCTTCCCCCGTCCCGCGAACCCCCTCCCGAGTTCCCCTCCCGTATTCGCCTTCCCCCTCTTGACTTCCCTTCCGCCTTCCCTCCCCCCTCCCCCACTCCTCCCCTAACCCTACCCCTCCCCCTACTACACCCCTCACCCCCTTCCTTCCCTTCCCTCCTTTCACTCCCACAACCCCTCCACCCCACCCTCCTCCCCTTCCCCACACCCCCCCCCCCCATTTCTCACATCCCCCACATGCATTTCCGGTACATTCAGTTTTATAACTGCTCGCGTGCCACCTATTACAATTTTTTATACAAAGCGCAATATTAGTTTTATACATAAACAATTATACAATTTGGTGCAGTCGTTCGGAAGTTATGTGCATACATACAATTCGGCGATTCATTTTTAGAGATAGGTATTAACTACGACGCCAACAAAGCACTCTTTTTAATAGCCTAATTCAAAAAAAAAACTTCGTTTCCAAGGCAACAATTTGTTTGCTTTCTTCTGACGTTTGAAATATTCTGAACAGTTTATATGGGAAAATGAAATTGTTGTTTTTACCATCTCTCTCGCAATTTTTACATATTTTCTCACCTTTAAAAGCTTCCCTGGACTACGACAAACATTTGAAAACCAAAATCAGCTAAATCGGCCGAGCCGTTCTCGAGCTTTAGCGAGACAAACGAACACCAATTGATTTTTATTTATATAGAAAAAGATAAAATATTGATTTAAAGAAAATAGTAATAAAATAATTTCCATAGCCAAACTTTTGCCAGAAACTAGTTAGTTTTACTTTTGCTAGTTAGTTTTCCAATACAGTTCTTGTACATATAATATATATGTATAGGAAAAAAATACAGATTAATATTTTCTGGACTGTGTTTAATAAGAATTATTCTTCAGTTATTAGTGGGAAAACAAATTTATGGTATAATTTTCTACGAACTTCGCATATTAATATATTGAAAAAATGTGCAAAAAATAGAGCTTTTATTAAAATTGTATATTGATATTATATATCTGTATTTATTTCTTGGTAAGACTTATAAAAGGAATTTTAACAAAAGCTTTTCGGAATGAAATACTGTGGAATCATCATCAGTGAAAAAAGGTATAATTTTATTTTAGTCATCATAAAATCTTTTTTTGATGTACCGCAGTATTCCATTCCGATGGAAATTTTATTATAAATTTGCTTTTATTCAAATTCCTTTTACGATTCGTACCAAGAAATAAGTAATAATGAAAATTGTTTGTTATAAGAAATAATTTTTATATCCTCATAACTGTTGAAGATACTGGCGGAAAATGCAAATTTTGTAAACGCCTTTAACTAAAATGGAATCCAAAGATAAAAATTAACATATTCGAAGAATTTGGAGTGTCTTTCGAGGCGCTCTAACTGGTAATGGAGCAATTCTTTAATTGAAGTGTCACTAGAGGTAAGGTAGTCTTCTTGCCATTTGCAATCTGGGCAGTCGGCACAGTCAGGGACGGATTTTACAGATTAATACCAGATTATTAGGGAAACTATTACAAATAAGCACTGTCTTGATCACCTAAAGTAGGACCAATTTCAGAAAGCGATGGGCTGCCTGAATAATATTTTGAAGCTAGAAATAATAAATTAATGCCAGAATGATTCTAACAACAATTACCATGTCACTGGCGACCAGAAGAAGAGAGTAGGTACTAATGTTGTAAGAGACGGGAAATACAAAAGCCTCCAAGTCTTTCCACAGCTGACAACTGTATAGAGAAAAAAAACTGTTGTGCAAAAAAAAATCGTTCTGGTGGGGAAAAACTAATATTTTACAAAATAATATGCAGGTTGAGCTATATTTCAAAAATATATATTTAGGTCAAGTCAACGTCAATATATATTTAAGTCAAGTCAAAGTCACTGAAATATGAAAAATGGCTGGTGTCGCGAAACTGCGACTCCACTATAAAATTGGCGGTTATGCTTCAGAGCAAAGCCCTGACGCAACCCTCAAAGGACCAGTCCCGATAACTACGCGGTCGCTATGTTATATGGGACGATTAGATAGCATGCACTCGCAAAACCCGATGGATAGTCAGTCGATGTTCAGATCTGAGCTTTTGGACAATTAGATAAGCCCAGAACGGAAAGGGAAAATAGGACTCACCAGTTGCAGATGGGGCCTCTCTGATCTCCAGGTTTTGGTGCACTTCACTATGTTTAGTAACTTGCAATATTATTTTTGCAACAGTATATGCTCAATATGTGCTCCCTATCTGAGACATTAATTTGTACTGTTTGAAATAGTGTCACCTCTTCTTCATGCCACAATTGCTCTTTTTCAAGGTGACATTTTGGGATAGGAATATTAGGTAGGTGGGATAAAATCAGGAATTTGACATATTCTACCCACCAAGTCTGCAAATGCAATACCCAACCAATCCCATATAATAATGCGCAAACAATGGCCACTCTTCCTGGTTTAAAGCTATACCTACATTATACATAATATGCCTTATTGCGCCTATATTTCTACAAAGATTTTGTTATGAGTACCGCGAGGATCTGTTCTAGGATATCATATTTACAAGAGATATTAATTATATGGAAACATAATTATGAAACATTATGAAACATTATTACAATTATTGAAGGAAACATGATTACCGGATGAAATTAGAAAAATTAATGATAAAATCCAATTAACAAACTCTGTTAAAATTTTTTTTAAAGATAATCTCAAAAAAAAAAAAGTTTCTGACTAATCTAATCTCAAGAACAACTTATAACTCAGTTTCCAAGTGATACCCCGTTTTTCAAATAAGGTAAATTTTGTTTTGTTTTTAACAACTAATTACAATAACTCAAGATACTTTATTCTAATAGTAAAATTGTTTATTAGTAGAAAAATACTTTTAATTACATATCACCGAACTTACAACTTATTGTTTTTTACATTCACATAGTAATTTAAGAACTCATAACATAATATAGCATTAAAAAATGTACACTACTCTTCCAGACACAAGCTAATGCTTCTATGGAAGAGTGGTATTAACATTCGAACATGAACATGTATGCTAATTATAACATTATATAAATGTATACTATAATTTTATTTATATGCTAAAAATAAAATGTAATGTTTTTGAAAGAATAAAAAATAAATTGAAAAAAAAAAAATAAAATAAAATAAAATAAAAAAATAAGTTACATATTATAAAAAAGGATTATTTGCAGACAACGCGACGTATTGACATGAGTATTGTATTACACTACATAAAATTATAAATACAACTCTGAAATCCTAAACATGATATCTGTATGTTTATTTGATGGGTTGAGTCCATTGCTGCAATGTTGGTTAATCCGCCCCTGGCTGGTAGTGGTTCCAGGGATGCCCCAGGGACGAAGCCACCCCTTCAAAGACGCCAAAGAAGCCTTAAGTGTATCCTAGCTGAATTATTTTTAGAGGGAATGACATTCACATCCGGAATAAGAAGCAGGAATGTTTTGAATATTTCCACTGCCTTTTTAAATTGCCTCGAGATTTTTCAGGTTTATGTTTCAGATGAAATATTTTTATTACGAAGATAAAATTCGCCGGTTTTATTTCAAAGAAAATTAAGATTTTCTCGAGAACTGTGGCTGAAAATACTTGATTGGTGTGAGATTTTTTCAAAAAGTTTAGAAAATGTAATTTTTATATTAAAAAATACTTTCCAAGTTTGTTGTTTCAACTAATGCGGTGAATTTTATTGTTTACCAGAGCCAATTAGTCAGCATCGATCAATCAGAATCATTACACCCATAACGATAAACCTAATTTGTACGTAGCAGCTGTGTCCTTTTTAAATGACTTCTCCTTTCAAAGGTTGGCTACCATGAAGTAAATCTTCACCACGTTAAGTAGTTGTCAATCTCGTCTGGCAAAATTAAAACATCTTTGATCAGACACGTAAAAACAAACACGAGATATTATAATAGTAGGATTGATTATTGCGAGTTAGCTAAAAATACGATTATCTCAGAAATATTTAAGAAATCTGACTTTACTTGTCTTGTTGAGATGACAATATATCCTAAAATATATTCAGAATCTTAACGTCGTAACTAAAGAAGCCGTGTATACAAATAGCGACCGTATATACAATATGCGCCCGCTGCATGGCGTACGGTGGAATTCACCCTAGCAGGCATGGAGATTAGACCTTTCCACCGGGTTCAATTTAATTAATTCTGAAGAACGTGTTACAAATATTGAAATGTGCCATGATGTCGCACTGCCGAAGTTATTAATTTATCATCTAAAAAATAATATCTGGTGCTTACCGCTAACTTTATAGTTGAAAAACGGGTTATAAAGTTTTAAAATCGTTGTACGTAAAATATATTAATGGTAAGTTATTGTTTTTATTAATCTTAAATACAAATAACTTACATCCCCAGGACAATATATTAATAAAAAAAGTTAATATAGTTACGAATTCGCTGGAAATGATTAAAAAGTGAGTTTTGAGCAAACAAAAATTATTAGGATTGTGTACCGCCTTAACTCAAAAAAAATACATAAAAAGAAATACTTTCAAATACAGAATTCAAATAATTTTCTGATAAAAATATATTGTTTTGTTAGTAGATACTTAATCGTATATCTGAATTCTTAACACACCGGTTCCAAATTTGGGAGGCGGGTATGAGTACCGCCGCCCCGGGAACTATTTATTGGATTACCAACACCTCTGTCATAGGTCCAACACGATGGTAACACCATATAATAATGGTGTTACCATCGTGTTGTACACGCATTTGAATAATTTTTCATAATTAAAACAAAAACATCAATTTTGTAAATTAAGCATCCTTCCGAAAATCTGTTTTCTACATCACATATTCAATGAATCCGGATTAAGTACTTTGCATAATACAGCCAAGCCGGGTAGTAAATATGTCGCTAAGAGCAGAAAGGAGGCGGAGATCAGCTATTTAACATATATATCGGGCATTCACCGCCAAATTACCACTCAAAGGTGAAACACTCTCCTTGCTGTGTCGTGGATAATGCACCCCGGCAAAATGTGAGGGTAGATTTTGATAACCCTTCGCCCTCTATATTAAAAATACCAACAAAAAACTAGAGCCGCATTTACGGCTTACAAAACAAATATCAATTCACACATGTTTTTATTATTTTAGATTACTTTGTAGATATTTATATATATTTTAATTTAGATATTTTTAAAATGACATTCGGATCAGTGCTATACGTAGGCACCTATGACAGTTTTCAGTAATCTGATTTAAGTACCAGAAAGTACTGTAAAATATCCCTTATTTGAATGATCATGAATAGTTATGTCAAGTGCTCTTCTTCTTCTTCGATGGCGCTACAGCCCATATCGAGCCTTGGCCTCCTGCAACAGTCGCCTCCAACTCCTCCTGTCCTCAGCGGCTGACTTCCAGTTTGGTACCTGGAGAAGCTGTGCTGCATCCCCTCTTACCTCGTCTTCCCACCTCAGTCTGGGTCTTCCCACTTTTCTCTTTCCACCTGGGTGTCCAGTCAAAATTCTTTTTGGGACGCGTGTATCCGGCATTCTCTGTACATGCCCAGCCCATCTCAGCCTGAGGAGTCTCATATGTGCTGAGATGCTAGGGGCCTTATATATGTCATACAATTCTGTATTGTGCCGGATGCGCCACTGTTCGCCCTCTTTCACGGGTCCACATATTCTTCTCAGCACTTTTCTTTCAAAAGTATCCAGCATTTCAGCCATCTTTGCCGTCAGTGTCAGCGCCTCACATCCATATGCCAATACCGTTCTCACAATGGTCTTATATATGGTTATTTTGGTTTTTCTGTGGACACTACGTGACTTAAACACTGGCAGCAAAGAAAAGTATGTTTTGTTGGCTGCTGTGATTCTCCTTCTGATTTCTGCTGGGTCTTCATTGTTCTCTGTTAGACTGGAGCCCAGGTAGGTGAATTGATCGACCACTTCGTATGAGTAGTTGTCTTTAAATTGTGCACTACTTCTTCTTCTGTGTGAAGGGTTCCTGCTCTGTACCATCATTTTCGTTTTATCAACATTAACCCGCAGTCCTACTTCTCGTGCCGCTGTTTCTAAAGGGTCGAAGACCTCCTTAATGGCTGAGATTGATCTTCCGATAATGTTGATGTCATCCGCATATCCGACAACTTGACTGCTCTTGAAACAAATATTGGAGCCAGTGTCTATTAGCGTTTTTCTTATTACATATTCGAGCACAATGTTGAAGAGAGTGGGAGCCAGACCATCCCCCTGTTTTAGTCCCTGCGATACCGTGAATTCTTCCGACAGTTCTCCGTCTATTTTGACCTGACATCTTGAGTCTGACATTGTGGCCTTGATGAGCCTAACCAATTTAGGTGGGATCTGGAATTGAAGTAGTATGTCATATAGACACTCCCGATCTATGCTATCATATGCTTGCTTGAAATCTATGAATAGTAACTGTCAAGTGCTCTACATTAATAAAATAGGCCACTTGCATGGATTTCATAACGACTTGGAAAAAATCGTGTGGATAGATTTTTTTACTAATATTACGAAAATGTTAGTTAAAAAGTTTTAGAAATGTACCTACAGTTTTTTTTAAATAAATAAATCCCTTATTTAGGCTCGTGACGTCACTACATGAAAATATACTGACTCCGATAATGTTCTATTAATTTTGTAAAATTCCAGACTGATTTTTTTTTGTATAGTATCACTATGATTTCAGGCGAAATTTTGAATTTGACATTTAACATTCACTAGATTTATTGTCTGTTCTCTGCGAACTTATCATTTGGTTTGACGTTTTGACAGATGTTACGAAGAGAACCTTGTACATTTTATGCCTTCTGTACCTGTTTTAGAAATGAAATGGTAATGGTGCTGATTTTAACAAAATCAAATTTTATAATAGTTATATTATTATTATAATTTACAAGTACAAGTATATAACATTGGATTTAGTCATGTATAGACGTTGAACATTAAAATGATTAATAATCAATAATATGGATCAAGGAAAAAAATATTTATGAGATGTAATATTTTTGGTATGCCTCGTTATTCTCCTGTGCTATTTTTAAAAGTTATTTTTTAAAATGATTTTCGGCTATGTAATTATCGTTTTTTCGCACCCATAAAATTATGTCCCGTCTTTCCGGTTTTATAAAAAATTGTCTGATTTTTTGGTCTGTTTCAAAAATACGATTAAAGAAAATACGGAATGTCTTAGAATATTTGACTAAACCGGATTTTTTTTAAATGTGATGCAAGTGTCCATTGTGACACATCTTATGTAGAAGTGAGTATTGTTAAAAACGAAAAAAACTATAACAATCCATAATCCATATCTTAACAATAATGTTAAAATCTAGTCAAATTGCTGTTTTGAAAGCAAGGTAAATACAGAAAAATATGAAAATCGCAACCCAGTGTTAATACTCAGGCCATTGTCAGGCTACGATGCTAAGGGAAACAGTATTAGAAAGAGGGTAAAAGAGAGGGTAGTTCGAGGCTGTTATCAGGGGAAGGTTTTCTTCAGCATGAAAGCATCGTTCATGGCGAGCCAGTCATTGTAAATTCTTTCGTTAAATAGACTTTTGACTTCATACACTTGCTTTGTATCGCTAAGTCGTATCCAAATAAGTAGGTACTGTGCTTTGTCAGTTTGTGATATTATGTTATATACCCGCGTGAAAGCATATTAGTATAAAAAATGATGTTTTTGTTTTAAGCTCTTCTGTATTGAGGGATTCTTTCAAAATAGTTTCCTGTGGAAAATATCAAGTTGGTGCAGAAAACTTTTAACGAGGCCATATAATAAGTTTAAAAAATCGATGTATCGTGTGATTTCAAATAGAATGACTGTAATTAACTCCTGAAAATAACATCATGTACCTACCTAACTTATATTTTATTTTATTTTATTTGTAAGAAAAAACAGCTAATATACATATAATAGACAGATAAATATACATGTGAACTGCAATGAAGCCAAAAGAGTTTCTTATGCTAATATTGTTTGGAGATGGAGTTTTATTTTAGTTTAGGCTTAGGAAGGGGAGACAAAGGGAGAGGAGGGGGATGGGATGGAGAATATAGGATAAGGATATGAGATGCTCTCGATACCTTCCACACCCCCGTATCAAGCCAATATCGCACGCGTTACTTCTATTCGATACTTCTGAAGGTTTAAATTAAAAATGTCTACGCTGTGAAACAATTCGTTGTATTGCGCCATAGACATACAATGTCCATGTATTGCGCACATATTCGAGGAATCGGGGAATTTTTTCTAAGGTTTCTTATGCAAGTGGCAAATGAAGTAAATTTGGTTGTCGGGTTAATCTTGAAGGAATATGGATTTTTATTAAATCGGTAAACTCTGGCCATTGTTTAGAATTATAAATAATAAAATTTGATCAAAAATTAATCGTCGTGTATGAAGGGAGTTGAAGTGATGAAATTTAATAGAATCGGTGTAATTTAGAAAGTGTAAGTTAAGTTTATAGGTATATTGTATTTAAAAAAGTTTTTTTTAATTCTTTCGATCCTATCAATATGAGCTTGGGTGAAAGGAGTCCAGATCGGTGTGCAGTGTTCTAAGTGTGGGCGGATATATGAGGTGTATAGGGAATAATAATGTATGAACTAAACCAGACGATTCGACTGTCCTAAAACGGGAAACATTCGGAGTTGATAATGTATATATATACTTTTGTAAATAAAAATCTTTCAACCATAAGTATAAATGTAAACTAACACAATTATAGCTAAAGGCAGTTGTTTTTTCTTCACCTCAGTGATATAACTATCGCAGAATAATAGCACATCGTAAAAAAAAATTTTTTCAAATATTTACATAGTGCAGTGAAAAACTTTTCACGCTTTTCTAAATGAAAGGACCTTGTTTAACCCTTTCCCATCACACTTTGAGAACTGATGACTCATGGCTCAAGGCACATAAGATGATATGTTCGAAGCTTTCGATTTTTTTTTGCCTGAAGGCAATCTGACCTTAAGTTTTCTATTATAGTTTTTCGTCGTAAAACAATTCGCTGTCCCCTTTTTATATGACTATATGAGAGTTGAGGACCTATGATAGAAATTGCTCTACTAAAACTCCTTATCTTTGCCGTTTATGGCCAGTTTAGAAAATCTCTTCTTTTCAATAAATGAAGCATCGTGTATTTCACGAATGGATCGGATAAAGATTTCAATAAAACATATACTGATCATTTTTGAGCTTCGCTTTTTATCACGGAATTCTTGTTTATTTAAAAGGTTTTAGGTTTTTACTGACTATCGAGTCTTTTAAGATAAAATGTTTCCGGAAATTAGAGCATGGATATAAAGTCTAAGGAAGTGAATAACTACACAAAGATTCAACTGAAAAAAAATTCTCGGTTTTTTTTTACATTAGCCCCACACAGGAGACCCTGAAGAAAATAATTCCCCTCAGGGTCTATGTCATCTTTGGGGATGCTGTGTGGAGGGTCTTTTTAGGAAAGGAAGGAGAAGCAGCTCTGGGGAGGAAAAGGGTATTAGGGGTGGTTAGGAATCTGGTGGTCATTGTGTCCAGAAGTGACGGACATATGAACCCATCCCTCCCACTGCGGTGCAAGGCGATGTTCCGAGAAAGTACGGCTGGAGAAGTCAAAGAGACTCCCTCAACCATTCTATACCTACCGGTCTCGCCTGCCACGCAGCTGATAGGCAGACACATCCGCCGCCAAGACCCTGGACAAACCTCACTCCATGAACCCGGGCGCTCCTGCTAAGTCACCAAACTTAGCGAACCACTTGGGGTGACCTATGGCAGAGGTTTCTGTTTCTAACATTATGTTTTTTGAATCTTAATACCTTATATTAATTCGATAGAAATTTGCTAACCCATTTTACGATAACCACGCCCTCTTAACTAAATTAAAGCGATAAACTGTTGTAATAATAAAAATAGAGACCCAGAAGACTAAAATTTGCTCAAAAGTGCAAAAATAAATGCAAAAAAAAAATGGTGAGCTTTGAAAATATGGTTTTCAACACAGTTATCTGTTTAGGATGAGATGAGTAAAGTTTAGTTTCACTTAGACTTATTATTATTATTATTTTATTATTTTTACATGATTACCTCACAAGAGTCCCAACTGCTCCCGTCTGAAGCCAGTGAGACAATGGCATCCCCAAAAATTGGAGTATGTTGTGAGGCTGAGGGTAGTGGGGAGGGGAAGGAGATAGGGAAGAGGAAGGTGGGGAAGTACCTGGCTATTCAGATCTGGTCACCAAACACGGCTAATGCCGTTTCAAGCAACGTTTCAATTCTGAATGGTGGTCTTTCACCAGGGCGATACAGAGAGTATCTTCCACTCTGGAACGTGCCGCAAATATACTATTTATTATTTTTAATGAATAAATTGTGAAATAACACAAATTAATCAAATATATTGTCGATTACTTGATACCGAAACGGTTGACATTTTAATAAATCTTTCATGAGAATAAAATTATTTCCATTTCACGTAATCATTATCAAATTAATTTTGTCCTGACATTCTCGGCGTAATATTTATTGGTTGACTAATTTCTCCGAAAATTCGGAGGCTGGTTTGTGATATTAATAATTTAGCCCCGCGGCCGGCTCCGGTCACATTTCGAACTGTTCGATCCTCGACCGCTGATTGGACAAGGGACGTGACGTCACATCACGCGGACACTCGTGGGACTTGACCAGTCATTACGGTACCAGTGACGTCACTGACGCCCAGAGACCACTGGAATATTCTGAATCGATTTTAAAAAATATATTTCGTGCTAATTTCAAATATGCAGAGCGATTTTTTGTAATTGTATTAATCATCTGATTATTTGAAAGACTGCACGGTAGTGCCGCCTTCGGTTATTTTGAAAAAAAAAACCATTGAAGTTTCTAACAGCCCAAATGAAAAAATGTTTAAAAAAAACGAAATTTTGAATATCTCCTTCTCAACAACTTTGATATAATTTTTCGAGCAATTTTTTCCCAAAATCTTATTTTTCCGAAAAAAAATTTAATATCGCATAACAAACTCAAAAAGATTTTTTTAAATTTCCCTTCTCATTTTCGTACCAATTTTCCGATTTCTAATTATACATTTTTTTGTTCAGAGAAATAAATTTAACAAACACGGAAAAGTTCCAAACTGAATATAATATCCAAAAAGATAAATAAATGTCCTTAAAAAAAATCACTATATTTTCCGACAAATTTTCAAATTTTCCCTGAAGAATTTTTAAGTGAAAATAAAATTTTCAAGGATCAAAAGTTTCCAAACTTCAAATAACAAATGACAAAGATGTCTAACTAAACATAACTTTTTCCAAAATCAAATACCGGGTCGGCCGATATTATTTTTCCAATGAAACGGCCATTTTTTTTAATTGATTCCTGTTGGCTTTTACAAAATTCGAAAATTAGAGCAGTTTCGACAAAATGTATTTCAAATGGAAATCTTGAAATTTGAGATCTCTCAAACCGATTTTGTTAAAAATTGCTACAGGAGATTTTTGGGGGAATAGTTTTGGTTGGCAGTATATTTCTTTGTTACCTAATGGAAATGAACGAAGTTATGTGACAAATATTATGTTGGTATTGAAAATGGTATTCATGTGGATAGAAAAATGAATAGGTAGCTAGGTTAATTTTTGCACACTTTCTAAATTGTTGTTTTACGTACAAAGGGGCAAAACCTCTTTTTTCTCTCCTACTACCACCACAGTAATCGGGAAATGTTGCTCGTTTCGTGATGGAGGACTTAGCCAGCCGAGGATTCGAACACGCAACGCCCGGGTGGGACCCAAACGCGATGCCAACTTAGCCGCTGATCGGTCGTCACATTACAGGGAACTTTACTAATATTTTTTTAAATTTTTTATTAGTGACTATTTAGTTATATGTTTATTGAGAATTACAAGATATGATAATGTATATAAATATTTCATCTGTTTGTTCTTAGTCCTCCTCACTTGGTGGTCCTGTGCTGAGGCGGACTGGTAGATTTCTTTGATTTTCCGTTATTTAGTTTCTATGGTGTTTTTAATACATTCTCTAGTATGTCTGCATTAATTTCTTTCACCCATGTTTTGATTTTTTCCTTAAACTTATTTATCTTTTCTATCTTTTTCAGACTTGGAGGAAGGATGTTGTAAAGTTTAGTTGCCAGATATATGTGGTTTCTTTTGCCAAAACTTGTCTTGAATTTTGGATCATCTCGTATATCCTTTTTTGAGGCTCTTGTGTCATGTATCCGAGTTTCATTAGGAGATTTTCTGTTTTTAAAATGATATATAAGAATATTATTGGCATATATTTGTTTTATATTTAGAATGTCAAAACACTTAAGAATATCTTTTGATGGGGTTCTGATGGGTAATTTTAGTATGGTTTTTATAATGCTCTTCTGAGCAATATCTAAGTGGTTAATATGATTTGCTGTAGCAGATCCCCATACTAGAATTCCGTACTCAAGACGGGAATGACATAAGGCATAAAATACTTTTTTGATGTCTTTCCTAGGTAGTATGTTTCTTAGGTTTTTGAAGAAATATACAAGTCTCGTAAGCTTTTTAGTGATTCCATTTATGTGTATGTCCCATCTAAAGTTTTCGTCTATTTCCACTCCTAGATATTTAATACTGTTTGCCTTTGTTATAATAGGGCAAGAGCAATGTGACTTATTGTTTTGACACTCGTGCAATTTTAGAGTGTATTCTTTATCCGGTTGACCTCTTGAGTTTATTGAAAAGGCTAGATAATTAGTTTTAATTACATTGAGCGTAAGAGAGTTCATCCGAAGCCAATTTTGACAGTTAGTCCATGTTCAGCCTCTTTATAAGTGTCCATCCAGTCCTTTTCGTGGAATAACATAACAGTATCATCGGCAAAACTAATTATATTTCCATTGATGGGAAGTTTGGTAATTTCATTTATGTAGATGAGACATAAGATTGGTCCCAAGGCACTTCCTTGAGGGACGCCGTAGTTTATTGGAAGAGTATTGCCTTTTTGTTGGCCTATTTGTACTTGTTGTGTTCGTCCTGTCAAGTACGTCATCAGTAAATTTAGTGGAGTGCCAGATATGCCAATTTTTTAAAGTTTTGGGAGAAGAATTTTATGATCTGTTGTGTCAAAGGCTTTCTTCAAAACTTTTTATGGCTATTCTTATAAAATGTTCAATGGCGTTCACGGTACTCAAACTTTCCCGAAATCCATATTGTGTCGGGGAAATTATTTTATTAAATTCCAGAAAGTGAATGATTTGGCTTTTCAAAATTTTTTCTAGGATTTTTGAGAAATTGCTTAGGATACTTATAGGTCGATAATTATTTATATCATTTTTGCTTCCATTTTTATAAATTGGTAAAACTGTAGCATTTTTTAGACAAGAAGGAAAATCCCCTTTGATATAGAGAGATTTATAAGATATATCAGGGGGAGGATCAACTCATCTTGGAGATGTTTTATAGTGTTGATTGAGATAGGATCATTTCCTGAAGAAGTGTTGTTATCTAGTGAAGCAATCACTTTTCTTAGTTCGTTGCTAGTTATTTGGTTTAGATTTCGTGTGTTATCTTGGATTAAGTCTTCATTATTTTCTATTTCCTTTTCATTAGTAATTGGTTTTGTGATTTTATTTTCCAATTGCGAGCCTATGTTAGTGAAAAATTTATTATTAAAATTTATTTATTATTTGGGCGAAGCCCATCAAAAATCCGCCCAGCAGAATCGGGTTTTTATCTTCTAAGTTCAACATTATTCAGATGTGATATACAGATGTATAAGTACATATTGGAACCTTCATAAATACAATAAAAGGAGGCTGCACATTGACAAGTTTTTTTGTATGATCACGATTTTTTTTTTAAACTTAAAAAGGTGTGAAATCATTCAAGGTATTTAATATGATTTTATTTTCAATTCTTGTTTTGAAGTTTTGAAAACCTAAGAAAAACAAATGACCAAATTTTTTGAATATTTTCTGATTATATAAAGAGAACAGATCACTTTTCACACAACTTTTCAATAATTGCCAACCATCCCATATAGGTAAAGGAATTTTAATTTTACCCAACATATTTTATTTTTAAAAAAATTAACACATTTTGAGTTTCTACACCCCGTTCCTTACAAAATCAATTGCTGAGTTGAGATTTTTGGTCTGTCTGTACCAAATTAATAAAGCATAAAAAATTTAATTTTCATACGACATCTAGCGGCAGAACTTCAAACACGTCTTGAAATTTAACTTTTCAAGACTTTGACATGCAGTGCTTTAGAAAACCGCTAGATGGCATAGCTCTAATAGGCTCTAATAAAATAGTAACCGGTCAAATCAATAATCTGTAACTTCATCAATCCTTTGAAAAGTCATTAAAAAGGGAAGAAGAAAAACTTCGTTTAATAGGTTAGGTAATGGGCTATTTTTTTAATAAGGGGTGTTGAAAAGGCACTTTGTCATCGAAACTAACAATCTCCGGGTATTTCTAGGTGGTAGGTACCTATTCTAATCTGAAACCAGAAATTAGAAACAAAAACCATCTATTTTTGGTGACCGGACAACTCAGAATGAAATCAACTTTGTTTCTTTTTTTAGTTTAGGTGTTATTTTTTAAACTTAAAATTTTAACCACTTGATAAAGTTGCCAATTTGATAAAGTACACAAAATAATATGGCTATTGAAATAACAATATTGTTACTACAGAATGGGTCGCCTAGGAATTAAAACATTTAAAGGAAATATTATACAATGTGTTGGAATTAGCTTTGAAATAATATGTTAGGTATGCTGTTAATTTAAAAGGACTAAGTATATAAATGTTTAAAAAAAATTCTTGCCTAATTTTAATTCCTTAAAAGTATTTTCGCTGCCTTTAACTACGCGACATCTATATTATTCCATAAAAGTCATCTTCGTGTTTTATTTCCCAGGTTTTTTTGCCTTCGTCTTATGAAGTTTTGCTCTCTTTCTGGACAGTTCATTATTATCGGCTTTTGTTAACACAATTTTTTCCTATATTGTTTGCTTGCAAGGTTTCTGGATTAAACTTTGAGTGATATTTAGGAATTAATTTTTGAAAAATTTCGGCACTTTTACGAGTATATTAGAATGTTGGTGGAAAGAAGTGGAGGAGATTCTGAATGTCTACTGCTATCTTTTCGATCGCATTATTGACATTATTTTTATTGTAATTAGTTACATTCATATTTTGGACGCTATGCAGTAATGGGTTTTAATGCCAGCATCAAATACCATTATGATTTCTTGCTTTGTCTGACTACTTTCTTAGAATTATTTTGCGTGCAGGTATTCCGTTGTACTTATTTTTGTTGTCTGTATGCTACGAAGAGAATAATAAAGAAATTTGATTAATAATTGATATTGTCTTTCTCTTAATTAAACCCTTTAATTTTTGTAATTAATTTCAAATAATATAAGAAGTAATTGTGTGAAGAGGATAAAACTGGGTATTTTCCCCATTTTAACCAAACAAACATTGTTTAAATGTTTCGCCGGTCTGCCGCTTGATGGATGGGCGTGTTAATTTTAAATCAGCCCCGTGCAAGCCCCAAACCTCAAGCCGTATTACCTCAACCTATTATATATATATGTATATTGTTTATATAATTGATCTTCCGACAATGTTAATGTCATCCGCATATCCGGCAACTTGTCTGCTCTTGAAAAAATATTGGAGCCAGTTTCTATTAGCACTTTTCTTATTACGTGTTCGAGCACAATGTTTTTTACTCACTGACCTAAAAAATCCTGGACACCGCACGAGAAGCGGCGCAGAATACGCCAAACAACGATACCGTCGTCACTGCCATTGTTCCCTGGATGGGGTCCCCCATAATGGCCCTCTGGAGACGTGAGACGGTCAAATATCCTCCATAAGTGGCTGCTTACATAATTTTTATGATAAAAAATAAAATAAAATTGTTTAAATATGTTACGTTGGGTTAGGGTTAAGAGCTATTTTTAAAATATTTTTTTCATAGCTTTCAATGACTTTTCAAAGAGGTGTTGAGTTGACTTGATTCTGAGTTGGCATGGAACCGTATTTTTTACCCATTAACGAAACATACCGATACCGTTCATGCATTATGCTGGTTTAATAAAAACAAAAATATTATAATTGACCGATTATTCATCATTCACAGTGAAGACAACTTTATTGATTATTGTAGCAATGGGTTTCCAACAACAACACCAAAAAAACATAATTCTATTACGTTGCGTTTAAACAGGTAGGTAACACCGCGAGCCGAGGCACGAATTATGTTAAAGGAACGAAGCAACCGCAAGCAGCGTATACGCAGCATTTCATGTTTAATTATATCTTTAATGCTTTATTCTGATTATTTAATTTTATAAATACAGTCGAACTTCATTACTTATACAATCTTCGCGAACCAAGCGACAAGGAAATTGTCCGAAATCATAGAGATATACTATAGAGGCGCTATCCCGTACATAATTCTCCGAGATTCGTGTACAAATCATGCACGAACAGGCCTTCGGGAAAGTGAATTCTAACTGAAGCCACCGCGTCGAAAGGCTAGGCCGTCAGACCGTCCTTTCCTTTTACTCAAGCCCATGGTTTCATCCTTTTCCATCCTACTTTGATACGTCACACGCCAGCCACGGTCGACGGTTGTTGTTGTATCTACTAATAGAGAAATGGAGGTACTAACCTACGATTCCATTGTACCAATTTATTCGCTGAATGTCTCATCTATGTATATATATATATCAATGTTCGAAATGCGTTTTTCAATTATAACACTATATTATATTTTTTTATTCAGGAAAAATGGCCCTTTTGCGATTAAAATACAGTTGAATAATACAACAGTGAACCTAATAAAAATATATCAAGTTCAGTTCACAAGCGGTAGAAGTGAGACTTCACCCACACAATCTCAACCAATAGGAGCCTTGAAAAGTGAGCTTATAACCAAAGCGGCCAATGAGCGCAGCTTGACGCTTCTTAGTATAGGTAGGCACTGTAAGTAGGTATGATTTCATTCCATCTCCTTCTCTCACAGGCTTAAACTATAGATATAGGTATGTGTTTGTCTCTTTTTATTGTCATTTCCGTTTCATTGAGTTTCAAATCACAACGGTGTTTCACTTTCAAATGTTTTATATAAGTACCTACCTATTACTAGAGACCTACTGTTACTTGGTGGCAAATATGTAGTTAGAGTCAAATCGATTTATAATGAATAATGACCCTGATAGCCGAGATTATGTTAATTCAACACGAGGTAGTGCTGCACATCAAACGTGTAATTGTATGTTTTTCTGAAATATCGTCCATCAATTTTCTCAGTAAAATAGTTTGATGTTATTGTGCCTTTATGTAAAGATTATATTCTCGTCTGCAACACGATTAATGTTACTGAGTTCCAATTAAAGTCAGCAAGTGACAAAAACAAATAAATTTTCACTGTTTATGGCTATTATTATTATGTTTTAATATTATTTTGTGTTATTTCGCAATTAATTAATAAAAAATAATATTTTGTGCCACGTTCCAGAGCGGAAAATACTCTCAGAATCACCCTGGTGTAAGACCACTATTCAGAATTGGGTGACCGGACAACGCAGAATTAAACCTCCTTTGAAAAGTCATTAAAAGGGTGGAAAAAATATATTAAAATTGGTTATAGAGGTTACAATAGTTTAGAGTTATTGGCTATTTTTAAATTATTTTTTTCATAGCTTTTAATGACTTTTCAAAGAGGTGTTGAGTTGACTTGATACTGAGTGGCCATAGAACCCAGAATTGAAATGTGGCTTGAAATGGCGTGTTTAGAGGCCACATCTTGAATTGCCAGGTACTTCCCAACCATCCTCTTCCATATCTCTTTCCCTCCCTTTACTATATTCAGCCCCATAATTGGAGATATCGTGGCCTCACTAGCTCCAGGCGCGAGCACTTGGGACTCTTGTGCGTTATTCACATAAAAAATAATAAAAAACTTGGTTCTTGGCTGTTATTATTTAACTATTTATATTAGGTATAAGCAGTGGCGGCTCGTGACTTTTAAGTGTGATAGAGTGCTAATATTTTTTTTAAAAAAGGCCTTATTGATGTTGTTGTAGCCGAAAAAAAAATTTTTTTTTTTAATGTGAAATTTCAGGAAGTTTCAGTTTGGCTTATTTGACGGATTTCCTGAAAAATCTTCATACAAATAACCGATTTTTGAAAAATAAAAAAATTTCGCATGCGACAACATCCAGGATGCCATTTTTTTAAATCTTAGCACCCTAGCACACCCAAAAGTCACGACCCGCCACTGGGTATCTGTCATAAATATTCATGAATTATTAAACACTCTCATTTTCCTCATATGGAGTCATGTGCGGTATTCACATAAAATATAATTTAAAAATACCTTTGTTCTTGGCTGTTATTATTTTACTATTTGTATTAGGTATAAGAAATACATTTAAATAAGTTAATTATTTAATCGTTCTTATCCTTCTTTATATTTTCCTGACGGAAATTTTACACGATTATGTACCTACCATTGTGGTCGAAAATGGATCAATAAATGTAATAAACCATGAACTGAATAAAAAAAATTAAATCCTGAACCATTGAATATGGAATTGTTTTCAAACATTATAAATATAATCCTCAATGATTGAATGCAGGTATGTTTTCCAAAAACATTAAATACTTTGCTAAGGCATTACGCGTACTTATGTAAATCTACTTCAAACATTGTCCATTTTCTTGAAACATTTTACATTATCCTGAAGCAATACATATTTCTCCTGAAACGTTGCGCATTCTCCTCAAATACTGGACATTCTCCTGAACGACTATATGTTGGTAGTTGACGTGTTATCCTACAACATGGGATGCACTACATAAACACTGCACATTCTTCTGAAATTTTTATCTTAGATCATTATGTTTTATTGAACATTGCACACTAACACACTATCTTAAAACACTGAACGTAGGTATTTTATTTCAAGACAATGCACATCGCACATTCCACTGAATACATTTATATAAAGAAGAGTGTCCGTTGCGCGAGGGCGGCATGGATATGATTACATTCAAATTTTTCAACTTTATTCTTAGATTTATGAAATTTAGCACACTCTACTTTAAAAACAAGGGGAAGGTCATCGTCTGCATGTGATTTCGAAAACCACCCCCATTCCCTTTTCCCACCCCTTAAAGCATATCTTTGATACTTGATGTAATTTTGGGCACTTGAATTTCAAAATAATATGTAGGAAAATTATTGTGAATTGCGTGAATATCTGATTTCGGAAAAACTATGTGTATTTTTTATAATTGATGTAATTTTTCCCACTTTTATTTCAAAATAATGTATAGGAAAATTACTGTGAACATCTGATTTCGGAAAAAAAACTATTCTAAAGCCCGAGCAGTACCCGGGGCTTCCACCAATTCTCTATATTTAAGGAAACAGAAAGTTAGAAAGTTTTGGTACATCAGCTGGCGATGTCTTGCACATAATAATGAATTGAAAAAAACTACGACTAATAAATTTATTAAAAGAAAATACCTTTTTGTTTAAAACCACGAGATTTATTAATTTATGAACCGACCGGTTTCGCTTTACTCAAGCATCTACTTGTGTTAATGTATTTTATGGCCGTCTATGTGTTTGTTATATTTGTATCATGTTGTCTCCCTCTATATTTTGTTTTATATAAGCACACATTATGTACTTATTGCTTAGTATTAATTTGTACTCTGAAGATGCTTTAGTAAAGCGAAACCGGTAGGTTCATAAATTAACAAATCTCGTGGTTTTAAATAAAAAAGTATTTTCTTTTATTAAATATGTCCAACCACAAAGTGATTGCTTTCTACAATAATAATAAATTTATGTTTAACGACTAATTCTGTATAAAGTATCTATAAGTTTATTTTATTTTATAATTTTTTTTTATAATGTGTGTGGTTACTATTACCTATTAGTGAAATCGATCCACCGATTTCATTAAATGTTAAAAAACAACACTTCACAACGGGCTAATTTTGTTTCAAAATATACTTTGAAAAAAAATCTGGTAATTAAGTTACACTGCATATATAGAGAATACCTCAATCTACAGGTAAAGTGCATAAATCAATCAAAATCTTGGTAGGATTTACCACTTAACTTATGATAAAACAAATAATGATTATTAAAATGCCTCATTTCCTCTTTTATCGTATAAATAATACATGGGATGCACTATTATACATCATCGGATAAATACAGCAATCACGGTTTAAATAACTGTGTTTCCGAGTAAAATAACCAGCAATCTCGGTTAAACTACAACCTGATGCATTCATAACAATCCAAGAACATTCAAACCTGCGTGACATTAGGACATAATTAAAGACAACGCGGGTATATGATATGAAAAGTTATTTATATAAAAATTCTGTCCATTGAATCACAATAATCACTGACAATATTAGTAACTCTCAATCGAAAATTTGAAACAGAATAGGAATTGGACCCAGGACCAATGAGTAAAACATCGAATTGCAATATTTAATCACCGAAGACACTCTCACTCGAAAATTTGAAATAGATAGCAAGGTTAAGGTTCTGGGTTCAAATTCTGATTTTTTGTTTCAAATTTTCGATTGGGGGTCGCTAATATTGTCTCCAATGATTAAATATTACAATTTGAGGTTTTACACATTAAGTTAAAAAATAAAAATTAAAAAATCTCAATAATATTGTTGAGAGAAAATTACTATTAAAAAAATGTACTTTTTTATAGTTCTATTTATTTTATATTATTATAAATCTTACGTATTTTAAGTACGAAAATTATATATATATATATATATATATATAATATGATTTAATTCTTTTCTATTGATTTATAAATAAAACACTTGTGTTGCAAAGTTTAACAAAGAAACGACATTTATGTTTATTTATAATAAAATAATAGAAAATAAAACAAGTGACAATTGATAATTACATTCCAAGTATTCCAACTGACACTACAGGATTCAAATTTAAATGGAATATATTGCCATTACATCTCCCCTCCCCCTGGAAAGAAAATTACTGCAAAATTTTCACTCATCTTCGATGTCCTCTTCATGGTTCATAAATAAAGGTGCTGGAGTTAACTTCGAGATGTGGAAAAAATTTGATTCAAATTTTTTTCGACCAGTGTTTATCTTGTAAATTGAGTTTGATAATTTTTCTATGATTTTGTATGGTCCGATTCTCAATTCGTCGAGCTTCTTCCTGTTAAGTTTGTTTCCATTCTCCACAAAAACAGTATCACCAACTTTGAAGTCAAAGTGTCTCCTGGTTTTATCGTAAATTATCTTGTTGTAATTATGTGACTTCATAGTATTTTCTAGAGCTTTTTTTCTCTCTTGAATCAAATCGATGCCGGTCTTCTTAAGTTTTAACTCATTTGGCAAAATCGTAACATCTGTGCCGTCAAGTAGGTACTGTGGCGCATATCCAGTAACAGTGTGCTCCGTTTCATTATAGTTTTTTACACAATTATGCGCTATAGTTTTCCAAGCTACTTTTGAGTCATTTTCGTTGATTTTGCATCTAATTTTATTGACCAGCGTTTGGTTCAATCTTTCATTTAATCCATTTGAGAAAGGTGAGTTCACTGCAGTAAAAATTATTGGAATATTTTTTTCATCCAAAATTTTTTTGAATTCTCTAGAATTGATACCCGGGTATTGGTCTGAGAGTATCATGCCAATGTCATTAGTTTCTGTGGAGTTTAAGAGTTTGATGAAATCATTGGTATTTTGAGTTCTTGACGTCAAAATATATGCAAACCTCGTGAAATGATCTGATAACAGGTGCAAGTATCTCTTTGTTGATCGTGAACCCCCAAAACCGCCTATTGTATCAATGGAACATATTTCAAAAGGTTTTGTTGCGGGACCCAAGTGGGACATCAATCCATATTTATTTTCACCTCTTGATTTGTTCTTTAAACATACTGCACAACTTTCGCAGGTTCTCTTTATATTATTTGTCATGTTTTCTGCTGTGTACCATGAGCTTATCATTTTTTGCATTTGTGTAATTCCTATGTGACCTAGTTCTGTATGAACATTTCTGATAAAGTCTATGCTGAATTTTTCTGATAGAATTATTTTTTCTCTTTTTTTTACTTTCTTGTAATAAACATTATTTTTCGATATCAATTTATCTCTTCTGCACTGTATCTTCTCATTTTTTACCTGATCTTTTAAGATATCTTCTAATTTTATTAAGTTGACAATTTTTAATTGCTCATCTGTATTTTCATTTGATTCCAGCACTGGGTTTCTGCTTAGACAGTCAGCTTCCAAATTTTGTTTTCCTGGAGCATATTTTATGTTAAAGTCATATTGAGAAAGATAATATGTTAAATCACCTAGCTCTTCATCGGTTCTAGATTTGAGATTCATGTTTTCCAGTGGTTTGTGATCTGAATAAACTGTAAATGGTTTACCTATCAACCAGTATTGCCAGTATCTCACTGCTTCTTTTATAGCTAAGCATTCTAAGTAAATTGCTTTTTTCTTTTTCTGGGCGCCATTTAGTTTTTTCGAAAAGTAAGCTACAGGTTTTTCTTTTCCATCAGACTGTGTTTGTTTTAAAATAGCTCCAAGGCCTTCTAGAGAAGCATCTGTATATATATTAATTGGTAAATCTTGATCAAAAATTTCCAGGATTGGTTGTGAGCATAGTAGGTTTTTCATCGTTTCAAAAGCATTTTGGCATTTATCAGTCCAAATAAACTTTTGGTTTTTCCTTAGTAAGTTATGCAAAGGATCTAGTATTATTGCACTCTTCGGAATGTACTCATGATAAAAGTTGATTTTTCCTAGAAATTGTCTCACATTCTTCTGTGTTTTTGGAATAGGAAAATTCTTTATTGAAATCAAATTATCCTTTACTGGCTTGACTGAATTATTCTGAATTATATGACCCAGATATTTTACCATGTCTGATGCAAATGTGCATTTTGTAAATTTTAATCTAAAACCTTCAGTTTTGATTGCATTCAGCAACTTTGTTAAATGATCGATGTGTTCAGCAAAAGTTTTTGAAAATATAAGTATGTCATCTATGTAATTGACAGCAAAATTGGTTAGTTTATATTTTCTCAATATATTGCTTAATATCCTCTGAAAAATTGCCGGAGAGGTCTTTAATCCAAAAGGTAGGCAGGTCCACTGATAATGCCCCTCCTGTGTTACAAATCCTGTTTTTTTTTTGTCTTCAATCCGCAACGGAATAGACCAAAAAGCTGAGTTTATATCCAGCGTTGAAAAAAATTTGCAATTTCTGGTCTTTGTCATTAGGTCTTCAATCAATGGAAATGGTTGAGCTTGAGGTATTACTATTTTATTTAAGTCTCTGAAGTCTATGCATAATCTGGATCTTTTGTTTTCTTCTTTTTTAAATGCTAGAGTGACAGGTGCAGCAAATGGGCTGTACGACTCTTCTATCAGTTTATTGTCTATTAATTTTGCTATTTGCTCTTCTATTTCCTTTTTATCTTCTATGCTGCATCTGTAAGGCCTCTTACTACAATATTTATCCACCAATAAGTCTATCTTCGCTTCATATCCATTAACAGTACCAACATCGTATTTACTTTTCGCAAACACTGATGTGTATTTGCCTATTAGTTCATTTATTTCTGTTTTTTGATCATTATTTAAATGATTTATTGTTATTTTAAAATCTTCTTCTTTAACATGTTCATTAAAATTAATTTGGTGTTTTTCTATAATGTTCTTATTTTCAGAATGTTTAAGTTCAGTATTTGTTTTCATATTTGTAGAATTTTCTTCTTTTTTATTTGTATTATTCAGGCAGATTTTCTGTGATATTTGTAAGTCTTCACTTTGGATTAGTTTGAAGTCTTTTATCATGTCTAATCCAATCAAAAAATCATACTTAAAATTGTGTTCATCAATAATGTACACATCAACATTTTTCTCCAATTCAAAAATTTTAATCTTCAACGTTGTCAAACCACTCGTTTTTTTAACACCATTAATCGTTACTAAATTTGCTTCATTCAAATTGTTTCCTTTTCTTTTTAGTTTCAAAAACTTAGAATTAATTAGAGAAACATTTGAACCCGAATCATAAATTCCGTATATTTTTAATTCATCATTTAGTAATAGTTTGACTTTGATTAATGGTGTTACTATTAGTTTTTTTGATCATTTTCATTTATCTCAGTCTCTATCACTGAATTGTTTACATGTTTAATGGCATTTCTCTTAAATTTTTCATCCTCTTTTGTTTTGAACCAGCATGTGGCTTCAGGGTGGTAACGAGTGCCCTTTTTCAATTTTTCACAAATTTTACATGGCTTTTTATCCTCATTTTTATTATATTCTGCATTCCCAAATGTTCTCCTATTCATGAATCTTTTTTGTTGACCATATGTTCATACTTGTTTATTTCATTAAATAAATCCACAGTATCTTGTAATCCTTCTCTATCGATCTTGTTAAGTATGAATTCTGGTAGTCCGGAAGCAACAAGATCTATCAAAGTACCGGTGTCGATTGATCTTCTCATATCCAATAGAAGTTTTTCTTTTCTCATAGCATAATCCAACAGAGAACCATCTTTGTATCTAAATAATAGTGCGTAGGTGACAGGGTTCCATCCTTTGTTTGCGAATGATTCACAGAATTTGTTTTTCCATGTTGACCACTCTGAGTTCATTGTTAGTTTAATAATCATGGAACTATACCAATCTACACAACTTTTATCCATGAACAATCTTAGTATTTCTATTTTTTTTTCATCCATGGTCACATCAAATCGTAAACATTCTTTTTCAAACACTTCTATCCACTGGCTTGCATTTGTATTTTTACTACAGAATTTTTCTATAACAAAATTCTCAGCAATGTTTTTGAGGCTCTGTTGCTTATCTTCCATTAATTTTACCATCAATCTTCCCAGTGTATCTTCTTTTTGATGTACTTGTAAACTTTCTTCTTCCAATTCTTCGAGGTATTGGTCTCCGAACTGTAGGTTTCCATCTTCGTCTACATATGTTTTTTTTAGTTCTTCTGTCATTGTTACCCAGACTCTTCTAACCTGGTATCTTTTTTTTAAACTATTTTTTACTTTGCCAAAAGCACCACTTTTCATAATCTCCTTGTGATGGCTGGCGGATTGTAACATTTCTGGTATTGTAAACACTTTTTCATCACTTGTGACTATTTTTGTAATGCTAATAATATTTGACTTGCCATCGCCTCCAGGTAGTAGCGTAAATTCAAATTGAAGTTTCTCCATTTGTGGTTACGAAAAATGTCGTTTTATAATATGATTTAATTCTTTTCTATTGATTTATAAATAAAACACTTGTGTTGCAAAGTTTAACAAAGAAACGACATTTATGTTTATTTATAATAAAATAATAGAAAATAAAACAAGTGACAATTGATAATTACATTCCAAGTATTCCAACTGACACTACAGGATTCAAATTTAAATGGAATATATTGCCATTACATATATATAAAATATATAAATAAATCGTGTAATTATCCCTTAACTTTCAACGGTTTGGAAAAGTAATAACACATACGTTATTAGCACAACAGTCAGTGGTTCCTTAAAAGTTTTTTTTTATTAACATATTAGGTACGTTACCAACATTTTGTTATAAAAATGTGAAAACATTTTCATACTGTGTACCTAATAATGATGGCAAATTTATGTATGATTCATATAAGACGGATAAGGTAAGTGAGAAGATAACAGGAGAATAGTTAGACTTTAGGTGTACAATTACAATTTTTTGTCATTGTCTAATTAGTTTAATCAAAAAATGTAATTTTAATTTCCGATAAAATATTTCGTTTTCTTCGATGGTACGGATATGTCAATGATTTTGAGAACTGCTTATATCAAGATAAAACTTCAGTAATAAGGTTCTCTTCTCTATTGTCTAATTTAGTTCCCTTCAAATACCTCACCCTGTAGGTATATGTAGTAAAGGCTGAGTATCTTCCTACATAAAACTGTTGAACAAACACCCATTTCCAATAACAACGATTGTTTCCATCTGAAACATGATGTACCTCTTCCATAGTCTACAGTGTGAGCACAAACACTATTCGTTTTTGCATTTGTTGGAGTATAATAATAATAAAACTTTTCTCTTTTATAATTGCGCAATTTTTGTGAAATATTCCCTCGATGGCGCTGTACAGACCAAAATTACTTTATTATGAAACTATATTTCACAAAATTAAGTGTATTCAGCTAAATACAAATCAACCTTGAAATGTCACGCTAAATATGTAAAAACATCCGCAAAAAATAACACAATTATATTGTGATTTCTGTTCTACAATCTAACAAGGTGATATTACAGCATGTACCAACAGTGTTGAAGTAAAGGCAATTTGTCATAATAAACAACAAAATAAACATTCTTTATCACGAAACTTTTATTTTTTTTTTAAACTACGTAAAATTAGATTTTTTCTTATTCACTTAATAGATCATGCTGTTCCTCTGGAAAAAAATTTTAATCATAAAATTTTCTTTTTAACTCTTAACGAAATACTGACGTTTATGTAGATTGTATCACTAAAATAATTTAAAATATGACAAAAACATGATGAAAATTGAATATGAAAAATTCCACACTTCGAGCGAATGCTCCCGAATCACCGTGTCCGAATTAGATAATAAAATGAACTTGTATAGATGTGTTTCTGGCGTCGTAATTTCTATTAACAGTCATCAACATTGACATGACCGAGCCTGACAGCTCGATCCTGAATAACTACAATTGAAAGAAAAATTCTTCACCGTACAGTGAAAATCTGCAGTTGTCTCAACGTTATCGTGTTTCGTATGACGGAAAAGATAACCTGTACAAGTCGGTTGAACATTATTTGTTTGTTTTTCATCGCGCTTTTGAAAAGTTGTTATTAGAAGTTTCAAGATGGTGCTGCCTCTGCATAAACCGGATGAAACTATCACTACCATCAGTACTGCACAAAAGCCTGATACAAAAAAGTACAAGGAACCTTCACTAGCTGAAAGTAAGTTCAAATTTGTATTTTAAAAAACCTTTTTCATGAGAAATGATAGAAGATTCTGATTGTAGACACCTTTGAACACAATTTCATTTTATTTCTCAAATATTTAAGTATTTAGAACAGCAAACAGAATAAACATTTCAGCAAATTCTTTCAAAAGGATTAATATTTTGTTTTGTTACTTTGTTCCTACTATTATGTTATGTAGTTCTTATAATTATTATTGTTTTGGTTTATTTTACAACATGTCCGTCCTCAACTAAGAAAAAAAAATTATCAGTAAAATAATACTGTTTTCTAAAAAAATAATGCGTGTGTACACAAAATAGAGTGTATTATACTGAAAAGGCCAACAAATATTCAAAGAACTGCTGGAAAATGAGAACAAAAAATATCGATATACTTTTGGGTACATAACTAATCTAATGTACAGTTTTCTTTTTTTTACTGATGTTGTGAATTCCTTGGAAGGCTATTTTGTTAAATGTATTTTACTGTTTTGACATTCTCTATCGATAATTATAAGAAATTCTGATGTTGGTATCTCCCATTGATTTCGTTTTCTAAATAATGTGACTTGTCTGTCAAAAACCTTATTTTTGTTTTGGTTAGTTATTTTTGGGGTGTTATGCCGTGTTGCGCTACCTCCTTCCTTAGCCAACGTTTCTGACTGCGTTACAGTGTCCATCAGTGTTACGTGTGATGACGCATCTGCCCTGATGATAGTCACTGTAACGCTGTCCAAATCGTTGGCTAAATGAGGTAGCGCAATACGGCATAACACCCCAAAAGTAAATAACGAAAATACTTCCCATTTTCCTTTTTCCATTTTCCATTTTCCAAAACATTCAAATTTAACATAAGGATTCTTCATTTTTTCTCTTCACTTGGGTATTCTTTTTCTCATAAGTACAAAATTGTGTATTTATCTAAAGCTTATATGATAGTTCTCATAATTACAATATTGTGTATTTATCTAAAGATTATATGAGGAATTCAATTGTAACACATTTTTTCCTTCTTTAAATAATATGTTATATACTTAAACAATGTAAAAAATAAATTATGATGTGAACTAAATTTGTCAATTTGACTGGCCTAAAACAGGATCCATTCCTAGTTGGCTAGTCAAAGTTTCCACATATGTTTAATTGTATAATTTTTATCTGAAATAAATTTATTATTATTATTATTATTATTATTATACTTTTGGCGGTGAAAAATAAAATCATACCCCCATTTTTCTTTTCGTTTGTTCTACAGCTGTGTGAGTTTATACTAGATGTTTTAGCAGTATTTCTTTTTCATATACTTAAATACGTACACGGAATACGGCACACGCCTTTGTTATATATATATGCGTAAAATTGATCGAAAATATGCAAAATACAAAATTACAATAAAAAAATCTCAATCGCTGTGCATGCTCCGTTTCCAAACCTAACAGCCAAACTGGCAATACAAATAGAAAAAAATAAGTTAGATTATGTTAGCGAAAATAGGAGTTATATTTTCGATTGCATCACTCAAAATATTACCAGTAATATCTATTTATTTGGACAAATAACAGATTCGAACAACGAAAATAGGGACCTAGATTTTGTAAATTAATTCTTTTTTGTGACGAAGGCTTTATTTGCCTTATTATGTTCCTAACAATAAAATACTAATGTAATTGCCGTGGTAGACCAGAATTTTCCATATAGATAAACAAAAAAATCACGAAAAGAAATCAGGACATCTAATTGGAAAGCTCGGATTTGTTATGAGTTAGATAAGAATGCTTCCCAATAATCCAAAGGATAACTTTGTTACTAAACAGACATGATAAGACTAATTTATTAAATGTAATATCTACAAAAACAATTAATTTAATAAAACATATGTCCCTATGATGTAATTACAATAAAACCATGATATTTCAACCACAATAACATCAACTAAAATAATTACACTGTATTTGAGGAATAACGTGACAAGATGAACACTATAAATGATGAACCATAAATATACTAACCCACAAGATGAACACTGAAAAATTTTACTCCCACAGATTCAAAAAATATTACACATTTCAAATATAGAATAAACATAAGGGTTCAGTAAAATATATTATAGACCTACGTAGGTATTTTATCGCTTTTCTGGATTTAAAAATAACATTTTTATAATTCGATAACCTACCTACCCATACCAGTTTAAATATGCAAAAGCAAATTATATTTTTTTTTACAAAATCTAAAGCTTTTTCGTGCTGATATTTTTATTATATTTTAGAGTTTTACGAGGACACGTCAATAATACTTACAAAGGTGTGTTTTACGAAATAAATAAATTCTTTTGAAAATTGTACTTATATCGATTCTTGGCAACATGTTTTTAAAGAATATTGACAAAACCAATTTAATTTTGTTTTATAAAATTAAACTACAATATTTTCAGAGTACTGATAGGCGATATAGTAACTACGTTTTTCACCACTTCAAAATGAAGAATTGCTCTTGGTTAATTCTCGCCTTGCTGCTCGTAGGTACATGAACTGCGGGCAAACTTGATTTCCACGTCATAAATAATAACCTTAGTCTGTTTTCAGTTATTTCATATTTACTTAAATACAATGTTTGTTAAAGTAACAATAAATTAGCAATGCGTGACATGACGGCGAGATAATGTTGAGATTAAAAGTGACAGCCACATCAAGAGTTTCTTTGTCTTAAATTTAAATTCCTTTGCCATTTTGGTATTCCCGGTTTCCTCGGGCAAGGCCGTTAACCGTCCCATGTCCCAACCCCTTCTCTACAAATAATAAAAGATGTACTTAATTGTATAATAAATATTTCTTTTCGCATAAATAATTCGCTAGTTGGAATCCCGGTGCGGCGTATCCATTATCTATTTAATTAGTATATGTGTTATTTCATATTTGATTAATAGTAAAAAAATATTATATAAATAGTTCATTTACGACACGATCCAGAGTGGTAGATTTTCAGTATCGCCCTGCTGAAATACCTATGACAAATCGGAATGGAAAAATTCCTTGAAATGGCTGCAACCGCGTTGAGCGTTACTTACCTCATACAACCTTCCTCTTTCCCATCTTTGTTAGATGTTATGTTTATTGATTAGAGGCGAATTTTCACAAAAACCTTAATCGTGCTATTATTATTATTAGATAAATCCTCCAAATCAAATTACATTATTAAATTCACCCGATGCAGTCACATACCTATATTATGCTATAATTTTAATGGTCAACTGTATTAAAACGCCGTTTGTGTGTGTGTGTATGAGGGTGTGTGTTTGTATATGGAGGGTGCGTACGAGGGTGTGTGTTTTAAATTTATATCAGTTTTAGTCTTCATCTCCTTTTCTGAATCAAATGTATCTATTAAAATTATAAATATTTTTTCTGACTCTGCTTGCAAAGACCTACAGTTTTTGTCAATTTAAAAACTAAAAGTGTCATTACTGATTTTATTAGTGGCGTGGCAACGGACGACAATTCGGGCAGTGGGAAAGGTTCGTAGAAAATGTATTTATTGAAGGTAGCTCATCGAGCTTAGAAAACGCTTAAATTGCTTGCTTAAAAATATTTAAATTCTTAGAATGAAATAACTTGGTTTGAATACTACTTCGTTCTTTATATATTTAGTATATATAGAACGTATATATAAAAATTATATATAAAACCAACTGGTTTCGATTCAACCCGAACTTTAACAGATTCAACCTGAACTTTATCAGTCTTGTGTAAAAATACATTAAATCAATAATATTGGGATAGTTCTACGAAATTAAAACTACAATTAGTACCCATTTCTAATGTGAATTGAATTTTGGGTGACCGGACAAGACAGAATGAAACCAACTCAGAACCACCTCAGAAAATTCGTTAGAAGTGATGAAAAAAAATTATACAAAATAATTTTTATTAAATTACGTTAGGTTAGGGTTATGTGGTAAAGAGGTGTTGAGTTGACTTTATTCTCAGTAGGCACCGAACCGAATTTTTGGAACCGAATGTTGTTATTGAAAGAATTTAGAAGAGACAAGGAGTTAAGTTGACGTTCAGTACCTTTCCATATACAAAATATGTCATCAACACACCGTTTCCACAAACATTTAAAAAAAAGGGTAAGTTGGAAATATTTCCAGGTTACCATGTAGATATCAACGAAAAGGAAGCTAGTTGGTAAACACATTGGTACACCTTTATTTTGTTGATGTTTAATTTGAAATAAGGAATTCCCGCTTATGACATAAACTATCATTCTATATTACAAAAAATATTATTCATTCGGGTACAGGTACCATGGGAAATAAATTTACTACATCGAAGGAAATTAAGTTGCAGATAATTGGTAGAGTTAAATATTTTAAATTGTTGACTAATTCACGGGAATTCTTAATTTCTTAGACATCGGGGAAAACACATTGGAACTAGTTTGTAATTCGGGGAAATTACAGCGTGATTACAGGTTAATAGGGCTATTAGAATTTCAAGAATCCATATAAACTTGGTATTTTTGGTGAGGAATTTAACATTATCATGTAATATTTCTTTAAAAAATGGGGATTTACAATCTTTGAATTATTTTATTTTAATCTATGAAACTTATTAGTTGGGTTAGTTCGCGAAATTGTCATTTTATTTATTTATTGTTTCTTCACAATTGAAATATAGTGCTAGGGCTCGCCTGTATCGGGGTTAATAATTTCATAAATTAATAAAGTAACGCACAAAAATATCAGTCATAATGAAACAGTTAAGTAAATGCAAAATTAATAAAATTTAAAATAACAATGATAAATGGAGAAAAACTGTAGAAAAAAAGAATTAACAACAAAGTGTTGAGAGATCAAACAAAATGTTAATATTCATTGTGTCAATAGTTCATACCATTTTCAATAATAAAGAAGATAACAAATAGAATATACCTTTTCGGTTTACAAAAAAATAAAATTAAAAAAATAAGATAATTTAAAACCAATATTAAATGGAGGAAAACTGTAGAAAAAATATATATTTGAACAACAAAATGTTTAGAATTCAAACAAAATGTTATTATTCATTGTGTCTTATTACCGTTTTCAATAATAGATAAGATAACAAAAAAAGAATGTGCCTTTACAAAATACGGTTTCGAAAAAAATAAATAAATAAATAACATAATGAAAATCAAGTGATACAAGTGATTTAAAGAAAATCTTTCTTAGAAGGCAACAAGGGAATCTAATATTAAAATAAGAACCAAATAATTTTGAATTAAATACGAAATTTAAAAAAAAAATATATCAGAACATTTAGTACAGTTTTCGTCGAAATACGATTGTATTTTATTGATGCAATTTGTTATAGAGGTGGCACCTTGGATTTGCAACCTGTGTGATCTTTTGGTTTGACAATGTTGTGAGATAAGATAATCCTTATATATTTATTTATTTATTGTTTCTTTACATTTTTTTTAGTTTAGGTGTTATTTTTTAAACTTAAAATTTTAACCACTTGATAAAGTTGCCAATTTGATAAAGTACACAAAATAATATGGGTATTGAAATAACAATATTGTTACGTTAATATTTCTTACAGAATGGGTCGCCTAGGAATTAATACATTTAAAGGAAATATTATACAATGTGTTGGAATTAGCTTTGAAATAATATGTTAGGTATGCTGTTAATTTAAAAGGACTAAGTATATAATAGTTTTTTAAAAAATCTTGCCTAATTTTAAATCCTTAAAAGTATTTTCGCTGCCTTTAACTACGCGACATCTATATTATTCCATTAAAGTCATCTTCGTGTTTTATTTCCCAGGTTTTTTTGCCTTCGTCTTATGAAGTTTTGCTCTCTTTCTGGACAGTTCATTATTATCGGCTTTTGTTAACACAATTTTTTCCTATATTGTTTGCTTGCAAGGTTTCTGGATTAAACTTTGAGTGATATTTAGGAATTAATTTTTGAAAAATTTCGGCACTTTTACGAGTATATTAGAATGTTGGTGGAAAGAAGTGGAGGAGATTCTGAATGTCTACTGCTATCTTTTCGATCGCATTATTGACATTATTTTTATTGTAATTAGTTACATTCATATTTTGGACGCTATGCAGTAATGGGTTTTAATGCCAGCATCAAATGCCATTATGATTTCTTGCTTTGTCTGACTACTTTCTTAGAATTATTTTGCGTGCAGGTATTCCGTTGTACTTATTTTGGTTGTCTGTATGCTACGAAGAGAATAATAAAGAAATTTGATTAATAATTGATATTGTCTTTCTCTTAATTAAACCCTTCAATTTTTGTAATTAATTTCAAATAATATAAGAAGTAATTGTGTGAAGAGGTTAAAACTGGGTATTTTCCCCATTTTAACCAAACAAACATTGTTTAAATGTTTCGCCGGTCTGCCGCTTTATGGATGGGCGTGTTAATTTTAAATCAGCCCCGTGCAAGCCCCAAACCTCAAGCCGTATTACCTCAACCTATTATATATATGTATATTGTTTATATAATTGATCTTCCGATAATGTTAATGTCATCCGCATATCCGGCAACTTGTCTGCTCTTGAAAAAATATTGGAGCCAGTTTCTATTAGCGCTTTTCTTATTACGTGTTCGAGCACAATGTTTTTTACTCACTGACCTAAAAAATCCTGGACACCGCACGAGAAGCGGCGCAGAATACACCAAACAACGATACCGTCGTCACTTCCATTGTTCCCTGGATGGGGTCCCCCATAATGGCCCTCTGGAGACGTGAGACGGTCAAATATCCTCCATAAGTGGCTGCTTACATAATTTTTGTGATTAATACTTTTCTCTTCTTTTCCGTTTTGTTCTGTGTATTTTATTTTTATCTTATTATTAGGGGCCATCCATAAATTACGTCACACTTTAAAGGAGGGGAGGGGGATAGAGAAGTGTGGCATTTTGTGACAAGGGGTATGGGGGGGGGTCATCAGATTTGTGACGTCATACGCACAAAACGACTGCGACACTTGCGACCATAGTTGAGCGCAGAAATAGAAAGATTTATGCTATATTTATTATTTCTATATTTAATATATTTTCCCTATCCCATTACGTTTATACCCTCCTTCTGCTATCCCGTTACGCCCCCTCCGTTATGGTAAATTTAAACGTTGACGAAAAACTTTAGGATATTACCAACTATTATTTTTACATGTAAAATTGCAAAATATGTGACGCCACGCTAGGGGGGGGGAGTCTCACAAATGTGACGATGTGTGACAGGGACGGGGGGGGGGTCAAAAAATCATGAAATTCATGTGACGTAATTTATGGATGGCCAGTTACCTACATCTAATTTCTTTTTTTAAATATAGAATATTTTGAGATATGGAATGTACCTATTGTATATCACTACCCCTACACACATTCTGGAAAAAACTATAGTGTGATATTGGCATTGAAGCCAAATCTAGAGTGAGGGAAATATGCCTGGCAGCCATCTTGCATGACAAACTTTTGAATTGATTTGTGAACAGAGTGGTATTATACTTTAACTAACTATTTTTATTTTTGTAATTTAAATACAATTATAACGACTTACAATTTTTTGGCGATATTTGATAAGACAGTGAATGGGATATGTTGTTTACAAATGTAGGCTTTGATCTTTTTCATACATATCCCTCACCCACGGATTCAAACTATTCTCGATCAGTTCCGTCAAGGACCTTTTAGGTTCATGCTTTTACTACATTTACTCTATTCTAACAACTCGGCGCAGTGATTTTAATTGACCCACGCATTAGATATGTATACCTAACCTAATATTCAAATTGCGACGAAACAATGATGATTTGAGATTGTCACGGCCAAAAGAATTATCGTGATTAATTTTTGGTCATTATGCCGTATTGCGCTTCCTCCTTCTTTGCATTCAAAAACGTGGGTTTCGCGCCGTTTGCCATTGCTTCGTTCCTTTCCCATAATCATGGCTCGGTTCGCGTTCATGTTCGTATACGTATACGCAGCATTACAGTGCCCTGCCCTGTCGCACATCATACATCTGCCCTGATGATATGATAGCCAAAAATAGACGAAATGATTTTTAAAACTCTTTTCGTGTCTTTTATAATGCCTACATTTCTTGGGCTTGCCAGGAGTCATGGCTGTTTATCTTTACGACACCGCTTAGTAAAATATTGAATTTATTTTTAGGTTTTAGCACGAATTAATTTATTCAAATGTAGATATTTTCAAAGTTTTATTTGTAGTCGTATTCATTTCTTTTTGAAATGAAAACCTCTTTAGCACAGTTGTGATTTGAAACTAAAAAGAGAAAAACACATATATCTACTGGGTTTAGCAGGCGAGAGAATGAAATAGTATAATCGGACTCCTCTTTATGCAGTGCTTCGTAGCCTCCCCACTCTTATCTACTTTAATTTTCACTTCTACCCCGTGTGAATTGCACACTGTTTTTTTTTCTACTTAGATCATAAAGGATTTTGGAATTTATATCTTCAATACCGAGAAATGTTTAAAAACATCGTTTTATAAATTAGTTTCCGTACAGATAATTTTCTTTTTTAACGTATCTATATTTTAACATTTTTTAACGTACGTATATTATGTATGTAGCAAATATTCATACCTTTATAGGTAAACGTATTTCAATTTCGTCAATTCTAAGAAAATGTTTGAATGCTGCCATCTGGTGGAAAATGCAAGCAATTCTAAATTGAAACCATTTTCACCTGGAAAATTTGTAGCAAAACCAATTCTGTTATCAAAAGATGGAAACCAGGCATTTAAAAATGGTTCAATGTAAAATCCCAGTTATCTGTATTTTTATTTCCTAAGTTCTTTTAAGATTTTTGGTTTGTTTTCAATATGAAAAACTGTACGATATAATTTCTAGTAATTTGGTAGTAACATTTCTTGTGGGTAAGTACCTACTTACCGTCTACACCAGCATTGATTTATATTCATTTACGTTGATTCGAATTACTTTTCTAAAAATTATACTTTTATCAAGCTCAATTCGTATATTTTCAAACTTTTCTTAACAGTTCTTCATACCAGCTTATGTTTTAATTCGAAAGAGATCCAAATTTCGAATACGATTTTCAATTCATTTCCGTATTTAATGTCCAGTGTACATTTGCTAAAAATCTTATAATTTACAACGAACATCTCCGACTAGATTGTATAAAATTGTTCATTACACAACAGTTATTTAGCGAATATAAATCAGAAATTTAAAATGGAAATCGATAGAAAATGTATTTATGATAGAGTAACGTAGCTGCATTTGTTATTTTTTTAATGGATCTGTTGATTAGATCTTAAATTGAATCGTACAAATCGTTATTATTTTACAAGAGTTTCCGATTGTCGCACGTGTGAAACAATTATTATTATTTATGTAACCTACATCCAATTTTAGAATAAAAAATTAACATGACGATACAAGATAAGAACCGCAGAATCCTCGGAAGATTTCCAAGTCTCCGGACTAAAAAGAGTTTCCATCCCAGATAAAAGATAAGAAGTTTAATAAATCACACTTTGAATTAAAAACTGCGTCTAATAATTAAAGAATAGACAGTTTGCTTTGTTACCTCGTGTCAAATAGTCTTTCCTTTGGAATTCCTATTCGCATAATATTTTCTCCAAAAGCATGAAGCGAATTGTGATAATTTCAGAATAAATATACTTATGTATTAGCAGTGACTGGTTGTTTTCACCTTAAGACAAAAAGTGATAGCTGATTGTTTTAAAAGCAGAAGAAAAAAGTTGTTAAGTTGTGATATGGCCAGGGAAAAAAGTATGTATTTTTTTTATAAAATCATTTTTATTTTATTTATCACATGATAATGAGTTTTTAGAAAGCTGTCCTAATTACGGCCAGCTTAAGCGTTTCGGAACGATCGTATTTACCGTATTCAAGGTTTGGTAATGAAGTGAGACTTAACTCTCTCAATAAGTAAATATGAAAAAAATTATCCTTTAGCAAAATCTGAATCCCAACTGCTCTCAACAGTACGTAGCCAATAGGACTATGGCATCCCCATTTGGAGATTGTTGTGAGGCTGGAGTGAGTGGGGAGAAAAATAGACGTGAAAGAGAAAGGCTGAAAAATACGTGGCTATTCATACGGCAGGCAAACGTTTCGATTCTGAACTTCTCGTTTTGGTTCAAGGAGGCAATGAAATCACTATTTGAATTATGTATGTTAGTGCGTCCCACTACTTACTACCAGTATAGGTAATTCACGTTAAGCTCTTTGAAAAAATGTTATTTCTATTATTTGTCCTCCCGCGTGTGACCGTTCCGAAATAAGCTAAAATATTGCCTTCGGGAAAAAAACTGAATTAGAATAACCACCAAACATCTTATCTTATTTATTTAAATGTTATCAAGAATTGCTCAGGTTATAGTAGTAAATCATTTTCACATTTTCTAACAAAAACATCGCGCAATAATAATAGTTATTTGGATGATTTGTGATTTTTATGGGGCCGTTTTTGTAAAAAAAAACACCACAAGGGTGCTGGAAAAATGTATATAAAATAAAACATATATAATACAAAGCACAAAATAAAAAAGACGTAAAAATATTTATTTTTTTTAAATTGTTGTTTTGCAACATTTTCAACTTTTTTATTTAAAAAAAAAAGACTCCTTATTTTTATGTGAATACAGCACAAGAGCCCCAACTTATCCAAGCCCCTGAACTGTGGCATTCATAATTGAGGTTTGTTGAAGGAGATCGGACAAATGAAGGTTAAGAAGTACCTGGCTATTCAAATCTGGTCACTGAACACTACATAAGAAAGAAAACTACAATATCTTGATCAATTTACGAGGAACGAAGAATACGAGATTACAGAATTACACAATCGAAGGAAATTCTATAATTACACAATCTAGGGAAAATTGAAAAGACGTAAAAGAAGGTTGCGCAATTTTTAATATATTTTTTAACAAAAAATTTCGTAATATAAGGAAAAAATGTCCACTATATTGTGTAATTGGAGACCCCGTTCTGCCCCGGAGTTGGCCGATACATGCATTCCATATTTGCCCCGTTCTGCCCCTGAGTTGGCCGATACGCGCATTCTACATTTGCCCCCTCACATCGCTTTATTAACTAAATCCGTACATAATAATAAAATAACAATATTTTGGTGTAATTTTTAACATTTTCCCTATTAGATTTTACCTTTTGCCTAAAATCAGCTCTGCTCTTGCCACCGAACCTTATCTTAAAAAATCAACAATATTTTCCACACTTCTTGATTTTGTACGGTAAATAAATACTTTGTGTAGATTATTATTTGATGGAGACCTTAATCACTTAAGACTCTTAAGAGCCCCACTAAATTACGTTTATAACTACTAAGTTATTAAATGCCGCATTTCACGCTTGTCTCATGTTTTGTGCTGCTCAGAAGCATGTATTTATTTTATTTTTTTCAAAAATGACAAATGTCGGCCAAAAGAAAACGTTTTTATTGATTTTAGAAGCAGCTTTAAATACTTTTGCTTCATCTACTAAATAAATATGCCAAAAATATATTTTTAACTAATTATCATATATTCGCAAAAAAATTTCAATTTGTCTCTAAAATTATAGAATCAGCACTTACTAGCTATTTGTTATATCTACACTTTAATTTAAAAGCGGTTATTCGGTTAGCTAGGATCTATTGGATATCCAAAATTATGAATGAAAAGGGATATTCTAAATTTTAAGCAGACAGCCCGGCCTTGAACAAATGAACTGGCACCTAGATTTTTTCGTTATCTGTAAACATCAAACCAATGGCCCTGAGCATGATTATTTATACTTTTATCTTTAGTGATGCTGTATGGAGGGTCTTTTTTAGGAAAGCAAGCGATGAACGCGGGTCTTTAAGAGATTTATTAAATGTTGTAGGAGGGGGGATAACAGAGGCTGGAAAGTCATTCCATAGCTGATCAGTAGAATACAAGGACGGGTCATAAATACGACCCGTTCCCAAATGGTAAAATTTTCCTGGTGCCGAAGGGATCAAAGATGCTATTTCGTCGGATAAGGAACAGCATTCCCAATGACTGCTAGGCTCCAAAGGCTCCTGCATTCTAAATCTAGATACCTATGGGAATCCACATCGGGCTGCCAGTTTCAATTTCTGTTTTCTGAATGAAGATATTTTTTCATGTGTTTTGGAGCTCTAGACCGGTGATTGCAATCTCAACAGTGGAGCCCACTATAGATTTTGTTTAACTTTTTTTTTCATTGCATCGTTTCACCCATCAATAACTGTTTCGATATTCTATTCGCAGCAAGAAGCTGTCTGCACCTGTTCCTTCCCAATATTCTTCTTTTCCATCTCCTTCTCCTTCCTTCCCCACTTCCTGCAGCAGTTCAACATTATCTAAATTGGGAATGCCATAATACGGAGCCACGCCCATGGTTTCAAAAATATGTACTTTTTAAATTGATATAAATAATAACTTTTTAAATGCATCGACAGCTTCTAAGCTAACGAGGAGGGGCTTAATTTTTTAAATGAAAACTTCTTTAGAACCATTGTGATTTGAAACTCGATGAAACGAAAAACACTAAAAAGTGACAAACGCCTACATCTATAGGATTTAGCCTGCGAGAGAACGAAGTATCTTCAAGTAAGTTTAACTTTCAATTAGTAAGCAACTGATTGCCGGAGTTGATCGGCAAAAGATCTAGCTAGATGGGAAAACACTGGTTAAAATATTATAGAATAATTAATTCTTCAGAAACACGGTAATAGTTCAGAGATCTCAAGGAAAATCTATAGGAATACGGTGATGGCACTTTCGCAATGTAGTAAAAAAACAGATTCATTATGTATCAAATTACGTTGTGGTAAAAACATTTTTTTGGAAATTAGAAAAGGTTAAAGGGTCCCCGAGACGTGCATTGCCTAGGGGCCCCACATGCTTAATACGGCCCTGCATAAACCTACTGGAAAACACTTCGACCAAGGATATACTTGGTCGTTGGGAAAACAACAAACCACAATTTTTCTATAATTTTATTGAAGGATTCGTGCAGGATAGTGCTATGCCACCTAATCGTGATTTGCATGTATGCGAAATTTGCATTTGGAAAGGTTAAATAAAATTTAATATACATTTATATATATTTTTAAAGATATATTACCTTCATAGATATAATTTGAAAATAATAGCCCCGATTCAGTGCCTCGGTGGAACCGAGGAGTAAAAATCCCCAATTGGAGTAAGTGACGAGAGCGAAGGTTAAGGAAAATTAGTTATATCTTTGACAAAGCCAGTATTATTTTCTTTCGTATCCCCGCCACAAAAGCGCCACAGACGAAATTTTCTCTAAGCCCAAACCAATAAGTGCTTTCGATTTTTATTTTTCGGATCATCTATCCCAATATCTATTCCAATAATTTTCTTAAACGGAAACATTTTAGTATTGTTAAAAATTATTCCTTTGACCCCCAAAGATGGCATATCACTGGGGTTTATTGTGTGGAGTTAATGATATAATATGATGATTAGTAAGATTTCTCATTTTGCTGTACCCCCCCTCCCCATATTAACATCTTGGATACTCCCCTTCTCCCATACAAGATAATAATAATAAGGATTTATTGTCTTCCTTTCTTTACAAACATCTAGAGATAATGATATCCACACTGGGATTTCCCGTGCTGAGGATTTCATTTACATATAAAAAAACGCAAAACATAAAATATCTCGGAGTAATAATTGACGAAAATCTTAGATGGGACCTACATATTAAAGGTATTACGGAAAAACTCACAAGCCTTATATATTTCTTTAAAAATCTAAGAAACGTGGTAAATAAAAATGATATGAAAAAGGTCTACTACGCGTTGTGTCATTCTCGAATTGAATATGGAATCATAGGATGGGGATCTGCTACACATACGTACCTCCACAACCTGAATACGATTCAAAAAGGAATCATAAAGACCATATTGAAAGTACCAATTAGAACGCCCTCAATTGAAATTTTCAATAGCTTCGACGTACCAAATGTACAGCAAATATATGCCAAAAATATATTATTGAAGCTTTTCAAAAATAATGAATCCTCTACTAGACCATGTATGCATAACACAAGATCGAATAAAAACGATATAAAAAAATATTCCAAGTTATAAAACCACTTTCGGACAAAGAAACTATACATACTTTGCAACAAAACTCCATAACATCCTTCCCCAAGACATAAAACTAATAAAAAACCCTAATGAATACAAATCAAGAATAAAAATATGGCTAAAAGAGGTCAATGAAAAAACCCTAATGAAGACATTAAAAACGACATAGAAGACAAATAAACCATATTTAAATAACTTTAGTCCGCCTCGGCACAGGACCCCCTAGTGAGGAGGACTAAGAAATACAATAATTTATACTTAATTTCACCATTATATCTTGTATGTAACAATTATTTTATATAGTCGCTAAAATAAAAAAAAAATTAAAAAAATTATAATTTAATTATAAGAAATTAATATGAAATAGTTATAAACATATAGGTATCATGTAGTATTTTTTTTAAATAATTATAAATTAAATAAAATAGTGTTTTTTTATAAAACGTTATTATAACAAAGGGTTATTTAATGATAAATTAAATAATACATCCACCGTTTTAGAAATTAATTCAGCAGTGCCATATCTATCGTCTTAAGAGGAATATAAACGCTAAAAACATTTAGATTCTCAAGCCTTCAAAATTTGCACGAGGCAAGTAAACACCAAAGGGATTTTTATTTATTTTTTGCATAGGTAATTTTATAAGAATGAAAAAAAGTTAGAACGTACAAAATGTCAAAAATAGTCTTAGCCATAAAAGGGTATTTAAAAAAAATTGTTTCTTATATTGCTTCATAGTTAAGTCATGATAAAACATTTTTTTGATAGTTTGCGCTTATACTTTTTGTTACATAAATAATAATTTTATTGTAATTCCAATCCATACAAAAGGTAGTAAAAGCTTCAATTTATCCGTAACATATTTTTTAACGTTCATAGTGTTAACCGATTCGTAGTACCTACCTAAAGATTAATCTAAATAGTATCTAAATAGGATTTCACGTATAGGTTCATCTTAATGTGCCATTATTAAATTTCATCGTTATTTTCAGGGCTGCGAGAAGCATGGCACGGCGGCAGCGTGACCTGGAAGCAAGCAGCCGTGCTAGGGCTGTCCGAGTTGATCGGCACAGCCCTGCTGGTGAACCTGGCCTGCATGGGGTGCCTGCCCGGCTTCCCTTCGGGGGCACCCCCCGTCCTGCAGTACTCCCTCAGCACGGGGCTGGTGGTCATGTTTGTTGTGCAGGTAAAACTGTCATTCCGAGATGTCACTTCCAGATTCATGTATGAATCACCATCACTTTTACTGTGCAAATTCTTAAGTTACCTACTAGAAAAGGTGACACGTAGCAGTGGGGTTTAGGGTTTACAAATCTCATACATTAATTCCCGTCAGTTCCCCCATTAATAAATCGTCAATATCGAATTCCCCATTTTTCTCCTCCAAAACTGGACTTATTTTTAAGATTATTTTTACCAACTACTTTTACTAAAGAAAATATATTTTTTACATTAACTCCGCACAGGAGGCCACGTGGGAAAAAGTGGGAAAGTAGGTACTACCTACCCGTCTCAGAACGGACATCGTTTAGTTAGGCATGTAATGTACCTATTTGCATTTAAACCTATATAAAATGAAAATAAACGCCCGGGAATTGCAATGAAATTTTAGAAAATACATATTACATAAGTACCTAAAATTTTCTAAATTTTAAGTAACTCCCACACAAAAAGAGCTGATGACCTTGAAACGCCTGAACAGATTTACATGAATTGTAGCTAAGAACCATCTCGATCACGTCAGCTTTCGAACAACAAGAAAAACGCATCATAATCAGTCCATTCGTTTAGGAGCTACGATGCCACAGACAGACGCAGACACTTCAAACTTATAACACCTCTCCTTGCGTCGGGGCTTAAAAATAGATAATCGGAAAAAACAGTGGATACAATGACTAAACAGAACGCCAAAAAAATGAAAATTAGGGAAAGGTTTTTACTTTTCTTAATTTTTTTTAAATGGCCTTTTCTTGTCATGGATCTCACAAAATCCTTTTTTTCGTTTTCAGTGTTTTGCTCATATATCGGGTGCCCATGTGAACCCCGCGGTGACCCTGTGTGCGGTCCTGTTCGGCGGGATGTCCCTGGCAGTAGCGGCGGTGTACGTGGTGGCGCAAGTTGCGGGGGCCATCCTGGGGTATGGCCTGCTGCTTGTGGTCACCCCGGAGAGAATCTTCATGAATGAAACAGCCTTCTGCGTGAATTTGCCCCATGAGTCACTATCCCCTGCGCAGGTATATACTATGGACTATATATATGTTTTGTTTTCGATAATTCCTATTTATATTTAAGTAGATACCTACCATAGATAAAAGTAATATTCTTTGTTTACATTATCCTCAATGGCCTGATAATTTTACAGCCGTTCAATTTTAAATTAAGAATAAGATTTTCTTTCGCCCACCCGCAGCCAGTCTAATACTGTAAAGTTATCTCTGGCCCACCTGACATCAAGGTTCGTAGAAAATGCTTCAAGGTTAGCTCATCGAGAGGTTAGTGCGGTGATTGGTTAAAAAATCGTGACGTAGCTTGAAGTCTACGTTCCACTGGAATATTTTAATTAACTGCAATACAAGTGGCGGTGTTTTACTTCAGGCTACGTCAAGCATTTGACGTGTTTTTTTTCGAAAAAGGCCCGTACGAGCTAACCTTGTTAAACGCATTTTCTACAAATCTTGACCTGACATCTTAAAAGAATTTATCAATCTGTAACACTCTTTTGATCTTCGGTATTTAAATCTTTCGCTAGAACAAAAACTAACATATCGACCTTATGTTAAATTGGGGATGTTTTCATTATTTAATCAAAATATCTACACCTTAAATTTAACAAGGTAATAAATTTTAGGATATCAGTCAATATCCTCTCAATTATTTATCCTCGAGTTATATTTTGTGAACAAACTTGATAATTCTATAATATTCAATCTTCTGTAAACTAAGATGAAACTGACCCTTTTATACAAACTCCACACATGAGGCATTGAGGAAAATAATTTCCCCCAGGATCCATGTCATCTTAGAGGATGTTGTGGAAAGGGTTTTTTGAGGAAAGGAAAGAGAGGAAGTTCTGGGAAGGAAAAGGTTTTTTATACCAACTTTTATAAAGGATGAGTGGGAATCTGGGGATTATTGTGTCCAGGAGTGATGGACGTGTAAATCCATCCCTCCCACTGCAGAGCAAGGCGGTGGGTCAAGAGAGTCCAGCTAGAGAGGTCAGCATATCTCACTCAACCGGTCTCTCCCGATCCAGCCCGCCACAAAGACACGGACAGACCTCGCCCTATGAACCTGGGCACACCTCCTAAGTCACCAAATGTAGTGTACCACATAGGGTAGGTAGGTAAATGTAGTGTACCACATAGGGTTGGCTATACAAGAAATGGTTTCCGGGGCGGCGATAACCACCTCCCAAATTAAAGTATTCATTAATGAAAACAAAACCGATTGCGGAAATTTGAAATGCTGTAAAGGTGTAAAGGACAATAAATCCAAAAATTTGTTAAATATTTCATTTTTCTCAGTTTTTTTTTTTTCTCTTTCGATCTGCGTAAATATTTCGAGGAAAATTATTGAGTGCACCTTTTAGGATGTGCCTTTTAAAAGGTTTTTTTATTGTGAAAAAATTACTGTTGTTAAAGAAATTTACAAAAAATGTTAATGTGCTGAAAGATCTATTCAATGTCATTTTATAATAAAATTTCATAGGTTTTTTAACTTTCTTTTCGCTCTCCTGAAAAATTAACATTGTGTCCTTATAGAATTTCAAATTTCCGTGATCGAAACAAATAATCAAAAAAAATCAAAAATTATCTTCTGGGGACGTTTTGTCTTCTAATCACCATTTTGATGCACTTGTTGTTATTTAAGCTTTGGTTTATTTCAGGCGGTGTTGGTTGAGGTCATTTGCACGACGGTCCTGATTTTGCTGACCTGCTCAGTTTGGGATTCACGAAACAAGACAAACACGGACTCCACAGCTCTAAAGTTTGGCTTCACTGTGGCTGTACTGAATATGTGCGCTGTAAGATTTTTTTTAACTAATCATTAGTATTATAAAATCAATATGTAGTACTCGGCTTCACCAGAGTTTCAGCATTCTGTTTTCATATAAACCTTTGGAACGCCAAGCTCCTGTGACCTACCTCCGTACTATGCCGAGGGTAAAAATCCCACAAACAAAATGTATGCATGTCAGATATCGTATCGTATCGGCGTTCAACGGGTACAACATTTTGTAACCATAAGATATTCCGGCGAACAATCCACTAAACCAGGGATCTCCAAATTACCGCCCGCGGGCCAAATCCAGCCCGCCAGTATCATCAATCCGGTCCGCAACCGCTAATGACCAGTGTCATCAATCAGGCCCGTGATAGCTTATTGTTTTTGTGATAAGTTGGATAAAAAACAAAAAAAACTCAGTTTTATTTACTTGCTAGGTAAAGCTTCATGACAAGTTGAGTATAATATCGAACCAACTGTTATTCGCGAAAAAGTACTACTAGCGCTATCTGTTAGCGATGGGTACTACGACCTACGACTACCTTTTTCCGCGTGTAACCACCAGATGTTGCCAAGTGTCCAAGGGCGGATTCAGGGGGGGGGCACGTGCCCCCCCCAGGATGGTATTTTTGTGTACTTTGGAGATTCCATCACAGTGCATACTTAGAAGCAAACCAAATTATCAGAGTTGTTAAAATAACAGAAAGAACATGAGTAAAAGATTTGTCTATTTTGGCTGGAATTGCGAATTTTGTTCGTTGCATCCTATTCATGCACTTGCAAATGAAAGATGATAATCAGCGTTTGCGAGAGCGGTACGGTCGGGGGAAAGCGCGGTCGGAAATGCCCCCCCCCCTATTAAAGTTGACAAAATTTCGAATTCATAAAAAATTGGTCCATCCTGGGGGGGGGGGGGGAATTGTGCTCTTGAGGGGTACCCGGGACGGGCCACCCCCCCCTCCGCCCCTTGTGCCCCCCCCAGAAAAAAATCCTGGATCCGCCCTTGCAAGTGTCGCAGTCTTGACAATACAGTACAACACAATAGTAATTGAACTAGTGAATTTAGCAAGCGTATGCTCACTCAGGACGCATACTCGACGACTAATCTAGAAATTATAGATAATGACACGAAAATTAAAACGGTTATGGCCCTTGGAATTTACTGGAGTAATCAGTATGGCCCTAAGCATAAATATACCAAACCACCCACGCCCTAAGGCTGTAAAGTTTGGAGACCCCTGCACTAAGTAATTGAAAAATATGCAACAAAGAAAAGATGACTAAGCAAATTTGATGATGCCAGAACCACCATTCATTTTTTTTAGCAATATACAGATTTTTAAATGGTAAGATATTATTTTGCCCTTAAGAGGCGGTTCTCCGAATTTCAACCGATTTCTTGCAAACCTCCCTTAAACATTTGAAGTTTTTAAGCTCTTAAAAAAATATATGTTATTCTTGAAGATAATATCTAGACATTTATCGCGCCGAAACGCAAATTTTATAAAATTCCCTCGATAGAAAAAAATCGCAAAGTATGCTCCAAAAATGATTATAAACACGTTTGTTTCGGTTATTTTACAAGTTATATGTATGAAAAAATTCACAGCGTTTCTTTAAATAAAATTAAAGAAAATTATCGCGAGATTTTTGCTCTATTTTTAACGAGTCGTGTTTTATTAAAGATTTTCATGATTTTTGCATCAATTTTATCGCTGTAAATGTTAGCGCGCTCTTCTAACATTCGTAATTTCATATCTCTCCATCTCCTTCTTTTTGGGGCCGGGAACTGAGCCTTAAGACTTAAGGTTTCCAAATTCAAAGTAAAGTAATAAATAAACTCACAGGATTTAACTTGTCTTGCACAGTTCCTGTAACACTGGGTTCCCGTCTTATCTATTCTGTTTCATACTATGAATGTTAAAGTCGATTGAAATATGGGTTTCTGTCACATTTATTCTTGAAATAGATCAGGTGAATGAGGTAGGAATCCAGCAGTTCTATTCTCTGGTAAGTTCTATATAGAAAAGAATGAAAGTTGAAGGTGATTCAACACTGGGTTTCTATTTCTTTCGGGTGTTCTATGGCATAGAAAGCCAATTCTCGCTAATCTGTTTCATAGATTCTATTAAGGCTCAGTTCCCGGCCCCAAAAAGAAGATGGAGAGATATGAAATTACGAATGTTAGAAGAGCACGCTAACATTTACAACGATAAAATCGATGAAAAAATCATGAAAATCTTTAATAAAACACAACTCGTTTAAAATAGAGCAAAAATCTCGCGATAATTCTCTTTAATTTTATTTAAGAAACGCTGTAAATTTTTTTGTACATATAACTTGTAAAATAACCGAAACAAACGTGTTTATAATAATTTTTGGAGCATACTTTGCGATTTTTTTCTATGGAGGGAATTTTAAATAATTTGCGTTTCGGCGCGACAAATGTCTAGATATTATCTTCAAGAATAACATATATTTTTTTAAGACCTTAAAAACTTCAAATGTTTAAGGGAGGTTTACAAGAAATCGGTAGAAATTCGGAGAACGGCCTCTTAAGCAGATCACATAATGGATGGGATGGGAAATTTATTTTATATTGAAACAAACAGTACATTGATTGCATTGGTGAGAAAATTTACAGATATATTTCTATGATATGTTTCTTTGTAATTTGTGGTATGTATATTTAATAATTACCGGGTGATGTGTTTAGTGGGTAGGTGTGTGTGTATGTGTGAATATCTTTATAGATGTGAGAAGTGGTGATGTGTGAAGGGATATGGATACGCATTGAACTGGTTATATTATTGACATGATTCTCTTTTTAAATTTGGGCAGTGAATCGGAGAAAATGTCGATGTTAGAGTTTAGGCAAATATTATTGAACGTGAGAAGAGCACAGTTAATTGGCGAAGTAGTTGCTGCATTTATTTTGTAATTCAGCATGTGGAATAGTTCTGTATGGCATGTTAAAATTAATTAGGGAAAGAATTTTGGTACAGACGATGTTATTATTTAAAATTCTGTGTATAAATGTTAAATCAGCTATTGCTCGCCTTTGTTGCAAAGTTTGAAATGTGCATTCAAAGTTATAGTTGAATTTGCAGGTAAGATATTTTATAAAAAGAAAATTAATATGTTCTAAGCTATCCATGTATACTTTGTACTGCGAGTACCAAATGGGCGAGGCATATTCCAGTGTACTTCTGACTAATGCAAAATATAACATTACTACTGTACACGGGTTACTGAAATACATATGGAACCACAATTCAAATATAGAATTGAAATAATTATTTTCTGTTAAAATACAGGGTGTACTTAACTTACAGGTACTTAACTTACTTAACCAGTGGTTAAAAAAAAAACATCAAAAAAATCACCAGAGACAAAATTTCATTTACATATTTTACCTACTCCAAATAATACCAGGAATCACTGGTTAGAGTAAGACTTCAAGTACATCTTGTAATGCCGTGTATATTGTGGGTTGTAGTTTACCGCTTGTCTGGATTTGAAAAATAATCTTTCTATTATTAATTGACTACTTAAAAAATACAAAGCGAAGTAGTTTATTTACAGTCCTCCTCACTAGAGATTCTTGTGCCGAGGTGGACTGTAGTTATTGTGGCAAAAATCGTGCCAAAACAACCTAGTGCACCCCTGTGCACAGAAATCACGTGCTTTTATATTATCAACTATACATTTAGATATTTTAAGCATAGTGCGTTTAAACTTGGATTAAAATGATTTTCTGTGTTTTTTAATCACTTTTATTTATTTTGCAGTCAGTCTATAAGGAATGTGGAAATTACTGATTGTAAAAATACAGTCCGCATTTAATCATAGAAGATTACATATTTGTATATTTTTCTCAGTAGTTTCAACTTTGAAAAGTTCAAGGTCATAACGAGAGTGGAGAGTATTTATGCTCAAATCTACTCGCATAGAAAATTATATTGCTTTGAACAAAAACCAAAGTCCAAAATGGATTTGAAGGGTAGGTATTTTATAATTGAATGTTGTGTTATTTACAGAGTTCGTTCACCGGATGCAGCATGAATCCTGTTAGATCATTGGGTCCAGTTGTATGGACCAATCATTGGGATAACCATTGGGTAAAAATACTATTATTTTTTTATAGTACAGAATAATTAGCCTTTTCTGAAGAAACTCATTTGTGCTAAACATTTACTAAAACAGTATTGAAAAAAAAACATATCACAGATCCCGACTAATTACTCAAAATATTTTATACCAAAAATATTTTTCAACATGCCTACAAATTCAGAGTGGTAAATACTCTCAGTATCACCCTGGTGAAAGACTACCAATTAGAATCGAAATGTTGCTTGAAATGGCAGCAGTTGTGTTTGGTAAGCAGACCTGAAAAGCCAGTTACTTCCGAATCTTCTTCCCTTTTTTCATCAAAAAAAATTAGGAGACCCTTATTGGGGGTGCCATAGTCCCACTGGCTCCGGAAGTTTTTGGGACACTTGTGCTGTATTCACCCTAAAAAATATTTACAAAGAATTAAAATTACTATTGATCTGTCACACAACTGATATTTTAAAATTATTATTTGTAGGTTTACTGGGTTGGACCTCTTCTTGGATCTACCATCACAACTATCTTCTATTGTGCTGTCTTCAAGAAATCAGAGCCCCCGACAATGCTTAAAGAACAGGAGCCTCTCAACGAGGAAAAACAGATTGCAGTCACGGCTTAGCTTCACATTAACTCTTAAGGTTAAACGTCACGTACGTTATAATCTACGCATTCACAGATGGCGCAAATCAAATTATTTTAGGTTTTTAAGGCTTTTTGCATGTTACGCTTTAAAATATTAAGGTAAATTAATTGTTCGCGCCCGTACACATTTAATTAGGATATAAATAAATAGTTTTGTCCATAAATAAACCTAAATCTTTCAAGAAAGGCTGAAAAATACAATATTGGATTGAGTCACCGATACAAAATTGAATTTTTCAGCCTTTCTTGAAAGATTTGGGTTTGTTTATGGACACAACTATTTATTTATATTCATATTAAATATGTACAGGCGCGAACAATTAATTTACCTTACTATTTTAAAGCGTAACGTGCAAAAAGCATTAAAAACCTAAAATAATTTGATTGGCGCCATCTGTGAATGCGTAGATTATGACGTTTAACCTTAACTAACTAATTAATAAAGCAACATCTTAGTTGCAAGAAAAACCAAGCAAACTTTTATCATATTATGATGTATCGATGAAGAGAAGAATTTTCTTTGAAGAATAGTCAAATAGCCATAGGCACGAGAAACCATAGACAGGAAGATAAGGGTGAGGGAAACAAACCTTGTTGCGAGGAAAAACAAGCAAGGAAACAAACCTCATCACCCTTTCAATATTTATCAGTATAAATAAATCACTATTCTATTAGAATTCGAAAAGACAATCTACTTACAAATTACTAGCCCTTGAATTGCTAAAAATACTAATAAAAGTTATCATAAATTCCAAATCCTGCGAAAAAGTTCAGATCTGTTTATCCAGGTACTTGGTATTTATCTCCAGTCACACAACGTAGCCGGGAGTGGGGATGCCACAGTCTGCAACCTCTTAAATGTAATGAATTAATATGAATCATTTCACACGTAATTTAATTAAAATAATATATAAATACCTAAAATTGCTTAGCCATAATTTTATGAAAAAATAAATTGATATGCATTTTTAAATAGGTTTAGAAAAAAGTTATATTTCTTTTTTATTTTGGGTACAATAATTTTACCGAGAATAAATAAATAAGTATTCAAATTAAGCAACATCAAATATCATCTGAGTATTTTGCAGCATGACTTGCAAAAAAGGTTTTTTCCTAAAATAATTAAATTACCGCCATCTATGAATGAGCAGATATAAATTATTTTAAGTTTACCCTTATCCACTCCAGCAGGATGGCGGTGACTCGAGCGAAAGCCACCTAATTTTATGATTGGTTAAACGCAACCAATGTTATAATGTACGCATTCACAGATGGCGTCAATTTAATTATTAAAGGTTGTTACATTTTCAGCTAGTTAAACAATTAGTTATATAGTTTACAATTAATTCACCTTAATATTTTAAAGCATAACTAGCAAAAAGTGTTTTAACCTAAAATAATTAAATTTTTACCATCTGTGAATGCGTAGATATAACGTAGGTTCCTTTTAATCTTAAAAATGTATTTATTTTGAAATCCCCGCAATCTGCCAAAATGTTTAGTCACTAGCTCGATTAAGCTTCTATAAAACAGACAGACGTCACTTATGTTTGTCTCATTGAATGTTCTAGGTCAGTGATGATTAAACTTTTTAGCCAGAGGCCAAATTTATTTATTTTCAATGTGTTTGCGGGTGGCAGGAAATGGGATACTTTCAGCCAGTGACATTATATACTGTAGACGCGTGGTAGAAATCTCAAAGTGGGGAGCCAAAAGTAAGGCAGTTGCACTAGTCTCGTTTTCTAGTACTTTAGTACTAAACTGCCACTCGTCAAGTAAGATCGTGTCTTACCAGTAGGTAAATTGCATTTAGAAAGTGCCAAAATGCCCTCCTGTGTGATGAAAAAATGTTTCCATTACACGGCAAACAGTAGTAAAAGCGAAGAAATAACATTTCATTTATAAGTATACAAAATTACTTATTATTATAAACAATACAATAAATTTTCATATTTCCTGCCCGACTAAGAGAAAATAAGATGAGCGTCCGTCTACCCGCACCGGCCGCAACGGATTTTTCTATATCTTTATATGAATTAGTACAGCACTGCGTCCACTACCGGCAAATACCAGTGGTCGGTGCGGGCCAGATTTTTCTATAAAGATATAGAAAAATCCGTTGCGGCCGGCGTGGGTAGATGGACGCTAACCAATACACACACATTCTTTGATTTGTCTTATGGTACGGCCACACTGAGGCCAACTTCCAACTTTAAACCTTTGGACGATTGTGTAGGGGGGTAGTTTGTGCGTTGGAAGATGAATAACTTTTGAATTAAGAAATTACTGAAAATCGCTGAAAACAAAAGAGTGTTGTTTACTCGTCACATTATATCTCGAGTTTGTGAGACAATGGCAAGTCTATTTATAAAACTTCATTGCTTTCAGCTTAATATATCCCCAAGCTAAGTTCAAGTAATTTTTTTCATTGTTCACAACCCAGAAAATGAAATTAAAATAGAGACGCCTGTTTTCTGGGTCTCCAGAAGTTTCAAAAGCTCTTCAAATAAAAATGTGTTAATTAATTTAGCTGTTAAGTTGTTTAGTGATAAATTTATGTTCCTGTCAAAACTGAGAAACCATATTACATATAGTCAAAAATACATAAATGTTTGACTAAAATTAAATGTAGTATTGTAAATCATTTAAAATTATATGCATGTGTATGTGTATGTACTGGCATTGCAATTTATGTTCTCTGAAGTTTTTGTTACCAAAAATCACATTTAAAATTAAAAAAACATTGATGAATATAAATGTATGTAAAATAAACCTTACTTTATTTATTCCTTTTGCTCCCAAACAAAAATTATGAAAAAACTTTTTGACAAAAATAAATAATCATTGATTGATATTTTGGTAAACTGTAAAAACACGTCCGCATCCTGCTACACCTTAAATAGGCATACATTTTGAAAATTAACTACTTTTAAACCTAATTACCACAAGAACCTTCGGTTTCAGTCGTGATAGACGGAAAAATTTGCATTAAAAATACGATTTTTATTCAAAGTTAAAAATTGCCCACATAAAACATCTCCTTTGCCGCCATGTTGATTTGACATTTGCGAAGTTTCGTTTCAAACTAAATACGAATGAATTAATTTTTATAAATTTAATTAAAATTAAATTTGATAATATTATTATCAAGTTCTGCAAGTATTTTTAGAATGTATTTTAGTTACAGCTATTTCGACTTGTAAGGTCACTTTCAAACTGTGGTGAAGCCACGTACGGAGGACTTATTTATAATATTTTAAATGTCAATTTATGAAGGTGTCTAAATTGATTTATTACCGGTAAATCCAATTTGCAGACACTAATTGAGAGAGTGGTTATGTGGGATTCCGAATCTTTCCCTTGCACTAAGTGTAAGGGTTTTCTTAATTGATTTAGAAGGATGTTATTTCTATGACTCATTTAAGTGCATTATAAACCTAAACAATATAACTTTGACCGGTCAGTGGTTGAGTGGGCATAGCGCTTGGGTCCCACCCGGGCGTCGCATGTTCGATTCCTCGGCTGGCTAAGTCCTCCATCACAACACAAGCAACATTTTCGGCTTTCTGTGGTGGTAGTAGGAGATTTTCAAACATTGTTGGGTTATTCGTAACCCGGGAATGTTTGTCTTTCTTTTAAAAAAAAAAAAAAAACTATGGCTTCACCAGAGTTTGAAAATGACCTTACAAGTCGAAACAGCTGTAACTAAAATACATTCTAAAAATACTTGCAGAACTCAATAATAACATTATCAAATTTAATTTTAATTAAATTTATAAAAATTAAAATGGAGTTCTACGAATTAAACACAAAAAAATTAACTAATGAATTACTTAATTTATCTAAACTAAGAACCTAATAACCTATTTTGTGTACGTAAATAGTTGTTTCTTGTAGTAACTGTTGAAATGAAGTGTGATTTCCATAATATGTGCTTAAAAGTGCGGCGACGTTTTCACAAACTAATGATATTTTTTTACCGGTGTTATTATTACATTTATGCAAGTGTGTATTTAACTAAAAAATATATTACAATTATTATAATACATATGCTTTTTAGTGTATTCTAAATTGTATGTAAATAGTAATGAGGGAAAAATATCTAGACTTTGAACCAAAAAAGATATGGATACGTTTTTAGATTTTCACGCCCTAAAGCATTTTCGATAAGTGTTTTTGGGGTGTTATACCGTGTTACGCTACCTCCTTCTTTAGCTGACGTTTCGGATAGCGTTTTAGCGTCCATCATCAGGGCAGATCCGGCAGATGTGTCGGATGATGGACACTGCAACGCTGTCCGAAACTTCGGCTAAATAAACATGGCATAACACCCCAAAAACAAATAATAAAAAAAAAAGATATACATTATTTTGTTTGTCGCCCCGTGACCAAGTTAGGAGAGTATAATATTATGTAAAACAACCCTTCATAAGGAAAAGGATTAATATTTTCACGTCAAGTACGAGTCACCGTGCTTTGTGCTTCCATCTCTGAATCAAGCTGGGGAAGAAACTCATAATGAATTTCTTATTAAAAATACTCCATTATCAAAGAAAAATTTATTTACGCATACATATATTGCTCTGTTATTTTGTTTCTTGACATTGTCATATAAAAAGAAGCAAATATACAATGAAAATTGGACATAAATAATATTTAATTGATGTGCCATCTTACATGGGACCAGAGGAAAAAGTTGGTAACAGAAGAAATGATAAAAATTTATTATCGGTTGTCACATTAATGGCAGAATAAAAAGAAAGAAGTAATTGGGTAACATTCACTTAATTACCTAGATTTAAGTGCCACGGTATAAAAGTACAAAGAAATTTTTGTATGGGTTGACCAGAACTTATAGCCATTCAATTATAATTGGTTAGAGGAATAACTAATGTAGCCATTTATTAAAATGTTTATTATAAATAACACCTTGTATATATAACTTCAATATAAAAGTTTTTACATTAAACTGGAGACAATCGGTTCACAGATTAGTTAGTGGTGGGTTCAATAGTCTCCCCTCCCCTAATCTGTCCCCAACCGATCAACCTGGAAAACAAAAAGAACAATTAGAATATAATATCATTTACACTTTATTATTAACTAACTAACCATCACGCCGTTTCAAGGATGACCCGCCAAACAACTCGGTCTTACATCGTCTCATACATGCTCTTCTATTATTCTGACTCTTGACATGGCCCGACTCAAGTATCTGATTCACTTGGTCGGGCCATGTCTTTCTCGGGCGTCTCCGACTTCTTCTACCATTCACATTTGCGTCATATGTTCTCCTTACACTCCTTTCCTCGTTCATTCGCTCTACATGCCCAAACCATCGGAGCGTTCCTTTCTTCATCTCACTCATTACGCTTACATCAGCCTTGCATTCTTTGCGGATCTCCACGTTTCTCACACGATCATACATGGTTTTACCACACATACGCCTTAGGGATCTCATTTCCACAGCATTCAGTCTACTTTCATCCTTCCTTTGCCAATTCCATGCCTCACTACCATACATCAGGGTAGGTACCAGTACTCCATAATGGACGGCTAGCTTTGCTTCTTTGGACAGTTTTTTGTTGGTGCCAGTCCTCTATTAATAGAGTTACCTGCATTATACTTCTTTCAATATCTCTATCAGCCTTCCCATCTCTCGTAAACACACTTCCCAAATAAACAAACTCATCCACTTGCTCCTAGTATTCACAATTATGTTGCACATCGTTTTCGTGCTCTCTCTTTCAAATACCATCACTTTAGACTTATTATGTACAGAAGAATGATACAAAACATTCAAGGAATGAAAAATCATAGACCCTTTTCTTAAATATTTCACTTTAGTCCACAATCATCAATATTAAATGCGTTTATATCAATTGATTATTTTTGGGTTAAGGTCAATTATCTGTCCGCTTCATCCAAATAATAGTATAAAATAAAGTCGCTCCCAATGTCTGTACGCTTAGATCTTTTAAACAACGCAATGGATTTTCATGCGGTTTTCACCATAGAGTGACCCATGAGGAAGGTAGGTATATAATTTGTCAAGGTTTTGTGTAAATTGGTTGAAATATATAATACATATATAAAGGGAGCGGGCTGGCAAGCAAGCGGTGTGGATTTGATATGTATGCAAATTAACAAATGGCGTTGGTTATAAATGTTGGGTAATGGCATTGCCAGTAGATAGCGTTGTGTTTCGTTAGCCACAGCAACATGTGGCCGGGTCTGCTAGTATATTTATAACAATAATATGACTAGGAAGATTTCAATATGCCATTATGCAGTAGAGCGATATTATAACGAATAGGCATATTACCTCCAATGTTTCTCAACACGTCTGCTGAGGGCAATCTTCTCTCCAACTTCTGTACACACGGGGCTGGTTAGAGCAATCTTAGCCAAATCAGCCTTGGTGGCCACCACCCTCCCTCCGGTGCTCAGAGAGCCGATGTTGACCAGCAACACCTCGTTCTTGGCCAGCTTCTGCACCTTGGCCGCCTTCTTGTCTCCCTCCGTGCGCACGCCCAACAGTCGCTTCAGCAAGTGATACGACACCTCGAGCACCACGAAGATGGCGGGCAGAGCTCCCACGGCGCCCAGCACTTGTCCCACCAGTCGATCGGCACGACACAACGTCGGCTCGATCAGAGTTCCAACACCGATCAGACCTCCCGGCACGGCAAACTGTAGTTCGTTCTGTTCGGTGTATAGCGACACAATACGCGAGCGAATAGGCCGGCACGCCAGCTTTCCTTCCGAGTCTTTGCTGACAAGACCCGGGCGTACTTCCACTTCCATTCCCAGACGGAGCACTCCCTGCAGGATAGAGCCACCAGCAACACCTCCCTTGAGCTCTGCCACTTCGCAGCCCGGCTTGTTGACGTCAAATGACCTGATGACAATCATCCTCGGGGGGGAGGTGAAGTCACGCAGGGGAATGGGAATCTTCTTTGTGATGTACTCGCAGAGCACCTCGATGTTGTACTTGAGCTGGGCCGAGATGGGGATGATGGGGGCTCCCTCAGCCACGGTTCCCTGGACGAACTTGAGAATCTGCTCTTGCTGCTCTTTAGCTTGCCCTTCCTTCACTAAGTCAATTTTGTTCTGAAGGATTAGAATGTGCTTCAACTTCATGATCTCTATAGCGGCCAAGTGCTCGCTGGTCTGGGGCTGTGGGCATGACTCATTACCTGGAAACATCAATTCATTACTAAAATTACTTCTGTATATAATTAAAAGGGGAAGCAAAATACTAGTATTATTTAGAATAAAGAGAAAAATTTATTCTATATGGTATTTGCTGGAAGATCTGTAAACCCAGGCTTTAAATAATAAGTAAACCTTTTAATCCAGTGGATTATAAATACATAGCTCAACTGGCAGTCAAGACAGGTTGAAAAAGAATATTAATTCCTCTTCAGCAAGAGTTATACATTGTAAGAAGGTTGGTACTATAAACAATTGCAGGAAGTATTGGACAGTTATGCTTGGTGCACATTAGGCTAGTATTTCAAGCCAGGAAAGCGAGCTATTTCTAGTAACCTAGTAAGCTAGTAAGTAACACTAGCCATGTGTAGACAGAACTAGCTTTGTTTTTAACCTAGTGAGCTAGACAGGAAGCTAATAAGCTGGCGTCTCAAGACAGCATAGTTTAATAGTATGTGGTTCTATTATTTGAGCTAGTAGTATTGCCCCCCACTACCGAAATTTCTATACTGGCTTTGTATTTAGCTTTGTGTGGCAGCCCAAAGCTAGTACCTGATCGACTAGTGCACAGTGACGATGTGGTTTTTTCTTACTAAAAATGCCAAAAACTCAGTAACATGATTAATTCAAAGTTAATACAATTGTATCAGGATAAAGAATGTCTGTATAAAGACAAATCTACGCATGATTCAGCATTACAAAAAAATTGAATTAAAGACAATCGGCATAATAATGTCCTTCTACGTTTAATGTTTCTTCTAGGTAAGCTGTTCATTTTTCCCTACGGGCAGATGGGGTTTCGTGGTTACCGCAGTCACTGCTATGATATTGGCTTGAAATTTCATAACATTGTGTACGTAGAGTGGTGTAGTGTATGTATGTACATTGTGTATGTAAAGTGGTTACTCTAGTTTGTGCCAAGCCAGGAGAGTAAGCCAGGATCTTGCCAGGACAGGACTACATAAGTAGGATACTAGTTTGTTAGTTCCTATCCTGGCTTAAAATACTAGCCTCGTGTGCACCGAGCTTAACTGTCCAATACTTCCTAATTTTTTTTAATATCCTTTAACACCTTTTACATAGGTGTATCCTCAAAAATCCTGAACTGATACGGTAAATGAATTATTAGATCTCCATCAACTCGCGAAAAGAATTATGATATGAACATATTATGCCAGCTATAAAAGAAAACTGCAGGATCTTGATCGTATAACGAGAAATGAAAAATACAAGATTGCCTAATTGATAATCCAAAGGAAGATTGATGGAAGACAAACAAGAGCTAGATGCCGCACTTCACTATTCATACTTGAATGGTAGAAGTGTAATTCCAGTTATTCTGGGCCGCACTGAATGACAATAGCCAACCTCCAAAAGAAGAAGAATCAATGTACATATTGTACATAGATTATTACAATACCTGCAATGAGTAGCAGAGCGGCATCCATGACAGCGGCTCCGTTCAACATGGTGGCCATGAGGATGTCGTGACCGGGGCAGTCCACAAAGGAGACGTGGCGGACGAGACAGAAGCGGCCACTGCAGGCGGGCCGGAGGCACGGCAGGCGGTCCTCCCGGCCGGAGCCACCCGATGTGTAGGAAGCCGGCCGTGGACATGACGGATTGTCGCACTTGTAGATCTTGGCATTGGCATAACCTGGAACAAGAACATTTTGAAATAAGATACAATGAGATATTATATTTAACATTAACTCCACACAGGAGGCTCTGAATAATTTCCCTCATGACTTTAAGTCAACTTTGGGGATTTTTCGTGGAGGGTCTTTTAGGAGAGAAGAAGGCGTGAACATGGATGAATTCAAGTACGAGTGGTGGCAACGACCCGGTCTCATGTGACAAACGTCAACCGTGTATAAATGCTGAGCACGCTTTGGCGTATTTTCCGACTATGCACCGGTGCCGAAGGAATCAATGACGCTATTTACTTGGGACATCTTCCATTAAAATACATGAAGAACAAGAACACCTTTCCAACCTGACGCCTGGCTCTCTGGTTTGTTAAGATAGGGGAATTTATCAAATGGACAAATTAATTTTATGATATAATGGGCAACCATCTTTCTGTGTCGTTTGGTGTAGCCCAAGGAAGCATATTGGTCCCAATTATAATAGTAATTTTATTATTTTGCATTGTAAGTTAGCAGATCGTAAGACCACTAAAAGGTAACTACTCGTTCATGAACAAAACCACATCAACAGTCTCTCGACTCTCTACCAACCATTCAAAATAAATAAACCGTTCGACCTAGAGTATATTCAGGAAGGAAGGATAAAGATGAATTTAATCAAAATTGAACCCTGCCGGTCACACTAATTCACAGCTTAATTTATTCTGTCAATTACACAATTCATTTTCAGGTTTATAATTCCATTCAGTATTAATAACATTTTTGTACTACATACTTACTTTTTGGCTTTCTTATCGACCACACATACAAATTCTTCTTGTGAAGAAAATATAATAACATTACTAATGTAGTAACACTGATTACAATTAAAAAGCTTTACTTACACTTCAAAAACACTCATTTTGTACAGGCACAGGATATATTTTTTACAGTGCCCGTCCGCCGCGGACACTTTTCATTATATTAATAGATAGATGATGTAGATAGGATAAAGGTATTAAGAAAAAGAGTTGTGATTTATAGTCAATTTTTATTATGATTTATTATTCAGCAGACCCCCAACTTACGCCCTCCTGTAAAATGTTCAGTTTCTAATTTAAGTTCACACTTATCAATCATTAATCTGCAACAATATCACAAAATTTTCAACATAAAAAAAATTTTGTAACACAATAAAATACACTCATTTAAAAAATAATTTCATATAACTTAGCCTTAACTTCCTTGGAATGCCAAGTTTAAGTGCCGAGCGACCCGCCGAGCGCCAGCTGACACTATTTTCAAAATACATAACTGATTTGTTTTTGTAAATTGTAGTGTCTTACCAGATAATGTGTTTTTATATATTTTTTATGAAAATGTATATGTCTATCCTACTTAATTTCTCCACGACAGCCACTTATATTCAGAGAAATATTTATTTCTCTCTAATGTTATAAAAAATATATAATATAATTAAGAAATACAAAATTATTCTTTAAGGTGATTGTCAAAAGAATTCATATTCTACTCTTTCATAGATGGTGCACCTATAATTATTTTACAGAAAAAAGCATTTTACAAGTTATGCTTTAAAATATAAAGGTGAATTAATTGTTTGCGCCTGTACATATTTAATATGAATATAGATGAATAGTTTTGTCCATAAACAAACTCAAATCTTTCAAGAACGGCCAACAAATACAATATTGGATTGAGTCACCGATACAAAATTGGATTTGTCAGCCTTTCTTGAAAGATTTGGGTTTGTTTATGGGCAAAACTATTTATTTATAATATTAAATATGAACGGGCGCAAACAATGAAAACCTTAATATTTTAAAGTATAACATACAAAAAGTGTTAAAAAACCTAAAATAATTTAAATGGCACCATCTGTGAATGCGTAGATTATAATGTACGTTACGTTTAATCTTAAAGCGTTGTTCACAATAAAAATAAGTCATAACATGAAGCTCAAATAAATACAGTACCATGACTTTTGAAAATTGGAATTGACATTTGACAAGGAATTTGCGATGCGTTTTTTCACAGCTAAAATAAATATGTTTGCAAGTGAGGAAATGACAAGCTAGAATTATATTACGATACATTACTTCCTTGTTAGGTGAATAAAATATATTTTAGTATGCTTTTTGTTAAAAATACCATAAAATCAAGGCAAGTTGGTGAGCTATTAGCATATCCTACATGGGTATGCTGGCGTTAAAGGGGTTAATCCATTGTAAACCGATATTTTAATTTGTTTTGTGTGATAAAAGTTATTCTTTCAAAAAAATTTACAACAAAAACAAGTTAATTATAAATTCATTTTTTCTTCGGATATGACCTCCACTCGGGTAGTTAACCGCCCTACCTTTGGGTTATTATTCAAAAAGTAGGTAAAAAAAAAAACATAAAATTTTTTAAACGGTTATATAAACCGCGCCACTTGCGTAGGAAGTACCACTGACTAGCGGCATGGCTGTATGCGAGAGACGAAAATACCCGAACATGTCCCTTAACTTCGCGATAGCGCAGGAACAAACTTGATGTATACGAATGTATCACGCACGTTTTGTGGGTTTCAGGCAAAAATATTTTTTTACCTGAACGCACGGGATACGGTTTGTTGCATTCGGGCGATAATATAGCGGACATATCACGTACATTCGTGTGTGTAGGACGGTTAAAGATAAATATAAAAATGTCACTTTATCAAGTATGATATTGTCTACGTGTTGGAATTAACAAAACAAAAAATTGTTATTTATTAAAATTTCTTGCCGTCCCCTACAGGTTAATGAACAACTATGGTTTGTTGTAAATATCAATGCTGGAATAACAGTGCGGTGCTTTAGCCATTTATTGTTTCCAGCGGTCAATATGTATGTAAATAAGAACAAATGTTTATGTTACTAATAAGGGCACTTGCTTTTAGATTCTTGGAGGTTGCACAACTCAAATTTGTCAATCTAATAATATGTATTGTTATAGTGGACACACAACTTACTAATTTACCTTATGCAGTCATGAGGAACACATTGAAGACATAATTGAACCCTTGTCCGAAATAACATTAATCGCAATATACCTACTAACTATAAACTTAACTATGTAATAAAAAGAAGAGCATTTGTGTGCTTATCTGTAAGCGTAAGGGCTGCATTATGTTTAAGGCACTTGTGAATCAACAATATATATTCAAACAGTATGTATGTAACAAGAAATATAATGGGACAATTTATAGAATTAATCTTAAGTCTAACAATTTGTACAAATATTTTTATAAGCATTTTTTTAGGTTTTCAACTACCATGTACGCTAGCCCCAGGGAGAGATCGTATGCACGTCATTGACGGTCGTCCTAAAAGCTGTTCATAAAATTCTCACTCGTCTTGTATGAAAACGAAAAAGACAGAAGAAACTAGAACGTTGAATGTCTTTAATCATATTCCTATAGACATTTTGCGAACGTATGTTTCTTTCGGACAGTATAACTAACGGTATCGCTAGATATAAAAACAAGCAAAAAATAAAAATAATATTGCTTTATTTCATAAAATGCACACAATGGTAATAAAAATTTGCGCAGGATGAGGTCGCATTTAAAAATAATTGCATATTTGTTCATTAATGATTTTACCATAAAATAATATGATATTATCATTACAAAGTTATAAAATTTACATATATAAGTTCCTGTCGGGGATGACTTATTTCTAGATTTGTAACACAATGAAATCAAAATTGAAATGTCAACATAATGAAATGAATCCAATGTTGAATATTGGAAATTTAGAACACTTGAAAAAATTAATATATTAATGGTAATTCTTCGGAACAAACGTCAACGGTTAATACGCACTTTTTTTTGAAAAAACTTTTAGATTCTTCTTAATTACCATAAAAGACAACTATTTGCATTGGGGGAGGTTGAAAATGATACATTTTTAATTTTAGTTACGTAAATTGAAAATTTGCTTTAACTGTCAAATCACTCTGTTTGCAATATTATTGTTATTTTAATATGTTGGTATTACTGATATTTTACATTCCATGTTACACAAACCTAGCGTAGCCGCTAAACTACTTGAAAACTGGGATGTTTTTCTTGCCTTGACGTGAGTAGGCGTTATAAAGGGGCACTTTCTTTTGAATCACAAACCATGTTACACAAATCTAGCGTATAGGTTTTTTCGGTTACGCGCCTTTGAATATATTGCCATGAAGTCAGTTACGGTATGATGTAGCCTTCCATATAGTATCAGTAATATCAACATAATAAAATGACAATAATCATTACAAATTGCATATGGTGAAGCGTTGTGTCTAAATACGAAAGCAAATTTTCAATTTACGTAACTAAAATTAAAAATGTATCATTTTCAACCTCCCCCAATGCAAATAGTTGTCTTTTATGGTAATTAAGAAGAATCTAAAGGTTTTATATAAAAAAAGTGCGTATTAACCGTTGACGTTTGTTCCGAATATTTACCATATTAATATACCTTTCCTTTTCTTTTTGTGAAAATGTTATTCAACAAATTTTTTGTTTATTATTTGTAAAATGTAACTAATAAAATTTAATTTCAATACAATTTCATGTTTAATATATTCATAATTATTTATTCATATATACATACATTTTCGACGGAACATGTGAATATAAATTGGTAATATGTGAATATAAATTTTTAGCTTGCGTTTTTACTTCGATTCCATATATTTATCAATGTACGCTTACAAATAAAATATCATGTATCTATACAATCAATGTAGGTATTATTGATACTAAGTTATTAATATAAATATATTATACATAATGTAAAGATTCCGTCAATTATACAAGAATGGTCCCTGTCAGCCATCAATATTACATGCACTAAGTTACAACTGAAGTTTCTTTCGAAGGAAGCTCCATGATGACATGGATACGAACTCTTCCTGGGAATACTTTAAGTGCATGATTTAATGAAGAAATGGATTAAAAATTCCTATCTTGCTTAAAATTGTAAGAATGAGAGTTGAGTTTTAAATTTTATCCTTTTAAGAGGTCATAATACATCTTAGTTAACCCTTTGAATGCCAGTCACATCAAAAAACGGATTCCACCATAAAGTATAATATACATATACTCATCGGCAATCTGTGCTAAAAATCTATATTGAATGCCGTAATCAGATGAAACGTAATACATACTTGTTTCATCTGATTTTCACTTTTTAGAGTAAATTCCACTTACAGAGAAGAAAATATCTTCAGTTTTAAAATGTATCATACAAACCCAAAAATTATTGAAAAGAAGCTAAATTTAGAGACACAAATACATTTGTAACATAAGACATTTGAAGTGAGAGTTCTGGTTTATTTATAAGATATTATTTGAATTGACGAAGATTTTTGAATAACATGTAAAATTTTCCATATGCTTTCTTTATAGTTTATACGATTGTGTATTGAAATTAATATCAGTTTTTTATTGAAAATTTACAAGAAATTGTTTGAGGTTTTTTTAATTTTTCTTGTTTTTCGAGTATCTTTGAATAAAATAACTCTTTTTTTTATTTTCTTACAAACTTATGTTACAAGTTGGCCAACTTTTAATTCTATCTCTTATTCGTGGTACCAGATTATTTTGTTTTAATGATAACCACAATACAAATACTCAAAAGTAACAATAGAAATTAAAATATTATCTATTAATAAAATAGTGAACACCGAAGCAATATTAAACATCAAAAAAGATACTTTCTGCAAGTCTTGGCACCACACTTGCATACAGGACGAACTCGTTCAGAGATGCCATTAATACTAGAAAGGTCCGTTCTCAACTTGAGAGGAGATCGCAATACTTCAGGGCGGGGGGGACACACCTTAGTCGGAGTCAACATTCCTTGCGGCTCCCCATTTATCAGCTCCCCATTGGGCAGATCCTCCGCTGTCCGCTCCGATGGCTCACCCTCGGCTGGCACACTATCTGGAGGCCCGTCAGTATTCGGGGTTGACTGAGCATAGTCGAAAGATATTTCTTCTCCCAAAGCAATTTCCCTGATTGCAAACAAGGCCAGCATGGGGAGGTTAGGGTCCAGACAATTCCCCCAGACGGCCCACACCCCGAGGTTGGGCTCGCATGAATGGTTGATGAAGTGAGAGACATTTCCCATAGTGGCGGCGTCCACCGTATACATTGAGTCTTCACTGTTGAAATCTAGGTCAAAAAGATAAGTGGGTGCTTCGGGATCTTTCCTGGCTCGGCGCTCCGCCTCGTCGCAGTTGATGATCTCCCCCACATACTGGCACACAAAGTGTCCTTCAGGGATGCGCTGTCCCGCCCGTACTCCCCAGCCGCACCCTGACGCGGTACGGAAAATTCGCAAGCGAACAGTGCGCCCACTCTGCACGAGGCGGTTGGTACAGTCGGGGGGACATTTACATAACTTATTGCACTCGTATATCGGAGTCCCCACGGCTACACGTAGCCTTCTCTTGCAGTTGTACGCAAAAAGTCCACCCTCTGAAGCGCAGGAGCACTGGGACCTGACATTGCAGGAGGTGCATGAACATCCCATCGGTGGATCTTCCGGTATCACTATTCCTTCTTGCGGTACATTTTGGTTAACATAAGTAAAGTTTGGCGGTGGACCTTCAAGATCGACATCATTGGTGATTGTTAACTTGGCGTCGGGATCTACAGAGTTGATGTGCGCCTCCCATTCCCGCAGGGAGCTGAGTTGACGCTGGCGGGTCTCGGAAAGTTCCTGTTCCTGCAGGGCGGAGCGGGCAGCCTCCTCCAGGACGGGCTTCCAGGCCTCTTCCTCGGGAGGCAACGTGCACAGGCATAGCAACAGGGTTAAACAGGAGCCAGGCTTGCACTTGGTGTGACCGCACAAGCTCCACAGAGCTTCCAGCTTGGCACGCTCCAGAAGCCCACCTCCAATCAGCTGCTCCTTCACCTCTTGTAGTCTCTCTCTCTGCTTCTCCGCTAACTCATCGAGGAATTGCTGCAACAGGATGGGACAATTCTGCAGGTTGGCTGCGGGTTCCCAAGTATTACTGTTTTCTGGCCAGCCTTTCCATTTGATAAAGAATAGTGGGTGTCCAGCCACAGCTTGTAGGTCTCTTATTGCTTCTACAATGTATTCTTCTTTCTCTACTCGCTTGTATTTTTTTGGATTCTTATCTGGACTGGCTTTTCTTTTATAGGTCCGCCGGTTTTCCATCCGAGAGTATTTGCTTATAACTGCTTCTGACAGTTTCTCTGCAACAACCACGTCTTTATATAAATATGAGGTAAAAATTATCAAATCATTATTGTAATGTAGTGCTTCAAGTCTAATTTGAAATTCCCAACAAATTTGCATCAAATTTTACCGGTTAAATTTCCCACCGACCCAATACAAACACTTTTATAAAGATTATTGGAATAGAAACATAAATATCTCACAAATCAAGATATCGTAAGATTAAAAATGTAGCACCATATTTGGGTAATAATGATAGTATTTAACCTCAAATTTATATTATTGACTGTGATGCGCATAGAATGCAACCGTTAAACAACACTGTTCATAGTAAGAGTAGTTTCACCATTATAAAGATCCTTTAATAATCCATTTACGTGTCTTATAAACCCATTCAAGCCACATCATTGGCTGGACGATGATAGCTGGCAGCAGTGCACATGTTCAAATCTTGTCCAAACAGCCACATTTAGACCAAAGCTATATCGGAAGTTTGCAAAGTTATATTTTTTCATTAATTTTTATCATGACAAAACTTGTGAGTGGTTTCCTTCGCAACGACAAACAAAATAAGTTATTAATAACTTGATGGAACTTTTATAAAACTTATACTCGATTAAAATTAAAATTTAAATAAAATGTCTGTTTGTGATGAGAAAATATTATTTAATAATGCGTACAACTTCGTACTACCCCTGAAAAATATTCTGACCACTTAACCACGTGAGCGGCTATTTCGCATCAATACAACCATTCTGCATCTGGACTGCTATAGCTGTACTCATTGTTTGAATTTGGTACCCAATATATTTTTGAGTTAGGTTAATATGAACCATTCTATACCCACGGATCTAATAATGGTGAAACTACCCTACATAAACTTCACCGACACATAATGAATAAATGTTATTTTTGATAAAAACGAAAATCAAGATGAATTACAAAAGTCACTCTCGGCACTTAAAACAATAAACACACATAATAATACTAAATATACATATAAAATCATAATTCTATAATTATCAAAGTTAGTAGTAGGATAGAGCCTTGGAAAAAAATTGTAGCGCCCTTGAGGTGATTTTTCACAAAAAGGGCGCTATACAAATCCTCCAAATATTATTATGTAAAAGTGGTGTTTGTAACAGAGATCTCTTTTCATAGAATATTTATGGGACCAGATGTTTTATTACTAACAGTCATCAAACATATTAACTAAGACAATATCTTAATACAGAAGTTTGTAAAAGAACAGTCAATAAAATATGAATATAGGTTACAATTCGACGGCCTTGTGGTCGAGGGGTAAGGCGCTCGACTAGCAATCCGAAGGTCGCGAGTTCAAATCCTGAAGCGCACAAGTGAATTTTATTGGATTGATTAGTGATATTTTTCAATTTAATCATTTAAAATAACACAAGGTATATTTCCAGCACGTTCCAGAGTGGCAGATACTATCAGTATCGCCCTGGTGTTAGAGAAACATTCAGAATTTGAAATGTTGCTTGAAACGACTTTATTTTTGTTTGGTGGTCAGTTCTGAATAGCAAGGAACTTCCCCACCTTCCTCTCCCTATCTCCTTCCCCTCCCCACTACCTTCAGCCTCACAACATACTCCAATTGGGGATGCCATTCTCACTGGCTCCAGGCGGTTGAGAGCAGTTGGGACTCTTGGGCGGTGTTCAATTAATTCAATTCAACAATATGGAATAGGATCAGGAGTTCGTGAAAGAAAGGGGAAAATATGTCACATCTGCATACCTAATTTAATTGTAATGTTCCTCTCCAGCTCGTTCTTGAATCGTACAGTCTGCACGCCAGAAATGGCCTTCACAACAGTGGACTTTCCATGGGCTACATGACCAATTGTTCCAATGTTGATGGTGGCTTGCCGGGAGATTACTTCGGGAGACACGGCAGTCAGCTTACTCACATCCTACAGACAAATATACATTAACACCTAATTAGGTAAAGTTGTATGTCTCCACAGAGACAGGCATTCAAAAATCAATTATATTTTATCAAGATAAAAAAAAATTAAGTACAAGGGGGTAAATTTTAGGTAAATAATCCACAAGCCGCCATATGCCACTACACTCTTAATAGGCATAGATTTTGAATAGTAAACTACTTTTAAACTTCATTATCAAAAGAAACATCGGTTTCAGTCAGGTAGATGGAAAAATATACATTAAAATTCGATTTTCATTCAATCAAAGTTAAAAATTGCCCATATAAAACATCTCCATTGCCGCCATTTTTTTTGTGTATATTTGACATTTGCAAAGTTTTGTTTCAAACTAGGTAAATACGCATGAATGACTTAGTTTACCTAAACTAAGAACCTAATAACCTTTTTCGTGTATGTTGTTTCTTGTAGTAAGAGTTGAAATGAAGTGTGATTTACATAATCTGTGCGTAAAGATGTGGCAGCTTATGGATTATTTAATAAATTTTACTCCAAGTTCTAAATATCAGTAACTATTGGTGGTCAGAAGCAAAATTTTCGCCATGCATTATCTGATTCTATTTTCATCATAACTTATTTGTTTTTTTTCAAATTATGCTTTTTTTTAATTGTACTGTCTTACCAGAAGAGCGAATGTATATCTTTTGTGGTTGTTATGAGATAACGGATTAATATGATTTTTACATGTTTACTGTCACATATTTTAGTTTAGATCGTTATAACCCCTAGGGTACGACCAACTAAAACAGCAGTGCAGTGAAATCATGACTACAAATGCACTGCAATGTGCGAGTGTAGAGCTAGATTTTAGAAGTTTGTAACGTATTTTGTTATTGTCCATGAAAATTCCAAAGCAAAAAAGTTGGTATTGTAGAAAGAAGCCTGTCAATTATTTCAAATATAATTTCCAATATTATATTTGGTTTACAGATATTTACAAAATACTTCCTGTCATCTAGGGGTTAATCACAAATTCCTGCAAGTATGCATGATTATTTATTCATTTTGTACGTTTTACATAGAAAAACAGATAACAGCCATAGAAATCACACACATCTGACAGGAGAACACATCCATTATCTCATGATCCCAAAAAAATATAGACTAGCTCTTCAGATAATATGTTTATTATATGTATTTATATATTTATATGTTATTTATATATTTATAAAAATAATATATAATCTACCATACGTAGTTACCCCCGAACAGAGATATATTCAGAGAAATGTTTTTTTTTTTAATCTTATCCTGGATACACTGGCGTTCAAGAGGTTAAGATTGATAATCACAAATAAGCACATTTTATTTAGTTTGGCGCACGAGACAATGTTTTAAAATCATTGACTCGATAAATAGGGAGACCAATGCCAGGTATACTAATTAAATAATATAACAGCAAGCTGGAAATATTGTTGTCGGTCGTAAAGCGGTACCATTTGTTGATAAACAACCAATGCATTTTTACTGAAGCGTATGGCTGGTCTCGATTGAAGCATTTACATATTCTAATTCTAGTCCACCGCCAACCGATGTAAATTAAATAACCACAAAATAATGACAGCGTTGCGTCAGCAATATTATTAAACACAAATCAAGATGCGACAGCAGCAAAAATTCATTAAAAAAATTGAGAAATTAACGGCGTGAACCGCCATGTCTCAAAAATCTAGGTGCAATTACATATTTGAAAAGATCTGGTTTGATGGGCGAACATAACCCTATGGACCGCCACGTGTTAATTCACTTTCCCAAGCTGTATACCGCCCAGAAAAGGTATTCATTGGATAAGTTGAATTATTTACGCATTTTCAAACAAAGTACTCACTAATTTCGATAAATCCTGCTGATGCAAATTTGCTTGGGAGACGCTAACGCCGCGACTCTCGGAGGTCGCCATTTTCAGGTTTATTCGGTTTATTTTAAAAGGACCATAGACGATACTGCGACTGTTACCTCTCAACTTTTTCTATGAGACATCTGACAGGTGCGAAATGTTGCCCGTGCTCATAGTACTCAAGGTTCGTAGAAAATGAGTTTAATAATGGTACGGCCACACAAAGGCCAACTTTCAACTTCAAACGTTTGAACGATTTTATGGAGGGGTAGTTCATGCGTTGGAAGTTCGAGTTAAAAGGTTGGAGGTTGGAGTTCGAGTTGGCTCGGGATTACCTCCGAGGCGATCGCGACGGCCAACTCGCACGAACTAGCCGTACGTTGCCGTCCACGCATCAGTCTGTGAACGCAGCGAACGGCAGGCGATCAACACATACGTATCGCCTGCCATTAACATGGCATTATTATTACGGGATAGTGGCATAATAATTGTTTGCAAACGTGTCGTGTATATAATTCTTACGAACTCTAACATGGCTAACGTCGAACAGCTGATTCGGTTCTGTATCTTATGAGTTGCCTACAATTGTGCAGGCTATGCTTCGGTTTCCATAATATTGATGTCGATTCGTAAAGCTAAAAAACAACAATTTCAAATAATGTTTAAACCATTCTTCCGTAATAATATTGGGCAGACTGATGTGTTGGGGCAACTCGCACGAACCAACCATCGCCGATCGCCTCGGAGACAATCCCGGGCCAACTCGAACTCCAACCTTCCAACTCGAACTTACAGCGCACGAACTACCCCTCTACACAATCGTCCGAACGTTTGAAGTTGGCCTCAGTGTGGCCGTACCATTAAACGCTATTTCTGCGACCCCCATCCCGTTGCCATGATTCTCTCTGGTCTCTCTAGTATGGTTGGAGACGTAAATAAAGTGGAGCCATAAAAAAAAGCAATTAAAAAGAAGAATAAAATCAAAAGTCACAGACAAAAAATGTCGGTTTGACGTCGTTGCCAATTTCGGTATTTTAGGAAAGTGAAATGTCCGTTATATTTGACAGTAAACATTTTGTTTTCACTTGTTGGATGATCTTATATTAAAATAGCATTACCCGTATGCGGTTATCATAGCAATGTTGAAGGTATATCCCTGAATAAAGTCATTCAAAGCAAATGGGATATCATGTTATAGGTTAAGTTGTATTGATCTTATTCTGTTTACAGGATAAGGGGCAATTGTTTTTCGAGGATAAATGGCCGTCTATGCGCCCCATTGTATTAAAAGTTCTACAGCAAGAGCCTGTAACGCAGCCCGAATGGCAGGATCTGTTTTATTCCGTTCACCTAGTTTGTCTGTGGGATGATAAGGGACCTGTCAAGGTGAGAGATGCATTGCAGGAGGACATCGTTGCCTTTATTAAGCAGGCCCAGGCTCGCGTCCTAGCACAGTGTGAAGAACAGGCCCTGCTTAAAGCATACATAACAGAATGGAGGAAATTCTTCACACAGTGCAATTATTTACCAACACCATTCAGGCAGCTAGAGACAGCACTGTTGAACAAAACGCCGGGCAGCGGTCTCAGCTTTGGAACTCACAAGAAAGGCACCACTAATACCGAAGAGAGCATTGTAAGGAAGCTCATGCTCGATTCTTGGAACCAAAGCATATTCCATGACATAAAGCAACGCCTACAAGACTCCGCCATGAAGTTAGTTCACGCTGAAAGGAATGGTGAAGCATTTGATTCGCAGCTTGTCATAGGAGTTAGGGAGTCATATGGTAATTATTGCAAAACCTTATAAGCTCTAAAGTTGAACGTTGTTTCCTGAATTCTAATCAGTAAAACAATTCGGTTCGACCACCATAACACGGGCATGTGCCTAGCATGATGGTCGAAAAAAAATTAAATTAAAAAATACTTTCCCCAATGCTATTTAAACATGTTTTATGGATCTATTTCTCTCTACAAACCTCTAGTATATTTAATCGCCATATCGATTATTCTGAATGGGTTGAATGTGTATCTTTTGATGTGAATTACAATTATTTGACTATTCACTCGCATTTTAATTCTCAAAATACACATTCTTGAAGTGCTGTGGGTAAAATTAATTTCCTATGTTACTTTTTGACTTTCATGAGATAACCAAACCATTTAATGTACAAATAATTTTGTCAACAGTCAACCTTTGTTCGAATCCAGAAGACAAACTCCAGATTTACAGGGAAAACTTTGAAGCAGCTTACATGCAGGCCACGGAGGCCTTTTACCGTCACAAGGGAGGAGAGCAGCTGCAGGCCAATGGGGTGCAGGCATATATGCGCTACGCCGAACAGAAGCTGCGCGAGGAAGAAGCCAGGGCGGCTCGGTATCTGGAAGCCGGAGCGGGGAGTGTGGGGGCTCTGGTGCGACGTTGCGAGCAGGTTCTCCTCGCCGGACCCCTCCCCACCCTGCTGGCAGAGTGCGCGCCTCTCATACGAGCCGGGGAGACAGCTCGACTGCAGCTCATGTTCAGACTTCTGGACCGTGTCCCCGAAGGTGTTCAGCCCATGCTCCGCGATCTCGAAGCGCACATCCTCTCCGCTGGCCTCGCCGACATGGTAGCCGCAGCCGATCTCGTCACGCAAGACTCTGAAAAGTACGTTGAACGTCTTTTGGAATTGTTCCGTCGGTTCAGCTCCCTGGTGCGGGATGCCTTCCAAGACGACCCTCGCTTCCTAACTGCCCGTGACAAGGCGTACAAGCGTGTTGTGAATGATACTACCGTGTTCAGGCTGGAGCTCAGCGGGCCCGGTCGGGTCCCTAGAGCTGCGGCCCCTGAGAGCAAGTGCCCCGAACTGTTAGCCAACTACTGCGACATGCTTTTGCGACGGACCCCACTTAGCAAGCGTCTCACAGGCGAGCAAATTGAAGCTCGTCTGCGTGACGTGCTCCTGGTGCTGAAATACATAGAGAATAAGGATGTGTTTATGCGCTATCACAAGGCTCACCTCACCCGCCGCCTCATATTAGACTGCAGTGCCGACTCTGATAAAGAAGAAGACATGGTCGAATGGCTGCGTGAAGTCGGGATGCCAGCGGACTATGTCAACAAACTAGCTCGCATGTTCCAAGATGTAAAAGTCAGTGAAGATCTTAATGCTCACTTCCGTGCCGAAACATCTCGTCACGACACCATCAACATCAAGATCCTCAATGCTGGGGCATGGGCGCGTGGCTCTGACCGTGTGTCTGTCAGCTTGCCCCTCGAGTTGGAAGACTACATCCCGGAGGTGGAAGACTTTTACAAAAAGAAACATTCCGGTAGAAAACTACAATGGTATCATCACATGAGCAATGGCACCGTCACTTTTGCAAATGCTGTGGGACGGTTCGATCTGGATGTGACCACGTTCCAAATGGCCGTGTTGTTTGCCTGGAACCAGCGCCCTAAAGAAAGAGTTACTTACGAGAACTTGAGATTGGCGACAGAACTTCCCGATCCAGAGCTGCGCCGAACTCTTTGGTCTCTGGTGGCTTTCCCTAAACTGAAGAGGCAGCTTTTGTTGTATGAACCCGCCGCTCAGGGCCCTAAGGATTTTGCGGAAAATACACAGTTTTGGGTTAATCAAGAGTTTGCGCTGGTCAAAAATGGTAAACCGCAAAGACGAGGCAAAATTAATTTGATTGGACGCCTGCAACTGAGCACAGAGAGATCTCAAATTGAGGACAATCATTCTATCGTACAATTGAGGATTTTACGAACCCAGGAAGCAATAATTAAAATACTGAAGATGAGGAAACGTATTTCCAATGCATCACTGCAGGTTAGCAAAATGTTGTTTATTTTCTTGTTATAATTATTATGTACTACATACTTGTACTAGTAACATAGTTGTATTATTTTTAACCAATTTAAATATTTCCTTTCAGGCGGAGCTAATTGACATTCTGAAAAACATGTTCCTACCTTCAAAAAAAATGATCAAAGAGCAGCTGGAATGGTTAATAGAACACAAATATATGAGAAGAGATGATGACGATATCAATACATTCATATATATGGCTTAGGCCTGTCAGTCCTGTCGCACCGAACAAACAAACAAACCTTCAGGGAACTTGTGATTTTGCAATGGTCAATCAATAAATCTAACATTGTTCAATCTAAGGATCTCTCGGAAAACCTTGTGATTTTCCACCAAGTCTCAGAGAAACTTATGAATACATAGTTCCGATAAATAATCATTAAAGAAAATGCGATTTTACATTGTTCAATCAAAGAATCTCTAGGAACTAATAAAGTACTGCTGTGATTTCTTCTTGTATTATATTTTTTATCGACATGCCATTGAATTCATTTTGTATAAATATATATATTGGAAGAAAAAAACTTTAATTTATAGGCAATAATGATTTTCTTCACCACAGTAAACATTACATGTCAACCATGCAAGCATGAATTCTATTCTAACGAATAAAAATAATTTTTTTTCATATTGTGTCTTATTTCTTCAATTTTCACACCTTGACCGCCGATGCTAAATTCTCGCCGTGTCTAGCTTATTCTATTTTCGTAATAACTTGCTTGATTTTTGCAAAATTATGTTTTTGTAAAATGTACCATCTTACCAGATGTTTTGTATGTTTATAAAAATTGTATATAATCTACATTCAGTGATTTCCCCAGAAAAGCTAGGTATATTTAGAGAAATTATTTTTTAATAATGTACGGGTTGTTAAGGAACGTAAAAAATGTTAATGAAATTTTGGTCTCCGGTCACTCTTTTTCTATAAAATCAAAGTAAAAAAAATTCTTCCACATGTTGTCACTGCTCACTCAGCCAAGTAACCAAACAACCTCTCACTCCGCCCCTAAAGGGCGCCTTCCACTGCGAGCGGAAAAGAGTTGAGCGGAACGGGGTGGGAGATGAGCGAAATAGCTTTGACCTTCCACCAAAAAAGAGTGGCTAAGAAGTTAGGTATTTGCCTTCCACTGCCCCCGTGCGAGAAATGAGCGAGGCGACCGGAGCGAGGTCAACGAAAAATGAGAAATAGTTTTGCCCTTCCATTGAAAACGAGTCAGTATCGCTTTGACGTTTGAAGTGAACAGAGTGATTTTTGTGATGTCAAGTACTGATTCTAGTGAAGATGATTCTGACAGCATGTATGTAATTAAAAAATGTTTGCTAATGTATGTTTATAAAAATATTTTCATCTCAAAAATTTTTACTTTCTTATTTCCGCCAATTTCATCTCAATGATGGTTTTCTAAGCCGAATTCTCTTTTGTCAACATTGCTACATTCTTTGCGAGTCGTATCCTATAAACAAAATTGGCGACCGGCTTCAATAAACAACTCCGTCTCGACAAAAAATGCAGTCGAGGCAACTGAATTGACAACAGTTCTTGAGCGGAGTCCGCCGCTAGAAACTAGTCGGCGATGGTGTGCGAGAGCGGACTCGTTCGGACCTATTTTAACTACTTCAGTCCGCTCTGCTCACCTCGTTCTTGGTGGAAGCACTTATATACAGTTAACGTTTACTAGTCGAGCGGAGTCCGTAAAGACTCCGCTCCGCTCGCAGTGGAAGGCGCGTTTACCTGTCGAATACCTAACAATTTTTTAATGTTTTTAGTAAGAAAAAAAAAATCAAATTGTCACCGGAGACCAAAATTTCATTTACATTTTTTACTCCAAATAAAGCCAGGAATCAGTGGTTAAAGTACGTCCCTTAACACCCTGTATAAATAGAACAAGAGGTTAATCAAATGAAAAAAAGTGAAACTAAAAAAAATTCAGTTGCATTTGGGAATTGAACCCAGGACCTCTGCCTTGCTGGGGCATTGCTCTGACCACTGAACTAATTCAACCATATCAACTTCCATCATTTTTAACTGTATGACACTTCGACTAAGAACTACAAACATTTTCTTGACGCACAATTTTTGGCTGCTTCATGTACAATTGCAAGATTCTATCCATCTTTTTCCGTTTGAATGTGTTTAATATTGTCTTCGATGATTAAATATTACAATTTGAGGTTTTATGAATAAGTTATTCCATTATAAAAATAGTGAATTTTTATCCCACTGTTTTTCTTTGCTTATGATCGTAATCATCTCATGATTCTGTAGAAAGTCTAGAGTCAGAGCTAGAAGGAAAGAAGCTGTTGTCTCGAATTTTAAACCTTTCAAGTTCAAATTCAACACTCAGTTCAAATTTAAGTCCTTATGAAAGTCTTTATCGTTAGCGTTTGACTCGAATTCACATCCCAACAAATTCGGGACTACTTGGGTACAATTAGTTTAGAGATACCTACATATTATAGACAGTGAAATGGGGCATCCTTATTGGCAGATTAAAATGAAATTTATACTAAGATTGGAGAAAAGGGACCAGGAAAATAAAGACAACTGTGCGGAAATGCACACACCAAAAGATCGTTTTTTTTTTTACTTAAATAAATATTTTCAATGTAAACAAAAGATTTTGTAAGTACAAAGTTGGTGCAAAACTAATATTCTGAGTTCATGTATGGAAACAATTCCAGGTATCACTATTTCGATGTATTATTTATACTGTTGTATATGTACATATGTCTTTAGTGTTTTACCTTCTTGATCGCCAATGCTAAATTTTCACCAGACGCCAGCTGGTTCTATTTTCCTAATAACTTAATTGTTTTTTGCAAAATTATGTTTTTGTAAATTTTGCTGTCTTACCAGATAATGTGTTAATATATTTATAAAAGAATAGTAGGTATATACTATAACATAAGTAGTTTCCCCAGAATAGAAATGATTTTTTAATAGTATCCTTATGAACACGCTGGCAAATAAGAGATTAATCAAAATACACGCTGCAAATACAAACAAAAATTGGATAATTTTCTTTTCATCAAACTAAAGGTTGACTGAAAGCCTAACCGATCCGTGTAGTTTAACTAAAACTCATTAATATGCCGCTTGATAAAATAGTTGGCATTGTAAATCTGTTGATGATCAACATTCAGGCCCCAAACGGTATTTAGCCTTGCGTCTGCGTAAACACTCGATTCACAAATAGATACAAACGGAAGTGCTGCCATCGAACAGTATTAATAGGGTAGCGTCTGCCTGGTTGAATTTCAGAACCCGGCCTCGAATGCATGTCTAACGCCACACCACAAATAACATCTGTGTACATGGAATTTCAAACAAAGCTACCCGGTGACTAGCTATCACTGGGACAGTGGATCGAGGAACAGGCTATTTTTGGAACCAGTTCCTATTGGATTTATAAAATGGTCACCAACAGTAACTGGGCGAAGCCGAACGAAAATCCTTCCGCAGTAAAAACTAGAACTAGTTTCAATTATTACAGTAGTTTTAAATATTACTTTACATGCTGAAAATTAAGGCTCCGTTCCCGGCCCCAAAAAGAAGAAGACGGAGAGATATGAAATTACGAATGTTAGTAGAGTGCGCTAACATTTACAACGATAAAATCGATGCAAAAATCTTTAAAAAACTCGACTCGTTTAAAATAGAGCAAAAATCTCGTGATAAGCATTTAAAGAAACGCTGTGAATTTTTTCATACATATAACTTGTAAAATAACTGAAACAAACGTGTTTATAATAATTTTTGGAGCACACTTTGTGATTTTTTTCTATCGAGGTAATTTTATATAATTTGCGTTTGGGCGTGACTAATGTCTAGATATATCTTCAATAACATATATTTTTTTAAGAGCTTAAAAACTTCAAATGTAAGGGAGGTTTGCAAGAAATTGGTAGAAATTCGAATACCGGCCTCTTAATTACTGAAAGTCTAATAAATCTTCTGCAGTGAAATTATTGATTTAACATTGTCCCTTACCTTGACTGAATCAATTTTCTCTACTTGAGAAAAAAAATCGTATCATTTTAATATTTTCCTAATCATGAATTACATATGTATTATATAGCTACATTATTGGGTTTAAAAAATATAGATCTTTTAGAAAATATTTAGTTAATTTATTTGAAGGGTTCTATTTATTGACAATAATAATAAATGGTATTACATGTACAAATTAGATGACACATTTACTTTGCGGGTAAAAGCATCTGTGATGGGTATACTCAAGTGGTTCAGTAAATTCACAAATGGCTGCGTGTTAATAGAGTCCATCCCGTATATCGGAGTGTCGTCGTATATAGCGTAAGCTTGTCCAGAGAGGTCCAGATGGTCTCGGAGACTGATGACTGAAAAGAATATAATAATTTAGAACTCTATTTATACCAAGATATCATGGAAGTCGACTGCTGCCGAGCTACAACCAAACTGTACAGACTATCAAAGCGGCGGAGCCAAAGAAAGTTATGGGTTTGGTTAGGAGGTAGAAACAAATGTGAGGTGCCTCTGAAGCTATTTTCCCCAAGTATGGCTTAACAATGTTGGCGACACTTTCGTGTGTGCGCAAGGTTCTTGGTTCCCTTGATTCTATTATCTATGATTTATACTACAGATTAAAGACTTTTGTCATAACGGATTTCATAATCTGTGTGACTGGGTGCAGTTCTGCAAAGTTTTTTCTTGGCTGCAGCATGTAGTCTCAGATTCATTCCCAGGAGTGAATCGATTCAGTCTGATTCCCCCGGCCTTTTGAATTGATGCCTTTTATTCATTCCTTTAATTCAATTAATTCAAAAAAAAAAAAAAAAAACCTTATTTATATGTATACATAGATAAATTATCTAATACGCGGTTTTCACTTAAGAAAACTAAAGTATACATGAGAGGCTACGAAGCACCGCACAAAGAGGAGGCCGAAAGGCTACGAAAAACCGCACAAAGAGGAGACCGATAATACTATTTCATTCTCTCGCAGACTACATCCTTTAGATGCATGTGTTTGCCTCTTTTTATTGTCGTTTCATCGAGTTTCAAATCACAACGGTGCTAAAGAAGTTTTCACTATGCAAAACACTCTTCTTAGGGTGAATTATGTCGTTCTGAAAAATTGTAGGTACTAAAAACGAAGCGCGACGGGGTTAATGAAATATTTTAATGTGTACTTAGATATTATTTTTGCAAAAAAAAACAAATTTTGACAAGAAAAATGTATTTATATTAGGCTAGCAATTAAATCTTAAAATGAAACAGTTTTTGTGGTTCACCCTAAAGTTTCACTAATTTTATTTTATTTATTAAACTTAAAATTGTTCTATTTCACATGATCTAAACTTCCCACTACCTTCAGCCTCACAAAATATCCCAATTGGGGATGTCATAGTCTCATTTGCTCCAGACGGGAGCAGTTGGGAATTGCGGTATTCACATAAAAAAAGATACTATTATCGCGCTTTCATATATCTGATCCGGTCACCTGGAATAAGTTTCACTCAAATATATATTTTTAAATGCACCTACCTCAATGGTGAAGTTAAAACCATGCGCCGAATAAAAACTAATTAAAAGTCTGAGCGACACGCGTCATACAATTTATTACAAAAATAAAGGAATAAATCACTCAATTATCATTTATCACGGTCCGACAACGACTGATGTTTTGTTTACGGTAGACAGATACCATAAAAACAATAATAATATCGTTTTGTTTCTAAATGCATTGCATAATTTACTCACGTGTGAGCGAGAAAAAATATAGGATTAACTTTCGCTTTTTGGTCTTTAGCAAAAGTTCAGGGTTCCGTTCAAGTTTCGCCCTAAGATGACGTCTTGGCCGCGCGGGAACTAACGACGAACCGATTCTCTGCGGGCATCAAGGAATGAATTAGGAACTTCTGACTAATAAGTGTCTTTTGTCTTGCTGTGACTTGAATAACTTGCATTCCGCGGACCTAGTAATGACTCGATATTTTCAACAGATTGGAATTGAGCTGTCCGTCCGGATCGACTCGATTCGTGGGACATGGGATTTGGCACTTTGGAAATTTGTATGAATGTAAATGAAGCAATGAATATGGACAGATGGATAAGAATGTAGCGATTCATCCTCTACTTATGTGAGTACCACTCAAGTGTCCCAACTGTCTGGAGCCAGAGAGAATATGGCATCACCAATTGGGGTATATTGTGAAGTTGAAGGTAGCGAGATAGGGGAAAGGAAGGTGGGGAAGTACCTGGATATTCAGATCACAAAACACCATTTGGTCACCAAATATGGCTAAAGCCATTTCAAGCAATGTTTCGATTCTGAATGCCGGTCTTTTACTGGTGCGATACTGAAAGAATCTACCACTCTGGATCATGGCGCAAATGTAAGTAATGAAGAAAGAAAATAAATAACAAAAATACATTTGGCCATTAAAATCTAAAATCATATCTAAGAAAATGTATGATGGTATATAAATAGATAATAATATCAGTCAAAACAGAAAAAATGTGGGTAAATTTTCGATACTAGTGTCCACGCTTTTTACTAATAATTTTTAGAAAAAAACTTTAGATTCGCCTTAGTTACTATAAAAGGAAACTTTTTGCATTTCGGGCGGCGGAAAATTATGCATTTTAATTTTCAATTGCGTAAATTAAAATTCACTTCGCGAATCTACACGATGTCAAATCGCTGTCACTGTTATGTTGGTATCCCTGATACATTGCAAAGAACTAAATACGACCGTAGCCATCTTCGTGGGATACATGAAGACGCGCGTAATAAGGAACTCCAGTGAAAAATATTATGGCTTTAAAAAAATATGTTCATATAGACCAATAAACGCTGATTCTGAATATATAACTTTTATTTAATAATATTAAACGTACAGTTTTTAAAAAAATATTAAAAAGTGCATTTTTAATATTCTCGTTAAAACACAGCGTCAGGTTGGTATGCTGTGTAATGCTCTGTGGTGACGTCACGATAGTAATCGCGGTAATGACTGGTTTATTTATGCTATACGTCATTTATATGGGAATTTAGGTATGACACAAGCGAATGTTCTATATATTTCTTATTTTTGAAGATGTCGTAAAAGCATATACCTTTATAGAAAGTTAATAAAATTGCCTTTTAGATTTTTGTATCTGACATATACGATTGTGTTTGAAAAATGCAGTATTTTAAGTTTCAAAATGAAAAAATTTAAAAAAAAACAGCCGACTGTAAACATATTCTATTAAATGGTCGAAAAAATTAGGAAAATTCAAAATTTAAAAAATACAGTCCTCTTACTTTATGAATTTGGAATAAAACTGTCACTTCACTTTTTATCTCGTTCATACAATTAAAAAGGATAAAAAAATATTATAATAATTCCGAAAAAATAACTGAAAAAATCCGACATCTTGGACTCGGTTTTACGCAATTAATGCGTTGATTTCTCGAATTTGTATTTATTTACACATGCATAAGGCTTTTACATTATCAAATAATATTACTTTTATGGAAGTTTTATTAAATTCACGCGGAAAAGTCATAAAAATTATAGAGAAGTAACCTTTGATTATGTAATGTCAGTAACCTAAAAACCGAACGAAACTAAATCACCAAAAAAACATTATTTAAGGACTAAAACTGAAAAAAAGTACAGGCAGCATTAGTACTTATGCTGAATTACACTAATATCACAGTGAATTAATCATTTAAACGAAAATTATCATCAAAAACAGCAAACTGCAAGTTAAATTCATGGACGTCATTCATTGTTTTGCAAAGAATTTGATTTCGCCATTTGCAATAAATAAGCCATTAGCCAATCAACGCGTTATAATAAACAAGATGGCCGCGCGCCTGCGCAAATCTATTTGAGATTCAAGAAAACCAACATAACAATCATAAAATAGTGAATCGTTATTTTAGTAGATGACGTCACAAAATTCACCATAGATATGGGTGTTTTCGAGGGATCTCCAAAAATTAAAACTTTGAAAATTATTTTAACTATTAAAACTAACTCTAAAAAAAAAAAAAAATATGCAGTAATTTAAGTTAGAAGGTCATTTTTCATTAAAAAAAATAAAAAAAATGGACTGGACTTCTCTATTATGAAAAACAGAATTAGTAATATAATGTAAACGAACCTCTAATCAGTCTAATATGGAATATTTTTTATTCAGACAGTTAGACTTAGTTTTATTATCACGATAAGTGAGTATTTATGTCGCGGGAGGCAAAAAACATGCAAAAAATATGCATTTAACATTTTAATTTTGTTTTTATTTCACAGACAATTAATCATAATTACACAAACCCAAAATTTTTTTCACATTGAATTACTTAAATTAATTTTCAATGTGAAAAAAAAATTTTCAACGTGAAAAAAAAAATTTCAATGTAAAAAAACTTGCCTAAAGGCCTTTATTCATTTTATTTTCGGAATTTCGTCAAAGTAGTGCTTACCTAATACGCATGTTTTTTATTTTTATAATTCTGTTGTGTTTTCATGTATCCCACGAAGTTGGCCACAGTCGTATTTAGTTCTTTGCAATGTATCAGGGATACCAACATAACAGTGACAGCGATTTGACATTGTGTAGATGGTAAATGTTCGGCTAATGAGTCCACGCTCAAAACACACTTTAAAAAATTAAACTAAACTGTACTAGGTAGGTAATAGTTAGTAATAAGTAATTCAGTAACCGGAATTTAAAAATATTGCGTTTTAATGATTATTTTGTTAACTTTAAAAATGCGAAATGTCATTTTTCAAGGACCGCCATGTTATTAATTACGACGATGAAATATGCACTTTTAAAAGGAAAACTCACTCTCTTTCAGTTACACAATAATAAGTACGAATTTCAATCTTCGAAAATGATAAATAACGCGTATTATTCATTATTTTGTTAGGTTTCGTAAATTCAAAAAATCATCACTTATTATTACGCGTGCATGACACGAGACGCAAGCCTATATGAAATGTGAAAATATACCAAACCACCCACAACTGTTCCATGTGAAACATGTTTTACATGCAATTTGCAAATGAGCCAACCTAAAAATAAAAAAAGCATTCACGAAACAAGTAGCTAGAAGCGATACATAGACGATATTATTACGAAAGTACCTGATTTGCCAAATTACGTATGTAATCGGTAATGATACAACAATACTCGCAATTTATAGATCTCCATCTACAAAAAATCTGGAGCCATTTCTAAACTCCTTATCCTTTGAACTGAATTTACTAAAAAACACTAATGATGTATTTGTTATCGGTGATATAAATATTGATATACTTGAAAATGGACACCCAAAAAAATATGATTACATGCAGACACTTGCATACCATGGATATAAAAGCCTAATTGAGGAACCTACACGTGAATTTAATAATAGCAAAACTTGCATTGATCATATTTTTAGTAAAACTAATAAAAAAACTCAAGCCATTATTTATACTACCACGCTGACAGACCATTACACAATAATTCTATCTATAACAAAAAAAAATTCTTATGTAAACCAAAACACAAAATCGCTCCTAAAAAAGTCTGAAACAAATTGGGAAAACGTAAAAAGAGAGTTAACAATGAATGACTGGACCGGCCTTCTGGAAAAAGATGATACTGATACTGCTTGGAGTTATTTTATAGAAATTATACAGCACAGTATTCTATCAAACACCAAAACCACTGAAAAAAAGGTATCTCACAAAAATATTCACATTAAACCATGGATCAGTCAGAATATTATAAACTCAATCAGAAAAAGAGATGAACTGCACAGAAAAGTAAAAATCAACCCTTATGATGTCCATACTCTACGATTCTACAAAAGATATCGTAATACATGTAAAAATGTAATTCGTTACGCAAAAGAAACATTCTATAAAAACAAAATTGATGAATGCAATAATGATTCCCGTAAACTCTGGCAGATCATAAATGAAATTACAAATACTAAATCCTCGTATAACGACAAAACCATTAAAGAATTAAACATTGATGAGATTCCCACATCTTTTATTAAACACCCAGACAAACTTCTTGCCTTTATTAACAACTCTTTTGCAATATAGGCTCTAACCTTGCAAATAAAATTAAACAAAATTCTACTACTGTCGAAAAAACAATGAGGATTGATAATGTAAACCATGAAAACAGACTCAATATAGTCAAGATAACAAGTGATGAAATAAGAAATATTATAGCCTCCTTAAAAACAAATACCTCACCGGGAAATGAACTGATATCAAGCAAATCAATTAAATACCTACAAAATGAGTTAATCCAACCACTGACGTACCTTGTAAATCTATCATTATCAAAATGTGTTTTTCCCGCTTGTCTTAAAATTGCTACGATCATACCATTATATAAAAACGGTCCCAAAAATGATATATCAAATTATCGACCAATTAGCATTTTAACTCCTCTATCGAAAATATTGGAAAAAGTAATAAAAAAACAAGTACTTACATTTTTGGATACTAATAAAATATTATCACCTACGCAGTATGGTTTTAGGAAAAACCTTGGTACGGGTGACGCTATAGCCAATGTAACAAATACAATTATTAGAAAACTGGATGAAGGCAAAAAATGCTTAGCGGTTTTCATTGATCTTCAAAAAGCTTTCGATACAATTGACCATGAAATACTGTACTTAAAACTAAAAAAAAATGGAATAACCGAATCAACCCTAAATCTACTTAGAAGTTACTTAACTGGAAGAGAACAAATTGTACAAATTGGTAAAAGAAAGAGCAAATCTCTACCAATTAAATTCGGGGTCCCCCAGGGAAGCGTATTAGGACCTATACTATTTCTGATTTATATAAATGACCTTATGAATCTTCCCATCAATGTAAACATAATGAGCTTTGCAGATGATACTGTTATTATATTCCACGAACAAGATTGGACAAGAACCTACAAGGAGGCGGAACATGGCCTGGCTGTACTTCAAAACTGGCTAAAAGTAAACTCCCTTACATTAAATGTTAGTAAAACTAAATATCTAACTTTCTCCAAAAACAAACGAGGACAACCGATGAATGAGCATAACCTCAAATTACATGAATGTCAAAAAACTTTTCCACAATGTTCCTGCCCGTCTTTAACCCAAACAAAAAGCATTAAATATCTTGGGATTGAAATTGATGAAAAACTACAGTGGAATTCACACATTGATCTTACCTCAAAAAAGCTAACAAAACTCATCTACTTCTTCAAAAAATTACGTAACATCTTGTCAATGAGGGATTTAAAGAGAGTATATTATGCCTTATGCCACTCTCGACTAGAATATGGAGTAATAGGATGGGGCGCAGCAGCATCTAATCACATAAAACAACTTAAGGTAACTCAGAATTGCATCATAAAGACCATACTGAAGGTCCCCATAAGGACGTCAACAACAGAAATTTTTAAACAGTTTGATGTTCCAAGCATACAGAAAATCTACGCCAAAAACATTCTAGTACATCACCACAAAAATTATTCAGAGGCAGACACCTCACATGCTCATAAAACCAGAGCCAAACAAACAGACATACTTAATATACCAAAGTGTAACTCTTCATTTGGACAAAGAAGTTCTGAATTTTTAGCAGTAAAGTTATATAACAAACTCCCACTTAGTACCAAACAAATTAAAACAAAAAATAGCTACATTAAGGACATTAAATGTTGGCTGAAGGAACTATCGGAAAATGAACTTACATGTATACTTAAAACATCATCATAGAAGTTTCTGGAAAACCTTATCCAAACAATAAGTTAATCTATAGAAGTCGCTGAAAACTTATCCAAAGCATAGTCCCCCTCAGCACAGGATCTCCTAGTGAGGAGGACTACGAATATATTTTCTTATTTTTTATACCTAACATGTTTCATATAAAAATGTAAAATATAATAAATGTATTGTTACTAAAAAAAAAAAAAAAATTATTTTAATACCTAAAACAAAAATAAATAAAAGAACACGCACGCGTTTTTCTTTTCAATAACACCCAAGTTTTGAAAGGTTTGTACTGCAAGTAGGATTAGTATTGTAGACAAGTTTGTACCTGTATTTATAACAGAAGAACATGGAAAGAAATGTCACTTTCTTTTGTATCACAAACCATGTTACACAAACCTAGCGTAGCCGCTAAACTACTTGAAAACTGGGATGTTTTTCTTACCTTGACGCGAGTAGGCGGTATAAAGGGGCACTTTCTTTTGTATCACAAACCATGTTATACAAACCTAGCGTAGCCGCTAAACTACTTGAAAACTGGGATGTTTTTCTTACCGCAGGCGGTATAAAAGGGCACTTTCTTTTGTATCACAAACCATGTTACACAAAGCCGCTAAACTACTTGAAAACTGGGATGTTTTTCTTGGTAGGTTATTTTACAACAATTAATTTTTTTATTTTTTATTTATTTAATATTTGTTTGTTTTTAACATTTTTTAATTATAATTATAATTATATTAATTATACATTTATAATTATACTTTTTTTTTTTCATATTAAACAGATTTGTAATATTAATGTAATAAAAGCCTTTCCTCACCATAAAGAGACAAGGCTCTTGTGTTTGGTGAGTGAATTCATACTCAATTATGTTATCAACGTTATCATTTGAGTAGGTGAATAATAATATTGCAACTATTAACAATAGATATAATATAATATAATATATATATAATCATTTTCGTGTTGTTTTGTAAATTGATAATATGTCATTTACAACCAACCGAAATGAAGAGCGGTCTGTTATGTCATCTACACAGATGAACAATGATAGTCTAAGACCACCAAAAACAAAAGCAGGTATTCCTAGGCAGCGTATGAAATGGACGAACGATGTCAATATGTTCATCGTTCGTTCATATTTTTATGTAACTAAATTAGAAACAGATATGTTATTGTATAGGAAAAAATTACTTTTAATTTTCTCACAAAATTATCCGATTGCCCAAGTAAACGAACAAAGATTAGCAGACCAAAAGAGGGCAATTTTCAAAAATAATTTAATTCCTGTAGTAACATTAGATCAGATAAAAAAGGAAGTAGCAGATAGATTGCAATTAGAAAATAATTTAGAGCAAGTTAATACGAGTAGTAATGTTATATCAGATACATTGAACGTAGATAGTTCAGATAATATTCTAGTCGAAGAATCCAATGATATTACAGTAGACTCAAATAACTTAGACGTTATTTATAATCTTAGGGAAATCAACATTGCAAATTTAAACTTACTAGATGAAAATATTATAGAATTAGCTAACTTACTTCATAATAATATAAATAGATATATAGATATAGAGCCCACAGTTAGACCAAAATTACCAAAATTACATACGTCAAAGAAATTATCTAAATTAATTTCTGAATTAAATAATATAATTTTACCAAAAATTATATTTGATGACATTAGTTTTTTAGATCTTCATACAATAGTGTATGCTAGTGCTATCACTATATGTAACAAGTTAGGAGTTAAATTAACGTCTTCTGATGATAGATCATACAATTATAGAAAACCAGAATGGCAGAGTAGATTAGAAAATGATGTAGTATTTTTAAGAAGTAGCATAGCTAGAGTAATAGAGTATAAAAATGGAAATAGAAGTAGGAATATTTTGAGACATGTAGATGTAATTGGGAGAAAATTTGGTTATAGCATTGGTAGTAATAATAATGAAAATATAATCAATGATTTATTAGATTTGTTAAAACAAAAATTAGGTGTAAAAGCTAGTAGATTAAAAAGATATAATTATACGTATAATAAAAAAAATAATAATAGATTATTTCAGAAAAATGAGAAAATATTTTATTCCAAACTTGACGATAAACAAAATATTATTTCGAATAATAATAATCCGTTGCCATCTGAATCAGATATGCGCGATTTTTGGACAAATATTTGGAGTAAAGATATAAAACATAATGAGTCAGGTCCGTGGATAGAAAATGAAGAACTCAATTGTTCAGACATTGAACAAATGAGTTTTTCTGATATATCGGTTGAATTGTTAGCCAAAATTATAAAAAATACTCATAATTGGAAAGCCACGGGTTGCGATTGGATACATAATTTTTGGTATAAACGTCTGACTACTTTACATCCCCTTTTGGCAAAAAATCTTTCAAAATTTGTCAGAGAACCTCAAAATTTTCCAAATTTTCTAACTAAGGGCATTACTTATATGTTGCCTAAAAGCGAACATATTAATAATCCCTCTCAGTATAGACCCATTACATGTTTACCGACAATATATAAAATTTTAACCTCTTGCTTGACAGATTTAATATACACTCATTTAGATGAAAAAAATGTTTTATCTGAACAACAAAAAGGTTGTCGCAGAAAACATATGGGATGTAAAGAACAATTAGTTATTGATTCTGTAATTCTAAAACAGATTCAAACCCAAAAACGTAATTTACATATTTGTTATATAGATTACCAAAAAGCTTATGATAGTGTCCCGCACTCGTGACTGATAAAAGTTTTAAATATATACAAAATTAACCCAATTATTATTAGCTTTTTGGAAAAAATTATGGCATTTTGGAATACCGATTTGCTTTTGAATTTGAAAGATAAGAAAATTATAGTACCGGGCATTTCAATAAATAGAGGGATTTTTCAAGGAGACTCATTGAGTCCTCTTTGGTTTTGCTTAGCATTAAATCCTCTATCTAAAATGTTAATTAAAAGCAAGTTTGGAATAAAAATTAAAGGTAATACTAGAGAGAGAAATATAATTTCTCATTTATTATTTATGGATGATTTAAAATTATATTCAAATTCTGAACCAAATTTAGAGAAAATGATTAAAGTAGTTAAAATTTTTTCAGATGATATTAAAATGACTTTTGGTTTAGATAAATGTAGAACGATCCATATAGAGAAAGGTAAAATTGTAGATGGAGACGAGGGTATATTTAGAAATTTCAAAATTGAAAGTATGAAAGGGGGTGAGGTTTATAAATATTTAGGATATCCGCAATCAAATAGATTAGATCATACTAGTATTAAAAATGATATTAGGATTAAATTTAAAACTAGGATCAGAAAAATTTTGAAATGCAATCTATCTGCTAAAAATTTAGTAAAGGCGATAAATACTTGGGCAATACCTCTATTAACTTACTCATTTGGCATAATTAAATGGTCTAATACAGATTTAGATAGCTTAGAACGATTAATTAGAACTACATTAACTAAATTTCATTGCCATCATCCAAATTCAGCTATAGAACGTATTAATTTACCCAGAAATTTAGGAGGTAGAGGTATAGTCAAAATAACATCTTTAAAACATAATCAGGTAGAAATGCTAAGAAATTTTTTCCATAGGAAAGCTGATAGTTCAGAAATGCACAAAATAATATGCAAGGCAGATAGAAATATTTCACCATTAAATTTATACGACGAGAATGCCAGCATTCTTATAAATACCAACCAGGAATTATTAGATTCCTGGTCAAATAAAATTCTTCACGCAAAACACTTCAATTATCTCAACCAAACATATGTTGACAAATTTTCGTCAAACAAATGGTTGAGTATTGGAGAGTTGAGCGCAGAAATAGAAGGCTTTATGCTTGCCATACAAGATAGAGTCATTAATACTAAAAATTATAGGAAGCATATCATCAAAGATGCAAATCAAATTGATGATTTATGTAGAAAATGTTTGGCTTTTCCGGAAACTATAGAACATATTATATCGGGATGTTCTGTATTAGCGCCGTCCGAGTATACATTTAGGCACAATCAAGTTTTAAAAATAATTCACCAAAGTTTGGTAATTAAACATAACTTGATTGACTGCCGTAATGTACCATATTATGAATATGAACCAAATTCATTTTTAGAAAATGAATTTTATAAAATTTATTATGATAAAACTATTCTGACAGACAGAACAATTAGTCATAATAGACCCGATATAGTTTTACATGACAAAATTAAGAAAATAACTTATATCATTGATGTCGCTATACCAAATTCTTGTAATATTCAGAAAACTGTTTCTGAAAAAATAAGAAAATATACAGATTTAGGAAATGAAATTAAAAGAATTTGGCATTCTCAGACTATAAAAATATTACCATTTGTTATTTCGGCTACTGGCATTATACCTAGCTCTCTCATTCAAAATTTAGGCGTATTAGATTTGTCAAAAAATTTGTACATAAAAATGCAAAAGTCGGTCATTTTAAATACATGTAGGATTACGAAAGATTTTTTAAATATTTATATTGAGGGATCAGTAGGATTTATCGGACCAGTTAGGATTTCATCAGAGCCGAACCCTCTGATATGAAAATATCTGGAGTCGGTGAAATATTTTCCCATTATGTTTCTGGTGGATTGACGTATTGTTCTTGTATTGTTTTATTCTTATATAGTGCAATTACATTGCGTTAATTTACTAGATATTCATTTGTGGAAAAGTGTGTGGAAGGGTTTAGTCTTTCATTTGGGAAAGATTCAACCCGGACATGAAATCTGGAGCACCGTAAAAAAAAGAGAAACTTACTATATTACTTACTTAGTTATTATATTATTTGAAACAACTGGTTACGTAAATGTTTTTGAATTTTTAGGTTGGTAGTATGTATTTACAATTTGCGTATTGCAGTTTCACACGGCACAAGAATGGCCTTCTTATTTAAAAAGATGGCGGTCCTTGAAAAATGACATTTCGCATTTTTAAAGTTAACAAAATAATCATTAAAACGCAATATTTTTAAATTCCGGTTACTGAATTACTTATTAGTAACTATTATCTACCTAGTACAATTTATTTTAATTTTTTAAAGTGTGTTTTGAGCGTGGACTCAATAGCGGAACATTTACCAAAGTTTCCTTTTATAGTAATTAAGGCGAATCTTAAGTTTTTTTCTAAAAATTATTAGTGATAAGCGTGGACACTAGTATCGAAAATTTACCAAAACGTAGACATACCTCCAGCAGTTAATCCACTCAAAATATTAGGCTGTTCCAATCTACTATCCAATTTCCCGGTGGAGTGAGTAGTCTTTAGGCTGCGTATAATAGAATTCGATACGGGAAGAGACAAATTCTGATATCTTGTAGATGATAAAGACTGAATACATATTACACTGGAAGATTTCTCTAGCAATGGCTGCAGCAGCAAAGTTATCTCTCCGAACTTCGTGTCATCATCGTTCAAAGATGTGCAAATGATTATCTGCGTATTGGGTATCTGGTAAAATGCAACATTTGAAGGCGACACTTCATCTATTGGTTCTGTGGTTATTAAACAGGACTTTGCAAACTCCACGGCCAATGCACCCTCCATGAGTAAAAGCAGATCGACCTCATTGGGTAAAGAAGATTGCTTCGCCCACGATAAACTGAAACAACAAAATATTGACACTACTGAAGAGCTGAAAACATATGTATTCATTAAGTGTTATTACCATTATTATTCATATTTACTTTATTGATATTTCGTCGCTTTCGGTATCCTCCCACAATGCACGGCTCGAAGGCTCTATTATTTCACCAAAACAACTCATAATAAGCTTTTAGTTTGAGAACTCTGTGAGAAAAGAGAATATTGTGATTCGCAAATGTTAGACAAGCTAATCAAGATTTCTTTAATTTATAACAAAACAACATAAAATGCTTACCGGTAAGCGCAAAACCTTTTCAATTCAAGACATAAATTTAAATGACAAATGACATGCAAAATGCAAAACACAAACATCTATGGTGATCTATGGTCTGCCAAAATGTAAAACAAAACACAAGCATCTATGGCCTGCAGCAGGAATGTTTGACGTAGGTACCCATTAGGTACCTGACATCAAGTTTTTCCCGTAGACCAATAAAAGTATTATAAGAATACACCTTCACGCCGGTTCATCATTTTAACTCACTCTAACTAAAGTGTCGTACAGACTCAGCTATAAAGGCACCAGCGTTATTTGGTCTGGTACATTCCCAATGGGAATATATGGCGAATGGCGAGTGTTATGGTGAAATAAAAAAAAGGCCGGCGCTTTTATAGCTAAGTGTGACGGCCCCCTAATAACCATGCACATAGATTGGACGGGTTTGAGTAAAAAGTGTGACCCGCCTTCAGGTTCAGGAAGAAAGGCAAATTTTGTATTTATTTATTTGTATCATTAACGCATTCCGACTTTAACATAATATGACTTTGTAGTATGACACAAACTATGAAATGAGATATTAGAATTGAGTAAGTAATAAAGAACCCATGAGCTTGTAAAACACCGAGGGATAATAAAAGAAGTTAAGAACATGTGTATATAAAAAAAACATGTGTATATAAGTGAGATCCCGTTTAAGTAATACAACATTGGAATGCCGAAGAAATATATATATACTTATATAAAACAAAATGTAAGTAAGTAATTGTGGATGAAGATGTGTATGTAAGTAACTGTATATGAGGTATAATGATGAGGCAGCGCCGGATCTGCCATACGTTCAAAAACGTGCAAAAACCTGGCGCCAACTCCGAAGGGGCGCCGTGAGAAAATAAATATTGTATTAAAATTTTGTTATAATATTCCCTGAATCGTTTAAAAATTACCCATAGTACGAAATAATTATTACGCTCTAGCAACACTTTCCAAAGAAACAGAATGCGCACGCATCAGGTTGAAATCAACGGCTTACGAATTTATAGTCAGTTACAGATTTTTTTTACAAATTCCATATATTTAGTTTAAACGTAAGACCTATTTTTCCATATATCTTTTACGACGAATAGGTGCGATCCAAATTCAATAACCAATCACAGCGCAGTTTTTTTGTTCCTGTGAATCAAACAAACTGACTTGCGCCTTTCAAAATGCTGACAATTTTTGTTAGTGTGTTGTCCGTCCGCTCGCTTTTGTTTTATTTTGTACGATTTAAGTCTCTAGGAGAAGGTAGTTAAAGACTATTTTCTTATGAAATCTTCAGTAAATTCCATTAACAAAAGCATCGCACGGTTTGCAGGATTTGCAGGTTGAACGCGTTGACAGTTATTTGAAGTTCGTTAAATGTATCATTAATATCTATTAGATTTGTTGGATGTTGGATTTGTTATTTTACGGTGTCAGTGTAAGCGTCTTTCGTAAGCCGTTGATACCATACGTCAGTGTTTAGTGTTTGTTCGCTCAATTTGGTGTTTGTTCGCTCAACACAGGGGAAATGCAAGGTACAAATTTGAGGTTATATTCTTATTAGATTTTTAAATTTATAACTTAATTTCTATTGGTTGTTAGAGGTTATAAAAGTAATGTGGATTACAATGAATAGAATCATAATTAAAAAAAAAACTTTCAGGCTCGCAGAATCTAAAACGTAGAATTAAAGAGCAGAATGACATTAAAAAACTCGTTTCCATTGGGAATTTTTTTATTCCAATTTCTCCAGCACCGATAAAAAATATGTCTTGATTTTATTTGATAAATTAGTGTAAAAAAAATTAAATAAAAAAAATTGGGGTGAACGAATTTTTAATCAAAATAAAAATATAGGGGGGGGGGGCACCATCGGTACCTACTGCACAGGGCGCCAGATTTCGTAGATCCGGCCCTGTGATGAGGTATAAGTTAATGTACGTAAGTAACTGTAGATGAGGTATCGATTAATGTATAAGAGAACGTGCATAAAAATAAAGTTTTTTTCGATTTTTTAGGATGCCTAAATGAGAATTGTGTTAGTATGAGATCTTATGAGCTTGTCAAATATCAAGGGATAGAAAGCAGTAGTTAAGAGCATGTGTAATAAGATGCTGTAAATAGTACAATGTTACGAAGTTAATTAAACTAGTTAAAAAAAACTCCACACGTCCATAGATACTACACTTGACTCTATAAATCCATATTTGAAAAAATTAAAACATTCGAATTTTGAATGAGATGAACGAAGATAGAGAGGTACGTTTTTAGATTTTCACGGCCAAAAGTATTTTTGTTATTTGTTTTTGGGGTGTTATGCCGTGTTGCGCTACCTCCTTATTTTGCCAACGATTCGGTCAGCGTTACAGTATCCATAATCAGCGCAGATGTGTGGTTGTTAGTGGTGAAATGTGTGCTTATGTACTTGGAAGCGATATTTAAAAATAGTTGTAGATTTCAATAGGGTACATGCAGTATATGTAATATAGTGTTTTCAATGCATGTAATACAAGTTAAAAAAATAACTCAACTCGAATATCACACCTAAGACCCCAGAAAAAAATTATTAAATTAATTAATTCACTTTTAAAGTTGTATGAAAATTCATATGTCAAAAACGAGTCATCATTGACTTGCGAAATTGTGACGTCACAACGCACCCACCTAGTCCCAAGTCAAATTGTTTTTGACAGTTTTTGTTCCAGTTGCTATGCTGGTTTGAATAAGTTTGATAGTCATAATCGTTTAGTTATGCATCCTAAGCCCATTCGTTTGTGTAAAACATACATTGTAAATACATACTATCATGACAGACAGTGGTTTTCTACAAAGACAGTCTGATAATTTGCCAAAAATCGACGCGATTATAATGGCAGTTACATGTACCTTTTCATCGCATGACACCGCTTTTTACACATAATAACATTATTTGTGACGTTTATAAATAGTTTGTTTGGTGTTGAAGATGTTGTATTTGTACACTTTGGTACAATACAGTATTTATAAACGGTATCTACGGACATTTTCTTCGATAAATAAATGATCAACTGCAGACTGATTACTGGATTACGACTTGCGACTTATGACATCTGTCAAGAAGTGCGCAGTGACGTCACAAGCCAAAACCGCGCGAAAAGGGCGTTTTAGCGCTAATTTGAAAATTGAATATTCAAAACGTTATTGAAGGACTATTTCCTATCGTAATAAAAAAATGTTTGAATATTCCAGTTTGTAATTTTTTTATTTAATTTTTGGTAAAACAAACAAAAAAATGTGATTGTACCCTATTGCCTCCATAATCAGCCGCGCTGCAATAGGAGCTGGTTCCAAAAACACTGTCGTGCAGTGATCGCTAGTCACCGGTACAAAGTAACCGAGACAGGCAATGGCGTAGGAACTGGTTCCAAAATAGCCGGTTCCTCGAATCTACTGTCATCTAGTGATCGCTAGTCACCGGTACATGTACCTACAGTATTTACAAGTTATCAGAAAAATATACATTTTTAGAATAAATTAACTCTGCATTTCATCTGTTTTTCCCCACTTATACTAAAATTTTCAAGTTCAAAAATACTGAAAATATTAATGTACTATTGTATTATTTCCTAGCATGGGCGTAGCCAGGTTTTGATTTAGGGTGGGGCAAAAAAATATCTAGAATAGGTACTGAAAAAAGTAGGTTTCGGCAACGGTATTGGCTCTATGAATACAAAGAATGTGAAAGAAAAATGAAAAAACCATCCTATAAAGTGCGATAAATTTGAAAACGCGACTCGGTCGACAATCCCAGAGGTCATGCATCGGAAAGCTAGAGTAAGGCAATCGCTCCACCTTGACCCACCGTGCCTATGTTTCCTGGGGCCTTTCTTTCTTCGGCAAACTGGGCAAACTCCTCCATGTCATGAACTTCCTGCTTGGAAATCTTGTATGTGGTGCCTGTGAACAAAATAAGCTTGATGCAGGCTCGTGTAGGAAAATATCGAAACAGATTTGAGTTAAAAAAAATTTGCTCTATTTAAAAAAAACTGAAATTGCAAAAAACACTCTCGGGAATAAATTCTCTAGAAGAAATAAATTCTAAATCTTAATAAATCTGTCAGGGGGGTGCCACCCGTTAGGGGTGACACCCGATAGAGTCTCTAGCCAAATTCTCTAGCCACCCCGCTCCCCCCCCCCCCCCATGATGGACCAATTTACATTTGACTAGGTAGTATTTTTTTATGAAGTCGAAATTTGGGTTTTGAATTTCTCCAAGTCAACTTTAATGGGGGGAGGGGGGGGGGTGACACCACGTCATCCGCCCCGGGTGCCACCCGTTCTAGCTACGCCACTGCTACCCCTGTTTTAAACAAACCGTTGATAAGTTCTAAAAGGAGTTTAGAAGGAATCCTGAAATAAGGGTTTTCATGACAATTAAATAAATAAAAGTGCACTTTGACTAGATAATTTTATTTTTCTATAAAATTTAGATTGTGCGTTTTCTACAATATTCGAGAACATATTTTATCTTTATAACATAAGTAACAAATTTTTTAAATAAACTTAAAATTTAAAAAAATTATAATGTAGTTAATAGATTTGCATGTTCACCGAAAGATACAAAGTAGGTATTAAATAAGCGATGCATGTTAAGAGCCGCGCCGCGCGCCGCCGCCGTAAACGTCAATAATATTATGGTGACTGGACAGCTTGGAATGAAATAAACTCAGAACCTACTTTGAAAAGTGATGATAAAAATTGGTTGAATAGGTTGCTTTAGGTTAGGGTTATCAATTAATGACTTTTCATAGTGGTGTTGAGTTGACTTGATTCTGAGTTGGCATGAACAAATAATTTAATACAATAACAGAATTATGTGAGAAACCGATTTGTTGGTTATCATTTTGTTTATTTTTAATGATTGACAGAAATATGCGTGCAATTTAATGATAATTTAAATTGCTAAGTTTGTAGGTAGGTACCTACTTATATCTTTTTACAACTAAATATTTTAATTTCGATTTTGATTTCTTGAGTAAATGAAGTCGAATATTGGAAGCGGGGATTAACCCACTTCCCGACATCCGATCGGGGTGAAACTCGCCAAATAGTCTCGTTGTCGATGACAATGCATACTATCAACTTGGCGGCAATCACACATACACGCGCGAACATATGCATTTCTCTGATATTGAATGACGTTACAGCAGTTAATATATTTAATAAATGTTGGTCTTATCCAATTGAGATTTGGCTCAGTTGGTTCCAGTCCTTGAGAGGAAGGTTCAATCCTCGCTGATATTAAAAAAAAAAAAATGATATTTTATAAGTTCACAGCAGTTCAAAAGCCAGTCTCTGGGGAGGAAGGTTCAATACCTAGGTACTCAGTCAAACCACAAAAAATCTTTGACAGGATATGGCGTAACTAGGTCGAAAATTGAAAATATGTAGATGTAGGTATTAGGTATTATATATAATATTTAAAAAAAAATATTTTTAACCGGTTGATTTTTTTAACAGAATGAAGTACCTACATCATAATATAATATTATATAGGGATGCTTTCAAACATAGCAGCTAGGCACGCATTAAATAATTTCACATAAATTAAGCTTCCGTACATGTTTAATTACATGATTATGTTTTAACCTTTAACTAAGTTATGAGTGATTTGAAATTGAATGTTGAATTAAAAAAAACATATTTTTACTTTCAATTTGTTTTTGTTTATTCAAATTATTTTATGACCTCATTATATTAATACGTCCTGTTCATTCACACACTCACAGTGCAAACTTAGTTACATTTTACAAATACTATTATATGTAGGTATATCACGTGCGTCAGTAAAAAATATATTATAAAATCATTAACCTAGGAATAGTGGGTATTCAAAATTATTTGAATAACCGATTTTTTTAAACTTATAAAAGTATTGAGGAAAATATCTAGGAATTAATTTAAATTTAAATAAGTTATGGTTAAATAAGTGAAATATGGTGAATACGATCTTGAAAGTGAATAATTATAAGTTGATAAAGTTTGCGTTCCGAAATTTTAATTTGTATTGATTAGTTTGGTTCCTGTTTGTATTATTTATGGCACATGTTAATATTTTTTTCATCAAGATTACTTTTTAGTGTTTAACTTCTTGAAAACGATATTTTTTTTTGTTCAATGGATGAAATTTAACGTTTTTATAGCTATTTCGACATGATAGGTTCAGTGCCTATGGTGTACTAGTTTCGATTAAAATGCAAAACAATATTCATGTCTAAATTTCTTCGACATTGTCTCGATTTTTAATCGTTGTGTACTGAACTTTTTTGGTGATTGCCTCAACCATTGGTGACAACTTCGCGCGTAGTTGAAACCTGCTCGAATAGATCATGATGATGATCAAAGAAAACAACGCCAAGGTCACTATCACTAGGAGACCCATCGTAGCCTTCTGCCCCTTGGTGGTAATGTTCCTGGGAATAGCGAGCGAACAGGGATTAACCTTTAGATTTACCAAAGCATTGCCAGCGTAGATCTTTGGCCTCGCACAACGCAAGTTTTCTCTGCGGCGAACTGTGACGTTTGTCTTCTTGAGCCAACTGTATAGATCCCACACAGAGCAGTCGCAAGCGAATGGGTTTCCTCTGAAATCTACCGTAAATCCTTCTTCATTCCCGGGACGCGCATTTATCTTATCAAACACGGTCAATTCGTGCGCCGTAAGAGTTTCCAACTGGTTCTCTTCTAAATCTAGAAATCGTAAGTGTTTTAAACAACTCACATTGAAGTTGATCCCGGTCAGCAAATTATCACCGAGATACAAGTCTCGCAACTCCGGCAAATCGCAGAAGACGCGGTGATCTCTAAACGTGATGATCTCATTCTGCTCCAGATGCAGTTTCTGCAGCCTGGTCAGGTTACTGTTCACGAATATGTCGTGAAGGTCGTCGGCAAGGGCTGCGTCTGTGTTGTCTTCAAAAGCATTGGTTAAATGCAGTTCCAGGAGGTTGACAAAGTTTGACAGAACTCTCGGATGATGGTAACTAATGTCGGCGCCGTCCTCGGATATCACAAGTTCGTTGTGATTCAATATGAGTCTTTCTACATTTTGGACGTGATGATAAGTCTTTCCTTTGATCTCTTTAATTTTGTTGTTGCTCATATCGACGACTCTTAATTTTTCGAGGGAGTTAAGGGTGCCAAAAACGTTCCACGGCATCTCGGGGATAAAGTTTCCCGTAAAGATTAGGACCTCGGTTTCCGCAGGGAGGTTCTTGAGTATGTCGGTGTCGTGGAAGCCTTGGTTGGTGCAGTTGACGACATACTGACTGCTTAAGTCGTACTCCCTGGGTCCGCAGGAGCACTTGCCCTTGAAGACGGGGCCGCAGTCGTCCTGGCCGGCCCCCAACACCGACAGAGAGAGGCCTCCGCCCACTACCAGAAGCAGGAATACGGAGCGCATCCTGAAACACGACGGTTGGTACATTAGCGGGTTCGGTGATTGTGGTTCCGTACCCTAGGCTTGATGGTTTAACTTCCCAAAAGGGGAGACAATGGGAAGGAGTTAGGAACAGTTACCAAACCTTAGATAACTGAGTGTACCTACCTAATCATCATGGGCGAATCTAACGGTCAGAATTTCGAAAATGCTGACTGGGTCCCAGCCTGCTGGGCCCCTTTGTACGTCGCGCACCGCAATATACTAATAAATATATTATGTTCTGAATATCAATGCAATAAATATTTACTGTACAAAGATTATCCCAACAAAATTCTAATCATTTTCAAATTGTGGAAATTTCAAATGCAAAAAGAGTGCGATATATTTTTGGTACTTAGATTTCTCGCCCCCCGTGGGGCCCTTGGATACGTTCGCTCACGGCCTTTTGAGTCGATCCGCCCCTGAAAAAAGGGGGGTTGTACTGAATGGTGATCTCTTTCGAAATACTATTTTATTATTTGATTAGTTACTAAAATGTATTACCTACCTGTACCTACCTAATTTGAAACAGTAGCAACAACACCGAAGGAATTATTGTCTCATGATGATAATGTGTGGTAGACAGTTTTATGACATGTCTCTCACTCATATTTTTTAAATTTACTAACTAACAAAACTCCTTGATAATACTGATAATAATATAACATCAAGTTTAGGTTTCATAGATTTTTTTTTCTATTGTATATATTAAGAAATTGTAGTTTATTCCGAACTTAAATGCATTGTATACCTACTCAATGACTAAATATACCATATCTGCATCTACATAATCAGATGCCAGTCTGTAACTATTAAAAATATTATAATCTAGGTATTGTAGTAACAAATTATTTAAAATAAATCATAAACTTAGTGAACACCACTTTCATGATCATTGTTTTATTTTAAATTATAATGTCACATCACAAAGTTACTATATGCACAAACAATCGCATAGGTACGAACAAACAAATTATTTATTCGGGTTCTTAGCTTATCTATGCGTTGATTTCCTGGATAATCCGTAATCCAAAATCAATTATGAAATTATCACTCGTTATAAAGAACCTGCATGAAATACTATCTACAATAAGAAACATTTTCGTTCTGAACTACAATTATTATTATAATTTGACATTCAAGGAAGTAGTACAAAAATAATGTACCTTCAGTTTACCGTTGGAGCCAGAACTTCCGTCAAAAATACACTGAAATATTGTGGACAAAAACGAATGACAATGAGTCATTTTTTATTATAAGAATAATTACTCGCTCATAGAACCTGAAAATACTAATGCGGTTCCTGTAAGTATCTCATTAGAAATAAATAATGCACTTGTTGCCCATGTACATAAATCTCACCTATCTAATTCTGTAGTTTTATGTAGGAAAACCTACAGCAATACAAACATAATGAACTACAGAATAACGTCCTAATTTTTTAATACATAGGTAGAAAATATTAACTAATTTAATGCACTTCATTACAAGTTTTGACACTAGGCAGGTAAACTTATTCCACAGGTGTGAGCAAACATTTCGAAATAATACACAAGAAAATGAGGTTATGTTAATAACCAGCCTATTTTGTCTACTTTTTTCTGAGGGATAATAAATATGAAGCAAACAACAACGAATATATGCATGTTTTCACTTCTTACAACCATAGATATAAGCAAATTAACGTAAATTCTGTATCGGTTTATCTTTTAGAGAAAAAATTGCATTCTGCGAATTGCATCTTGACATTTTTTAGGCAGGATCGGTCATATTTTACTTTAGGTGTATTCATCGGAGTGGCTTTGTTTTGACTTTGTGAATAAAACTAGGCTTCTTTAACTATGTTATAAAACTCACCTGAAGTATGGATATTCGTACCACTGCCTAAATTGTGAAAGCAACTTTTTATGGAAACACAGTAAACAAGCACAAACTTTATAAAATTATTAAAGTTTATTGAGAACTCCGCCCACGGTTATGCTTTGTCTGCGTTCCCAGAAATTTTCTTTACCTGTTCATGGTCAGTCAAATAAAGACACTTTATAAAAAGTATACCCCTACCAAAATTTTATTAAATACAGGGATTCAGAGGCTTTAAACCTTTTTAGTGGAGGCACCAAAATAAGCATACATAAGTGGATATTTCTCACGTGCCCGCACCTGTATTTACGAGGGATATCTACATACCTTGGTACCTACTACATTTTTTCACAAAATTGCACAATTTTACCAGACGCAGAAGTAGCTATTTTTAGCAAATTTGACAGTAGGTAAATAGAACCGTAAAGTATTTTTCACAAAACTAAAATAATGTTGTTACATAATAGCGATAGGTTATGAAAGAAGTCATAAAATAAAATCAGGAAAAACTCTTGAGGACAATAATTGTCACAATTGTTATTGAAGTGAAAACTTCTTTACCACCGTTGTGATTTGAAACTCGATGAAACGAAAAATAGTGACACTAAAAAGAGTCAAACACATACAACTGAAGGATTTAGCTTGCGAGAGAATGAGATAGTATAATCCATCTCCTCTTTATGCGGTGCTTCGTAGCCTATCGATCTCCCCACTCTTGTCTACTTTAGTTTTCCGAAGGTACTCTGTTTTTTTTAAATTATATTTTTTAATTATAAAAAGGTTAAAATAGTATTCTTTCGTATGAATTTTGCCTCTAACAGAACACACGTATAAAAATTTATTAATTCTCAATTTGGGAGGCGGGTATGGCCGCCCCGGAAGTGATTCATTGGATAACCAACACCCCTGCCACTACGTTTGGTGACTTAGCAGGGGTTCCCGGGCTCATGGGGTGAGGTTTTTCTAGGTCTTGGCGGCGGATGCGTTTGTCCACCTACTGCGTTGCGAGGCGGATTGGGATAGACCGGTTGAGGGAGACCTTTTGTCCTCTCCAGCCAGACTCACTGGGATGGATACTCGCACACTCAGTGGGAGGGATGGATTCATACGTCCGTCAGATTAACCCTCAGATTCCTACCCACCTCTCATTACTTTTCCTTCCCACAACTTCCTCTCCTTCCTTGTCATAAAAATATCCTCCACACAGCATCCCCAAAGATGAAATAGGCCCCGATGGATTTTTTCCTCAGGGCCTCCTGTGTGGAGCCCTGAGGAAAAAAGATATCGTCATAGGACACCTTGCAAATGTAAAACATCGTATTTGATTATTGTTGAAGGAAATGAAAGTAAAGAAGACTTTATATTTATGATTATAACATAGTTATTAAGTATATACACAGAGAAATAATTAAACATTAAAAAAATCATCGTTGTTTAGAATTGTGTTTAGAATACATCCATTGCTAATTTTAGTAAAAATAGCGTCGTCCCATCTTACCACGCTAAAGTCGGTTTTAAGTTTCGAGAAAAACGGATTTAAAGTTTTGCTGAAGGATAATTCAACATATATGTAGACAGTTTCAAACGGTTTTACATAAAATGCTGTAAAAACATTTGGTGAGAGCACTAAACTTCGGAAAATGAATTGAAAAAAAAATGATAAACATTTTTTTACAGAGTAAAAAAATCGTAAAGAAGAAGATGGAGAGATATGTTGTTACAAATGTTGGAGAGAGAAATTGGAGAGAGAAATTGAAGCGAAAATTGTGATAAAAACGACTCGTTTAAAATTGAGAAAGAAGCTCTTGGGGGCTATATAAAACAGCATTTAAAGAAACACTGTGAATTTTTCCATAGATATAACTTGTAAAATAACTGAATCAGGCGTGTTTGTAATAATTTTCGGAAAATACTTTGCGATTTTTTTCTATCGAAAGAATTTAATATAATTTGAGTTTCGGCGTGGGAAATGTATAGATATTATCTTCCAAAATAATGTATATATTTTTTAAGAGCTTAAAAACTTCAAATGTTTAATGGGGTATGTAAGAAATCGGTAGAAATTCGGGTAGCAGCCTTGTTTAGGATTTGATCAAGTAAACATGGAGGCGTTTGAAGGCCCCCGGGGACCAGAGGCCGCCCCCACGTTAGTCCGCTACTGAATCTTTTTAATTACTTACCTATTTTATTACTATCTATGTTATCTGTAATGATAAGATAACCTTTAGCAAAGGGCCTAAGTTAATAAAAATAATTCGAAGTGCAATACGTAAGTTAAACTAGAACTAAAATTGTATAGACATTATAAAGATTAATAGTAGTAACTTTATTTTTTTAAATTGTAAATTTCAGGTTCAGGCCGTATTTACGTATTCCTATTTTATCTGTATGGGTTGATGTTTGTATGGGACCTCCCAACTCCAAATCATCTTATATGAATCCGTTTTATACAGATACAGCATCTTATATGCATCCGTTTTATACAGTTTGTGTGTTGAATTATCTTCCAGCAAAACTTTGAACGCGTTTTTCTCAAAACTATGTTTTTCAAACTGGTTGACAACGCATTAGAAAAACTATACTTCTGATTTGCATGCACCATGCACCAAGTCTTAAACTGTTCGAAAATCCAGTAACTATAGACGGGGTCGTATTATCCATAAGACGTATAGGCAGTGGCGTAGCGTGGGGGTCGGGGGGCAGGGAGGGGGTCGGGGGGGGGCGGCCCGCCCGGGCGGCACTTTTAAGGGGGGCGGCAAATTTTCACAATAAATAATAATATTATGTTGTTAAAATTTAAACCATTTCATTTCATATTTTTGTCGCAAGGAAGTTTTTGAAGTAAAATTTTTCATTACTTCAAAAATCAGAAAAATAAATTTCAGTAGTAAGCAAGTTATAATAATTATTTTAAAATGTTCTACGATACTTCCGTTTACGAATCCAACTCTTTATTTTATTATTTATCATAAATGTCGTAATTCGTAGGAAAACCGTACGCATATACCATAGGCATTTGATAAAGTAAACCACAGAATCTTATTACGAAAACTGAAATTGTTGGGAATAAGAGGGAGTATTTTGGAATGGTTTAAGAGCTATCTATTGGGAAGGTACTTAGCGGTCAAGGTTGATTTGTTTACTTCTTATACATTTGCTGCCTCGAGCGGAGTACCACAGGGATCTCACTTGGGCCCGATATTATTTTGCTTATTCATAAATGATATAGTTAATATTTTTAGTAATGTTAAAATCCTGTTAGGGGTCGTCCATTAATCACGTGAGGCTCGAAAGGGGGGGAAGGGGGTCGTAAAAAAATCACGAAACATCTCTAGGGGGGGGGGGGGGGGTAAAATTGGGATATCACGTGTATTTATTTTTCATTGAACGCACGATTTCTAAAGATGAACGTCCTATACTTTGTACTAAAAAAATACACGTGATTTAGGGGGGGGGGGGGGTTAGCCTAAAACCTCACCACATATCACCAGCGAGGGGGGGAGGGGGTCAAAAAGTTGCTAAAAAACATCACGTGATTAATGGACGACCCCTTATTTGCTGATGATTTGAAGATATACAGACCCATCAGAAACGCATTTGTGCCATTCTACAGTTTAACCTGAACAAACTATGTGCGTGGTGTTCTGTCAATGATTTACAACTAAACATTAGTAAATGCCAGATTATTAGTTTTTACAAAGGTAAAAATCCTCTTAAGTTTTCCTATGATATGAATGATCTTCTTCGTGTATCACAGATTCGTGATTTGGTGTTATATTCCACGAGAGTCTACAGTTCAACGTTCACATCGATGAAATAACAAGATATGCAATGAGAATGCTAGGTTTTATTTTGAGAATGGGCGAAAATTTTAAAAGTATGTCAACATTAAAAAATCTGTACTGCTCGTTAGTACGAAGCAGATTAGAATATAATTCCACCGTATGGTCACCATATTATAAAGTCCATTCTCAATCATTGGAAAAGGTACAAAATAAATTTCTTCGGTATATCAATTTAAAAATGAAAATTCCAATCGAACCTTTAAATTATAACAACTTACGCACAGAAACCAGACTCCTTAAATTATCAGATAGAAGAGTGTTAATTGACTTGTTATTTTTTTAACAAAATTATCAAATCTTTAGTTGACAGCCCTAATTTGTTGGAACTAATTTGCATTAGTATACCTGCGAGACAAACTCGAAGTAAAGACTGCAAAAATGCAACAATAAACTCAACACTAGCTACTCTATCTGTTCACCAATTCCAAGAATTCATAGCCTTGCGAATAAACATTGCGAATTTATAGATATATTCGGTGTTGACAGTTTTTCAGTTTTCAAGAGGCAACTAATCTCGATTTTATCTGCTAATAATTAACTTTTATTATTTTTGTTATTTTTATAAAACCTTCTCTCATCTAAAACCTTACCAGTAATTTAAATCTCTATTTTATTTTATTTTTCTGTTCTAGGTATTTAGTTCTGTTTTATTATCCTACAATAATATACCAATACATACAATTGTATGTTTATACCTACTAACTCACTCTAACACATTGTTCTTTATTGTATTTCAGGTCTTATTATTGATTATATATGTTCATACATTTTAAGCTAAATTGTATTAGTTCTGTATAAGTACTTACTCATACTATTTATTTTCTTTTAATCTCTGTTATCTTGGGATGATGATTGCATTCGTATTTAATATGTTTTATTGTTTTAGTAACACACTCAATTAATATTGTGAGTATAAATTTCCGTCTATTCATGTAAAAGCCCGCCAGGGCGTAAATAAATATAAATAAATAAATAAATATTATGAGAGCAATAGGTACTAATTAAAGCTGGGAACTCGTAAACAAATTCACTATTAAATAAAACCAGAATTGTGTTCAGAATTTAACTATTTAATTTCAGTTGTGTATTCATCTGCTGATACATTTCGAAGAAGATCATTATTTTATCAAAGTGCAGTAATTAAAATCTAGTTTCAGACGCTGTATGTGCTGCCATAATCAAAGAAAACCCATTTTCATGTTCTGAGTGTACTTTAAATTCACCGCATACAGACCTAATTTAAACCAATTTTTGTATTGAGAATGTAAACTTTCAGTTGTGGATTCATCTGCTGACACATTTCGAAGGGAAACATTATCTTATTCGAAGTACAGTTATAATATTCTGGTTGCAGACTACGTATGTATTTACATGTTCTGAGTGTACTTTTAATTCGACAGGTACAGATTTAATTAAAACCAGTTTTGTGTTCAGAATGGAAGATTCATCTGCTGAATTTCATTTGAGAAAAACATTCTCTTATTCGATCAGAATCAAAGAAAAACCATTTTCATGCTCTGATTGCAATTTTAATTCACAATATACAAACTGTTTTGTGTTCAGAATAGAACGATAAACTAAATAACGAGTTGCAGATTCATCGTGTACCAAGTGAATCTTTACATTTGAGTTAAATGCTGCAAAATTCTGAGAAATTGATTGTTTCGTATTTATTCTCGATTTCCGACAGCAGTTATAAACTTTACAGTAGAATTTATAAACATGATTTTCGTCGGAAGAATACTGGTCAACTGTGATTTCAGGTGATCGTATAAAAATAGGTCGTACTAAAAAAATAGGATTTCACCCCCTCCCCCCCCCCCCCCCCCCCTTCCGCCGGTGCCTGAAGTACCTAAATAAGGGGCGGCCAAATGTTCGTCCGCCCCGGGCGGCCGGAACCCACGATACGCCACTGCCTATAGGCAACTGCCTAGTGGGCCCCTACCCAACACCAACATATTTAAGTCGGCCCCGGCAGGGCCCTATTGTCCATAAGGCAGTGTAGGCCTCTGCCTAGGGGCCCCTACCCGATGGGGGGCCCCTAGGGTAAAGGGGCCCCGAGGCGTGCATTGCCTAGAGGCCCCGACATGTTTAATCCATCCCTGACTATGATCCTACGTAGGGATTGTTTTATAAATGGCCCCCTTCCATTTATTTTTATTTTTATGAACGATGAAGATTTACCATAAAAAATCGAAAATAAAATTCATCCAAAAATAAAACGCATTCAAAGTTTTGCTGAAGGATAATTCAACATACAAAGCGTTTCAAACGGTTTCACATAATAATCACAAAATGAATTTTAATATATATTTTTTTAACAGTGGTGCCTTAAAACTTTGTTTAGAATTTGATCAATGAAACGTGAAGGCGTTTGGGGACCCCCCCCCCCCCCCCCTTAGTCCGCCACTGTGAAGGCAGCCTCGGATCTACGACTTTTTTGAGCCCCGACCCCTTTGGCAACCCCTTTCGCGGTGCGGGGGGGGGGGGTAACAAAAGCTAACCAATATTTAATTTACTTTGTTTTATTATTAGTACATGATAATGGCGCCCGTCTCGAACAAAAAACTCGCAAATATATAATGGGTGTGAACTAGTAATCAAATGTAGATATTAGTATCTTAAAATCATGGTTTGATGATAACTTACTCACACTTAATGCAAATATTTTCCTTACAGAAAATACCGGTTAATCTTTATATAATCAAAGCAGTCAATATACATAATCCACGATGAAAAATGTAATTGTGATTACAACATTATTATTTTTGTACTGTAATTAACTCTTCTTCCGGAATACACATATATATATATATATATATATATATACATCCCGCAACAGATTTGGCAACCTTTCACTTCGCATCCTTTTGGCAACCACTGCTTACGGTAGGTTTTTAAATAAAATTGCTGTGAATGTTCACATGTTTTTAGCTTAAGAAAAGAGTGATAGTAAAAGAATTATCCAGAAATTGTGTTTTAAGGGTATTTAAATTTTTGGTAGTTACGTATACTTTAGAGTCTTTTGGACTTCCTTTCATATTGCCGTCGTATTGGTAACCGCGTATATCCTACGTATATCACACTTCATTCCATATTTAGGGCGTCCGTTCATTACGAACATTTGACGACCTCCGTACATTCCTGTATGCATTACGTTTATATTATGACGCTTTCAGAATCCTTTTAATTCGGTCGCGATTTGCCAACGGTGTATCATAGGTACATAATGATTGGTTATCATACAAAGGCTAACTTGACGACATTATAAAATTTGGCATTTTTTTTTAAATTTACTTGTTTGGTTTGGTGGTGTTTGGGAGTGGGGATAATGCTCGCTTCCTGAATAGAATTCTACCTTCAACATTCTTGTACCACTACGCGCTTAGTTTAGCGAGGAAATTAAATTAATGCATTCATGTACAATCTTAATATATAAAACAAAGTCGGGTTAGTTACACTATTTATAACTCGAGAACGGCCGGGCCGATTTTGATGATCTTTGATTTATTGGATTTGTCTCTTTTCCGGATAGGATAATAACTATTAAAAATCACAAAAATTAACGAAAAATATAGTTATTAAGAAAATTCTTTTCCCCATACATTTTGTATGGAACGAATTCTCATATTTGAAAGAGCTGCGGGCATTTTGTGATAAGTACCTATAATATTGAACTGTGCGTGAATTTCAAAAATTCAAAAACGTCAAATGTCAATGCGCTGATGGTTTTGTTTTATTCTTAGACATATAATGTTGCTTCTCTTTCTTACACACAAAATGTCAATAGTCGAAAATTAGACAAACGGTGAACGTATGTCTCCACCCATCCAAAGGAAAGATACAATAATTATAATAAAAATCCCTCACACGTCTAAAGAAAATAAAAAGCATTTTTTTACATCAGTTCACAAATGAGGCCCCGAAGAAAATTATTTTTCTTAGGACTCAGGACCTATGTCATCTTAGGGGATGCAGTGTGGAGGGTATTTTTAAGGAAGGGAAGGATAGGAAGTTCTGGGAAGGAAAAAGGTATAAGGGGTGGATAGGAATCTGGGGTCAGTGTGTTCGGGAGTGACTGACGTAAGAATCCATACCTCCAACTGCGTTGCAAGGCAATGGGTCGAGAGAGTCCAGCTGGAAAGGTCAAAAGGCCTCCCTCAACCATTCTCTCTCGATCTGGCCCGCTACGCAGCAGGTGGGCAGACGCATCCGCCACCAAGACCCGGACAAACGTTACCCCATGAACCCGGGCACCCCTGCTAAATCACCAAACGTAGCGAACCACTTGGGGTGACCTATGGGTGACTTATGACAGGGGGATTGGTTATCCAATAAATGGTTCCCGGGGCGGCGGCACCCATACCCGCCTCCCAAAGTCTCGGGAAAAATAAGAAAATCACAAAAAATATAAATACGTACACAATGTCATCTCTTGAGTCTGATACTGACAAAAACAAAACACGGACAGTTGCGCATTGATGATTGCTTCATTGTGTAATTTTTAACTTAGTAAAAAAACTTAATTTAATTCAACACTTATTGATTCTGAGGCGGTACGAAGTTCGTCGGGTCAGCTAGTCTTTTATGATTTAAAAAAAAATAGCGTTCAGAGCCGCTAATATTACAAATATTATTTTGAAGGAAACCAAAACAGAATCCCAATAATTCAAAACGGTAAACGATTATTATGATAACGTTTTACATTTGGGAGGCAATATCAAACAAATTATAAATTTGGGAGGCGGGTGTGGGTACCGCCGCCCCAGGAACTATTTATTGGATAACTTACAACCCTCCCATAGGTAACACCAAGTGGTTAGATATGTTTGGTGACTTAGCAGGGGTGCCCGGGTTCACGGGGTGAGGTTTGTCTAGCACTTGGCGGCCTATGCATTTGCCCACATGGCGGGTCGGATCGGGAGAGACTGGTTGAGGGAGATCTTTTCATCTCTCCAGCCAGACCCTCGATCCATCGACTTGTACCACAGTGGGAGGGATGGTCACTCCTGGACACATTGACCCCAGATTCCTAACCACACCTCATACTTTATTCCTTCCCAGAACTTCCTCTCCTTCCTTTCCCTAAAAATACCCTCAACACAACATCTCCAAAGATGACATAGGTCCTGAGGGAAATTGTTTTCCTCAGGCCCTCCTTTGTGGAGCTAATGTAAAAAAATATAAAGTGTCAAAATTAACTATCGCTTTTGGCTTCTTTTTTAAATCTCTGCATTGATCCAATCGTTATTTTAGTTACCGATTAATCAGAATAAAAGTGGCTACCGTTTTGCGATAGGTAGCAAGCTAATATTTTTATAAAGAAAGACAATCATTCTCGGGTTACGAATAACCTGTCACTTATATTAAACTAGCTGTTACGCGGCATGCGTTGCTATGCCATTGAATAAATAATTGTTTCTCCGTGCATGTCCTTTCCCATTCGTCCCGTTTCCCTCCCCGCCTCCCCTTTCTCAACTGCGTCCTCGAAGAAAAAGATGTACCTACCTATGTTTCACTTCATTCCTAACTTTTAGTGGCGATCGGGTATGACGTATTCCACATTTCATTCCTAGCCTTTAGTGGCGACCGGTGGCGAAACAACGTTGCCGGTTTAAGTCAAATCCCGTACGAGTGTTGAGGTGCACGCCGCGGCGGCGTGATTTGCGACGTTGCCGCACATATTTCTTCTTTTCGATCGTTTTTACGGTCAAATTTACTTCTATAAAATTCCGTTTTCCTCTTTTTTAAATTTTTTTTATTATTATTTATTGAGTTAGTTGTACTACATGAATATAAACTAATAAGCACAATGTAACATTTCATTTGATAAATTTAAATATTTTTACAGTTAGCATAACATTTATTTTTAAATACATTCATTCTTTCTTCATTCTTCATACTTTCAGGCATTTCATCGTACATTTTTAGTCCTCTATACATTAGGCAGTTCTGCGATTTTTATTTCTTCATTTGTGGCAATCGAACTCTGTTTTTATTTCTTGTTTCGTAATTATGTACGTCTCTATTAAAAACAATTTCATCCTTAAAGTATTTTGGCATTTGGTTTTTCATAATTTTATGCACAAAAATTATCACATTAAATGGTAGTCTCTTTTTTATCGGAATCCAATTGAGCTAATCTCTCATTTGATTAATTTGCCTTTCCCCAGTATACATTTCATAGCTCTGTTCTGAATAATTTCTAGTTTGTTTAAATTTCCTTCATTGGCCAAATATAACATCGTAGAGACGTGATCCAAATGTGGAGTAACGATAGTTTTATAAATGAGCTCCGTAGTGTTTCTATTTAATTTATGTCGTAGTTTTCTAAAAAAAATTGACCTTTTTTGATACCTTTTTTAGCACATATTCAAAGTTTGCCGTGAAAGTCAGTTTTGAATCGAATATTACACCCAGGTATTTGATTTCATTTACTTTTCCAATTTTTTCACCATTAATTGTCATATTTAACCCTGTGTTACGCGTTTTATCGCCTATTTCCATATATTTTGTTTTGTTTACGTTCAGTTTCAGCTTGTTTAATTTCAGCCATTTGCTATATTTTGTAGGTGTTCGTTTATTTTGTTAATTGAATCGATGTAATCTTCACACGAAAAATAGATTAAGGTATCGTCTGCAAATAGTCTAATTTTGCAATGATAATTTATAATTTACAGGAGTTCACTTACTCTGACGGTGATGGTGGGATACGACCCAAATCACAAATTAACACTGATTTCAGGTTTTAGACAGCGGATGTGTGAAACAAAGACGAGCTCACCAGTTAATTTTACTCGAAAAAATATTAAAAAATTCTGATAACGACCTTCGTACATCGTTTCCACAAAACTTCAATGTATTGACCAAATCCAAGAAGAAAATATGAATAAATGATATAGAAATAACAAAATAAATACACTGCGCAGTTCACACGCCATAGAAATGAAACATCAGAAAACTAAAGTGGGCAAAAGTGTGTAGGCTACGAAGCACCGCACAAAGAGGAGACCGATTATTCTCCTCTTTGTGCTTTGTGATTAAAGTTTTTGTCCCTTTTTAGTGTCGCTATTTTTCGTTTCATCGAGCTTAAAATCACAAAGAAAGATAGACTAACATTGCTGGGTTACGAATAACCCAATAATGTTTGAAAATCTCCATCATTATTGGGTTACGAATAATCCAAAAATGTTTGAAAATCTCCTACTACCACCACAGAAAGCCGAAAATATTGTTTGTGTTGGGGTGGGACTTTTTTTACATTAGCTCCACACAGGGACCCTGAGGAAAATAAATTCCAAAAGGGCCTATGTCGTCTTAGGGGATGCCGTGTGGAGGGTCTTTTAGGGAAGGGAAGGATAGGAGGTTCTGAAAAGGAAAAAGGTATGCGGGGTGAGTAGGAATCTGGGGGTCAGTGAGTCCAGGAGGGGACGTATGAACCCATCCCTCCAACTACGGTGCAAGGCGATTGGTAGAGAGAGAGCACTACTGGAAAGGTCAAAAGGCCTCCCACAACCAGTCTCTCTCGATCCGGTCCACCACGCAGCAGGTGGGCAGACGCATCCACCGTCAAGACCTGCACAAACTTCATCCCATGAACCCGGGTATCTCTGTTAAGTCACCAAACGCAATGAACCACTTTGGGTAACGTACGGCAGAGGTGTTGGTTAACCAATAAATGGTTCCTAGGGCGGCGGTACCCATACCCGCATCCCGAACCTTAACGCGATGCACATTAAACCACTGACCGGTCAATGATTCTATCTTTAAAATAAATATATAAAACTTGTGTGCAGTTCACCTTCACAAACCTACCTTAACACCCAACATAATAAAATTGCCAAATATATTATGTAAAAATGTTAATAATTAGGTAAATACTGTAATACTTATATAGAAATAAATAAATAAAGTTCACACGAGGGAGAAGTGAAGCCTTCATAAAACTAAACCTAGAAAGAATGAAACGAATCAGGAGTAGGATAATTGTAGAGTTTATTTATTGTAATATTTTTACCAAGTGTAAAAATTATTTTATTGTACGAAACACCGCACAAAGAGGGCACAGATTAGTGTCATTCTTTTGCAGGCTAATTCCTATATATGTATAATCCTAACATCTGGTCTCTGAAAATGCAAATAAATGCACATCCATTGTCAAAGTATGGCTCAATCAAAACCTTATAACTCTGAACTGCGGAAAAACTCTTTATATTCCATTTAACAATACCAAAAAGGCGACAGACACCCTTAACTCCCTTAAATATAAGGTTTCACAAAAATACTTACAATCCTGTCTAATGCTCTAACTGTACGGAATGAATACGGGGATTTTTTTAATATGAATACCTCACAATAGTCCCAGGTGCTCCGTCTGGAGCCAATAAAACTATGGCATCTTCCATTGGGGTATGTTGTGAGGATGAAGGTGGCGGGGAGGGGAAGGAGATGAGGGAGAGGAAGGTGGGGAAGTACCTGGCTATTCAGATCTGGTCACCAAACACGGCTAAAGTCTTACACCAGGGCGATACTGAGTGTACTTTTCACTCTGGAACGTGCCGCAAATATACCATATATTTACTTCTTCAAACTTCGCAAAATTACTTTGTGGCGTCATTAATTATATAATGAATAACAGATCACTTTGTAGAAACCACTATATTATAAACAATATCTACATGTTTCCATAACAATGTTATCTTCATCAGGATATGTTAATATAAAGAAAAATAAATGACAAACAAGTATAGACAAATTAGAATAAACCAGAACATAGACAAAATATTAAAAAAGTAGAGGTGATTAATTGCTTAAAAATCATAAAAATAGTTATACAAAATTAAATATAAAAATTATTTAATGAAAAATAAAATTGCATTTAGATAATAAAAAAACTTTTAAGAACAAATAATTCAAATAATTAGTCTAAATCAAAAAATAAATAATTATAATTATTGTAAGTATTAATAAGAAAATAAATTTAAAAGATGGCTATTTTAAAAAAATGTTTGGTTATTTATAAAATTTAATTTACTATTAATGCTTTTTCTAATTTCTAAAATTTCTAAATTATCCAATTGTATGCCCGTAGTGTTAATTTTAAGACCTGTATCAATATCAAAGGAATGACTTGTTTCCAAAATATGGTTGGCAAATTCAGAATAATTATTATTATTTAAACATCTTATATGTTCCTTAACTCTAATGTTAAAATTTCTAGAAGTTTTCCAATATAAAAAAAGTTACAATCATTACAAATTAATTTATAAACCCCAGATTTGTTCAAAAAATCACATTTATCCTTATTATTTAATATATAATTTTTTAATTTGTTATTTGTATAAAAAGCTGGTTGTACATTATTTGGCATGTTTTTAATTTTTAAATTTGAAATGCTATTATTTAAAAAAAAAAAATTCTCCAATTATTATCATTTTCAACAACGTGTGGATAAACAAAAGATCTAAAAAACTTTTTCTTATATTTTTTGTTTAACATATTGTCTATTTATTTTGAAGTATAACTGTTATTAATTGCAATTTGTTTAATAGTATTTAATTCTGTTTTAAAATTACGCAAAGATAAGGGAACATTAATTAATCTTCTTCAAATTTTGCAAATTCACTTTGTGGCACCATTTTATTAATTAAATTATTAAAACACTTTGTTTTTACCACAATAATCTTTATTTAAAAAGTCGACATGTTTCGAGAACGATGTTCTCTTCATCTTCTTCAGTACATATAATGTCCTGATGAAGAGAACATCGTTCTCGAAACATGTCGACTTTTTAAATAAAGATTATTGTGGTAAAAACAAAGTGTTTTAATAATTTAATTAATTAATTAATCTACTTAGCAAGGTATGAAAAGCTGCTAATTTTTGTGAAAATGGATGATTAGATGTTTCATGTGTAATGATATCTGTATATGTATCTTTACGAAAAATATTAAATTAAAAAAACATGTAGATATTGTTTATAATACATATAGTGGTTTATACAAAGCGATCTGTTATTGATTATATACCATATATTATTCTAAAATAATAAATTGTGATATATAACAAAATTAACAAAATAAAGTTTATTTGCTAGACAGGGATTCGATCCCGCAACCTTCGGGTTGCGAGCTAAGAGCCTCACCGCTAAACACCGGCCACACCGGCCATCGAATACAGTTTAATACTAAGGAATTACATTAGACAGCCAACTCAAATGGACAGATCACATAGAAAAGCTTGTAAATAAATTTATGTATTTAACTTATATTTTTAAACGTTTAAATTAAAGAGTCCACATTAAAATAATGAAATTTGTGTAACATGCATTGGTGCAATCATCAGAATCTTATGGAATAATTGGATGGTAGGGGAGGGGGTGTATAATAATAATAATAATGTCGTATAATGATATGAACTACCCCTTCCTGCAATTATTCCAAGAAGCTGAATTGTAAGAGATGAGAAAAATTTACTGTGTACGATGTTTAAAATACACAAAATGTATAAAGTCTTGGATAAATACCATTGAAACCGACATTTACTTGCTGTAACATCTGAGCCGATGTAACTTCACAAATTTTATTAATCTTTATAAACATGTCGTGTGAATTGTAATTCAGTAATCACGATCACAATGATTTTATTTTTTATTTATTTTATTTTATTTTTTAATCTCTACGAAGATAGTGCATGTTTATGAGTAAAATTTTAACTGTTTTAAAACACACACAAGTACACCCACGAACTGGCGATGCCTGTGTGGGATTCTTTTGGTTAATCTGCTAATTGTATTATTCTTTACTTTTCAACTGTTTATATAAAAACAATTATATGTATTTTTAATTTATACCAATTTAGGTACCAAAAAAAAAGCGGAACTTTAAAATAAAAGTCAAAATCGATTGATAATTTTGACACCCGAGAAGAAAGATATTTATAGATTTGTGTTATTTTTCTGTTCAATTATACAACATAAAATGATATCATGAAATCGTCTGCCGTTTTAAATTTTCAGAATTCTATTCTGAGTTTTTTTAAATAATAATATAGTGGAGTATTAACGGCTCTGAAAGCAAATTATGTTTAAAAAAAGAGAAATCTTATAAAATTGTACAATAATACACTATTTCAATTCCATTATTTCCACGCATGGCTAAAGGGCTTGTTCACATTGGTCAAGTGGTAAGTCAAGTAGAGAGTACGCTTGCTACATGACTCGCCGAAAACCGTTCGCCTTAATTTCAAATAGAGTAGATACATTTATGCCCGCCGCCCGTTGTAGGATGACGGGCTGCTACAAAGCAAAGTAAATACGCTAATTAAGCTGATTTTAATGCTTATTATAGAAGACGTGGAAGAATAAATTGGTGAGATAATAATAAATAAAATGTCCACAAAAAGAGATTAATAGCAGCACAAATAAATAATTTTAGAGTAGCAACTTCGCTCCAATGCCTCGACATTTCCGCGGGTCTACAAATGAACTCTGCTAAAACGGCATGTCAGTGCACAGGGACGCGAGGGGGGGGGGGGGGGTCCCTATACGCTCTAAAAATAGAACGAAATTGATTGAATCCACTAAAAAGCTGACTAACCCACTCTACTAAAATGATGGTGTTCGGACGCGTTTAGATATTACTTTACTCCCCACTCGAATAAAATACATAGCGTGTTTGAACGGCTCTTAAGCGCTTGGGTAGTGGAAAATAGGACAAAATCTGCGGACGTGGGTAGGATTCTAACCAGAGGTCTTCTGTTCAGGAAGCGAGCATTATCCCAAGCATCACCAAGATAGACAAGCGCATTAAAAATACCAGTTAGTGGTTGAGTGGGCATCGCGTTTGGGTCCCACCCGCGGGCGTCGCGTGCCCTATTCCTCGGCTGGCTATGGCTATGTCCTCCATCACAACACAAGCAACATTTTCGGCCTTTTGTGGTGGTAATAGGAGATTTTCAAATACTGTTGGTTTATTCGTAACCACAGGGAATGTTTGTCTTTCTTTAAAAAAAAAAAACAAACAAAAAAATGTTTGTTTATATGAATGCGTCTTTAAAATGACAATGCATATGCATGACCTGAAGTTCAGCAAAAAGCTGCCCGCAGAGTGCTTGAAAACGCCCTTTATTCAGGGGGACGTTTTACGGTGAAAATTTGAATGTGGGATGGAAGGTTACAAATATACTTCTTTTTTATGTGTAAACCTTAAAAAACCAAATTCATGTACAGGATTTAGCCTGCGAGAAAATGGGATAGTGTAATCGGTGTCCTCTTTGTGTGGTGCTTCGTAGCCTTCCCACTCTTGTCTACTTTAGTTTTCTGAAGGTTTCACTTCTACGGCGTGTGAATCGCATACTCAGTTATTTTAAAATATGAAACTACAAAAATCTGAGGTGGCAATAACGTTTAAAATACATTTATCTAACAAAATGTGTGTTTATTGATTCTTTTCTCGGTATCTATAAGTAGTTTTAGTTAAAAAAAACTTAAGGTGAGCCGTTATTAAAACTTTTTAATGTTTGCATTGAAAAATTTAATGTTTTCAAAATTATATGTCTTTCTAATAATAAAAATCTTTCAAAACCAGTTTTTCGTTTTTGGATACATTCGAAAATGTTCCATTTATTTGGATTTCATCGCGAAGCAGAAAATTATGTGACATTCCAACAAAACATGCCCGAGGACTGGAGGGGTAAATTAATGTAAAAGTTCAAAAAGGTGGCAGATTTTAATTGATAATTTTTTTAATTAGTAAATTAAAAAAAAAAAACGAATCAAAATGTACACATCTATGAAAAACAATTTTTCCAAATGTGTTCAGCATTACTTAACTATACTAAAAAATGCAATTTTATCAAATTTAAAGAAAAATATGAGTACCTTGCTGACCAACACACCTACACTACAAGGATGAAATCCTCAAAACTACTAGACATCCCGAAATTAAATAGATCTTTTGGGCAGAGAAACCATAATTTCCATGCTACAAAACTATATAATGCCCTTCCAATTGAAATTAAGAACACCATGCAGAAAAAAAAGTTTAAAAAAGACATCAAATTATGACTACGTAAACATGAAGATGAGGAAATAATTAAAATTATAGAGTAATCCTAACGTAACCTACAGACAACAAACTTAAATACTTTTAATTTTATTTATTGTTTATTTTGTGAAAATCAACAAAAGATGCAAAAGTGATTCGTAAATAATAATAGCTACTGGTTTTAAAAATATTCGAATGGAACCTCGGGGGTGCCCGGAGCTACGATTTTTAGAAATAAAGATAGCATTTTTGTATTTGATTGATGTACGCTTTTACTCATGCGTTAATGTAAAAAAATATAACGGATTAAAATCTTTCAAACAATACAAACAGATTGCATCAATAAAAAAGGATTGCAATCTTTAGAGCAATCTTTAGGGGTCGGGTGGGAATGCTACCCTTGTTCTACCGGTATTTCAATGGAAGATGCTCCGAGGAACTAGCGTCTTTGATCCCTTCGGCGCCGGTACATAGTCGGGAAATACGCCAAACGCGCGCCCAGCCTGCAGTTCATTCCTAGTTTTTAGTGACGACAAGAAGGGAAGATGCAATCTGCATTTCAAAACTCGTTGTCAGTTCGTTTGAACTCTCCCGTACGAGGGTTGGGGTCAAGGGTCAGGGGGCGGCGCGCGGCGGGTTTATCACGACGCGTGCCGCTTGTATTTTGGAGGTTGAGCGTGTTCACACACAGCTATAATATGCGTGGGACGGCATATTTCAGCATAACGCTGGCCTTATATTCCAATTTGGAATGTACGGCAAGCGATATGCCGAAAAACGCCATCCCACGCATATTATAGCTGTGTGTTAACAGAGATATCCGGGTTTCAGGGGGGGGGAAGTTTGTCCAGTTCTTGACGGCGGTCTACCCACCTGCTGCGTGGTGGGCCGGATCGAGAGAGACTGGTTTTGGGAGACCTTTTGACCTTTCCAGTAGTGCTCTCTCTCTACCCATCACCTTACACCGTAGTTGAAGGGATGGGTTTATAATATATGTCCCCTCCTGGACTCACTGACCTCCAGATTCCTACCCACCCCGCATGCCATTTTTCCTTTTCAGAACCTCCTATCCTTCCCTTCCCTAAAAGACCCTCCACACAGTATCCCCTAAGACGACATAGGCCCTGAGGGAATTTATTTTCCTCAGGGTCCCTGTGTGGAGCTAATATAAAAAAGTCCCACCTCAACACAAACAACATTTTCGGCTTTCTGTGGTGGTAGTAAGAGATTTTCAAACATTATTGGGTTATTATTAACCCATCAATGTTAGTCTATCTTTCTTTGTGATTTTAAACTCGATGAAACGAAAAATAGTGACCCTAAAAAGGGACAAAAACATAAATCTATAGGATTTACACTGCGAGAATAATCGGTCCCCTCTTTGTGCGGTGCTTCGTAGCCTACACACTTTTGTCTACTTTAGTTTTCTGAAGTTTCATTTCTATGGCGTGTGAACTGCGCAGTGTATTTGTTTTGTTATTTCTATATCATTTATTCATATTTTATTCTTGGATTTGGTCAATACATTGAAGTTTTGTGGAAACGATGTACGAAGGTCGTTATCAGAATTTTTTAATATTTTTTCGAGTAAAATTAACTGGTGAGCTCGTCTTTGTTTCACATATCCGCTGTCTAAAAACTGAAATCGGTGTCAATTTAGGATTTGGGTCGTATCCCACCATCACCTTCAGAGTAAGTGGAACTCCTGTAAATTATAAATTAAAATTGCAAAATTAGACTATTTGCAGACGATACCTTAATCTATATTTCGTGTGAAGATTACATTACAAATGGCTGAAATTAAAAAAGTTGAAACTGAACGTAAACAAAACAAAATATATGGAAATAGGCAATAAAACGCGTAACACAGGATTAAATTTGACAATTAATGGTGAAAAGATTGGAAAATTAAATGAAATCAAATACCTGGGTGCAATATTCGATTCAATACTGACTTTCATAGCAAACTTTGAATATGTGATAAAAAAGGTATCAAAAAAGGTCATTTTTTTTAGAAGACTAAGACATAAATTAAATAGAAACACTACGGAGCTCATTTATAAAACTATCGTTACTCCACATTTGGATTACTGCTTTAAGATGTTATATTTGGTCAATGAAGGAAATTTGAACAAACTAGAAGTTATACAGAACAGAGTTATGAGCTGTAAATGTGATGAGCTAAATTGGATTCCAATAAAAAAGAGACTACAATTTAATGTGTTAATTTTTGTGCATAAAATCGTGAAAAACCAAATTCCAAAATACTTTAAGGATGAAATTGTTTTAGTAGAGACGTACATAATTACAAAACAAGAAATATAAACCGAGTTCGATTGTCACAAATGAAGAAATAAAAATCACAGAACTGCCTAATATAGAGGACTAAAGATGTACGATGAAATGCCTGAAAGTATTAAGGATGAAGAAAGAATGAATGTATTTAAAAATAAATGTTATGCTTACTTTAAAAATATTTAAATTTATCAAATGAAATGATACATTGTGCTTATTAGTTTATATTCATGTAGTATAACTAACTCAATAAATAATAAAAAGGGAATTTTATAGAAGTAAATTTGACCGTAAAACGATTGAAAAGATGAAATATTATTTGAAGGCACACATCTCACAATATCTGAATTCTACGTCAGAGGGCTGGTGTGACTCCGAAGAGTAATCTTGGTATGGCTATTCTGTTATTCTTTCAATTATTTTGTTCCATTTCAATGCATCAACAGTAATCAATAGTGTATTGTAAATAAGACACTAAAATGATCGGTCGCCAAATACACCCTAAGCCGCATGGACGTCAATGCTCGGTATACGATAATACGGTTGATCGCGACAAATTTTGAAAAGGCAAAACATTCGCAGCAACCGGCCAAATATGTGCGGCAACGTCGCAAAATCACGCCGCCGGGATGTGCACCTCAACACTCGTACGGGATTTGACTTGAACCGGCAACGTCGCCAATTTGGGCTAGTACGAAATGCGGAATACACCACCAAAATTTGCCAACGTCACCGGTCGCCACTAAAGGCTAGGAATGAAATGCGGGATACGTCATACCCGGTCGCCACTAAATGCTCGGAATGAAATGTGGTATACTTCATACCCGATCGCCACTAAAAGCTAGGAATGACGTGAAACTTAGGTAGGTACATCTTGTTCTTCGCGGTCGCCATTTCGGACTTTATGAAATGCAGGATACGTCGTTTCTGGTCGCCACTAAATGCTAGGAATGAAATGTGGAATACGTCATAGTCGGTCGCCACTAAAGGGTTGTAATGAAATGAAGAATACATGGCCATGTATATCACCTAGCGCCTAGCTGCGTAGCGACAGACTCCGGAACTTTAATATTCGAAATCATCCACTTCAAGCCCAATTTGGCGACCAGGACAAATTTCGCCAAGGTGCTTGTGACGACATATATTAATGAACTGTGTAAAAATTTCGAAAAATAAAGTGGCGACCGTATATCGGTCGCCAAATGTCGGTGGTCGCCACTTTAAATGCATATTTGCCCATGATGGTCGCCAAATAGACGGTGTGATATATATATATATATATATATATATACATATATGTAATATTTTTTGGCTTAAAAAATATTTTAAATATAAAAATTATCAATAATGTGTACTATGATGCCCTTATTCACTCTTTACAATAGAGAAGTCCAGTCCATTTAAAAAAAAAAATGAATAATGACCTTCTAACTTAAATAAATCTTATAGTCAAACAACTAAATGAACGGTCAAAGTCCAAAGTCAGTAATAAAATGTACAGGTAAAGCAACACGAGAAGGTTCACGACTTAAAATTAATACAATTAAACAAATGTTTTTATTTTCTTCGGGACTGAATTTAAGTCTGAATAACGACTGAAAAAAAATATCCTAGGTTTGTCTAGGTCCTTTAGACAAAGTATTTAAAAATACTTACAAGGTGTCCGGTAACTCATATTACATACCTATTTCAGAATCAAGAAAATTCTTAGACTGTATTTATCTGATGCTAATTAATAAAGCGGTAACCAATTTATGAGACATTTAAATTTAAAAAATTCTAATAAAAATTCTACCTACCTACCGTACGTACTTGTCGTGTTCTGTCAAGCTGTTATTTATACCAAGAAAAATACAAGTTAAAACAAATCCGCCGGAAGAAAAAAACTATTTATCGTAAAAAACAACGAACGTTCAACCTGTGGAAGTGTTATTCTTGTGAATTCTTCGATTTTAAGCATATTTTATAGTAATAAACTTATTTTCCATAATAGTTGTTTCTCATACAAAAGTACCACAGTGATGTTTACGGCAGCAAGTGCGTTCATTGGCTGCGTTTGATTATGAGCTCACTGTTCCGGGCTCTAATTGGTTGTTAAGTGTTGTGAACTTTGAATACTTTCATCACAAATCGAAACTAATTTTATTTTGAAGATAAATACTTTTTTAACATTGAACTGAAATTACATATGTGTAATAATTATGGGGAAAAAAAAGAACTCTGTTAAAAGCCCTATTATTGCTTCCCCTTACACCTCCCGGCTAAAGTTCGGTTTAGTGGCCAAATTCCTAAAAATACAAACTAGTTATTTTTATACTAACTATGGGCCGGGGAATACGAATCTGAAAGAATTAGGCGGCGGCAAGCAATATTAACTGAATTATACGACTTTTAAATTTTTTTTTCACACATAGGAAAATGGCAATTTTGGAAGCATTCTGATTCCTAGAAAATCAAACTAGTTATTTTTATACTAATTTTGGGCCGGGGAATCCGAATCAGAAAGAATTAGGCGGCGGCAAGCAATATTAAATGAATTATACGACTTTAAAATTTGCTATAAACAGACACAAAAAGAAGACATTTTGACATTATCGAATTGGCAAGAAAACATAGAAAAAGAATAAAGATGTTACATCACATAAAATTAAGTGTTGCCATTAAGCAGTAATATCAATAACGTAAAATAACATGTTTATAATAGGGTACAATCACATATTTTTTTTGTTTTACCAAAAATTACAAACTGGAATATTCAAACATTTTTTTTTTACGATAGGAAATAGTCCTTTAATAACGTTTTGAATATTCAATTTTCAAATTAGCGCTAAAACGCCCTTTTCGCGCGGTTTTGGCTTGTGACGTCACTGCGCACTTCTTGGCAGCTGTCATAAGTCGCAAGTCGTAATCCAGTAATCAGTCTGCAGTTGATCATTTGTTTTTCGAAGAAAATGTCCGTAGATACCGTTTATAAATACTGTATTGTACCAAAGTGTACAAATACAACATCTTCAACACCAAACAAACTATTTAAAAACGTCACAAATAATGTTATTATGTGTAAAAAGCGGTGTCATGCGATGAAAAGGTACATGTAACTGCCATTATAATCGCGTCGATTTTTGGCAAATTATCAGACTGTCTTTGTAGAAAACCACTGTCTGTCATGATAGTATGTATTTACAATGTATGTTTTACACAAACGAATGGGCTTAGGATGCATAACTAAACGATTATGACTATCAAACTTATTCAAACCAGCATAGCAGCTGGAACAAAAACTGTCAAAAACAATTTGACGTGGGACTAGGTGGGTGCGTTGTGACGTCACAATCTCGCAAGTCAATGATGACTCGTTTTTGATATATGAATTTTCATACAACTTTAAAAGTGAATTAATTAATTTAATAAATTTTTTCGGGGGTTTTAGGTGTGATATTCGAGTTAAGTTATTTTTTTTACTTGTATTAAATGCATTGAAAACACTATATTACATATACTGCATGTACCCTATTTAAGTACTTACTTTTTATAAATTTTACTCACTTTTGTATCACAAACCATGCTACCTAAACCTAGCGTAGCCGCTAAACTACTTGAAAACTGGGATGTTTTTTTAAATTGACGCGAGCAGGCGGTATAAAGGGGCACAAACCATGTTACACAAACCTAGCGTAGCAGCTAAACTACTTGAAAACTGGGATGTTTTTTTAAATTGACGCGAGCAGGCGGTATAAAGGGGCACAAACCATGTTACACAAACCTAGCGTAGCCGCTAAACTACTTGAAAACTGGGATGTTTTTTTAAATTGACGCGAGCAGGCGGTATAAAGGGGCACAAACCATGTTACACAAACCTAGCGTAGCAGCTAAACTACTTGAAAACTGGGATGTTTTTTTTAAATTGACGCGAGCAGGCGGTATAAAGGGGCACAAACCATGTTGGGTTAGGTTAGGTTAGGTTAGGTTTTATATAATAACATTGATATTGGTGACCGGTCTAGGTAACAACTTTTTAAGACTACGAATTTTCATACTTTTGGTTTAAGAATACGGCCGTTGAGATAGTCATAATTCATCAGGTTAATGTGTTATGTGATGAATTATCATGTGAAGAATTATCGTGTCGGAAAGTTTTACTTTACGAAGATGTGTTTGATTTATAAGGTATGTTCGATGATATTATTGTTTAATGGCCACACTTAAATTGTTGTTTTTCTATGGTTTCTATGTGTTAAAATGCATTTAAGATGGCTGTTTTCGTTTGTGTTTATTGAAAATTTAAAAGTCGTGTAATTCAGTTAATATTGCTTGCCGCCGCCTAATTCTTTCAGATTCGGATTCCCCGGCCCAAATTTAGTATAAAAATAACTAGTTTGATTTTCTAGGAATCAGAATGCTTCCAAAATGGCCATTTTTCTATGTGTGTCAAAAAAATTTTTAAAGTCGTATAATTCAGTTAATATTGCTTGCCGCCGCCTAATTCTTTCAGATTCGTATTCCCCGGCCCATAGTTAGTATAAAAATAACTAGTTTGTATTTTTAGGAATTTGGCCACTAAACCGAATTTTTTCCATCAGGACACCAGACATTATCCGGTACCCAAATCGCCCTAAAAGCCCTACAGGACGCTTTGGCTGAAAAACCATCCAAAGTCTCCAAAGAGCAGCAGCTCAAAGTATCAAGAAACGTGACAAATGTTCTCGGCTCCGTTGCACAACTTTTGCTAGAGAAGGAAGAACTTAGAGGAGACCTAAATTCGGCCCTAGCTAACATCAAGGTCTTGCAGGCTGAGAAGAAAATGGCGGAAAATTATGCAAAGCAGCTGCTGGATAAAATCCAACAGCTTGAATCAGATCTGGGTCCAGTAATGCGCCGAGTGGCTGATGCTACAGAGGCTAGCCTTTCTTTCGCTGAAGTCACAAAGTAGAAGTGTGCCGATTCACTCATTTTACGGAATCAGTTCCGGACCGATATTCAACTGTGTGCACTCCATTCACTGGACTCGTTCCTTTGATTCCGCCCGTCTCGCCGAATCAAATTCATTGCGGCGCTCCGCCGGAGTCCTTGAATCGGCCAGAACCAAACCGAGAGTTGATTCCACCGGACTCACGGAATCAAACGCATTGTAGCGCTCCGCCGGAGTCGTTGAATCGGCCGGAACGAAACTCTGTTTGACTCCGGCTGATTCACTGCCGAAATTTGATTCCGCCGGACTCACCTGAATCAAACTGATTGTATCGTTCCGCCGGATTCATTGAATCAGCCTGGGCCAAATTCAGTTTGACTCCAGCTGATTCAATGCCGAAAGTTGATTCTGCTGGATTCCCTTACCCGGCGGAATCGTAGAGGGTCACGGAGTTAGGGATCAATTATTCAACCCACTGGGGTTAATTGGGGAGTTAAAAAAATAAGGTTATTGCTTTTCAAGATTTGATATTTTTTATTATTATTTAAATGGCACTCACCATCTGGTGTTCTCAACAAAAGTGGGGGTTAATTTACTGGTAAATGTTGGAAGTAAAATATTAACTAACTAACCATCACGCCTTTTCCCGGCAGGGGTAGGCAGAGAGGACGGACCGCCAAACAATTCGGTCTTGCCGCACACTCTTTGCCTCACTCACATTCATACATCGTCTCATACATTCTCTTCTTTTATACTGACTTTTGACATGGCCCGACTCGAGTATCTGATTCACTTGATCGTGCCATATCTTCCTCGGCGTCTTCGACTTCTTCTACCATTCACATTTGTGTCGTATATTCTTCTTACACTACTTTCCTCGTTCATTCGCTCTACATGCCCAAACCATCTGAAGGTCCCTTTCTTAATCTTACTCATTATGCTAACATCAGACTTACATTCTTTGTGGATATCCACATTTCTCACACGATCATACATTGTTTTACCACACATACGCCTCAGGGATCTCATTTCAACAGCATTCAGTTTACTTTCATCCTTCCTCTGCCAGTTCTATGCCTCATTGCCATACATCAGGGTAGGTACCAGGACTCCATTGTGGACTCCTAGCTTCGCTTCTTTTGACAGTTTTTTATTAGCGCCAACAAATGTGTTAATGTGTTTGTGTCGAGCCGTAGCCGCCAGCTATGTTATTGTTTATTGTGAGATTATTATTTCGAGAAGTCTTATCTTTTTATAGCTAATAATAATCTGTTTGGGATGAGTGATATCATATGTCGGCTTTATGAGAACCGTGTAAGATAATATTTACGTTATATTTGAAATTTACGAACAATGAAGTCCTTGTACCATGTGTTAAAAAAATGATCCTCATAAAACAAGTAATTATCGCCGGCGCGAACTTGCCGGAATGTAAATTTGCTCCGTGCAACAAAAGGTAAAAAGCAATGCTCATTACTATCTTTTAACAACGAGATAATACTATGCCTATTTCTTTTTGAAAAATGTTTTCGTGACCGGTTAGAGCGGTACACTGTGCCCCGGCCCGCGCCGCGCGCCTCTTCCCTTGAGTGATTCCTGTACTCTCACTCTCTCTCTCGTTCCCGAGTGAGAGAGTAAGACGGCCCCGCTAGAGAAAATTCACCTCGCCCGGCCCGCGCCGCGTACTTCCTCTCATTCTGTCACTTCATTGATATTGCATTTATTGCAATGTTAGATTTTAAAAGGATACATATTTTACATAATTAATTAACTAACATTATGACGTTTCCCTCAGGGGTAGGCAGAGAGGACAGACCGCCGAACAACTCGGTCTTGGCACACACTCCTTGCCTCATTCACATTCACATTTCTATTATTATGACTCATGACAGGTCCGACTCAAGTATCTGATTCACTTTGTCGTGCCATGTCTTCCTCGGGCGTCTCCGACTTCTTTTACCATACACATTTGCGTAGGAGTATTAGATTAGGAATAAAATTATAATGGACTCTATATAAACAAATTTTACTTTAGAACATGTGATAAAATGACAATGGATTTAGGAGCGGAAATTTAGTACCTATAGCATTATAATTTTATCACATGTTCTAAATTTTAAAGTAATTACTGAATGAAAAATCCATATATACACATATTGCGCTATAAATATATTCAAATGCCTTGTCGTTACTTTATAAAGTGCATATTTCCAGAGAATACTTGTATTTTAAAAATGATCTTCATAAAACTAGTAATTACTTACACCCAAGTTCGTAGGCGCGAACTTGCTGGAAGCCAAATTTGTTACCAACAAAAGGTAAAAAGCAATGCTCGTCACTATCTTTTGAATACGAGATAATGCTATTTCTTTTTGAAAAATATTTTCATCATTGGATTCGTTCCGGCCGGAACGACATACTTCTAAATTCTGAACTCGGAACGAATCAAACGCATTCGGACTCGTAGTCATTGGATTCGTTCCGGCCGGAACGACACACTTCTATCACAAAGAAAAAACTCCCAGTGCCCCCATCACTCACTCGTACCAGCATCAAAATAGGGAAACCAAGACCATCTGTATGTTTTTTTTCCAAAACTACTGGGGGTTGATGATAGCGATGGCACAAAAAAAATAATTAAGGACATCGTTAAGCCATCACAGTTAGGAGTAAGGATAACGGGAGTAAAAAATATCAAAAACAAAGGAGTCATTATCCACACTGCCAGCAGCCAAGAACAAGAAAGGCTTTTAAATGATCCTATTATATCTAGCTCCGACTTGCTGAGTGCCCGTCTTCCAATTAAGAGGCAGCCTAGAATAATATTTTTTAATGTGCCCCGTGAACTTTCAGACGAGAACTTCTTAGAGAAGGCCCTCTCCGGAATCTCTGAAGCTGGTGACTTCAAAGAGTGTGTATCCAAGTGCAAATTAAGTCATATGGCTGGAGCTCGAACCGGACCGTCTTGCCACAGAGTGTACTCGGTGCCTGCTAACATTCGTCATGCGTTGGTGCAACAAGGACGCGTATTTGTGGACTGGACCGTTTGCGGTGTGCGTGACTTTGTTGGACTTACAGTGTGTTTGAATTGCCAAATGGTCGGACACTCGCACAAGTATTGTAAAGATACCAAGAGATGCTCCCACTGCGGTGTAGAAGGACACGCGCGTGAGGCCTGCCCCGCTGCTGCTGCAGCACCCAGTTGCGCCACATGCGCACGTTTTGGAAAGCCTGCAGCTTCGCGTGCCCACCCCACCGGAGATAAGGATTGTCCGGCCTACAAAGCAGCACTATTGAAGGACCTCTCCACCATTGACTATGGCATCTAAGCATACCAAAATAGATGGCGAGGTACTTGCTGTTGATGCATTAAATATATTATATCAAAATGTGAGGGGTATTCGAACAAAGACTGTAAGTGTACGCAATAATATTTTAATCAATAATTATGACATTATTTGTTTTTCCGAAACATGGCTGAACTCAACGATATTTAGTGAAGAATTGTTTGATGATAAATATGTAATATTTAGAAGAGATCGTGAGTCAACCAAATCTGTGTCTAAAGAAGGTGGCGGAGTTCTAGCCGCCGTTTCTAAAAAACTTCTTGTGTCAAGAAAAACGGAGTGGGAGAGTGACAATGAAGATTTGTGGCTTATCCCCCCCCCCCCTTCCCCCTAGATCCGACCCTGTATTGAGGTCACAGCGCCTAATCGTCCGACTACTGACAGTAGGTATAGACACGCGTGGAATATTGCAGTACTGACAAAACTGACACGCACCCACATTAATTACGTGAGTACAAAAGGGGGGGGGGGGGGCAGCAAAATCTAACGTTATTTAAAAGAATATACGAAGTGGTCCAAATTTATCTCACCAAGGAAGGGGGTTTAGATTGGAAGAAAAAACTGCTAATCTAATTAATGTATGCCCCCTTACGTTGAATCTGGAGTTTTCCAGATTCAACAGTCGCACAACGTTGTCGTCATCTCGGTCATGATGACAGACAACTCCTTTGAGTCTGAAATTGTCTATGATGGTGAAACTCTGGCAGTTTTGGCCCGCACCAAGGACTCCTACTCGCCGCCGCAGGGAAGTTAGATAGGTAATTTTCGTTTGTTGTATATTCATGATTTTATTGTTTCCTGTTATGAGGGAAAAAGAAGGTCTGGCAAGAAAAGGGTATAAGGGGTAGGTAGGAAGCTGGGGACCAGAATGTCCAGGAGTGATGAACGTATGAATCCAGCCCACCCACTGCGGTGCAAGGCGATGGGCTGAGAAAGTCCGGCTAGAGCCCTAAAATGCACCCCAAACGCTGCTACTGGATCATCTTTGTTTATGAACTGGCGCAATAACAGCGTCGAGGTTTTTGTACCTACTCGTTGATGGGGCAGCCCACCCTCAGTCGTGAGCCTTAGGTTCTCCCTAAACAAGCATCTCCCAATCCGGCCCGCCACACATAAGTGGCAGAGGGGTTGGAAATTAACAAAACTAAAAATATTGTAACAGGTAGTTCGATGTTGATGTTGGTGTACTTTATTTGATTTTATCAGTGTCACAAAGTTCACTTGGTTCAATGAGTTTTTGGTTGCATACATTGTATCTAATGAATTTTGGTCATATGAAACTATGTCAATTCCATTAAATCTTTTTTGATTATATAAACTTATGTTTTTATATGTATGTGTATGATTATGTGCTTTATGCGAATACGTATGTATATGTAGGTATGTATGAAAGTATGTGTTTGTTTGAGTATGTATAAATATAGTGTGTCGCCCAAACCTCTAACGGTGTTGGACGCGAGTGAGCGCCGTAAGCGGTGACTAAATGAAATAACCCCTTCAAACCCCGACAAATTTTATAAATACATAAATTTACCGAAAATAATTTTTTTAACCTGTGAAAATGGAGGAAGCGGTTGATCCGCATGCCTTCATAACAAAGGCGAAACAAAACATAAGTGATTTACATACAATCATAGAAGAAAATAAACTTACCAAAGAAACCAAATCAAAAATGATGAAAGAAATAAATAACATCATGGAAATGATATCGCACATGGCAATAGAATTAGCTAAAATATGTGTGTAAGTGTGTGCATCTGTAAATATGTATATGTACATGTACCCGTCTCAGAACAGACATAGTCTAGTGAGGCGGGTTACTTTCTTGTTTGTAAACGATAATTTAAAACAATAAACGCCCGGGTTGCCGGCATTGAAATTAAAAAAAAAACTTCTGGATATCTAAGACTAGCAGAAAACAATGGGTTTTTTCTCAATTGTAAGGAAGGGTGGCCGTCTAACTCTGAATGAAACTCAGAACCACCTCAGAAAAGTCATTTTCATTCTGAGTTGGTATTGAACCGTAAGGAAGATAGAAAACAGTTTTTTCCACATACCTATGCAATTATTTACAATGTTTGTCCTTCGGGTCACAACATGAAAAAGCATATTATTTTCCTAATTAAAGAGAAATAATGTTTTTGTTTGGGCAGCTATTGGGTTAAGAAATTTAAAAAATTTTATATCTTGTTAACAATTCCGAACACTGAATAACAATATTAACGACGAAAAATGCAGCAATCTTGGGGGTAGAAATAATAAATTATTGTTTGTCAAAATAAATGGAATGCTGGATACAATAATAGAAAACATGTACATGAAAAATATTATTGGTAGGTATAACACACAGTGCCCCCGTAGTGTTAAGAGGGAGTATCTCTATGAGAGGGTATACCTATGTTTTTCCGATGTTCGGCTTTTCTGAATGTTCATAACAAATCAAAAGAAATCCAAAAGTGCTGAAAAGCTTTTATATTAACGACCACCATAACACGGGCATCAGCCTAGCATGGTGGTCGAAAAATCCACTTACAATGTAAATAATTTATGCAATGAATAAAGAAAAAAAAAGTGATATGGGAACTTCCTGCAAAATTGCATCCTAGATAGATAAGTACAATAAAACTGCGATTACAGCATTGCCAACTTTTTTTCTGAAAAAATATACGGTTCAATAATCTTATCTATGCAGGCAGTCAAAAAAGGAATTGACGAAGAATCAAAATTTGCACGTGTATACAAAGTGATTTATGTACATATACAAAGTGATTTATTTTCAACATGGGTGGCTTTGTATATTTATGTTTTCAACTCAAAATGACGACAAAAGTGAATTTTGCGATTATTGAAGAATAAATTAATTCTTTGTTTTGAGTTTGGTTTTTTTTGGCTTACATTGAGATAAATGTTTTTTTATAAATCAATATAATATCATAGGTGTGAGTTCTTACTCGAGTGCTTGCAGATTGTTATATTTTTGTCGTATGGTATCACTTAATTTGACTGATCGAAAAAAGAACATTCCAATATTGTTGCAGTCAGGGGGGTATAACTCCGTCAGTTTTTGTAACCCGGTCACGTGATCATGACGACGTCATAGTAATGACTACCAATAGGAATCTTACAATTTCCATAGAAAAACTTTTGAGAACTGAGTGGTATATACGGTGGGATATCTATGGTATTATATGTCAAATAGCACGTTGGCCGAAACAATCCGAACATTCAAAACAACGAAATATTTTGAAAAAATGCTTCCTAAATATCGTTTCAGTGTCGAAGGCTGTGAGGATAGTGTTTCAGTTCGACACAGAGTACCTAACTGCGAAAATAATGAGAGTCGTTATGGGAATGGGCGTTGAGAATCGGCAGATCTGACTATTGCTTATCCGATTTTGGGAAGTTGTGGTTATGTTTGGTTCCCATTTCACTAATAACTGCAAAAATTCCAATGGCACGTTAAAAAAAGACGCTTTGCCGACCCTTAATCTTCATGGAATCGGAACACATCGGGGTTTAACCTAAAGAAAACGTAAACGATCGTAGGATACCAAAATACAGGTGCGAATCTTTTGTTTTTTCAGTGTTCCTAATATACTTTGTAACTTTTCCCTAACTTCACCTAAAAATTGTATCTATTTTCATTTTTAGACTATACATATTCTACCTGGAGTGTCCAGCACGAATGGTGCCGTCCAAGACCACAATTACAGTTTAAAAGGTATAAAGTCTTCTCTATACTCTATATGGCATCAACCTATTTTATTCATAGAGATAGATGCTGATTCACTGAGTCTTTCTTATTATAAAGATATTCAATACATTTCTTATTTCTTCAAACACAGCAATTCCATTATTATTAAGATATTTAATATGACAGGCGCGTATCCGAGACGCGTGGTCGTTGTTCTTTATTTATTTTCTCTTTTATACTCTGCAGTGGTAGGATATAGTTCATAGGATGAGGCTGGGTAATGTAATGAATTTTTTTTTGTTTCAGAACCAAACGTGTTCTACCTGGGCCGAGTACCGTGCGTTTTGCTGCCTAAAAAGTAGTGGAAGATTATACAGGTATACATCTGGATTTATATTTCATTAAAGGAGATAATATTATATGTTTTGCTTGCGAACTTTGGTTAATGTGATGAATATGTTTATTTCAGAACCAAACGTGTTCCCTGGGCTGAGCAGCGTACCGTGTGTGAATTGCACTCTGTTATTACATTGTCTTCAGACCTCTGCAGCCATACTCAGTCAACCATCGCCTTAGCCGCAGTAAGACGCATAGATTCATACATCCATCACTCTTGAACATATTGACCCCCAGATTCCTAACTACCCCTCTGTACATTTTTCCTTCTCAAAATTTCCTCCCTTTCCTTTTCCTAAAAAGACTCCACACCGCATCCCTAAACATGACAGGCCCCGAGAGAATTTTTTCCTCAAGGCCTCCCATGTGGGCTAAAAATCTATCCAAACACTTCCTTTTTTATTATTATTACTCATATTTTCATTAATTATGATTAAGTTCCTTCTAAATGTGTTTGCACATGATTGTATTTCCGTTTTTTTGTGTTATTCTGTATAAAGCAATAAAATACTACATGCAATTATGAGTTTTTCATTTTATTATTAAAATAATTTTTAGGCTAATGATTTGGGTAGGTACTGATATTGTCCAAGGTAGTATCTTTTTTTTTTTTACTTTCCTCTATCCTTGTCGATGGTCCGTGACGTCATAATCGCGGAATGAGCATTATTTATGGTCAAATAGTGTTGACACCCGTTCCATACAAAAAGCCCGAAGATATCGATCTAGGTATTAGTTCATTTATGGTTGCAGTAAAATTTAAAATCTCAATTTTTTGATTCTGATTGCGGTGTATAATTTTTAAAACATCCTAAATAAAACAATTTGTCGACAGTTGAAGAGCATTATTGCTAAAGTTGAATGAGCGATGTCTTCGTACAAGGTTAGTTGATATCATGACTTTTTCAATGTAAATATTTGTGTTTTGTCTAAAATTATAAAAAAATCATAACACGGTAACATTTTTGCAGCCCTTAGATACAAAACGAGAGGAGTTCCGAAAGTATTTGGACCGGGCAGGAATAATGGACGCTTTGACGAAAGTATTGGTCAGTTTGTATGAGGAACCAGAAAAGCCCGAGGATGCTTTGGACTATGTACGTAAACATCTTGGCGGAGTGGCCATCGAGGAATACGAAATCGCAACCGCTCGAATTGCCGAATTGGAAACTGAACTTGCCGCGATTAAGGGAGCACCGGCTCCAGAAGGTTAGCTCCAGTTAGAATCGTGCATTTAAAACTAGTTCCTAGGTCCTAGTCAAAAATAGATAGGTTCTGATTAAAGAGCGAATATAATAATGTGCAGCTGTAAATTGTACAAAACTATCTCCATTATATTAACAATGGAAATAACCCAATTGCTTTGTTACCTAACTAAATTAATACCTATATTATTTTGTAATTTTGCTTGACCTGGCCGCCTGCAACGTTAATAAAACGTTACATTTGCGAAAGCCTCAATTCATGGTAATAAAAACTGTGATGATACACTCGAAAGCTTTACATTGACATTATAATTTCTTGTAACTTTACAATGTTACCCAGTATTAATCATTATATTATTCCGCGCCATTTGCTTTTTTTTGCATATTATACTTTTTAATCAGTTTTAGTGTTAGTAAATCAACTTAATTAATATAAATTATCTATAAACTAAAGATTTCATCATACATCACTTAAAAATGATAAATATAGTCTATGAAAACCACTAGAAACTCAAAAAGTATTTTGATATATTTTCTCATCACTTCTTGGTGGTTTTTCTTTTCGAATATTAATCAAATCACCTTTAAAAGGTGTATATTTGTTTTGAATAATAACTATCACGTAATATATTATATTGTTATATCTGCTGGTAGAAGTTTATTAGTTTAAATAAAAGAGTTTATAAAAAATAATCTTATAACAAAGCTATGAATACTGTGTGTACTATTTGAAATTACTATATTATTATTGAATATAAAATTATGAAAACTGTACTGAAAGATCCATTCCATTCATATTGCATTCCATTCTATGTGAATAAAATTAATATGTATCAATGGTGGTGCTGCTATTTAAATAATAATGATACCGTAAGTGTCATTTAAGTTAACTTATCTTTCCATTTCTTCATCCATTTAATTGTATGTAAATTATCTGTGTTACTATTGTGAAATATTGTTAAATTCAATTATAATAAATGTAGCTGACTATAAATGTTGTTTTATTTTAACCATATATACATGCTTTACTGAAAGGCTGGGACCGAACAGATTTGTTACCACATTTAATGAACAGTCCTGATACACAACCCTATTTGTTTTGTTACTGAAAATAAGAAAACAGCCTTTCATCCCGGCATACAACTGCAAGCATTTTAAGAATAGCTCCATTCTGACAACACAAAGCATGACATAGACCAGGGGTAGGCAGTCGGCTACTAGTGAGAAGAGCTAAATATTAAGCATAAACCCAATATTTTCATACAGTCCAGAGATAAATTTTCACTGTGGCACTTGGACTGCTAAAACAATCGTAATATAATTAATCCCAATCCAATTACCTATTTCGCAGTCTATTTAAGTATAGTTATAATCGCATTTATTTTATTATTGTGTATTACATGTTTATCACTTGTTGAACTTGCATCAGTATTATTATTTTTTTAATTTGCTGTTTAGTTCTGTTTTTTTTTTGTTTTTGTTTTTCTTAAATGTTCTAGTTTACATTCAGTTACATTTTGTTTCTAAATACTTATCTGTGAACATTAATAATTGGTCTGTTTTTTGCCATCCTCTTACGTATATTTTGTTACTTAAGACTGTTCATATTCCTTAAATAAATAATACATCTTTGGGGATGCTGTGTGTTAGGAAAGATGGGAAGTTCTGGGAAGGAAAAGGATATTAGAGGTGGGTAGGAATCTGGGGGTCAGCATGTATGAAACCATCCCTCTTACGCGGTGCAAGGCGATGTTCCGGGAGAGTACGGCTGGATAAGTCAAAGGGACTCCCTCAACCACACTCTTCCAATCCGGCCTGCCATGCAACTTGTGGGCAGACACATCCGCCGCCAAGACCCGGACAAACCTTACCCCATGAACCCAGGCACCCCTGCTAAGTCAACAAACGTAGTGAACCACTTGGGGTGACCTATTGTAGAGGTGTTGGTTATCCAATAAATAGTTCCCGGGGCGGGAATATGTTTATCATGCTCTTCCAATGAGGCTGCGGAGACGAGGTAAAGCTGGAGTTGAAGAGCCGCAAATGCTTACGAAAAAAGCTGCAGTCTGCTAAACCCTGACCTAGACGAATGTGAGTAAGCGATAGTAAGTTCTATGCGAACTTATCCTTTAGTTTGATTTTTTGTTAAAGATGGCGGTGTTTTTACAGATGTTACGAAGAAAACCCCGTACAATTTATTGCTATTCGTGTGGAAAACGCATAGACATACAAATAACTAGACGAGAACTTACAGATGAGGGGTAAAAACCAACTATGGCAGGGCGAAGAGAGGAAAGAGACTTGTGATTCGCCAAGTCTTCTTCATTGTCTAAGTATGTGTTTCATAGACATGCAGCGTCCGCGCGTAAAATGTACGACGAGAGCACGACATTGGTCCGGACACGCCCAGCCGGTTCCGAAAAATGGTTCAAATGGGAGGGGGAAATAACACGTTTTTTAACACGTAAGGGCATGTCCATATATTTTGTACGTCCGTGGGAAAACGTTATTTTTTTCAAATGGTTTTCGGCTGTGTAATTATCGTTTTTTTTGCACCCATAAAATGATGTCCCGTCTTTCTGGTTTATAAAAAATAATCTGATTTTTCGGATTGAAATTTTCAAAAAATCGCCAGGGTTTCAAAAATACGATTTAAAAAAAAAAAAAAAACCGAATGTCTTCAAATATTTGCCTAAACCGGAAAATTATTTTTAAAAATGTGATGCAAGTGGCCTATTGATTTTGTTTGCCCTTTTGTATTATTTTTTTGTTGGCTGGGAACCACCTTGTACGCCAGGAGTGCGGTGTGGACAGGGCTAATACCTTGCATGCATATGAGCAATGACAACCCAACAAGTACAGGTAAGTACTACCTGTTTCTTTGTTGTCATTTAAAAAAATACCACACCTGTTTTTTTATCCGCGTTCAAGGATTCGACTGAGATGGCGCGGACTAACCACGAGTCACTGTGCACGTACAATGGCGGAAACAACTGTTACAAGGACGATACTTATAATTCTATCATTATTTAATGAGCAGGCAGCATTTTTCTGACGCACTCATATCTAATTTCATATTATATGAAAGCATTTAGTTGATTTAATAAACAATAAGTTAATTTTTAATTAAATGAAAATAATATTAGCGAAACTCAATCGAGAATCTGGAGACAGAAAAATCAGAAAAAGATATTGGCACCTCTGCGACACGAACCCAGGACCCTCTGCTTACATAGCAAATGTACTACCAACTGAGCTAAGGTATATAAAATTCGGTCACTTTTAACTGTATCATACTTCGACTAAGAACTACCAACATTATCTTCATTTTCTTAACGCACATATTATTGGCTGCTATCTTTATATATGATCGCAAGATTCAAACCCGAACTAAATGCTATCTAGATAGTGTCTGCATAAATTTTTATCAACTTTATTTTTAATATCCAGATTTTCAATTGAGTTTCCCTCATATTATCTTCATTTAACTAAATATTACAATTTGAGGTTTTACTCGTAAAGTTAAAAATAAATAAGTTAATTCTTTCTTCTCTCCAAATAAGATATTTAAAAAATATATATCTAGATTATGTAGAAAAACAAAAAATAACAGAACTATAAGGTATCTTTAAAATTATACATTGGGATAGTAGTTTTGGAGATTTCGGATACTCCTATTGTCAACAGAAAGGATAACATTGACCCTCCAAATGTCAAAAGTGATACTGATCATTAAAGACCGGATTATATGCAACAAAAACAGCCCAAAATATGCATGCAAATATGCAATAAAAAATAGCTAAAATATGCACGAAAATCCATGAAAAGGGCCAAAATATGCAACATGAAATAGTACAGGAAGTCTTATATTAATTTTTTTTTTTAGTACGCCATTAGTTCTCAAGGATAACAATCGTATTTTCGAAAATAATAATTACAAAATGTATTTAACAATGAAATTTACAATTTTCCTTTAAAAACATATATAACTAAGTACTGTTCTATAGATAAATTGTGTCTACGATCGCTTTGTAAGCGGAAAGGAGCGTTCGACGTCTACTGATGTGACTGGACAGAATTTAAATTTGGGTGCGATTTTTGAACTTATTGTGCCGGGCGAAATTTCACCTGCCCCGTTGATAAAGCTATCAATTTGGCACAAGGGTTCAAACCCTGGGTTATTGTTCAGTAAGTTTTCAAACTTTTCTTTGAGTTAACTCTGGAATAATAGCTTTGACAACGAAAAATTATAAGGGCGAATTTTCTTCATAACCTGAATAAATTCATCAACGCCAATCCAGGAGTTTCAAGCGTTTTTAAACTTGCAGGTGTGTAGGCAAAATGATGACTAACCATAGCTAGGTTTTTATTTTTTAATACTAGCATCGTCAAACGTTTCTTTGCACTGGAAAACTGTCGAAGCCTATGCACTATCGAAGTCATTGATAATACCCTTGATTTCACTACGTGAGGCATCTGAACGATGAACGAGATCGAGCATAAATATGGAAGATCTCAATTTTTATGCTAAAATATGCAATTACCGCTGAAAAGGGTCTAAATATGCAAATGCATATGCAAATATGCAATTGCATATAATCCGGTCTCTACTGATCATCAATCAAATGTGACAAACTTTGAAGAACCCAAAGCGTTTTCATTTTTTTCTTCTTTTTATTGACCAAAGAATTACGCATGCTGCAGTTACTTATGACCGAAATTCCCAGTCAGTGAGACTTTGAGCAACACCATTTTTGAAGTAAATTACTATTATAGCCCCCCAATATTGAGAAAAGTATGGAAGAATAATATTGGCAGATAAATATCAATCAACATATATTATAAAAGAAATACAATGTGCGTGCCGCTAAAACTCAAAAATGAGTGCCGGTACAATCAAGGGAATTATATGGTGTGGTAGCCTTCTATCCCCCATCCATGAAGGTTCCCGTTTTTACCTGAAGGGTGTGCTATTGAAATTATAAGGGCTGGAAGTTTCGCCCTCTAGAAATTAAAAGAATAGTCCAGAAGATTTGATAATATTCCACAACATTCCAGTACATCCTGGAACATTCTGGAATGTTCGGGAATAGTCTGGAATATTCGGGAACATCCCAGAATACTTTCAAATGTTGTGGAATATTCTGGAACATTGTGGACCATTTGAAGCCTTTTTGTATGGGTGGGACTACCCATTGATAGGGGTATATAAAGCAAGATCCGTCATGGGTTCGAACGTCAGTTCAATCTCATATCAACTCCCCGAGCAAAGCCTGGTACCCCAGCTAGTATTTTTATAAATTAAAACATTCAAATGTTAATAATAATTTTATTATAAAACAAGCAATTATAAACAACAAAGGTTATTGTTAAAAGCCAATTATTCACTTTGAGACATTAGCAAGCACTGGTGTCTTTAATTCATTACCTGCGACAGAAACAATTTAAAAAAAAATTAAGTGAGCTTTTATTTGATATAAATAATTATTTTAAAATAATAATTCACAATAAAATAAGGGCAGTATTGGATTACTCCACTGGTAAGTTTCACAAAAGCAAAAATAAATCTGTGCAATAATAAATAATTATTGCACAAATGATAAATAAGGATAATTTATTTTTCATTAAAATAATGCTGGATTACGAAATTAGAAAAAGCCATTAGTTACTCATTAAAAATGTGCTTGACAATTTTTCTTCTTTAAATTTAAATATCTTAACTTACATGTATTATAGATTTAAATTTTATACAATGAGGGAACGAGATAACTTATTCAATGAATGTAATGTTTGTTAAACAATAAATAAGGGTAAAAATTTGGAGCATAACTTCTGCTGTACGTATATTTATGTATTATTTGAAAATAACGATAATTATTTTTTCAAGAAATTAAAATTGATAAGGGACATTGTTCATTTAATGGTAAATATAAAAGCAACCAGGACAATGTAATATATATTATCATACAATACACCATTATGAAAATGAATGCGATGAATCAACTGATAGAAATGTTTCAATTAATGTGAAGAGATTTACTCCTGTATTGGACAGAAATGCAAAATGAAATATGATATGGTAACGAAGAATGATTGGTTTTATGTTGCATTCACAAGTTATTCGATAAATTAGTCAAATACTTATTTGTTCAAAATGCAAATGATAAGAGCTTTTCTAAACAAATCCAGTTTGAGTCAAGCCAAAAATAGTAACGTTGCAGACAAGAAAAAATCAGATAACAATATGCGGTAAATTTTGGATAGGGCCTGACACGCTTATTACGAATAATTTTTAGAAAAAAACTTTATATTCGCCTTAATTACTATAAAAGGAAACTTTTTGCATTCCGGGAGGCGGAAAATTATGCATTTTAATTTTCAATTGCGTAAATCCAAAATTCACTTCGCGAACTGGTCGGCGACTGTCAGCGGCCATTAGATACGTCACTGTTATGTTGGTATCACTGATGCATTAACAAGAGCTAAATACGACCGAAGCCATCTTCGTGGGTAACACAAAGAGGCGCGGAATTATGAAAAACAGAATTAATAATGTAGATAAACGAACCTCTAATCAGAATCACTTCAGAGTCTAGCTGAGGCACTGGAATCATGTGTTGGATTTCATCGTCATTATAGTTGGAGGTGTTGGTATTCGTCGCATTAATAATTGAAGAATAGAAATAATAATAATAATAATAACTAGAAGTTACGTAAAATAAAAATAAAACGTGCGCATTAGGTAAGCACTACTTTGACGAAATTCTGAAAATAAAATGAATAAAGGCCTTTAGGCAAGTTTTTTTACATTGAAAATTTTATTTTAACATTGAAAAAAAATTTTTTAAGTAAAAAAAAAAACGCGGCGTTTTTTTTTTTTTACTTAAAATTTTTTTTTTCAATGTTAAAATAAAATTTTCAATGTAAAAAAACTTGCCTAAAGGCCTTTATTCATTTTATTTTCAGAATTTCGTCAAAGTAGTGCTTACCTAATGCGCACGTTTTATTTTTATTTTACGTAACTTCTAGCTAATCGTTATTTTATGGTAATAATAAATATACATAATATAATATACGAATAGAGGTTTGTTAATATTATAATTCTGTTGTGTTTTCATAATTCCGCGCCTCTTTTTATATCCCACGAAATTGGCTACGGTCGTATTTAGCTCTTGTTAATGCATCAGGGATACCAACATAACAGTGACGTACCTAATGCCCGCTGACAGTCGCCGGTCGCTTCGCGAAGTGAATTTTGGGTTTATACAATTGAAAATTAAAATGCATAATTTTCCGCCTCCCGGAATGCAGAAAGTTTCCACTTATAGTAATTAAGGCGAATCTAAAGTTTTTTTCTAAAAAATATTCATAATAAGCGTGTCAGGCCCTATCCAAAAATTACCCAATATGCAACTCAAGTGTTTTTGTAACAACTTAAGTAGCAAATGAAATATTTCAACAAAGAGTTGTGTAATTTCTGGAAGTCTTCAATGTTGGATTGAGTGAGAATAGCAGGATTGAGGGTAGGTTTGAGTATTCCTCAGCGTAATAAATAATTAAAGGGCCACTTTTTTAGACGCCTGCCTTTTTGTCACATCCCAATTATAAACACGCGCCATGTTAACTTCTGTTGTCGTAAATTGATCTCTGAAAATGGAAAACAAATTTAAAAACATAGGTATACATAACGAAATACTTTAAAAAATCTTTGGACTTACACTTAAAAATTGATCCATACGTAATTAGAAAGAAAAATTAACTCAAAATAATAAAAAAATAAGTGTGAGGCCATCATAAGATTCAGGTCACATCATAAGATTTTAGGTCTGAAAGACTGCTACTGCTATAGGCTAGACATGTTGAAAGACTTTGATGGAAGAACAAAAATTAGGACTAAGTGGATGCCAAAGTGGAAGCAACAAAGAAAGTTAAGATGGATGGAGAAAATTTGTGGAGAAGGCCAAATCCCACCCTGGGATATAGCACCGTGATGATGATGTGATGTGATGATTTTATAAAAGTGGTGTTTAGTAAGATATTATTTTATTTTTAAAATTACTAAGTATGTATCATGTTACTAAGTAGTGCTAATATTTTTTTAAAATGGCCCTTTATTGATTGTTGTAAGCGAAAAAATTTTTTTGAAAATCGATGCGTTGTATGAAAATTTTTCAGGAAACCCGTGTGGCACACGGCCAAACTGAAACTTACTGAATTTTTCATACAAAAAACTGATTTAAAAAAAAAGATTTTTTTTTTTCGGCTACAACAATACAATAATGCCATTTTTTGTAATGTTAGCACTCTAGCACACCCAAAAGTTACAAGCCGGCACTGGTAATAACGCAGTCCGTCTGCTCTAGTGCATTCAATTGATTATCAGCGTATGATTGACAGCACCACGCTCTTTTTTTATGTAATTTCCAAAACTATTGGTAAATATGAAGCTAATAAGAAACAAAAGTAGTATTACCTCAGGTAATCAAGGTCATGTTCAACGTAGCCCAGATTTCTATTGGCATTGGTCATGTTGGTGTCTAATAATTTCTCAGCGTCATCCAATGAATATTCCAGCATCACATTGGCTCCGAGCCACAGGCAAACGGTTTCCGTTGGAGGGACAGTGGCCTGAAAATATAAAAATAATGGTCAGATAAATAAATTGTTTCAAATCACAACCAAACCATGAAAAACCATGTTCATGAAAATTTTTTTTTTTAAAAAACTCCTACTACCATCACACTAAGCAGAAATATTGGTTGTGTCTGAGGAGATAGCCAGCTGAGGAATTGAACACACGAAGCCTAGGTGGAAACCCAACGCATTGCAAACTAAGTCACCGACTGGTCAAGAAGTTAAGATTTGTTTATTTTCAACTTTCACTTTGCACTTTGCTACGAGAATCTCTAAACTAAACTAGCCTGAAGTACAGCCGACAATAAACAAGGCATCAAACTTCGACGACATAGGGCGAAATAGACTTCGTTAGTTAGGTTATCCACTGGAGCGACAACGCATTTTAAAACTTTTTTCTCCAATTGCTTGAGATTTTTTGGTGATAATTTTGAATATTTTCCGCCAACATTAAAAAAATCATAACTCCGAATTTTAATATGGATACATAAAAACTGAGTAAAATGAGTTAGGCACGTATTCAGCAGCCAACGAAATTTTTAAATGCGCACTAGGCGATTATTCAACAGCCAATGTGCTTTAATATGAATATATTTCAGAAAAAAATCTTTTAATCCACCTTTATTACTTATAAAAGACAACTATTTGTATCCGGGACGATGGAAATCACAGCATTCAAAATTTCAATACAAATGTGGGATTTTTTTATTAAGGGTAAATCTTTTAATCCACCTTTATTACTTATAAAAGACAACTATTTGTATCTGGGACGATGGAAATCACGGCATTCAAAATTTCAATACAAATGTGGGATTTTTTTATTAAGGGTCCCCCGCTATTTTTATTTTATGAAATGAAAATTTTTCATATGAAAAACATGTTAAAAGAGTTTTGAGAAAAACGCGTTCATAGTTTTGCCGAAGGATAATTCAACATACAAACATATATGATACAAACTGTTTCAAACGGTTTCACATTAAAATATTTGGTGAGAGCATTTTTAACAAATGCATCTTTCAGAAAATTAAATTTAAAAAAAAATTACAGACCAGAGGCCCGGGCGGGCCGCCCCTTCAACCCCCCCCCCCCCCCCTCCCGTTAGTCCGCCATTGGTAAAGGGGCCCCAAGACGTGCATTGCCTAGGGGCCCCGACGTGGTTAATCCGGCCCTGGGTAGAGCCTCAAGTCTGGTTCAGCATTTAGGCGATTGAGACATTTTTTTAAAGTAAGTTTTGAGCTTAAAAGTGGTTGATATCTCGCACAGATTTTTCACTTCTTTTATTTATAGATTTGTTGACATTTTTAAATCCTATATCGAGCCGCGTACCCCCAATCTGGCTTCGCATACCCCTGGGGGTACACGTACCACAGGTTGAAAACCACTGGTCTACTTGATAACTACAGAAGAAATATATATATTAAAAACCTCATTTTTTATTTAGTATTTGGTCTATTAATTTAGTGGAATAACCATTATTAATTGCTATTTGCTTACTAAAATCTATAGACATAAAAATCAAAATATGTTTGTTTCTATGGTTTGTATGTATGTAGTATATATGTATGTATGTATGTATGAATGCTATGCGTTGCTAAACCATTCATCCAATTGCGATGAAACTTTGGGGATTTGATGTGTGCATGCCTGCGATGGTTTCTGTATACAATAGTGAGCTCTGGCATCATGAACTAAACCGTTCATCTGATTGCGATGAAACTTTGGGGATTTGATGTGTGCATGCCCACGATGGTTTCTGTATACAATAGTAAGCTCCGGCATCATGAAATTATGCATTGCCAAATCGTTCATCCGATTGCGATGAAACTTTGGTAAGTTGTTATGACTACAGCAACGAAGGTTTCTATGTAATATACTGGTGAGCTCTGGCATTATGTAATTTGTATAAAAAAATTGCAATAGGTGGCACGCAATCTGTTTAAAAACTGAATTTACAGGGAATGAATGTGTGGAATGCAGGAGGGGAAATCGGGAGGGGGGGTTCGGTAATAAAAAATACTAATACTACTAAATAAAAAATGACTGTAATTTTTTTATTTTGTAATTTTTTTATTTGGTAATTTATTATTACTAAATAAAAAATAATACTAAATAAAAAATTACCTAATAAAAAATTATTAAATAAAAAAAATTAAACAGAATTTCTTTAAACGGTACATCTACCCTTTTGCTAAAGATATAAATAAACAATGGCGTAGAATTCTATTTGTTGATAACGATACCGCAAAAATAATATGTAACAATATTCCCAGTACTATTCAACCGGAATTTTACACGAATAATAAATTAAAGAATTACATCCTTAACGACAAAGAAAGCGACATTAAAACAAACAAAAAAAACGGTGTTTATAAACTCAATTGTAAGGATTGTAATTGCTTTTACATAGGTAAAACTAACAGAAATTTATAGGTAAGAGTAAAATAACATCTTAGGGTTTTAAATGGTAATAGCGAACCTAAGTTCGCAGATCATTTATAAAAAAATTATCATACATTTGATACAAACTTAGGACTTAAAATACTACATACGGGTTATAAGGCATCGCAGATAAATAGTTTTGAAACATAAAAAATAAGGAAAAATATTAATACCAAAACAGATATAATTAATAAGCAAAAAAAATTTATGAACCCTCTTTTGAATATTTTCCCACTTAACCGGTCTTTCCCTGCTAATGATATTCTAATCCCTAATTCCAAAAAACATCCCCAACTCTTACCGTTCCTTTCCCTGGTATTTAATTTGTGACTTCAGTGTACATTTACTACTGATGATGTGAACATTGTTCACGAAACATGTAGATTGTGTATAAAATAAAGTGATGTAAACAAAGTTATTTGTCTTTTAATAAAATAAATTAAACGTTTGACAGTTAACTTTCGGAATGACTGGACATGCTTAACACATTAATTGTGATATATTTTCTAATAAAATGATTGCGTGCTGCAGATTACATCTTATTTTGGTAATTCTTCGGAACAAACGTCAACGGTTAATACACACTTTTTTTTTATAAAACTTTTATGGTAAGCCCACACTGCGGCCAACGTTCCAACTTCAAACGTTTGGACGATCGTGTGGAGGGGTGTTCGTGCGTTGGAAGTTCGAGTTGGAAGGTTGGAGTTCGAGTTGGCCTGGGATCGCCTTCGAGGCGATCCCGACGGCCAACTCACACGAACCAGCCTGCCGCAGTTGTCCACACATCCGTCTGCGAACGGCAGGCGATCAAGAAACGTGCCGCGTTCTATTAAAATGACGATATTATTACGGAGAGTGGTATAACAATTGTTTGAAAACATGTCGTGTATGTAAGTACATAATAATACAGACGTAATAATTATAGGCAACCTGATAAGATACAACGTAGCTACAGCTGTTCCATGTCCGCCATTTTGGAGTTCGGAAATCGGGGTTGGAGGGTTGGACGCAGCCACCACACGATCGGCCAACCTTCCAACTCCGAACTAAGTTCGGAGTTGGAAGATTGGCTTTGGTGTGGACCTAGCATTAGATTCTTCTTAATTACCATAAAAGACAACTATTTGCATTGGGGGAGGTTGAAAATGATACATTTTTAATTTTAGTTACGTAAATTGAAAATTTGCTTTAACACTGTCAAATCACTCTGTTTGCAATATTATTGTTATTTTAATATGTTGGTATTACTGATATTTTACATTCCATGTTACACAAACCTAGCGTAGCCGCTAAAACTACTTGAAAACTGGGATGTTTTTCTTGCCTTGACGTGAGTAGGCGTTATAAAGGGGCACTTTCTTTTGAATCACAAACCATGTTACACAAATCTAGCGTATAGGTTTTTTCGGTTATGCGCCTTTGAATATATTGCCATGAAGTCAGTTATGGTATGATGTAGCCTTCCATATAGTATCAGTAATACCAACATAATAAAATGACAATAATCATTACAAATTGCATATGGTGAAGCGTTGTGTCTAAATACGAAAGCAAATTTTCAATTTACGTAACTAAAATTAAAAATGTATCATTTTCAACCTCCCCCAATGCAAATAGTTGTCTTTTATGGTAATTAAGAAGAATCTAAAGGTTTTATAAAAAAAAGTGCGTATTAACCGTTGACGTTTGTTCCGAATATTTACCCTTATTTTAATTTAGCAAGCGATGCTCGTGAAGTTTTCTTATCATTTATCGTGTATATATAATCTGTAAGAGCTAGGCGTGCACTCAGCACCAAAGCAAATTTCGTAAAATGAGTTAGGCACGTATTCAGCAGCCAACGAAATTTTTAAATGCGCACTAGGCGATTATTCAACAGCCAATGTGCTTTAATATGAATATATTTCAGAAAAAAATCTTTTAATCCACCTTTATTACTTATAAAAGACAACTATTTGTATCCGGGACGATGGAAATCACAGCATTCAAAATTTCAATACAAAATGTCGTAAAATATGAACATAAATTATTGTAAATGGCTGTCAGCTGGCATACTATATGAGAGCAAATTTAATTAAAAATAATTGAAATTTTGAATGCATTATTTTACATTGCGCCGAATGCAAATAGTTGTCTTTTATAGTAATTAAGGTGAAACAAAAGGTTTTTTTTTAAATATTTCTGTTCAGTTGCGTGTCCAGTAATTCCGAAAGTTTACCCATTCGCCTTTTTATGTAGAGTAGATGGTATATATTTGTTTACCTTTACGAACACTTGCTCATTGAGCAAGAATTGCGTGTGGAGTTCTTCTTTCTGTTGCTTGAGCAGTTTGATCATGTCCAGCGACCTAGCGAGGTCGGGAATCTGCTGATTCAATCTTTTCCTCTTGGACAGCAGATTGTACTCCATGAACTTGTACTTGCTGTGTTGTTCATCTAATCTCTTAAGCACCTTGTCCACTCCATCGCTGTTGTCTGTCAGAGCCATGAAGGCATCTACATCTTCCTGCAACCGCAAATAACAATATGTAGTTATCGTAATAGACCTAGTTTTGTAAACAGAACGAAGGTGGAGTTCACCCACGACAAATTAACAAATCCAATCTAAAATCCTAGCCTATAATTTGTGGCCTGCGGTCTGAGGACGAAAGATCGTTGGCATGCTTTATTGAACATCATTTTGAATATTAAAAAACCCTTACGTTAGCTATTATATATAGTAAATTCGTGCGAAAAAATATTTTCTTCGACTTACGATGAAATCAGCCTGAGGTATGCCGGCATAAGACTTGACCTCCTCCTTGTTAGAAGTTTCTGCTACTTCGTTTGCCATTTTTTAGAAAATGTGGATAGTGAAAAATATGATTTTGAAGAATTCAAACTATTTACTCCTATACCACAAAATAAATTAAATGCAAAAAATCTAAATGCAGAAGCACCATGTGTAATATATTTTTATTATCTATGAAATTTCAGGTTCGTGAAATAGATAATAGATGGTTGAGTTTTGTACTTTCTATCAAGATATGTAAATGACACCCTCACACGCTGAAAAATATAATATCGGTTTTCTGGATTATTGTATTTTTCATTTCATTAATGATATAAGAAAAGATAACTCGATATCCGTTGGGTGATATTTTTATAGGGCATTTGGTAGGGGCCTAAAGACATCTAAAATAAATAATAAAGTTGTGAGCGAGATTGAGCGGATCCCTTTTTTCAGGACTCCGTTAATATTTTATCTATGGATATTTCTACATAATTATCTGAGTTTTTGGTTTTATATTGACTGTTAAGATGTCAAAGCATGTCAAAGTCTACCAAGTGTAGTTACCGCACAATTTAATAAGTATTTTAATCCTTGGACAGGACAATAACAATATACAGTCTGCATACAAATTACGTGGACATATTTTTGTGAACCAAGTCCGCTTTTGAAGACGCAATGGACTCTGCTACTACCCAGCGACGCAATGTTGAAAAACGATTGAAGAAACGAGCTTTTTGCGGCCACTATATGGAGCGACGACTAGTGGACGAGTACGAGGGATATCGTGACGTTATTTGGCTATCGCCAGAAGAAACTGAACTAGCAGCAGATTTAGCACTCGCCAGTGAAACCTGTGGATCATTGTATCCAAATGTTTTCACATCCTACTCATCCTCTCCGGTGCCATCTCTATGGGTTACCCTAAAAGACATTCCACTAGGATGTCACTGGTTTCAAATCACGTCTGTAACATTCACTGACAGAGAATTAACATTTAATCTCAAAAGCTTGCGTTCGTTTCCCGATGTAAAGTATGAGAAGCCGAAACAAGTTTCTGTCGAAGATATCCAGATATCTTTGGAGGGAATGATGCATTCGTGGAAACAAAACTTAATTCTTTTTTTGAGTAGTGTCAACGTTGACTCAATTTTTGGTATCTTCAAATTTTTGGTTATTTTGATTACAACTCTGTTTACTGGTTTGTTTAGTTTGATATTTTTCTTGGGAGACTTCAGTATCAAGCTGGTACGAGAAGCTTCCATCTTTATCAACGCTAGTACTCCTGTAATGCTGGGTTGCATGGAGTTTGTAAGTAAAATAATTGGCGGGTTTTATATTCTGTTGGCCATGCTCTGGCGAGGAACTACCTCACGGCCGCCTCAACCACCTCCTCAGTTCGCACCCGCTATTGGGTTCAAACCCCACCAACGATCATACCCCCACCCGGATAGATACTATGATTAACTTAACCAAATTAATTTATTGTAATGGTGACTAGAAAAATTAGCATTGCTTTTAACACGGGCTGGCTCTTTTGTGTTGGGCAAAATTATGTAGTGTCGCTTGGTGGGATTTAATACTAATATGTTTTTGTAAATTAGATTTAGCGAATTTGTGAACACTAATTAACATTTTTTTATTTTCAATTAAAATTACATTTATGAAAATGTTGCATTTCTACAAATAATCTAATATAAAAATTCAATCCAAATGTAATATAAATATAATTGAAATATTATGGCTGCTTGATGCAGCTTTTGTATTAACATTTCGTTATGCTAGAGTCACACCTAGAGTTAAAAGCGCCAGCATTTTTGGCTTGGCCTATTACAGCATGTCGCTCGCTATGCATTCTCATTGGGAATAAGCCAAGCCAGAAAATGCTGGCGCTTTTAACACTAGGTGTGACACTAGCATTATTCTCGGTTACCAGACAGTTGTCCCCCCGAAATTATGATTAGAATAAAATTGTATGCAATTTTTACCAATGTCAAACCTAAAATTATATTCAATAAGTTTGTACTGATATCAGACTAATTAATTTACGGTATGGATTACATACAGTATGTATAGACAAATAGTTGTTTCCTTGCTGCATTTTAATGAACATGTATTTTGTAATATATTTGTTATTCAGCGGCACATCCTCTCTGGACGCCCCTTGGGGGATGCTTAGTTATGTTATTGTTAGTAGGTATGTATTTTCCCTAAACTGACTGAATATTGTATATAAGTATGCCGGGAGGCCAATTGTCAGGGGATTAACTGTCATGGAACCATTATTCTTATTCCAATATCTAATGTGTGATACAAAGGTTCCTATTCTTATTTTGTTTTAAAAACAATCAATTTATGTGGCTCACCTGTATTATCATTTTATCACAAATTTTAATACTTAATTTTCAACATAATTATTATTTCTACTATCTCTTGTTAATTATTGTTTACCAATTCAAAACTTCCAATGCACTTGATTAGTAATGATTATTAATTTAAAGGCACATGTATTATTTGACAAAGTAAGTATTGACAAAGCACCAAAGGGAAAATATCAATATTTTCACATTTTTACTTATGATATTGACATGATAAACTAGATATTAATTACTTTATAATTTTATTCCATCCATTTATTTGAAATTCGATATTACCGGGGAGTATCGAAACCTGTTTGTGTTTGTATAAATTTTTTTGATATATTTTTATGCCCTTTTTGTATCAATATACAAAAATATTTTATATCAATGAATTTGTAAATAAAACTATGTAAAATCTATTTTACTTCTTTCCTGTTTAATTTATATATAACCGGCTAAGGAACGAAAAGACAAAACATGAAATTGGCGTTCATGATTTTATTCAGTAAGTTAATTCATACAATTTACTAAAATTGTACCCTATTTGACAGTCAAATGGTTAATTAGGTATGTCTGAGAAGATCTTTTTTTATTAGCACATAAATTTACTCTCTCAGTAACCCGCCGCTCGATTATCCGATGATTTAATACACACATTTTTTTTTTTTTACTTGCGGAGACGGTTTACAGTTAGTTCCCGTGAGTACTTAGGCCATAGGCCCACTGTACTATGTCCCATTTTAATCAATCAATCCTTTAACAATAACCCAGTCCCTTTAATGAAGTTCACCAGAATTGTCATTGGATATGTGGCTAAGTCTTCTGGTTCCACGATGTGTCTCCCCAGGTATCTGAGCCTAGTTCCCACCAGGGCAGGACATTGGTACCACAAGTGAATTGGAGTCTCTTCATCCTCTTCACATTTTCTACATCTATTGGTGCTTTCCACTCCCAATAGCTGCATGTGTCTCCTGAGATGGCAGTGTCCCGTTAGTAGTCCTACCAGTTCCCTCAGCGAGTTTCTGTCCATATCGAGTAGTTTCCTGGTCCGTCTGGGGTCCGGTCCGTTTATGAGTTCTTTGGATTGCCTCATTCCGGGTGCCATCTCCCATTCCTTCCAGTGCTATTTCGTGTGGCAAGCTGCTACTCCTACGGCCGGCTCGGATCCCGCAAGTGATGCTTTTGCCCCTTTCCTTGCTAGTTCGTCAGCCCGCTCGTTGCCCTCAATACCCTTATGTCCTGGTACCCATATCAGTGTTATTTTATTGATGGTAGCAAGTTCTGTAAGAACAGTCCTGCATTCCATCACCAGTCTGGAGTCGCATCGGTTACTTTCCAGTGCCATTAGGGCTGCCTGGCTATCAAAACAAATAGTTAAGTTCTTATTCCTGTACCCGATACCTATATTCTCCTGTGCGCAGGCCATGATGGCTATCATCTCAGCCTGAAACATAGTGCAGTGAGTTCCTAGAGGTATATTGAGTCCCCTCTTGGTTCCCTGTAGGCAAACCCCGGCCCCCGTTCCTTCCTCCATCTTGGACCCATCTGTGAACCAGATTAGTTCCTGTCTGGAGGTTGAACCTTGGACCATGTCCCACTCCTCCCGGGTGGGGTACATCACATCAAACTGCTGTCTGAAGAAGTATTCAGCTTGTTTGCCGTCCTGCTTCATTCCAGCTGTCGGGCTAATTGCCCTCAGTCTTGTTCCGATCTCCGTATGACTGTTTTTGGGCAACTCACCTCTCCAATGTCCTTTGCATTTTAACCTGTAGGCTGCCGCCATCGCCGCCCCCTCTATTTCTAAGTTTAGTGGGGGTAGGTCCAGCAGCACTCCCATGACTAGTAATGGAGTGGTTCGCATAGCTTCTGTGATTCCTCTGCATGCAAGTCCCTGTATGTGGTTGAGTGTGGCCATCACTGTTTTCAGTGTTGTTCTCCTCCACCAGACCAAGGCTGCATGCATGATTCTTGGTTTTACAACAGCTGTGTACAGCCATTGCATCATTTTGGGTTTGAGTCCCCACGTTCTGCCGCAGATTCGCCTAGTTGCCCACATGAGAGCACAGGCTTTTCTGCACACAGTTTCCACCTGGTTTTTCCAGCTCAGTTTGGCATCTATGATGACCCCGAGGTACTTAACCATGTCAGAGGGTTCTACCTCCTTTCCGTAGAAGGTTGGATTGCTCCATCCCTCTAGTTTCCTTTTACGTGTAAAGATTACTAGTTCTGTCTTGTCTGGATTGACCGACAGCCCTGTTTCTTCACACCATTCTTCCACTGTTGCCAGTGTTGATTGGATGAGGCCTCTGGACTTGTCTGCATCCCAACACCTTATTATGGTTGCGATGTCATCCGCATACCCTTGAGTATACAGGCCCCTGTTGTTGAGTTTCCTGATGAGGTTGTCCACCACCAGGCTCCACAGCAAGGGTGACAAGACCCCTCCCTGTGGACACCCTCGCGTCACCAATACTCTGAGGTTCACCTCACCCCTTTCCATCGTAAGAATCCGACCTGAAAGCATGTTCTTCAGCCATCTTCTGGTGGTTTTATCGAGTCCATGTCTTTCTGCCGCTTCATCGATGGATTTAATAGAGGTGCAATTCAATGCTCCCTCTACGTCCAGGAAGAGTCCTACTGCTAGTTCCCCAGTTGTCTGCGCCTGCTCCAGTTTGTATACCAACCTGTGCAGTGCCGCGTCAACCGACTTACCTGGTTGATACGCAAATTGTAACTCGTGGAGGGGCTTTTCTCTCAGTGCCCCGTCTCTTATGTGTCTATCCATTAGCCTCTCCATTGTCTTTAGAAGAAAAGAGGTGAGGCTAATTGGACGGAATGCGCCTGGTTGGTCGTAGTCAGTTCTCCCAGGTTTAGGTATGAACACTACCCTTGTTTTCCTCCATGGTATGGGGATGTATCCGAGGGCGCAGCACGCCCTCAGGATCTTAGTCACCGGAAGTAAGATTGTAACCAGACCTCTCTGCAGAAGTGCCGGAAAAATACCATCTTCTCCCGCGCTTTTAAAAGGGTCGAACCCTTCGATTGCCCATTTCACTTTGGAGGGAGTCACTATTTTAGCGGCAGTATCCCAGTCCTTACCATCCCGTATAACTCGGGCTGGTGGTGGACTGGTGTCACCTGCTTCTAATTTTTTGTAGCCGGGAAAATGTTTCCCCAGCAGTTCCTCCAGCTCCTCCTCGCAGTTATCGGTGAAGCCTCCATCGGCTTTCCGAAATGGGCCTTTAGCTGCCCCTGGGTCTTTAGCGAGAATTTTTTGAATTCTTGCAGCCTGCGGGATTTTTTATTTTTATTTATTTATTTATTAGATGGTTTCCACCTCCCCGCAGTACTTCTCCCAGGAGCCTGTTTTGGCTATCCGGATTGCTTCCTTGTACTCTTTCTGGTATTGCTTGTGAGCATCCCAGTTTCCAGATTTTTTGGCCCTGTTGAAGGCTTGCCTTACTAGTTTCCGTAGCTCCTGCAGTTTTCTGCTCCACCACGGTGTTTTGTTCCTGGTACTTGTCTTTAGAGGGCAGCTATTTTCGTATGCCCCTATCATTGAGTCCCTCAGTATTTCTACTGCGTCCTCAATTTCTTCAGGGCAGCCGTATTTCGCTGGGAATCTTGTCATTCCTATGTTTAATTCCTCTGAATATCGAGTCCAGTCAGTTGCTTTTGGGTTCCTGTGTGTGTCGGTCCCCGTTTTATTTGTCTCTCCCTCTAGTTTAAATACTATGTGTCGGTGATCCGGCACGGATGGTTCATCCGAAACTCTCCATCCTGAGACTCCCAAAGTTCCTAGAGTCAGGTCTATCACCTCCTGTCCGTTGCTTATAACAAAGGTAGGTTCCCTACCTCTATTGAGAATCTCAAGGTTCACTGTCATCAGGTATTCCAGGAGGTCCTGTCCTCGTTTGTTGATGTCCGTACTCCCCCACATAGTGTGGTGCGAGTTAGCATCTACTCCGAGTATCAGTTCCCTACCCTTCTTCCTGCAGTCCTGGATGAGTCTCGTTATTTCCCTTGAGGGTGGTGGTTCCGCAGAGTCATAGGGCATGTACGCTGATGCCACCACTACTTCCCGGCTTCTTTGGTCCAGCGTGACCTGTAGCTTCACAGCCACCAGGTCCCTGCTGCAGTGTTCGGGAAGCAGTGTGCCTGCTATCCCTCTGATGAGGATGCAGGCACGTGGTCTGTCCCCCGACTCCTTGTAGTAAAGTAGACCTTGGTTCATGTTTAGTCCTCTGACCTTCTCCCTGTAAGTCCAGGGTTCCTGAATCAGCGCGACATCCACACGGTCCCGTCGAATCCGGGTCTGAACTGTCCTTTCGGGATGCTCAGAATCAGATCGCCGGCACCCTCACTCACAAGGGCCTCCTGCTCCCTTGTAAACTCCTCCTCCCTATTCCTATGGACAATGGCCACCCTAATTTTATTGTCAGCGGCTTCCACATAGGTGGCAGGGGTGGGAGTTCCTCGGGGATTTTTCCGGTGTTAGCCCGGAGGGTTTACGTTCCGGTGAAGACCTACTCCTCTTTCCGGCCTTTTGTTCCCTGGGCATTCCTGGTTGCTCCCGGTTACCCTGTAGGGTCCCCGTTTGCTTCCAGTCTGTCCCTGGTTTTTGAGCCCTGGTATGGCTGTCCTTTGAGGTCCCTGGCTGTCCCCAGCTGACTTTCGAAGTCCCTGGTTGCTCCTGGTATCCTCTCTTTAGTCGCCAGTTGACTCCAGAGGTTCCCGGCTTTGCCTGACCAGTTCCCTGTGTCAGAGGTTCCCGGTCGGAACTCCGCCTCTCCTTATTATATTTTTCCTCGCAGCCCCACTGCGTCTTTTGTTGATGCGGATTTTCCCCACTTCTTCCGTAAGGGACTTAACCGCATCTTTCTTCGTGGTGGCTGTTGGACGGTCCTCCTTTACGCCCCCCCTCTCCTCCGGTTCCTCAAGGGTCCCGGTTGGAGGTGGGGTTTCTTACAGGAGTTAGTTTGCAGGTCCCATGAAGGTCCCTGCTTACCCGCATCTGAATCCCCTGGAGGATTCAGTCGCGTTAAGTTCTTTTGAGGTTCCTCTTTTCTTGGGTTCCCCAAGGGTTCCACAAGGGAAGAGTCCACCTCGGTGGTCAAACAAAGATCCTTTCCACTCCCTCTCGGTTCCTCGAAGGCCCCAAGAGGGAAGAGACCACCTCAGTGGTCTCATCTCTCCTTTCCACTCCCTCTCAGTTCATCGAAGGCCCCAAGAGGGAAGAGACCACCTCGGCGGTCTCATCACTCTTTTCCACTCCCTCTCAGTTCCTCGAAGGCCCCAAGAGGGAAGAGACCACCTCGGCGGTCTCATCTCTCCTTTCCACTCCCTCTCAGTTCCTCGAAGGCCCCAAGATTTAAGAATTATTCAAGAAGGAAGAGTCCACCGAGGTGGCCTCATCTCTCCCTTCCTCTCCCCTCAGGTTCCCCAAGGGCCCCTCATCATTGTTGTTTTTTTTTATTTTTAAAGTCCATATTTGGTCCCACGAGTATCTAGGGAAATACATGGTCCACCCCAGCAGAGCCCCGAATGCTGGAGTAAGGTCTAAATACTCCGAGATTCGACCTTGTGTCTCGGTGCCATTCAGCCCTAAGCACGGTAGCTAACACCTTAGCTTGGGATGGCTATTGTAGGTTGTGTTTCCACTCCCTGAGCGATGGGTTCGCCACACTCCCTACGCTGGATAATACACAAATAATATGTATGTATTAAATACAATGAATAAGGTAAATGTTAAGATTTTTTTTATATACTGGGTGTCTGTGGGTTAAGTGCGCTAGTTTCGGAAGGTGATTCTACATCAGTAATGAGCAACCCGCTGCCCATTGCATGTGGTATGCGAGTCTTTTCATAGTTTCCATTTGCCTAAATAAAATATCAAAAAGCTTGAGGTGAAGAATATTCAATAACGGTTTCTGTTGTTTTAAAAAAGGGTTGACAGGAAAACTTCAGTATTTCATCAAAATTTTGAATCAGCCACCCAAAATAATAAGATTTTTCTTAAATATTCTTAGACAAAATTTCATGATTCGACCTTAAGGGGAGAGTCTGGTCCAGCCAAGTGTTTTTTTTTTTAAAGATAAAATTTATTTTCATCCAAAAACTTTTATTACTTGTAAAGGTAGACTTAATAAGAAAAAACATTTTTGAAACTTTGATTTGAATATCTATATATATAAATATGGTGGCCGCAAGCGGAGGGTCCGACCAAATCGGCTGGAATCCTGGAGTCCTTGGAACATGAAATTCAAAAAAAAATTTCTTATGATCATTTCAATTCAATTTAATTTATTAATTTTAAAAACATTACAAAATTACAATTTCAAGGTGTTTTTAACCCTAGAGTGGGCACGCTATGAGCATTTTGCCGCCCTCTGCAAAAAACGTTGATAATTCTTAAATCTATTGCGTGTAAACTTTGAGCTTTTTGGTAGCTGGCCCCACTATAGTTCGCAACCCGTTCTGAAAGACTGGACACCATCAGTGTGCGGGGGGCCGCTTGAGAAGGAGTTTTTTACCAATAAGTATCGTCCGGTGGTGATTTACTCACTGCGCGCCTACTAGTGTAAAGGCTCGATGACACACGGCGAGTTTACAAGCTACTATCTACTAAATTTAAAAGCGGGTGAATCGGCGAGTGAGATTGTCATGATGACACACAAAACTGTCCACTCGCTCAGTAGCTCGCGACATTTTTGTAGGAAACCGGACTCGCACGTAGCTGCTAGCGCCAATAGCGGAAATAACGTGAACTAATCCTTCAGACAGTTGACAGTCGAAATCAGCTGGTTTTTGGCAGCCATATTGGAAACACAAATAAACCAATCACGAGTCGGCTTGTAGCGTGTAAAGTTGAGGACCTTTCAACTTTTTCCGTGGATTGTCAACAATCTGCTAGTTAGCAAGTAACACGATGACACTGAGCGAGTTTACTAACAGATAGTGAATTTCCGAGATAGTAGCTTGTAAACTCGCCCTGTGTCATCGACGCATAAGTAAAAATTGTTATATAAGGTTTAATACATTTATTTTCTCAAAAAAAAAATCACTCATTATGAAAAATACAAGCAATACTTAAAACTATATATAATAATTAATTATGAAAAATGTAGGTACTTCTCAATAAAGAAACTAATAAGTAGTCGGACACTCAATAAATTATTTTTTAATTATTTTATTCACCAATAAATTACAGTATTGGGGGGGAAAAAAGGTGTTGCAGATGCTCAAAATTAGTGTGCAATGAACATTGCACATACTTATGTGAAGACTGTTTCGCCAAAAAATATCCCGTAGATTTAGAAAATATTTAATTTTGTTATTTTTTCCCATTTTTATAGATATTATAGAAAGATAATGTAGGATAACATAAAAAAGTAAATTAAAATTTTAAATTTTCTTAAGTCGCTTGGTAACACAGAGTTCAATAAATATGATGATTTGTCATTCCTTATTTGTGTTTTAAGTAAATCCTTAGAAAATAAATTATTTAAATTGCAGTATTCCTACTTAAAAATTGTCCTCGAAAACGAGCGGCAAAATGCTTTGAAATGTTCTCAGTCGCTACCAAGAGGACTTGCCAGGCGGACCTATGACCTATGGTCCTATTTTTACATGATTTGTTCTACAGAATAATATCGTACCAAATGTGGTATTAATTGTCTCTCGCATAGTCAGTTATTCTTCTGTCGAGTGCCCGTAACCGTAACCGCTGATATATTCTTAAACTGTGGGGAAATCTTGATTTGATTTAAATGAATTATGATTTTTTTAAAGATTAATAATATGTTTAATTAAAATGTAACTCTTAGATATACTTTTATAAAATTTATATATACATTTATAAAATTCAATTTGCAAATTAAACAACTAGATAAAAACAGTCACAGCAAAAAATCAACAAACAAATGTCAATATTAGAAATTACCGTTAGGAACAACTCTGTATAAAATAAATCGGTACCTACTCATGCCTGGAAATGCCGAGAAAGTTCGTTTGTATTGGCCAATGAATGATGTAATTTTTTTTAAGTAACTCCACAACTTCATTTTTTAAGTAACTCAATTTGGGAGGTGGGTATGGGTACCGCTGCCCCGAGAACCATCTATTGGATAACCAACACCTCTGCCATAGGCCACCCCAAGTGGTTCGCTACGTTTGGTGACTTAGCAGAAGTGCCCGGGTTCATGAGGTTAGGTTAGTCCGGATTTTGGCAGCGGATGAGTCTGCCCACCAACCGCGTGGCAGGCCGGATCAGGAGAAACTTTTTGAGGGAGATCTTTTGACCTCTCCAGCAGGACTCTCTCGGGACATTGCCTTGCATGGTATTAATAGTAATTACAAATTGTAGAGAAGGAAGATGTACAGGTTCCCAAAATTAGGAACCTGTACAACTTCCATACAGAGTAACATACAGAGATGGTATTTAGTAATTACAAAATTGTAGTGTAGGAAGATGTGCAGATTCCCAAAAATAGGAACCTGTACAACTGTACATAATAACAATGCAAGAACAAATGCATACATATGGAAGAGAAAGAAATGTGATAGATGCTTAAATTTTTATAAATAAATTTTGCTAACAAATAGTGAATTTCAGGAGAGTTGAGACTAAGAAGACAGGGTACACTGGTAGGAAATTCAATTTTTAGTTTTACCAATTCAAGTATGAAATTTGGAAATTGTTCATTGATAGGACACTCAAAAAAATTATGGTCTAAAGTATCTTCTGAACCACAATCACAATGAGGCGAATTGACTATGTGGAATCTGGAGAGATGGCTAAGACAACAGGTATGACCTAGATGCATTCGAGTTATGGAAGAGATATATTTTTTAGGCATGGAAGTGTATTTGTGAAACCAGGGCTTGACAGGAATAGAAGGTTGAATTAATGAGTACTGATGACCTTTTATTAGAGAGGATGATTTCCATTCAGAGGACCATTGACATTGTAACTTATTTTTTAAAATAGGGAAATAATCTCTAGCAGGAATAGGAATACTGCTTAATGGACCGTGGACAATGGGTTCCTTACCAATAGAATCAGCTATTTCATTTCCAACAATACCGAGGTGTCCTGGAATCCAGGCCAAGACCACTGACACTTGAGCCAGCGACATGGAATGCAGGAGGTCTCTGATAGAGCAGGTAAGAGAGTCGCTACTGCAATTGAGAGGGGATGCGCTTATTTTTTGTAGAGAGCTAAGAGAGTGAAAGGATGAGGGCATTTTTAATGTTGAGAGATTTGACGAGTCGCAAAGCTTCTATAATAGCTATGCATTCAGCAGAGAAAATGGAACACTCTTTGGGAAGTCTGTGTGGGAAACACAATTTCCTGTGAGGTGCATAGACACTGGCTCCACAATGGGAGTCCGAACTGAGTTTGGAACCATCTGTGAAAATTTTTATATAATTTGGCCAGTTATTTTCAATAATTTTGTTGAATTCTGCATTATTGGATTGAGCTGAGTTATGTATTTATATTTTTTTACATATTCCTATTAAATTGGTGCACCTTCGGATAGAAAGTAAGACTTTCATAGGGATATGAGTATAAGGGGAGAGATTCATTGCGATAGGAGTTTGAGGATACATCCAGGAAAGATTTGAAGCAATCATAAAGAAGGGGAGGGGAATGTTTTTTCCAAAATGGATTCAAATTAACCTCACACTTTAACAATTGAAGTTTGGGAATCAAGGGATGGGAAGTTATTGAGCATGTTTTGAAAATATATTTTTCTGCTAGGCATCGCCTTCTAATATTTAAGGGAGGTTCGAAGCATTCAACTTGCATTGCATTGATCGGGGAAGATTTCATCATTTCAACATTTCATCATTAGGCAGTGCTTTCTGGAACAAAATTAGCAAATGGCAATCAGTGACGACAGTGACATCTGTTATCTGAAATATGAAGTGTGATACAACGCCAACGGCCTTTATCAAGGTCATCTCGGATATCCAATAATTGGCTTGTGATAACATGCATAAATGAAGCGATTATTTATTATTATTATTTGGATATTTGATGTGGCTTAGATAATAATAATCAAAAACCTACATCATCTGCAGCAACTTAGCAACGAAGGGAGTTACCTGTGGTAAGTTTATTTTTTATTTATTTGAATCAATTCGGCGGTTTTCCTACTGCCTACCCTGATCAAAAACTCTGTGCACGCCACTGATTATGACATGATTAATGTGAGAATTCCAAGTAAGCTTTGAATCTAAAAACATTCCCAGGAACTTAACTTCCTTAGTGATAGGGATGATTTCATCGCCAAATATCACCTGAATATCTGGGAGCTTTCGACGACGAGTGAAGATGACAACTTTGCTTTTGGAAGGGGAAAGTTCAAGGCCATTACTATTTAACCATGCCAAGAGTTTTCTAAGAGCATTGTTGATTGCGGATGCTGCAATAAAAATATTGCGGGATATTTTGTAGAAAGTCAAGTCATCAGCATATTGGAGTATGTTGCACAAGAATTGAATAGATTTTTCTAGAACATATGTGTAAATATTGTACAATATCGGGCTTAAGACTGACCCTTGCGGGAGACCTTTGAATATGTGTCTTATGTGGGGAGGGGATTCGGACCCATCTACAAAAATAGTTCTCTGGGAGAGCAAATTGACAATGAATTGGACCAGTTTAGGTGGAATACCTATTGCCAGTAACTTTTCTTTCAGGATAGGGATAGAAACATTGTCGTATGCTCCACAGATATCTAAAAACACTGCAATACAATACATATTCGTTTTTGGATAATGCTAATTTGATATCTGTAACAAGAGAGGAAAGGTTGTCAAGGGTACTTTTACCCTTTCTAAATCCAAACTGGGAAGAGGAAAGAATTTGATTTTTTTCTACGAACCAGTCCAATCTATTCTTAATCATTCTTTCAGATACTTTGCAAAGAGTAGAAGAGAGAGCAATAGGTCTGTAGCTCGAACCTATACTTGGAGCTTTGCCACTTTTGCAAATGGGAATGATATTTTGAATTTTCCAGTCTGGGCGAATAATACCAGAATCAAGAAAGACATTGATGAGAGAGAGAAAGTAGGTAATTGAATTGTGAAAAGGGGGAGGGCGAGCCTTCGAGCCTACAGGAGATGATTTGGGGATAGACTTGTCAGCCGATTTTAGAATGGAATCAGTCCAAGATTTATAAGAGGAGGTGCAGTTATCAGAAGTAGGGGGAGGCAGGGAGAGGGTATGACCCTGGATAGTCTCTGAAATGGGACCAATCGGCTTTTTTTGTGATAAATTTGGGCTTTCTTTTAAAGTGGTTGGTATCCAACCGTTGAACCAAATTCAAAATAATGGGATAATGATCACTGCCGCAGGAGTCTGATGTAATTCGCCAGGAAATTAGAGGATAGATACTCGGGGAACAGAGGGATATGTCCACCGCACTAGGATTCTGTCCAGGATGACTACACCTGGTTGAGGATCCGTCATTTAGGAGACAAATGTTCAAGGAGTATAAAAGGTCAATTAATTTGATACCCGAAGGATCCGAGGAAGAAGAACCCCAGAGTGGGGAGTGGGCATTGAAATCACCCAGAATAACCAAGGGAGAAGATATTTTGTTAAGCATGTGGACCCACAATGGAAGGTCAAATGGGGTAGAAGGGGGAATATAGAGAGATACAAATGTAATATTAGAGACAGTGGCTGCCACTTATTGGAAGGATGAATTTGGGGGTTTAATGGAAATAGGGGAGAAGGGGAGAGAGCTTTTGATGAAAAGTGCTGCACCACCCTTCCCATCAATGCGGTCGTCCCGCAGACATTGATAGCCGCTCACCTTGAAGAGTTGAGATGGCTTAAACCAAGTCTCAGAGACGGCAGCAATCGATATGGAGTGTAAATGAAGAAGGCGGATGAGGTCATCCTTATTGGAGGAGGCACTTCTACAATTCCACTGCAGAATTGTTGCTGCTGGGGCAGCCATTGGGAAGAAGAGAATACAAGGAGGAGAGTAATGAGGCAGCGTTGGACGGTAGAGAATTATTATTGTTAATAATTGAGATGAGTAAGATGACAAGTGTTTGAATTAAAGAAGAATTGTCACTAGAAGTATTGTTGATGGTATTTGCTTTTAGATCAGGGTTGAAAGAACTGCTGTTAGAAAAGGCAGGGTTTTGAGGAAAAAGAGCGCTGTTGTTACCATTTGGGAACAAGAGCTGGGAGTTGTGACCAAATTGATCATATCCAGGGGTTTTAATCGGACGAGAAGCGGATTTTGTCATTACAGTCTTCCTGTAAGACAAGTTTGCAAAAGATTTTTTAGAAGGAGCTATTAATTTGGAGGCATGGAAGTAAGAAACGCTATTGGAGACCATATAACTTTTTATGTTTTTTTGGCGAGAAAGTTCGGGGCAGGATGGATGTATGGCTGTGTGCAAGCCTGAACAATTTACGCAAGTGCGGGAATTGGAAGAGGAAGGGCATTCGTCTGCTAGATGGTTTTCTGCGCATTTAAAGCAGCGAGGAGAAGAGCGGCACGATTGTTTCGAATGGCCAAACCGACAACAATTAAAACACTGAATTGTCGGGAATGAATAAATTTCCACTGGGAGAGAGTTGTGGAATAAATAAACGTGAGAGGGAAGGGACTGTCCTTCAAATGTCAGAACTACAGTTTGGGAGGGTTTCCAAACTACACTCTGATGATTTATCTTTGAAATTAAGACGCCTAGTCTTAATAACTTTTCCCGAAGATGATGGAATAATCAATTCCGAAATAAGCTCTTCTTCAGATAGTTCTACGGGAATACCTCTAACGAGACCCAAGCGAGAGATATTGAAGGAAAGGATGTATGCTTTAAACTTTTTCGCAGAAAGGGAGTCAATGGAATATATAAATTTATTGGCATTAAACGCGGAAGTGAAGTCGACGCAAATGCGAAATCTGCCCTCAGATCGGATAGCACCTGGGGAAATGCCAAGTGGTTTTTTTCCAATGAATTTACCAAATTCAAGGGGATGTAAAGAGTGGCCAGGAGTGTTGTTTTGCACATAAACTATAAAGGGAGCTTTTGCCGAAGTCGGATACAAGGAAAGAGAAGCTACAGGAACTGAGACCTGTGACGAATCAGTTTTTGGAAGGTCGCAAACTTTCCTCTTTTTAGGAGTAGATGGAATTTGAATATATACTATATCTACCTCACTGCCGATGTCAAAATTTGAAGGATCGGGGGGGGCGGGATCAGGGGGTTTCTTCCCCATGGCAAAGGCCATTGGGGCAAAAGGAAATAAAACCACAAATAAAATAACACTTACTGGAGTTGATCAGCAAAAAATGAACTCAAAGAGGAGAAAAACTATAATTATAACTGACTAAAAGCCAAAAATTAGATTTTTCGTAATACGAAAAAAACGCAACAGTGTTTTTCAACTGTCAAAATTCGAAGGGGCGGAGGACTTTATTAATTTATGTTGAGATGAATAAATAATATTTCAGTATGGGAGCTATTTTATAATATACATAAATTGTCTATGATCTTGATATCGCATTTTCGTCAGCCGATGGATGGCCGATGCTCTATGGTTGGTTTATTTATGGGTTGTTGGGGTTTTTGTATTGGCTATGGGCGATGGGCAGCCATTTTTATTTCTATTTCTGATCGTGAGTTCATAAAGAGTGTTTTAAACGTTTTAAAGTTGGATCTTTTCGACCAGTGAAAAGTGGTACAAGTTTAGTGATTTTAGTTATACCCTGCAAACATAATGAAAACCAAGCGTTCTCGTAAGGATTACAGTGAGGAGGAGTCAGATGAACCTGCTCAATCCTGGCCGCAGAGAAAATCCGATTCTGACATGTTCGAATCAAGCGACGAAGAGGTCTCCAAGAAGTCGAAGAAACGTAGGAAAAAACGAGAATCTAGTTCTGAATCTGAATCAGATGCTAGCGATAAAGATGCGCACAAGAAGAGGAAGCATAAGAAAAAGAAACGCAAGCATTCTAAAAAGAAACGCAAGGATGCCAGTTCTGATGATAGTGAAAGTGACTCGGACGCCAGCAGCGATGAAAGCGAAGAAGACAGCCCGGTTGTCGTGAAGAAGAGGCATAAGCACAAGCACAGACATTCTGGAAAACATTCCAAAAAACGCCGACACGATTCTGACCGTGATGTATATCCAGGTATGTATAGCGATTCCAGAAATATGCACCGGTTTATAAATAAACAATCGTGTTTATTTTATGAACGCTTCATTCGACCTATCGGAGGAAGGGTAACTTTATCTGTTTGTCTACCTGGAATAACATTATGCTCCTAGTTCAAACTTTATACAACAATTTACTATTATATTCAAAGACTTTTCCTACTACAGCGAAACGTTCTTTATTGATGGCTTAGAACAGTGGTCTTCAACCTTTTTGAGCCGGCGTACCCCCTGATTCTTACTACAAATTTGTTGTTCCCCGTAGGTACCTACCCTGGTAAATGTTCCGCTATTGAGTCCACGCTCAAAACACACTTTAAAAAATTAAAATAAGTTGTACTAAGTAGATAATAGTTAGTAATAAGTAATTCAGTAACCGAAATTTAAAAATATTGCGTTTTAATGATTATTTTGTTAGCTTTAAAAATGCGAAATGTCATTGTTCAAGGACCGCCGTCCATTATTGAGTCCACGCTCAAAACACACTTTAAAAAATTAAAATAAGTTGTACTAGGTAGATAATAGTTAGTAATAAGTAATTCAGTAACCGGAATTTAAAAATATTGCGTTTTAATGATTATTTTGTTAACTTTAAAAATGCGAAATGTCATTTTTCAAGGACCGCCATCTTTTTAAATAAGAAGGCCATTCTGTGAAACTGCAATACTCAAATTGTAAATACACACTACCAACCTAAAAATTCAAAAAAATTTACGTAACCAGTTGTTTCAAATAATATAATAACAATTAATTGTTGTAAAATAACCTACCAAGAAAAACATCCCAGTTTTCAAGTAGTTTAGTGGGTACGCTAGGTTTGTGTAACATGGTTTGTGATACAAAAGAAAGTGCCCCTTTATACAAAAGTGAGTGTATTATTTATAAAAATAATTACCGAAATTGTTTAGAGTTTATTTTATAAGTACTTTATAATATAGTGCTTATAAAATAAATTCTCTAAAATAAACTCGCATGTCATCATAATTTAAAAAACATCCCAGGGTTTTAAATGATTTGTTTGGCAAAGCAGGGTTTGTCTAGCGGGTATGTGTAATAATTCTAATACATTTCTTTCCATGTTCTTCTGTTATAAAATACAGGTACAAACTTGTCTATAATACTAATCCTACTTGCAGTACAAACCTTTCAAAACTTGGGTGTTATTGAAAAGAAAAACGCGTGCGTGTTCTTTTATTTATTTTCGTTTTAGGTATTAAAATAATTACATACGTAATTTGGCAAATCAGGTACTTTCGTAATAATATCGTCTATGTATCGCTTTTAGCTACTCGTTTCGTGAATGCTTTTTTTATTTTTATGTTGGCTCATTTGCAAATTGCATGTAAAACATGGTACAGTTGTGGCAAGTTGTGGGTGGTTTGGTATATTTAAAGGAACGTTTCACATTTCATATAGGCTTGTGTCTCGCGTCATGCACGCGTAATAAGTGATGATTTTTTGAATTTACGAAACCTAACAAAATAATGAATGTGTGGTAAAACCATGTACGATCGTGAGAGAAACGTGGATATCCGCAAAGAATGCAAGGCTGACGTAAGCGTGATGTGTAAGATTAAGAAAGGGACTCTCCGATGGTTTGGGCATGTAGAGCGAATGAACGAGGAAAGGAGTGTAAGGAGAATATATGATGCAAATGTGAATGGTAGAAGAAGTCGGGGACGCCCGAGGAAGACATGGCACGACCAAGTGAATCAGATACTTGAGTCGGGCCATGTGAAGAGTCGGAATAATAGAAGAGCATGTATGAGACGATGTATGAATGTGAACGAGGCAAAGAGTGTGTGCCAAGATCGAGTTATGTGGCGGTCCGTCCTCTCTGCCTACCCCTGCGGGGAAACGGCGTGATGGTTAGTTAGTTAGTTAGTTAGTTAACAAAATAATGATTAATACGCATTATTTATCATTTTCGAAGATTGAAATTCGTACTTATTATTGTGTAACTGACAGAGTGATTTTTCCTTTTAAAAGTGCATATTTCATCCTCGTAATTAATAACCTGGCGGTCCTTGAAAAATGACATTTTGCATTTTTAAAGTTAACAAAATAATCATTAAAACGCAATATTTTTATTTTTCGGTTACTGAATTACTTATTACTAACTATTATCTACCTAGTACAATTTATTTTAATTTTATAAGTGTGTTTTGAGCGTGGACTCAATAGCGGAACATTTACCGGTACCCTCTATCTATCTTATGTACACGTGTAATGAAAGACGTGTTTCATTTGTAATTTTGAATACTCTCATTATTACATGAATTTAACAATTAAGTCACATAAATACAATTAATGCAATTTAGTGTGACACTACTTCAGGCATTTTTTACCCGTGATTCTACATGTGTGCCATGTTAATGCGTACCCCCATTTTGGCTTTGTGTACCCCCAGGGGTACGCGTACCACAGGTTGAAAACCACTGGCTTAGAAAGTCCTGGTGTACCAATTTTGTTTAATTCAATGTGTTATTGCTTTAATCCCTCACTCACTGGCATAATTGAAGATATTTGGAGAATTACCAGAAGAAATAAAATGGAAGGAAGGGAGCATAAAGGCATTTAAAATTAAATTGCGAAGATATGTGATTGATTTGGTATAGATGTGTCATTTTAAGTGTATGTAATATTAGGATTGTATTAGGACATAGATAACTATGTACCTATTTAAAATACCACAATAAACAATAATGTAGCAGTGTTAAGACCATCCAAGGTCGTATACTCAAAACAACAATTATTCTTGTTACCAAATACAGTATGGTCAGTTGATTCAGTAATGTTATTATTGATTGATTAAATAGATAATGTATATATATCTCTTGTTGTCAGAAAAAGCCTCTGTAAGCAGCGAGAGGCCGGTCCCCCCAAGAGCCACCACAAGTCACAAGATAAAGAGTGTCTGCATGGGCAAGGAACAACGCCAATCCAGTGTAGAAAACATTATCTCCTCTGAAGAGGAACAGCCTAGGAAGAGGGTTGATAGACGGGAAGAAACCGTTCGCAATCCTGTGTAAGATTTTTCTATTTATTTATTTTAAGAGGTCGAAGGATGTACTGTATCACAATATATATGAGGATAAATTCAATTAATAATAATAATAATATTTGGACGATTTATATAGCGCCGTTTTTGTGAAAAATCACCTCAAGGGCGCTGTACAAACTTACCATACATGCCTAAAATCTAGAAAGACTACAAGCTAGACAAACAATTAAAAACAACTTATGGCTAAAAATTGCATACACCGGTTCATTGATCACCGATATGAAAATATATGTACAATATTTTGACCAGTGAACGCGATGCTGCCTAAAAATGAATTAATACAGGACCATACTTACCTGGGAGGTCGCTTGAAATTAACACTGTTTATTGTCTATTTAAAGAAATTTAGATAGAGTTCGCACGCAGAGGACATAATTGTGAACACATGTTGTTTAATCCTGAAAATATTTTAATATTAATATGTAATATATTCTTTAATGAGTGTATTTTGGAAAGTAAAAGCAACATTTAATGGTGGGCGGTGCAGTAGTACAAGGATTTGATCTTCCGAGAGACAGATTGATGTGTAAGGATTCGAGTAATTTTAATTCAGTAAGAAAAGTGTGATTAAGACATATCATAGGCAATACAAGTATGATACTCTCAGATAGGTATATTTAAATTAAGTTAAGGGTATGAGAGCCCGAAAAGGTAGGTTTTTAGTTTGGACCTAAACTCTGTTGGGCTTTTTATGCATCTTAATTCCGGAGGGAGTCTATTCCAAGCCTTAGGCCCAGATACTCCGAAAGCACGATCTCCGAACTTAGTATTTGGCTTTCGTTTGGGTTCTATAAGTCTGCCTATAGCAGATGAAGTTGCCGATCTAAGGGTTAATTGCCTCGGACTGGTATTTTCCGGGATGCATAATTCAGAGATGTAAGGTGGGGCCATTTCGTTGATTGATTTAAACACCATCCAGCACAATTTGTACTGGATTCTTTCAGGGTACTTGAGCCAGTGAAGGTGAAATGTGTGAATATTTAGAGACCCCGGTTATGAGCCTTGCCGCTGCATTAAACACGGATTGAAGTTTGTCAGTTTGGTATTTTGGAAGACTAGCGTAGATGCCGTTACAGTAATCAAGCCGTGAGACTACGTAAGAGTTGATTAATAGTTTTGTCGCCTCTGTAGGAAGGTTTCTTCGAACTGACTTGAGTTGTCTAAGGTGAAAAAAGCCGGTGCTTACTGTCCTATTTATTTGACTTTTAAGCAAAAAGTCTGAATCTAAATTAACGCCAAGAAGTTTGACTGTTGTCTTTGGAATAATATCGTTGCCGGAAATGGAAATAAGTGAATTGTCTATGAAATGTTGACGTTTGTTTGTGGCCGCCCAGAGAAACTCAGTCTTAGATGGGTTCAGCTTCAGCTTGTTTGAAGACATCCAACGAGTTATTGCTTCTAGGCATTCAGCTATGCGGATTTTGAGGCTATTGATTTCGTATGGAGAGCAGTAAAAATAAACTTGCTGATCGTCAGCGTAGCAGTGGGACAAGAGACCAAATGACTCGATTATTTTGGCAACATCATTTGTAAAAAGGATGAAAAGAAGTGGACCTAAAACGGATCCTTGGGGTACCCCTGAAGAAAGTGTTGCGAAGTTGGAGAGTTTATTTCCAACCTTAACGGCTTGTAAGCGATTGGATAGGTATGCTACCAGCCAATTTTTTATATCGGAACTCAAACCAAATGTTTCCTCTAATCTCTTAATGAGGAAGTCATGATCAATCGTGTCAAACGCTGCACTCATGTCCAGGAGTGAGATAAGTGCTAACTTACCTGACTCTATGGCCAAAGTTATATCTGACAGCATACGAAGTATTCCGGTTTCTGTTGAGTGAAACCTTCTATATGCGGATTGACGATTAGTGAATAATTTATTTGAATTCAAGTGACTGGTTATTAGTGCAGCAGCAATTTTCTCCAGGATTTTTGATAGGAAAGGTAAATTTGAAACAGGTCTGTAATTACTTAAGTTATCGGAGTCTAGTTGTGGCTTTTTTAGTATCGGCGTAACTACAGCTGATTTTAGTGGTTCAGGGAAGTCACCTGTGCTCAGAGATTTATTAAAAAGATGAACTAGGAATGGAGCTAAGACAATGACACATTTTTTTAATAACCATGTTGGTATAGGGTCAAGACTGCATTGCTTATTTGGCGAACTTGAAATTATTTTTCTTACTTCTTCCAGCGTGGTGAGTTTGAAGGATGACAAATTTCCTTTAGAATTTATAGTAAATATTGGCGGAGGGGCGTTAGATGTGGAGGCATGAATGGCTTCTATTCTTTCACGAAAAAACGTTAAGAAGGCTTCCGGGGTAATATCTATTTTAGTTAGAACAGTGACGTGGGAAATACCGGTCTTTATTGAGTTCCAGAGACGCCGTGGATTGGTTCGCTCAGAGTCAATTTTTTCATTCCAGTATTCAGATCTTTTGGAATTTATTTTGCTCATATACTGTTTTTGAGCAAGGATCCACTCATCCCTTGAAGTTACCGCAGAATTTTTTCTATATGACCTCTCTAATTTCCGCATAAGTCTTTTCTGGTTTCGGCATTCATCATCAAACCAGCCGTCAGACTTTCGAACTTTACGTGTTTTTGACGTTGTCGGAGCATATTTATTTAACAGACATATAAGAGTTGTATTATATGTCTCGACAAGTTTTGTTGGCGTCTTTGTTTCCCAAAAATTAGGATAAAACATAATAGAGAGGTCTTAAGCTCTTCCAGGAAATCACTAAAACTAAATTCACGCCATTCCCCGCTAATTGTGATATTTATTGCCGATATATTGTAAATATCAATGATAATCAGTGGCGATCCTTCCCATTGGTCAAAAACCTTCCAAAATTATAAGATGACAGTAAAACGTAATCAGCCTTACTAAAAAAACCTTGTGAAAGTTTTATTCAATTGATAAACGACCGCGGATATGAAAAAACTACTAATTTAAAAAAAAAAATTCATGGAAAGATTTATACATGGTTTATACTGAGGGGGTAGTTTGCCAGCTGTATATACAGTTAATAAAAATAATTCATCATTTCATCATTCAAATAATTTCATCATTTCATTTTGAATGTTCTATATATTTCTTATTTTTGACGATGTCGTAAAAAAATACCATTATAAATTTATTAATCATTATATAATAAAATTATCTTTTAGATTTTTGTATTTGAAACGTACTTTAGCATTTAAAAATCGCTATATTTTAAGCTTCAAAAACGAAAAATATTTGAAAAAAAAAAGCTTACCACATTTACTTTTAATCAAAATTTAAAAAAAAAAAAAAACACTCATTATTTTTAATTAATTTGAAAAAAAAACTGTCACCTCACTTTTTCTCGTTCCATACAATTATTATTTTTTTTTAAATGTTTTCTTTTTTTGCTTTTCATTTCTGAAATTTAACACACAAAAAAAAACTCGTCTGTGCATGCGCGAACGGTGTTGCAAGTTCGAAATAATTATATTTTAGAGATAATTTTTTTGTTCATTGATTATTTCAAAATTGTTTTCTTTGGATATAGTGAAATATATGTAAAGTAATGCATGGGAAAATGAATGAATTTTGTTTCCAGATACAAAGGTCGCCCGGAAATCAAAGATATAGTTGACCGTCAGCGTATGAAACACCACCCACCGAGACCACAGCTCGCAGCCCAGCTCCTCTCCAAGAAGGGAACAGAGCCCCCGGGCCCTTATTACAAGGACGCCCCCAGAACCAGCCAGAAGGACAAGTTCCCCGCCCCACCGAGAGAAAGAGCGTATGAAGCAGGAAAATCCCGCCCTGACCAATATTATGATAAAAATAGAGACGCCAAACCGAGGGAAGATAGACCCAAAGAAGATAGGGTCAGAGATCCTCGCTCTAAAGAGGACATCCGACCACCGAGAGATGATCTACCGAGAGATCCTCGCTCTAAAGAGGACATCCGACCACCGAGAGATGATCTGCCAAGAGATGTTCGCCAAAGGGATATGCGACCGAGAGATGACAGACCAAGAGATGACAGACCGAGAGATGCCAGACCTAGAGACGACCAACCAAAAGATGAAAAACTCAGAGACTACTCAAACAAATTCCCCGACAATAACTACAATCGCTATGGTGAAAACAGACAGAACTTTGACAGAAATGGAGGGAATAAATATCAAAATGATGATCAAAGGGAAGAAAGGTTAGTCATTTAGAGTTGGTTATTAAGTTTATCATAGCAAAACTACTTCAGCATCATTTTGGCTAGTAAAAATATAAATCAATAAGTTATTCATTAATATATGACATTGAGGTAAATAATAATTTTCCCTCAGATACAGTGGTCAATCAAATCCAAACTACCGAGGCAGCAGGGATAACCAAAACCAGGCATCGGGGACCAGAGAAGAGGCCAATAGGCCAGAGGGATACAATAATAGACGAGGAAATAATTACCAAGGACAAAACTATCAGCGGGACAATCAAAGACAAGATGGGGGATATGAAAAGAACAGTGGTAAGATCCTAATTTTAAAATGAGCATACTTATAATAATTTTTTATTATTATTATTTATTGAGTTAGTTTATATGTTAGTATGTAAACTAATATGCACAAGATAACATTTCATTTTATAATATAATATTTTTACAGTAAGCATAACATCCCATTTCATCACACATCTTTTGTCCTCTATATATTATGCACAAGATAAGATTTCATTTTATAATATTACTAGCAGACCTGGCTATACATTGCTGTGGCTAACGAAACACAACGCCACGCCATAACACAACCTTTATAACCAACGCCATCTGTTAAATCAAATCCACACCGCCTGTTTGCTAGCCCACTGCGCTTGGCCAGAAACATTATATATTTCAACCAATTTAAACCTTGACAAATTATATACCTAAAAACCTTCCTCATGAAACACTATCTATTGATGAAAACTGCATGAAAATCCGTTGCGTAGTTTAAAATATCTAAGCGCACAGACAGCCGGAGGGACTTCATTTATACTATGTAAAGATATTTTTACGGTAAGCATAACGTCCCTTTTTAAATACATCATTCTTCAGACCTTCAGGCATTTCATCACACATCTTTAGTCCTCTTATATACAGGGTGCGCCAGAGAAACTTACTTATTTGAAAAAATTCCCAACCGTTGAGTTGGGCAGGTAGAGGGGCGGGAGGGGGCGCATCTGGAGGGGGACGTCCCCAAGTTTGTTTCCCATTCTCGTCAGTTGCCATTATGCTGTGGTCTAGAGAGCAGCGGGCCTTCGCCGTCGAGAGCTTCTTTTGTAACGGTCGCTCAGTTGTTGCTACGCAACGTGCCTTTCGCGCTCGCTTCGAAATTCCTCCTCACAGACTCATTCCTGGCCGTAATTCGATTCTGTCGTGGGTCAACTCCTTTCGGGAGTGTGGAAGTGTCGCTAAACCCAGAAATGGACATCAACGGACCAGCAGAACACCGGAAGCTGTGGAAAGAGTGAGGCAGTCAATTCTGCGTTCTCCCCGGCGTTCGGCTCGCGTTAACGAACGTTAGGGACGTGTGGTTTCAGCAAGATGGAGCCACAGCACACACAGCACGAGACTTAATGAATTTGCTGCAACAACATTTCCCCGACCGCCTCATCTCTCTCCGAGGCGATCTCCCATGGCCGGCGCCCTCTCCGGATTTGACTCCATGTGCTTTTTTTTAATGGGGTTATTTGAAATCCCTTGTTTATGTTGATCGACCACGGACCATAGATCACCTGAAGAACAACATTCGCGATGCTATTGCCAATATTCCGATTGATATGCTGAGAAGAGTGGACGAGAACTTCAAAAAACGACTTAACCAGTGTATGCGCGATGAGGGTCGCCATTTAAAAGATGTAATTTTTAAGATAGTATGAAAAAAAACTTGGTACATTGTATTTTCAAATAAAAAAAGAATTACAACAATAACTACAGTGCTTTTGTTTTTATTGAACTTTCAAATAAGTAAGTTTCTCTGGCGCACCCTGTATTAGGCAATTTTGTGATTCTGATTTTCTCATATGTGTAAATGTAACTCTATTTATATTTCTGGTTTCGTAATTATGTTATCTCTAATAAAAACAATTTCATCCGTATTTTGGCGTTTGGTTTTTCATAACTTTATGCACACATTAAATAACAGTCTCTTTTTTATTGAAATCCAATTTAGCTCATATCTCATTTGATTAAACGTATGGATGGCCCCTAATATTATGCAATAAATTTTGAGGTAGCTTTCAAATCATAATCTCTTTGTCTTTTTTGTGTACTGCATTGATTTCTGAAATATTGAACACTTATTTATATTTCAGATTATCACAATTCTAAAAATGACCAAAGAGGCAATAATAGATTCCAAGAAAAGGGAGATTATTCAACTGGAAATCAAAACACGTAAGCATATTTATTTTTCATATAAAGCAGTTTTTTGATTGTTGATACTGCTGGGTAAGTAATAAATTTATTGTTGTTTCTTTCAGAAGAAAGTTTGATGGCAATGAGAGAAAACCGGCCGTGAAAATAGAGCACTCCACTTCCTCCATTAGGTACGTTATCACAATAGTTGTATTGCACACCTTCAGATAATCTCACCATGTTTCCTGTTGCCAAGCGAAGGTTATGTTCTTTACCAGTCAGCAGTGGGGCTCTAGTAGGTGGAAATATTTGCTATTGGCAAGTAAATCATATTTTACATTTACACTAACCAATCATACCACTTTGTTTTCAAAACTGTTAAATACAACACTCCTTGTACTATATTCTTATTATTTCTGGTTTTTATTATTATTTTTTTACAGTTAATTTATAAATATTATAGTCTTTTGGACCTTCTTTTATTTGTAGAGTCTAGTGCAAACTAAACATTAACCCTTTTGGAAATTCTGTGATGGCAAATTTTAATTCATAATTTTGCTTTTGATATCTTTTAAAATCCACTTTGAAATTTTCCAATCTAACTTGAAAATTCTGCCATATTAATTTTTGTCATCGCATAATTCTTTATCACAACTTTGTTGTTTCTGCACAGCTTATAAAATTAATATTCAAAGCCCTGCTGTTACATGATCGTAACTATAAATGATATAAAATAAAATTATTGTTTGTTTATTAATTTTTTAAATAAAAAGTTTAAAATATGAATGAATAAAAGACAACTAAATTTGCTTTCAGCTTCTGGCGACACACTGCCATTTTTATGTTACCCGATATAGGAAAGCGAGCTAAATACATTTTTATTTGTTTTACAGTGTCCCCAAACTCTCACCGAAATGGATATTGTCATTTATAAGAAATATTATCCGTAACAGATTTGGTATCCAGATATTTATTACACGTCTAATGCCTCCAATCTTCAATGGTTAACAGAACTATTTTAAAGGGCTTAATATGAAAGAATCAGAAAAGAAAATGGTGTCTCACAAATATGAGAACAAAACTTGTCCCAGAGGCTGAACAAATCTGAGGCAGTTGAGATCCATGGGAACTGGTATAAGAATTGAGTGCCAAGTCAGAAAGATATAACAAGCCTACACCATTCAAATAATATTTAAATGGATTATTTATATAGGACAGATTTTGTGAAAATTATCACAAAAATATCCAGATTTGAGAAAAATCCCTTATTTACCAAATTGACAAAAATATACAGATTAGTTTGAACACGTCTGATTAAATACATGAATGATGTCTGCCCAACATGGATCGACAAATTAACTTTCTACATCAGTTGAAATGAACTTTTCAAAAATGCAAAAAGATAAAAATGCACCCAAAGTAATGAAGCAAATTGCAAGGGATCAAGTGATCTTATAGCAAAAGATAGAAATGCACCTAATGTGATGAAGCAAATTACAAGGGATTAAGTGATCTTATAGCAAAATATAGAAATGCACCTAACGTAATGAAGCAAATTACAAGGGATTAAGTGATTTTATAGAAAAAGATAGAAATGCATCTAATGTGATGAAGCAAATTACAAGGGATTAAGTGATCTTATAGCAAAACATAGAAATGCACCTAACGTGATGAAGCAAATTACAAGGGATTAAGTGATCTTATAGAAATGCTCCTAATGTGATGAAGCAATTTGTAGGGATTAAGTGATCTTATAGCAAAAGATAGAAATGCTCCTATTGTGATGAAGCAAATTGCAAGGGATTAAGTGATCTTGTAGCAAAAGATACATTTATATCTACATTTAGGATCTACAATCTCTGAAAATCATGTAACATATTTATGGGGACATTAATGCAGTTTTTTATATTGGCAAATAATAATTATTGTTGATCTGCTGAAGAAAGGCCATATTTGAAGGATTAATAATGTACTGAACTTAACTGCATTGAATGGAACATCTTCAAATTATCGTAATCAAAGTAAAGTAAATAATTTAGCCGCATCTTCAAGGAGGAAGACATGTCAAGAGTGTTGACGTTTTTTTAATTACACACTCCCAACAGTGACTACATTCTTCGAGGAAATCAATTTCTACTGCTCAGCATTTATGATACGATACAAAAATCTGGCGCTACTAGCTACTACCTTACAACAGCCTAAAACATTTGGACTAGTAGATGCTATCCATCTACTCTTGTAAAGATTTGGCATCGCATAGCTTTAGGCAAATAAAAACTCTAAAGAACATCTGATGTGTTAACAAGATAAGATGAACAAGATGATTGAATTTAAGAGAATAGCAGCATATGATGAACCCACATTGCTGTTACATTATTTCTTCAAGTTGAGATGTGTTGATTTTCTACAACAATACCGATTTTTACAATACTTCAGAATGTCACCCCGCATTGAGTCAATATTATGTCTACACTTTTGATATTGATTGATAGTATAAAAGCAAAGATATTGTGGTGGGATTACACTGTATTAACATTTTCATATCACTAACTTATCTTCTGGCCAATTTCATAACATGGAATTTGTGTTTGCTGAAAAATTAAACAAAAAGTTTATCAATTAAAAAAAAAAATCTGGTTAGAAAAACAATGAGAACTGTAAGAAAATGGATGAGGAACACACTGTTTAAAAATGTATAATTGGTTTCAAAGACAAACATTTCAAGAAAAACACCAAATGCTGGAACTGAAAATCACAGGGTTTTGAAAAATAAGCATAATTGATAGTTTGGTGAAACATCAAATGATTTCAACTCTGCAATATGAGAAACATCAAACGATTTCAACTCTACAATAAGAGAAACATCAAATGATTTCAACTCTACAATAAGAGAAGCATCAAATGATTTCACCTTTACAATGAAGTGAAACATTGGAAGATTTCAACTTAACAATGAAGAGAAACATCAAATGACTTAGAACTTTACAAAGAAGAGAAACATCAATTGATTTCAACTTTACAATGAAGAGAAACATTGGATGATTTTAACTTTACTACAAAGAAAAATAGCAAACATTTTTCACATTAAAGATTTAAATTGAAGTTTTCCTAAACAAAGTCTACAATTTTAGGAATAGTAAATAACGATTCACCCAGGGGATGACATAATCCTGCACTGTATCAACGTACTTAAAGGAAATTCATAATATCTATTGAAAAATGCAATATTAAAATATTCTAGCAGGGGAGTGAAGAAATCTACAAAATTGACTGTGACTTCGTCATCACCAAATTAAAGAAAGTTACTTGAAAGCAGCCAGCACCAGGAGGTAGAGAATAAATATGGATAATATAAAAACTTTAATTAAACCACAGAGTGACAATTATAGACAGAATGACTAATTAAACTTTCCTAGTGAAATGCCAACAAAATTCAGTTAAAATATCAAGTCAAAATGATCAAATGAAATAGAAAACAATCTATTACATAGAATTATCCACAAGTCCGTGATGGGATGAAGTGTTTTATCATGACGGCAGAGAGGTCGCTCCAATCACGGAGCAGAATTGGTAGAGTGAAGTACTAGACTGGCCAATGGTAATGGTAACTCCATCCTTGGAAATTATTTTCAAATGTTTGTGAGAATGAACTGATTGAAATTTAGACTGCATAACATATTACGGTATTGAGTTATCCACGATATTGGGTAGATGCAAAGTATGCACAGCGTTATATATCACCTTTCCTTGTACGAGGCTGTGTGGCTCAATGGAGGAGGGTGAGAACTATAAGTATGTATTTTTATAGTGAAAAGGTTTTGTAAATCTCTTTTATTATTGGATATCGCATTAGGAAGGTACATGTACGCTGTTTTATGACTGCGGTGCTAAATTTAAACATTAAACACTTGAGAGAAGTAAAGTCCCACAAGATTCCAAGTCCCAGATTTATTGTGTCCAATTTCTTGTGATCGTCAAATAACCACTCTCTCGGAATTCATTTTTTTAATTTAATCACTTTTTATCAGTCTCCATAAAGCATAGAAAAATCTTTTATTTCTGAGAAATTGAATGCACGGCTTAAAATTTATATGGTTTAATTTAGTGTATGTCCTATAAATCACATTTGATAAAAAAAACTGTTTTTAATCTATGAATCTAACAAATACTTATTACTAATCTGGGAATTTAAAAAATATCAAACTACCAATATTATCTTGAATTTGAAATAATGTATGTCTGTCTGCGTGTAAAATCTTCCAACTCAATATATGTGAACATTGAGAATCAGAAACTTTTGATCTATGAATTAACAATAATGTGATAGAGATTGCACGGATTGTTAGTGGACCTGTCCCTTGGTCCTTGACTGCATTACTTACCTTTCTGTTTTATTCAGGGACATTAAACAAGAGAGGAGGTCTGATTCCCGAAGACTCGGCAGCAAGGAAAGGCCACCCAGGACCGAATACAAGAGGTTTGTTCCATCAGAATCATGGCTTTACTTTTAAAAGCATTATAAAAGTTAAAACTCTAATTCTGTACTTATATATGTACGAGGGTAGGCTGAAAAGTAATGCACACATGCTTGTACAGCGCAAACAAAATAAGCTTCAGAATCGCGCCAGGTGGAATATGGAAGTGACACTCCCCCTCTTTACGTACGTACAAGTTTGAGGTCGTTAAATTTATCCAGTGTATTTTGAGAAGCGGATGTATGGAGATGTTTTTAGTGTTATATCGTCGCTTTAGTTCGTATTTGTCCAACAGACCATTAGAAAAATTTTCAGGAGGAGAAAGTTTTCTTTCATTATCTCAATAAAACATTATGATAGGTGTTTATGATAAAGTTATTTCCGTATAGGTAAAGGTTCAATTAGTTTAAATAATTCTTAGTTCAGTGATTAACTATCCTTTTTTATAGTTTATTTTTAATTTTAAAGTGAAGATTGAACAAAATCTCAAATGGTCTGTTGGACAAATACGAACTGAGGCGACGATATGTCAACAGTAAACAGCGTGCTGTTATCGAATTTTTAACTGCTGAAAAAATTACTCCTACTGAGATTCATTGTCGTTTAAATGTTTATGGTGACGATGCTGTTGATAGGTCTAATGTAAATAGATGGAAAATAAAATCATGATTGCGAGCCTGGAAAAGCAATGATTGTTGATGAAACATGCAGCGGACGTCCGATCATTGATGCAGACGATAAACAACTCAAACTCGTCCACGATTTGATTCAAAATGACCGGCGAATCACTCAAAAGCCTATCACAAACCATTTTGGAATATTCAAAGAATGTGTCAGCTTCATTGTTGAACAATTAAGAAACCGTAAAATCTGTGGACGATGGGTACCACGTCGTTTAACAGATGAGAACAAACAGCGTCGATTAGAGCTTCTGCAAAACGTGAAGGTTGAACTGATTCTACACCCTTCTCACTCCCCCTTCTCAATCGCCTTGCGATTTTTATTTTTTTCCTCTACTCGAGACACCTCAAAGGTAATCATTACAACTCAGATGATGAGGTGAAGGCAGCTGTTAAGTCCTGGATTCGAGAAATGTTGGAAGAATTTTTCAGTTAAGTAATGAAAAAACTTGTTACACGTTGGGAGAAATGCGTTAGCCTTAACGGTGACTATGTGGAAAAATAATTATATTTGTTCGTGTTTTACAAGCATGTTGGCATTACTTTTCAGCCTACCGTAGTACTTTTATAGACGTTACCAAGTTTCAACACTCATTTTTCTTATTAAACAAACAAGATGGTGACACCGAAGTGTCTTAATAGATGTTTCAAAGGTTTCATGGCAATGACGTTGCTAGCTGAAAAGAGTTGCGTTGATCTAGATATTACAAACTGTGCTGAGCAGCTGTCTTAATTTCATTCCGAGTTCCCCGTTTTTCTGTTTTAAGATATAGTCTCTTGTGGAATTTCTCAACAATTGTATTGGAAGTTGATTGGTCTCCCAACACACATTGCATAATGCAGCATATAAAGTCACATACTTATCTGCGAGCTGTTATCGTTACCAAAAATCACGACTGGCCGCGAGCTGATGCCTCTATCACAGCTATAGCGTACACCCTAAAGCCCGGTTACTGTCTCTTCAACGTTAACGGTTACAACTTGCAGATAAGTACATACCAAGATAATGTGATTCGGACATTTCATCCGTTAAGGATAGGAAAAAATCTCATGAAAGTCCATATTATAGATATCGCTACCAGAGTTGAGTCAAACACATTACTCACACATATGCATTTGCTTGGATACAGTATGTTTCAAATTGATTTTCAATTTCGGAAAGAATATTCAAGAAAAAATGATAAAACTACATTGTTAAAACTTACAAAAAAGAAAACATTGTAAAGTTTTTGAAATAATGAACAACTTTGCCAATATGTACAGTGAAACCCTCTTAAGAAGTTTGGTTTTTTCGGTCCTTCGGCCCAAAATTGGCCCAATTTATACCACATATGTATAAGGTTTTCCCGCTTAAGAAGTTTGTCTTTTTCCAGTCGTTTGGAAAACTTAAGAGGGTTTCACTGTATTCAAATGATTGTATTCATCCCTTTCTCGCTTATAAGAATAAGGCGTAAGCAAGACAACAGGTTTTTTCTCAGTTAAGTTTGGCAAGGACATCACTGTTGAAAGTGTGTACTTAATGTGAACCAACACACACTTCAGTATGTATTTTTCACCCCCAACAAACTGCTATACAATCAAAAATTGCTGAGATATCTAGTAGAGTTTAAAAAAAAATTAAATGTCTACACTTAATTCTGTTTTTACACTACTTTACGATACTTTGTAAAATGAATAATGAAAAGGTAAATGGAAGTAGTGCATCTGCAACATGTGTAATCCTATCTCCTCCAGGGAAGACAGAGAGGAATCGGGTGCCACGGCGCGCAGTCGCCCTTCCCGCTCTCGCGCCAGCCCTGAGCGCGACGATGGCAAGCACGAGTGGGGCAAGCGCGGCGCCTACGATACCGCCGGCGAGGATGAAAAGCCGGCTGGCGACAGGGACAAGCCCAACTTCGGGCTGTCTGGCAAGCTGACTGAGGACAGGAACACAGTCAACGGGGTGGTGCTCAAGTATACCGAGCCGCCCGAGGCCAGGCAGCCCAAAAGGCGATGGAGGTAGGCAGCTGCTATCAAAACTCTTTTATTACTCCAATATTTATGAAATGTTCCCGACTTTTTTCCTTTGTAAACTGTAAAATATGATTCTGCTTTGCGAGGGACAATTTAGGGTCCTAGAGTCATTTATAAATAAATGCAGCTTCATGTAAAATTCTGTCCTGATTCCAGGAACTGTCAGTTCTTTAAAATTGTGCGGGAAAGTGTTATGGTTCCTCTCTGCTGTTTCCTTTTTTAAATGTGAATACCTCACAAGAGTCCCAGCTGCTCCCGTCTGGAGCCAGTGAGACTACAGCATCCCCAACTGGGGTATGTTGAGGCCGAAGGTAGTGGGGAGAAAAAGGAGATGAGGAAGCACCTGGCTTTTCAGACCTGGTCACTAAAAACGGCTGAAACCTTTTCAATTCTGAATAGTGGTCTTACACCAGGGCAATTCTGAGAGTTCCGCTCTGGAACGTGCTGCAAATATACTATATATTATTTTTAATTGAATTAATTGCGAAATAACACATTAATCAGAGCCTTACCCCTCGACCGCGCATATAATAAATATTATGGTGTACCCTGTCTACATTATCAGATGAAACTAATTATAGTTATGTTTTCAATCTTTGAATTTGACCAACTATTTTAATCAGAGCCTTACCCCTCGACCGCGCATATAATAAATATTATGGTATACCCTGTCTACATTATCAGATGAAACTAATTATAGTTATGTTTTCAATCTTTGAATTTGACCAACTATTGTAAGGTCTCTGAGCTCATAGAAATAAATCAAATTATAGTCGGTTTACCATTTCATTATTAACCTATTTGCTGCTACGCACAAACGTGTAAGCTTGAATAAATTGTGCCCCCAGCGCTATGCATGTATGTATATAGATAATATATCATTGCCTTAGGTTAACCAGTTTAACATTTTTCGCTCACATGTGAGTGCTCTTAATTGTTTTCAGTGCAGGGATTTTTCAATACGATTTTAATCTTTATGCTTTGAAAACTGTATAAAGGACAAAATCAGAACTCTGCTTTATTGGATGTTAAATATGTCAATATCTTAAGAGTGGGTTATAGGGGCAGAATTGTAATTTGCTGAAAAACGGCTCTCTAAAACGGCGTAATACTACCTTTTGTGTGTCATTCTCAGACTTGATATTTTTTGTTACCAAATAATGGAATTTTATTTTTCAATCTGCTTATTTTTTTTTGTAATTGATGTAGGCATTCGACCATGAAAAATAAAAACATTGATACACCATACAACCCACTTTTAAAACTTCAGTCTATGATTATCGCATTAATAATGATTTTACACAATATTTTAAATTAAAAATATATACATAATACATACATCTGTAGAAGTACGGCCTCTTATTATCGTTATGATATCTGTGGATATTGATAATTAAATAAATACTTCATTTTTTCACTAAATTCGAACACATTTCTTAGCTTCTACTCATTCCGGGCTGGAATCTCCCGTTGGCAGGTAGCGAAACTGTACGCTCCTCGTTTGACAGCCTATATACATATTTTGAAAATACGGTCGAAATATTTCATTAATAGCTGTAAACATAGAATACTGACTCACTTGAAGCACTTCAATAATCTCAGGAAGCTACTAAAACAGAAAGTACTCGAAAATTCTCTTTTTTGGTGTAAGTTTGTCGAACTGTAACTTTTCAACGGCCATATTGTATAAATCGTTGAATATATAACATTACATGTGCGTTCTTGGTTCTCGTTCCGAAACGGTTAGGGCGATGTTCACACGTGTGTGCGCACATACTTGCAAAACGCGCTAACTATGTGTGATAATTCATTGTGCTGCGTACACACACACAGCTATAATATATGTAGCGTGGCTTATTTCGGAATGTCAGTATTATTCAGTATTAGTTCATTTGTGGGCATTTGCTCGCCGTAAGTACATTATGTACGCTGTGTTTGGTAATAGATACAAAAATTACCTTATAGTATTAGTATCAAGTATAATGGACTAGGAGACGAGATAGGTAAACCATACGTCATCAAGTACACAGATGAAACTACTTTGTAGTGATAATGGATAATGGGTAAAGCCGCGCAGTCATGGAAATACATAGTGAGCGATTTTTTTCGAAAAAATTCGACATCGAGTACGCAAACGAAAATGGTTTCATATGATAAAGGGGGATTAGAAAATGAGAAAAAAGCAGGTCTGCCAACCGGCAGCCTGGCACGTTCCCAGGCAGCCGGCGTCAAAGTGGGGTAAAAAATAGTAAATTTTACGTCATCGAGTACACGAATGAAACCAATGAATAACTATAGTCCAGATCGTTCTATTTAAGAATTTCTTGGTCTGCCGACCAGCAGCTTGATAGCTTTTAGTGTAAGATTTTTAATTTTTTTTAAATTTTTTCGTTTATCTGAATTATTATTTTTATTTCATTATAGTTTTAAATTAGATTGCCATATTTTAAAAAAATAAGCCATAATGATAAAAAAAAAAGTATTTTAGTGTTCCGAGTGTACCCATCCGTCGGGCGAGCCTTTCAACGCCAAACCACTTACGAAACCTGCCGCGGTGCCCCTCACAGCTGTCGCGTGTCCATATTATTGTACAAATTTATAATAATAATAGTCATTTTAAGATTACCAAATAGTCCATAGTAGTTGGAAGTTCGAACAACCAACGCAACGTCGCCGTAAGAGCTGCGTTCGTCCGTAAAACGACGGAAATTTCCGAACCTCGTCCGTTTCATATCGGTTTTGCTTGCCCTGCTGCATCGATTACATGGAATACAAGATCGAAACTAACGAAAAACTGTAATATAGATCATCCCATTCATGACTTCCTTGGTCTGCCGACCAGCAGCCTGGCAGTTTTTTGTGTACGATTTGTTTTATTTAAAAAAAAAATCAATATCTTTATTATTATTTTTATTTCAATGTTTTAAAAACTTAGAATGCCAGATATTAAATTAAATAAGTGGTAATGGCAGGCGCTTGCATTATAATGTAGTTTCCCTGTTATATACTGTTTTTATACAATACATAATTATGAAGCAGAACTTGTTTATAATTATCTGTTTTTATACATTAAATAATAATATTATTGAACATATAAAATAAATAAAAAATCGAGTGTACAAGACCACACGACTGAAGCAAAATTTCACTAACTTATAAAAGAACACATGATATTGGGGTGACATTGACATTGACATTCCAGACAATAATGTTTGTTGCATTTCACACAGTAGTACACACTCATGCGTCTTTTTTTCGCTGGGCAAAATTTGCTCCGTTTTCTTTTGCATGCTCCGTTTCCTTTTTTAATGACATATATCACCGTTCGCATCGATGATCACCGTTCGCATCGATCACCGTTCGCATCACAATTTTCGTAACAATCACACCTTTCGTAACGCATTCACCAGTTTACCCCCAAGTGTCGATCGTGCGTAAAGAAGTTTTACTTTAAAAAAACGAGTGTGCTTTAGACCACACGACTGAAGTAAAACTTCACTAACTTATAAAAGAACATATGACATTGATCACCGTTCGCATCAATTACCGTTCGCATTACACTTTTCGTAACAATCATACTTTTCGTAACACATTCACCAGTTAACCCCCAAGTGTCAAGCGTGTGTAAAGAAGTTTTACTTAAAAAAAAATATTTATATAATACATAAATACGAAATACATAATTACGAAGCAGAACTTGTTTATAATAAACTGTTTGTTTGTATAATAACTTGTTTATAATAAACTGGGCATGTAGAGCGAATGAACGAAGAAAGTAGTGTAAGAAGAATATACAACGCAAATGTGAATGGTAGAAGAAGTCGGGGACGTCCGAGGAAGACATGGCACGATCAAGTGAATCAGATACTTGAGTCGGGCCATGTCAAAAGTCAGAATAATAGAAGAGAATGTATGAGACGATGTATGAATGTGAGTGAGGCAAAGAGTGTGTGCCAATACCGAGTTGTTTGGCGGTCCGTCCTCTCTGCCTACCCCTGCGAGAAAAGGCGTGATGGTTAGTTAGTTAGTTTTTATACATAAAATAATAATATTATTGAACATATAAAAGAAATAAAAAATTAAAATGGAATTCTACAAAATAAACTTAATAACAATAAATGAACCACGAGATTCCAAACGTCCTTTATAATGGGAGCTTTGCGAGTATACGGAACGACCATGAACTATGGGAAAAAACCATCAACAAGCAAATTATGAAACATTTGTAAAAAGGATCATACTAAATATTCTACCAAAATAATAAGTTCCATAAGTTGAACACACTTTGTTATTGGTTTGGTTTTTACTTCGATATTTAAAAATATTGTGCTCGTCATAACATACACAAGTTGAATGTTGAAGTTTTAAAATTCGCGAAGGCATCACTACCGCCACCTAGCGATGTAATAATAAATACATTTTGACAGTTTTAGAATTCGGCCGTGGCTATTACATTCCTTTAAGTGATTCTATTCTAGTACAGTGAAACTCCTAAGGCAGTGATGGGCAAAGTACGGCCCGCGGGCCACCTCCGGCCCGCAAAAGGATTTTATCCGGCCCGCCGACGATCTTTCGAAATTATAAGGCCTATTATATACTATTAATTTCGAAGGTTCATCGGCGTCAAAATATAAATATCGCGGGCTATTATAGCCAACTACATAAAGTAAATTATTTGAATTTTAAAAAGAAGCCATTTCTAGACTAACCACGTAGTTTACTGTCTCCGATCGAGTCCAACGTGTGATATAGTTTTTCTTGCAAGCAAAGCTGTAGTAATAGTAAGCTAACTTTGTTTTGAATTTGTTCGTGTTCTTGCTTGCTTGCAAGTGTAACGCACTAAAAAAAAGGAAAGTCGATTCTGAGTGTCGACTAATTAAAGAAGAGTGGGCTTGGAAATACTTCTTTACAGAATATAACGGTAAGCCAATATGTCTTATATGTAATGAAGGAGTGGCGGTATTTAAAGATTTTAACATCTCTCGCCATTTTAACACCAAACATGCTCAAACCAAATATTCTTTTATGAGTGATGCAGAAAGAAAGCTGAATACGTAAAACCCAAAGAAAAAACTGTCTGAGCAACGGAATACGTTCATGAAGCAAAATACTGCACAGAAGGCATTGGTGGGATATGTTGTGGCGTATGAAATAGCTAAAAACAACAAACCATACTCGAAAGGAGAGTTTTTAAAAGATTGCATGTTGAGTATGAGTAACATTTTATGCCCAGAAAAAACTAAAGAGTTTGAGTCTGTCAGCTTATCGCGAAAAATAATAACGACGCGAATTGATGCTATTCCATCAAACTTGTCAACTCAACATAGGCAACGTATAGAAAAGTTTAAATATTTTTCTGTGACTATGAATGAAAGTACGGACAGAAGTGACACTGCTCAATTATTGATCTTCATTAGGAGAGTTGACGACGAATTCAATATTACTGAAGAGTTAGCTTGCTTGCAATCACTGAAATGAAAAAAGATGGGCCAAATAATTTATAACGAATTTTCCAGAGGTCTTCAAAATTTAAATGCATCTATTTCAAAATTATGCAATATAACTACAGATGGAGCCCCAAATATGGTTGAAAACTGCATTGAGAACAATGATTTAACTCACTTTCCGCGCATACAATCCGTGGCACCAGTGAGTGAGAACAAACTGAAAGAATTCAGTCAGGCGTTGAAGAAACTTCACACAGAATTTGAAACTAGGTTTCAAGGTTTTAAGAATATTCAGTCATCGCTTGATATTTTTTCAATGACATTTAATGTGGACCCGGAGAATGTCCCTGCAGAATTGCAGTTAGAAATTGTTAAAATTGTTGCAGCCCCCATTTAAAACAATTGTTCTTAAATTCCGAAAAATTAGATTTTTATAGAACTTCGTCGCAGCTCAAACCTGCATTTAAAGACATTATGGCCAATCAAAAACAATTACATATGTCTCACATACCTACCATAGCAGGGCCTTCGAATAAAAGTTAAATAATTGTAATCTGTAACTTATATTAGCGTTTGTGTGTAAAGTTTTGTAATTAAAATATAGATTTTAGAACAATATGCATTTTGGCTGTACTTCCGGCCCTCCTCTGAAATTTCTTAAATCTTTCTGGCCCCCCATGAAAAAAGTTTGCCCACCACTGTCCTAAGGGAATGGAAAAAAACTTCTGTGGGGATAAATTGGGCCATTTCTAAAATTCAATCTTCACAGGGCCGAAGAAAAAAAACTTAAGCATAACTTTCTTATGTGGGAATTTAATAAGTCGGTTACCACTGTAAATAGTATCTGACCTATCTTTTGTTGCAGGTTTTACCCCTTCAAAGGCGACAAAGCGCTGTCCATCCTCTACATCCACCGGCAGTCATGCTTCCTGCTGGGACGTGATCGCAAGGTGGCGGACATCCCCCTTGACCATCCCTCGGTTTCCAAACAGCACGCGGCCCTGCAGTATCGCCTCGTGCCCTTCACCCGGGACGACGGCTCCAGGGGAAAGAGGGTGCGACCTTACATCATAGACCTCGGTAAGATTATACTAACTGATCATTCCATTTATCCGCAGGGGACATACTTCTGTTATTCTGACTTTTGACATGGCTCCACTCAAGTATTTGATTCGCTTGATCATGCCATGATTTTTCTCCGTACATTCTTTACATATCCAAGCCATCTTATCATTGCAAAAAGGAAATTGTACCACACTTATGATGGGTTGTTTCATAGAAATTTTAACAATTCATCAAATTTTTAAGTCAATTTTCACATTCTGTGAAAGTTATATTCAAGTTCTGTGGTTATTTAATTTTTATGAAATAACTGACCTATAATGATATAATATCAGAACTTGAAATGGAACTTACACAGAATGTGAAAATTAACCTAAGTTGAATTGTTAAAATTTTTTAAACAACCCATCCTTAACCGTTAGAATGCGACCAAGCGTTAATGCGCTGTTAACGTTAGTTGCTTAAATTGTGATACATCGCTTTCGCGCTGCAATTTTCAGTGAGAGCACGTGTTCAATGTGTTTGTGGTTTATTGCGATTGGCGTATGTCTTGATAATTGTATTTATTGTTTATCCTTTTAAAAAAAATAAACCCTAAAGTGAATCCATATTTTTCACCATGTCGGTGATTATATTGTCGACTAGTTATATTGCGGACGATCGCAATGTATCAAATGACAGCGACACTATAGATAACGAGATCTTTGTTCCGATAAATGAAGACTTTTATTAGTCATAAAATATCATTCTTGTATAATTGCAAAAAGAATCATTAAAACTGTTTTTTTTTAATACCATACTTTTTTAAATTAAAAAACGCAAAACATCCCTAGCAATTTTTGCTTAAATAAGCTTAATAAGCACTGAAACGATTAAGGTCGAACTACAAAATTTAAGAATATGTATATGAATAGAATTTTTTTATTATTTATAGTGAAATGGGCTCATTAGACAGTTTGGTCTACACCATAGGTTCTCAACGTGGGCGATAACGCCCCCTTGGGGGCGTTTGAGACCTTCAGGGGGGCGGTAGAAGATCTAGAGACAATTGGGGGGCGTTGGGATGGCACAGGGGGGCGTTGGCAAGTAACAAATGGTCTAAAAAGACAAACAAAACACATACTAATAAAACAAAGTAAACTTTAATGGGTAATTTTTGTTTTTGTGTGTATTTTAATCATTTTTATCACGTTTGCGAAAATTCATTCGAGAGTTCGGGAAGTGAATGAAAATTGAACTGATAGATTCCGTTACATTCAGATCTACATTAAATTTTATGAATGAAAATTTTAATTTGTTGATTAGAATAATTTTTTTTTAAATTTAAATCTTCCGATTTCACGTGAAATATCTCATATATACATAAATACAGGCGATGTTAATAAAAGCCTGTTAATAAATAAAAAGTTTGTAGCTATTAAATTACAACGTTTTTTGTTAAATAACGGGATTTTTGCAATCCTGCAAGAATTGACAGTATTATCTGTGTATTGATCTAACTTGCTCAGTGCCGTCAATGCATTCGGGAGTCAACGATTGAGCTTACATGCGTCGACAAGACAGCCCCTTAGCCCCCGATCCATTCTGTTCCTGCGTCGCCTTTGTCTCCGCGACAAGTCCGCGTTTTATTTCTGCGCCGGGTGGCGTATTTACAAAACCTATACCGGTTTAGTCACGGCGGCGACTGAAATGGGATAGATTTTGTTGTGCAAAATCATCAACAAACCTAATACCAACAAACCTAATTTCAGTCGCCAACACGCTTCGTTGCTCTATCTATCTGTTTCAGAGACTTGGGGACCGTAATTATAGAGTAGCTTCTGTTGGTGTTGGTGCTGGTGCATTTCCATGGTTGTATATTTATTTCGTAAATTAATAAAAACGTGTACAATTCATAGCTTGCATTATATTCTCAAAAGGTATGAAACTCATAGGTGAACTCAAACTATGTTGGATCATAAGTGCAGTTGCAGTACATTTTGACACATAATTAAAACTAACAATACATATTTTGTCATTAACTGCATACTCCTTGCCTCAATGACATTCCTACATTGTTAAATTTACATACAAGTCTAAACCTACCAGTTCAGCCATCCCAACGAAACGAAGCAAACGAAACAGTTTGTTTAGGGTTTGTTGATGATTTTGCACAACAAACCCTATCCCATTTCAGCTGCCGCGGCCGCCGCGACTGAACCGGTATAGGTTTTGTAAATACGCGACCGGGTGCTGAAAGCGAGTCACTGCGTATTTATTTTATTCCTGTCGAAGCGTGTTATATGTCTCCAACCTATATAAAGGCACTGATTTATCATTTTATGTTCATTAACATTAACGCGCGCCATTAATAACACGTATCTCTAAATGTCGAAGGTAAAAAATAAGATACGGAAATATGGTGTGGATTATATTAAATACGGATTTATCGAAAATCCTACAAATCCATCATCGCCAATGTGCCTTATTTGTCGAAAAACATTTTCAAATGAAGCGATGAAGCCTTCTAGGCTTCAAGATCATTAAGATGAGAAAGACAAAGATGTGACCTATTTTCAAGACATGAAAAAGAAGTACAAAATTCAGCCAACTATATTAAAACAATTTTCGACAGCTTCTAAGCAAGACGATGATGGACTTCGAGCTTCGTACAATATCTCATTGTTGATTGCTAAAACAGGCAAACCACATACTATTGGGGAAGATTTAATTTTACCAGCAGTAAAAGAAGTAATAACCACTGTGCTCCATAAATTATCTACAGCTGCAGATATTATCCGAAAAATTCCTTTGAGCAATAGTTCTGTGCAAAGACGAATTGATGAAATGGCTGAAAACATTGAAGAATCATTGTGCAATCATCTGCAGTCTTGTCGATTTTCAATTCAGCTGGATGAGTCCACTTTACCAACCAATGAAGCATTGTTATAGTTGGAGATTCATCAAAGATGAGAAAATATGTCAAGAATTATTGTTTGTTACAAATTTGGAAACAGATACAAAAGGAGAAACCATATTAAATACACTGGAAAAGTTTTGTGACGAAAAGAAAATTCCTTTAAATAATATTTTGTCAGCTGCTACGGATGGCGTCCCAGCTCTGACAGGGCGTCACAAAGGCTTCATAGCGTGCTTAAAAAATAATGTTCCTGACTTGCTTGCTGTGCATTGCGTAATTCATCGCCAGAATTTGGTTGCGAAAAATCTGAGTGAACGCCTCCATACATCACTGCAATATACCTATTACCGGAGCAGTTAATAAAACCAGAAGTAACTCATGGGATGACAGATTATTTGGACAGCTTTGCATTGCCAATGATGAAGATTTCAACCGATTGCTGCTTCACACAGAGGTGCGCTGGCTGTCAAAAGGTTCATGTTTGACTCGATTTTATAATCTGTTTGAGTCTGTGATAGAGTTCCTATGAAACAAAGACACAGAATTGCGCGACAACCTCACCTCATCGAAGAACGATATTGCGTACTTGACAGACCTATATAAATTGTTTAATGATGTCAATCTCCAACTTCAAGGCGACGACTTAAATTTGATTAAGACAAAAAATTGTGTTGCAGCTTTTGTATCCAAACTGCTATTATACAAAAGAAATATCGGCAGACATGAATTTAATAACTTCTTAAATTTATCAGCAGTATCATTCAAGAACGACGACTTGCTTGTTTACACTCAACACTTGGAAAACCTCCACAGTGATATCAAGGAACGATTCCAGGATATTTTAAACATGGATATACCAGATTGGGTTTTGGATCCTTTTTCAAATGTCAACACAGCAGGATCATCCCAGTTAGAAGAAGAACTAATAGAACTGACGACAAATGAGGAATTAAAAATTAAATTTAAGAATGGCTACCAAAAGTTTTGGCTGCAGAAGCCGATTTCGCAACTGTACCCAGGATTATGGTCGATAGTTCAACGATTTTTAATAGCATTCCCATCGTCATATTTAGCTGAACGTGGATTCAGTGCTGTAGCAACGTTGGTAACCAAAAAGAGAAATAGGCTTTATATTACTGAACGCGGCGACTTACGTTTGTTTTTAAGTAAAATCGAGCCTAATATAAACAAACTTCTTAAAACGCATCAAATTCAACCATCTCATTAAATAAGTTATAAATTCAATACCTTTTCTATTTTAATAAAAATACTTCTCTATATAATTAAGTACGCATTTTAATTAACAATCTTTCTTTTTTTATTATTCTCAGAAATAGGATAGGAGCCATAACCCTTCGCCCTCCCCCCCCCCCCCCCCCCCCCAAGATGGTATGTAAAAGCAGTTGGGGGGCGCCAGAAAAAAATATATTGTCAAAGGGGGCGGTGGGCAAAAAAAGGTTGAGAATCTATGGTCTACACTATTATAGAGTATGTATCAGAAGATTAATTAGTAATAATTTGCGTACAGGTTCAGCAAATGGCACATTTGTCAACAACAAGCGCATCGACCCTACCAAGTACGTGGAGCTCCTGGAGCGCGATGTGGTGAAGTTTGGCTTCAGCCAGCGCGAGTATGTCCTTCTGCATGAGAACAGCAAGGACGACGGTATGGATGACGATGACGTGAAGCAGACGGGCGGCGCCAGCGACGAAGGCAAGACGCGGCTCAAAGAGGAATACAGCAATTAGCCAAAACAAGGTTAGGTAGTAAAACCACTCATTACTTCTTCACCTTATCCCTCCTTTCAATAGTCATTTAAAGTGATTAAAAAAAAAAAAATTAAATAGGTCACAGGCTATTTTTTACATTTCTTTCTGTCACTTTTAATGACTTTTCAAAGGCCACTTTTTTGAGTTGTCATGGAACCCATACCTATAGATTTTATAAGTTTCCATTAGGAAACTATTAACCTTTCTACGAAGATGTCGTTAAAGAATTTGCAATACAGGTGGACGGGCAATTTTTCACAATTTATTAATCTCATTTTAATTGAATATAGTGTCAATTAAAAAATATTCAAAGACGTACATGTAATCTAAGCAGTTGATAGATAACAAATCAAATTCAACAATCAAACATTTAGTTATCTAAACAATTATAAAAACGTAATATAATATCCCATACAAAAACAACATACTGACCTCGGTGACAGCCAATATAGGTCACGTGATCCTAGCCGCAACTTAACGGATGGAATGTGCGCAGATGACAGATTTATTGCTCCTTTATTGTTCATTTGTTGTTTGAACACTGAGTTCAAACATATAAATTGGCACTGCGATCCAACGTTGCTACGTACGTGCACTGTAGGTTCTCATAAAGTGCGCGAGACTTTAAATTAGTTGCACAATTTTAGGAATATTTACATGGTTTGCATATTTGCTTATTATAAGAATTTAACATATGTATAACTGATAAATTAACAGATATCGCAAAGAAGAATATATGTATATGGGTGATTTTCGTCTCAATCGAGTATGAATTTACCGAGAAATTAAGATATAAAATTCAGTTTAACGCTGCGCTGTGTATAGATGACGCTCATTTTTTAGGCAAGCGATCGATTGGCATGTATACATGACACCCTTCTCAAATAGGTTAATGTAGGACTGAATGCGGTTGGCACTAATAAAAATTTTGCTGTCATTTTTATATATCCTGTCATCATTCTTCATTAACCATTTTGCTCCTTACACTGATCTAAAGCACATGCATTGTTGCAAGATGTCTGACCAAGGGCGTAGCGAGGTACGGGCAGGGGGGGGGGCAGCTGCAAGGGATGCTCACAAATCGTTAAGTAATATTACATCGGTAGCCTATTGTTTGTGAGAATCAATTTAATTTTTAGTATTACCTTTTTAGTTTATAATTTTTTTGTGCATAGTGGAAAGTTTTTTTTTGTACCCGCATAACTTACATATCTAACTAAAGATTGTACGTTTATTTTACTTTTCCTTTTTTTATGTATTATTTTTACGTGCATTTGTAAAACTTCAACCATGTACGGTTCCAAATGTTTTCAAGCAGTTTAGGTATTTATAATTTATGACTTAATCCATAGAGGCCCTCGAACCCTTTCCTTAGAAATATGTATTCTCGAAGTAAAAAATGTGTCTTTAGTTGTTTTATTATTGCTTCTTTTCTTATATTTTAAAATACGGTTAGGGCCCTGAGGGCCTCAGACACAGAATTGGGACTTATACTCAAGTTAGTCAGCTAAAGTTTTTGTTAGTTCCTCATTAACAAAATGCCCACATGAGCTAAAGGGCCATTTACAAATTACGTCACGAATTTCATGATTTTTGACCCCCCCCCCCACCTGTCCCTATCGTCACATTTGTAAGACCCCCTTCTCCCCCCCTAGTGTGACATAACATATTTTGCAATTTTACATCTAAAAATATGTAGTCAAAAGAGTAGTTCAATTTTTTTTCATGTAACGTCACAGAGCTGGTACCTCTACCCACTCACCCTACTCCCCCCCCCCCCCCCCGTCTGCCCCCCCATTCACAAAATCCTAGCTACGCCCTTGTGTCTGACACTAGTGAAGCTATGTTTAAAATAGCAAAATCCTGGCCAGGCTGGTCGTGGGAGACGAGACGAGTCCGTCCAAACGCATGGCGGCAGTTGCCAAGATACTTTACTCATCGAGTATTGGATAACTGCGACAGTCCCTGATCTATGACCTTTCAAACTGGGGCAAAAACTTGATAGTGGCGCCCCCTCTCGCCAACGTTTTTTAGTCTTTTTTAGACCATATATTTTTACACTCCCTCACTGTGCCATCTCAACGCCCCCTAATTTTTTCTGGGTCTTCTACTGCCCCTTTGAAAATCTCAAACGCCCACAACGAGGCGTTATCGCCCACGTTGAGAACCTCTGATATAGACTATGCACGCGTTCATAATTGACTTAGGATACGTTCATAAATCAATTTCTCAACTTATTTTTTTTACATTTTTTACACTGAAGAAAAAAATTTCCCTCAGGGCCTATGTCATCTGAGATGCTGTGTGGAGGGTGCACAGGGTGTCAACTTGCATGTGTTGAAAAACCAACTGGTCATTTTAAAATCAAATTAATAATCGATGGAACAACATGCGCTGGATACTAGGCGCTTTGTGAATCAAGTTTTTTTCAATCAAACATAAATTACGATTTTAGCGCCCCCTGAAACTCCTGCCAGGGGCGGGCGCCCCGGTTTGCCCCCCCTGGATACAGTCCTGACCTTGAATCCTTGTGGAAGACCTTTACATTCTGTAATTTTGCATGGATATCTATTGTTGTGTAAAATATACCGATTTGAAAGAAATTTGATGTTTCCATTTTGATTTCTAGCTTCTTGAGTCCTGACCGATAATGGAATAGATTTTCTGTTCACTAAAAAATTTCTATAATTTAAATAATGTTACAATGAATTTCTAATGTTATTTTGTTAATTAACTAATATAAATGTTTATTTCCAGGGTTGCCAATTCCGCACACGTTTCACACCAAGCCAAGCACCCTACCTCCGTAGGGGAAGGAATATTTTTGTGATGTTCCAACTGACTTAGTTCACATTTTATTTCCTGAAACTTTTATAAAAGCATTATTAGCTTTATAATTAAGCATACCTGACCTGAACAACTTATATTTTTTGGTTACTGTTTAGTGTAAGTATGATAGGCTTAATAAATTCTACGCAAGTATTATTGTTATTCATATTTTGGGCATTTTTTCAATATTGTATAGTTGTGAAAAGACAGTTTTAATTACATTTTGGGCTATTTTCACATTTGGCGACTTAGCAGTGAAATTTAGCAGCTGCATACATACATAGTTTTGTATGTAAATTGATTTATGTACAAAACCATAGACATACAAATACAGTAGAACCCCGTTAATTCGAACCCCGATAATTCGAAAAAACGCGTAATTCGAAATTTTTGCCAAAAAAAAGTCCCCAGAAATTTTTTTCATACAAAATGATTTTTTAATTCGAAATTCGTAATTCGAAATTTATTTTTGCCCGCACACGAAAATTCGTTTGTGTAATTCGAAAAACATGAATTTTAGCAAAAAAAAAAAAAAATTTCGTAAATTAGAATCTGGCAGACAGCCATGGTGGTAAAATGCCGTAAAATGTCGATTTACGCGGTTAACATCGTCCTAATTCGTATTATTATTTTGTAAAATCTGAATTGGTTGTGGTATTTTTAACGAATTTTCTTGGAATATAGTAATTTAAAGGTCCGACCGCGACGGGATTCGGCCGCGAAAATCGATTTATGCGAAATATATCGTATTTTTATGAATTTATTCCGAATATGTATCTGAATTAGGGCCGGCCGCGACGGAATTCGGACGGGAAAACTCAATTTACGCGAAATATATCGTATTTTTATGAATTTATTCCGAATAGGTATCTGCATTATGAACGGCCGCGACGGGATTCGGCTGCAAAAATTCAGTTTGTGCGAAATAAACCGAGTTTTTACGATTTTTTTCCGAATAGGTATTTGAACAAGGGCCGCCCGCGACGGGATTCGGCCGCTAAAATTCGATTTACGCGATATATATCGTATTTTCATGATTTTATTCTGAAAAGGTATCTGCATTACAGCCGGCCGCGACGGGATTCGGCTGCAAAAATTGGATTTGCGCGAAATATATCGAATTTTTACGATTTTTTTCCAAATAGGTGTCAAAACAAGTGCCGGACGCGTTGGCAATCAGCCGCGAAAATTCGATTTACGCGAAATACATCGTATTTTTATGAATTTATTCCGAATAAGTATCTGCATTATGGCCGGCCGCGACGGTATTCGGTCCTGAAATTTCGATTTACGCGAAATATACCGAGTTAATACTTTTTTTTCCGAATAGGTATTTGAACAAGGGCCGGCTGCGACGGGATTCGGCCGCAAAAATTCGATTTATGCGAAATATATCGTATTTTCATGAATTTATTCCGAAAAGGTATCTGCATTATGGCCGGCCGCGACGGATTTCGGCTGCAAAAATTCGATTTGCACGAAATATATCGAATTTTTACGATTTTTTTTCCAAATAGGTATCTGAACAAGTGCCGGCCGCGATGGCAATCGGCCGCGAAAATTCGATTTACGCGAAATACATCGTATTTTTATGAATTTATTCCGAATTTGCATTATGGCCGGCCGCGACGGTATTCGGTCCTGAAATTTCGATTTAGACGAAATATACCGAATTTTTACTATTTTTTTCCGAATAGGTATTTGAACAAGGGGCGGCCGCGACGGGATTCGACCGCGAAAATTCGATTTACGCGAAATACATCGTATTTTTATGAATTTATTCCGAATAAGTACCTGCAATATGGCCGGTTGCGACCGTATTCGGTCCTGAAATTTCGATTTACGCGAAATATACCGAGTTTTTACGATTTTTTTCCGAATAGGTATCTGAACAAGTGCCGGCCGCGATGGCAATCGGCCGCGAAAATTCGATTTACGCGAAATACTTCGTATTTTTATGAATTTATTCCGAAAAGGTATCTGCATTATGGCCGGCCGCGACGGTATTCGGTCCTAAAATTTCGATTTACGCGAAATATACCGAGTTTTTACGATTTTTTTCTGAATAGATATTTGAACAAGGGCCGGCCGCGACGGGATTCGGCCGCGACTGGATTCGGCCGCGAAAATTCGATTTACGCGAAATATATCGTATTTTCATGAATTTATTCCGAATAGGTATCTGCATTATGGCCGGCTGCGAAGGGATTCGGTCGTGAAATTTCGATTTTAGCAAAATATATCGTAGTTTTACTTCGAATTTCTAAATTTCATAGCCGGCCCAAGAGGCAGTAAGCAGCAAAATTTTGATTTACGCAGAAATATGCGGTATTTTTACGAATTTATTTGGAATAGGTATTTGAATTTAGAAGGCCGGCTGCGACGGGATTCGGTCGTGAAATTTCGATTTACGAATTTACTTCGAGTAGGTACCTGAATTCAAAGGGCCAGCTGCATCGGAAATAGGCTGCGAAATTTCGATTTACGCGGTAATATATAACATTTTTCGAGTTTAAAGGGATGGCTGTAACGGTAATCGGCCGCGAAAATTTGATTTACTTGGAAAATATCGTATTTTTGTGAATTCATACTTCGAATAGAGGGCCGTCCGCGGCGGTACACGGCTGAGTAAACTCGATTTACCCAGGGAATAAGCGTATTATTACGAATTTATTCCGAAGAACCTACCCGAATTTGAATTTGCCGCCAAAAAATTAAATTTTCGGCGATTTTTTTTTTTTTTTCGCGAAATTTCGAATTACGTGGGAATTCGTTAATTCGAAATTTTATTTTTGATGTCCCATGGATTTCGAATTAACGGGGTTCTACTGTAACTAGACGAGAACTTACAGATGAGGGGTAAAAACCAACTATGGCGGGGCGAAGAGAGGAAAGAGACTTGTGATTCGCCAAGTCTTCTTCATTATCTAAGTATGTGTTTCATAGACATACAGCGTCCACGCGTAAAATGTACGACGAGAGCACGACATTGGTCCGGACACGCCCAGCCGGTTCCGAAAAATGGTTCCAATGGGAGGGGGAAATAACACGTTTTTTAACACGTAAGGGCATGTCCATATATTTTGTACGTCCGTGTACAAAACCATGTACGCACCTGAATCACATTACTAGGTTGCCAATGTGAAACTACACTAAGGATAGGTTGTTTAAAAAAAATTTATGAATTGTTCAAATTTTGAGGTTAATTTTCAAACTTTGTGTAAGTTTTATTCAAGTTATGTTATTATTTCAGTTTTATGAAGCAACACCTGTATAATGATTAAAATAACATAACTTGAATAAAACTTACACAGAACTTGAAAATTAATTTCAAAATTAGATAATTTTTTAAACAACCCATCCTAGGTTTGTTTAGATATTATGTTGATATTCTTAAATGTCTTGCTTTTTGTAATTTTATGTTTAGATTTGACGGAAGGAAGTGGTTTGATTGGCATATTTCATATTAGGTATGAATAATTAGAGAGTGAAGAGAGGAATATGTATATATTTATATAAACACAAGGTAACAGCAGGCACCCAAAACCTGTCCGATTCCTGAGCATATTTGGATAAAAAAATGTAGATATCATTTTGAGTTTTGAAGAAATTTTTTTCAATTAAGAAATTCCATCATACGTAGCAACTGAGTAGTTGGGTACATGCAGCCAGCACGGTTCACGTGTTAAGCACTCCGCCTCGTTCTAGCAATGTGGTAACAGAGGAGAGAGAGCGCATATCATGTGATAACCGATCAGTGTTTTTTACTCCATGAGATATATATATGCTCAGAAATCGATTTAAAATCCTTTGGGTGCGTGCTGTTACTCCCTCTGCATATAAATAATTTTAAGTTTACCTTCAAATGCAATTTTGAATGAGTCATGGAAAAATGAAGAGGTTTTAATAGAATTTATAGCTATTAGTAAGTGCATAATATACCCTACCAAGCATTCAAAAATATATAGTAATAGATGGGACCTTATTAAACAATAATCAGAACACACTCGTACAATTATGATATCTATGGTGAAAAGTGCCCGGTAGTTGGTGCAGTAAAAAATACTTTAGAAATAACCGGCCGGTTTTCGCCTGGCACTAGTCTGAAATGTTTCTGCTTTTGTAATTACCAATTTTTAATTTATTGTAATCATAAAATGAGACACATTACAGATTATATTATATATTTTGGACCAAGATACAGCTTTGAAAGACAAATAAATTTGTATAAAGTTCCTTTTAGTGTTTCCCTTAGTTTTTTTTTTCAGTTGTTTTCATATTTCTATTTGGGAATGTGAAATTTAATTCTCGTCATAATTTAATTTGTCTTATGGAAGCAAAATGCATTTTGACTGCCCACCTATTGTTTCTTTGTGATAATGACGATTCTTACATATTAGACTAAAACAAAGAATGTTAGCTGTAGAAGGGAGGGTGTTTGGGGTGTTTTCCAGAAATGTAAAATCTATGTTCGTTTCAGCTTTTAACCACTCCGATCTATCGCGAATATGCACTTTTTACATCTTAAACGAAATATCAGATTTACAAAAACTTTGTGTTATTTCCGCCTCACAATTAAAGCTCTATAAATGAAACATTTCTGAATGTAGCCGAATACTAAAAACTGTTTTTGAAAGGTTACAAAATAAGCTTTCAAATTGTTGTATTACAAATAAATATTAACATTTGTAAATATTAAAATTTAGAATGCAAACATAAAAAAAATGTAAAAATGACTCACGTGATGTTTTTATGTGAAAACGGTACTAAAATCACGTTTTATGTAAAAAAACAATACTTATTCTCTTGTATAAATGTATAATAAACAAATTAAACAATTTTACTTTGTTTAAACCACTTGTGACAATCCGAAACCGGTCGGCTTCAAACAAATATACAAGTGGTTCAAACAAAGTAAAATTGTTTAATTTATCTATAATGGATTACCACAAAGTTATAGCTACATTCAATAGTGTGTAATTTAGTCACCTCACTTTTTATCATTTCATACAATAATAATAATTGACAATGTCTAGCGGGCCCGTAGGCAATTTCGCGGGTAAAATATGTATCTGACAGAGTAGGTCTTTTTAAGTATTTCTATGGACAACTTGAATAGTGATGGGTAGCTTGATTTATTATTGAGCTTCTACTTTTGGTTTTAGGGAAATTGGTAATTATTATTTGACGACAATTTGTTATTTTTGAATTTCTGTGAAGCACCCCCCAAGCTAATTCTGCCAAACACCACATTGCAGCTAAATTTGATGTTGTCAATTTATGCTTTGAAGACATGATATATTACATAGAAGTAGAGTGGAACAGTGTTGATGTGTTTGTAAAATATTATTTTCTCATCGAGTATGTATATTTTGTATATTTGTTGGACGAGATCAACATGAATCCAGGCTAATTTTAAAATAATGGGCAAATACTACAGGCCTGATCACGGGTAAACCACCCAGTGAGGCCAACATTATTAAATTATACTTTAAAATGTAAACTTTGTATCAAATAAAAAAAAAAATAATTGAAAACAAGGGGATATTGCAATCGGAGTGTGTAATTAATCATTAGAATTACCTATTGTGGGCAAAGCATTTCCAAATTATGTTTCTAGGATGAGAAACTGTGGGGAATATTGGCATTTTCTCACATGTATTTAAAAAGTATTGTGTAAGAAGTAAAAACCAAATAAAATGTTATTGAAAAATGATTTGTTTTTATTCAAACTTCAATTAAAATTATGTTTTTTAGAATATGCGAAGAAACTAGCCAACAAAGGCGACCAAATTACTAGTCAATTAATATGTTTGTTTCACATCTAGATTATTGCGACAAAATTATATGCAAGTCTCCCCAATATCAAATCAACAACGGAATGGGTACCGCCGCCCTGGGAACCATTTGTTGGATAACCAACTGTGGATCCTAATAGCATGTTCTTTAAAGAAAAATGTGCCGACAGTATTGAGGGCATAGTTAATCTTTTTGCTGACTCTTTTAAAAGTGTTTACAACAAAGATATTACCAGTATTTCAGTGGAAGAGTCATTAAACCTAAGCCAATGTTTCATAAAATTAGAATCCATAGAAAGAAGCATAAAAGCATTAGATAGTAATAAATCTGCTGGACCAGATGGTATTCCTCCCATATTTTTAATAACTTGCATTGATAGTTTGATATATCCCTTACATAAACTTTTTAACAAATCCTTAATGTCTGGCTGTTTTCCGGCTCTGTGGAAAAAGAGTTATTTAACGCCCATTCATAAAAAAAGGCGACATAAGTGATATATCAAACTATAGATCTATTTGTATTATGTCTGCTTTACCCAAACTTTTCGAGTCATTAGATACCATTGTGAAACCTATCAACAATATTATTGTTCCTAACCAACATGGCTTTATCAGAGGTCGATCTACCTTAACCTTTCCGGGAGTATGGACGGATTTTAACGTCAAGGCGCGCTTTCTGCAAAGGAGTATGGACGTCCATAGCCGTCAAGCATCGCAAACTTAAATTTGGCACCTATATGCTGTAAATATGCATCGTACTGCCATCTCTCGACATATTGCTATAACTTTACACCATTTTTATTCGTTTAACTTCATTATCGACAGAGATATTGAGAATTCTTTATTTTTGATGACGTCACACATACAAGTTCGAACTTATACAGATATCTTCAACCGTTGATTTCGGCGCCCACGCGTTTTGACGTTTTTCTCGCCGATTGTTAATAGTTTGCTGGTTTATCTGTGCATTAGAGATTGGATTTGATGTTTTTAGTGTGATTTTAAGTTCGTAACAAAGTGCAAAACATTGTGTCAACAAATAATTTGCCTAGTTTTCAAACTGTTAACCTTTCTTGCAACCCAACCACGTGTAAAACGGTAAAAAAATAACTTTTTTGTGGTATATCTGAGCATTTGCGTTTGAATTTGATGTTTTTGTGTTTTTAATATGATTATAAGTTAATGGTAAAGTGCATCACATTGTGTCAACATATAATTTGCATAGTTTTTAAAATTTTAACCTTTCTTGTGACCCAACCACGTGTCAAACGGTAAAAAAATAACTTTTTTCCGGTATATCTAAGCATTTGCGTTTGAATTTAATGTTTTGTTTTGTTTTGTGTGCACCCATACATCGTTAAGGAAACCTCAAAGGAAAAAAACTAGATACATGTGATATGAGTGTGATGTTACTCTTTGTGTACATCCGTGTTTCATGGATTTCAACACACAAAAAAAATTTAATTGAATATTTATTTTTATTTGCATACATAGTTTAAAGTTTTCTCCATACACGTTTCAATGATAGTGATAAGTGAAAATTATTCTGTTATGTGCATTTTGTACCGTTTTGTTCATGTGCCAAGTGTTAAGTGAAAATAATTGTGTTATACACATTTATTACCGTTTTGTTCATATGCCAAGTGTTAAGTGAAAATAATTGTGTTATGTACATACATTTTTTACCGTTTTGTTCATGTGCCAGTGGTTTGTGACCCCTGAAAAACAATTACGGATTTTTGGCGATAAAAGCTGAAAATGGTGAGTACGATTTTTTTTACCATTTTTGGGTCATTGATACCATCCTAAAGCATATTTTTAATTAAAAAATTTTTTTTTTTTTTAAATGAAAAAAAACTCACTCCCCAAAGCGTTGCGAAACTTACTCCCGGAAAGGTTAAGTAATTTAACTATCTATTATAATTACATATCCGAATCCCTTAGTCTGAAACAACAAGTGGATTCTATATACACCGATTTCAGTAAAGCATTTGATAAGGTTCGACATCACATTCTTATATCCAAACTCCGACTGTTAGGCATCAAAGGTAGTTTATTGACATGGATTATCAGTTACCTCAGTAATAGAGTGCTTAGTGTCAGGATTAATTTTATAGAATCCTATGTATTCGAGGCCACAAGTGGTGTCCCGCAAGGGTCCCACCTCGGCCCAATATTATTATTCTTAATATTCATTAATGACATTGTAAACATATAGATGTACAAGTCCTACTTTTTGCAGATGATCTAAAATTGTTTAAAAGAATACGAAATATATATGATTGCCTAATTTTACAAGCTAATTTAGATGAATTTTTTAAATGGTGCGAACAAAATATGTTATTTTTGAACATTGAGAAATGTCAAGTAATACGATTTTCCAGAACTCATTCTCATATCTTGCATGAATATAATTTAAATAATGTTAAATTAACACCAGTATCACAAATTCGTGACTTGGGAGTTATATTCGAATCAAACTTAACATTCACAGCACATATAGATGATATAACTAATAAGGCTTTAAAGATTCTTGCAGTGGCGGACTAAGGGGGGGGCGGCCCGCCCCCGGTCCTGGGGGGCCCCCAAACGCCTCCATATTCCCTTGACCAAATTTTAAACAAGGCTTTAAGACACACTGTAAAAAAAAAGTTTTTTTTATTTCATTTTTTGATTGATGCACTTGTTAAGAATGCTCTCACCAAATTTATTAAAAATAAATTCGAAAAATTGACGGAGATACAACATTTTATGTGAAACCGTTTGAAACAGTTTGTATGTTGAATCATCCTTCAGCAAAACTTAGAATGCGTTTTATTTTTGAATGAATTTTATTTTCGTTTTTTTATGGTAGATTTTCACCCTTCATAAAAAAAATAAAATAGAACGTGGACATCTATAAAACAATTCCTACGTAGGGTCATAGTCATGGCCGGATTAAACATGTCGGGGCCCCTAGGCAATGCACGTCTCGGGGCCCCTACTCGATGCGGGGCACATAGGCAGTGTCCTACACTGCCTTATGGACAATAGGGCCCTGCCAGAGCCGGCTTAAACTTGTCGGGGCCCCTAGGCAAGCATGTCTTGGGGCCCCTTTACCCTATGGGCTCCTACCCAATGTGGGGCCCCTAGGCAGTTGCCTATACGTGTTATGGATAGTACGGAATGTATGTTTTTTTTCGATTTTTAATGTAAATTTCATGGCATCGTTTATAAAAATAAAAATAAAATGGATGGGGGCCATTTATAAAACAATCCCTACGTAGGGTCATAGTCAGGGCCGGATTCAATATGTTGGGGCCCCTAGGCAATGAACGCCTCGGGGCCCTTTTCCCCTAGGGGCCCCTACCTGATGTGGGCTTTATGGACATTTGGGCCCTGTCAAGGTCGGTTTAAACATGTCGGGGCCCCTAGGCAATCAACGTCTCGGGGCCCCTACCTAAAGCAAGGCCCCTAGGCAGTGGCCTACACTGCCTTATGGACAATAGGGCCTTGCCAGGGCCGGCTTAAACATGTCGGGGCCCCTAGGCAATGCACGTCTTGGGGCCCCTTAACTCTAGGGGCCCCTATCCAATGCAAGGCCCCTAGGAGGTTGCCTGTACGTCTTATGTATAATAGGGAATATAATGAATTTCATTTTACATTTTTTATGGTAAATTTCATGGCATCGTTCATAAAAAAATGGAAGGGGCCAATTTTGAAACAATCCCCTACGCAGGGTCATAGTCAGGGCGGTATTAAACATGTCGGGTCCCATGGGAAATGCACGCCTCGGTGCCTCTTTACCTTAGGGGCCCCTGAACGATGTGGGCCCCTAGGCAGAGGCCTACACTGCCTTATGGACAATAGGGCCCTGTCAAGGCCGGCTTAAACTTGTCGGGCCCCTAGGCAATGCACGTTTCGGGGCCCCTGCCCGATCGATACGGGGCCCCTAGGCAGTGGGCCTAGCCTAGGTATTCAGTTATTTTACAAGTTAATATGTATGGAAAAATTCACAGTGTTTCTTTAAATGCTATTTTAGATAGCCCCCAAGAGATTTTTTCTCTATTTTCAACGAGTCGTGTTTTATGAAACATTTTCACAAATTTCGCTTCAATTTTACCGTTTTAAATATTAGCGAGCTCTCTTCAACATTCGTAATTAAATATCTCTGCATTTTCTTCTCTTTGAGCGGGGATACGGTGCCTTAAGGCACCAGGACACTGTAAAAAAAATGTTTACAAATTTTTTTAAAATTTCATTTTCCGAAGTTAGCAATGCTCTCACCAAATGTTTTTTTACAGCATTTTATATGAAACCGTTTGAAACTGCGTATATTGAATTATCCTTCAGCAAAACTGTGAATGCGTTTTTCCCGAAATTTTTTTAACCCGTTTTTTAACGTGGTTGACAACATATTAAAAAAAAACTATACATCCGCCTGTACATATTTTTATTGCATTTGCATTTTCATTCGCATGTACAAACTCTTAAACTGTTCGAAAATCCGGTATCTATGGCACCACGGAAGGGAATTTTCATATTTAAAAAAAAAAAGAAAAAATGGCGGACCAGCAAATGTTATATTCGAATTTTTATGGAAAATTTTCAGCGTTCTTAAAAAAAAAATAGGAGGTCGCAAAATTAGAAACCCGGATGCCCTTTATAAAAAAAATCCCTGTGTGGTGCCATAGTGACTGTATTTCTAACAGTTTAAGACTTAGTGCATGCAAATCGGATCTATAGTTTTTCTAATATGTCGTCAACCAGGTAGAAAAACGTAGTTTCAAGAAAAATGCGTTGAAACCTTTTTTTTCCAACATACAAACGGTTAAAAAATTTCTTGAATTTTTTTAGAATTTCCTTAAAACATTATGTGATAGCATTGTTAACAAATGCATTTTTTAGAAAATGAAATACAAAAAAAAATCTTTTTTTTTACAGTGAGGCCCCCCAAGACCAGAGGCCCGTGTGAACTGAACAAAATCTTCCAAAATTACATAAACTTTTATACTAGGGGGGGGCCTCATTCGCTTTTGCCGCCCCGGGCCTCTGACGGGCTTAGTCCGCCACTGGATTCTTGGCTTCCTTTGTAGAACCCTAACTGATTTTAAGTCTTTGTATTGCATAAAAAACACTCTACATTTCACTAGTTAGAAGCCAAGTGGAATATAATTCACCTATTTGGTCTCCTTTCTATAAAGTACACTCTAACAAATTAGAACGGGTTCAACACAAATTTCTAAGGTACTTAAATTTCAAACTCAAAATTCCAATAGAAAACATTAATTATGTAAATTTGATGAATCGACTTAATTTAATTACGCTGTCTGACAGAAGAACCATTTTAGATCTAATTTTATTATACAGTCATGAACAACCTTATTGACAGCCCTGCCATCGTTGCTGCTATTAAACTCTATGTACCGACAAGGAATTCTAGACAAAGTACAACATTCTTTTGCGACACATAGGTACACAACCAACTATTAATCACATTCACTTACCAATAGGATGCATGATTTGGGCAACAAGTTTGGTGGTATTATAGATATATTTGCTGATTCCCTGTATAATCTTAAATGCAAATTAAACCAACACTTTGTGGAATCCTACAAATTATCGTAATGTGGGTATAATATATTTAACGATTTGATGTGTTATTGTAATGTTTTATATTATGTTATTGTCAAATATTATATTGTTTAAAATATTTCTTTACGCCATGTTCTTCAAAAACTACTTATATTTTTTTTTTAATTTTTCACTTTTATAACTTTTGGTATAAATTCTAACTCGATAACTCAAATATTATATTGTTTAAAATATTTCTTTACGCCATATTCTCCAAAAACTACTTGTATATATATTTTTTTTCATTTTTCACTTTTATAACTTTTGGTACAATTCTAACTCGATAACTTATGTAAAACTTATTTATAATCTATGTAAAAGCCCCTATGGGCGTATAACAATAATAAATAAATAACCAAACACCTGCCATAGGTCACCCCAAGTGGTTTGCTACGTTCGATGACTTAGCAGGGTGCCCAGGTTCTTGGGGTGAGATTTGTCTAGGTTTTGGCGGCGGATGACCTGGACACACTGAACCCCAGATTCCTACCCACCCCTCGGTATCTTTTTCCTTCCCAGAACTTCCTTTCCAAAGACTCTTCCACACAGCATCCCCAAAGATGACATAGGCCCTGAGGGTAATTATTTTCATCAGGACTTAAAACCTGGAATGGACTGGCACATGATTTAAAAATGATGACAGAATCAGCAGAATTCAGAACTAAACATAAAACTCACCTCTTCAGAAAGTCATATCCATAAAGTTAAGTTAACCTTTAAACTTCGCAGCTCTCTACATTATACATAACTAATCATGCAAAAATGTAAACAAATAAGAACTTTTTAAAGTCGTTTCACAAAAATTATCCAGTCTTTCTATATAAATATCAACTTCTATTTTTGGCACTAATCTTCTCAAAATGTAATTAATACCAATAGTAATCGAGGGTAGCAAATGTTAAATCATGCAATTTCCAGTATTTTAAATATGGTGTCCTTTGTGTGCAAAATCTCCAAGCATAAACTTTCTAATAAAAGTTTGTTTATCGGAAGTGACCCACCAGGTAAGTATGTTTTCTCCATCTGTTTGTCTAAGACACTATATAAAGAGGTAAGATTTGTTTGTTTGCATTGAATAGGCTCCGAAACTACTGAACCGATTTGAAAAATTCTTTCAGTGGTGGGAGGCTACACTATCACCGGGTGACATAGGCTATATTATATTTTCAAAAAAATTAGGGATCCTTACTAAAACTCCCAATGTACTACGACTTTGCAGAACACATCATTATTTACAAAAAGTGTCGCGACAGCGCATGTCTAACTATTATAGTTATGCCACAATAAGTGTTATTTTATTTTTAAAATTTAATTGAAATGCCGCTGCTAGAAAAGGCTCTTTATTTGTATCTTGGTATTAATCCTTATCACAATAAATTACTTCATATTCAAGACTGCTTCGATACCTTTGTATAACTTTTTGAATTATTAAATTCGGACATCCCATTCGAAAGATATCAGGAGTTTAATAATGTAAGTATTAGAAAAAAATTGTGTGGTCGCCGGTCACCCTGCTTGGCTAGCTAGGCAACATCTTATGCGATATAGGCGTCACTGGGATACGGGCCGTACGGAAGGGGAGTCAATGTCAAAAAGATGGAAGGGGAACGCAGGAGGGAAAAGGGACGCATGAGAATATCCATTTATTTATGTATATATTAACGCTAAACATTTAGGGATAAACAATTTATTTCTTTTAATAGCATAGCAACGCATGCCGGGAACCAGCTAGTAAATAATAAAATTAGATAGACCCTAAGAACCCTATAATAAATTATACCACCCTTTAGGTGATTTTCCACAAAAAACAGTGATATACAAATTATCCAATCATCAAACAGTATTAATAGCCTTGCCACTGCGTACACACTCTATTCACAAATAGATACCAACGGAAGTTCTGTCATCTATTTTGTTTAATTAATAGTCTTGCATCTGTGTGGTGGAATTTAAGAACACGGCTTCGAATGCATGTCTGCCGCTGCACCATATAAACATCCGTGTATGTGAAATTTCAAGCAAAGTGTGGTAGCTACCGCCTTCATTCACGTGCGCGGGTAGCGAGGGTCTAAGGCTTGAAATAGATTCATTGTTGATTCTGTACGATTCCTAGAAGGAAGCAATAAACGAGACTCTGTTATTATTAATTACCATCTTTTTACTATTGCAAGTAAAGTGCATATAAAAGTATTAAAACACCAATATATTACACAAAGCTACCATTGTAATTCGGTTTTGAATTCAAGAATTCGTCAAAAGATGTCGCCACTTCCGTCAGCAGCTCGCATTGGGGGACGTTTGGGGCCATCCATAAATTACTTCATACAAATTTCATGATTTTTTGACCCCCCCTCCCGTCCCTGTCACACGCCATCACATTTGTGAGACCCCCTTCCCCCTAGTGTGATGTCACATATTTTGCAATTTAAGTTTTGCATTTTGATATTTAGATTTTTACATGTGACGGCACATAGCCCGATGACCCCATCATACCCCTTGTCACACTTCTCTAATCCCACCCCCCCCTTAAGGTGTGACGTAATTTATGGATGGTCCCTTTCCCCCCTAGGTATAAGTTCTACGAATTTGTGAATTTGAGTATCTCTTCGGATATGGAAAGATTGACGGTAATACTTAGTTGTTACTTATTTGTGAATAATAATCAAACAGCTATATATTACATAAAATATGACAACATTGCCTATCCCAGTTACTTTGTCCCGGTGAGTAGCTATTACTGGATGACAGTGGATCGGAGGAACAGGCTATTTTTGGAACCAGTCCCTATTGGATTTATAAAATGGTCACCATTATTATAATCACGCGGCTATATATGACATTATGGCCTGTCCGGTGACTAGCTATCACTGGATGAAAGTGGATCCGAGGAACAGGCTATTTTTGGAAGCAGTTCCTATATGATTTATAAAATGATCACCATTGTCACCAACAATAACTGGACAAAGCCGAACCAAAAGCTGCCCGCAGGGCCTAGCAGTAGAAACCTGCAGAGCGGGATTAATACATATTTAAGTGTAAGTATGCCTGCCTCAGGACGAATGGTAGACAGTATTGGGTATGCTCCCGGACAGGGATATGGCTCCCGGACAGTTGAGAATGGTGCGCAGTTAATAACATATAAACAATAAAAGGACTATTGGGATAGGGGTTATGCTGAACCTTCAACTAATAGGTACATGTTGGATATTATTATCAGATCAAGAAAACAAATTACAATTCATTATTTAAAAAGTCTTGTTTATTTCAAAACTCCTTTAATAAACTGTGCTTGCACCAATTTTCTAAGTGATACATCATTATTATACCTCAGAAATAATGTATTACATACCAGTTTTTGGGCTTGAGACAAATAATTTAACTATGGAAAAACGAAATGCAAATAGTAAAGAAATGTTCTTCGAACATTGTGATTATAATTATGTATATTTTATTCGTTCGATTTTTTGCTGAAATGATTGCAAAATGTATAATTTTTTTAATAGAAAAATGAGATTGGCGATTTCTGTGGATTTAATTATTACACATTAATATTTAAATGCTTAAAACAAAACAATATGTAATAATGATTGATACATAAACACTATATACAAAAGTAGTAAATTGTAAAAAGATTCATAATAGATGGGAATTAACAGTCTCAAAGATTCAATAGGAGTACTATAAACATTTTAATATCTGTCATTTGGATACCTAGAGGGTAACTAAAACTAAATGTTTTGTACTTTATAGCTCATAGCTGCAACCTTTTAAAATATTAGAGTTATGGAAGAATTATTTCTGGGGCCTTATGCTAGTAGTGCCTGTATATCAAATTTATGAATTGCTGAGGAATGAAGATTGTTTTTCGATTTCTTGATATAAAAAATGCTGAATTTATATTTTGACTTCTACATTAGATAGGCCACAATTTCTTGTTTTTTTTTAAAGCATTCAAATAATAAGGGACGTTTTAAAGTAATTTCTGGTACCTAAATCAAATTACAAAAAACTTGGCACTTCTAGCATAATCCCCCAGATTTAAAGTAATTAAATAAATATTAATAACTACAAAATGCACACAGATGAAAAAGTCTTCACATTTACAAATATTTTATTTGACTTTTTTCATTATCTGGAAGAAGATTACGGAAATACTGCTGTGTAAAGTATGAAAAATGTCATGTTAATAATATCACCATTAAATTATAGTTATATTTTCACTATAATATGCAGTGGAATCCGTTTATAATGACATCGAAGGGAAACGACAAGCACGTCATACTAAGCGGACGTCATACAAAGCATCTTGTAGAAAATAAACAACCTCTTTTTTTTGTTAGGTATATATGTATGTATTTATTTCAATAGAGAAAAACACAGCATTATTAAGACTCGTGACGTGCCACGCACGCGCCGAACGTCGTCGGGCGTTACGTGACCCTCCCAAACACTGTCGAAGGTGTTAGGAATCATGTCGGTCACTATAACCGACATAATTTTCCATGAAATTAGGACATAATTTATTAAAAATGGGTCATCATAAGCGACATGTCACTATAAGAGAAGTCATTATATCCGACTTTTTTTATAAAGAGTTTTATATAAAAACCAAACTTGGCTGTGTAATTACTTCATATTAATTGATTGGTCGATATAGGCGGAGTCATAATAAACGGATTTTACTGTATTTAATTTGTGATGGAATGACGAGAAAATCAAGAGTTTTCAGCAGGTAATAAATACTGTCTTGAGGATTACAACATGAATATCTATGTAATTAATAATATTACTAAATGCTTAGTTGTTTTCAGAAAAAAGGCAATCCAACATAATACAGATTTAATAAAAACCTGACTTTATTGATTATTTAAATATGATAGGTAAAGGAAGTAGTTTTTTAAGTCTTTATGATCGATACAGTATTTCACAATAGCTACAATATTATGTAGTAATATCTGCATTTAAATCTAACACAACTAAAATAATATCAATATTATAATAAACATAATAATTATTTACAAAAGTTTCAACAAAATGGGAATAGAATTTGAATCACTATTCAACAGAGGATGGGGGGGGAGGGGGTGCGCCGTTATATATTTTTATGATTTTCTAGAACAAAAAGTTTGAAGTCGATATTTTTTATGGAAAAATTGACAGATTAAAAACTAAACTCTTTTTATTTATACAGAAAGTCAGAATTTGAAAAATAAATCATTAAAAAAAATACCTCAAACTTCTGGAAAGCCACAAAAATAAGGTCAGGGGACCTGAAATACATGTGAGAAAATAGATAACTTATGAAGTTACTCGACTAGCATGATAAAAGCTTAAATTGTTCACTTAACCTTTTAAATGCCGGTAGGTAGAAATGTAGCTGTGCACAGCAGGCCGTGAACTTTTAATCAAAATAAATCATTTTTAAACCTTATTTAAAAAAAAAATCAAAATAAAAAAATTAAAATCATCCCAATAGATGTCTCTGTGTGTTCCATATTTTAAATTAATAAAAAATGGGACATATGTATGATACAGAGGCTCAAAAAGAGCGAGAATACTCGCTATTTTTCTATGGCCGGCCTGCTGGGCACGGCCAAGAATGCGAGATATCTCGCTCTTGGCACAGAAACGGTTAAACATTGAAACAATGTAATTATGTGATGCAAGAATGTGTGTTTTCAAACAACGCTATCATAACCTCATTTCTGCAACTGAACAAAAATAAAAATGATTTATTTGTCATGATTGATTCACTACTATCGCTTGAAATCAATAGGCAATTTATAAATAAATAAAAAGTGAAAGAATATTTTTATCATTTCACGTGATCTTAAAACAGACCAAAATAATATTTCCAACTCAATTAGCAGCTGACAAAATGTTAATTGAATTCAACTCAAGTTTTGCAGTGGAATTTCCAGAATCATTATCCAAACAATCCCAACACCGCAAAAGAAAATATAAAAGTAATATGCAACACTTCAGTCATATCTAAAGTAGGTAACATTACATTCAAAGTAAATGCTTCATAATATTGACTAAATTTCCAAAATGGTGGAAATAATGGTAATGCTGCGCAGCAAATTATTATAAACAATAACTTTTACAATCAAAAAGTCTTCTAAATCACCGATTGTAATTGTAAAAAAAAAATTTTGGCCATAAAAATAAGAAATAAATAATAATCATTTGCAATTTTGCATTTAAAATTTCCATATAAATATATACAAACATAAAAATAAAGGTCAGCATGATTTTCATTATTATCACTTATCACTGAAAAAAAAAATTGTGATGAAAATAAGAGATTCAAAATAACAGCTCACTGTTAAAAGTTCTGTAATATTGGCAACTAAAACCATCAACAAAAGTATAACAAGTCATGTGATTGTTCTCAACAAGGTTTTATTACCGACACTTGAATCAAGACGATCCGCAGTTGCGAAACCGTTCATGGTATTTAATAGTCTTCTCTGTTCACTACGCGAAGGACTAGTTATCCTGTCTTCATCGCTTGTGTGACTAGTCCCGCTATTCGTCCGTGAAATGCTGTTTTTCAAAATGCCGTTGGGCACAAATGTTTGTAGCGAAGCTGGTCGAGATCCACTATTGTCACCAAATTGGCCAGATAACCTCAAACTATTGCGGTAAACAACATCGTTCAGATCTGATTCTAACACTCGAACTTTGAAACCACTGGGATAGTGAACTTGCGCTGTGGAAGAACTTGGAATAAAGTTGACGGACCTCCCATTTTCTGAGTTTCGACTTGTAGAATTACTCCGGTTTAAAGAGCGTCGATTAATTGAATGCCTATTTTCCATTGTGTTGAAAGACTGCCTGCGTTGAATGCTTCCTCTCATAGAATTTGTTTGAGGAATATCACCGTTGAACATTTTTCTGGAAGCATTGCTTCGTATACTGGATCTGGGGACTTCGTATCCGTCGACACACACGGGAAGAGACTCTCCGTGGTAAATTAATTCCAAGTATTTGGGCGGTCCTTCCGGCCCAACTTCCTGGCTTTGTGACGCTTCTGAAGATATCTGCGTAGATTCATTAATGAAGTCTGAATCTCCTAGAATAAGTTACGAACATTAGAATTGTGACAACAATATCAAAACGAAATATTTGTTAATAATGATTCCATTTTATTTTATATTATAAAGCATGCAATGAACAATCAGTTACCTGAGAAATTGTTTTGATTCTCATCCATAAAATAAGCTCGGTTATTCACCCCTGCAAAAGCAACACAATCTCAGTAACATGCTAACATGGGTTAGGTTAGGTACATGCATATCTTATGACAGCCTTTGAAAAGTTTTTTTAAATGTGCATAAAATCAAAACGATGATTTTATTTGGTTCACATTTTGTTCTCATCTTTGAAATAATAACTCACATTTTACAGCAAAACTCGCTTATGTGATTTTAGATAGAGTCAACCTGGCTATAAAAGTCCCTTAAATTTGGTTTTAAAGAATCTGGTTCCTTCAATTTCAATACATAAGTGGTAAGTTTTAATTGTTATCAGAAGAACAAAAAGTTTTTAAAATTTACGTATGCATCTCCTCACACATATAATGAATTTTAATGCAGCGACATAACTGTTGCCTGCAACTAAAGTTGCTTGTATGCGCCAGGACTTTGATATAAGTAGTTTAAAATGACAGAGATTTATTTTTTTTAAAAGACAAACATTCCCGGGTTACCAATAACCCAACAATGTTTGAAAAACTCCTACTACCACCACAGAAAGCCGAAAATGTTGCTTGTGTTGCGATGGAGGACTTAGCCAGCCGAGGAATCGAACATGCGACGCCCGGGTGGGACCCAAGCGCTATGCCCACTCAACCATGATAATGTTGTAGTAATGAGAGTATCTTGGACAATAGAAACTATAAATTATAATGTCAACGTAGAGCTTAGGTAGATGTACCTAAATAAGTGTGGTTCCTGATTTCACTGCCCACAATCCCTCAGTGGCTGAAGTATTAAAAAATATTGTCTGCATATTGAAATACCAATGCTGCCAAATTTCAACTCGAGGATTTTATTTTTGAAATGGTAGCAAAATAAAAAAGCAGTGCATGCCAAAATGCTCAAGGTGCAAGCAGATAGCGGGCCCAACAAAATGTAGATGTATTTACCATCGGCCACAACGGTGATGTACTGCGGTTCATCGTTGATGCTAATAGTTAGCACCGTGTCTCCGTTCAAACTGGCCATCAGGTGCTGCAGCACCTCCAGGCAGTGCTTGAAGGTCGGACGGTGGTCGGGGTTGTAGCTCCAGCACTTTTGCATCAGTTCAAAGCTGGAAAACAACATTTTATTCACATTTGTTTTTAATTCAAGACTGATCGCGGTTGGCACTAATAAAAAATTTGCTGAAGAAGCAAACCAATTTTCCTTAACGTTCCTGCCCGCATATAACCCAAACCAAAAGTATTAAATATCGTTGGAACAAAATTGACGACACACTGGGATTCACACATTGATTTAATCTTAAAAAAGCTAACAAAACTCATCTACTTCTTCAAAAAATTATGAAACATCTTGTTAATTAGGTAACTAAACAGAGTATATTATGCTTTATGCCACTCTCACTTGGAATATAGAATAATAAGATGGGGCTCAACAACACCAAAACATGTAAAACAACTGAAGATAAGTCAGAATTGCATCATAAAGACCATATCAAAGATTCCCATAAGAACGTCAAATAGAAATTTTTAACAGTTTGATGTTCCAAGTAGGTATACAAAAAATCTATGCGAAAAACATTCTGGTTCATAACCTCAAAAAAGACAGAAGCAAACACCTCGCACACTCGTAAAACCAGAGCCAAACAGACATACTAAATATAACAAAGTGTAATTCTACCCAAAGGTAGATAAAGAAGCTCTGAATTTTTATTGTAAATGTGACGATAATAAACACCAGTAAAGGTAAAAACTTATCCAAAACATAGCTAACTAACTCAGCACAGGATCTTTTAGTGAGGAAGACTACGAATATAATCTATTTAATATATATTCTATAAATGTACAAATTAAAATATAGTAACTAAATAATAATAAAATTTTTAGGTCATTTTAAACACATGTAGGATTACGAAAGATTTTTTAAATATTTATATTGAGGGATCAGTAGGATTTATCGGACCAGTTAGGATTTCATCAGAGCCGAACCCTCTGATATGAAAATATCTGGAGTCGGTGAAATATTTTCCCATTATGTTTCTGGTGGATTGACGTATTGTTCTTGTATTGTTTTGTATTTATTATACTTATATAGTGCACTTACATTGCGTGAATTTACTAGATATTCAATTGTGGAAAAGTGTGTGGAAGGGTTTAGTCTTTCATTTGGGAAAGATTTAAGAGCACCGTAAAAAACATGACACGGAAGTGAATGGTAGAAGAAGTTGGCGACACTAAAGGAAGATGGGACGGGTCATGTCAAGAGTCAGAATAACAGATATGTATGACAAAATAAAACTATGAACTCTTCCCTCGTGGGGCCTTTAGGGAACCAAAGGGAGGTGAACTCTCCGTCGTGGAGCCTTCGGGGAACTAAGGAGTGGAGAGGAGAGATGCAGCCCTCTTCCCTCGCGGGGCCTTCAGGGAACTAAGAACGAGTGAAGAGGGGAAATGGGACCCGGGAAGACACATTGTCGAACCAGAAAATATAGCTTCATTTCCAATGACAACTCTGGTGAACTTTATTAAAGGTACTGGGTTGTTGTTAAAGGATTGAGGTAAAATGTGAGATAGCACAATGGGCCTATGGCCTAAGTGCTCACGTAAACTGTCTCCACAAAGAATAAAAAAAATAAAAATATGTAGTTAAAAAGAGTTCACCGAAAAACTCACAGTTCTTGGGGACAATTGAGCGGGCGTAGTAGTGTCCCGCCGCCCTGAACATAGCGCATGACGGCGTGGTTGGATAGCGCGGCGTAGGGCTGCATGCCGAGTGCGCACACCTCCCAGCAAAGCACGGCCCATGCCCACACGTCGCTGGCGCGGCTGAACACCCCGTCCGTCAGGCATTCCACGGCCATCCAGCGGACAGGGAGCAAACCTGTAATATTATGAAATATTATTATAAAATATAATTATGGATTTGTGGTGCTGTGGCACCTAAGCTTGCATTTCACGTGACCTGTGTCACTATAGTGTTACCAAGAGAGAGAAAGCACAAGTCAGAAAAAGCGGCAAATATGGGGATTAAACGAGTAAAAATACATTCAAAATTATGATCTATTTACTACATAAATTCGATAATTCAAATCAAAAAAGAAAAAGACAAAACCAATTTTTTACTGAAAACTACTCAAACAATTTTTTCTTGCCGAAAAATTAAATGTTTCATTTGCTCAAAATTATTTTACTTACCAAGGAAGAACTTTTTGCAACTGGAAACTAGAAGTATTAATGACAAAATCCAAAAATTGAACCTTGTGAAAAAATATTTAGACATTCTTGTAAAAAAAAAAATTATTTTCACTTGAATTAAAACTTTAAAATAACCGATTTCTCATCTATTTTAAGTGACAATATTTTCTCCAAACTGACTGATAAATTAGATTATAACTACAAGTAGACTACTTGCATGTATATCACATTTACTATACATATAATATAACTGTAATGTACTAACAAAATACAAATACCTATAATATTATTAATTACCAATGAATAACTACAATAATTTACTGTACACTCTATTCCAACCGCAAGCTAACGCTTCCATGAAATGAAGTTTTAACCCCTAACCTGTCTCATATTGGATTTCAGGCATTGATGAAAACAACATTCCGGGCAATGATATGATTTTAGATTTTAAAAAGTGTTATCGTTATTTATTTTTTGGGGTGTTATGCCGTGTTGCACTACCTCCTTCTTTAGCCAATGTTTCGGACAAGTAATGCTGTCCCAAACGTTGGCTAAAGAAGTAGGTAGCGCAACATGGCATAAAATAAATAACGCAAATATTTGGAGCAATGTTTCAATTCTGAATTCTGGGCGATTCTGACAGTATTTATATTGGTTAACCACATGGATTTAATAAAAAAAAGTAATAACCTTCTCCCTCCTTCCGATAATAATCATTCTTGTAGATGTCCCTGGTCAGTCCAAAGTCCCCTATCTTGACTATCCTCCCAGTGGACTGGTGCGACACGAGGCAGTTGCGGCAGGCGAGGTCTCGGTGGACAAAGTGCATCTCCTCCAGGTAACAGCAGCCGGAGGTCACGTCCAGGCACATGGAGAGGAGGTCGCCGAGGGTCAGCGAATCGTTTGTGTACTGGTCGTGTTAAATGCCGTAAACATTTATAAATAAATAAATTCAAATGATGACAGAGAAAGGTCAACAGATTTTTAAGGATTCTTATATAAATGTCTTTAATATTGTAAAACTGCATATCTCGATACAGGAATCCCCTAGTGAGATGTGCAGCTTATGTTTTCATTTATTTCTTATTTTTTTCAATAAATAAATAAAATAAATTTAAATAATTGATAGTCGGTGCTCGATTTATTGTAGGTTAAAAGTTCAAACTGCAATTATGTCGTACTTAAGTTTTCACAAAAGTCATTCCTTATTTGCTAATGCAAATTCATTATCTGTCAAACGGTAACAAAACTCTTAAACGATGGACTCTGCTATGTATCATGAAAATTGCATATTTTTTCTAACTAAAATCAAAGTAGCTATTTTCAGCTAGGATATAAATTCCACCAAGAGCTATGAAGTTTTGAAACATTTTAACTGCCAAAATATAAAACAAGATGCCATTTCATTTACTTGTTATTTTTTGTGATTATATTATTGATTCCATTGTGTTGAGTTGCCTGGTCACCATTTTTAAATTTCTATAATTGTAAAGCTGTACATTTTGACTCAGGGATGCCCTAGTGAGATGAGCGGCTTATGATTACACTGTATTTTTGAATAAATAAATATTTGTTGTTTAATATTTTGCGAGGGGTTTTTTGAGTTTCTCTTAATTTGAGTGTAGTAAATCAAGTGTTGGTTGTTCGTAGTAATAGTTGTGGTTTCCTCACCAGCATAGGTCTCCGGCTGCGTAGGTACCCTAGCAGATCCCCTGCCTCCATCAGCTCCATGATGATGAAGTGGGGGTCGTTGTCCAGACATACTCCCAGCAGGCTGAGGATGTGCTTGTGCCGGAAGTTGGACATGAGCTGGGCCTCCTGCAGGAATTCGGATTTCTCCTGGTCGGTGGCGCCCTTGCGGAGTGTCTGGAAACAAGGAAAGGCGATGAATGGATGATTATTCCATTGATAGATAGAAAGATCGTAGAACATAATATGTACAACAAAAAATTGTATTCATTTTACACTGCCTTATTGATATAATAATATTATGTAGGAAAATAGCCACTAGTGATGTTTTTAATGCTTTTTAAAATGAATGTATGTATCATAATGTAATGCAAAGCATGGGTTAATTACTGCCTCTTTAAGTTGTTGTAACTAGTGACCGACCGAAGGTTCGGTTTCAGTTTCGGCAAGTTTCAGCAAAAAAATTTAGTTTCGGCATCAGTTTCGGTTTCGGCAGAAAATCCGAACCGAAACTCTGAATTCGTGAATTATCACGCGTCATTCGGCTGACTTCGGTGAGTTCTTGGCTCGTGTGTCACCCTCCATCATCAGCTGAGTTCGTTGGCCGGTCCGGCGTGATTGTGTTGTGAGTTTATGTGTTATTTCAAGTTTTTCTTATGAATACCTCAAAAGAGTCCCAGCTGCTCCCGTCTGAAGCCAGTGAGACTATGGCATCCCCAATTGGGGTATGTTGTGGGCTGAAGGTAGTGGGGAGGGTAAGGAGATGGGGAAGAGGAAGGTGGGGAAATACCTAGCTATTCAGATCTGGTCACCAAAGAAAGCCATTTCAAGCAACGTTTCAATTCTGAATGGTGGTCGTACACCAGGGAGATACTGAGAGTATCTTCCTCAGTGATTAGTTAAGTGTTTAGTTAGTTTGTGATTAGTTAAGTGTTTGGTTTTGTCATTACTTCTGTCTCATACATTTTATTTGGCATTTATTGAGCATTAAAGTTCTTTCCGTTGAGTTATTCACTCGGATTTATGAATGATAAGAATTATGTAAAAAAAATATATTTTTTTTATTTCATTTAACAGGTAAATCATAAGAATGTTATGATTGTAATCGCAATTAAAATTAAAATACTCAATTAATGAGGTCCTTCCTTTATAATGTAAGTGTTGATTATTGACGCATTTTCGTTTATTTTTATAATGTTTGTTTGTTTTATAGCGGTAATATAAAAAATTATAATTATTATTTTTTCACATAGGTAGGTACTCCAATTATTGCTTTTTTATTTCATTTAACATGTGTTAACTGTCTGTATAATTGTAAAAAATAAGCCAAATTTCAATAAACAATAGATTTTTAACAAGTCTAAAAAAAGTTTCAACGTCAATGATAGGGATGGTTGGAGGACTGGGAATTTATAGTGAAATAGGCTACTTTTCATCCCAGAAAAACATGTTACATGTAGGTAATATTCGCACATATTGTCAGACGGAATATGTATGGAAAGTAGGTTGGATAGAGGAAGGTAGATGTACAAATATATTAAGATTGTTCAGCCATTCATAAGTAATCAGCGTTATGTTGTGTAAGATCAATGTGCCTTCTTGGAACTGGAAGAAAGGAAACTCCTTGTATTAGATACTGTAACATATTGATGCCCTACCAAAGTCCTTGTATTCTTTATTGAAATTCACTTTTGAAGAAATTGGAAAATTCATTACAATTTTTGTAATACCTCAAGTATGAAACTATTCTTGCTGATTACATAAATTGCTCATGCTAAATCCATTTGCGCTTTTTTATTTTATTATATAAGGCTTTTAGTGCTATTTACATTTATATACTATTCCGTAATTTAAACAATTTATATAATTGTTATTTTAGCGTCAACATTATACATATACTATATACTGTTTGAAAATGTACCAATTTATTACATAAAATGTTGTCAATATGTACCTGCTGACAAACTACATAAGTAGTTTAGCGGGGTTTAAATGTTAATAAAAAAAAAACAAAAAAATTTGAGGAATAGTATATACCTTAATGGCTACCCTTGTCTCCGAGGACTTTCCCTCAAACACCTCTCCAAAGGCCCCAGATCCCAGGAACTTGGACAGCGTGATCTGGTCCCTCCGTATGTGCACCAAGCCGGTCATATCTGCCCCCTCCTGCTGGCAGGCACCCCCCCTCCCGTACAGGACAGACTGCTGGAACATGCCACCCCCGCCCCGGGAGCGTGGAAGCTCTCGCAGAGTGGCCAGTTCCATGTCAGGACCGCGGAGAGTGGATGTGGGTATGGAGTGATGGAGACTTTTCTTGTCGCGCCGCTTTATCACTAAAAATTAAGAATACTCTTGTCTCAATATTTTCCAGTAGCCATAAAACAAACTAGTCCCAGCGAAAGCTTGTACAGACATCACTGATGTTCGTCCTCTTCCTTCTCACGCGTCTTGTTTGCAAAACGAGAAAGACGTAAGACACTAGAACTAGTGTAGTACATGTTCAGGGCATTTTACAAATGCACTTAAATTCACATTATGTAGCATAGGCTTTATTTAAAACCTATAAAGTGAGATAAACATTACCATTTTGCAGCCAAATCGACGTTTCTTACCAATATTCGTGTGAAATTCTCAGTTTAAATCTGCCGCCAATGTCACCTGGCAGTTCCAATTGCATCCGTCAGGCGGCGTTGCCAGCACAGCGTGGTGACGCCAATGATTATGCGTCATTAGCATTTATTTTTGCGAAGGTCAAACACGTTTGTTTATGTTTTGAAACATCAAAATACCGTAAAATTGTCATTCTACAGTATTTTGCGCAAAATTTATAATTTCGAAGACATTTTTAACAGTTATACTGTTCGAAATCCGAAATTATATTCCAGTTTCGTGTGTTTTTTGTTGTTTTGTGATTTTGTGATGTCGAATTCGGGAAGTTCGGATAGCGGGGAAGCCGAGATTTCGAGGGCGGAAGTTATGAAGATAATTCATACGGACACGCGGGGCAAACGTTCGAGGGTCTGTGGTGATGCCAAAAGGCAGAAGATATGTGAGCCGACACTCGGCGACCCGCGAATTGACGTGCTTACGAAGCAGGTGTCCAAGATGCAGGAGATGTTGCATCTTTTGTTGGAGAAGCGTTCGGATGCTCCTAACCGTGACGCCTCGGACGACGAGGATAGCATCTCCCTGGACACCCCCGCGTCGCTCCGGGAGGAGTTGGCGAGGGAAGCCGACAGAGATGAAGGGATGGGTTTCACCTGTCCTCTGACGTCTCGTGCCTTGGATCTCGGGGAGTGGACGACAGAACTGAAACAGCCGAAGATACCGTCGGCCGACCCAGGGAGGGTGAAAAGAGTTGAGCTTCTTCAGCACCTGGGGATGGCTGATTGGAACAACGTTCGCTACCTCGAGATCCAGAAATCGTACGCCGCAACCCCTCTCTTCTCAATGTTAGCATTGAACCCGGAATTGAAGCGCATAGCCCAGGAGGAATCGGCCGGTACGTCAACAGACTCCTTTTGCGGGTCCTTGACTAATGCCCTTTCGCTGCATGCCGATCTCCTGAAGGCCTCCCTCCAGGAGCTCGTCAACTGGAGCGCGGAACCGGGCACGAAGCTGAGCACTGCCACTCTGTATGAGAAGGTACAGTCTCTCTTCGCCACGGGGTCTGAGTCCCAGAAGGTGTCAAAGGACATTATGCAGATGGTCTGCGGAAAGCGGGCAGCCCACATCGAGTTCCGAAGAGAGGGGGTATTACGGGGCATCAGTGACGGCTACATTAGAGATGCCATGCGAAAGATACCACCCACATCAGAGTATCTCTTCGACCCAAGCATCCTGTCGGCGCAGCTGGATAGGTTGGGAGGAGTGAAGAAGTGCTTCGCTCCTCAGCCTAGCACGTCGCGTCCTACTCCGCCCGTTAAACCCAGCCTGTTAGATCCAGCGCAGAACCTGCAGCCCTTTCGTCCCAGACTGCAGCAGGGGAGGACCACCGCGAGAAGGCAGCAGCCAGAGAGCCGAGGTCAGGAACCGGCCCGTAGAACGGCTAAACCTTTCACTCGCCGAGATAGGTTTAGACCCAAGGAGAGGGTGTGGAAGTCGGATGGTAAGAGGTTTTAACCTAGGCCCCTCTTTTCAGAGGGGTCAGTTGCGCTCATTCGCAGGTAAGTGGAGGAACCTTGGCGCCCCTACTATCATCCTTAAGATGTTAGAGGGCTACCGGATTCCATTTTCTTCAAAACCTCCACGGAGTAATAATATTGATTTATTTAATTCCCCGTTCGCTACTAAGACTTCCGTGGCTATGACGGAACAAATTGAAAAACTCAAGGCCCTTAAAGTTTTAAAGTCGGCACCTGCCACTCCTTCATTTATTTCTAACATGTTTCTCGTCCCCAAATCAGATGGTTCAAAGAGACCGGTCTTTAACTTAAAGTATTTAAACAACTTTTTGACTATTAGTAAATTTCGTCTGGTTAACCTTTATCGGGTTCCTACTTTTCTACAACCGAATGACTGGATGGTTAAAGTAGACCTAACGCACGCTTATTTCCATGTGCCTGTGAGTGAGCAGCATAGATGTTTCCTTAGACTTATCTATAGGAACGAACTCTTGCAGATGACATCCCTCCCCTTTGGCCTGGCCACCTCACCTAAGGCATTCGCAACCATCACTAACTGGGTAGCGCAGGAGTTGAGGAAGAGAGGGATGAGAATTATAGTATATTTGGATGATTTTTTATTAGTAAACCAATGCCTGCTTACTTTAAAACACCAGTCTAGCGAAATGGTGGAGTTTTTATAAGACTTGGGATGGCAGATACAATTTGATAAGTCAATACTAGAACCATCGCAACAAGTCCAATTTCTTGGTATCAGCTGGAATACTGTAACTAACGAAAAGTCTCTCCCTCAGAACAAGGTTTTAGCCCTATCTTATCTATTAAAGGGTTTGATTCAGACGGGAAGGTGGTCACTAAATAAGGGGCGCAGCCTCTTGGGTTCTTTGAACTTTGCTAGTTTTGCAGTTCCAAGAGGCAGACTCAACAGCCGGTATATACAGAAAGGGTGCCTAGGACTACGGCACTACCACCCTTGGAAGTCATCACCGATTCCTGCAGCTGCCGCTCGGGAATTGAGATGGTGGGTTCGATCGCTCACCCTGACGTCACCTATACATCTGCCGCTGTTTGAGCATTACCTGACAACCGATGCCTCGGATCAGGGTTGGGGTGCCTAGCTAGACGAGAGACTTCTCAGTGGTGTGTGGACTGAAGATCAGCTGAATCTTCACTCCAATCTGAAGGAGATGCTCGCCGTGTTGGCTGCCTTGTCTCCTCACGCGCTCGAGCTGTCCGGCTCGGGTCTTCTGATCCAGTCGGATAACAAGTCTGTCGTATCTTACCTCCGCAAGGAGGGTGGTACCAAGTCAACTCAACTCCTGAGCTGTACTCGACTAGTGCTAGATGTGTTGGACAAACACTGTATCTCCATGACAGCACAATACTTACCAGGTCGTTTCAATGAAGTAGCGGACTGTCTATCTCGTCATCGTGCTGTACCCAAATGGCACTTGCTACCCTCTTTTACAGAGATAGCATTCAGAAAATGGGGACGACCCGAGATAGACCTCTTTGTCTCTAAGACAGCACACGTGGTTCAAAGGTATGTTTCTCTTGATTTTCAGGACGACAAAGCAGACTACCACAACGCTTGGAGCAGGGACTGGGACTATCAGCTGGCTTGGATCTTCCCTCCCCCTTGCCTCTTGCCGAGGGTTCTTTGCCACCTAAACAGAGCAAGGGGATGGTACCTGGTAGTGGCTCCTCGTTGGGAGAGGGCATTTTGGAGAGCGGATCTGAAGTGTCGGGCCTTAGGTCCACCTCTCACGATTCGCAATCTATAAGAAGCACTGATAGACACCAGGACCAACAACCCTCCTCCTCAAGTAGAATCCTTCATTCTGGAGATTTGGCTTTGTGGGGGTGGGACAAAAACCTAAGGAAATGGTCAACTCAGCAGAAGGAACTGCTTAGATCTGGGTGGAGAAGTTCTACCCTTCGCACTTATGCTCCGGCATGGCGGAGGTGGCAGCACTGGGCATCAGAGAATCAGCTTGATGCCATACGTCCCAAAGCTGAGGACCTGGCCAGGTTCCTAGCCGACCTACACATCAGAGAAAAGCTATCGCTAAGTACCATTTTAGTGCATAAGTCAGTGGTGTGTACCTTAGGCTCTCCGGAGGATAACAGAAAGCTGAACTCCAGTCCAATAGTGAAGAAGATATTAAAAGGGATATCTTTAGCTAGAATAAAGCCTTCGAATCCCCCCATTTGGGACCCGAGGATTGTTTCATCATGGCTGGAGAAGAATTTGCCTCAACACATAACTCTCTTTGAAGCATCAAGGAGAGCAGCCACAATCCTGCTTTTGGCATCAGGGCGCCGAGTCCATGATCTCACCTTGCTCCACTGCACAGCTGAAAGACTGTCAGTGGACAGTGAAGGCATCTCCATTTGGCCAGTGTTTGGTGCCAAGACGGATTCGGCAGACTGGCAGCAATCAGGGTGGAAGCTGGCTCGCTCTGAGACAAGGAACATAGACCCTGTCTATTGGACTGAGAAGGTCATAGAACTGTCAAGGGAACGGAGAGTGCAGGCGATATTACCTAATCTATTTATTACAACTTGTGGGACGGCAAAGGCGGCCTCCAGGGCAGTAATTGCAGGTTGGATTAGGACAGTTCTCAGAGATGCCGGTGTAGAAGATCCACCTGGCAGCATCCGTTCAGCGGTGGCATCCCTGAACTGGTTGCAGAAGTATAAGCTAGATGATATACTGTCGCGTGGCAACTGGAGAACTCCCAATACCTTTGCCAGATTCTATAGAAGGGAAATTGCAGAATCGGCTGGCCGAACCAACAATGACCCATCTGTTGCTGATCTTTTTCAACCTCTGTAACTGGTTAGCTGATTTCTAGAAATCTTGCCCCTATTTCTATCATCTAAATAATGTAATTCATTCACATTAGCATAATGTCACCAGGCGATAACAAACAATATCTCACTTTATAGGTTTTAAATAAAGCCTATGCTACATAATGAAAAAGTTTTACCTTACAATAAAACTTATATTATGTACTTAGCTTTATTTAAAACCTAGGCAAGGGCTGCCTGATGAGATCTAATGACGCATAATCATTGGCGTCACCACGCTGTGCTGGCAACGCCGCCTGACGGATGCAATTGGAACTGCCAGGTGACATTGGCGGCAGATTTAAACTGAGAATTTCACACGAATATTGGTAAGAAACGTCGATTTGGCTGCAAAATGGTAATGTTTATCTCACTTTATAGGTTTTAAATAAAGCTAAGTACATAATATAAGTTTTATTGTAAGGTAAAACTTTTTCATTATCAGTTTGTGATTGTGTTCTCCGAAAGCTAATTTTTTGTTTCTCATGGATTATTTGTGTTTGGCTTTCCCTTTTCAAGGGTATTCCGTGGCCATTGTTTAAAATGCAGAGAAAAGGAAAATGAATTTTTACGGAAATGTTCTTAAAACTAATAAAATATTATAAAATGCTTGCTACGAGTTGAGAAGGAGAAATGTGATGAAGAAAGAGGGGATGAAAATTTATGGTTACCCGACAGTGGGCCCCCAAAATTATAATTATTAAAAAATTATAATTTTTTTTGTGCATTATTTACCAATTTCAAACCTAAAATCGACTTCAGAAATACATACCTTTAATGTTAAGTTGGTATGGAAATTAAACGAATTTAGGTATTTACAGTGTTAATTTTTTTGTATTTCTATGCTGGTATAAAGACAAGTAGTTTTATCATTGATACATTTGAAATAATATATTATGTTTTATACTTTTGTTATTTGGCGGTACATCATCTCTGCACACCCCTTCGGGGACACTTGGTTACATTTAGTGTAAGTAGGTATACCGTATTTCCCCTAAACCGACTGCTCATTGTATATAAATACGCCAGGGGGCCAACTGTCGGGGGATCAACTGTCATGGAATCATAATTCATTGATAGCCTTGTCATTGGCTTAACCACTCGGAACATTAAAGCGTCAAAAGACGCGAATATAATAATAGCGGTCAAGACATTAGAGCGTCTTTTGACGTAAACGCGCGAGATTTTACAAAAATTGATTTATTTCCATCACTAGTATATGGATAACCATGAAATAAAAAACGTAATATCGATAATGAACAACGCTACGCGTCTGTATTCAAAAATATCTATGGAACGTAGAGATTAATTATCTGAGCCGAATGGAACCTCCATCTTGTTTGATTGTCATTTGTTCAAGACATTGTTAGTTTTTTATTAAAATATTTTTGTATGAAATGGTAAAAAAGTGAGGTGACAAAATTGTTTTTAATACATTTATACGATAGAATATTGTTTTTTTTACATAATCTGTGATTTTAGTACCGTTTTCACATAAAACATCACGTGGGTCATTTTTACAATTTTTTTATGTTTGCATTCTAAATTTTAATATTTACAAATGTTATTATTTATTTGTAATAATACAATTTGAAAGTTTATTTCATAACCTTTCCAAAACAGTTTTTAGAATGAGGATACGTTTCCCAAAACGTGATTTATGAAGCTTTTAGTAAAAATCGTAAATAACACAAATATTATCACGTTTTGACAGTTTTCTAAGGGACACGTAATAAGCAAAAGTCTATTTCTGAGAGGTTAATATAAAATATGATATTTGTTTAGAATATGACACAGAATGTGTGAACTTAAGTCCCTACATTAAGACCCTTCTTCCACAAGGCTATGCAAACATCCGATACTCATGTTGTGTACGCACATTGTCACGCACACGTCTCCGTACACGTCTCTACTGAACAACAATCACAATGCCCGCGTCGCCAAAAATATGATATTTCTACTTATATACAGGGTGTTAAAAGGGAAGTACTTGACTTACTTTAACCAGTGATTCCTGACATTATTTGGAGTAAAAAATAAAATTTTGGTCTCCGGCGACATTTTTGATGTTTTTTTTTTTCTACAAAAAAATGTAAAAAAATGGTAGATGTTGGACAGTTGGAGGGGTGGTTAGTGGTGGTTCGGTTACTCGGCTGAGTGACCAGTGACGACATGCGGAAGAATTTTTTTTTTGTTTGATTTTGAAGAAAAAAAAAGTCACCAGAGACCAAAATTTCATTTACATTTTTTACTCCAAATAATGTCAGTAATCACTGGTTAAAGTAAGTAAAGTACGTCCCTTAACACCCTTTATAGATATTTCAATTTTCACTTGCCAGTTTTTACAACAAAAAAAACTAAAATTGGAGGTTAGAAAAATAATGACTCACAGTAGACACAGACTCCGATTCCCAAACCTAGAGCTCCAAGTAAGGAAATGCCTATCCCGAGGACGATGGCCAAGTAGTCCTGGTGGACCACCATCAGCTCGGCTTCCGAGAAGTCAAACTCCTCGCTTGGTTCCGACATGTCGCTCCAGCCGTACGAGTTCAGGGCCTGCACGTTAAATGTATATCGCTCGCTAAGCTTCAAGTCTGCTATGATCCAGTAATTATCTGAAATAAGATTGAATTTTAACATATTATTTATAGTTACAAGTTAACCTTTACAACCTTGTGTTTTAGCGACATCTACGTTTTTAACGCCAAATAAAATCCTATGTATGGAGATAGTCATCACATTATGTGAAAATTGCGTAGATAAGGATGAGGAAAATAACTGCCTTCCTCACTCTTAAATTTACTGATATATTTACATGCTAGCGGGCTCTACCTGCCAAATGAAATAATAAAGGGTTTATTTTATTTATAATTAGAGAAAGAAATAGATGCCGCTCACAACAAAAATGTTGATGAATTAAAAGAGTACTCTGCTCTCTTTTGATGCAAGAATCACCAAGAGACATTTGAAGAAGGTCTACAGTTAAAATATGAAAATGGAGATTTACAGAAACAATAAAACACGACCAGTTGTTTCACAGAACTTAAATCTGTGTTAATATTTAAGTTTTGTGAAAGTTCCATACAATTTATGTTACAATTCAAGTACATACTGTGAAATAACTGGCCCATAACGGAATAATAACAGAACTAAAAAACAATCTTTGAAATTTGATGAATTGTTCAAGTTCTGTAAAACTGGACCTTAATTTGACCTACCGGTTCCATTGTAGAGCATTTTCCACCCATCTTTCAAGGGTTCATCCGTAGCTTCAATCAGCATAGAATCCGCATTATCTTCCACACTGAAATAAGGCCAATCTGATTGTGGGAGTGAATAATTAGCCTCTCTCTTATTCCTTGTGTTAACGAGATCGACATATTCAAATATTCTTTCACCATTCCAATAACTCATCGATGATTCGTTGTTTATTTCTTTGTCTCGGTGGGTCCACTGGGTAAAAGGTTCACGAGTTGATTCTGTATCAGGTGTCAGTATGGCTCGAACGTTTCGGTGTGTTCGTATCCTCTCGCCTTCGGAAGGTTTGGAGTGTCCGTAGAGTCGGTATAACAGGACGGGGCTACCGTGAGGAGCCGATGCAGCCCATTGCAGTTGGTACACGGATCCAGACAAATGCTGGACGACAGGTTTTCCAGGGTTGGAAGGACGATCACCTAAAATAGAATTAATTTAAATTATTACAAAAGATTGGTTTATGCAAATTATACAGTAATAAACATTAGAAATGTAGTTAACATTGTGTATTGTGATATGTTTATTAACCTGTCGTTTGCATAAAAAAAAATCCTCTTTTTTAAATGCGATTTTAACCCTTGTATAAAGCAACTGTATAAAGGACAAAGTCAGAATCTCTTGCGCCAATATCATTCTTGACGTAACCGATGGTTTCATTAATCTAGCTACTATAGAATATTTTTAAATAAATTTTCTATGACTTGGCGGGTCATTTTTTGCAACTGTCAAGGGCGAAAAATTGAAGATTTACGTTTTCAAATGCGTATAAAGGTCTTTATTTATTTGCAAACTCCTTTGAATTGTGTTTTTTTATGTTGGGTATGTATTCAGATTTGTGTAGAAATAATAAAATGAGATTATATTGGTGTGATTATATTTTTTGATAATTATTTCCAAAATGGGCGATTTTTTTATATTTTTTTAGTTAACTATTCTGGAAAAACCTCTTACGATATTATCATGTAATATACATGAATAATAAGATATGTTATCTGATAAACAGAAAACAATTGCAAAAAAAAGCAATTCCTTTGTTTTTATATGGATATTTGACCAGAAAGCAACAAGGTAAAATCCAAGCGGTTTTTCGAAATACGCCCAGCATTCAACAGGTTAATTTATTTTTAAGTATTTAAAGTTTCATAGAAGAATGTGTAAAGAACTCAAATTTAGACAAAAATTTAGACAAAGCAAGGTGTCATCACGGGAGTGGAAGAAAGTTTTCGAACTGGATATTCGGAAGGTTATCAATAAGAAACATGGGATTGATATTTAACTCACCCAGTGTCTCAAACAGGAATTTGGTGTCCTGCGGCCAGATGTACGGCATTGTATTATTCAAGTAGAATATTTTGATCCGAAATTTGTACTGTGTTTTTGGAAGTAGATTCTGCACTACATAGTTGATGGACCCATCCGATTTCTTTGAGCCTTCGTCTTCAACAGCTTTCCAAGCTTCAGATCCCATCTCGGTGTACTCGATGTAGTGCCTGGAAGTCGAGAAATAATTGAAATCAATCAATAAAATAAATAAAAATAATTAACAATTAAATTAAAATGTTCACATTTATGAAATCAAAGTTTCAGAATGCAATTTGAAAAAAATTATGAAACTTTGAGAATTTTTTATTATACATGAAATGACAAAAAAGTGAGTTGACGTTAACATTTATAACACATTTGTGTAATAAAATATGTGGGTTTTTATTTTTATTTTTTTTTAAACGTAAGGTTTGCCAATTTAAAATCTTTCTTATGTTTGCATTAAAAATTTTTATATTAAAAGTTTATTTCTAATTTTAAAATTTTAAATGGTATTTCATCACCTTTCAAAAACATTTTTAATTTTCGGATGCGCTCAGAAATATTTAATTTATTTGGATTTATTAAAAAGCGGAAATATTTTGACCTTACGAAAAAAACAGGCCCGACGCCTGAGGGTTAAGTCTTTTTGGAGAGTTCAAAGCATTCAAAAGATTTGTTGTTAGAGCCCCATAATAAATCTACAAATCAACTACTATTGAGTTATAATCATTACTTACACTGAAGTGTGAATGTCTTTATACGGCATCCAGGAAACATGCATCACATAGGGTCCAGAGAAGGTTGCCACAATGTCACTGGGTTCGGGATAAGTTTCTATGGAGATTATTTCACTGTCGGTTTGCTCGTCGCTATTGTAGGAGTAGGTTCGAACCCATACAGAATATTTCTGTGACGGCATCAGCTTTAAAAGGTCAGCTTGTGTCGTGGTCTGGTTGGATGGAGACTTGGTTTTCGCAATGAATATGTGCTCTGGAAACAATCAAATAGTTCATTTAACATTAATTTAATTTGTTTTAAAATGAATACCTTTGAGATGTGAACCTTTAGTAGAATGGTTAAGAGATTTCTAAAATCCCTTAAAAAATTTAAAAAAAAATTGCAATAGGTGGTACGCGAGCTGTTTGAAAACTGAAATGTACCGGGACTTAATGTATGGAATGCGGGATGGGGGAGGGGAACTCGGGAGGGGGGTTCGCGGGACGGGGGAAGCGGGAGAGAGGAGTGGGGAGAGGGAAGTCGGAGGCGGAGTGGGAATGCGTGAGAGAAAGGGGATGCGGAAGAGGAAGGGGAGGCGGAAGGGGAATGGGACGAATGGGAAAGGACCCGCAGGGAGAAACAATTTATTTATTAAGTGGAATAGCAACGCATGCCGGGAACACGCTAGTATTTTATAAAATTATTCTTGTTATTATAAAGTAGCAAAAACTTGATAACTCGGTTATATAAATAAATGTATTTTGGTATTATTGACACCTAGAATGTGTTTTTGAATTTAAAAAAAAAATCACATTGCGACCATTTCAAAAATCAGCATCAAAGGGAACACCTTACAATAAAAATAAGAAAAATGGCATACCTTGGCCACGTCAAATGAAAAATGAAGTCTCGACATTTTATTAAAAAGAGTGATAAATATATTGTACTAAGTTAGTATTTGTAGAAACATATAGTAGGACATATAGTATAATTATATACATAGTAGGAACAAGATTTCTTGACAATACATACTGAAATAAAAATATATTTGGATTGTTTGTTTATAATGGCAATACCAGTTAGTTCTAAATTCAAAATTTACAAGAAATAAAAACAAAAGAGAGAATTTGTGACAAGTGGTGCAGAAGTCTATAATATTTATAGAATTGTTGTTGCTGAAGTCAGAAGAGTGAAAGTATCAGTACCTTTGATTCTCTGGTTGGGTTTGAAGTTGCCCTCGGTCCTCCAGTGTATCTCGTGCCACAGGTCCAGGTCGAGGTCTGCGCCGACTGCGCTGGAGGGAGGGGGCAGCTTCCACTGGACCCTGGCGTGATGTGGCGACAATACTACTGCCTTAACGTCCAGGGCTGAAGGAGGAGCTGGAACCAAATTAAACTTTAATTTAGATTCAAATATTCCCTTTTTCAAAAACTTTATATTTAGCTACAATATCTTTCATGTTGTATTTTTTAATCTTACAACTCTAGCTCACTGAAAAGTCACGGACTGCTAAAACTTACTTATTTTTTTATAGATTGGAAAATAAACCATTATTTATGTCTTACTCCTCTTCTCGGTTAATACGGATTATTTCTTCTTTAAACAGTTAGATTTAGCTTTACTATCATAAAAATTGAGTACTTATGTTGGATGAGATAAAAAAATATGCATGTTACATTTTAATTGCTAAATACATTAAACTTAAAATAAGACAGAAAAAGTCATGCAATGAAAAAAAATTTATATGTATGTTGTTGCCCTGGGGCCAATCGAACCCGCAACTTTCAACTCAAAGTCAAATGCCTAACTTTACGTTACGGAGTTGGGTTCAGTGAGCAGATTTGAATAACCGTATACTTGATGGTCTTATTTTCAAAATAGAACAAGAAAAAATGTTACAATTACCTCCTGCAGAAGTTCTAAGCACAACCGGTGGTCCCATGATGGATTTCACTTCGATAGCATCTCCGTAATAATTACTGATCTGCACCGAGAAGACATACTTCGAAAACGGTATCAACCCTCCGAGATACAACTTATTTTCAAAGGTTTTTACTTTCGTGCAAGCAGTCTCATTACACTGCAAAGCATCGTCTTCCGAGTAGGGCTGATAATAAACAGTATAGTACGGTGTTGCCATGCTTATATTCGCACACATTTCGTATTTTAAAACATGCGGCAACTCCAAAGTGAGGCTCGTCGAAGATCTGTTCATTAATTTGACTTGAAGAGGTGCTTGTTTAGGATACAGACAGTTTTTGTTTGGGTATGGTTGTATCTTGCTGCCGAGTGCGACAATCTTTTGACCGTTTGTAATGTTGATGTCGTTCATTCGGTTCATCCGGTCGGAATTCTTTTCTATGGAATGCATCTGCTTTTGTGAAGAGTTGGTCCAGTAGATGTATTTGCTGTCAACGGTGATTGAGGTTGGAGGAAGAGCTGAAAAAGTAGTTTGATTAATATAATATTACAAAATGGTAAAAAAGAATAACACAATTTTATGTTGCAAGGTCAAAATGAACTTTAATTTCAATTTTTCAGGATTTTCAGGATCCCGCAATGTGGCAACCCCATTCTGAAAAATCTTCATACAAACAATTGAAACTTGTATTCAGCTACATCAACATCATTCAAGTCGTATTTTTCAATCCTACCACTCTAGTCCGTTGAAAAGTCACAAACCGCCACTGCTATTTATAGATTAAAAATTAAACCTTCAACAGATTTTTGACAGTGTCGATGAATTTTTATTTGAATTCAATGAAATTTTAACATATTGGTAAAATATTTTCTAAAAGCGAAGATGACAAAATGATACCTTCTACAATAAAAATAAAAACTTTAACCCCTCAGGCTAATTTCAGGTTTCCCTTTTTTAACATGGTTAGAAATATGATCTAAATGGTGTTAGAAAGAGAAAACACCGCTCTTTAAAATAATTAAATTTAAACCGTAAAATAATTAAAATGTACACCTTTATGAAATCAGTTTCCAATAAAGAATCCTTTTACATGAAAAAACAAAAAAGTGGGTTGACAACATTTATAATAAATAAATTTGCCTAATAAAATCTGTGGCTGATTTTATTTTTTTTTTCATTTTCAATAATTTTAGTCAGAAAAAATGTAATGTCAGCCATTTAAAGAAAAAAAAATTATGTTTGCGTTCAAAAATTTTATATTTATATGAATATTTCGATTTATAAAATTTAAAAGCGTATTTCCCCACCTTTCAAAAACCGTTTTTAGTTTTCGGATGCGTTTGGAAATATTTAATTTATTTGGATTCTATTGCAAAGTGGAAATATTTTGACCTTTCGATAAAAGAGGCTAGAGGCCTGAGGGGTTAAATGTGTCGTTTCTTAAAATTCATTAAATTTTATAAGTGGGGGACACGATCCTCAGCAATAAGAAGAATTCTTGTAATTGCGACTGCAACAAATGTAGCAGAATAAAAATATACACTTGCACTTCAGTGAAATCTTTATTACATTTTTATCAAGCAAGAACTTACTACGCCTTTCCTATTAGTGTTAGTGCTATGCTTTCCACTTATAGAGTGCTACAACGTGTCTAAGATATATAACATTATGTATTATAATGTCCTTGATCATCTGTTGAACATCTATTCATCTAAGTTAAAAAATAAAATGCATACCGTGATCATTCCACCTTGTGGCATTCACCAGCACCTTGCAATAGCACCCGTTCATATCTGAGGCAGTGATATGCTTGAGCCATGCATCCGTCCAGTAAATCTTCCGAGACTTGGGGTTGGTCAGGTCGATGGTAAATCCGAGGCCCACGGCCGGGTTCTCTGGACAGTTGCAGGGCTTGGCTCCGGCCGGTTGACCGCGGTAGTCGATGGTGTTGTTGGGAGCGGGCTGGCCGCCGAAGAAGGGGCGGATGTTGGTTCCATCGATGTCGGATGTCATAAGCTTGCCGAGACCGTGGTGATTCATCTCTATCCAGTATAATGATCTAAAATATATATTTTTTCTTTATTCGGTAAGTTCGTTTGGGTTATTTTGCGATCTTATGAACACCAAATAAGGCACATGCCTGCGGGGGGTGTGCATTAAGGTTGGTCACGATTGCATGGGAAAAAATCTTGTTTCGATTTGTCTAATAGTGATAAAAGGGTGTTAAATGAAGATACAAAAATTACATAATTTTTTTAATAATATTTGGAAATCATCTTCTTCCTCGGTATTGACTTTGAAATTTCAAATAATGTGTTAAAAATATGAAGTCAGATAATATACAGCAGATCAATATTATATTTTTTTGTTGTATTTTAACAAATCCATCATAAAAACACAATTTCAGACATTATAAAATCAGATCATTTGAATATGGTAAAACAAAGTTTTGTACAGAAATATAGGCCAAAATCAGGCCTATAATTGTATCACGAAACACGCCCACGTGTTATTTTTTATTTGATATAAATGAATAATTTTGTCACCAAATCTTGTCTGATACTTAATTTTTTAATAATATTTTACCTCGTAACAGGCGACACTTGCAATCTCTTTATATGCAGATTTCTCTGCAGGATCCTCTCCAACTTGACCAGGCCATCTCTGTCGTATACGTTCAGGTCCATGCGGTACAGCATGCACTCGTACTGGTCAGGGGAATTCTCCACTTGGGACCAGTACAGCATCCGGGCTACCCAGTCCACAGTCAAACTCAGGGCAGTACCGTTGATTGACAACACCTGGAAAAAATAAAGTTTACTTAATTTTAATGAAAAAGAAGGACAAACATTCCCGAACGGGTTCCGAATAATCTGGCAATACTAACTTATTTCCGACATGACTTTTATTTAAAAATTGTTAATGGTACTAAATGCCAGAAGTCCTATCAGCCACGAAAAATTTGTAACTGTTGAATGTCGCCGTGACAAACAGGTACAATCAAAACATACTTTCTTTTCATAAGATTTTGCATAATAAAAAAAGGTTTGTAACTTATTACAATAAATTTTATTCGATTAGCAACAAAATAAACAATAAGATGAGTTCTTGCTTTTCATTTGGAGGATTTAAAAAATTATTTGTTTTTCATTATTTCCTCCTTTGGCTGCCTGCAAAGTTATCCGTTTCCTGTACTGTAAGTAAAAGATGAAAATGAATATTATAAAGAGAGCAATTGAGCACCTTAGTGTGTCCAGTCTTGTCCATTCGTGACACATAGATCTCCTGCTCCTGGTTCATCCAGTAGATCATCCGCTCCCTCAGGGAAACGGCAAAGTCCTCGGGCTTGCCTGGACTCCGGGAGACGGTGTAGGTGTGCCCCTCGCCCAGATCTAGGTCCGCCACCTTGATGGAGTCGAAGAAAGAGATGGCCAGTCTTGGGACGGGTGACTCGGTGTCGGTTGCCGAGGAGACAATGTGTGTTTTGGGACCGTAGCCTGCGTCGGTGAAGGCTTGGACCTAAAAAATTACAATTATATATTAATCATATTAACTATAAAAATACTTTTTTTCTATAAACATGATCTACCGAAAACATTCTAATAAATAATAAATTAATTCTAGGCAGGTAAAACATTCTAATAAATAATAAATTAATTCTAGATAGGTGTCTACTGATTAAATTTAACCCGTCAGGATAATTTACGGCACGTGCGTCACATGGTGTTTTAGGTTATAAACATGGTTCCTGCTCCAAAACGTAAACATAAAACTTTAAACATGGTGCGTAAATGAAGAGATAAAGGTTTTTCTTGGTCAATAAACTTGGTCAGGAAACCCGCCAGACTAAAATAGATTGTCCAAGTAAGTGTGTTTTGTGATTTAGAAGTTCATTAAATATAATTTATAGCAGCTGTTTCATTTAATTTCTCTATCTAAAATACTATAATCTGGACGCTTCGCGAGTCTGAACAGGCGTTGTTTTTCATTAGTTCAGATCATCAAGGCTCTACTGTAGAGACAAAACAGCACATGATTTTGTTATAAATAAATAATTATTTATTACTTTTACGTACAAGTAAGTACTAAAGCACTAATGTATGTATTATTTGCAAGTTGTTGCAACTGCAATAAATTTATGGGCAAATTGGTGGGCTTGCGTTTTGCGGCCGACGTAAATTTACGCAGAGTTGGTCGGAGTTTTTGGGGAGATGGTAGTTAAAACTTATGAAAACTCACTTGAACTGAAAGTAGAAAGTGGAACTAAAATCATCCTGTCGTTTCGGGCATAGAGGCCTGCAAATTATTATTGTTGTTCCACCATGTTGGATTTTACTTTGCTACTGGTGTAGTATTCGCACGTGGAAAATGTTGTGCCGTTTCCCTGCTTTTGCCTTGTTGGAGGGCATTTCGAGTGATTGTTGAAAAGAACGTAAACCTGTGAGACCGATGCACGCGCATCGCGCACGTTTTATGAAGAGCTATCTTTCCCTACCGACATCGGGAGCCCTCATTTTGCTTGCTGCTACCTATTGGATCTTCCTACTTTTCCTGGCACCTAGGGGGATGGATGCGGTTGGCGATAGAGTCGTCGAGAACGGGATCTAAGAGAGAAATGTCATTGGAGACGCCTTGTCGGGGCCGAATGAAGAAGTCGCTGTGCCTGTTTCACTAGGGATATCCTATGTCGAGAAAGGCTAGTTTATACATATATATTTTATTTGAAAAATTGGAACATTTTTGATAAGCTTAATTTCGATAGGTACATTTTTTGGACAAGTTGGAATAAAATAAAATAAAATAGTTTGACTATATACTAATAAGTTAGGTTAGGTTAGGTGTGTTGTTTGTTTATTCTTTTTCTTCAGTATTTTGTTTCGTCATTGAACCCTTGGGATTATATGCATTAACGAAATGCTGAATATTATTAAAACAGTAATGATTTTTAGGAAACAGTTCTGGATGGTGATGAAGTCGTATGTAATCAGATTTGGGAACTTAGAATATTGTTTGTTGTGGGCGGTTGATACTTGTTGAGGATTTACTAATATACCTGGCAGTAGTAAGTCACGTTGGTGTGGACGCCCCACAAGGTGAGTTCGTACTGCAGCGGGAGTAGGACAGTGGGAGAAGGGGCTCCCCCTCCACTGTACCAGCAGTGCACACTGTACCCGCGTACAATGCCGTTCGCGTGGATGGGCCGGTCCCAGCGGAATACTACGCTGGCTTCCGTGTCGTTCCTACCAACAATACGTCACTATTAATAATAATGGCAACACGGAAAATATATTTATATTCATTTTACTACTGGGATGTCGAGTTTCCGCCAATTATAAACCCAAAACAAGAAATATTATTTCCTCGTCAAACGAATAAAATATATTTCAGTATGTTAGGGGCTTTTTTAAGTTTCAAAATACCATAAAATCGAGTTAATTGTGGTTGAACTGCTAACATATCAGCTAGGGATACGCCAGCACTCGATGGGTGCCATTGTTAGATATCCAATATTGTTAGATTATTATAAATTTGGGAGGCGGTTCGATCCTTATTATAAATACATAATTTATAATATTTTTGGGTGACATACTTCACTAGCTGTGAATTATGTAACACAAACAGCCTAGGTCTGGTTGGGGGCGTGGGGGGCGCCTGGGGGGAGTGGAGCCCCACCCGCATGGCCCCCGCAGCACCCCAGTAGGTGTAGGCTCGCACTGACATCTCCACGGGACTGTAGGGGGGCACCATGCCTCCCTCGTAGGTGATCATGGCTTCTGTGGTGGTGTGCTGGAATGGATAAATTGACCATTATTCGAATTCTGACAAAGATGAAAAAATATTATATCATGACAAATGAAATCATATTATGTCATCATTTGGTGCTACGGAACTTGTTTATTACTTTTTTTACGAAAGAAACATTCTGAGTGAATACAATGTGGAGTAAAGCTACAAAAATTACGAGTATTTAAAATCAATACCACCTGCCAGTGTGGAATCTGAACGGGTTTTTTCAGAATGTGGGAAAATGGCGACTAAAATAAGATCTAAGTGATGAAACCTTAGGCATAGGTTACACATTCAACATTTATCATGATATGTATCATGATTCATATTGATGGATATTGTGCAGTTACTTTAATTTTGTTAATATTTTATATTAATATCATGAACCACTAAGCAATGCAAAATCATATGATTTTGGTTTAAAAATATTTTAGATGCTTTAATTAAATACTGCAAGTAGAACAAATTAATGTTTATTTGCCTTTGAAATTGAGTATTTTTTTATTAATCTTTTTATAAGCACAAAAATAAATAAATTATCAGGTCTATAAAAACAGCTTTAAAGCTCAATATCTCCTACTTAACCTTCCAGCGGACGCACTGTCACAAAATTTACGACTAATGCGCCTTATCACTTCCCCCTCTTTTACCACTTAGTCGCAAGCATCGTGCTTCGAGCTATTAGAGGGTCAATGTCTCTCTGAACTATAGACGTACCGGATGTGCTTAGAAGTTTTTGTTATTCATTGATATTTGGAAATTTCCATTGAGGATAAATTTTACGACACGCGCCTTCAAGTGTAAGTAAATTAAATGAACTAATGGCTCCTGACACCAGAAAGCCTCAGGTTATACTGGACTACAACGAAACCAAAGGTGGAGTGGATACATTCGACAAAATGTGGTCTCTAGAATAAAAAAGAGATGGCCGTGTGTAGTTTTCTACACTCCAATGAATATTGGCAGCATAAATGCTAAAATTTTATACAAATTTGCCTGTCCAGGAAAGGCTCCATAGCTTCGAAGAATTTTCCTACAAAAAATGGCATACACCATGATGAAAGAGTATCTTATCTTCAGATCAAATATTAAATATTTACCGCAAGATATAAGTGCTTTTATCAAAGTGAATTACGGTCGGGAAGTTGAACCGATAACAGAAGAAGTAAAAAGATGCCCTCCAAAATGCGTTTTTTTTGGTAATATGCACTGGAGAAGAAAAGATCCTCAGCGTTAATGAAGTGTTGCCGTTGCCAGTCCTTTACATGCAATAACCATTCTACAATAATTGAGGTAGTTTGTAAGGATGAGAATATTGATTCTGACTAATAGGTCGATAAAACAATTTGTTTTGAAATATTAACATATTTAGAGAGTTATTTCGTTTTTTGTTTAAGAAAGTCAAATATGTATTTTTTAAAGTACTGTCATTTATCATTTTTCATAACAGCAATTCCTCAACATTTATGTAAAAAAAACACCATTTAAATAGAGAAAACTTGATGAAGTAAAATTTATGAAAAGCGCCCGCTCAAGGGAAATTACTTAGTGCGCCCGCTAGAAGGTTAAGAACCCCTTTTCGGTGTTGGTTTTATTATATAACATGGAAAATCAAACTATTTAGAAAATTATAGAAATACAAAATAAAATAAAATATGCATTTTGGCGGTGCTTTTTTCATGAATAAATCAAAACAGGTCGATGGTGTTAAATGTGAATTTAAACCTTATCGCCATCTACATAAGGAGTGTTATTGTTAGCAACCTGATTCCGAATTTTACACGACTGGGTGCATCACCTCAATGTATGTATAATTCCTGAAAAATAAAACATACGTTCCAACTCTTATTTTTTTTTATAATTTAAACATTTAGATCCTGGTATTGAAAATTGTCAGCACCGTTAACCCAGTTCTCAAAATAATCTCCGGGATTAAAGCTCTAGTACCAAGATGTAGTTGTGTGGCATTTTATTATTTCTATGATGAGGAAATGGCGATGGTTAGTTTTTTTCTTTTTGGAGAAAAAAGTAGGCACAATTTTATGATTTTTCTACTGACCCAATATTTTGGCACAGCTAATTTTGCATTTATTTATAATAATGTAATTGGGGAATACTTAAGTACAGATACTTACTTCCTCGTGAATATTGTGATTGTACTCAATCTTGATTTCATAGAAGACTTGTCCGTAATTGACTTTGGTGACCGGATTCCATGTTATATTAAAGGTATTCCAGTCACCCAGGATACTGATAGAAGTAGGATCCACGGACTCTGGGATGACGTTGATCACTTCTTTGTCAACTGGGAAATGAAAAAAAAACACTCTAATTACATAAAATTATTCATTTTTATTTATGCATAAGGGTCTGATAATAATAATATGCAAATAAATAATTATGTAGCATAGGCTTTATTTAAAACCTATAAAGTGAGATAAACATTACCATTTTGCAGCCAAATCGACGTTTCTTACCAATATTCGTGTGAAATTCTCAGTTTAAATCTGCCGCCAATGTCACCTGGCAGTTCCAATTGCATCCGTCAGGCGGCGTTGCCAGCACGGCGTGGTGACGCCAATGATTATGCGTCATTAGCATTTATTTTTGCGAAGGTCAAACACGTTTGTTTATGTTTTGAAACATCAAAATACCGTAAAATTGTCATTCTACAGTATTTTGCGCAAAATTTATAATTTCGAAGACATTTTTAACAGTTTTACTGTTCGAATTCCGAAATTATATTCCAGTTTCGTGTGTTTTTTTGTTGTTTTTTGTGATTTTGGGATGTCGAATTCGGGAAGTTCGGATAGCGGGGAAGCCGAGATTTCGAGGGCGGAAGTTATGAAGATAATTCATACGGACACGCGGGGCAAACGTTCGAGGGTCTGTGGTGATGCCAAAAGGCAGAAGATATGTGAGCCGACACCCGGCGACCCGCGAATTGACGTGCTTACGAAGCAGATGTCCAAGATGCAGGAGATGTTGCATCTTTTGTTGGAGAAGCGGTCGGATGCTCCTAACCGTGACGCCTCGGACGACGAGGATAGCATCTCCCTGGACACCCCCGCGTCGCTCCGGGAGGAGTTGGCGAGGGAAGCCGACAGAGATGAAGGGATGGGTCTCACCTGTCCTCTGCCGTCTCGTGCCTTGGATCTCGGGGAGTGGACGACAGAACTTAAACAGCCGAAGATACCGTCGGCCGACCCAGGGAGGGTGAAAAGAGTTGAGCTCCTTCAGCACCTGGGGACGGCTGATTGGAACAATGTTCGCTACCTCGAGATCCAGAAATCGTACGCCGCAACCCCTCTCTTCTCAATGTTAGCATTGAACCCGGAATTGAAGCGCATAGCCCAGGAGGAATCGGCCGGTACGTCAACAGACTCCTTTTGCGGGTCCTTGACTAATGCCCTTTCGCTGCATGCCGATCTCCTGAAGGCCTCCCTCCAGGAGCTCGTCAACTGGAGCGCGGAACCGGGCACGAAGCTGAGCACTGCCACTCTGTATGAGAAGGTACAGTCTCTCTTCGCCACGGGGTCTGAGTCCCAGAAGGTGTCAAAGGACATTATGCAGATGGTCTGCGGAAAGCGGGCAGCCCACATCGAGTTCCGAAGAGAGGGGGTATTACGGGGCATCAGTGACGGCTACATTAGAGATGCCATGCGAAAGATACCACCCACATCAGAGTATCTCTTCGACCCAAGCATCCTGTCGGCGCAGCTGGATAGGTTGGGAGGAGTGAAGAAGTGCTTCGCTCCTCAGCCTAGCACGTCGCGTCCTACTCCGCCCGTTAAACCCAGTCTGTTAGATCCAGCGCAGAACCTGCAGCCCTTTCGTCCCAGACTGCAGCAGGGGAGGACCACAGCGAGAAGGCAGCAGCCAGAGAGCCGAGGTCAGGAACCGGCCCGTAGAACGGCTAAACCTTTCACTCGCCGAGATAGGTTTAGACCCAAGGAAAGGGTGGGGAAGTCGGATCGTAAGAGGTTTTAACCTAGGCCCCTCTTTTCAGGGGGGTCAGTTGCGCTCATTCGCAGGTAAGTGGAGGAACCTTGGCGCCCCTACTATCATCCTTAAGATGTTAGAGGGCTACCGGATTCCATTTTCTTCAAAACCTCCACTGAGTAATAATATTGATTTATTTAATTCCCCGTTCGCTACTAAGACTTCCGTGGCTATGACGGAACAAATTGAAAAACTCAAGGCCCTTAAAGTTTTAGAGTCGGCACCTGCCACTCCTTCATTTATTTCTAACATGTTTCTCGTCCCCAAATCAGATGGTTCAAAGAGACCGGTCTTTAACTTAAAGTATTTAAACAACTTTTTGACTATTAGTAAATTTCGTCTGGTAAACGTTTATCGGGTTCCTACTTTTCTACAACCGAATGACTGGATGGTTAAAGTAGACCTAACGCACGCTTATTTCCATGTGCCTGTGAGTGAGCAGCATAGATGTTTCCTTAGACTTATCTATAGGAACGAACTCTTGCAGATGACATCCCTCCCCTTTGGCCTGGCCACCTCACCTAAGGCATTCGCAACCATCACTAACTGGGTAGCGCAGGAGTTGAGGAAGAGAGGGATGAGAATTATAGTATATTTGGATGATTTTTTATTAGTAAACCAATGCCTGCTTACTTTAAAACACCAGTCTAGCGAAATGGTGGAGTTTTTACAGGACTTGGGATGGCAGATACAATTTGATAAGTCAATACTAGAACCATCGCAACAAGTCCAATTTCTTGGTATCAGCTGGAATACTGTAACTAACGAAAAGTCTCTCCCTCAGAACAAGGTTTTAGCCCTATCTTATCTATTAAAGGGTTTGATTGAGACGGGAAGGTGGTCACTAAATAAGGGGCGCAGCCTCTTGGGTTCTTTGAACTTTGCTAGTTTTGCAGTTCCAAGAGGCAGACTCAACAGCCGGTATATACAGAAAGGGTGCCTAGGACTACGGCACTACCACCCTTGGAAGTCATCACCGATTCCTGCAGCTGCCGCTCGGGAATTGAGATGGTGGGTTCGATCGCTCACCCTGACGTCACCTATACATCTGCCTCTGTTTGAGCATTACCTGACAACCGATGCCTCGGATCAGGGTTGGGGTGCCCAGCTAGACGAGAGACTTCTCAATGGTGTGTGGACTGAAGATCAGCTGAATCTTCACTCCAATCTGAAGGAGATGCTCGCCGTGTTGGCTGCCTTGTCTCCTCACGCGCTCGAGCTGTCCGGCTCGGGTCTTCTGATCCAGTCGGATAACAAGTCTGTCGTATCTTACCTCCGCAAGGAGGGTGGTACCAAGTCAACTCAACTCCTGAGCTGTACTCGACTAGTGCTTGATGTGTTGGACAAACACTGTATCTCCATGACAGCACAATACTTACCAGGTCGTTTCAATGAAGTAGCGGACTGTCTATCTCGTCATCGTGCTGTACCCGAATGGCACTTGCTACCCTCTTTTACAGAGGTAGCATTCAGAAAATGGGGACGACCCGAGATAGACCTCTTTGGCTCTAAGACAGCACACGTGGTTCAAAGGTATGTTTCTCTTGATTTTCAGGACGACAAAGCAGACTACCACAACGCTTGGAGCAGGGACTGGGACTATCAGCTGGCTTGGATCTTCCCTCCCCCTTGCCTCTTGCCGAGGGTTCTTTGCCACCTAAACAGAGCAAGGGGATTGTACCTGGTAGTGGCTCCTCGTTGGGAGAGGGCATTTTGGAGAGCGGATCTGAAGTGTCGGGCCTTAGGTCCACCTCTCACGATTCGCAATCTAGAAGAAGCACTGATAGACACCAGGACCAACAACCCTCCTCCTCAAGTAGAATCCTTCATTCTGGAGATTTGGCTTTGTGGGGGTGGGACAAAAACCTAAGGAAATGGTCAACTCAGCAGAAGGAACTTCTTAGATCTGGGTGGAAAAGTTCTACCCTTCGCACTTATGCTCCGGCATGGCGGAGGTGGCAGCACTGGGCATCAGAGAATCAGCTTGATGCCATACGTCCCAAAGCTGAGGACCTGGCCAGGTTCCTAGCCGACCTACACATCAGAGAAAAGCTATCGCTAAGTACCATTTTAGTGCATAAGTTAGTAGTGTGTACCTTAGGCTCTCCGGAGGATAACAGAAACCTGAACTCCAGTCCAATAGTGAAGAAGATATTAAAAGGGATATCTTTAGCTAGAATAAAGCCTTTGAAGCCCCCCATTTGGGACCCGAGGATTGTTTCATCATGGCTGGAGAAGAATTTGCCTCAACACATAACTCTCTTTGAAGCATCAAGGAGAGCAGCCACGATCCTGCTTTTGGCATCAGGGCGCCGAGTCCATGATCTCACCTTGCTCCACTGCACAGCTGAAAGACTGTCAGTGGACAGTGAAGGCATCTCCATTTGGCCAGTGTTTGGTGCCAAGACGGATTCGGCAGACTGGCAGCAATCAGGGTGGAAGCTGGCTCGCTCTGAGACAAGGAACATAGACCCTGTCTATTGGACTGAGAAGGTCATAGAACTGTCAAGGGAACGGAGAGTGCAGGCGATATTACCTAATCTATTTATTACAACTTGTGGGACGGCAAAGGCGGCCTCCAGGGCAGTAATTGCAGGTTGGATTAGGACAGTTCTCAGAGATGCCGGCGTAGAAGATCCACCTGGCAGCATCCGTTCAGCGGTGGCATCCCTGAACTGGTTGCAGAAGTATAAGCTAGATGATATACTGTCGCGTGGCAACTGGAGAACTCCCAATACCTTTGCCAGATTCTATAGAAGGGAAGTTGCAGAATCGGCTGGCCGAACCAACAATGACCCATCTGTTGCTGATCTTTTTCAACCTCTGTAACTGGTTAGCTGATTTCTAGAAATCTTGCCCCTATTTCTATCATCTAAATAATGTAATTCATTCACATTAGCATAATGTCACCAGGCGATAACAAACAATATCTCACTTTATAGGTTTTAAATAAAGCCTATGCTACATAATGAAAAAGTTTTACCTTACAATAAAACTTATATTATGTACTTAGCTTTATTTAAAACCTAGGCAAGGGCTGCCTGATGAGATCTAATGACGCATAATCATTGGCGTCACCACGCCGTGCTGGCAACGCCGCCTGACGGATGCAATTGGAACTGCCAGGTGACATTGGCGGCAGATTTAAACTGAGAATTTCACACGAATATTGGTAAGAAACGTCGATTTGGCTGCAAAATGGTAATGTTTATCTCACTTTATAGGTTTTAAATAAAGCTAAGTACATAATATAAGTTTTATTGTAAGGTAAAACTTTTTCATTATTAGTGAAATTTAATAAATTTGGATTTTGGAGACAATCACAAGACGTGTATTTTACATGTACGGGTATGGATACCATTTATTGGATAACCAACACCTCTGGCCTCCAGCCCCGGATGTATCAAACCGGGGTGACTGCCCCGGGCGGAAGTTTTTAGGGGGAGCGAAAATCGTAATTTATATGCTTGATTGAAAAAAAACCTGATTCACAAAGCGCCTGGCATCCAGCGCATGTTGTTCTATCAATTATTCATTTGATTTTAAAACGCCCAGTAGGTTTTTGAACATATCCTAAGTTAATTTATGAACGTCGGTCGGATTAGGAGACCCTTTGACCACGCCAACTGGTCTCTCTCGATCCATCGCCATTCACCGCCGCAGATTCCTACCCATCCCTCATAACTTTTTCCTTTTCAGAACTTCCTCTCCTTCATACAGCATCCCTTAAGGCCCTGAGGGAAATAATTTTTCTCGGGGCCTCCTGTGTGGAGTTAATATAAAACAAAAAGTTATGCTACAAGGATGTTCAAATGGAATTACGGGAGAATATGAAGAGAAACCGAATGAATTCTATACTTGTGTCACATTATATTGAAAGCCATTAAAATAAAAGAGAATTTAGGAGACGATGTACAAATATGGATGAAACAAGGAGTGTGCCCAGACAAAATCGTGTGGCAGTCCATCCTCTCTGCTTAACCCTGAGGAAAAATGGCATATTTATAGTAGTCCCAAAGAGAGGTTGTATGTGATCATCATCATTCTAGTATCTTCTGTCTTTTTCGTTTTCATGCAAGCACATGTCAGGAAGATTTTTATGTAAGCACTAGCAGACCTGGCCACATGTTGCTGTGGCTAATGAAACACAACACCATCTACTGACAAAACCATTACCCAACCTTCATAACCAACCCTATCTGTTAATTTGCATACATATCAAATCCACACCGCCTGCTTGCCAGCCGGCTCCCTTTATATATTACAACCAATTTACACAAAACCTTGACAAATTATATACCTAAACCTTCCTCATGAATCACTCTATCTATTGGTGAAAACCGCATGAAAATCCATTGCGTAGTTTAAAAGATCTAAGCGTACAGACAGCGGGAGCGACCATGCTTTATACTACGTAAAGATTTTAGGATGACATCACACATGACCTCTCTCTGGTATTACTATAATTACGTGTGCTATCTTTTTAAGAATGATATGTGAAAAATCGATGTATACAGATGTTATTACATACCAGGGTTCATCTGCAGGTCCGGATCCACAACCGCAATCATATTGACATTGGTGGTGGTGACAGCATTCAAGGTGGCCCTGTTCTGCCCGCTCAGATCCGATATGACGGCATTAGAGTCATCTTGCAGCCAGATCAAGCGTTGACTGAAGTAGCACAATGGGCCTGTTATTGTAGTTCCAGATAGGGATGTTATTAGACTTCCAGATACCTGGAATTATTAGCCAATATTGTTTATGTATTTAAAATATTATGTAACAATATACAGATTATTGAGGGACATACTTTAACCACTGATTCCTGACATTATTTGGAATAAAATTGTATTGAAATTTTTGTCTCCGGTGACATATTTGTTTTTTTTTTAAAATTAAAAACCTGAAAAATCGGAAGGTTTTGGATAGTTAGAGGTGAGGGGTTGGGCGGTTACTTGGCTGAGTTTGATTTTGATCAAAGAAAAGATGTCATAAAAGTCACCGGAGAGAAAAAATTTCAATAATTTTTTTTACTTCAAATAATGTCGGGAATCCATGGTAAAAATAATTCAAGTATGTCCCTAAACACCCCCTATAATAACAAAATATATCTAATTACATTTATTTTAAATATTACATAATAAGGAACAATTTTTTACTGTAAAAGGCAAAACAGCAGCAATTAATTCATAGCAGTTGAAATAATTATTTCACATAAAATTTTAAACAAGACAAAATTTTTTTTCTTTCTCTGAATGTGCAGAAACTTACATTGACATTGACTGTTTGTTATATCTTTTATCCATGCAGCGTGTAAAAAATACATGTTTAGATAAATAAATTAGAAGAAGTAGTTAGTAGGTATGTCATAACATGACTTTTAATTAATTTCGTACAGTCCACCAAAAAGGTGTAGAAATTTGATAAAATGGTACTAAAAAATTTCATTTCTATGGCAACACTGACACCGATTTTAGAAAAATTTTAAGAACTTTCAAATGTGAGGTTATATTTATGATTGACTCTCGAATTTGACATTATGATATTGGACATGAAAAATGGCATAATTCTTTTTTTAACATTTGTCCATGAAAACGTTCTAGGAAGATACATGATAGGTACATTTTTTTGTTCTTAGTCACCGTCACTATTTACGTCTTCTTTGTATTTAGAATCTGTTTAATTTTGCCTTCTGGAGGAAACGGGTGTTTAAGTTTGACTAGGACTAGACTATAGAAGTGTTTTAGTTTGTTTACCTCCATTCCTGGTTTGAGAACGTCAGCAGTGGGGGCTTTATACAAGTTGGTTCCTTCGTAGCCGTGAACGATCCAATACAGCTTCTTACCCTGCAGGTCTACCGTCAAACCCATCACTAAAACAACAACAACAACAACAGAATAAATAACACGCAAACTAATTACCTACCACAGAACTTATTTTGGTAAATTTTTGAGATCGCTGGCAATGGTTAATACGCACTTTTTTTTGAAAAAATCTTTTGATTCACCTTAATTACATTAAAAGACAACTATTTGCATTGGGGGAAGTGGAAAATATTTCATTCTACATAGTTTGTGATACAAAAGAAAGTGCCCCTTTATAACGCCTACTCGCGTCAAGGCAAGAAAAACATCCCAGTTTTTAAGTAGTTTAGCGGCTACGCTAGGTTTGTGTAACATGGTTTGTGATTCAAAAGAAAGTGCCCCTTTATAACGCCTACTCGCGTCAAGGCAAGAAAAAATTTAGAATGAAATATTTTCCACTTCCCCCAAAGCAAATAGTTGCCTTTTAATGTAATTAAGGTATCTCAAAAGATTATTTTTTTTAAAAGTGCATATTAACCGTTGCCAGCGATCTCCAAAAATTACCCTTATTTTATGTACCTAACCTCATTTAACCCCTCAAGGCTAATTTGTTTGCTTTTCGGAACAACCTCATAGGTCCCATAGAAATTTCCCACAAAAATCCCACAGCGATTTCTATGAGACTCGTGTGGTTGTTCCGAAAAGCAAACAAATTAGCCTTGAGGGGTTTAATATGAATCCATCCCTCCTACTGCGGTGCAAGGTGAAGGGTCGAGAGAAATCCGGCCCACCAAGCAGTAAGTGGGCAAACGCATTGGCCGCCAAGATCTAGACAAACATCACCCCATGAACCTGCTAAGTCACCAAATGTAGCGAACCACTTGGGGTGACCTATGGTAGGGGAATTGGTTATCCAATAAATGGTTCCTGGGGCAGCAGTGCTGCCTCCCACATTGAATATTACATATACCTATAAACCAAAGTTTCTGAGGACAATTTGAGAAAAATTTATGAAACTTAATAAATTAATAATTTTAAATGAAACAGCAAAAGAGTTAGGTGACAATAACATTTATAATACAATTGTCTTATAAATAATGTGTGTTTTTAGTGTTTTTTTGTAACAAATAATTTTAGTTGTAAAAAATGTAAAACTTTTGTAAAACTGTTTTAAAAACTTTTTTATGTTTGCATTCAAAATTTTTATATTTCTACAATTATACGTTTATGTATTTCTAATAATATAATTTGAAAACTTTTTTCATCACCTTTCAAAAACAGTTTTTATTTTTCGGATACATTCTGAAATATTCCTTTTATTTGGATTTTATTATTGAAGAACTCGCAAAAAATATCGGTGAAAGTTCTATCAATTCTAGCACACAAGGCTGTAATACAAAATGGCCCATTAACTTGAATTTTAGTCTAAAAAATATTTCGAATGAAGATACTAGAACGATAATAAACTCATTAAAGAACTCATCTTCAACAGGCTTGGACGACATTTCAAATATTGCCTTAAAAAAACTTTTACCAGAAATCACCATTCCCCTTACAAATCTCATTAACTTAAGTATCGCAAAAGGCCAATTCCCAGATAAACTTAAACACGGAATCATAATTCCAATACATAAAGGAGGTTCTAAAGTGGATATAACTAACTATCGTCCAATAACATTACTAAATTCACTATCCAAAGTCTTTGAAAAAGCAATCAACGTTCAATTGGTCGAATACCTTGAAAAAAATAATATATTATCCCACAACCAATTTGGCTTCAGGAAAAATAAAGGCACCTCCGATGCCATTGCGACAGTTACCGACTTTTTAAATGAAAACTTAGACAAGGGATCAAAATGCATGGCAATATTTCTAGACCTATGCAAAGCATTTGATACTATCTCACATTCCAAACTAATACAAAAACTATCAAACATTGGAATAAATGGGAAAGAACTTAGTATTATTTGTAATTACCTTTCAAACCGTAGACAAAGTGTTAAAATCAATAACTGCCTCAGCAATCAATTGCCAATTAGTTTTGGCGTGCCTCAAGGAAGCGTTATGGGTCCCACTTTATTCCTAATTTACATAAATGAACTGTGTAATCTACCAATAGATGCCAAAATCGTTAGTTTCGCTGATGACACGATTCTCCTCTTCAAATCAAGTAACTGGTATGATGTTTACATGAAAGCAAACAGGGGCACAATTATTGTTAAAAGATGGTTAGATAATAATACACTAACAATGAATGTGTCAAAAACCAAATACATTGAGTTTAGTATTAATCCGTCCCTAAGTAACCCTGAAAATAATATTCATATATGTGCTTGCCCCCTGTCAAATGCTAATACATGTGATTGCCCCTATCTAGAACGTGTTACAAAAATCAAATACTTGGGTATTATTTTTGACAGTAATTTAAAGTGGAAAGAACATATTATCACTACAGCAAACAAACTTAGAAAATCTATTTACTTCTTTAGACAAACTCGTAACTTTCTTAACCTGAAGCAACTCAAAACAATTTACTATGCACTATGTCAATCTCTAATCGAGTACGGTATCATAGCCTGGGGAGGAGCAAATGCTGCCGCCATTGATCCGATCTCCAAAGCCCAGAAACTAATTATAAAAATTATTCTAAAACTACCGATCACAAGCAGTTCGGATGAAATCTTTAGGAGAATCGGTGTTTTGGACATTAGGCAACTTTATGCAAAAAATATACTAACTTACCTATTCAAACATAGAACTGTTTTTGACAATATCCAAACTGTTCGTGATACGAGAACCAAAGGGCAAAATCTCTTACTTATCCCTTTCGCCAAAACAACATTTGGTCAAAGAAACTTCAGATACTTTGCAACTAAACTTTATAATACACTTCCACTGACCATTAGACAGCACACTAATTATGTAAAATACAAATCAGATACCAAGTCTTGGATCACTAGCAAAGACAGATCATATATAAACAATATTTTTATAACCTCCTAGTGCATGCTTTCCCTTTAGTACAATGCTGATTGTCCTTGTACCTTTAAATGTATATAACATTGTTGTTGTTATCCTTATTCTTCTTTTTATATTAAACTACTTATGTTAAAATGCGCCTGCTCTCAACACAGGAATTCCTAGTGAGACAGGCACAGTACAATCACTTATGTAACTTGATAAATAAAGATTATAATAAAAAATAAAAAAAATAAAAAAATTACAAAACGGAAATACTGTGACCTTCTGACATGCTAGCGTGGCTTCTTTTGACATCTTTTTAGTATTTATGAATTTACCTTGCTTCCTAAAGAGCTGGGCAGGATAATAGGTGAACTTGTGTTCCCCGTTAAGCCTTGCGCACTCTATGGCGTGGCCCGTGTTCCAGTATATGAAGCCTTCCAATGAATCAAGCTTCAATTCTTTACCCACAGTCACTATGGGGACAGGTTCGCGCATACCGCCTCGAAGGTTACCTCTCGTTATCTGCCAAACATAAAAGCAACGTGTTCATGGTGTTGGATTTTAAAATGTGTTAACACCAAAGAAACCCAAGCAAAGGTAAGTTGGGTAAAAAAAATGGTTCCTAGCAGAAGAGGCAGTAAGGTTCTTACTAACTGAAGTGTAATACACGAATAACCAGCGAATACAAAATTTGCTTGTTTCAAATGATCGGGACGAAACATTCGGGGAGAAGTAGTGGCGTCAGAAACTTTGCGATTGCTCTGATTACAAGCCTACTAAATCTAAATTTATTTTGAATCTTTCAGGTTTTACAATGTTTGCAATTGTAATTCAGATAATTTTTTTTCCAATAGTAGTTCTAAGATCTTTTGTATTTTTGTAATTCCTTTAAAGTTAAAGTATCTATAGCGTACAATAAAGAACTGTTACATAACAACGAACCAAAAAGCTCTACAAGTAAACCAATTTACTTTTTAAATTGGTGTTTTTTATTTCATGGTGCTTTTTTTAAACATTACGTACAGACAAGTTATACAATAATAAAAATGCCTAACTTCGGGGTTCACACAGTGTTTTTAATTTATTTAACACATTCACGGACACAATGTCTATTGATGGCACTTTAGAGGAGGTGATATGACACAACGTAACTAAATAAAATATTTTACACTCACAAGTTGTTGTTTAGGGCTTGACCAGTACAATTTCCCTCCAACCCAATCAACGGCCAGACTTCCCACATTGTCCATATCCTGGAGCCACCCTTTCTCGTTGCTGGTGGTGTTGTACCACATGACATTGGACGAGTTGGATACCATGTACAACTGGTCCTTGTACCAAGAGATATCCGTGATGTGCATGTCCCTCAGCTGGGATTTGTGTATCAGGGTGTGGATGTTGTTGCCAGTCAGGTCTGAACTAAGAACTCCTTCTTTCGCAGACCAGAGAATGGAGCTAGGTAGGCCGCTGCGTGATGTGGGAAGAGTTTTGGCAGAGAATTCTGAAGACCATGGACCTATATGATAGAATAATATATATTAGCTAAACTGCAAAAATCGAAAAAATTATGTCACCATTAGGAAGATTTATTAAAAATAACAAAATTTGGTCTAGGTAAGGTAAGGTCGATTTTGCAGTAAAACCTTTTTTTGATTTCAGTTTGTGTATGTGGAGTTTCACACAATGCTACCATTGTAGTTCGATTTCTAATTCAAGAATTCGTCACAAGATGACGCTACTTTCGTCGGCAAAACGCAGAGGTTCCATTTCCATTCCTAGGTATAAGTTCTACGAAGAGAGATTGACGGTAATTCTTATTACATATGACGTCGGGGTACTTTTTCGCGGTGACTTGCCATCACTGCAATCATTGTTTGACACTGTTGACAGTGGATACATGGGCTAATTTTGGAACCAGTTCCTATTAAAGGCGGGCAAAGCGTCTCAGCTAAACGAGCCGCTTCTCCAGGTCTCGTTCAGTGAAAAGATCCGGGTCAGTGAACCGGCTCGATTGAACGGCTGAATTTAGTCCATCTCCCCCCTCCCCTCCCTCGGTCCTCCTCACTTTATTAAAAAGGGAACCCCAATATTTTGGGGTTCCCTTTTTATTCGGAAATCCTTTGTTTAGTTGAGTTTTGTTATGAAACGTCAGTATCGAAATCTCAATAATAAAGGTAATCGCATAATGCACGTCTCTTGTCGCTTTTGTTGGTTTGTACCCGGGATACATAATTACGTATTTTTAAAATTATTTATTACTACTGACTTGTTAGTCTTGTGACTGTAGTTTAAACTTAAAATTTCATGATGTCATCAAGAAATACGGGTGCAATTTGGAATCATTTTTCCGTTGCCACTAATAATAAAGCCAAATGCACATACTGTTCGCAACTAATTAAAAATCGAAGAAATTAATTAAGAAATCGAAGCATCCCACCGTTCAAACCCTCAGGCAAAATGCCACAAATCAAGGAATCAATGTCAACTGAGATAATTCAAACTCTGAATAATCCCGTTCCATTATTTACAAGTTATGTTCTAACATTCACTCGTTCTGTTATAATAAGCAAAATAATGTGGCGGGAGCGCTCACGTCACGACTGACGTATTATGCACGCACACACGCTTGAATTCCGATATTATTATATTAATTGTATTTCTGCAATTACATGCACACTGAGCAGCCACGGTACTCCACCGCGTAGAAAAGTCTCATAGTGAACTGAGCTGTAAGCCGTTACCTTACTTTCATATTTTACTTTTCTGCGTCGCTGACTGGAGTGGCTGTGAACGAACGAACGAACGAGCGAGCAATCCGTATCAGTAGCGAGCCGCGAGATCCGTTGAACGATACACTGCTCCGGCTCCCACGGGTCAGTCGGCTCACCGGATCTGGCGGATCAGTTGGCTCACGGCTCACCGGATCACTCGTTCGCAAAGATCCGCGAACCGTGAAGGTCGTTCGTTCCGATCCGGATCTTACGGATCCGTGTAGAAATCCGGTTCACTGAGCCGACTCGTTCGCGAACGACTTACTTCTAGTTCCTATTGGATTTACAAAATGATCACCAACACTAACCTGGCGAAGATGAGACAAAAGCCGCCCGCAGGGCCTAGCAGTAAAAACCTGCGGAGCGGGTTTTTAACTTCTAGTTTTAGTATAATTTTCGAAAAATCGGTCACTAGGGGGGGGGGGGTAAATATCAGCTGTATAATGTCTTTAAAATACCTTAAAGAGCCCACCCCTATGCCTAGCCCATCCCAAAGTATTTTTAATCCTTCAATTGCTGATAAAAATGAAAATTAAAAAAAAAATTGAAATGCTCAGATCGAAAAGAAGTTTTTTTGGGTTCTCTATGCGATGTAAATTCATCAGTTTTGCGCTTATAATACGAGTTTCTAGAGACCGTGTATAACTTACCAGTGCCTGAGGAAGTAACAGCTGCAACTTTGATGATGTAAACCGTGTCTTCTTTTAGGTCTTCTGCAATATAACTCGTTGAACCAGAGAGATTTCTGAAAGAAAAAGCAGTCATTAAAGAATGTATATTATAACCACTCTAGTGATGGCTATCCAAATTTAGGTAGGTGATTTTTAAAAATTAAAATGAAATATAAATTTAGAAAAAAACATCACGCTTTATATTCAAATACAAAAACTAACTACAAACGAAGTAAAATGTATACCTTTGTGAAATCAAAGTTTCGAATCGCAATCTGAAATAAATTTATGAAACTTTTATGGGAATTCTTTATTAAATATTTGTAAATGGAAAGACAAAAATGTGAGGTGACGATAATATTTATAATATGTCTAATAAAATATGTACGTGTTATTATTTTTTTTCGATACCATTAATTTTAGATGAAAAAATGTAAGGTGAACCATTTTTAAAACTTTTTTTTATGTTTGAGTGCAAAATTTTTATACTTCAAAAATTTAATTTTACTTTGATTTATAAAATTTGAAAGCATATTTCATCACTTTTCAAAAACAGTTTTTAGTTTTCGGATATGTTTAGAAATATTCCCTTTATTTGGATTTTATTGTAAAATGGAAATATTTTATAAGTGGAAACCCCCGACCTGAGGGCTTAAAATGCGTATTGTTGTGCAAGATAAAAGCTCTAATATTACAAGGGTTTTTTTTTAATTCTTTGATTGTGTTATATGTGTGATACCGCAAGAAATTACCATTCGTACGCGGCCACATCGCACATCTGATAGCTACTTTGGTTGCCTATAGTATTGTGCTCCTCCGAAATATAAAATTTGTGCATGTCAAGAGTGTACTATTCCATAGGAATATAAAATCTACTACTAACAAATGGCATACTTAAAAATAAGCATTTGAGCATGGGTTTGCGATGTAATATTTCGGACTATCGCCGATATAGTAGATTTTATCATATATTTTCAATTTTATAAACATCTCAAGAGGTTTTTTACCCGTGGGTTCGATTACATATAAGATTGGGTTTAGACTCGTAGGTTTTTTCCTGTAAATCGCTCTTGTAAGCGATTTATGGCCAAATTACCAATGTAAACGACACCAAAAGTCACTTAATTGAAGCCAAAATCTATTTCAACACTTTATTTGGGCATTTTCTTCTTTATTGACAAAATCGCGTAAATTTGACAGTAGCAGGTGGTTGTTGACAAGAAGCCATATTACCGCAAATAAATTTACAGATGTAAACGGTCGCATGAGCATTAACACAGGTCTTCCGAACAACTTCCGTGATCATTAATTACCACAAGTCAGATGCATACGTAAACGCTCCTGTGAGTGACCTGTCAAAATCTTATGTAATCCGTAAATTTTAATTTAAGAGGAAGACTCTTGAGGAGGCCAAGACCCACCAGGGGTTGTAGAGCCAAGAGTGATGTGTGAAATTTTAATTACGAGTGTAACCCCAGCCTTACACTTTTTTTGATCGGACATGATAAGTCATGCTCAAGTGTTCTACTTTCACAATAAATTACATAAGATAATCAAAAACCTGTTCCGCATGTGGGAATTGAAAAACTTCAACTAATTGACTGGCTCAAAAGGTTACAATGTTTTGTTAAGCAGATGCGTACTTGTAAATGGTGGAGTTGCCAGTGATGATGTGCAGAATGTATCCCCAGTGTTGCCAGGCGCCCGCCCCCTGTAGCCCCAGTCGATGAGGGCTTCTCCAGCTGATGTGTCCCTCTGCACGCCCCATGATCCCCTGCAGCCCCGTGGGGGGGTTCGCTGCCACAGGGATGGGCTGGGAGGAGTTGAAAGCTACCATAACCTAAGAAATAAGAACACACATAAATAGAAGAGAAAGAAAGACCTAAACTTGATGTCTGGATGGTGTTGAGGCCAATACCATCCTTTGGCATTTAGAAGAGACAGTAGGAAGGTTGAAAATTTTGTAAAAAATCTTTACTGTAACTAACTAATCTAACATCATGTAAACTAACTTATTAAACTTCATTATTATTTTTAATTGGTAAACTAATGTTTAAGATAAGATTTTTATGCATAGCACAAAGGGTAACAATTATTATAAGCAATAATTATTAGCCTGAAACACTCATCAACAAAATGTAATAAGCAGTAATTGTTGAATGAAACACTAGTATATACTGAATTATTTGGCGGGTGGAAGATAAGCCGACGTAGCTCAGTTGGTAGAGCAGTTGACCGGATATCAGAAGGACGCGGGTTCAAGTCCCGTCGGCGGCATTTATCTTTTCTCGGGAGATTTTTTCAACGTTGATGAGTGTTTCAGGCTAATAATTATTGCTTATAATAATTAAACTTCATATCTGCAGGGGTCGGCAGAGAATGAAATGCGATACAATTCAGGCGCTGTGGCAAATAATTATATCATCTTTGGGGATGCTGTACGGAGGGGTTTTCTTAAGAAAATAAAGTAGAGCAAGTTCTGGGAAGGAAAAAGGCATGAAGGTGGGTATAAATCTGAGGGTCAGTGTGTCCAGGGGTGATTTGCGTATGAATTCATCCCTCCCTCACTGGGGTACAAAGCGATGGGTCGGAAGAGTTCGGCTGGAGAGATCAAACGCAGTTGGTGGGTAGAGGCATCCGCCACCAGACCAGGATAAACCTAACCCCATGAACTCGGGCACTCCTGCTAAATCACTAAACATAGCGAATTACTTGAGGTGACTTATGGCAGGTGTTGGTTATCCAATGAATGGTTCCTGGAGCGGCGGTGTCCATAGTAGCCTACCAAATTGAAATCGTGGCATTCTTCATTGACACACATAAGTAATAGTCTGTTTAAAACATGACTTTGAAGTGCCATGTCTCCTTGGGGCATCCACAACTTCTTCAATGGTGACTATAAGAAAGAATTGAAATGAGAGATTTTAAAGTCGCCTCTATCGTTCCTAGCTTATTTGTTTAGTAAGTGATAATATAAAATTAGTTACAGTGTTAAAGGTATCGATGAGGTCCGGGTAAATGTTGTGAAAATAGCTGTCTTGTTCTTTGTAATATTCCTCGTTCAGTACGTCTTTCCCATTTATCCAGTAAAACAGCCCATTTGCAAAGGACAGGGACTGCACTGAGTAGAACATGGCGCTCTGCGTGTTGTTCCTGAAGTCTGACATTTCGCGACTGAAAAAATTACAAAAAAATTAATATTATTTCACATTTATTTAAAATATTATAAGGTACCTATATTTGCCGCACGTTCCAAAATGGAAGATATTTTCTTTAAGTCCATCATTCAGAATTGAAACGTCCCTTGCAATGGCTTTAGTGACCAGATCCGAACAGTCAATTACATCCCCCCCACCTTCCTCTTTCCCATCTCCTTCCTCTTTCCAATCTCATTCCCCTCTCCACTACCTTCAGCCTCACAACATACCCTAATTGGATATGCCATAGTCTCACTGGCTCTAAACAGTTGGGAGCAGTTGGAACTCTTGTGCAGTATTCACATTCTAAAAAAAAGTTACTGGTCACTCAGTCGACTAACTAATCTCCTCACCGAGACCCTAATAACCCCTATTTTTAATGTTATTAGTTGAAAAAAAAATTATTCAAAATAACCGGAGACCAAGTCACTTCATGAACATTTTTTACTCTAAATAACCTCAGAAATCACTGATTAAAGTAAGTCAGTTACGTCTCTTAATGCCCTATATACATGTTAAAGTAAATATCAGAATTTTAAATATAATTATGTACACCTTCTAAAACAATCTCCGGAAGTTATTTGAACACCTATAGTTTTATATGGCCATTGCATAATATTTACCCATCTAAGGAAACTGACAGCACCGTGTTCCTCTTGAGATGCGCCACCAGGATCCTGAAGTTAGTGTGATCGACGGTGAAGGCTCCCAGATTGGGTTCCTTGAGAATCTGGTCAGGAGTGATATCGTGCTTGACTCCGTTGGATATATCGGCCAAGTCCAGACGGTATAGACCACCACTTGCTCCAGGAACAACCCAGAACAGGTATCTAAAAGATTTAATTTATTAAATACATTACTATTCATTCCCTAAAGTGAACAATAATTTTTAAATGCTAGGTTTTATATTTGTTTTAAAGATTTCCTTGGCAGGCACTGGACCACTTTTTGGAAAAACTAATACAGGTCTCATAGAAATTGTTGTGTCTCCTTCGCTATCATGATGCAAATATGATCTAAATGGTATTAGAAAGATAAATCATCAGGCTTTATATTTAAATCTAAAATTTAACCAGAAAATAATTAAAATGTACACCTTTATGAAAACAAAGTTTCCAACCGCAATTGGACAAAAAACTAAACTTTGTGAATTTTTTAAAAATTATTTTTACATTAAACGACAAATAAGGGATCGTCCATTATCACGTGATGTTTTTTAGCAACTTCTTAAAACCCTCCCCCCACTGGTGATATGTGGTGAGGTTTTAGACTAACCCCCCCCCCCCCCAAATCACGTTTTTTTTTTGTACAAAGTATAGGACGTTCACCTTTAGAAATCGTGCGTTCAATGAAAAATAAATTCACGTGATATCTCATTTTACCCCTCCTCCCCCTCGAGATATTTCGTGATTTTTTTCCGACCCCCTCCCCCCCTTTCGAGCCTCACATGATTAATGGACGACCCCTAAGTGAGTTGACTATAAATTTGCCTAATAAAATGTGTTTTTATTTTTTTTCCAAAGTAATTGTAGTTTGAAAAACGTAAAGTGAGCCATTTTTAAAACTTTTTTATATTTGCATTCAAAATTTTTATATTTTTTAAAATAATTTTTATATTTTTTAAAATAATTTTTTTTTTGATAAAATATTTTTGTAAAATTATAAAATTTGAAAGCGTATTTGATCACCTTTCAAAAACAGTTTTTATTTTTTGGATACATTCAGAAATATTCCATTTATCTGGATTTCTTCACAAAGCGGAAATATTTTGACCATTTGACAAAATATGCCTGAGGCCTGAGGGGTTAAAACTTGCAAACTGTGACTTTGTTTTTATTTGAACTTCACTATTTTCTTGAAAAAATTATTATGGTTAATGTTTTTACACTAATAAATACTGTTTATACTGGAACGACATCCACTGGATTCCACTGATATAAACTAAAAACTATCTTAGAAAATATTTTTTTGTAATGGTTTAATTTATCTAATGCTCTAATGCTTCTTCTCATCATCTGGTTATTTTGGTAGGCTAATTTACATAATAATATTTTTATTATATTTACTTAATGTGGTATATGGCTATCGTTCGTTCGGAGACATTCGGGCGTAGCCGAATGCTGCCGAACTTACAGCCGCTGGGCGCTCGGGCGCTATCGTTAATTCATTCTGAAACTGAGAGCTCTAATAATTACACGCTACCAACAATACTAATTCCGCTGTAATCCAATTAAATAAATAAGATACAAGACGAACTTGCGTTGTAATTTACAAAGTATATTAAAGAACATTACACTTAAAAAAAGAAAGAAAAGTGTATAAAGCAGATACCTACTAATTTCTATGTAATTCATATTTGGCCACTTTATAAGAATTATTTGAAGGAAGCAAACCACCCGTTGAATTATCTACTTAACACTTTGTTGATTTAGAAGTAACTACTTACCCATTGTAGGGATCCACTTCAATATGAACGGGTTTGGAGTGGAAACCCGCAAAGGCAACGGTTTGCCCTTTCCCTTCAAAGTCGCACCGCATAACCTGCCAGCGCACCACTTGGTTGGGGTTCGCCCTCTTCACTTGGCCCAGGATATAGAGGTGACTATTCAGCCAATCCACCGACAAGTCTAGAGGACTGTACGCTATGGAGTCTGGCGTTAGGATGGCGGTGGAAGGAGACATCTTTGAGAGGGAGCTTTTAAAAACAGTGCCGCTTGAATCAGAGACGAAAAGAATGTCCCTACGGACATCAATTCCCACACCTAGAAAAAAGTAACAAGAGTAACAATGAAATGGATTAAATTTATTATTGTATGAAAAAACATTACATCTGAAACAATTGATTTAAGTCTTCACCATAATAAGGAAATGTATTTTATAATACATACATACAAATTATTTAAAATGGATTACCTTGGATAACGTTGGTGGTGTTGTAAATGACATCAGTTTCACCAGATATATCAGCGGGTTGTTGGACTACGCGATGGGACCCCCCTACTATCAGTATTGGCTGCTGGCTGGCCACAGCTAACACAAACATAAAGTACATTGCATTAACCCTTTCAGACCATGTGTATATTAGAAAATACATAGATTCAAGAATTTTCTCCTCACTATCTACGTAGAACAAATAAGAAATGCTTTTAAGTTTTTTTTTCCAATTGCTAGTATAACTGGCTTTGTACACTATGTTTAATTGAATTTGGGTTACCAGTTCAGGCCATACTTTTATTTTTTTGTTTAACCTCGACCAAATGTTTTCCGCTGTTTTTTTTGTGATGTAAGTAGTTTAACTTTGGTAAACTAAATAACTTTGGTAAATAGTTTTTTACAGGTTTTTCTGAAAGTAGGCAAGGCAAGCTATATATTGTAACGCGGTCCTCCAATTTGCCCACACTGCAGAGGTTTTTAATGTATTTTTGTTGTTTTTTTTTTAAATTTAACAAAATCTTATATTTTTGGTATAAAATCAAAATCAAAATCAAAAAAAATATTTATTGTAGGTTCATTTAAAAAATACAAAAGGTATTGCTTATGGGTAGACCCCATTTCTTCCAGCTAACCACATACATGTTATATTATAATGTTCATACAAAGAATAATATTATAATTTTTATACAAATAAGAAAATACAGATAACAAGAATACAAAAATAGGTGTATATAGTGTAAGATTTCTTATTTTATGTGAAAAATGCCCTCCTGAGATCTAATGTTATTTCAGACGAAAGTAGCGATAACTTCTAAACGAGATATTAAATAAAAATTAAATTAAGTTTCAAATAACTCTACCTATTATTATCAAACATCAAATATGTTTTCCACTGCCTGCTTTAATTCAGGTCTGAAAGGGTTAAAACCATTAATTCAATTTAGAATGTGAGCATAATATATGTCCATGTGAAGTTATATTGTAAAAATAACAATATGTAGTTGGTACCTGTGGGCCGAGCCAGTGTGGTTACCATAACAGTGGCTTGTGGTCCTTCACCTTCCCCATTTCTCATGGCCACTCCCACCCTGTAGTTGACAGAGGGAGAGAGACCTTGGAACATGTAGAAGAGCGTGTTCTCTGAGGCTGGCAAATCCTGGAACATCACAAAAAAAGTACATCTAGTAAATATTTCACAACATGTATTGGACTTCGCTTCCAAATAATTATCACTGAGACATGATCTTTTGCAACAACGCAGTGTGAGGAGGATTAAGGTCCTCTAAGGCTCATCGAACAATTCTAAAAGATAGATACATGCCATCCGACAGTTGGAAGATTATGAATTCTGACGCTGTTCTAAAGCCATGCTCGAGATTTCGACACCGGTGCGGGATCCAGTTTTAATGTTTAATCCAACTATTATAGAGTGTAATAATGTATGTAAAAATTGGGCTTTTATTCCACCATATAACAAATTCATACTTAAAAGTAATCCCAAAAAATGGCAAAACTGAAATGGGAGATATTGCCACACGGAAAACAGAAAGTTAATGCAAAACTGAAGAGTTCAAAAGGAAAAAGTTATCAGGAAGACCGTAGAGAGAGAGAGGGGTGATTTAAATATATATATGCGGAGAGAAAAATGGAAATACATATTAGAAAGACAGGAAAGAAGCCTAAACCCAGTAATGGATAAAGTAAGGTTGAAGAAGAACTTTTATTATATAGATAAGTTTTTAGATTTTCACGGCCAAGATTTTCATTGTTAGTTTTTGGGGTGTTATGCCGTGTTGCGCTACCTCCTTCTATAGCCGACGTTTCGGACAGCGTTGCAGTGTCCATCATCAGGGCAGATCCGGTAGATCCGACGATGTGTAATTGTTAGTGTAGAGTGTGAGATTATTACATTCTATAAAATATATAAATTATGTACTTTTAAAGTGGTGTATCCGTTTCTCTCCATCTCTGCAATCCTCAAGACGTATGACAGGATGGGCCCATTGGGAAAAGGACCAGGCTCCCAAGACAGGGATATCCTGTGCGAGTCCAGGGCGGTGACTCTCAGCTCTATGGGGGCGGAGGTTGGAGAGCCCGACGGCAGGGTGCTGATGATGACGCTAGGTGCAGACACGATGGGGTCACTGTGCCTCGGTGACAGAAGGACAGCTACTCGAAACTGGGAAATTAAGTTTATTGGATAAATAACAGATACAATACTAAAGGTATCTTTAGGTAAAATGTTGAGGTATTCATTGAAGGAAGTGTTTGGATAAGAAAGGTCCTTCTTCCACAGAGATAATAAGCAAATATCCGATAATCTACGATTCAATTATTTTGGCGACAAGGTATGCAGATACGCGTTGCCGACATTTTGTTAACTCATCGGTGATGCCAGTCTCCCGCAACCAGCCGGGCGAGGTTGTTCCCACTTTTGTCATCAAGACTTTAAACACTTGTGTCAGACATTTTGTAACAATACGTGTGCTTTAGAACAATACTAGGAACAAAACAGTCAAACAAAGAATATCAAGAATTGATTTATAATGTGAGTCTGGGTAAAAGAGAAGATTTGTTAAAAGCAAAAGACAATGGCTCATCAGAAATGAAATGACATTGTTGCCAGTCCTGGCCACAGACAAAAACACCTAACAACTTACAATACACTAGCGCCACCAGCGGAATACGCCACAGATGATGTCATCCTAAAACAAAGGCACTCGTGACTCGACTTGGATGGGTCACATTTCCTCACCTTGTTTACTCTTTTATATCTTATCGTGATTCATTTTTGGGGTATTATTCCTTGTTGGGCTACCTCCTTCTTTAGCCAACTTTTCGGACAGTGTCCATCATCAGGGTAGATGTGAAACCATTACGTATCTGCCCTGTTGATGGACACTGCAATGCTCTCCGAAACATTGGCTAAAGAAGGAGGTAGTACAACACGGCACAATTCCCCAAAAATAAATCACGATAATACTTTTGGCCATGAAAACCTCAAATCATATCACTCTTATAATATATTGTTTATACAATATTTAATCTTAATTACATAATATATTATATTGTTAAATGTAATATGGCTACAATAAGCCACCTTCTGAATGTGGATAAGGTAAATCTAATCTTAGGGTAAATCTTATCAGACGCCATAAAATATATAAGTTCTAAACTATAAATCCCTGAATTCTTCAATATCAATGACCATTAAAAGTGTATTAGTAATGAACCAACCCTGTACTTGGTGTAGGGCTGCAGGTTCTCCACGCGCACCACGGAGTGGTGTCCCCAGGTCTGGTTGCGGCAGTACTGCCAGGCCCCGGCCAGCTCCTCGTAGCGCCACTGCACCAGGTAGCTCAGGTTGGAGTGACGGGAGCCCTCCCACTCCAGAGACAGGGAGGTGGCGGTGAGGCTGTCCGCCACCAGGGCGGGTGCGGAGGGAGTGCCGATCTTCTCTGAAAGGATGCAAATATATTAATAACTAGCTGAAATCCCCGGTGATGCCCGAGCTTTACACAGAGTTTTCAAAATCAAATGTAGACAGTGACCTTACTTTGAAAACAAATCAAATCCACACCGCCCGCTAAATTATATACCTAAACCTACCTCATGAATAACTCTATCTATTGGTGAAAACCGCATGAAAATCCGTTCAGTAGTTTTTTAAGTTATCGCAAGCAAACAAACAAACAGATAGACGCGGCAGATGACTTTAATTTATAATATGTAGAGATTCAAATAAACAAAATTCATTTTAATAAAATATATTGCCACAGTTATTATTTCATGGTCCCATGACAAAAAGAACATTGAAAAAACATAACAGTGACAAAAGAGAACAGTGACAAAACAGAACAATGAAAAAGATAATATTATTAATCTTGGAAGTGGAAATTAACCCACTTCCCGTCATCCAATCGAGCTGAAACTCGGCAGATCATCTATCTTTTGGTGCACTGCATATTGGCTACTAGCCCGGCCAAGAGATGGCGCAACTAGGTCGTATCATTCGATGTGTAGAACCATTGCGGAAAGTCGAAACTGTTTCACTACATAAAAATAGATGTATTTTAGTAAAAAAAAAATGTCATTTTTACGGGTTGTGCACAATAACATAAAAATACATACTTTACAATGCAAGATGGAAAAATAGCAGATAATGACTGAAGCATTTTTGGTCACATTTTGGTCAATTTACAAACACCTGCAAATGTGGCCAATTTGATGAGATATTTTAAAACATTTATTTGTCTTAAAAACACCTTCAAGCATATTAGAATTATTTCAAAATTCCCATGCATAGTGTACTTCGATTAATCACAATACAATACGAGATTTATCACATCTCTTCTGGATTATTTGTTAATCCCTTGACATTTCGCGAAGTGAAATTATTTAAATATTTTTTCTTACAAATCATTGATCGGGGATAATTTTATTTATGGAAGGTTTCGACTTGTTCTCCCGAGAACTTTTTGAGCTTTTAATTTGACACAATGTATATTAAAACACAAGACTTTATCACAAGAATCGAATTTCCTTCTTTAGTAATTAAATCAATCAATCGATGCATAAATATAATGATAATAATATTAGGTGCATAATGTAATTAGTTACCTTTGAGCATCTGAAAATAATAGTTAAGGGCACCATTGCAGCCCATCACGCAGTACAACTCTCTGGCTGAGAGGACATCTGTTGTTACATTCTGAAAACCATAATTAACAATAAATAACAAACAATAAATAATTATTAACTAGGAAATAAAATGATTCTGATGATTGTAGCAATTTAAATTTCAATGAAAACATGCAAATTAAATGTAAATTAACTCTTTTTTTATCAGAAGTTGATGTGTGCATGTGTTTTATTTAATCTAAATACCAAACAAGAGTTCCAACAACTTCCAAACGTATGGAGTCAATGGGAATATGGGGAATGTTGTAAGGCTGAAGGTAGTAGGAAATGGAAGGAGATGGGAAAGAGGAAGGTGGGGAAGTAGTAGGGGGGTGTTGTACACTGCAAGGCTGCCCGAAACAAAGGAAAATTTAAATTCATTTATGGAATGATTATTGAGTTAATTTAATACGAAAAATGTATTTCAAATATTTTCTATATGTACAATAATATAATGTGTCAATGTGGCTGACTTTAAACTGTTATAACAAGCCCCACCACCCACTTGTACAATGAACTAAAATAAATTGCTCACAATGAAGACATTAAAAAATAACACCAGTAGTGACAGTACCATTACATAAAACCACGATCAAAAAATTTTAGGACCGGCCACCGTGTAGTGCAGTCACCCGATCGGAATTCTTTTTGTTGTTGTTAGATAACCACATCTGTCATTGATACTTTCCTCCAAATTTCAGCCTCACAGCTTGACATTTGTAAAAGTTACGCTCTAAATTAATGAGTACATCTACCTTTGTGCGAGTTTTCGATTTTTTACAACTCGTGGATTTTGCACCATGATAACGCACCGATGTAATATGACAAGAAGGCCTCTTGCTTGCCATAATGGAGGGTATGACCGAGGGGACACACTCTAGGGGACGCCCACGCCCAGAGTATCTGGAGGACCTGCTGGTGGACGTGCGCTGCTCATCATATACAGACTTCAAAAGAGCCACACAAGAGAGGGAAGAATGGAAGAGAAGAATAGAGGAAATTGTTGCAAACCAATCCCAGGATTGAAACCAGAGAGAGAGAACGCACCGATGCACAATACGATCCTTATCCGTGAGTTTTTGACCAAAAACAACATGAATACCATCCAGCTTTGAATTTACCTGATCTGGTTCCCTGCGATTTTTTACTGTTCAACCGACTTAAAAGACCACTTCGCGGAATGCGTTACAGCACCCGAGAGGATGTCATGAAAAAATCGGAAAACGGTTCTGATGGACATACCGAAAATTGAGTACCAGCGGTGTATCGAGGATTGGATCGAGCGCTGGTGTAAGTGCGTTGTAGTCGATAGGAAGTACTCTGAATATTGATTTTGATGAATAAACTTGAATTTTCGATTTTATGAATAAAGTCCTAAAACTTTTTGATCAGGGTAATACATTCACTTTTGTGGATGAAACATTGTAATTTAAAAGCGAACAATAACTTTGTTTACATCACTATATTTTTATACTATTGCCAACCAGGTTTCGCTACCCCATAGCTTTGTCTATTATAACCATAGAGATATACAATTACAGGCGCTATTGCGTACTAATATCTCATCCAAACGTGTTCAACTAGCGATAATCGGTGCGCACTACACGTAAATTGAATTTTGTAGTTTCCGGTCGTTTGGCATTAGAGTGTTGGAGACCAAATCACACTAATTTGATGTATAAAAGTGGATCATATTTTTTTGTTTCATATCTCATCATAACCAACACCTCTGCACAGGTCACCCCGAGTAGTTCGCTACGTTTGGTAACTTAGCAGAGGTGCCCAGATTCATGGGGAGGTTAATCCTGGTCTTGGCGGAAGATGCATCTGTCCATTAACTGCGTGGCAGACTGGTAGAGGGAGATCTTTTGACCTCTCCAGCAGGACTCTCTCGGAACATCGCCTTGCACGGCAGTGGAAGGGATGAATTCATCTGTCCGTCACTGACCTCCAGATTCCTACCCATCTCTCATACCTTTCTCCGTTCCAGAACTTCCTCTTCTTCTTTTCTATAAAGACCCTCCACACAGCATCCCCAAAGACGACATAGGCCCTGAGGGGATTTTTCTCCAGGACCTCCTGTGTGGAGCTAATGTTAAAAAATATATATTGTAATACTAAACAAGTCTAGTATTTCTATCTAGGATAGAAGGGCAAAGCGTGCTGCCTTCAAAACAGAACTTAAACAATGCCAAAAGAACTCGACTCAACTTCAGATGGATAAAATAGCAAGGGACTTAGACAATCGGGACTTCAAAAAATTTTGGAACAAGTCTAATAAACTGTTGAACATCGCAGCAAAATCTCGTGCAATATAAACGGAGAGTCGAATCCGGAAGTAATTGCTAACATCTTTAAAGAACACTTCGCAACTACCACGCCGACTATTGACTCAAACGAAACGCATTTGACTGCATATGATGATATTGATCCCATCGTCACAACGAACATGATAAAATCGGCCATTAGTAATATGAAATCTGGAAAGTCTGCCGGGCATGACGGATTAAGCACCGAACACTTCAAACATGCAGGGGCAGCGATTATGGAACTAATGGCAACACTGTTCACCGACATCCTAAAGAGTGGCTATCTACCTAAAGACATGACAAAAACAATTATAGTACCGATAATAAAATCTAAACTGACAGAAGTAACTCTACAGGAAAACTACAGACTGATCTCCATCGCCACGGCTATCGCTCGAATGTTTGAACGAGTTCTCTTGGAACAAGTTGGATCCCACATAAAAACGAATGATAACCAAATGGGCTTCAAGAGAGAGTGCTCTACGGACTCTGCTATTTTTTGCGTAAAACGGAAGTTGGAATACTACAGGAAGAAGAAAACATCAACTTATGCATGCTTTTTGGATCTTAGTAAGGCTTTTGACCGAGTTTCCCACCCCTTATTGTGGAAAATACTAAAGAAAAGAGGTATACCTTGGAAAGTGGTAAAAATTCTCGAAATTTGGCACCGTCAACAGGAAAACCTTGTAAAGTGGAAAGATGGATTTTCAGAACCTTATTTCCTAAAGAGTGGCGTCAGACAGGGAGGATGCATGTCCCCGATATTGTTCAACCTGTACATGGACGAACTCACCGACAGGTTAAACAATGCAAGGGTAGGTTGCCAAATCGGAGGACAGTGTTTGAACAACATCAGTTATGCGGACGACATGGTCTTGATGGCACCATCTATAAGGGGCCTACGTATTCTTCTGAAGATCTGCGAAGAGTTTGCTGAAGAAACAAACATGCTATATAACCCCACTAAAACGGCTCTACTGGTCATAAGACATGGACAAGGACCAAAGAATATTCCTCCAGCTACCCTGAACGGTGTGAACCTGCAGTTGACTGAAGTAACTAAATACCTTGGACACATAATCACCAGTAATCTGATGGACGATGATGACATCGATAGGCAAAGAAGAGCTCTCAGCGTAAAAGCAAACATGCTCAGCAGAAGATTCCGCCTTTGCAGTACCGCTGTAAAAAGGACGCTATTCCTTTCCTTCTGCGCAACGCTGTACACGTGCGAACTCTGGGCAAACTACAAGAAGAGTAGTATAGAAAGACTTCGAGTTCAGTACAACAACGCCTTCCGCATAATATTTGGTCTCCCCAGATATTGCAGCGCTTCCCGGATGTTCACGGAGGGGCGAGTTCCCGGCTATGCAGCCCTTATTAGATCCAGGGTGGCAGGAATGAGGGAAAGGATAAGCAGCTCTGGAAATATCCTCGTCATGGAAGCCCGCCTCAGTCCATCATCCAGCATTGATGCACACTGGAGAAAAATACTGGCACCTAATGTGGTCACAGAATCCTAAAAGCTAATTATTATGATTTTATTTTGTTATTACGTTTGTTCATGTACAATCATATCACCTGCTTCTCTATTTAAAATGTATATTTTATAACCCTTATGGAATGTGTGGGATTGCACTTTTCTCCCCACATACCGGAATAAACATTTATTTATTTATTTATTATACTGAACTGACAAAGCTACAGTGGTAACAAAACTTGGTTGGATGTAATATCAAAATAAAGTAACTGTAAAACAAAGTTATTATTTTATTGTAATGTACCTTCATAGTGTTGTAAGATGGGAGATGTTTACAAATTAAATAATAAATACTCACACAAACGAATTGGCAAGATGTCTCCAAAGCCCTGTTCCACAGAAAGCAGCCTAGCCCACACTGAAACCAACAAAAATAACATTTACAATAATCCATTTTATAATAAGAAATAAATTAATTAATTAAGGCCATGAACCTCAAAATAAAAATATAAATCATTTTTGAGGTAAGTAAATTACGAAAAACTCACTAAATAATAAAAAATAAAGCTGAATTTTAAAATACTAAAATGCATTAGAGATGGTCAATATTGCTGTTCCAACTGCATTTATGTCACTGGAATTGTTGATATTATTTTGTGTGGAACTGGTTCCAAAAATTACCATTTTATCCATGGAACTAATATCGAAAGTTTATCCAAAATGAAAATGTAAGCAAAATTAAGTTGAGGAATCGGTTCCTTTTCACAATAAAAAAAAACATAAAAAAATATTATTAACAGAGGTCAGAAGATAGATTGAAGTCAATTAATTTATTTTTTGTACTAGACATTTTTATAGATTGGAGTAAAAAAAAAAAGAATATGAACACTGATTTATAATCTTACTAGCTGACCCGGCCACGCGTTGCTATGGCTAACGAAACACAAAGCCAATTGGATGATTACTCAACCTAGATAACCAAGTGTTCCGTCGATAAATTAACTCACACTGCCATCTGTTAGAAACTTAGGAACTTACAAATAGGTAATTACAAAGCATTGTCCTAACTTTTAAGTTGGACCAAATTACACACAGAAAGCGAAATTTCATCAAAATCGGTTAAGTAGTTTCGGAGTTTATCTCGAACAAACATCGTGACGCGAGATTTTTATATTTGTACATATATATAAAGAAATATTAGGCTGTCAAAAGAGGAATTGAGGATCTTTTTGCACTGATAACGATTAAAGAACGTAGAGATTCCCCCGGCTGTACTAGTGTGCATTGATATTCGTTAAATAGATACATTTATTTGAAGTGCTATTTTATTTTTTTTAAATCAAATCGCTTTTTAAAAACCAAAATTTATTCTTTATAAAATGTTTAAAAATTTTCATCTAGAGATACGAAAATGATCGCAAATCTCGGTATTTTCACGCTGACCTGCTCACCCAATCAAAGGGGTTAAGGGGATCTTACCGCAATCGCAGCATATTTGCAGGTTTTTGATGCAGTTTTTAGAAAATTTCTATATTGTTTATTAGAAAATAATATTATGTTTTGAACAAATAAATTATTCTTCTAAATGGTGAACTAACAAAACGTATTAAAATGTTTAAAACAATTGCGTAAAAAAATATTTACGGAACCTCTAAAAATAGCTCAAAGTTCGATTATATCCTTTAATTCTAAATACAGGAGAATTATAAAAATAAACATGATCACCACATCAATGTTTTCTACACGGCTAGATAATAAAATTATCTTAAAAAGCATAAAAACAATGCTTATAAAAATAAAAACCGTTTTTCAATAATACTTTGTCTCGCGTCATTATATAAACCAAGGCAGAAGTTATTTCTCGTCAGTACGCGAGATGCTTTGAGAGTGGGACGACGTCAAATTTTACGAAAAATAAATACGTAAATGTGTTGGCACATGAGAAAAGGGGTCACACTAAAGGCTAGTCGTAATAATATTGTGTATTATTTCAGAACCAAGTTGACTTTTTTACTAGAAATTCCATTTCTCGGCCCGCTGTCTACAACCAGCGGCATAGAATATTTAGAGTGCGCCTTCACCAGAATCGCATTGCTAGTTTTATTCATTTGCGCCCTACTGGGCTTTTACATAAATTTCTAATTATACAGTTATGTTAGTTGTAACATTGGTATATCTAATAAATTATGGTAAAATAAATGAGTTACAGAGTTATAAAAAGTAAGAAAATTGTAAAATAGATTATAAAGGTTGCAAACAAACAAAAAGAAGCCGACACACTCCTGAAAATTAAATATAGGATTAACGAAAAAAAATATTGTAACCTATTTTATACATAAAATGCGAAAATAAAATAAACCATAAACATTGTGTGCGTGGAGTCCACGCGCGACAGAAGTGAAACTTCTTGTTTATTAGGTAAAGATATTTTTTATTGCACAAGAGATAATAATTGAAAATAGGAGGCAAAAAGTTTCATAAAAACACGAAACGATCCTCATCATAAATCTCCCAGTACGAATCTAACGTACCTTGCAGCAATAATTAAAACGACCAAATGTGAATAACCAACAAATTACGCTATTTAATATTCAAACATGTTAGTTCACATACGTTTTTAGATTTTCACGGTCAAAAGCATTTTCGTTGTTTGTTTTTGGGGTGTTATGCCGCGTTGCGCTACCTCCTTTAGCCGACGTTTCGGACCTGCAACATCTCTCGGATCTGCCCTGATGATGGACACTGCAACGCTGTCCGAAACGTCGGCTAAAGAAGGAGGCAGAGCAACACGGCATAACACACCAAAAACCAATAACGAAAATGTTAGTTCACATTCCTGCCGCAGGATTATGCCATTTTTAATGAGAACTATGGAATGTATGAAATATTTTTGTAGTTTCCTAGGCTTTAATATCAAAGGCAAATATTGTGATGTAACTCTTAAATCGCCTCGGAAATCGGAATTTTCGTGGCACTCCAAAATTTCCTTTGGAGTGCCACGAATAATATTATAAACCTTTTAAATTGGTTTAACTTTTTTTTTTTTAAAGAAAGAAAAACATTCCCGGGTTACGAACAGCCCAACAATGTTTGAAAATCTCCTACTACCACCACAGAAAGCCGAAAATATTGCTTGTGTTGTGATGGAGGACTTAGCCAGCCGGGGAATCGAACATGCGACTATACTTTGAATGTTTGTACTCTTCATCAATGTTTACTTCTGGAATATTTAAATTTATTTTTATTACGTCCTTTACAAATTTTTTTTTCAAAATATCTAATAAACATGTTATACGAGGTTTTATTTTTCTTCAAATTTGTATTTATAATAGCTTACTATTATTTGTACTTTATGCTGTCACTTCGATATGTACTTTTTAATTTTTTGTCACATGTACATTTTTTTCTTAATCATGTATATTCTGTACCATTTCAAATTATTGTAATTTCCATGTAAAAGCCGTTAATCGGCGTTAATTCATAAAAAATAAATAAATAATTATTTGTTATTTTATGTAACTTTTTGTAAAAAATAATGATAAATATTGAAAATGGCCGATATTTTATTTATCTGTCCAATATATTCAGATATAATTATGATCACATATTATGAAAATAGTGCGTAGGTAATTGAATACCGTATTGTTTTGACATCTGTCAATGAAGAACGTGTCCGTTACGAGTCATAAGCGACTGACTACCGTCTAGCAGTGTAGTTGATTGTATCGAATAATTTATCAAACAAGTTTGATCGAAATCCGATCGAAAGAGTCATAAAATCACGAGCTCCTTTTGCAATCGGTAATGTTTCTATCTAAATTTACCTAAAACATGCACATTCAACTTAGTAAACATAATTTGAAAAATGCCCATTATTTATTAAACGTTTCATGTTCAAAGCTTACTTAATCTAGTACCATCTAGTCTAGATTTCTTCGCTGCTCTGCCTTCGCCCGTGCGCGTAGCGAATTCCCCGTTCCAGCTTACCTCATTCTTCCCCGCCCCGAAATATTATTTCGGTTCGCGTAAATTACCCCTTAATCTGTATTTTTAAGTTTAAAAAAACAGTGCCTACGCAATCTACGCATCAGCATCCATAATCAACGGCTGTAATCTCAATGATCATTACAAGCCATGGGCAGATGGACGATGTACTCTGTAACGATGAATTATTGGCGCCCGATGGAAGCCATGACAGTTGACAGTACAGCAATGGCTGCCAACTACAGCATAGCGGCCGCCCCCGCTTCCGGTCGGGAGCACGAGCCTAAACACATTTGTCACAATCTACGTTAGTATTTTGTGATCTACATTGTCATCTTCAAGACGGATTCTCAACCTTGGAGGTGATGATTGATGATTTGTATTTTTATATATAAATACGCAAAAGTACACGCCAAACTTTAAGACCGGCCTGAAAATGGTGCGGTGCATTATCGCACAGTTACTGGCTTTACAATGAACGTAAGTGTAAGAGCAAGATGCGTAAAAATTTACGTGCGACAGAGAAAGATGTGGACGAGGGAAGGGAGCGGGGCATGCAACTTTTTCAGATCCAACGGACATACTTATTATCCGTGTGTGAATTTCGCGGTTTAACTAAAGCTTAAACCGTATTACTCCATTACTTGAAACAAAACCACCTCAAACTCAACGCAAGGACACATCAAATCGGCCTCTAACTTGTATAAGATATGAGATCCTAATTTTCAGTTAATCTATTATTTTTTATGTCAATTAAAACGCTTGCACATTTCAAATAATAGTATTTTTTTTAAGTGAAAACTTATTTAGCACCGTTGTGATTTGAAACTCGATGAAACGAAAAATAGCGACACTAAAAAGAGACAAACACATGCATCTATAGCCTGCGTGAGAATGAGATAGTATAATCGTCTTTGTGCGGTGCATCGTAGCTTATCAGTCTCCCCACTCTTGTCTACTTTAGTTTTCTGAAGGTTCCACTTCTAACACACTCTGATTTTTTTTTTAAATGAAAACTACCGAAAAACTTATAAAATTCTTTCCGATAGGGAGTATAAATGAATAACCGCCACCTCTGAATGCGGCTTCGAGAATCCTACAAGAATTTAACTTGATTCTAATAAGCGTCCAACAAGGAAGGAAGGAATATTTTCGTTGTTTGACAAAACAGAACATCGAAGAAAAATAAAAACGTAAACTAATCTAACCAAAGCTATTATTTTATCGAGTTCTATTTTGTAACAGTTCGGTTTTCAAAACAAAGTCTGAGAATCGCTGAAGATGAACGAGTTATGAGGATTGAAGGATGAAGGAGCAAGCACCTCAGGTTAGTGTGCGTACAGCTACACTGGCAACAGCACACACCACACACTGGCCACTAGCCGCCTTCATTCACTACGGTTAACGAGTTTAAGTTAAGGTGCTTAACTAATAAAAACCACACCAACGACTTGAATTTAAAGTACGAAGTCTTAAAAATGGATTTAATTAAAAAGATCTTCAATTTCGAAGAAGTTACAATATTAAATGATAATAAATTATGTGTAAAGTCGTCAAAGTCGAAGCCCATGAAATAGGTATTATTTATTAGGTGTAATATAAATTTTGAACCTTTGTAAGAAAAAAACAACCACTCAGAAAAGTTGGCAGATTTCAGTATTTAAAAAAAAAACATTATTTCATGTCTATTAAATTTACTGTAAACCTATATTCCTATAGGTAGGTACATATAACAATGTAAAAATCAGGCGGGCCGCGGTACCTACCCACGATATCAACATTTGATTTTTTAATGGTAGGACTTAACATTTAGAGAATACTATTTAAGAATAAAATATAAAATAAAAATACCTTTTAAGAATAAAATTTAGTACACAAACCGTGAACACAACACAATTAACAGAAGTAACACAGTGACAGACATGCCCAACCTGTGGCCCACGGACCGCATGGGCCCAATTGAAGTTTTTTGTTGCCCAAAATGAAGTTTTCAGCTTTCTATGTTTTGGATTTTGGTTCTATTATTCTTTTCTGATAAGGTATACATTTATGAAATTAGAACTTTTTGTTTGTTTTTTTGTTGAAGTTTTCAATAATATTAAAATTAATCATATTTGGATTTCTAAGTGATTTAAAATGTCGGTTAAAATGTCAGAAACATACTTACAACATGACAATATCCAGGTTTCCAATCCGTACCCATATAGCGCATTTAAAAGACACAAGTATCCAAATATGTATGTACCTACCTCTGATAATTTAGGCTAATGCTAGGGTTGAAGCTGTGCTCTCTAATAACCACATCCTGCCCGTCTAGCAATGCCGCAATGTCACGAACATTCTATGGGCACGAACCACTACAAAACAAATCCAATCAGAGGTCAGTTCCAGCCACCGGCACCGGGCAGCACCGGGTGTCTCTAATTCCCTAATTGGTCGAGTGGATGCAACAATTAACACCGCCCGTTGGCCAATCACAGCCCGGGATCTTATCCAGCGTTCGTCTTGTCTTTGTTGATTCAGGAAGTGACAAAAAAACAAAGATGATTACTATAATTTAGAATTTATTTCGTCCGAGAGGAAATTAGTTTTTAATAGGGGTTGTTTTGGAAGTAAAAGTTTTGATTTTACTGATTTTTTTGTGTATACCGCAAAAGACTTCCAACTGCTTCCAACCGCCAAGAGCCAATGAGACTATGGCATCCCCAATTGGGATATGTTGTGAGGTTGATATGTTGATGGGAAGAAGATGGGGTGAGGAAGGTGGGGAAGTACCTGGCTATTCAAATCTAGTCACCAATCACGGCTAAAGCTATTTCAAGCAACGTTTCGATTCTGAATGGTGGTTTTACACCAGGGCGATACGGAGAGAATTTTCAACTTGGAACGTGCCGCAAATATACCTTATATATTTTTAATGATTAAATTGTGAAAACGCAAATCAATCGAATAAAATTTACTTGTGCACGTCGGGATTTGAACCCGCGATCTCCGGATCGCTAGTCGAAAACCTTGTCCCTCGAACACGAAGGCCCTAACCTAACCTAACCTAACCTAACCGAATTTCTACCGATTTCTTACATATCTCCCTTAAACATTTGAAGTTTTTAAGCTCTTAAAAAATATGTGTTATTTTTTAAGTTAATGTCTAGACGAGTTCCATGCCGAAACGCAAATTATATGAAATTCACTCGATATAAAAAAAATCGCAAAGTATGCTCCGAAAATTATTATAAACACGTTCATTTCACTTGTTTTAGAAGTTATATGTATGAAAAAATTCGTAGTGTTTCTTTAAATGCTCTTTTAGATGTTCCCCACGAGATTTTTGCTCTATTTTAAGCGAGTCGTGTTTTATTAAACATTTTCACAATTTTCGCTTCAATTTTATCGTTTTAAATATTAGCGCGCTCTCTCCAACATTCGTAATTCCATATCTCTTCATCTTCAAAGTGCCGTATATACATAAAATCTAAAAAATATATCAAGTAATCGTAGGAGGGGGCGATATTTAGTTTAAGAGAATATGAGATTTAGAAAAGATTTTTGAAGAATCTTGTAGATATATCTTTCAATTGAAAAAAATCATTGTTTGTTTTTCAATCGTAACCTATAAACTGACATACGACAAAACATACCGAAATCACCGTCTTTGATTTTAGACACAGAATTTTCCGGTAGATTATGTTGAAGCACAATAAAATAAAAGATAAAACATAAATAAATATTTTAAAAGGAAAAAATACGGTAAATACCTCTAGATTATTATGAATACGCAGCACTCGTAAAATAAAGATGATTTATTGCTAAACAATAAAACTTAATTTAAAATATAAAACAACGCTGATAAATTATACTTTAGTTGGTACCACACATTTTAATGCGCACTAGATAGGTAGGTACATAAAAAGACACCACTTCATAATAAGGAAAACAATCAGGTAAAATCCCTAATTACTGTCCTACCGCATCGTTGTGATTGATGGCAATCATTTTAACGGTTTTCTTGTGATGTGAGACGTGACATCCTTGACCGTTGGGGTAATGTTTCTAGGACAAGTGTTCCCATTCTTCCGGGTCACCCTACCGTGAAATCTTACCGTGTGAGCTTCCACGGTCAGTTGGGTATTTAAAAATACTCCTTGATTTGTCCTGTTCTTACCCCTAAAGTCGATTCGTTCACCGTACATCGACATCAGAAGAGTCGATTTGTTCATTTTCCAAAACAAACTGAGACGGACGGACTTATAAAAGTCGTTTTATCTCCTTTTGTTTTACGATGAGATATGTGATGTGATGAGTGATGACACCGTAGTAAGCTTTCAAAAAGAAGAAGACTTTATGAAAGGGAGTTACGTATATATGAGCGTCAGGGGCGCGGGTTAATACTAAAAAGCAATTATAAAGCGCGTAAGCGAAAATCTATCTATAGAAATAAAAATTAATCGCCAAAATGTACCTATGTATGCGCATAACTTCCGAACGACTGCACCAAATTGGATAATTCTTTTTTTTGTGTTCGTTATTGTCAGCACAAAGGTTTGTATAAAACTACTGGTGAGTACTAAATTTGTTAAAAAAAATTGCAATAGGTGAATTGATCGAAGAATAGGTGGCACGCGAGCTGTTTGAAAACTTAATGCACCGAGAATGAATATATGGAATGCGTGAGGGGGGATGGGGGAGGGTAACCAGGGAGGGGGGAGGGGAACTCTGGAGGGGGGTTTGCGGGCCGGGGAAGGGGGGAGCGGAGTAAGGAGGGGGAAGGTGGAGGAGGCGGAGTGGGAACGCGAGGGGAAGGGGACGCTGGAGAGGAAGGGGAACGGGACGAAAAGGTATTTATTCAAGTTTAATAATGTAATTTTATTAATTTCGATCGTCCAGTTGATTAGTCAAACATCTCCAAATACCAAGTTTTGAGATAAAGAGGAAAACAATATCCGAATACTCACCATAAATCAAATTTTATTTACTCGTGTCTGTGTTTTACAAATATGCTATAAAATAATAACAGTACGATATATTAGTAAGTATGACATTTTTAAATTTCCTACTTGTAAATCAGAAAACATAATTTTTTAGTTTATTTCACTACAAGTTTGAGTATTCTGAGTATCGTACCGAATAAAGGGTACATTTTAAAAAATAACTGCATACTCAACTGTGATGTCCGACAAATCAACTGGAAGATCGATATATTTGAACACAAAATACAGAGGTGGTCCCCATGGTTGAGGTTATGATCCTCGGCTACGAATCGTAGGTCGCGAGTTCAAATCCCGGCGTGTGCAAGAAAATTTTATTTGTTAAATTATTAAAAAAAAATAATATACAGTATATTTGCGACACGTTGCAGGGAGGAAGATACTTCCAATATCGCCCTGGTGAAAGACCACCATTCAAAGTCGAAACGTTGCTTGAATGGCTTTAGCCATGTATGGCGACTAGATCTGAATAAACAGGAACTTTCCCACATCCTCTCCAATACCTCCAATCTCACAACGTACCCCATCAATGGGGATGCCATAGTCTCACTGGCTCCAGAGCAATTGGGCTCTTATGAGGTACTCATAATTTTTTAAAATTTTAGAATAAGAAATTTGAAACATAAGTTTATAATATGAGTACCTATTAACACTAAGTTGAAGTTACGGGGGTGCCAACAACACATTATAAGAAGGGTGGAAGCCTCCCTTGTATAACTGAAATCACTTACCGTGATATTAGAGTCATTAAATACCCGGAGTGTTCCGCCAAGAGGTTCCTTAGGATAATATCTTTTAAAAATACCCTTTTAGACGGGGCGATTTAATGGAAGCTAATTTCACGGATGTCAAAAAAAAATACTTGCCTGTTCCTGTGTAAATAAGGGTACGGCAAAACAGAACTTTAGGTATTTTGAAAAATTCAAGCTGAAATTCAAGAATATTTTCGATAATTTTTAGAATTTTGCTTGGTGTTATAAATTTTGGGATTTTAATGTTTCTGGTATCATGCTGATATATCAATATGTTACAGCCAAAGTAATAAATCCGGATATTATGTAGGTATACTATCCAGCCATTATTTAGAGTGTCGACCCAATTTAGAAAAAGTGATAATTGACACAGAATTAATCACTTTATCCGGATATTATTCATAATATCGGGTCAATGTTAGCCAAAGTAATAAATACGGTCCAACTGCACCTAACCTAAACTAATAAATAATAATGATCAGTTGTTTGTGAATATGATTATTGTAGTTAATTCATGTCAGTTAGGTCAGTAGGTTAGGTTAGGTTGTTGGGTTAGGTGCAGTTGGACCGTTTTTTATTACTTTGGCTAACTTTGACCCGATATTATAAATAATATTAGGATAAAGTGATTAATTTATCACATTGTCTAAACAATTGTAATTATGTATAATGACCAGTCATTACATATAATAGTTATTTAATCACTATGACTGAAACATATACAAAACTTAGGCATCCATGTTTTTCAAAAAAGTCTACCCCACATGTTTGTATGTCTATCACTTGGCATCTAATAAATTGAGGGTTCGTGTCCTTACGACAAACTGACTAACAGTGTCAACCTGTCAACAAACAAACACAGTCTCCGTGTGGTCAGTTAAGCAAATTATGGCTCACTGACTCTAAACAAATATGGTTAGGTAGACAAACAATATAGTAGGTATACAAAACAACTTATTCGAAGGCACCCATACGACTTGACATGCCCAACTTCGCAGTTGATGGCATCGCTAATGTTAATTTTATGGATACAAAAAGCGAATAAACTGTACATTTTGTATTATTTTAAAGTACAAGCTGGGGTAGGTGATGTAAAAGGACCTTTTTTTCTTTACAGTAATACCGCACAAGAATCTCAACTGCTCCCGTCTGGAGCCAGTGAGACTATGGCATCCCCAATTGGGGTATGTTGTGAGGCTGAAGGTAGTGGGGAGGGGAAGGAGGTGGGGATGAGGAAGGTTGTTAAGTACCTGGCTATTCAGATCTGGTCACCAAACACGGCTAAAGCCATTTTCAAGCAACTTTCAATTCTGAATGGTGGTCTTACACCAGGGCGATACTGATAGTATCTTCCACTCTGGAACGTGCCGCAAATATACTATATATTATTTTAAATGAATTAATTGTGAAATAACACAAATTAATCAAATAAAATTTATTTGCGCACGCCGGGTTCGAACCCGCGACCTCCGGATTGTGAGTCAAGAGTCTTAGCCACTGGACTACGGAGGTCGTCAGAACTACGAACGTACGACAAATTATTATCTACGGCACCACGTGAGAAGATTAACTTTGTGGCACTAGTTCTGGACTTGTAGTTCCTTGAAATGCATAAATAATTCAGAAAAAATCAAATGCTAGTATGCTTATGCAAATAAAATAGGTTGATAAATCTCAATATCCAAAAAAAACGAAACAATTTCCGTGAATTTTTTTTATCTAAGCATTTTATTTTATTTTTTTTTAATATTTGTGAATGCTACACAAGGATCCCATCTATCCTGAACCAATGGGACTATGGAATCCCCGTTTACATTATTACCTAACTGAAAAACGTGGTGCTAAAGGGAGAGGGGAGGGGGAGAATATGAGGAAGAGGAGAGTTGGGAAGTACCTGGCTATTCAAATCTGGTTAAAAAACAAGGTTAAAACGATCTCACGCAACTTTTTTTATTCGGAATGTTACAGATATGCAGATATTTTACACGTTGAAATTGGATACCCGTAAATTTCGACATAACAAACTTAAAAAAAAAAAAAAATTTTAAAAGCTTTTTTATGAAATTGGAGTGTGGGCTAACATCTACTTAAAATCATTCTAAACATACTAAGGCCGAGTTGTTTCACAGAAATCCACGCGTGACAAAGTCATCAAAGGGCCAATCACCGCCATTTTGCTTTTTTTGGCAGTTGAAAAGTTTACGCTAAATGCCGTTTCAACTTTGAACCAATTGTGATCAGCGGAAGAGGTATCTATCGGCGCTGAATGACTATTTGGTGACGTTACATTTGAATTTCTGCTTAACATCTGGACCTAAGTTAACACAATTTAGAGCCTAAGTTCGAATACTGAAATTGACCTTCCATCTAACCTTATTGACTATATCTTTAAAACACGATTCTATGCAGGAGTAGCTGGTGAGCAAAAGAAATAGATTTATTGTGACAGCCTTGCATTTTATAAACTACAACCATCGACATAAATACATTTATGTGTATATATTATGAAAATATTTACCCCCAAAACAAAGAACATCACACCCTTTGGACGGACTGTTTTTGCATCGAGTTGATGGTCGGAGTAAGATATTATAAGATAAAACAATCAAGTGAAACTTAACCAGTATAAAGTGTGCAGATTAAAGTGATTGGATAAACGAGAGGGTAGGTACTAGAGTAAGAGGCGCCACGCCGCTTAAATTGGTCGCATCTGCCATTTTTAAATGTTCCCTGTCGCGCCAGTCTTAAAATATAATGCGATCAGAGAGATGTAAAAACGGTTCCATGACAACTCAGAATCGTGCAATTTCAACACGTCTTTGAAAGGTCATTAAAAGTTATGAAAAAAAGAAAAATAGCCAAAAATTTAACCTAACGTAACCTATTTAACCATTGTTTTTCGACTTTTCAAAAGAGATGTTGAAATTGCATGATTCTGAGTTGTCCGGTCAACGTTAAAACAAGTGATCGATTTCGATATCAAATCAGTTTCATTATTCCTCGTCACCGAAAAAACATTTTTTTTAATATTAGCTCCACATAAGAGGCCCTGAGGAAAAAATCCACTTAGGGCCTATGTTGATGATGTGTGGAGGGTCAAGGAGGATGGGAAGGAAACAGGTATGAGGGGTGGGTAGGAATCTGGGGAACAGTATGTCCTGGAGTGACGGACATATGAATCTATAAACCCCACTGCGGTAAGGGATCTTCTGAGAGTCCCGCTGGAGAAATCAAAAGGTCTCCCTCAACAAATCTCTCCCGATCCGGCCTACCGCGCAGTTGGTAGGCATACGCATCCGTCGCCAAGATCCGAATTAACCTCACTCCATGAACTCGGGCACCCTTGCTAAGTAATCAAACGTAGCGAACCACTTGGGATAAACCTATGGCAGAGGTGTTGCATACCCTGCCTCTCAAATTGGAAGATATCGATATACCCATAATAATATAATAATAATAATTGGCTAATTTGCAGAGCGCCATTTTTGTGAAAAGTCACCTCAAGGGCGCTGTACAATTTAATAAGAATTCTTAGGTTTTATCTTATTTTACTATTTACAAATAGATACAGAAACATACTTACCTGGCAGGTCACTTCCGTTAAACACACTTTAATTAGAAAGTGAATGCTTGGAGAAGATAGGGCTTTGCACGCAGAGGACATTACATTTAAAACACTGGAAACTACATGATTTTACACTTGCTACCTCCATCACTATTAGTATTACATTTATTAAAAGAGTAGTGGCAAATGTAGAGTTGATATTTACTTTGAAAGTCTGGAGAATTTAGGACTCTTTAGGGCAGGAGAATGTTCATGAAATGATGTAGATGGAAACTGTTCCGCAGCAGTGTTGAAAAGCGACCCGTTCACATACGGTAAATGTCCCCGACTTTTGACTTGTACCGAATAGTCCAGTCAAGATGTACATCCGCACTTGCAAAAGGTCCCGTCATTCTGAATTTTTTATATGTTGTTAGGACCTAAACCAGTATTAAAAAAAAAAATTTGCAACTTCGAAAGTGCTGTGCAAGCGGCGGTGGACCCAAAAAACCAGGAAATTTTCGGATTTTTTTCAGTTTTTGCTCAATATCTCGGTGAAGGAAGGGTCTGAATGGTGTAGTCTGTACGAATACTTTTGAAGGAGACTAAATTTCCTATAATTGGAGACCAAAGCAAGCTATATACAGCCATTGGTTTCCAAGATACAGTTCTTCGAAAATAGGCAATTTTTTCCAAAAAGTGAAATTTTTTTGAAAAGGTCACTTATTTTGTAAAATAATTTCTAAAATACGCATCCCACGTCAAATATTATTTGGAATAAAGTTGTTGTAAATTTAATTAGCTTTTATGTGAAACTAAATTGATATCTGTAGACTTAACGGTTCTCTCAAAAATGGCAGATAACCACAAACAGTCATAAGTGGGTTTTGGGGGAAATGCAAATAAACTGTTCTCACGTCTCTCGGCAAACCTCACACTGGCCAGCATTGTTTTTTAAGAGGTTGAAATAACTCCTGAGGAGCGAGACGAGACTGAAAAATTGCTGAGAGACACTTAAAGGTCTCTCATTATATCAGCAGAAGAAATTGATACCTACCAAATACTAAAAGCAAAATTTAAAAGTGCCTTGGAAAAAATTGAAGCAAACGGCCCAACATCACAGTTGTGGGTCCAATACTTTCGTATGACCACTTTGATAAAACTATTTATCCAGAAGCGTGTTGGTGCTTGGAGCGTGTTGGTGCTAGGAACCTTCATTTGTACACTGTCCACAAGATGCTCCATTTTTTCTGGACATTTTTTGTATGCTAAGAGCGCGCACCTCTACTTTCAGGATATGATGGCTCTACAAGATCGGATGGAAAGTGAATACAACATGTTCACAAAAGGATCCTTTACCATTCGCCGGTCTGACAAGTTTTGGTCTGGGTTGTGGTCAGACCTAACAATTGAGCAGAAGCTGATGCGATTCATGAAAACCTACGGTGGGTTGACCCAAGGAAGGGGAATCTCCGACAGCGTTCTGGCAAGCTGGACAACAGGAATGGTGGTGTGTTAAACATTTGTGAAGAACTGGAAAGCTTTTGCAGCATCTCATGTCCCACTGGAGAGCAGGATGTAGACATGAGACCTTCTCGAATCATCCGAGATAATAGTGATGTGGAAAAACTAAAAAACTGGTTTGCTCTCCCCCCTCCATTTCCCAAAACTGACAGTTTGATTTCTATCAGTAGTGGTTTACTAGTAGGTCCTGAAATTAATTACCACACAGCCCAGAGAGTTGGAACGGAGGGAGTGATGAAAATTGTGGGGCAAATGTACAACAAGGTAGTAATAAAACAAGGAAAAATAAAGTTACCACGCTGGCATCGATCACCTCAACCGTGAAACTGCCGGACAAAAACAGAAGAGTGGCTGTGGAACCGCTCACAATTTTCCAGCGAGTGTGTATTGCAAAGCAATCTGAAGAGGATTTACGGGATGACTTCAAGTATGAGTTGGCCCAGTTCCCGTTGTCTCTGTTCAATGAACAAGGGATGTGCAAGGGCACCAAATCTACTCTGTACTTTGCCTTCACTCCTCTTTCCAGCCACACGCGGATAGATGCCAGCACTCACGTCATTTTGGATGGTGGCTACCTCTTGCACAAGGTTGTGTGGCAGCGGAAGAGCACGGTTCGAGCACTTTTGCCGCGTTATACCACCTACGTCCGAAACCACTTTGAGAAGAACGTCTCCATCGTTTTTTACGGCTACCCCGAAGATGCTACCAAAAAAACACCAAAACAGCGGAACGACTCCGGCGCTACGCAGCTCATTCCAGATACGAATTAACGTTCAATGAATCCACAGTAATTCAAATTACTCAAGAGCATGTATTGGGCAATGCTAACAATAAGAGACGCCTCATAACTCTTCTCTGTGACGCCTTTCAGAAGGAGGGAGGAGAAGTGGCTGTTGCCGAAGATGATGCGGATCGAGAGATCGTCATGATGGCGCTTTCAAAAAAATCAGTATCCGATCGGGTCATCATAGTGGGAGAAGACGTCGACCTGCTCATTCTTCTCAATGGTTTAGGCGCTGAAGAGACAAACGTCTACATATCTTCAGAAGAGCACGAAGGGTGAAGCTGGTTGCTGTCACTACTCTACGACCTCTTACAACCACAAGGGCTCCCGGCGATTACCAGGAACTATTCACACACGCGTTTACCGGGTGCGATATCACCTCAGCACCGTTTGGCCAAGGAAAGACCAAAATCACCACACTTCTGAGCAAGAGTGAACCACTTGCTGAGCAAGTGGAGGTCTTCCTTCGGCCAGACTCCACCTCACAAGCCGTGAGTAAAGCAGGCATCAAGTGCTTTGTGGCTCTATATGGGGGTGAAATCGCGAGGGATACTTTGGATTTCCTGAGGTAAAAGACGTTTGTCAATTCTTTGACGTTTGACGGAAGATGCCGTAGGCCACCATGCAGCAAGGTGCTACCTCCAAGTGCAGAAGTGGCAGGGAGTCAACTCGAATCCCACTGAATGGGGGTGGAAGCGGTCTTCTCAGGGACTCACCTCCATCCCCACTACGATGGATCCCGCACCTCCTGCCCTTCTGCGAAAAATTTCATGTAAATGCAAGAAAGGATGCTCCGGGAGCTGCTCGTGCAGAAAGGCTGGGCTCCACTGCTCAGTCCCCTGTCAGTCATGCGGTGGAAAATTGTGCATTAACGTCCCGGATGTGGAGCTGAAATGCTCGGACGATGAAGATGACGCGACTACAGACTGGGCGCCTCTCCCAGCGTCCATCACAGATATCGAGACACCTTCTTCGTGCGAGCCTAAGCCCGGGCCATCTAAGATAAAAAGAAAGACATGATTTGGCAACCAATACACAATGCCTACATGATTTATATTAGTTTTATTTTTTGTGTACATGTAATTTGTCCTTATAGTAGGTACCATGATGTTTGTACAAGCATTTTAGTATGTAGGTATATAAAACAATGTTTGAAGATGACGTAATTCCCGATAGATGAATTATGTTATCTTTTTTTTATAAAAAATGTGTTAACAATAACAAACAAAAAAATTGTAACTGGGTATTTGATAAATAAAACCATAAAAAGACGTGAGAACAGTTTATTTGCAATTCCCCCCAAAACCCACTTATGACTGTTTTTGGTTATCTGGCGTTTTTGAGAGAACCGTTAGGTCTACAGATGTCAATCTAGTCTTAAATGAAAGCTAATTAAATTTACTACAACTTTATTTTACGTAATATTTGAAGTGGGATGAGTTTTTTAGAAAATATTTTACAAAATAAGTGACCATTTAGAAAAAATTTCACTTTTTGGAAAAAATGTCCTATTTTAGAAGAACTGTATCTTGGAAATCAATGGTTGTATGTAGCTCACTTTGGTCTCAAATTGTAGCAAATTTAGTTTACTTTAAAAGTATTCTAATAACTATACCGGTCAGACCCTTCTTTCACTGAGATATTGAGCAAAAACTGAAAAAAATCCAAAAATTTCCTTGTTTTTTGGGTCCACCGCCGCTCGCACAGTACTTTCGAAGTTGCATTTTTTTTTTTCAATACTGGTTTAGGTCCTAACAACAGTAACAACATATAAAAAAATTCAGAATGACGGGACCTTTTGCAAGAACAGCCCCCATTTCATGTTTAACTTGACTGGACTAGAAAGAGAATCTTCCTTTTTTTTTATTGATCTATACATATATACGTGATGTTTACAATATATTATTCGATGCCTGTCTCGCTAGGGTATACCTGTGTTGAGACCGGCGTAGAGGTACATAATTACATATCATATATAAGAGTAATATAATTAACAATTAAACATAAAGATGATTGAAAGTGTGGGTAAATCACATAAAGAGAGTTTTCTTATAAATGAGGGAAGAGATACAGTACAGTAGTAAATCCTGTCAAATCATTGAAATGCTGGTAGAAAAAAAAAACAATTGTAAATTTTGTGAAGATTATTGTTGATATTATTTATTTATTTATATATTTTGTTTTACAGTTTTTGAGAGAAAAATGTATCCTTACTGGGGTACCCCGTTCTAAGGACACGTTGTACAAGTTTTTTGTTTGAAATATAAGTAAATACCTATGTTAAAAAAAGGAAAATTATAAAGTTTAAAAAAAATTTACAATAAAAGCATTAATCTTTGTTAGGTTGCAAAATTGTATCTATATTCTTCCTTCCCATGTCCATAATCCATATCTTTATGCTTCTTTTGAAGTCGTTTATTTTTTAAATTGTTTTTATTGCAAGAGGGAGTAAATTAAATAATTTTATAGAGAAGTATTGCATATTTCTTTGTCCAAAAGTCGTTAGTTGTATGTTGTAATTTAGATCTTGTGAATCGGTTCGAGTTTGTCTGTGTAAAGTTATCCTGGTTTTTGAATGCGTACATTAGAATGTCTTTTGTATATAATTGTTTCAGTGACATTAAATTCAGCGCTTTAAAAACATAGTCTGTAGGGGTTCTGATGGGGACTTTAAGTATAATTAAAAAAATTCCCTTTGTGCTATAAGGACTGGTTTTATAGTGGAATCGCATGAACTTCCCCATTCGATAAGACCATATTGTATTATAATAAATATACATAATTGTATTATAATAAATTAGTAAGGATAAATTTAATTCTATTAGGATTTTTTGCTGTTTAAATGCTTTCAGAAAAAGAAAAAAAAAATGCACCAATTGTTCTGAGTTTTACAATATTATGGACATAAATAATAATCACACATTTACAAAAATCTAATTTATTTTTACAGGGACCTGACAAATTATTACCGAAAATATTTTTTAGATTGCTTGACAAAATTATCTTTTTATTTAGCTCTAAATGATAATTTCGATTGACTGCATAATGCATCTGGTTCATACTCCATGACAGAGAGTTCATTGATTCCTGGCCCTTTGGGCGGCTTATATAATGGATAATGGCAATAATAAAATTATGAATACAATCTCGGATGGTGTGGGAGCATGGTCCAGCGGTGGTTCTCCAGACTTAATGCGTGTCAGAGGAGATGAAAGTATGTCCCACAAAGCTCTGTTATATAGAGCATAAAATGTAAAATTATTGACAGGTTCAACAAAAACAATCAGTAGATAAATGAAAAATAACCTACAGACAACTCAAAAATCACAATAAAATAAGTAAAATTTTCAAAATCTTATGTAACGCTTGACCTTGAAACGCCTGAACAAATTTTCATGAATTGTAGCTAAGAACCATCTCGATCACATCAGCTTTCAATAAACAAAAAACCGCATCATAATCGGTCCATTCGTTTAGGAGCTACGATGCCACAGACAGACACACAGACACGTCAAACTTATAACACCTCCCCTTGCGTCGGGGGTTAATAAAATACAACAATAATACGTTTGTGTTTGATTTTTGGTATACCTACCTATGCGGATTATTTATTTTACTCTAAAGCAGTGGTCCCCAAAGTGGTCCGTGGAAAATAATAATTGATTTGGGGGTACCTGAATGACGTCAGGGGGTCCGCGGCAAGGTTTTGACACATATTTATTCTTACGGAAGTTTCGTCGGGGTGGGGCGTAATGGGGGATGGGATTAGATGTTTCGCCTCACTCATCCTACCCCGTTCCATCCTATTTCCCATTTCGCCCCCTCCGTTATGGTAAATTTGGCGTCCCACCCTATCCCATTCCACCCTATCCCATTCCGCCCCCTCCGTTGTGCTATCCGCCCCGGGGGTCCGTTGACCAAAACAGTTTGGGAAAGGGGTCCGTGGGCCAAAAGAGTTTGGGAACCACTGCTCTAAACAAACAATGTTGCGAGCTAATGAAAGAGCCTATTTGAAAAAAATACAAGTGTGCAGTTGACAGTGAAACCTTAAAAAAACTAAAGTAGACGGAGTGAGAAGGCTACGAAGCACTGCACAAATAGGAGACCGATTATTCTATCTCATTATATCGCCGGATAAATCCTAAACCTAGATGTATGTGTTGTGTTTGTCTCTTTTTAGTGTCGCTATTTTTCGTTTCATAGAGTATCAAATCACAACGGTGCTTAAGAATTTTTCACTTCAATAATGTGGGGAAGCGCACAAGATGACCGCCCTCCCCTGACTGACCACGTAAATATTTATTTAATCTATATTATCAATGTCTGCATCGACTGCATTACTGCAATCGATGTGTACTAGTCCCAGCAAGAGATCGCACGTCACGTCATCGTTCTTGTTTTTTTTTTCATTTTCAAACAAGACGCTTGAGAAGAGGACGAAAGTCGATGACGTCCGTACAAACTCCCACTGGGACTAGTTTATCGAAGCGGTGTAGGTCTAATATCTAAGTTACATAAAAGTTTTCAAGTTCATTTACCTACCATAATACGTCTATTTTTTTTTTAGTGAAACAGTTTAAATTTTCCGCTACTGTCCTACGAAACGAACAGGATGTCTTAGTTGCGTCATCTCTTGGGCCGGCTAGTAGCCAATTTCAGAGAAATGCGTGTGTGCATGAGTGTTACCAAAAGTTGCCATCGACAACGAATCTCGTATCTGCCGTTTTTCAGCTCGGTCGCATGTCGGGAAGTGAGTTAATTTCCACTTCCAAGATTTGCATTCATTCATTTATCTAGAAATTCTCCAATATCTTGGTCAAATCATTAGAGGTAACACGAACAAGATTACGTACCTACTCAGCTGAAAGTCTGACGGATGATTAATAAATACAAGGAAAGTACAATAAAATGAAGCGCTTCATAGCTTCGAAACTTAAATAGCTGTTTTTCCAGGATTATCAGGGTGCAATCTCAAGCTCAGAGGCGTTGCGTGCCTTGGAGGGGCCCTGTATCAAAATTAGTTGGGGCCCTTATTATTGCTCGGTACAATACGTGATCAGGTATTTTCACGTATTGAAGGTTGCCATTGTTCTTTCAAAAAACAAAATTCACCCTTCGCTACTGGTAGATAAATAGTTAGAACTAACCATTGCAATCTAAATCACAGAAGCTGATTGCTGACGAAATAAATAAATTTTAGGCATTTTTTTGTGGTTTGTCATTGTACATGTAGGATGTTGCCAACTTTTGGGCGCGCGCTTAATCCGGGAAAAAAAAGAGATTGCTTTTTTTACTTTTGTCATTTCTGAAGTGAAAACTCTATAGGCACTTATGACAGTTTTTCCCGGGAAGCACGAGATTAAGTGACATTGTCGATAATATTTTACTAATTTTTGCTTACACACGTTAGGGGCCTCTGTAGCCCGGGGGTTCCGTATCATTGATATGGCTGAATTTTAGTCAACATCCGATGGGAGAGAGAATCAGAAGAGGTCAAGTGAAAAGCTATTTAAAAATATATAGTTATCCTAGGAGCCGAAGCGTATAAAAGCGCCTTTGTAGGAAGCTGAACGTGAAATCTATTTTAGGTTATGTCTATGTACATTTAAAAAATCTAAAAACAGAACGTGTACGAGTATATATGGTGTACGTTTTAGCGAAACTGTTAGTTTCAAACTAGTAAAACAGTGTTCCCTCTTTAAATGGACCAGAAAGGGAATTCTTTAGTCATGCTAGTTGATTGTCAATTGCATTAATCTTGTCTATTTCTTCCTAGAAAAAACTGACACAATAATAAATAATAAGGAATTCTATTCTTCTACGAAAATAAAATGATTTGCCGTACGCATAAATTTATTTAAAGATTAGAGTGGATAAAAAAAAGTTAATTATTACTACAGTGAAGGAGGATCGCAGTGGTATATTTTGAATATTCACGATTTTTCCTCAGCTCAAGCAAACTATAAAAGAGGAAGCTTACGACATGTTTTTTTTTTTGTATTTGTTGACATGATGTAACGATGTGATTTTAGTAAATTTTGTTTCAAACTGTAGTAAACAATACATCAGCCTGTCGTCACTTGAAAGCAACCGAACAGTGACTTTTACACAACTCAAGAGTGATGATTTTGTCAAGTGGAAGTGCATGGCGATGGGAGAAGCCAAACGCGTGGGAATGTTGCAATGTTGCGATACCATTACAAAAAAGCTTCTCCATCTTTGCAATGTTCTAGAAGTAACACGCAATAATTAAAACACTAAAGTTTTTAAGATATTTTCATAGTCCACATAGGAGGCCCTTAGGAAAACAATTTCCTTCGGGGCCTATGTAATCTTTGAAGATGCTGTGTGGAGAAACTTTTTAGGGAAAGGAAGAAGAAAAGTTCTGGGAAGGAAAAAGGTACGAGGGGTGGTAGGAATCTGAGGATCAGTGTGTCCAGGAGTGACGGAAGTATGAGTCAATTCCTCCCACTGCGGTGCAAGGCCATAATTGGTCGAGAGTCAGAGTGTGTCTCTCAACCCGCTGGAGAGGTCAAAAGAAATCTCTTAACCAGTATTTCCCGATCTGGTCCGCCATGCAGTAGGTGGGCAAACTCATCCGCCGACCTCGACCTAGACAAACTGCTAAGTCACCAAACGTAGCGAACCACTTGGAGTGACCCATGGCAGGGGTGTTGGTTATCCAATAAATGATTCCTGGGGCGGAGGTACCCAAACCCACCTCCCAAATAATTAGTTAACAAATTAATTTTATATCATGAATACTGCCCAGTGTTAAACGGCTCGGAGACGATCAATATCAATTGTCAACAGTTATATCAATTTACGTTCTTGGTGCGATTGACAATTGCTAATCAATCATTTACAGTCATTTGAAGCGATGGACATTTGCGACATCCCATTGACGAGAGAATTGTGTTTATTTTGCTTGAGCGCATAGACAATCTCCATTACGCAACGGAATGATCGTGTCACTTATTGTTGCTCTATCTATGTATAGTGCCCTTTGGAGTTATGTTTCATCACGGAAAGAGAACAGATATTGTACAAAGTTTGGAAAGTAAAAAGGGGAACAGATATTGTCCAAAGTTATAGAAAGTAAAAAAGAGAATAGATATTGTCCAAAGTTATGGAAAGTAAAAAAGAGAACAGATATTGTACAAAGTTATGGAAAGTAAAAAAGAGAACAAATATTGTCCAAAGTTAAGGAAAGTAAAAAAGAGAAAAGATATTGTCCAAAGCTATGGAAAGTAAAAAAGAGAACAGATATTGTACAAGTTATGGAAAGTAAAATCAAAAGAGTATCGTGGTATTCGCACACAGGCACCCTTGAGGTGATTTTTCACAAAAACGGCGCTCCACAAATTATCCAATTTTATTATTATATTATTACAAGCATTATTATGAAAGTTATTTTTGAAGTCTATTTCAGGTTCGACATTAGTAAATAATACACACCAAATTATAATTATACATATAATAACAATTAATGTCAATTATATAATAACGAGAGATGGGAAGATTGATAGAGATATTGAAAGAAGAGTGAATGAGGACGCCGTTGGCACCAACAAAAAACTGTCCAAAGAAGCGAAGCTAGCCGTCCATAATAGAGTACTGGTACCTACCCCGATGTATGGCAGCGAGGCATGGAAATGAAAGAGGAAGGATGAAAGTAGACTGAATGCTGTAGAAATGAGATCCCTAAGGCATGTATGGTAAAACCATGTATGATCGTGCGAGAAACGTGGAGATTAGCATAGCGAGTAAGCGATGTAAGCGTAATGAGTAAGATCAAGAAAGGAACGCTGATGGTTTGGGCATGTAGAGCGAATGAATGAGGAAAGGAGTGTAAGGAGAATATATGACGCAAATGTTAATGCTAGAAGAAGTCGGGGACGCCTGAGAAAGACATGGCACGACCAAGTGAATCAGAAACTGGAGTCGGGCCATGTCAAGAGTGAGAATAATATAAGAGCATGAATGAACACGATGTATGAATGTGAACGAGGCAAGGAGTGTGTGCCAAGACCGAATTGTTTGGCGGTCCGTCCTCTCTGCCTACCCCTACGGGAAACGGCGTGATGGTTAGTTAGTTATAATGTCGGGGGGGGGGGGGGGCAGTTGTCGAGGAATAACTGTCGGGTCACCGTAAATAACAATTCTGCCTACCAAACTCCCAATGCATCGAAATCTTACACAAATCACACAATACAAAATCAATATCAATACAAAACCATGCTTCTGCCAACTACAAGAATGCATGAATACATTCTTACCAACTCCACTACCTACCATTGAAAAATGTACCTATTCGACAACTATTAGGTCTGAATTTAAACTCTACCGTAATCTACAAGTATATGCTTTTTCAGCATTCCTCTCGAACGTTTATGTTATTTGCGGTTAGCGCTTTGTATTCACGACGGCTAACCTTAAAATTTTACGATTCCAACTTTCGACACGATTTTGTAAATTGGATTAACCAGTGGTTTATTTTATGAGCTGCTTTGGGCACACTTGAAATGGTATGGCACGGGCTTTCGCCCCAAAATATACTTAAGAATGCAAAATTACTGTAGAGACGAGATTACGATACATAAAGATGTCTTCGAATTCGATTTAATTGTTTAAAACGTCGAAATCGTATCTTTATTCAAAGGGACAGCTCTGGTCTTACGCGATGGCGCCTGGGGTAGGCACCTATCTCTCTGGCTTGATTTTGACGTCTTTTTAAATATTATAAAATGAAAGTCTACCTTCGCTATTTTCCATGTTTTCTATCGTTTTAATAATTTATCATAATTATCAGGAATTTTTTAATAATTTATTATAATTATGAGGAATTTTTCGCCTGGCATTTAGCGATGCCCGTTTGATAGGGATGCCGACCTGCCGGAAATGTCCCGGTGCTAGGGATGTCCCTGTGCTAGGGATGTCCGCGTGCCAGAGATATCGGTACTAGGGATGTTCCTATGCTAGGGATGTCCTCGTGCAAGGGATGTTTCTGTGCTAGGAATGTCCGACGTTCTTAAGCCTCGGCAACACGAATTTCTACCGATTTCTTACTTATCTCCATTAAACATTTGAAGTTTTTAAGCTCTTAAAAAAATTTATGTTATTTTTGAAGATAATGTCTAGATGCTGCCCACGCCGAAACGCAAATTATATGAAATTCCCTCGATAGAAAAAAATCGCAAAGTATGCTCCAAAAATTATTAAAAACAAACCTTTTACTATCATCTTACAAATTATATTTGTGAAAAAAATCACAGTGTTTCTTTAAATGATACTTAAGATGCTCCCCACGAGATTTTCGCTCTATCTTAAACGAGTCGTGTTTTATTAAACATTTTCGCATCGATTTTGTCGCTGTAAATGTTAGCGCGCTCCTCTAACATTCGTAATTTCGTATCTCTCCATCTTCTTCTTTTCGAGCCCGCTTGCGGAGCCTTAAGCTAGGAATGTCTCTGCGCTAGGGATGCCGATGTGTCCCCGTGTATCTGTCGCAGGCCAATCGTAAAATCAGGCAGATCATGATGCGCCTCAGGCACTTCACGATCTCCCGTCAGGCACTTCAGGATGTGGCTAGGCACACCACGATCTGATACATTAGATACAACTTTTGCCAGTGAAAGGTAAAGGTTTTGCAAAATGTATATTATTTATTTATTACTATATGTGGTAACCTACAGCTTTATTTGTGCAATATTATGGTATATAATAGGGTATATCACTACCTACCTATTCTAATGGAAAAGCGATTCTGAGGTGCTCGCTAGTGGCCTCCATAAGGTAATTATCTACGTATAAATATGGACAATGTACTTGGATTTATCCCTAATAATAATACTGATAATATTCTATTATGGTCGCTTATGAACGGGCGCTTAAGCAAAAAAACACTATAGTTGATAGGTATGCGTAATGCGTAAAAGGGTGTGCTGTAATTTGACTCGAAGAGTTAGGAAATAAATAAATATAATTATAAATAGTCGGTAGGTACTTAAATAATGTCGATTAAAAGTACTTGTATGATCTTGATAAATTAAATATGTCCATTTCAAATATTATTCTTAATTTTTTTAACATAAACGGTTTTATTTATCTCTTTAAATGAATAATTTGGATAAATTTATCCCCCTCAAAAAATGATTGCTTTATTAGGTTATTACCGCTATCAAACACCAGCAGGCGTCAAAAGTTAATAAAGACATCTAAAAGTGTAATCAATTTATCTATGACTCTATTATGACATCTGACTGTGGATCATTTTATCATAATTCGTTTTATGCTTTTCAAGCGGGCACTATGCAACCCTAGGGACAGCGTACGGGGTGAAATTTACCCAATGAATGACGACATATTTTTGCTGTCATGTAATTTTCAAACCTTTCCGTGAATGTTACGCTTTTAACTTGTCTTTTATCTATGTTTTACTATATTTTAGAAAAGAATGTGTCCTTACCCCGTTCTAAGGTCACATTGTACATGTTTACGTGTTTGAATTATAAGAAAGTATCTGTGTTAAAATATTACAAGAGGAAAATTAATTATATCTAAGAAAGCACAGTAAAAGCATTAAGCTTTATTAGGTTGCAAAATTGTTTCTATATTCTTCCTCCCCATGTCCATAATCCATATTTTAATGCTTATTTTGAAGTCGGTTATTTTAAAAAGAAATATTGCATATCTTTGTCCATTAGACGTTTTAGTTGTAGGTTGGTGGAATGTATGTTGTAATGTGGATATTGTGAGTCGGTCCAATTTTGCTGTGTTATCCTGGTTTTTGAATGCGTAAATTAGAGTATCTTTTGTATATAATTGTTTCGGTGACATTAAATTCAGGGCTTTAAAAACATAGTCTGTAGGAGTTCTGATGGTATAATTTTCAAAATTGCCATTAAGACACCCTCCATGTCCTGAATAGCCGTCTTTTGCTGTGTCATTTTCAAACCTTTCCGTGAATTGTTACAGTATTACAATTTGATGTCTTTTATCTATTTATAATACAATTCTATGTCCTGAACGGCCGTCTATGTACTGGTCGATTCAAAAGATTTTTTTACGATGCCTCTACGTGAGAGAATAGGTACGGTTTTTACCATAGATATTGAAATATTTTTACCCGTGGCTGTTTCCAATTTTAGTATACGCAGCCTTTGTCCTAGGAGGAATAATGTTGCATCACTTACTAACTGCTGATGGCTGATTTTTAACAGGTTATTATCAAAACCAGCATCATGGCTGAAATATGATTCTACGTCCCTGTTAATTTTCCGATTCTTCCCAGGAACAAAACCAAATTTCCAATGCTGATGCCCCCTTTGGAAGACTTATTAGGTTACTAACTGCCTCGCAGCAACTGTGGATATTTTCCACACATCCTTCAACAACTTTCATAACCAGCAATGCTAACCACATTTTTGTATTTTTTATAGCTTCTGCAATGTTTTGGTTTTTGAACTGTTTTCGCTAAATAAAAAATAAATTATTGGAAAAACCTTGCTATATTTGTTGGTATTAAATACACCAAACACATAACATTTTAATCACTGAAGAAGCAGGTAATACCAATAAATGTAATCGAAACATGTAACAGAACAAAACACAAAAAAAAATGGGAACGATCGCAACTGAGAATCGAACCCTGGATGGCCAAAATGAACGCAATATCGGAGTTGTTTTAGGCTTCCCTGTTAGATAGAGACCCTGGGTTCGATTCCCAGAAGCAATCGTTATTTTTTTTTTCTGTGTCTTGTGCTAATTCATGTTGTGTTTAGATTTATTACAAATATCTACTTCGTAAAAAACGCTATTCCAATAAAATTTAAAATAATATTTTCTATGATTTGAGAACTGTTCATTTTACGCATCCAAACAAAGAAGAGAGGTTTTAGAATTCGGTTTTAGGAGGGTTAAAGCAAGCTTATTATTACAAATTGACTGGGTGCGCAGGGCAGATGAACAAAGATACATATTTATATCCCGTGTTGCATTTAACGTCGTTTATACAATACGTAATGCGGTAATTATTGTGATTAGTCTAAACCACAGATAACATGCCTAGATAGTGAAATAGTCGTGAAATGCACGAAATACTCTGGTTTCGTCCATCAGCGCCGGGAGTAGGGGCGGCAACCGCAGGAAGCTGTAATTTAAATAAGCAACGGGCCCAAAAGGTCTGTTCATTTTAATTGACAGGTCGGAGATGTGTTTTTGTTTGATTGATACAAATTAGATTGAACAAATGTTTTCACTAAATGAAGGGTGTCTGGTCTGCTTTACATATCGTGTTAACACATCACGGAGTTAAGTGATGGCTCAATAAGCCAGTTTGGGCTTACAGATCACAGCTTCATTCTGAGAGAAAGAGAACTACATAACTCTGACTAAAGCTTATCGGAAAATCTCAGACTTTGTCTGGAGTTTCTGCCCCGTGCTTTTCTACAGTGACCGGCCAACTTACAATGAAACCAACTCAGAACCACCTCAGAAATGTCATTAAGAGTGATGATCTAATGATATATATTTTTTTCAGGGTTTAATTTTTTTAACCTTGTTTACATTATAGGCCCTGAGGAAAATAATTTCCCATAGGGCCTATGTCATCTTTGGGGATGATGTGTGGATGGTCTTTTTAGGAAAGGAAGGAGATGAAGTTCTGGGAAGGAAAAGGATATGAGGGGTAGAAAGGAATCTAGAGGTCAGCGATGTTCCGGGAGAGTATGGGTGGAGAAGTCAAAGGGACCTACCTCCTCAACCGTTCTCTCCCGAACCGGCCTGACAACCAGTTGGTGGGCAGATGCATCCGCCGCCAAGACCCGGACAAACCTCACCCCATGAACCCGTGCACCCCTGCTAAGTCACCAAACGTGGCGAACCACACGGGGTCTACGGCAAAGGTGTTGGTTATCCCACCTCCCAAATTGAGAAATGAGACAAATCTGCAACCAAAAACGTTAAAAAAAACTTTCGGAGCCATCAGGTCTACGCTTTGAAGAATTTTTAACGACATTATAAACTGATATTAACCCCCTAGCAACCGATTTTTCAAGTTTGACCTAAAAAATTCCTAATTCGGCATTGATTTACTCGAAAATGAAAGTTCAAAAAAGGTTATATAACACAAAATCAACTCCAAATGTGACGTAGATTCACCAGTTTCCGGACACCGTATATGGTAGTGTTTGTTTGTTCCAATACAACTCAAACGAGAATCCTCAGGCTTTAATTTTTTCGTTAACTCTAATGCAGCTAATGAGCCAATTCGTTTGGTACGAAATAATCTACACATATGACCGAAGTCGGCAGTCTACAAATGGATTAGTTAAATTACTAATGATTATGCATTTCAAACGAAAGCGCCTCAACATTGCCATGGATCGGACCGTAGACGTACATTCATTATTTTTTAAGACATTCCCAGAATAAAATATCAAATGGAATAGTGGACCTTCCAATGAAAATATTTAAGGGTCCAATTAAAAACAAATTAGCAAAAAATTGTATGAGGGTTATTATTGAGGAGTATATACACAAATCCACTTCCCCTCCCGCGTTCCCCTTCCACCTTCCCCGCCTACCCTCTCCCCCGTCCCGCCAACCCCCTTCCCGTACTGGGACTGAATATATGGAATTCAGTCCCAGTACATTTAGTTTTCAAACAGCTCGCGTGCCACCAATTACAATTTTTTTGTTCAAATTTTAATTTTTCATATATTACAAATAACAGAACAACCAAACTAATTTGGTACCTAACATAGTAGGTACCTATTAAAAATATCTATAATTTTTTTTCCGTAAGAACCTAAAACACAATTTTTATTTTTATTTATACATAGATAAGTATACCACTTTGTTTGTTCAATATTTTTCAAATTGTAATACGAAAAAATTTTTTTGCAAGGATGTCGTCAAGCAAGGAGAATATATTATATTTCTTCCAAGGCTTAGACAAATCGGTTAGCAACACTGAGCAGAAAAATCCTAGAAGCGTGATTTGAAAAAAAAATGATGTCTCAATTTGCATACGACCTTTCGACTCTTAGGCCCCAGATAGGAAGATAAAATTGATCATTTGTTCTAAGAAAAAAAAATCGTTCTATTTGAAAATTTATCAAAATCACCTAAACTAAGATGAAATTGGCCTTACTTCGGGCACACAGCCTGTTATCGGTTACTCTCTTCGGTTGTTAGAAACTACTTACACAAAAAAAGTGTGTCAACGAAGAAAAAACGAACATAAACACACGGTAGGAGTGAAACCTTCAGAAAACTAAAGTAGACAAGAGTGGGGAGGCTACGAAGCATTGCACAAAGAGGAGAACGATTATACTATATCAGTCTCTCGCAGGCTAATCCTATAGATGTATGAGTTTGTCTCTTTTTAGTATCGCTATTTTTCGTTTCATCGAGTTTCAAATCACAACGGCGATAAAAGACGTTTTCACTTCAATAATAAATTTTGTACTCGTTAAGATGATAAATTAACAAAGGAATGTTTAGAAACGCACAAATTCGTAAAAATAAAGTGGAAGTAAATTAAAACGAAACCTTTAAGAATTCCGCCTGGAGTTTATTTCCGTTATCACAGCAACAAAATGCATCACCTCCCGGTGCAACGGTCACGCGTGGGAACATTGGAATCTACTCTAAAAAAATACACTCACCAGTTCAAATGGGCCCTAAATGCAACCAAAATAGACCCTCTTTAATCTTTAAGCCTGTGTTTGGAATACGGTAAAACTAAATAGATGTAAAATCAATAAACACTCAGTTTTCATTAACTTCAAAATAATCAAATAGCTTTTTTCAAAGGGAGCTTTAATTTTGTTCTTCGGTATTTTCGTTGGCATTAAAATCGAACATTCTTAAATTCATTTGGGTTTTGTGTTGAGAGTCAGAACTAGAGTTCAGTTCAGAACTAGAGTTCAGCTAATATTCAGCCGGAACTGGGGCAATTACTTATATAATGTAAAAAATACATTATTATAAAATAAAAGCAATTTTCAGGTGCATTGCTTAATTATATTATTTATTTTGTTGAAAAAACACAAAAAACTTTCGTGTAATTATTATTTAAACTGGAAAAGATGCTTTTATGTGGTGTCAACGATACCTGGTCTAGTTTCTATGCATACTTATTCGTATGGTGGAGGAGAGTTGACTGAAGTTATGCATGCTTAAATCTAATTTCTTCAGAAAATCATATCATCATATAAAATCATATCCATATAAATTAATAACTCTCGGGGATCAATTCGGATTCTGTTGCTGATATTTTTGTTGATTTTTTGTTGATTTTTGTTGATATTCTGTTTCTATAATTATATGTAATTTTCTTATTGAACAATATTTTTTGCAGTATTTTTGAAAATAATCTTTTTCCATTTTTGTAACTATACGTATTATTATCTATATATATAATTATATAGACTAGCTCCCCAGTTAGACCCGAGAATATTTCTCTACTAATTGGGTAACCAAAAAAAGTGATGTCTGATAATTATTTATTGTGAATATTTACATTTTTTCTAAATAAAAAAAAAATAAAACTGTCATTGATATGTACAAAAAAAAACCTTAAACTTTTCGTTGTCCGGAACATTGTTAAAATACGTAAGTGAATGTTTGTAGGTACATATTAAGATGAATCCTAGCAAGTAATATTTGTACAGAGCTCTTGAAGTGATTTTTTTATAAAAACGGCGCTATACAAATTATCCAATTATTCGTAGGTATTATTACTATCGATGGCACCGGGATTCACTTGGTATATATTAGAACAATTATTTTTATTTTGTATGGGGAGGGCAGTCTTACGTAGTTTACGAGTGTGCCCTAGATGCCCGGGAGTTGGTCGCTACGCTACTACTGCTCAGGACCCCTATTTTCATTTTCAATACGAATATGTTTTACTAATGCCGTAAATATTATTTACAGTACGTTTAATTAAGTAAACTAAATTAATACAATGGAATCAAATTACTCGAATCCTGGCAAAATCTTCACCAGAGTGGAAGATACTCTTATTATCGCCCTGGTGAAAGACCACCATTCAGAATTGAAACGTTGCTTGAAATGGCGTTAGCCGTGTTTGGTGACCAGATCTGAATAGCCAGGTACTTCCCCACCTTCCTCTCCCACATCTCCTTCCTCTCCCCACTACCTTCAGTCTCACAACATACTCCAATCGGGGATGCCATAATCTCACTGACTCCAGACGGGAGCAGCTGAGACTCTTGTGTGGTGTTACTATAAAAAAAACTCGTATATACTAAGAGTAAAGTATTTAGAAGATCTCTATTCTTAGTATAAAATAATTATTCAAAGTGCTCTCGTTGGACTCACCGAAACTGACAAAAATTACGTTAATTATTATATTAATAAAGTAAGTGAATTAAATACGTAAATCATGTAATTTATTTATTTGCGCCCTTTGTTTTTTTTTTTAAATATAAATACAAGTCTACATTGGTGTATTAATAATAATAAAAAAATATTTTTTATTCCCAACTAGAAAAATGGGAAATGCAATTGAATTTATCCATATTGGCACTACAATAGCAAACAATAGAATATAGGTACTAAATAAGGTAGGAACAAAATGAATCAACTTAATTCTCGTACAACAATTACAAAGGAAAGAGAAAAAATATATGGTAGTTACACTAGTTACTAACTTTTTTATGTGAATACCGCACAAGAGTCCCAACTGGCTCCCAACCGCCTGGAGCCGGTGAGACTATCATATATGTTATGAGGCTTAAGAAGGGAAGGAGATGAGGAAAATGAAGATGGGGAAGTATCTGGCTATTCAGATCTGGTCACCAAACACGGCTAAAACCATTTCAAGCAACGTTATAATTCTGAATGGTGGTCTTACACCAGGGCGATACTAAGAGTATCTTCTTAAATTGTGAAATAACACAATTCAATCAAATAAAATGTGCTTGCGCACGACGGGATTTGAACCCGCGAGCATCGGATTTGCTGGTCGAGAGCCTTACCTCTGGGCCACGGAGGCCATCAAAAATAAATCAATACCTCCAGTAAACATCAAAAATCAACATTAAAAGTTAAATATGAAGTTGGTCGATGGTAAAAATCGACAAAAAAAAATATTTACAGATAATAGTTATCTGTATTGTAATTAGTGAATTATATTAGGTATAAATATCTATGTATATATATATATATATATATATATATATTTATTTTTATTTATTTGGGAGGCGGGTATAGGTACCGCCGCTCCGGGAACCATTTATTGGATAACCAACACCTCTGCCATAGGTCACCCCAAGTGTGGTTCGCCACGTTTGGGACTTAGCAGGGGTGCCCGGGTTCGTGGGGTGAGGTGTGTCCGGGTCTTGGCGGCGGATGCCATATGCCCACCGGCTGCATGGCAGGCTGGATCGAGAGAGAGTGTTTGAGACTTATCCATCCGTACTTTCTCGGAACATCGTGCCGCAGTGGGAGGGATGGATTCATACTACCCATATTAGTCACTCCTGGACACACTGACCCCCAGATTCCTACCCACCCCTAATACCCTTTTCCTTCCCAGAACTTCCTCTCCTTCCATTCCTAAAAAAACCCTCCACATAGCGTCCCTAAATATGTCGTATGCCCTGGGGGGGAATTATTTTTTTCAGGGCCTCCTGTGTGGAACTAATGTAAAAAAATATGTATATATGTTATGTCTAAAGTCAGAATAACAGCAATAAAATGAAAAAACCTTTTATGAAGTGAAAAATTAAAAAAAAAACTTTACTTATATTACTTGGAACTCGGTTGCATCCACGGACGTACAAAATATATGGACATGCCCTTACGTGTTAAAAAACGTGTTATTTCCCCCTCCCATTGGAACCATTTTTCGGAACCGGCTGGGCGTGTCCGGACCAATGTCGTGCTCTCGTCGTACATTTTACGCGCGGACGCTGTATGTCTATGAAACACATACTTAGACAATGAAGAAGACTTGGCGAATCACAAGTCTCTTTCCTCTCTTCGCCCCGCCATAGTTGGTTTTTACCCCTCATCTGTAAATTCTCGTCTAGTTATTTGTATGTCTATGGTTGCATCACAGAATGAGATTAGGAATACGAGTTGAGTTTTTAAAAGAATATTTTGTATTTTCTCGACCATTAGTATAAGTCTGCATATATAAGATGCGACGTATGAAAGTGAATGAAGCAATGAATGTGCCAAAACAGTATGGCGGGTTAACCTCTTTGTCTACCCCTCGGCGTTATGGTTAGCTAATTTGATTGGTGAAAGCGGTTGTAAGTAATTCCTAATACAAAATACGCACACTTTAAATAATATGCACATGTTTATTGCAGTTCAACGTCACCCCAACACAGGCAAGCCCGTCTAGTTGTCTAATTAAAATTAATTAAAAACACGACGGGAGAGTACACAAATAACCGGCGGGCGGGTCGGGCATTAGCGGGTTAACCAGCGGGAACAAAACATCGCAAATTACTACTAGATTTTTTCTGATTCCCTCATCCGAATTTTAATCCATTGTTTAGATGATTTTTAATTAATTGTTTATACTCACAACTAATAACAGTCGTAATCTATCATTAAAATAATTGTTACTGCAAAGGAAAACCAAATGATGTCCGGCGCTTTTTGGCAAATAAAATTTACATAAGAAAATGATGAATATAATAATAGTCCCAGCGAGAGCCGCATGTGACGTTATCGTTCTGATATCTTCGGTATTTTTTCATTTTTAAGCAATGACGTCTGTACGATCTCCCGCCGGGACTAGTTAGCACAAAATACATTTAACCCGTCTAATCACAGGAGAAGGAGACCCTAGTTGTCCCAAAACATCATATGCCTTTATAATAACAGGAGACCCTGATTGTCCCAGAGCGACTGTGCATTATTAAAAGTTAGATATCTCTCTTCCTGTTGTGCGAACATTTGTGATTTCTTTCTAGTAAGAAAGCGAAAGAAATAATGCTTCTTATTGCCTTAGAAATATATGAGATATGTTGTTCAGATATTTTACAAACCCAATCATAAATGACGGATTTATTACGCGCCAATTTGAGACGTAACACACATTTATTTTTAAAATAAATTTGTATGACAGTTTGATTACAAATTTTCTTAAGAAAATGAATCGTTATTGAAATTTTAAAGTTTATTCTATTTTAAGTGCTTTAAGTCAAGATTCGTAGTTATGTATTTTTAAACCAATTTACATTTCCAATGTCAAAATTTTAATATTTAGAAAAAATAAGTTGATTTCTAATAAACACATCGGAAAGATTATTTTATCTAGATTTTAGAACAATTTTTGGTTTTTGAAAAAGTTTAAAAATAACCTATAAAAAGGAACATTAAAATGCATGGGAAGTACCGAGAATTTTTGTGTGTAAATCTTGACAGTCAAAAGATTACAAATATTATTTTCATATTATTCGAAGGGTTAAAATGCGAATAAAATAATGAAATGTAAGCTTAGGACCCCCAACATGGATATGTAGGTACCTAAAATGTAATCAAATATAGTTTTCACAATAGAAAGCAATAATTGAATGCTGCATTAAAAGTCGAAATAGTTGTTACGTGTGAAATCATAATCTAGTACATTCTACCACATGAAAATCTGAACAAATTTCTTCAGAAATGTGCATATTCCACATTCAAAAATCGTACTAGATCTACGCAGTTTTACGTAGAATATTTGAATCGTTGAGTTCCAATATCCGCCCTTGTGAATTTTGGTCAAAAATTAGATATGAATGCCATCTGATGTGGTTTCTTACAAGGAATGCGATACCGTTGTTATTATTTCAAAAAGTCTTTCAGTTTCTTTATGAATCGTGTTTAAATATGGCCCTATAACAATTAAATTACGATTTTTAAATATGTATTAAACATTTAAATACAAAATAACAATAATTGTATCCAGTTCGTACAAAATCGTTCTAACGAATACAAAAATAAAATAACTGGCATCATGATAACTCATCAGCCTACTATGCTTTTCTTGATTTACTACACTACACGTATTTCTTGATTTACTCGAAAGTAAGAAAATACATTAGGGCAGGTTTGGAACTCAACGATTCATTTATTGATAATGTTTATTATAATCACGATAATTATATACATTTATTATTGACTAGCTGGTACTCGGCATGCGTTGCAATGCCATTCAAAGAAATAAATTGATTCTCCCTGCATGTCTTTTACAGTGCGTCCCCGTTCCCTTCCACCTTCCCCGCCTTCCCCCTCCCTCGACTCTTCCCTCTCCGCGAACCCCACCTTCCCCCTGCCTTTCCTCCCTGCCGCTAAAATATATGAAATACACACATCTTCATTTATACAAATTTCATAACGCCAGAGCTTACCATTATACATATAGAGCCCATGTTACTCGATGATAATGTAGCTTTCTATTGGTGAAAGAATTTTTTAAATCGGTGATTTTTAAAATTTATAAAAATTATTTGAATAAAATAGTGATTTAGGAGTGAAAGCATAACAAACAAACAAACACACGCACTTTCGCATTCATAATATTAGTATGGATTAAGTACATAGCACGTAGTTGAAATACAAAACCTATCTCAAAACTAATAATGCGATTATTTTCAATAAATAGGCTTTCTTTGGAACATTTCCCATTCATTTTCCACGTTCGACGTGATACTCGTTACTTCGGAGAAAAGTCGGTCTAACGTACTATTGTATTTTTCTTTTACTCGATCAGAAATGGATGCTAAACGAACGAAAACGCTCTAGAGTCCAAGCTGTCGAAATGGGGTACTTGAGAGGAGTGGCAGGAGTTACGAAAAGGAATCAAATAAGAAACTCGACGATCCGAGACTGTATAAACATCGAACCACTGTTAATCTTCAGAGAAAAATCGCAACTGGGGTGACTTAGGCACGTGCTAAGAATGTCCGAAGACCGAATTCCTAGGAAAATACTGAGTGAAATTCAAAAGGGTAGATGTGCAGTGGGTCGCCCCAGACACAGTTGGGCGAGACAACTTCAAGTGAGGAGAAGATGGGACTGCAATGGACGGAGGCCAAACAAACAGTGCAAAACAGGGACGAATGGAGGCGCCTTGTCGATGCAATGGGTCCCCGACCCGTATAGGATAAGGGGAAGAAGATGATGATGATAAAGCTTTCTTTGGCCTGAAACTTACTGTGTATTGATTGTGAATAGAAAATGGGCTATTTATCGATTGTGCAAAAAAATATTAAAAAGACGACCGCAAGGTACATTAGCAAAACTATGAAAATGCTCAGTGGTCAGCCTGTCTAACTAAAAGCTCTTAAGTAGGTAGAAAGTGCAATTCATTGAATTGCATAATAATAGGTTAGCTTTAGTTGGGAACAAGGCGGCCGCGGTCACATGTCATAATAAATTTGGAAGTCCGCCGGCGGAGTGAATGATGAAGACATAAATTAAACGATACAACGCTAAATTGGTATCGTTGGAGTCGGTTAGTTTAGTGGTTCTAGTCCAGCTCCCTACTCCCTACTCCCTAGGGGTGCTGGTTATTGGTTGCCCTGTTGTCCTGTTGCCCAGCAGGGGTGACGGAGATTGGTAGGACTGATTAGGTAAATTGACCCAATGGACGAAAAGGACATAGTTCCGTTCTAAATTTAAATAATCGTCTGGATTCTAGATTGATGGTTAGAGAAGGTAGGTACCTAAACTACCTGCACCTATCATTGCGTACCTTCTGGAGAATTAAAACAGGGATGTGCCTCGTTTGGTGCTTCTAAGATCCGTAAATGAAATAATGTATTGTGAAAAGGGTAGACAAGTAAAAGGGCAGCTAAGACCAAAATGCACGAAACAATACAAGTAACCCGAGGTAGGTTATTAAAATTAAAAACAATTCTTGCGAACCAATTTCGAAGATATATAAGAGATTTGAATATACGGCTATTGTGTATTACCTACTTTACATAGTATAAATAGGTAATAGGTAGGTAATATACAATATAAATCTTGTTTAGATTTTCACGGCAAAAAGTATTTTCGTTATTTGTTTTTGGGGTGTTATACCGTGTTGCGCTACCTCCTTTTTCGTTTCGGACAGCGTTACAAATAACGAAAATAAACATCTTTGTCAACCTGGTATAAACAAAGATACATATTTTTCATTTATAAAGTTTAAATTTGATTGCCTAGTTTATACGCCATCAACAGACACACTAGACAAGGTATTTTTTATAAAAATAAACAGAATATATTCTTCGAAAACAGTTAGTAAAAAAATCTTAAAAATCGGACTAGATTTGGAGGAGAAAAATGGGAATACAAAACCTCGATTTTGATGATTTTATTTAGGTATTATCAGCCTGAAGTGCGATTGTCTCTTTTGCTCAGTATTCGGGGAAGTAAGAGCGAGGAAGTAAGAGCGACAGTGACAGCAACGATTTGGTAAAATACATATGCTTAAAAATTTTCGGTGACCGGGTTATCTCAATTGTGTCTAGTGTACATTGGTTTATAAATTAGATAAGTACATAAAATTAAAAACAAAAAAAATTAATAAACAGTAGGTATTGAAATGCATAGTTATAAGTTGAGACTCCTCATAACCCGCCTCAGTACGACAGCATTATGTTGAGGCAGTAATTTTGTTAATTTATAATTTCAACTATTAATAATATGGACAAAGAATTAAAAACACGAAATTCACCAGTCATTGATTGTATCGAAGTCCCGTTTTACCCCGCAGATGCTCGAAGATACTGGACTAATATTATTATATAATATGTAATATCTAATCTCGCATGCGGTTTTATAAGCTTATTCGACATTTTGTCAGGAAAAATTATACAACATAATATTTATACATTTGAACGTTAAGTTCAACTGATTCAACCAATCGATGTTATTATTATTGAAGTAACTAGTTACTGAGAACACTATATGGGAAGGTGATTGTAAGACGATTTATTTACGCATTAATTTATTATGGAAATCTGCTTCAATCAAGTTTATTAACCTAATAAACCTACACAAAATGGTGTAAATAAGAACATCGTTTTAGTATGAATGATAAAACACTTGATGGAGACAGGGAATTTCTGCGATACTGGCACTTCTGTCAAAACACTTCGTAATCTATATATAAAAATCTCGTGTCACCGTGTTTGAGGTCGCATTCCTCCGAAACGGCTGGAAAGATTTTTATGAATTTTTTTATGTGTATTTGATAGGCATGAGATTAGGTCGTAAAATATATTTCATACCGCTAGGTGATTAGGGTATCCCTATCCAGAAAAAACTTTTCTATTTTTTTGACAAAAAATTAATAATGACAATAAGTCGCAAGGCCAAGCGATGTACACACGGACAATTATTATACATGGCATGTTCTCGCGTAGGCAACAATCGAGCTTATTTGAGTTGGCTACGGACTGACAAAAAATATCGTAGGTACCCATAATTGCTCTTCGAAATGTTGATTTTCTTTATTTCATTTTCCTGCTCTAGGATAAAAATAGATAACTTTTTTTCACTTTAAATTAAACTTTTAAGAGATCAAACAATGAATGTGTGCGTTACTTAAATGAAATACATTGAATTGAGAACATGAATGGTTGGTGTTTTTTTTGTTTTTATCGGCGGTCATCGTCTACATCGCTCCATTCCTCTTTCTGTCAAAGATATCCCATCCCCACATTCGTTATTTTTTTATTTAATAACCAAAATATTCACAAGAAATAATTTATATGGCACAACAACGTTTTCCGGGTCAGCTAAAAATTAATAATAATAACTGAAATGCCCCAAGTCATCAAAATTATTGACAAACAAATAAGAACTTGAGAATACTAGATATATTAAGATTATGTTATTCATTCATATTGCTTTAATTAAATCAACGAATAAAATATAAAATATTATGTCAACTCAGTTATTTTAATAAACACAATTTTGTTAAAGGTTCATTTCCTTCAACCGCCATAACACAGGGTCATCCCTAGCATGGAGGGTGAAATATCATAAAAAAACTATATGTAGGTACTTTCGGTTTTTCATGTATTAAATAAATAAATTTAAAGTGCCCTTTACCCAAATTGCCTTAGCCAAATTGCTTTCTACAAAAACATAACATTATTACATTTAAGCTTTCGTCTTTTCGGTTAAAGTTATATTTTTTTTATATTAGCTCTACATGAGACTCTACACGAGGATCTCTTACAAGAATCATCTTTGGGGATACTGTGTGGAGGGTCTTTTCATAAAAAGATTTAAGAAAGTTCTGGGAAAAAAAAAGAATGAGGGGTGAGTAGGAATCGGGGGTCAGTGTGTGTAGACAAACCTCACCCTATAAACCCGGGCACCAGTAACCAAACGTAGCAAACTACTGTGGATGACCTGTAATAAATAGCTCCCGCAGCGGCGGTACCCCTACCCTCCTCCAAAATTGTAATTAGACGATTTTGATCTCCCATCAGCCACGCAAAAAGCGCAAAACTGCGTTAAATGAAATTAGCGTCATCAAGCGGCGCTCTAAAATAAAATAGCGTCGATGCGGCGGATGCCATCACAATGGTTGGTCGTTCGACGTTCCGGACGCACAATTGATTATTATTATTATTACGCAGGAAGGGCCCTTTACATCCTGTCCGGCCGTAATTAGAATAATAGAACTGGCCGCGGCCCATCGGATGCAGCAATTCGATGGGCCAAACTGCAGCATCATCAACGAATTATTGCTTTTAATTAGGGAGCAAATTAAGCGCGTGCACCCCGGACCCGGACCACGGGAGTATGTAAGAGATGAATTATGGCACAGGGGTCGTGGGTCAAATGAAAAGCAGTAAATTTGTTTAGGCGGTTAGCCCTACAGTTTTCGGCGCATTTTTTCAGTAGTAATAATAAAAGCATGCATTATTAATAAATAAGGTATAAAATAGGACACGAGCGAGTATAATAGTGATTAAATTAGGCAATGGCATGGAGGCAACAAAAATAAGACGGATCCGTTATTTTTTGCCGGAGCGTTCGCCTACGCAGAGTGTCCGTCGTGAAGCCGGAAAGGAACGCGCTGGCTCATACATTTCAAGAGGAACTTTCATAATAGTAAAATTTGCAACATTTGCATTGCGCATTGCGCAGTGCGCACGACCGTCTACTGAAGAATCATAAAATGTTTTGGTCGTTGTTTTCGTAGAGTAGGATCCATCTTGAAAACGGAAGTGTGAACAGGGGCCTAGGGCTTCCGTCTTAACGACGGAATCCCTCTCCGTTTTTACGACGGAAGTGTGACCGGGCTCTTAGGTGTGATAGGTCTGATGGGATTGTATGGAGAGCGTTATTATGCATGCGATGATTTTTTATCTTCGCGTGTGGCACCCGTCTAACATGGTAAAGATCGACGATAGCTATATTTTCCTTTAAATCCAGCTAACCCATTAAGATCATTATTGCACCTGTGTTCTATAATTGTAATATTATATAATAACTTCCTTCTACTTCTGAGGCTAAGAAAATAGACTATAACAAAAAAAAATAGAATATAATATGTATAAAATAAAATGTGTATGCATGTATAAAATCCTCAAACTGCTTCGTTTCGCAGCAATAACTTAACTATGTTACGTGTTTGTACATATACCTACAGAGCTTGTTTGTTGTTTGGTTGTTAATGTTATCACTGACAATCCTGGCAAATCTAAATCAAGTATTTTGAAATGTGGGTACTTATGTTAGTTTAAGTCTCTAACTTTAAGTAACAGTTGTAAATATGTACGTCATAAAGTCACTAGTTTTGAGTAACTATTATAAGTCTTAAGAGCCGTTCTCACACGGCAAGTATCTTGATATCTTGAACAGTAAAAATGCAGAAACAAAACTTTAAACTCTCTACTGCAAAACTACATCCGACATTGTTCTTCGGGACGATCGATATAAACAATAATATGGTGTCTCAAATTATAAATTATTGTTTCGTGTGTTTTATATTCGTGTAGATTAAAAATACGTCAAATATTTTTTTGTTTATGATTGTCATGTTTAAAAACATTATGGGTTTTAAAAACAGGCGGCTAAAATGTTACGGTTCAAAATTAATCCCACCGTGTGACCGGCCATTACTAAAGATGGCAAAGGCCCTTAGAGAAAGGTAACATACATCTAAGATATATATATTTTTAAAAAGAAATACAAACATTCCAGAGATACGAATAACCAGACAATAATTTGAAAATCTCCTACCACCACCACAGTAAGTGGGAAATACTACTAGTGTCGTAATGGGGGACTTGACCAGCCACCAGGAATTGAACCCACGTAGTCGACACGACGCCTGGTTGCGACCTAATAATCAATATATATTATAAAATAAAATATACTACAATGTGCGTGCCGCTAAATAAATAAAGCAAGATCAGTCGTGGGTTCGAACGCCAGTTCAATCTCATATCAACTCCCAGAGCGAAGCCGGGTACCTCAGCTAGTAAGAATATAAATGTTTGAAGTCTAAACGAAACACTGTATAATATAAGTCAATATTTTATCAAATGCTTTTCGAGACCACACACTTATTTTTATTTTTAAAATAAGTGATATGAAATTAAATTTTAAATTGAATAACCTCAGCATTGCAATCTTTCCGAAAACAATTAACAGCTGTTGAAGCAATCTATCTGACGAAAAGTCGTGTTTAATAATATAGTAGTCGATAATATTGATTACATTCAGACAAAATAATAATATGCTTTACAAACAAAACACACATTATAATTAAAAGAAGATAACAAAATGCATTTAAAAAATATCGTTCGTAATGAAAATATTAAATATATAGGAACCTACGTGAAATAAATCAATTATGCTGTTAAAGGTGAAAAGTTTATAATATTATATGATTAGTGTTTTTATGATTGAAATGCTCAAACATATGTACATAATATAAATTGTATTTGCAATTTGCTTATATTTATTTATTCGATACTTGACTAGAAGAAAGCAAAAATACTTCATAAAGGGTATTCTTATAGAAAATCTAATGGTAGATATTACGAAAAACTTGTTCTGTGTGATATACTTGGTCGAAGATTACTTATTATTATTTTTTTAAATCAGATGTAGATTTATTATTTTGACCGTCAAGTGTGCAAATTTCATCATAATAAATTCTGCTGGGATGGGAAAAGGGTATGGGGTGGTTTTTCGAGAGCTCGTATAAACAGGAATATTCCTCTTGTCTTGAAGGTCCAGTGTGCAAAATATCACCAATCTCGGAATAAAACCGTAGATTTGTGTTAGGGGAAGTACGGATATTATCGGACACATAGTGTTGTTGATATGTATTTTGTTAATAGTGCTTCAATATAAACGGATTATGAAATAATCATAAGTGGAAAGGACATATCTACATGGTACACTAATTTTAAAAATCAGTAACCATCATTGTTTCCCAAAATTTAGATTTTAAAATTACGAAATTTTCGTTTATTATCGGATTTCGACGGGTGGTATCGGACAAATTAGCTCCTTGGTTTAACGCCGTACTTTCTTTTGTTTTATAATAAAACGATTACTAATGATTAATAACAAAAGATTTCAAACATATCAAGACAATATCTTTATTTAAAAAAAATACAAGCAAGAGAAATACAAGAAAAAGGGCAACAAAGTATTTGTAAGAATTGTATAATATCGGACATCAAAGGTGGTATCGGACACGAAAGTGGACAAAAAATATGCATGTTTTTTTAATTAAAAAAAGGATTTTTAAAAAGTGGTAAAGCCGTGTTCAAACTTTTCATAACACGTTATGATATACTGAAAATAAATATTATTTCTGGCATAATTCACATTTGTAAAAATGCTGGTAAGATTCAAGACCTGTACAATTTTCATGGGCCCATCCGTGACAACCTTGGAATTGAATCCAGTATTCTTCGAAGCTTTCTCCACAGATTTGTGCAAACTTCATCTTTGTTATAATCCTTTTGTAGTGTTAGTTTATCTGCTTTCTTAAAATTGTGTTAAAATTATTTTCTTTATTGTGTTTGGGCGGATTTTTTTTACGGTTTATCCATTTGAAAATCTTTTTAGCACTGTTTCCTGATAGTTTTTTTGTTTTATTTTGATTGGGAAACCCGGTACTTGTGTTTTGGCTACGTTTTTTAGATTTTTTTTTTTACTTTTTAGAAGTGCCTTATCCTAAATCCTTTCTTAAATTTCAACAACCTCTCACTAAGTGTACTTTTAGGGACATCAAAATATAAGGCAGCTTCTCGAATTGTCATCTTATTTTCACAAAGTACCTATTCCTCGGCTGATTTCATGTTGCAATCCTTTCATTCTCCCCAAGCCCCTGCTCCCACTTTTTTTTCTCGGCATTATCTGGAAAAATGGAAGTAAAACAGAATGATTCTTTGAAAATAATGTTTTTAAATCAACAATAGCAAACCCTTTATGCATTGTTTTCGCAGTGCAATATACTTTCATAGTACCTATACAGGTGTATAAAAATATGAAACACTGCAATTGGTGTATATCTATTAATTTAAATAAATAAATAAAAAAAATAAGCATTTATTCGTTTGTCCGATATCATCCGTAACAGCCATGTCCGATATTAGACAAACGACTTGGAGTTAAAAAAATAACCGCCTACCTGGTATGGGAAACAAATATTAAAACATAAGATCGTCATTTGATTGCCACTGAAATGTAGTATACCGTCTTATATATATAAATGTAATTAAATTAATAACGTACCTTTTATTTGTCTTCAAATAAAGCTGAGGACCCAATATCCGGTGGTCAAATTTCGTTTTCTAAGCACAACACGACCCCAACGGCTTTGGCGATAGTCATGCAAAAACTAGGCACCTAGAATTAGTTCGGCAATATTATGAACTAACTTGCATCGTCCTATCTATACGCCAGTTAAAGAAATAACACTTGTCCGATACCATACGTTGTCCGATAATGTACGTACTCCCCCTACAATCAAATCGAAACGAAACACCCGCCCAGCCGCTCGCTCGACACAGACACTCTTCTTTATAAAAATACATTTGATAAAATATACATTTTTGTGTTTTATAAATTCACGTATTTTGTACCGGGTGTGTGTGCATTAGACATTAAAGGGAACTAGCACATTAAGGCTCCGTAGTAAGCATTCAAAAAGAAGAAAGTGGTTTGAAAGGGAGATTTGTAATTATATGAATCTTGGAGAAAGCGAGCTAATATTGAAAAAAAAAATTATAAAAAAATTGATAGGCTTAAGCAAAAACATTTGATAAAGCACGACTTATTTAAAATAAATCAAAAATCTCTCGACAAATGTCTAAAGTAGCAGAAACACTGTTTATTTTTTATATCTCTAACATCTTATAGATATTATATAGGCCATAGATTCTCAACCTTTTTTTGTCCACCGCCCCCTTTGACAATATTTTTTTTTCTGGCGCCCCCCAACTACTTTTACATACCATCTTAGGGGGGGGAAGGGGTTATGGCTCCTATCCTATTTCTGAGAAGAAGATTGTTAATTAAAGCGCGTACTTAATTATACAGAGAAGTATTTTTATTAACATTGAAAAGGTATTGAATTTATAACTTATTTAACGAGATGGTTGAATTTGATGCGTTTTAAGAGGTTTGTTTATATTAATTAGGCTCGATTTTACTCAAAAACAAACGTAAGTCGCCGCGTTCAGTAATATGGAGCCTATTTCTCTTTTTGGTTACCAGCGTTGCTACAGAACTGATTCCACGTTCAGCTAAATAGGACGATGGGAATGCTATTAAAAATCGTTGAACTATCGACCATAATCCTGGGTACAGTTGCGAAATCGGCTTCTGCAGCCAAAACTCTTGGTAGCCATTCTTAAATTTAATTTTTAATTCCTCATTTGTCGTCAGTTCTATTAGTTCTTCTTCTAACTGGGATGACCCTGCTGTGTTGACATTTGAAAAAGGATCCAAAACCCAATCTGGTATGTCCTTGTTTAAAATATCCTGGAATCGTTCCTTGAAATCACTGTGGAGGTTTTCCAAGTGTTGACTGTAAACAAGCAAGTCGTCGTTCTTGAATGATACTGCTGATAAATTTGGGAAGTTATTAAATTCCCGTCTGCCGCTATTTCTTTTGTATAATAGCAGTTTTGATACAAAAGCTGCAACACAATTTTTTGTCTTAATCAAATTGAAGACGTCGCCTTGAAGTTGGAGATTGACATCATTAAACAATTTATACAGGTCTGTCAAGTACGCAATATCTTTCTTCGATGAGGTGAGGTTGTCGCGCAATTCTGTGTCTTTGTTTCCTAGGAACTCTATCAGAGACTCAACCTTTTGACAGCCAGCGCACCTCTGTGTGAAGCAGCAATCGGTTGAAATCTTCATCATTGGCAATTCAAAGCTGACCAAATAATCTGTCATTCAATGAGTTACTTCTGATTTTATTAACTGCTCTGATAACATATTGCAGTGATGTATGGAGGCGTTCACTCAGATTTTTTGCAACCAAATGCTGGCGATGAATTACGCAATGCACAGCAAGCAGGTCAGGAACGTTATTTTTTAAGCATTTGTTACAGCCTTTGTTACGCCCTGTTATAGCTGGGGCGCCATCCGTAGCAGCTGACAAAATATTATTCAAAGGAATTTTCTTTTCGTCACAAAACTTTTCCAGTGTATTAAATATGGTTTCTCCTTTTGTATCTGTTTCCAAATTTGTAACAAACAATAATTCTTGACATATTTTCTCATCTTTGATGAATCTCACGTATGACAATAACAATGCTTCATTGGTTGGTAAAGTGGACTCATCCAGCTGAATTGAAAATCGACAAGACTGCAGATGATTGCACAATGATTCTTCAATGTTTTCAGCCATTTCATCAATTCGTCTTTGCACAGAACTATTGCTCAAAGGAATTTTTCGCATAATATCTGCAGCTGGTTTATAGAGCGCAGTGGTTATTACTTCTTTTACTGCTGGTAAAATTAAATCTTCCCCAATAGTATGTGGTTTGCCTGTTTTAGCAATCAACAATGAGATATTGTACGAAGCTCGAAGTCCATCATCGTCTTGCTTAGAAGCTGTCGAAAATTGTTTTGATATAGTTGGCTGAATTTCGTACTTCTTTTTCATGTCTTGAAAATAGGTCACATCTTTGTCTTTCTTATCCGGGTGGATTTTATTAAAATGATCTTGAAGCCTAGAAGGCTTCATCGCTTCATTTGAAAATATTTTTCGACAAATAAGGCACATTGGCGATGATCGATTTGTAGGATTTTCGATAAATCCGTATTTAATATAATCCACACCATATTGCCGTATCTTCTTTTTTACTTCCGACATTTAGAGATACGTGAGTAAAAGATTAACTCTTAAAACCCTGTTATTAATGGCGCGCGTTAATGTTAATGAACATAAAATGATAAATCAGTGCCTTTATATAGGTTGGAGACATATAACACGCTTCGACAGGAATAAAATAAACACGCAGTGACACGATTTCAAATATTAGTAAGATGTATCTATTCTCGTGACTAAGCAAGCAATGGAACCGAGTTGTTTGGCGGTCTATCCTCTGTGCCTCCCTCTGAGGGAAGCAGCGTGATGTTATTAGAGAAGCGGCCTGATGTTATTAGCTACCATAACTGAAATGGTGGGTATATAATAAAGACTAGTAAACAAGACGATGTATAAATGTGGTTAAAGCAAGCAGTCTGACCGAGTTATTTGGCGATCCACCATCTCTGCCTACCCCTGCGGTTAAACTATCTGACGGTATTATAGTCTGTTGGGATGGCTGAACTAGTAGGTTTGGACTTGTATGTAAATTTAACGATGTAGGAATGTCAATGAAGCAAGGAGTATGCAGTAAATGACAAAATATGTATTGCTAGTTTTAATTATGTGTCAAAATGTACTGCAACTGCACTTATGATCCAACATAGTTTGAGTTCACCCATGAGTTTCATACCTTTTGAGAATATAATGCAAGCTATGAATTGTACACGTTTTTATAAATTTACGAAATAAATATATAACCATGGAAATGCACCAGCACCAACACCAACAGAAGCTACTCTATAATTACGGTCCCCACAGTCTCTGAAACAGATAGATAGAGCAACGAAGCGCGTTGGCGACTGAAATGGTATTAGGTTTGTTGATGATTTTGCACAAAAAAACCTATCCCATTTCAGTCGCGCCGCCGTGACTGAACCGCTATAGATTTTGTAAATACGCCACCCGGCGCAGAAATAAATCGCGGACTTGTCGCGGAGACAAAGGCGACGCAGGAACAGAATGGATCGGGGGCTAAGGGGCTGTTTTGTCGACGCATGTAAGCTCACTCGTTGACTCCCGAATGCATTGACGACACTGAGCAAGTTAGATCAATACACAGATAATACTGTCAATTCTTGCAGGTTATAATTTAATAGCTACAAACTTTTTTTATTAACAGGATTTTATTAACTTCGCCTGTATTTATGTATGTATGAGATATTTCACGTGAAATCAGAAGATTTAAATTTAAAAAAATATATATTCTAATCAACAAATTAAAATTTTCATTTATAAAATTTATTGTAGATCTGAATGTAACGGAATCTATCATTTCAATTTTCATTCACTTCCCGAACTCTCGAATGAATTTTCGCAAACGTGATAAAAATGATTAAAATACACACAATAACAAAATTACGCATTAAAGTTTACTTTGCTTTATTAGTATGTGATTAGCGTGTTTTGTTTGTCTTTTTTAGACCATATTTTTTTACTTGCCAACGCCCCCCTGTGCCATCTCAACGCCCCCCAATTGTCTCTGGATCTTCTACCGCCCCCCTGAAGGTCTCAAACGCCCCCAAGGGGGCGTTATCGCCCACGTTGAGAACCTATGATATAGGCGAAAGTTTGTATGGATGTGTGTTCGTTACTCTTTCACGCAATAAATACCGAATGGAATTTAAAAATTATTTCTCTAATCGAAAGCTACATTATTTGCGATTAATACCGGCTATATATATTGGAAGTTCTGGCGTTATGAAATTATTTATTCTGCGTTTACTGTCCGAACGAAAAGCAAAACGTGTTGCTAAGTAATTGTTTGACGTGGGCTGTCATTTTGTTATTTGTTTAGGTTACTCTGGAGATTCTTTTGATAGCAAAAATTCAAATATGTATAAAATAGGTAGGTACTAATCTACATTTTGACCTTAGCCAACAGCTAGCACGTATTTGATTGTTACGTTTTAATAGGTGACATTGTGGAAAATGAATGTAACGGATACGGAGAGGGGGAGGGGCGAATATGGGAGTGAAGCCGGGGGCAAACAAATTATTGTAAAATAACAGAATTTACAATAATTCTCGGAGCATACTTCTGCGATTTTTTTCCATTGAAGGAATTTTATTTAATTACCTTTTCGGTTCGGCAATTTTTTAGATAATATCTTCAAAAATAAAGCCGAAATTTGAAATGCTGTAAAGGACAAGAAATCCAAAAAATTAGTTAAACATGTCATTTTTCTCTCTCGATCTGCGTCGTCGAAAGATTTCTAGGAAAATAAGGGTGTCCTTTACGATTTATGCCTAAATAATTAAAATCTGTTAATAAATAAAATCTATAAAAAATTAAAAGAATTCTGAAAGATCTATTCAATATTAACTTTATACTAAAAAATCATTATTATAGAACTACAAAAAAAGGTTAAATGATTTTTTTTCAATACTTTCTTTTAGCTCGCCTGAAGCATTTTGTCCTTTACCTTTACAGCATACCAAATTTCGGCTATCGATATATTTTTTAACCGCTATCCATGTATTTTCAAAAATTTTAAGTATTCAGCGCAAATGTGTTATACTTATACATCGGTAGAAATCCGGTAAGAGGGGCAATATAATTCTGTAGATACCAACAAATTCAATCATGAAAACATTTGTTAAGAAAACAATAAATTTTATTAGCAAAAATAAGTTAGGTTAAACATAACAATGCCGAATACATTGGTTAGGTGTTAAAAAAATAGTTAATTTTCATTATTGTGTAATGTTTATTAAGTTATTATTTGATTGATATGTTGACATTTTGTTACTACCCGTCCATAATACGCATTCGTATCACTAGTAATAAATTAATAATAATAACAACTTAACCTATTTAGTTAAAACTGATCGGACAGTTAATTTTCTCGTGCCAGATTAGAAGATAATTCCGCCATTGCTGCTGTCAAATGTTATTCGCGGAGATAACCTCAAACATGGCCTCTTAAAAATGTATAATTTTAATAATAAGCAAATTAGGTACATGTGTAGATGGCTATTTACATTTCCAGCTGGATGTTCTTCTTTTACTGGGTGACTGGTAATCTGTCTTCTTCAACTGAATCGTCGAAGGAATATCAGGAATCATATTCTGTAATCCTCGAAATGAAATGCCTAACTTAACCTATTAATGTACCTAAACTTAAATTAGAATGAATATTTTGATAAATGGTAACACCCGAGTTACGTAACACGTATGTTACGTAAATTCGTATTCGTAAATTATCTAAAATACTAGAAAAAATCGAGCAGAGCTACTTAAAATTTTACACTCAATTATACAACTTTTTCTCATATAACTCGTATGTATAGAAGTGAAACTCGATGAAACGGAAGCGAGCGACACTAAAAAGAGACAAACACGTACATCTATAATAGCATAATTGGTCTCCTCTTTGTGCAGTGCATCGTAGCCTCCCCACTTTTGACTACTTTAATTTTCTGAATGTTCCACTTCTACCGCATGTGAATTGCACACTCTGTTTTTTTGGATAACCAACACCTCTGCCACGGGTCACTCTGAGTAGTTCGCTACGTTTGGTGACAGGTGCCCAGATTCATGGGGTGAGGTTTGTTTAGGTCTTGGCGGCGGATACTTTTGCTCAGCTACTGCGCGGCGGGCCGGATCGGGAGAGACTGGTGGAGGGAGACCTTTTGACCTCTCCAGCAGGACTCTCTCGGAATATCGCCTTGCACCACAGTGGGAGGGATGGATTCATATGTCAGTCACTACTGGACACACTAACCCCCAGATTCCTACCCAAACCTAATACTTGCTTTCCTTCTAAGAACTTCATCTCCTTCCATTCCTCAAAAAACCCTCCACACAACATCCCGAAAGATGACAGGCTCTGAGAGCAATTATTTTTATCATGGCCTCCGGTGTGGGGTTACCGTAAAAAAAATCCCCCTTCAACCCTTGTCCTTTTTGGAATACTTATTTGCAATACCTATTTCCAAACACCCTGTACAGAGTTGATTTTTGTGATAAGTGCGTTGGCGCCACGGCCAAGCCACACTTGACGATATAATAACGTGGCCCACGGGTGTAAAAGTTCACATTTACGTGATAAAATTACTATAAAACAAAAATAACATAAAATAATAATTATCGATAGTGATATTGATAACAACAATAACACATTGCAGAAATGACTTTTGTAAACAAAACAATATTAATTTAATGGCTCCATTTTTTCGTCGGGGGAAAAACTTTGCAATTTAATCTCTTTTATATTGCAGAATTTTTTAAATATTAATTATCAATTAACGGTTTCTGATATCTTAATGCCACTTTCTAATTATCAGCAAAGCACCGGTTTTAAATGCATTCTTTTTAATTAACTTTTGTATCACAATTTTATGATCAGGTTTTGAATTAACTTTTATTTTACTCTATTCTCAAATGTAGCGAGAATTTTCCTAAATCTATTTAGCAATTATGACAATCTAACTCCCTTTTTTAAAAATTATTTTATTCAACAGATTTTGGTTTAAACATGATCTAACTAATCTAGTCTAGATCACAGAAAAAAAAATTGGGAGAAAAATAGCAATCTACCTAGGAAACAATTAATAACTTAGGGTTTTTTATGAAAGACAATCTTCCCAGGTGAATTTGAAATTTGCTCGCAAATCTACTCTTGTACCAGAAAATATTGATATATTTGAGAAGGTCAAACATAGAAGGTGAGTAGATTTGGGGAGATAAAAAAAAGTTAAATTATCCTGATATAAAATCCAAAATAATCAAATTCAAATGACGTGTATAAAGAACTAATAAACAGGTGAGATTATTATGCTAACTAAAAGACATGGTCAGTTTATTATAATTTTTATAATAATAGGTATAATATACGTGAGATTAAAATTCAGCAGGAATATACTCAACATCAGAGTAGTAGGTATCTTAAAAACCAAAGACCCCTATCAAAAATCTAGTTCTAGAGTTTGTTTCATTATTATTACGCGTAGGAGTAGACAATGAGTTTCATTGCACTAGTCTCGCACAAGCAAAGATTAGATCACAGACACAGTGACGTGCATTATATTGATATCCATTTCGAAAAGACCCATAATGTCAACAGTGAGAGAGGGGTTGTTTAAAAAAAACATTTTAAAAAAATCCCAATAATAGCTAACGTGACGATACGTGCTGTTTTGTAAGGGACCGTCCCGTTTTTAGGGACCCTGTCGCTTTGTTCCGGAAGAAAGCGACGGAACGCGGAAATATCCCATATTCACTCACCACATCAAATTGAGTGCAAAAAAATTATCTCAAATATTAATAGACTTCCGTCATAGAAAAATGAATAGTGTTAGAAGTGTAATCTATACCGATTCGAAAGGGAACTGACGTCGCCAATGTGCCTCAGGCAGACGAAGAAATTAGCATATTATCTGCTCAAAAAAAACTTTCAAATTCTGTAAATAAGTGTTAGATCAATTTCACTTTGAGTTACATAAAATTATCTTATTTTGGGCGGTTCCACGACAACTCAACAGAGAGTCATTTCAACATACCTTTGAAAAGTCATTAAAAGTTATGAAAAAAAATTTGAAAAATAGTCAATAATCTAACCTAACATAACCTATTTAACCATTTTTTTCATCACGTTTAACTTCGGAGGTGAGAATATGCTTGTTGTTGAATTTTCCGGTCACAAATCACCAAACACACTTTCATAGTTTTATAGTATTCAATATCAAATTTAGAGTGTTGAACCCACGCATATCTACCAAACAAACTGGTCGCCTTATTAATGACTTAAAACGTATAATGTCCCCTTGCTGGAAACACCGTGGAAATTTTATTTTTCTTTTGGGTTGTGTCTGTCTGAATTGTCTAAATTATCTTCATTGTCTACCCCGTGATGTTTTACAAGAATTAAACATTATAAGGGTTGGAGGTATGTCAAAAAACTAAAAACGATCACCTTGGGCAATCTTAAATTTTCCAAGAAAACTCAATAGAATTCAAGTGTTCAAATCTTTTTTCTTTATTTACGCCTTTCAATTGAGCGGGATCCATTAGCCGACAATTAGGCGTTAGATTAATCAGCTGATCCGTACCACAAATGAGCGGCACCTACTCCCGTTGGTCGGCAGCAGGATTGCCAATCCCCCCGAGTTGCGGAGAATTTTTAAGATTTTTCAAGAATTGGGAATTTTGCGGGGAGAATCTTTTTACGGGGAAAATGGGTGGATGCTGGGCATTTTTTGATTTTTCAACCATTTTTTAAAATATGTACTCATACATGCGGTGGAAGATTTCGTAGTTTATTTTACGGCAGCACTGTAGCATTTATTTCTTAGCAATTATGGTGGGAGTATTCCTGAAGATCGGGACCCTAACTCCAAAAATGACGTATAGGAATCCGCAACTCCCAGAACCTGTCAGCCTAAATAAACAGCTATTAGTCGTGTTACAATTTTCCAAGGGTTATGTTGAGAGGAAATTCATGGAGCTTAAAAATTTTAAAACAGAAAAAAGAAATTGCCTTGATGCGTATAAATACTGTGGTAGCATTGGTAGTTACTCTAGAAAGTATTAATAAAGAAGGAGGAAATTTGAAGTTTAATCCTTCAAACAAGATGTTAACTAAAAACATACGGCATGATGAGAGATTAAAAGTAGGTAACTATTTTACATCATAGGTATGTATCAGGCGCGGCCCGTCCATACATACTGTGGATGCTGCGCTTCCCTTCTTTTCTAGGTTTAAAATAAGTATAATAATTATTAATACGTATTTATTCCAAATTAAAAAGCCTCAGATTTATTTTTTTCTAACACGACACACGGAGCAGGTCGAAATACCAGAAAAAAGTGAATGCTCTGTTCATTCCGCGTCCACGACGCAGGAACGAGTGTGATATTTTTGATATTCGCGCATGCGCGTTTAGTCAAGCCTGACATGGTTGAAGTAAGGCCGAATTCGGATTCCATAGAAGCATCCAACGTACAAAAGCGACTTTAATGCTTATAGGCATAGTGCACAGAATAGCTTATCCCAAGCGAGCGGACTTGGTACAATTAGAGATTTGTTGCCTGACCACCTTTCGACAATTATTTGTTGTCTTGAATAGCCGAATCTGATTGATACATTGAATATCTTTCGGTATATATACGTGTTTCTTATGTTTCCCAAAAAATTTTTTTTCCTGTAAGTAGATACTATTTTTCTTGTATATTCACTCACTCAGAAAACACTTTTTCTTGTACCTATATTCGATGCTAAACTGATTCTAGAACCTAACACTCAACTGTATCAATTTGTGAGTCTTAACTTTATTTAAAACTGCATATATGAATCAACATGTAGGTACCTACCTAATATAAATGAAACCTGTCATTTTGACTGTCCTAGAACGGGAGACTTTCCTAGTTGGACAGTCAAAGCGTCCTTATACTGTTAATATATTTTATAACAAACAAATAATAAATAAAAAGTTAAACCGGTTACAATGTAAACAAAAAACCTATTTAATTAGGAAACTGTAATATTTAATGTGAAGCATAAAGGTTGTGTAGAACTAATTTGACAGACTATTTTTGTCGATAATCGCATCTTTTTCGTGGGCTGGTCCATAGACTTTATTGTTATTAGGTATATTCTCCAGCATCCCTTATACAAATAGTCACCGATCGCCACTGGTATAATATAATGGTCATTAATAATCGTTGTTCTAATTTGTCGATCCCTTTAGGCTCCTTTAAATATGTATTATAAAAAGCCTTATAAAAGTCTGTGAATTGAAAAATGTTAATTTCTTACTAAATAACTTAACTTTTTATTTGAAATTATTGGTCTCAATATCAATAAAAAAAAAAAAAAGTGAAAATTATAATTTAACACTAAAATACTATTTTTTAGATCTTTTATTTTGTATGTTTATATGTTTTAATCCAGTTATGTTCGAAATAAAATAATATAAAAATAAATCAACAAAAAATGCTAATTTCAATAGAATTTTGGAGGCAGAATTATTATAAATGAACTTGTGTGAAAATTGTGGGGAATTTATTATTGGTTCTCCCCAATTTGGGGATTTTAAACTTATTGCGGGTAGATAAGTTTTTAGATTTTCACGGCCAAAAGCATTTTCGTTGTTAGTTTTTGGGGTGTTATGCCGTGTTGCGCTACCTCCTTCTATAGCCGAGGTTTCGGACAGCGTTGCAGTGTCGATCCGACACATCGTCGGATCTACCAGATCTGCCCTGATGATGGACACTGCAACTCTGTCCGAAACGTCGGCTATAGAAGGAGGTAGCGCAACACGGCATAACACCCCAAAAACTAACAACGAAAATTATTGCGGGTATTTTAGAACGCAAGCATTGGCAACCCTGGTCCGCAGTCGGCACTGACGAAGCGGTCCGCAGAGGATGAAACCGCGACTCTCGTTTCCATTGACCTCTGCCCTCTCAAATAATCTAGTGCTCCCGATCTGGGTGACACAATTCACTTTGGCAAGACTAAGTGCAGAATGCGCTGATTGGTGATTGAGATTACGCGGTGCACCTACGGTATATCATCTTAATTTTAGAAGCTATCATTATAGCTTCTAAAGCAGTTAGACATACGGAAGTTGTAAAAAAAATAACCAAAAAGGATTAGGTACAAAGTTCAAGATTGCAACTTCGCTCAATCCGAGGCGGAATATTGACGAGGTCTACAGGGTAATGTCTGAGGCCTTTTTTACATTAGCTCCACACAGGAGGCCCCGAGGAAAAATTTTTCCTTAGGGCCTATGTCATCTTAGGGGATGAAAGGAGAGGAAGTTCTGGGAAGGAAAAAGGTGTGTTTAGTGGTGGGTGGGAATATGGGGGCCAGCATCCAGGAGTGACAGACGTATGAAGACAATTGCGGTGCAAGTCGTTGGGTTGAGAGAGAGTTGGGCTGGAAAAGTCAAAAAGCTTCTTTCAACCAGTCTCTCTCGAACCTGTCCACCATGTAGCAGGTGGCAGACGCATCTGCCGCCAAGAACCGGACAAACCTCACCGCATGAACCCGGGCACCCTTGCTAAGTCACCAAACGTAGCGAACTACTTGTGGTGACCTATGGCAGAGGTGTTGGTTATCAAATAAATGGGTCACGGGGCGGCGGTACCCATACCCGCCTCCCAAATTATTGTAGACTAGGTCAGGCTCCTAGAATATAGGCCAGGGATCTTGATGTCCAATATGTATAACTCCTTCCATGCGATAGAAGAATAAACTTTCTTTTAACGATGCTTATTTCAGTAAGAGTAAATAAAAAAAAGTTATCGTAAATTTAAGAAAAATAGGCTCAGTCGGATTTCCGACACCAAAATTGTGCGTTCAAGTTGATTTTTTACATCAGCCCAATTAACAGTGTACCTACGATATTATATCGCATCAAAACATCTTCAAGTATTGGAGTGCTATATATTCACCGACTCCGGGAAATTAGGACCATTTTGGTGTTATCAGACGCAGAAAGGAACTACATTCAATGAGATTAAAGGAGTAGGTTACAGCTCTGTATTATTTGGTTCCATGACAATTCATACCGCGAAAATTCGTCCCCCGGCGTACTTATATACAATACGTAGGCGCTTTAGGGAAAATACGTCATCCATAATTACACAAAATATAACTAAGTGACCTCGTAGGGATGTGCCGAGACGATTTACCGCCGAATAACAAAATAATAAAACATATTTTCCTTCAAATGCATCAAGGAAAAATCTGATTTTCTATTTACTGTATGTACCTACCAGCGCATAAGTACAAAAAATCGACACTGTGTATAAATTTCTTTGATATTCATACCAACTTATTATTACGGGCATTTTTGAAGTCGAACTGAATATCTTTTACGTTTGGAATTGGTAAATAAAATTATAATTATATAGTAAATATCATTTCGAGGGATCAATTGTCGGGGTTCAACTGTCTGGTAACGGTATTATTTGTACCATTTGTAAAACGATGCAGAATCTTGCAGAATCCAAGCCGCCGAAAACAATCTGAAAGAGCGAACAATTTTCAAGCCGCCGAAAACAATCTGAAAGAGCGAGACATCTGTTGGAATACAGCAAAAAGTAAAACGAGGCAAAAAAAATATGCATGTTGTAAGAAAAATCAGTAGTTTCTGGCAGTTGATAATTCTATGCAGATAGTAACATTAAAACAGTTGCAAAAACAGAGTAGCACCTGTTTTTTTTAATACATATATTATTATTGTGGACGATACCAATACGAGGAGTTTTACATCATTTCATATTGTTATTTTTCTAGTCGTATGTGCTTGTGTGCCTATACACACTAACAATGCTCGTGTAAAGGAACCCACGCGAATCAGTTAAGTACTAGAATGATTATAGGATAATCACCGTGATTATCGCCATCATCATTTGTCACTGCTGTGTACCTATATGCAAAGCGGGTCAGATCCAAAACAAGGAGAATTGAAAAAGCAAACTTGTGCCTCAACTGGGCGAGCAGATGTACACTGAAAATAGCGACGGGCGTAATAGAGATAAATTGGGTTATTTTATCTGTATTACGCCCTTGTAAATGAGATAACAATACGCATCAGCAGTGTATTTTTTTTTCTTTATTCATTATAGGTATAATTTGTGTACAGTTGATTAAATGGCGTATCTGCGGAGAAGGATTGTGAATCTGTACATGTATCGTAAAGACGATTTTAGGGAAAGATTTTATAATTCTTGACATCAAAAGGAGTTCGACGATAGCTGCGGGCAGTAGGTACCTGGTGGCTATAGAATTGATTGATTCATAATAATTGTGTTCAATTTTAATTTCGATAAAGGGTACTGGGTTCGTATTCGGTATTCGCCACTCTGATTAACGGAAATAGCATATTTCCAAGAAGCGTTACCATTTTACGCAATCAATAATAATAAAATCTAATAAATCATATTTTTTATTGTTGTTCACATTAATTATACAATTGGGTAATTAAGTTCATGTAAACAATGTCTAGGAGATTAATTATCCCTGTATTTTGTTGTTAAAAACCCTTATATAAAAAAAAGATTTCTTTCACGCAGATGCAACAGCAATTTTAGGGAATGTCAAAAGTGGCGAACAAGGAACTAGTGTATATTCTCCTATGTATATTGTCAGTATTAGAGCACCGCGCCGATCCGGCAGAATGTGGCTCGCAGTTTTTAATGAGGATGTATGAATTAGTCCACAATCCACATCGCGTATTGTGCGCCATATGCTCATTGCTCAGTGCGCTGCCGCATTGTATGCTGTTCTACTGTCAATGGGAGGTATACCCACTGCCGGAGGAATATATCAAGAGGAATTCTACCATCACCTGACTGCTTGTGGTTCTGATTTCTGATAGTTGGTGGCCATTTTACAGGTGCACACACCTGTTAAGTGAGGATTGCGAGGCTAGACGAGTGCGTTTTTATTCCGATTAATATGAAAGGCCGGTTGTATTCTCTCTTTCTGATACAATGGAACTATTTATGATACGATTAAACGACGAGTATTACTTTGACAAGATCAATTAGTCCGCTATTTTTATGCGTGATACCTCACCAGAGCCCGTTTGTCTTTGGGGAACTCTATCGACACCCGCTGGATGACATTGTGGGGTAGATTGAGGAAAGGGGCTGTACGCAGACGTCACAGCATAGATTATGATCAGTTTTGTATAAGAACAAGTCAGGTAAAAACCTACAACTATGAAAGGGTGTTTCACCGCGATACAGAATATGAATATTACGTTTTTGCCGGCCTTTACTCCGGTAGATTATGATTTTTAACAGTTTTAGACAGTAAAGTTGTTATGTAACGAAAGAAAATTCTTTCTGTAACTTCCCTTGTTTAAAATAATATCGACGAGAAAATGAATGAATTCTTCCTTTTTATATCGGCCTTCTGGCGTCAGCTTTTGACATAGACCTCCCTCAAACGAGAAAAAAGGCCTATATATTTTTGTTTTCATGTCACAAATATTATGTATCGTGTCACACCTTCAGGCAAATATCTAAAATGAAGCGGGGGCACATTAATTTTTTTTTAAAGAAAGACAAATATTCCCAGGATATGAAATAACCTCACAATATTTGAAAATGTCCTACAACCATCACAGTAAGCGGGAAAATGTTGCTTGCGTCGTGATGGAGGAATGGAACACGCAACGCCTGGATGGGACCCAAACGCGATGCAAACTCAGCCACTGACCGGAAATTAATCAATACTGTCTGACACCTGTATATTTTGTATGCTTCCATAAAAACTCAATAGTAGCTTTTCAAGGCCAAATCAACAACGTACAATTATAAGAAATCATGTCATTAAAAGCGATGAAAATTATTATTAAGTAACAACATATGAAGTGAAAACGATTGAGGTCTGATCTATACCGATTTGAAATAAACCAAGTCGCCAATTTATTTAATACCACTGAACGCCTAGGCCCCAGACAGGCCAATTAAATTGATTAACTGTAAGAGAAAGAATATTTTATTAGAATAAGTTAACAATAATAATCTAAACGAAAATATGATATATATTTCACTGATGGGAATAACCTTCAAAAAAGTATAAAAAGAAAGTTTTTCTTATAAAAATTGAATATTCATTTAGACTTTCGTAAAAGTCAATTGTTCCATATAAATAAATTCGGATACATCTATCCGAGACGCTATCCAGGTTACAAACCAATTCTTAGAATGATTGTTTCCAATTAAAAGGGTAGTTGCCCGTAATATGGAGAAAATATTGATAATAATGTAATTCTAAAATTTTAAAATATGAGATTGACAAATATGACGGCTTTGACAGAAGGTGGCAATAGCGAAATTGGTTAACGCGCTCGTCCCGGTTAGACGGAGAGGTCTGGGTTCGAGTCCCAGTTGCGACCATTGTCTTTTTCTGTTTTTCTGTGTCTTGTTCTCTTTCGTATTTTCGTTTAGATTATTATTGTTAACTTATTCTAATATGCTATATTTCACTGATGGGAATAACCTTCAAAAAAGTATAAAAAGAAAGTTTTTCTTATAAAAATTGAAAGAATATTTATTTACTTAAACGCCATAAAATTGCTTTTATATTAAAATGATACATGAGATTATAAGTATATAGTGGTACACAGGAGGGTATCAGTAGTATTAAGAACAAAAAAATAATGAATGAATACATAAAAATAATATCGCTGAAGTGATACAGTTGTTTTTAGAAGTACAATGAGATAATATTGAAAAGAAACACAAAATAAATGTGTACTCGTGTAACAGTTAAATAAAAAACAAAGTATGTTGTGTATAAATATGATAAAAGCTAGTATTTAGGTAAAGGATACAATTATTAATAGTGTGTTACAGCAAAAAAAAGAGAATATGGAGAATTGTTGTAGAATTTATATGGTTTAGAATTTTATAAAATGTTATAATAACAGAGAACATTTTTTCAATTTACACAGAATACAAATACGTAAAAAATGTAACTTGAAAGCAATTAGAATCGTGCAAAATTGTAACATCAAGTATATATTTGTAATTTATTTAATAAATGTTTGATCAATTTCATTAAAAGTAAGATAAATTTGGCCTTATTTTGGCACACAGAAACACCAATCAGCTATATCTTTAGTGATGTTTCCAGCCGTGTTTCAGAATCTAGTACCTATTATATAAAATTAATGGTTTTATTCCTAAACTACTATATTTCCATCTTGCATTATAATAAAGTTGTAACAACAATAGTTGTCCAATTAAAAGAAATATACCCGAAAAGCCCTCCTGAGCGTGAAAATTCAAAATAATAAAATTATATTACTAACTTAAATAATTACAATTACTGTTAAAGATGCATAATTGTTTTGCAGTGTCAGGTTCTTAATAAGTACCTAGGTGACATGACAAATAACACTTGTTTCACAAAACAATCAACATTAAAATAAAATGTATTCCATTATACATACATTAAGTGCAGTTCACACGGAGTCCAGTCGGGAGGAACCTGCCTCATGAATATTTATTACAATCGGAGCTTTATGAATTTTGAATGGGTAAGACCCTTGTAATTGGACCCTCGGAATTCGTAATGGAAAAATTAAATCGAAATGTGGAGTGGAAATGTTTAGCCTAGCAAGACAAATTAATTCAATGGTGAGATTGAACACGAAGGCATTCGCCCAACAATAAAAATCTGGGAAAAATCAAACTTTATATTATAATCGAACGTTATTAATACCCCATCGTCTGCATGGTTGAATTTCAGAACCCAGTTTCAAGTGCATGTTGACGCCACGCCGCGCGATGCGCCACAAATAACATCTGTGTACGTGGAATTTCAAACAAAACTACCGTTATAATTCGGGTTTGAATTCAAGAATTCGTCAGAGATGTCGCCACTTACGTCAGCAGCTCACATGTGGACGTTTCTTCCTTAGGTATAAGTACTACGGATTTATAGAATTTAAGTATCTTTCCGGATATGAAGAGATTACATATGGCGTCATTGCCTGTCACGGTTACTTTAACTCGGTGACTAGCTGTCACTGGATTACAGTGGAACTGGCTATTTTTGGAACCAGTTCTTATCGGATTTATAAAATGGTTACCTACACTCAAACTGGGAGAAGACGCAGTAAAAGCCGCCGGCAGGGCCTACCATCAAAAACCTGCGGAGGGATTTTTAACTGCTAGTAAATATGATTGTACAAACGTGTGCTGACGTGAAAGATCAACAAATCGCGTCGTATAAAATAGCATAGAATAAAGACGAACACAAGTAATGCCACGTGGGCGTGTTTCGTGATCCAAAACTCTTAAATTTCCAATACACCGTGATTATGAAATTCAAATGGGATGGCGATATATGATGTCAGGTAAATCTAATAGAGACAAGGCGTGCGCCAAATGGTCTGGAACCAAAGGGTACTAAGTCAGTGGCTGCGACATTTGTTTCCATTTAAATTTGTATGGAAGACACCTACATTTTTTCTTTATCGTATGTAAACTAGTATTTTTTAGGGAAATCAGCAGTTTGCAGTAAGGTTAGTTAATATGTATGTAATTTTCTTAACTGAAAAACAAATTATAGATTTCCTGATTATATTCATACAGGTACAATATGTAATGATAACCCTTTAGTTGAAATATTAATAAAAAACAACAATGATATAAAAAAAAAGTTTTCGTCGAAAAACAATGATCGACTATCTACTATCAAAGAAAAACCATAAAGGCCCACAATAATTTCCCTCAGGGCCTGTGTCATTTTTGAAGATGCTGTGAATGTTGAAGATGAGGGTCTTTCGAGGAGAGGAAGGAGTGAAGATGGGTATTGAAGAGACCCATGTTGTAAGAGGGAGGAAACACAAGACCGGCAAATCGTTCCACAGCCGAACAATTCAATTCACTATTCAAGAACGAGTTGTAGAAGTATCCCGTTCTCATATAACAAACAGTGCGCATTTGTTGGGTGCGTGTTTGGCGCATTTCCCGTCTATGCACCGGTGACGAAGGGATTACTGACGCTAGTTCCTCAGAGCATCTTCCACTTTAATACCGGTAAAACAAGGACAGCATACCTACCTGACGACTGTGCTCTAAAGATTGCAAGCCGCTTCTTAAGAAACCAGTCGGCGTTTTGTCCATACAAACGTATTTCCCAATTTCCTCTCTGGATTTTGACACCACTGCAAATATTTTTTAATATAATATACATATCGACCACTAGCTTGTCGGTTCGTTTCGCTTTTTTGATAAGTTACTTTTTATAGGAGTTAGGACCCTCCAAAAATCGTTAAATTGCCTGGTTTGAACGCCATTAACATACGTTCAGTATACAAAAAGTGTAATTAAAAAAAGCAAAACGAAAAGAAAGTATTTTCTTCTAATACATTAGTTAAAAAAATCTTATAAATCGGTCCAGTTTTGAAGGAGAAAAATGGGGGATACAAAACCCCGATTTTGATAATTGTATTTAGGTATTATTGGTCAGAGGTGCAGTTGTCCCTTTCACTTAGTATTCGTGTAAAATACCCGGGTTTCCTCTTAAGATGTGGGAATCTATCAAGCGGACTGCCTGTTTCTGTAGAGTCAAGGGTTTTTTCATGTATTTTGGGGCTCCAGACCAGAGGTGGCTGCCAAATTTAACAGAGGGGCGCACTTGTGATTTGTATAGGGTCAGTAGTTGTGTACTATTAAGTATCCACAAACACAATAGTATCACAAAAATGGGGTGAATTTCTAAATGTCCATACATTTTAACATAAAAGTTAATATATTCATATGTACGATCCCAAATCTAAACACGATTTGGTATATTTTACTTCGTCAACCTACAAATTAATTTGAAATGAATGAATGTAAATGAATATGCACAGATTGTCAGCAGAGATATTTTAAAGCATTCGCACAAAGTCTGATGTAGGCGAACAGCGAACATTGTAGGTACCGCACATTGTAGGCATCGCACAGTGGCTAATGTCCTGAATAGGATGGATTATTATTATTCATGAATGGATCTGGCCGACGGGCTACCCCCTCTCCACCTGTCATGGAAGTTGGAGAGAACTGCACAATAATGTACGTTGCAATTTAGCAATCAACCGTTAGTTGGTGTTTTGTTGGATTCAACGAGTGCTCCCAATAGACAAGTATCGTTATTAGTGGTGCGATGTATTGTGGCGTTCGTTTGTGGGGTGAAGTAAGCAGATTTGATAGAGCAATTTATTGGTTCAACTTTACCATACGACTATATACAGTTTTTAATCCGTTTTTCTACGACCTGTCAAACATATTATAAGGTTTCTTCGTCAGAATAAGATAAATTATGTTAATCTTATGAAATATGAAACATGCAACATGCAACAAAGATAATTTTGATTAAATAAGTGGTGAATTGTTTTCATTTAATTTAAAAAAACGCCACAACGTGAATTTACAAAGATTTAAGAAGAATTTTTGTACTTGTTTCCGGTTTAGAAGGAAAAAAACATAGAAAACATTGTAGCTACGTCCGTGTTTACTTCTGACTAAAAAAACTACCCTCTGCCAAACAAAAACATTGTAGTAAGCACTGCAGTAGGTAAACCGCAGTGGATGGCAACTCGATGGGCAGTCAATACCACAATCACTGGCAGTAAATTGAGCAGAACAAGATGGCCGCTTGTTTTGGCGGGAACCTCCGCCGATGCTAACGCTGCGGAAGGAAGTGTTTAATTTAAATAATAAATGTTTATTCATACGCGGCTGACAAGCTGTGACAGGCGGGCAACACGGGCACAGCATTCAGCGGCTCAGCACTGCGCTGGGATCCGAGCCAGGGGCGATAATTGGAGCGGCCGATACGTTCCCACGGTGCAAAGGGTGCACCAGCCACTAGCCATCAGCCACCATCCACCGGCGCCGATACAACTTCAGCTGATATAAGATGGAAGGTTTGGGTGGAACTTAGGCGGCAAGAACAATGGATCAAGATTTTTACTTGGTCAAAACGTTTTTCTTTCCTACATAGTCCAATACTGCAGTATTTATGAAAAGGGGTTGATATTTTCTGAAAGCTATCATACACCACTCTTTTAATTAAGATTGAAGGGAAGAAATTGAATAATTGATAGCCATGGACTGACCTTTTTGGTGACGAGTCCAAAATACCCAGGGTCAAATGAAATATGGCGGTCTCAATTTAAGTGAATGTTAAGGCGGGAGGAAATGAGATAAGGGAAGGGAAAGGCAAAGAAAAGGGTAAGATGAAGAAATCATGAGATAGAAATATAGTTTCTAAATTTAAAATGTACCCACACATATAAGAACTACTAAATACCTAACACTGTAAGAATATGCTGTACCTCTATAAATACACAAGAAGTAATTATATGAGAAAAAATTGCTGTGACCTTCGTTGCAAGTCAACCAAATTAAAATGGAGAACAATTACCCCAAAAGTAAATATGTGTAACTACCAGGTACATGACGTTATATAGAGTGCGACAGTATACGACCCAGTATAACTCCTTGGTACTCGTAGGCCAGACGATGCCAACAAGTGGCTTTTGGGAACCGCAACTCGATCAGTTACTTCCAGAAGCCTCTCAAACTTTAAGGGCCCAAGAGAAATACTGTCTGTTTTTATACATAATAATTGGCTCATTTTATAAGGGTGATACAAAATACTAGAAATAAACTTCAAAACATGTACAAATTACGTTAACGTGCATGAAGTAGACACAGTCGAAGGCGCTGCCATAGAGTAAAAAAATCTATGGATTAAAAAAGTGGTATGTTCGTTTGTTCGCCATGTTTTTGCCGCCTGAAATAGAACTTCAATTTGTACAGCATATTTTCTAATGATAAAACTTTACGAGAACGTAATTGGAATTACTTAGTTTTATAATAATAACGAAAAATATATTTACGTTGCGCCGTTTTCGTGGGAAAATCACCTATAAGGAAGGGTGAATATTATTTTACTAGTAGTCACAGTTCGATTTGAAATATATAAAATTTGTACAGTAATCTATCGAGGACAATAATCCTTTGCATAATTAAATTGTATACCTAGACGCTGTCGGTCGATTTATCGGTGATGTCTAATGTTAGATTTGATGAACCATACAAGGTCTGTTGAACGTGGGATGATATGTCGGAAATGGTGCGAAAATTAACTTTATGAGTTCTGGTCAAATATCGGTATAAAAACAAAGCAATGGTTTTCTGCTTACCAGATAATATACCTTCTCATTCATAAATATTACACGATAATATGGTTAGAAGTTTTCCCAGAATAGCTAGAACATGTCCAACATGAAAAAAAACGATTTAAAGGAGTTTTCAAAGAAACAATGACCTCGATACTTTGAAGATATAAAATACATATTATTAATTCTGTCAATGATTGTTTCAAAGCAGTGACAAAAGTTGATGCGCAAATGTAATAGAAAACTCATTTGAAAGCATTCAGAGAAGCTTTTTCTTATTCTTGTTGTGCCCTATCAGGTCCCCCTGAGGTTGGTGATCACTCTGGTAAATGTATTTCGCAGCCAAGATATTTGTCGAAGACAGATAAGCTTCACTGATCAAATAAAAAATAACTTCCAGATATTGGCGCAAGCGATTCTGATCTTGTCTGTCATATAGTTTTTTTATACATAAGGTTTAAAATCGCATTTAAAAAAAAAACAATTTTTTCCGGGCGCCGCGCCGGTGCCCGAGCCACAGATGACAGGGTTTAATTATGGACATGCACATCAAATGCCACAGTTTAAATTTTACACAAGAAGATACACAGATACAAATGTATTAGTTCTAAACCAAAAAAAAATTCTTAACCTTATGTGAACCAAAATTCCCATTTACAGGACGAAATTAAATAAAAGCAAAAAGTATTGCATCTCCACCGTTGGATAGTCCTAGCCATTAGCCAACCCCTCGAACGAAAGGATGGATTGCATTGCAGTCAAGTCAAGTGCACTCGTTACTGTTGCAGTCAACTAACCAGAAGCACTCAAGTGGATAAAGCGCTACTCCTGTGGGCTAACAGCTAACGACTGACGGATAACGGTTCCCAAGCCACTGAGGGTGGATGCGCAATGCACTTGTGGACTGCTTGCGATTCGTTATTCGATTGTGTAATGTGCAATACACCGTATTAAAAAAATTATATGGATAATTTTATTTATTGTGGTAAAGGGGTGATTCTTTCAATACAGAAACAGAATATGCAGAAACACTGCCTTACATGAATTCTTACCAACACATTTTACTGTTGCCATGTTGGTGTATATTCTTCTTAATTATATTAACATGGAATATTTTCTTATTGATATTTGCGAAGTTAGATTAAGGGTATTTATTTTACATTGGAAACAATTGAAACATCCTTAATCTAACATCGCAAATATCAGTTTAAAAAATGGCGAATTGAAGGATACGTAATGAGGACAGTGGCGGTTCTTGAATTTTGGATATGCTAGAGTGCTAATATTTAAAAAAAATTGCGTTTTGTTAGTTGTGCTTTGTTGTAGCTGGAAACTTTTTTTAAGGAAAATCGGTGCGGTGCATCTTCATATAAAAAATTGATTTTCGAAAAATAGCGTTTTCGGCTAAAACAAGAACAATAATGATTTCTTTTAGCACTCTAATACACCCAAAAGTCACGAGCCGCCACTGAACGAGGAACGGCAAAATAGGAATGCCCAATAGAATGAAAATCCAGGGGAAGATAATAATCTTAGAAGACGTAGTAAAGAAAGACATCGCGTCTCATGGCTTCGAATCCAAAATTACGTGACTGACACCAGTGCAGTTCTGCTTACTAATTCTGGTCTACAGTCTGCAGGGGAAAGGTTAATCTGAAGATAGCCAACCGCTTATAGGGTAGGGGGCAACATGAACAACTAATAATATTGAAAGCTAGGAAATAAACCCCTTTGGGTTGATTCATACTTAACAACTCAGGCCTGGACAATATTTTGTCGTCAAAATATTTCCGTTTTACAAACAAATAAATTGAACATTTCTGAACGTATCCGAAAATTAAAAACTGTTTTTTAAAGGTGTTAAGCTGATAATATACGCCTTCTAATTTTATAATTCAAAATAAACTTATAATTTTTGAATTACAAATTTTTTTGCAAACATTAAAAATTACACGTTTTATAGACAAATATGCATGATAAACATTACCGTCACTTCACTTTTTGCCGTTGTCGCATGTAAAAAAATTAATAAAAAAAATTTTTTTTTAATTGATACACTAATGTAATAATGTAATAAAGAGTGATCGCCAAGAGTGATCGCCAACGTCGGGGGGACCTGATAAGGCACATAAAGAAGAAGAAGATATTATTTTTAATTGATAAACTAATGTTTAAATAAAGTTGGTTGTTTGCAGGTGGAAAAATGTAATAATCAGTAATTGTTGAATGGAACACTAGTATATGTATATTGAGTCGTTTGGCGGGTAGGAGATAAGCCGACGTAGGTCAATGGTAGAGCATTTGACCGGATATCAGAAGGACGCGGGTTCGAGTGCCGTCGGCGGCATGTATCGTTTCTCGGGGATTTTTTCAATGTAGATGAGTGTTTCAGGCTAATAATTATTGCTTATAATAATTAATAAAAAAATATTATTTTTAATTGATAAACTAATGTTTAAATAAAGTTGGTTGTTTGCTGATGGAAAAATGTAATAAGCAGTAATTGTTGAATGAAACACTAGTATATGTATATTGAATTGTTTGGCGGGTAGGAGATAAGCCGACGTAGCTCAATGGTAGAGCATTTGACCAGATATCAGAAGGACGCGGGTTCGAGTCCCATCGGCGGCATGTATCTTTTCTCGGGAGATTTTTTCAATGTAGATGAGTGTTTCAGGCTAATAATTATTGCTTATAAGTAATAATTAATAAAAAATTCCCAAAACATTTCTTTTTTTTCAAATTGCGTTCCGTAACTTTGGTTTCATAAAGGTGTGCATTTTACTCCTTTTTTGTTTAATTTTTAGGTTTGCATATAAAGCATGTTGTGTTTTCTTTCTAATATTGTTCAGATCATATTTCTCACTATGATAGTAAGGGACACAACGATTTCCACGAGAACTATAGATACGAGTTGTTCCGAAAAGCGAACAAATTAGCCCGACGGATTATAAAAACGTCCCCTTCAATATCCTATATTTAAAAAAAATCCCACGCCTTTAAGACAAAAAAACCATCAATCATTCATTACATTCATGAATGCCTTGCACTTGTAATTGTAATGCATCGTAATGAGATGCAATACCGCAATTACTCGAGTAATTACCAAGTTACTATTTACATAGTAAAGTGGGCGGGCCGCTACATTCGTCATACAATAAACACGATGTGATGATTCCACAAACAAAATGCGTCTGCTCTCATTATTTGATATGTCATTGCTAATAATAAAAATGTATGTAATTGCTTTAATCCAGTGTTTTCACGCTCGTGGACCAAATGAGCTCGATAATTGCCATGGGACACCATCGTAAAGTCACTGCACTGAGAAAGTTCAAATTACATACTATTGTGTACCTACAAACATACTAACTTCAAATGGTATAGCGGATAGCCTCTTCTGGCCCCCTTGCACAGTCGACGGATAAGGATTGATAGGATAACTTTCGGTTACTTCTCATCGTTCCCTAGCATTATTCCAGATCGCTAACGAATAAGTAACAGTTTAAAATGACTGAGTGTTCTTAATATATTCGACGTCAAATGTTGTTGGTACGTTAGCCATTTGCAGTTGTCCTAGAGAACGATGAGAAGTTACCGAAAGTTATCCTATCAAACCTTATCGATCGACCATGCTAAAATCCCTGATCGTTATAGCCATGTTTTTTAAACAGATTTTTTTCAAGATAACTTCACACAGGAAGCCCTGAGGAAAATAATTTCTCTCAGGGCCCACATCATCTTTTTGGATGCTGTGTGGAGGGTCTTAAAGGAAAGGAAGGAGAGGATGTTAGGGAAGGGAACATGGGATCTAGGGGTCAGTGGGTCCAGGGGTCCTGGCATGGTCGATCGATATAAGTTTTATCGAAAACGTCGGTAACTTGTCTTTGCTCCCGAGCATGACTGCACGTCGCTAACGAACAAAAAACAGTTCACAATGACTAAAGGTTCCTAATTTATTTTACGTGAACTGTGTTTGTTCGTTAGCGGCCTGCAGTCGTGCTCGGGAGCGATAGCAAGTTGCCGACATTTTCGATATAACCAATATTGATCGCCATGCTAGGGGCCCAGGAGAGACCGACGTATGAATAGATACAATTCGGTGCAAGGCGATGAGTTACGAAAATCCGGCAGGAGAGGCCAAATGGTCTCTCTCAACCAGTCACTCCCGATCCGGCCTGATACGCAGTAAGTGGGCAGAACCTAGAACAAGCCTGAACCTGGGCATCCACGGTAAGTCACCAAACGTAGCGAACCGAATGATATAAATAGCAAGCTACTACTCGTATTTACGTTTTGTGACCAAATCTAAATATTCGGGTAAATAAAGATCCCGTATCTCTCGCAAGAAGAAAATATATACAAATATGACGGAGTCCGTAGTCGAAGGGTACCGCAGGTTCAAATCCCGGCGTGCACAAGGGAAGTATATTTAATTAATTTGAGTTGTTTTTTTTTATTTATGGCTTTTGCTGTGTTTGGTTTTTCTTTCTCCTTTCCTCTTCCCCATCTCCTTTCCTTCCTTCACCATCAGCCTCACAACTCACAATATACTCCAATTAGGATGACATAGACTCACTGGATCCAGATGGTTGGGAGTTGGGAGCAACAGAGAATCTTGTGCGGTATTTACATATAGGGTGGGCCATAAATATATGCACTTTTGTAATCGTGCTAGCGGCGAATCCGAACGGGGGACGAGAAATTTTATTTATTTCTGGAAATTTAGTCATAATGGATCGCTTTACGGGAGAGCAACGCGCTTTCTGGGTAAAACATTTATACAAAAACAATGATTTTGATGTTTTCAGTTCAACAATGATTCTGTTCTGTTTTATAAAACGATGATGCACGCCGCCTATTTCGTTCGCATCACAAATTACAGAGTATTATTAATCAATGCCCGAATGTTAATTTAATTAAATAATAGTTTAAAATTTTCGAAGAAACCGACAGGAAAAGAAACAGGGCGGTAATGGATTAAAAGAAATTTATTAAAGAAATTTTCCCTAACAAACTGATCTAACGCAGAGGAGATATTCCATGGCCTCCCCCCCTTAGCCCGGATTTAACCCCAGCTGACTTTTTTATGGAATATAATAATAATAATAATAATAATAATAACTTTATTTCACATAAAATTGAACAATAAAACATATGTGGAAACTTTGACTAGCCAACTAGGAATGGATCCTGTTTTAGGCCAGTCAAATTGACAAATTTAAATTCATATTACATTGTTTACTAACATAGCATGTTATTTATAGCAGGAAAAGGTGTTAATTATGTATTCCTAACAGTATATAATTTTGTACTCATAAGAAAAAGAAGACAAATAATGATATCTTAAAATCAAATTCAGATATTTTCCCCTAGAGCGCTTAAAAACAAAAACAAAAACAAATAAAAGATAAAAGAGTATATACACTAGTGGACTTATGTATGGACACTTTTTATAAATTTCTTGTATTTGATGTTCATTCGCTCTTTTTTAAATCACGTTGGTGTTTAACAGTAATTTTGTTAGCTAATTAATTCAACCACACATTTTAAAGTCATATTTTGAATAGATTTAAAAGTTTTGTTTAGAAAAATAATAAAAATGCTGAATAAAACAACGTCATGGCAAAACACAAATTATTTATTAATTACGAAGATTTTGCATAATATTTCAAATTAACGTTTTAATGTTACTTTTTCGTTAGAAATCCTTTAAGTTTAATAACTTCCTCAATTCTTCTACACATGGAGTCCACCAAAGGTCACTAGTTTTCAGGTTTGATGACATGGAACCATGCTTGAATAATCACTTCAATTATTTCTCTTTTATTTCTGGGTTTGAGACAAGAAACCAGTATTTTCAATCTAGACCGGAGATTTTCAATAGGATTCGAGTCCAGGTGAATCCCTGGCCAAGGTAGAACAACAATATGGTGGTTGTGTAACCATTTCATGTTCGTTTTGCTATGGGGCATGGGGGTCCATGCTGCTGGAAATTGCATTTACCACGGTTACACTCGAACAAATCATTATGATGGGCATTAATTTTGGCTCCAGAATCACATATTGATGTCTGTTAGCCTCAATTGTGCCTTCTACCACTTCCAGACATCCAAAACTGTCCCTTATCATGCAAGCCCGCACCATGACACTCAGAGGAAGTTTCATTGTCGCAGTAGTGCATTGTGGTATCAAATCTTCAACTTGATGGCAACGAACAAATCTGATTCCATCACTCTCAAAAGTGAACATTTTGGTCTCATCACTCCATATCACCTTTGCCCAATCTTCTGAAGTCCATTCCTTATGTGTTACAGCCCATTTCAGTTGTTTATACCCCTGTTTCATGTTATGGTTAGATTGTTATTATTCTTGCCTAATTTCTTCCTAAATGTTATATCTGCAATATTGAGTCCAGCAGCTTTAATGACCTTGTTAATATCTTTGGATGTTTGACGATGGTTCTGCACGGTAAGGCAACATATGCTTCTTTCATTTTGTGGCATAACCTTTGGGTTTTGGATGATTTTTGGTCGGTTTTTGTAGTTTTAGTCTCCTTGCGGCGTTGGCAAACCTTTCTTACTCCAGACTTGGTAGCTCCTCCACCCAATATTTTTGCAATTTCTTTGTATGTGTAGCCTTCTACACAAAATGCAACACCTCTGCTTCTCTTTGGGTGACCAATCGGCACGTTTTGGCACCTAAGGAGCCATTTTAATAATATTTATTAAAAAAAATATTTATAACTTTTCTTCAATGGATGACTGACTAAATCGGGTGTAGAACTTATTCATGTTGCATCTTAAAGTGTTCTGATTGGAGCTTACAACAATCCTCTGCACTTTGTGGTTGGTTAAAATAGAACACAAGACATTGTAGAGTTGCCAAAACTCAAAAACGTTATTCTCAAAAATTGGTTGTTTTTAAGGTGTTTGCTCCCATTTCACATAAAGAGTGATAGGAATTTTGAATCACCATATGGCATATCGTATGGTATGTTTTTTAATCAACAATAGCACAAGTAACACGAAAAAAAAACTTAGAAGGGTTCCGTAACAGAATAAGTCATTTTTTTATAAGGCAAACGACAAGATACAAGAAATCTCGAAAAGTGTCCATACTTAAGTCCACTAGTGTATATATATTTTTTTTTTTTTTTTTTATTGAGTAAATTTTTTACAATAAGTTTATTTCATTCTAATATTACATATTTTATATACTCTCCTAATAAAGCAAGTGCTTGTGTTTAGGAGAGGACAACTTGATAATAACTTTCTTTTTTTTTCAAATCCTTATAACAAACTTAAGAACTTAACTTATGAATAGATTTAGACTTAATAACATATTTTTTAAAGATTATAAGGGTAACTAAACAAAATATATATATAGGATGTACATAAAACCTTTGGAATAACAAACAGTTAAAAACATATCTAATAAAAGTTAAAATTATATGGTGGGACTACCAAAATATGATTAAATTTTTTTTTATATTTGTCGTAATTTTTTTCTGTTCGCATATCGGCGGGTAATTGATTAAATAATTTTATTCCTTTAACATAGTGATTCTGTGCTGTTGTGGTTCGTATGGGTGGTATAGTTATTCCACCAATAGAAGTATTCCTTATGCTAATATTTAGCAGTGGGGTAATATTTTTTTTAAATATATCTTTGTGTAGCTGAAGTAGTGCATATTTTTTCGTAAATTTTTGTAAGTGGGGGAACAGGGAATTCTTGGAATACGTTTATTGTTGGGTAGTAATACGGTGTTTTTAGGATAATTTTTATAAGATTTTTTTGAATTGTTTCGAGTGGGAGAAGGGATGATTTATATGCACCCCCCAAGCTATGATTCCATATTGTAATACCGAGTGCGCAAGTGCAAAGTAAATTTCTTTTAATATTTTTAATGTGATAGTACTTCTAAGTCTGAAAAATATATATATTAGTTTTCTCATTCTGTCTATTGTGGAGTTTATTTGATTTTTCCATTTAATGTTATTGTCGATAATTATTCCAAGATATTTTATTTGTTCTTTACTACTAATATGTATACAATTTGAGTTACAGGGTGTGATTTTAAGTAGACAATTTCTGTCGTGAACTTTAATGTTTACATTTATATTTGAAATATGTTCTGTTAGGCTCAGAGGTAGAAAATGAGTTTTTTCAACATTTAAAAAAAGTAAGTTTTTGTCAAACCATTGTTTAATGATATTTATTGCATTATTTGCCGATATTTCGGCTTCTTTCCAAGAGTTTTCTTCAATTGTTAATACTGTATCATCCGCATAAGATATAATCTTTCCGACGATTGGGAGTTCAAAAAGTTCATTTACATATAATAGAAATAGTATTGGGCCCAATACAGTTCCTTGTGGGATTCCAAAATTATTTTTTTCTATATCACTTAACTCGTTATTTATTTTCACTTGCTGTGTTCTTTGATATAAATAACTATTTATCCACGATTTAGCTTTGTCAGTTATTCCTATATTATTTAGTTTGTTGATTAATTTTGAGTGTGAAACACTGTCAAAAGCTTTACGGAGGTCAATGAATATACTTAAGCATTTTTTCCCTTTATCCAATGCTTTATAAATAACTCTAGTTAATTCCGCTATTGCGTCTTGTGTGCTCATTTTTTCTCTGAAACCGTATTGACTAGGATTAATACATTTTTTATTTGTATATATATATATATAAATTTTATCTTAAAAGTCAATTCTGCGTAAATAAACCAGCGACTACAGGTACTCCAATTAAAGGAGAACATACATCAAGAAATGGTCAACATACACCAGATTTGTGTCGAAAAGTTTTTGAAAATCTAAAGGCCTGCTTTGGGGAATTCCAGCGGCGAGATGGCGGCCATATTGACAAAATGATTTTCCAGGATATTTTTGTTCTTGTCAATAATCATTTAGGTATATAAATGCAATCTGTATATTTTTTTTCATGATTATTTCAAAAGTGCAGATGTTTATGGCCCACCCTAATGAATATAAAACAGCTTGCTCGGTAACAGGACTCTTATTTCTACCCATTACTTTTCAAATATAAAAATTAGCACGCTTTTAATCTTCGGGCGGTACAGAAACTCTCGAGACTTGATACTTGATTGCTTTATTTATGTATATCTCTGAATTAGAATGATGTATTTTTAATGAGTATGATTAGGAACCAAATCGTTGTTTTTTCGGCGATTTAACTTTGGTGAAAGGAAACGTAATTTGAGAATTATAATACTAATCGATTTTTATCAACAATATTTTTATGTTATCTTGAATCATTATCATAACAAGTATATTTCACTACAGAAAGATTCTTATTTGAATATTATGAGGTAAAATTACAGATACACTGGACATCTTATTTAAAAAAACACTTTGCATCAGTACTATTTACTATTTCAGTAACCAGTAATGGAAAATAATGCATTGCGCATAAATTTGATAGATTAGTTCTGTGAATTAACTGGTGCTTTGTTCAGCTTTGCCCGGGTAGTAAACATTATTTTTTTTAATATTTTTTTCTTATTGAACCATTGAAAAGTACTAACAAAATCACAAGATACCAAAATTTGTATACTAGCTGTGCACGGCGTTGCCCAGGCTTTAGACAAAGTTTTTCTAAACCAGATGAAGACAAAGACAGTGACCTTTCTCTTGTTTTGAAAGCCAAGTCTTTCATCAGTCTCGAAATAAAACTTTAGATTTGCATGTATACAAATACACCACAGGCACTCGCACAGACGTTGTTACCAATCCTACTGATCCAACTGTTGAGCCGAAATTTTGGCTCAACACTCCTCAAATGCACAAATACGCTCTTCCCAACGCAACTCTCCGACCAATAGTGTGCAGGTGCTGAATGGAGTTGAGTGTGCAAAATATGAGTGCCGCATTCTGTGCATAGTTTTGAACTCAGAAACGATTGCAGATTATGATTCTGGATGATGCCAGGAGGTTTATTGACCAATATTTTTGCACCCCATCCCCTTAGAGGTCGTCCATTAATTACTTGAGGCTCGAAAGAGGGGGGGGGGGTCGGAAAAAAATCACGAAATATCACAAGGGGGGGGGGGGGGATATAATGAGATATCACAAGTATTTATTTTTCGTTGAACGCACGATTTCTACCCCAAATGCCAGTCAAAAACGACCTGCACCTTAATGTCTCTCTGGAAATTTTTATCACGATGCATAATTTTCCAAAATTTAAACAGATTATACCTGTATTTGAAGATAATCTTCTGAAAATTTCAATATACTTTGTACTAAAAAATACACGTGATTTTGGGTAGGGGGGGGGGGGGGGGGTGATTAATGGACAACCCCTTAGCTATCAAGTAAATGCACTGAAAAAATGCTTTGGAATGTTTCTCACGAAATCTCAATTTCTAATTGACTAATTGTCTTGAAATTTGGCATGAATTGTCTTTATACACATATTCCCTCTATGGTAGGAACCAACAAAAAAAATAAAAATATTTTTTTTTTAAAATTCGGAATGTTAAAAAAAAACTGAAAAAAACGATTTTTTGAGTAGTCGCCATTTTGCAAGATTTTTGTTTCATTTTTCCTGGTTCCTATAATGATTACATTTGTACTGATAAAAAATCTACCTTTTTTATATTTTTCAGATGACTAGAAGGGTTGCAATAGTGACAAGATGGTCAAGCTATTTTCCCCCTCTACTTAAATAGCGTGTAACTTCGTGAAATACAATTTTTTTATCGACTGTCAAAAAACTTCCGAAATTCGGGCTTCTAGACTAGAATACCCCCATATATAATTTTTTTATCAACCATTCATATTTTTATTTTTAACTTTTTTTTAATCAATTAACTAGCTATATGTATCTTTAATCGTAAGAAATGGATATTGTCACTAAAACAATCATTAAAATGGTTCCAAAGCATTTTTTCAGTCCATTTACTTGATAGCTAAGAGGATGGGGTGTAAAAAAAATTGTACCAATAAACCTCCTGGCAACATCCAGAATCATAATCTATAACAAAATGACGGAATTGTAGTTTAAACTACTACCAAAGAAATCAAAATCACTGACTCCAATTGTCTACACATACAAGTTAAGTCAGTAATTAATATACTGGCTATTTATAGATCCCCATCCGCAAACAATATTACAAACTTCCTTACTTCACTTGAAACTGTGTTAAATAAACTAAAACACTGTAAAAATCTGTTTTTAATTGGAGACACAAACATTAATATTTTAGAAAATGGACATCCTCAAAAAGACGATTACCTCAACGCCATAAGCTATTACGGTCTTGTTAGCTACATCAACAAACCTACTAGAGTCACTGAAGAAACTCTTTCTTGTATTGACCATATAATAGGCAAAACGAAAAAACCTATCAACACAATAATATATGAATCCACAGTAACAGACCACTACTCCACAATATTGGCAGTTGGAAATGAAAATAAAAGGAAAGATGATTCCGTAAATATATCTATTGTGAAAAATAAAATCGACTGGGATACAAGATACAATTATTTTCAACATAAAAAACGAAAAATGGGAAAATTTGTACTCAATTACTGATAATGATAAGGCATGGAATTATTTTACCAATTTTATTCAAAAACAAATAAAACTACACACCAAACAGAAAGAGGTACCAAGTAAAAAAAATTCAATCACTAAACCTTGGATTACACCTGGATTATTAAAATGCATCAGGAAAAGAGATAATATTCACAAACAAATAAGGAAAGATCCAAATAATTACTTACTTACTACATTTTACAAAAAATACAGAAATATGTGTACAAAACTAATTAAACGCGCAAAGAATAAATACTATTCAAGAAAAATTATTGAATGTAATAATGACTACAGAAAGATTTGTCAAATTCTTAAAGAGATAACACATGCAAGGCAATTCAGAGATCAAATTGAGGAACTTACAATTGATGGTCAGAATGTGAATTTTAACTTGGACCCGAAGACTATTGCCGATCATGCAAATACTTTTTTTACAAACGTTGGATCAAATTTGGCCAGTAAAATAAAAGAAAACATCAACTACAATACTAAAACTCCACCACCAGATGATAATTTCCGAGAAAAAACTTACGCAAAATTTACTCTAAAAGATGTATCGATGGAGGATATCATCAAAGAAATCGACTCACTGAAAGAGAGGACTTGACAAAATACCAAGTAAACTACTAAAATCACTGAAATCTCATAGCCGTTCCCCTCAAATTCCTAATTAATAAGAGCTTCACTCTAGGTTGCTTCCCAAATGTATTAAAACAAGGTATTATCTCTCCAATTTTTGAAGGTGGGAACAAATCTGAAATTACCAATTACAGACCAATTTGTGTTCTAAGTGCACTCTCCAAAATTGTTGAAGGAATACTGAGAAATCAATTAACTACTTACCTTGACTATAGTAAAATATTATCAGCAAATCAGTTTGGTTTTCGCCAAAACTTATCAACCTCAGACGCCATCGCTAACGTTACAAACTTCATAACAAGTAATGTTGACAAAGGAAATAAATGTATAGTAATTTTCCTTGATCTTGCAAAGGCGTTTGATACTGTGAACCACAAAATACTTTTAGATAAACTTAAGAGGGTAGGAATATCAGATACAGTTCTTCAATTACTTCATAGTTATCTAACTGATCGAACGCAATGTGTTAAAATAAGCAGTACCTGTAGTAGTTCCCAAAAAACAGTTTGTGGAGTTCCACAAGGTAGCATCCTAGGACCCTTATTATTCTTAGTATATATTAATGATCTATGTAACTTACAAATTTGTGGACAAATCACAACTTTTGCCGATGATACGGTTTTGCTATTTTATGCCAAATCTTGGGATGAAGTCTTTAAAATGGCAGAAAATGGCTTTCGTATTGATAAAAATTGGCTTAATGCTCACATATTAACCCTGAATACAGACAAAGCCAAATTTCTAACATTTCGAATATCAAATAAGCTCTTGCCTTAACAAAAAAGCCTTAAACTTCACAGCTGTAACCCCTCATTAACTCCATGTACCTGTCCTTCTATAAGTAGAGTTGACAGTATTAAATATCTTGGTATTCAAATAGATGATCTTCTTAAATGGAACGCACATGTTACAAACTTAACGACAAAACTGAGGAAATTCGTCTATTTCTTTAAAAATGTTAGAGATATATTAAATATAAAACAACTGAAACAAGTTTACTGTGCTCTCATACAATCATCACTTGAATATGGTATTATTAGCTGGGGAAGTGCCACAAATACTTGCCTGGAGCCTTTAGTAAAGATTCAAAAACTAATTTTGAAGGTTATTCTTAAAGTCCCGTTGAGAACGAGCACTGATTTTATTTTTAAGACACTAAATGTTCCTAACCTGCAAAAACTGTATTCAAAAAATATTCTGCTTCACCAATTTAAAAATACACACATGTTTGAGGAACGAATAAACACTAGAGCCCTAAGAGAGTCAAATGTAAAATCACCTACTGAAATAAGAAACACTCAAAGCAAAAGTGCATTTAAAAGTAGAATCATTGATCACCTCAAATAAACATATCTATCAGGATTATTTAATAACATTCTTACCTTTATGCCTACTGTGTGTAAATATGTAACCATGTACCTACTGCAATGTTCATATAACATACTTGAATTGTATATTAGGTACTTAGAAAAAAAAGATTTTATATCAAGCTGTCATGTTCATAATATTAATAAAACAAAATCATAGATTATAACCACTCTGTAAATTGCCATCTCAACACAGGTGTTTCACACCTAATGAGATGGGCAATACGTCATTATTATAACCTAATGTAATATGAAAATAATTAAATAAATAAATAAAAATAAGCTTTTTTGAGTTCAAAACTATATTCAGAACGCAGCACTCATATTTTGCACACTCAATTCCATACAGCGCCCAGTCTACAAAGGCGAATCGAGCGTTACTAAACTAATCACTTAGCTGATCAGAGACTCAGATTGATCGATCTAAAAGTTGGGAACAACGGCCGTAATTTATATAAATAGATTATGGTGATCTTCTTTTGATAGATATTGTTGACACAGAGGAAAAAACGCTAAAAAAATTTAGACAAAAACCAAAAAGAAATATGTGCGCGAATTGAATGACATCAAAGCTAAACATTCAAAGGGCTTTTATATTTTAGACCAATAAACAGATTCGCATTTTATTAGAAAGATGCCTTAAATTAATTAGTAAAATTAATCGTTTTGGTTTGTTTGTACTCTACTAGCTAGAAACAAAGAGAAGTCCCGCCATGTTGGGTTAAAGTGATAAACAACGTAAGACTTTATTATGTTTGCATAATATGTTTTCGGCTAGAAGACCATCGTCTCTGGTGTGCTTTGTGGTTACTTTACCAATATTAAGGACGTTCAAAATAAACAACCGGCATGCCTCCAACGAGTTTCACAAAAGGTGTAAACATATTGATTTTGTCACAGAAAAATGTCCAGGTCAAATATTTACGTAAACCTTACCCCATACGTTGCGGTAATTTGTAGAAGTGCACCGGCCTATATATATTGAAGACCCGAGAATTAATGGATTTGAGAGTTCTTTAAAAAAATATATTAAAAGGAAAACAAAAACTTACTTGTTCAATGCCGCATTCTGTCCCGCATCCGAAGTCATAGTGTCCATCATCAGTTCGGTTCTGTAATAATAAAAAAGAAAAACTAATTTTTATGACCTTCAAATAAAAAAATTATTGAAAAAACCTACTACTACAATTTGAAATTAAACCGGAGAATCTCGGCAGTTATATTACTGTCAGAAAATTTCCAAGTAAATCGTAGATTGTCCAGAACTCTTTGAACAAATTAAATTGCAAATACCTCCCTAATAAAAAAATGCATATCTTTTCCAGGGTTCCATACAAGGGGACAATTTTAATGCTGCGTATACAATTGCAAATATAAGCGCGACCCTAGTCACTTATGGGAAAGGTACGATAATTCGATTTTTGGTAATTCGTGGTTCGGCTTGCGTGTGTAGACGCAGCCTAAGATATTTCATGTTCCAAATTCTAAATAAAAAATCATTACATTATTACATAAATAGAGGAAGACGCGCCCTTCTTGGCTTTTACATGTATTTTTTTTTACATTAACTCCACACTATGTCATCTTTGAAAATGCTGTGTGGAGGGTCTTTTTGAGGAAAGGAAGGAGTGAACATGGAATGTCAACTGTGTACAAATGTTTCCCGACTATGCACCGGTGCCGAGGGGATCAATGACGCTAGTTCCTCGGAGCATCTTACATTGTAATACCGGTAGAACAATGACACCATTCCCTACGTTATTATAAATACATAGGTTGTTCAGGAGTATAATAATAATAAGCGTTGAGTAAATAATATAATAAACTGAACATTAAAATATAAGCAGATACAGGTAGGTATGCAGTTTCATTATCATGTAAAGTTGTACAAAATAGTTCAATAAGTTTAAGTATAATAAGAAAAAAACTGAAGTGCTTAATAAAGGTACTGAAGGTAGTTATAGAGGAATGTGTGGTTACTTTGTTGATATTTATAAACTTAAACATGAATAGTTTTTACTTTTAAATCTAGGTGACTGGTACGAGTATAGATCTGATGGATGGTTCCGAGCTGCAGACGAATATTGCCTACCTACATGATAGCCAACCTTCGATAGGAGAGGACATCAGAAGAAAATTGCTGTCAGTCTAAACACCCTATTGATACATGGAAGAAAGAAACGGATAAAAAAAATCACCATTGCAGCATTCTTAGATTTCAAAAGAGCGTTTGAAACGATAGAAAGGAAAATACTTTTGGAAAAACTAGAAGACATAGGTCTTTCTGACGTAGCTCTGAATCTTTTTAAAGAATATCTCCAGGAAAGAAAACAGGTAACGAAAGTTGAAAGCTCAGAATCAGAACCGATAGAAAACAACGTTGGTGTTCCGCAAGGGTCGGTATAAGGTCCAATTCTATTTATAATTTACATAAATGATATTATTACAACTATTATACCTTTCGAGTACCTGGGGTTTTGCTACCAAAAAAATGATATCAGAGGTGCAAATAATCCAAAATAGAGCCCTAAGTAACATTTTTGGCTTGCCTTGAAATACACCTGTTAAAGATATTTACCGTCACGCACTTGTATTGCCATTTAAGATTGTTCCTAGCTTTGAGATAACAAACCCCATTTTAAATATTATTCAGTGCAACACCCACACAAATATAAAACTGAACTATAACAACGACGTTCACCAATATAATACACGACAACACAACAAACTACACATATCAAAAATACACTCAACAAAGTTCGGACTGAAATCATTAGAATACATTGCCTACACTAACTATAACAAACTGCCTGAAAATTTGAGACAGGTATATGCCTCCAACAAATCTCGAAATGATATATTGAAAACATAATTTTTCAAATGTTATTTGGAAAACGAGTCATAAGTAGGTACAAACTCTGTTCTGATAGCCCTGATTATCTTCAAATACTAAACTTATAATATGTTAACATCATGTATTAGGTCTGTATATTTTTGAGCCCGTACCTTATTTTGTATTTTCCTGATTTTGTTTTATTTATGCATTTCTTAGTTCATCTCATTAGTCCATCATGGAGGAAACTTTATTTTAACTTTTTGAAACCCAAAGTACATAAATCAAATGAGTTGGTTATACAAATTCATAAAATCTTATAAGACATGTTTCTGTGAAATATTTGTAAAGTGATTCTTCGTATGTTTGTGTCTGTATGTTGCTTCTGTGAAATGTTTTTGTAAATTTTTTATTCATACATTGTGTCTACATATTGGATTGAGTTGGGTTTAACTTCTCAAAAGTACCAATTGGCGATCCCTTAATGAGTTTTGATAACTCATGGGAGTGCAACTTCGTTGTATGTTTTTGATAATAATAAATAAATTAAACATTGCAAAATTAGACTATTTGCAGACGATACCTTAATCTATATTTCGTGTGAAGATTACATAGATGCAATTAACAAAATAAACGAAGACCTACAAAATATATCAAAATGGCTGAAATTAAACAAATTGAAACTGAACGTAAACAAAACTTTTTCTTATATTCATAAATGACCTTGGCTCGAAATTAAAGTGATTTTGCTTTTTTCGCCGATGACCTTAAAATTTTTCGTAAAATTAAGTCTGTTTCCGATCATCAGCTGCTTCAAAATGACCTCGACACACTCAATAACTGGTGTACTGTCAATGATATGCACTTAAATGTTGAAAAATGTTACATTTTAAACTTTACTAGAAATAGAATTATAAAGGATTTTTCTTATGTTATCAATAATATTATTCTCAAAAAAGTTTCTTCAATAAGGGATCTAGGAATCACTCTTGATTCTAAATTCATATTTGATGTAGGTACATATTAACAACATTAAGTGCAAATCATTAAAAATGATGGGATTTATTCACAGAATATGTAAACCTTTCAAAGATCCTCAATCAATTCTAACACTTTACAATGCCTTAATTAGAAGTAAACTTGAATATGGAAGCACTATTTGGAATCCACATTACTGCAAATATGAAAACATTGTAGAATCAGTTCAAAAAAAATTACTAAGAATGTTATCCTTCAAATGTGGACTACACGACCATCTCAGGTCATACGATGTACGTCGTGATTACTTCAAGATTGATACACTTAAAACTAGAAGGCAATTGACTGATCTAATATGTTTACATAAAATTATTCACGGCCATCTTGATACTGCATTATGTCTTAACAGTATTGAAATTAATGTCCCCAATTCCCATTGTTTAAGACGCCATAACATTTTTCATATGAATACATTTAAAAATAATATCGCCTACTTCAGCCCTCTGACCCAGATGTGTCGACTGTATAACAAGATAGAGTGCGCTGATGTGGATATTTTTGTTGATAATTTGTACAGATTTAAAAAAAAAGTTCTAGCGCTGTTAAAAAGTACTAACTAATTATATTGTGTGAATTGTCTCTCTATGCATGCTCGCGTATTTCATATGTCTTTACCATTCATTGTAATGTGTTACTTGAGTGACCTTGTATATAATTCTGTATTTTTATTTGTGATGTTTTTGTTTTTCTAATTGTATTTATTTGTATTTAATTGTATGTAATTGTAGATTTTTATAATTGTGTAATAACTGAGTTTTATAACTGGATTGTTCTCATGTAAATGTAAACATCTGTAAAACCCAGTATAAATAAATAAATAAATAAAAACAAAATATATGGAAATAGGAAATAAAAAGCGTAATACAGGGTTAAATTTGACAATTAATGGTGAAAAAATTGGAAAAGTAAATGAAATCAAATACCTGGATGTAATACTCGATTCAAAACTGACTTTCACAGCAAATTTTGAATATGTGCTAAAAAAGGTGTCAAAAAAGGTAAATTTTCTTAGAAGACTAAGACATAATTTAAATAGAAACACTACGGAGCTCATTTATAAAACTATTTTGCTCCACATTTGGATTACTGCTCTACGATGTTATATTTGGCCAATGAAGGAAATTTAAACAAACTAGAAGTTATACAGAACAGAGCTATGAGATGTATACTAGGAAAAGGCAAATACGCAAGGATTAATCAAATGAGAGAGGAGCTAAATTGGATTCCAATAAAAAAAGACTACTATTTAATGTGTTAATTTTTGTGCATAAAATTATGAAAAACCAAATGCCAAAATACTTTAAGGATGAAATTGTTTTTAATAGAGACGTACATAATTATGAAACAAGAAATATAAACAGAGTTCGATTGCCACAAATGAAGAAATCAAAATCATAGAACTGCCTAATGTATGTATAGAGGACTAAAGGACGTATGATGAAATGCCTGAAAGTATGAAGAATGAGTGAATGTATTTAAAAAGAAATGTTATGCTTACTGTAAAAATATTTAAATTTATCAAATGAAATGTTACATTGTGCTTATTAGTTTATATTCATGTAGTATAAACTAACTCAATAAATAATAAATAAATAAAAAAAGAAACTGTAGCTTACCCAAGGCATTTATCTCACGAAACTATTAAAACTTTATTGCTACTTTCAATTAAAATACGTCAGAGGAGACCAGTAAATAATTGTGCCAATATGAAAGATTCTTTAATATTATTATTATTTTGTAAATTTTTAATCTTTAATAATAATTTCTAATTACATTACATTGAAAGTGTTTCGCCCATTTTGACGTGTGTATTGTATTATGTATCAAGCTGTAGGTCTCCTAAATTTGTATTATATTTATCTATTTATATAAATAGTATCTGTGATAATGATATTTATATGTATATATAAATAGTATCTGTGACCTAAGGAGGGCGGGCGGCGCGTATTCGATTTTTGTACAAATTAATATTTTTATTTATTTTGAGACAGATAAAACTGCACACTTGACCTTCAAAACACATAAACAAGTGAAGGTCACTTTCAACATAAAACAACACAAAAAACACAACACAAAATAAAAAAAATAAAATTTCGAAAAACTCTGCGCAAAATCTGCAAAGGAGGCTTAGGCTAGTAATTTATAAAGAAGAGTGTCTTATAAGTTTTATTATCATACAATTCGATAGTTTTACTCCTAGATTGACGAAATTTCCACACATGACCTTTAAAACAAGAGAGGGGTCACTGCCTACATTAGATTTCTAAAAACTACCCACCCCCTTTAAGCAGAGTAAAGCCCGAGCAACGCGGGGAACTTCAGCAAGTATCACATATTTTTTTAATCTGTACCCATAAAAGTGCAATCGACAAATCTGTCGGTTGATTGATAAAGTGATTTGACCGCCAAACTGTACTGCAGCAGACCGGCAATAGTCGACACTTCCTTTCAATTGTTTTTCACAAAGCAAACACAGTTATGGGGCATCTGCGCACTGAAAAGGAAGCTAAAAAATAACATTATTTGTCCTCCCAAAAGGACGATGGGAAACCCCGAGAATTAACAGTTTTATAGGGTTCGTACTATGAAAAAAATATACGTATAAACGGATCTGGCACGCATAGAAAGACTGTTTGGGATACCGGTGAGGGAGGCACTGTGAATGCCACCTGTACAGAATTCTTGTTTTGTTTATTTATTTCTGATAGTCCGTCTCAAGCGGAGGAGGGGAAGGAGAAGGGTACGAGGGAGTACGAGCGAGGAAGTATGTGGATATACAGATCTGGTCAAAACATAGCTAAATCTGGTATCAGGAAGAAATTACACAGGCGTGAATTTGTCGTAACAACATTACACACGGATGTAATTATACATGGACACAATTACACATGTTAAAACGATTATTGATAAACATACCTTTCCACTAACCACGCTTCTTTATCTCAACCCTTAGAGTTTAGAGGAGCTTTTGACTTTTTTATTTTACCTCAAAATTTTGAGTTAAAAAAAAACCTAACTGAACTTAATGACAGTAAATATGATTTTATTTAAAAAAAATTCATTAAGTTTTTGCCAACGGCAAATATTTATCAGTATTAGTTACTTCAATATATATGTGTTATTTTTAAAAGCTTACTTCTACACTAGGTTATAATTATTTTGTATGACTGTGTTATCACTGGAATACAACAATTCCGCTAAGGGTTAAAATTATATTTTAGTTTTTTTAAACAAACTTTCAAGTATGGAGAGAGTTCTAGATCCCTAGTTCAACGAGCTCAATATAGAGCGCCGTTTTATAATTACCGCCTTATACGTTAGCCCGTATGAGAGAGATGTTTATTGCAATGCTTGTTTATAGGTAGGTACCTTGTCGATCTAATCCTTGGCTCCGGTCCGATGCCAAAATGCCCTTGTTGCAATATTGTAATTGTGCTTGAACCTAATAGATCACGTAGACACTTAGATCATTTTTTTGATTTTGATAGTGACTTTTTATTTTATTCATTGCTTTGATGGTTACATAATTTGTGGATTTTTGGACGACTATGCTAGGCACATGCCCGTGTTATGGTGGTCGATAAGAAATATTTTTATTTTACATTTTTTGTTGATAAATTGGCATTCAGAGTAGATATCGGCTAAATTAACACCCCCTACTCAACTCTTTTAAAACGGTGAATTATTATAAGTTTTTGAACTAACTAACTAACTAACTAACCATCACGCCGTTTCCCCGCAGGGGTAGGCAGAGAGGACGGACCGCCACACAACTCGATCTTGGCACACACTCTTTGCCTCGTTCACATTCATACATCGTCTCATACATGCTCTTCTATTATTCCGACTCTTCACATGGCCCGACTCAAGTATCTCATTCACTTGGTCGTGCCATGTCTTCCTCGGGCGTCCCCGACTTCTTCTACCATTCACATTTGCATCATATATTCTCCTTACACTCCTTTCCTCGTTCATTCGCTCTACATGCCCAAACCATCGGAGAGTCCCTTTCTTAATCTTACACATCACGCTTACGTCAGCCTTGCATTCTTTGCGGATATCCACGTTTCTCTCACGATCGTACATGGTTTTACCACACATTCGCCTCAGGGATCTCATTTCTACAGCATTCAGTCTGCTTTCATCCTTCCTCTGCCAGTTCCATGCCTCACTGCCATACATCAGGGTAGGTACCAGCACTCCATTATGGACGGCTAGTTTCGCGTCTTTGGACAGTTTTTTATTACCGCCAACGGCATTCAGTCCTCCATTAATGGAGTTACCGGCATTCACCCTTCTTTCAATATCTCTATCAGCCTTCCCATCTTTCGTAAACATACTACCCAGATACACAAACTCATCCACCTGCTCCAAGTATTCATCATTCACAACTATATTGCATACTGTTTTCGTACTCTCTCTTTCAAACACCATGACTTTAGACTTACTTACATTCATCATTAACTCATTCTTCATACATACTTCGTTCACCCTAGACACGAGAGACTGTAGATCTTCCATACTGCTAGAAATTAGCACCGCATCATCAGCATACAAAAGGCAACATACTTCCAGATTACTCAATTTTGCGCCCAATCCCATCTCTTTCAATTCTTGCATACAATTATCCATGTATAGATTGAATAACCACGGTGACATTACGCAGCCTTGTTTAACACCTTTTGTGATGTCAAACCACTCCGTAAAATCGCCGTTCACCCTAACACATGCAACGCTTCCCTTATATAGCGACGCAATTGCCTGAATGAGCTTCGTATTCACTCCGTACTTGGACAACACCTTCCATAGCTTTTTCCTGTCAACTCGGTCGTACGCTTTTTGTAGATCTACAAAGGCACAGAAGAGTTTCTGGTTTTTTGCAAGAAACTTCTCAGTGAGCATACGCAATGAGAAAATCTGGTCCATGCACCCCCTTCCACTCATAAAAGCACCTTGCACATCCCATATTTTATCTTTTGTTTCCATTCTTACCCTTTCAATCAATATTCTACCATACAGCTTGCCCACTGAACTTAGAAGGCTAATAGCCCTATGATTCCTTTTTTCTGATAAGTTTTTGAATTTATAAATTTATGTTGTGATATGAAAACACTACATACTTAATTGCAGGAAAGGCTGCAGGAGCCTGATCCTTCCGGGGGATTTATTTAGGCTGTTAATGATGGTGGATTTATTTAGGTTGTTTATGATGTCTGATTAGTAATAAGAATGTATTAATATTAAAATTTGTTCAAGTCACTGTGCGATAAGGGATGGAAGAACGTACCCAGGGTGAAACCAAAACCACCAAAAAGACAGACAATTAGTGAAAATACATAGAAACTCGTTGAGGGGGGTAGGATACTGCCTCATCAGGAGACACTTGCAGCTGTTGAAACTGGAAAGCACCGACAGCAATAGGAAATGTGAAGAGGATAAAATATATGTATAATCCAGGAGATATAGACATCGCTAAACCCTGGAGAATTATATTAAAGGGACCGAGCTACTGCCGAAGGAATAAGTTGAAACATGGGAGATAATAATTATTATCGGTCTTGATTGATGGCGCTACGCAGACTGTCTGATCATATCGACAAATCCTCAGCGTTCATAACAATAAAACGGAAATTTATTTTCAAAATGTTTTAGGGTACGATTCAACCTTCCGATATAATGAACAGAGTAACTCGCTAGCACTCCTACTGTCTGATAGTGAGGGGAATTCCAGTTCAATGAATTTCCAATGAGTAACGTAAATAAAAACAGTTGCAACTGCTCTATTTTAATGATTCAATGTCAACTAATAGGGTAAATAAAACTAACAAACGTGAATTATGTAGATACATACTAATATAACAATTGGTAAACCACTGTGAGTGTCATGACATGTAGGCATCAAGATTTTTAATCTGACAGATTTCCGATATGTCATTCCGATTTTTTTTTTGTAAGATGATGAACTCTCGATCGAATTTCGAGGATGATTTTTAAGGAGTACCGCATTTGCAGATTATTTCAGTGTATAGCAACACGTATTACAAAAACATTGTAAAAACTTGCAAAATTACTGCCTCAACACAGGCTAGCCTAGTGAGGGGGGTTATAAAAAGCCTCAGCTTATAACTATAAAATAAACAAAGTACTCTCTTTAGGGTGATTTGCCTATTTCAATTTTTTTTAGATATATTTCTATTATTTACCTCTTGTTTATGTGTATATTATTTTCTGTTGTAGGTATTTATCTAATTTGTAAACCAATAGAATAGTACAATCGTTAGTCGTAACTCGTAAATACCAAGAATTTGATAAGAAAATATGTTACAAATAAAGTTTTCCAATATTACTTTGTGTTGATTTTCTTTAAAAAAAACAACGATATGAATTATAGCAATTAATTATAATGTATGAAGCACTGCATCTGCACAAATGAAAAATGAAAGCCTCGCACAAAAAAGGGTTATGTTTTCAGAGTGTAATTTTCGACATCCTGATTTTTTGCGGAAGCACACCCACGGTATTTGCAGCCCAGTAATTTAGTGATATTTTTATCTACTGCTAAATAAAAAAAAATAATAACATCAAAAACTATTTATTAGAATATACCAAGGACCTACTTATATCTCACGCCTTTGTGAAGGAAGTAGCAACAGGTAACAGGAAGTTATTCGTATGAAGTCATTACATTACTGTAAACTGCGTAAAATATCCACTTTTACGGATCAATGCGCAGAGAAGCATTTGAACGTGACGGGTTATTATTGGTGTGAAATAGTATAACCATTATTATTGCAATATTACAGTTAGGGTTGGTTTTGAAGGCAATTATATTATGAATCCAGAGAAGGTGGAATAATTGGAATAAATATGGTTAAGTTTCCAATATCGGAAGATACTTTAAAGAAGGTATTGAAGTTTGCTCACGGTTTAGATTAAGATAATATTATATTAAAACTGGCATTTATCACAACAATTTCAAAGAGGTTCCTTTCTGAAGGTGTACATTTATTCAAATGCACCATACATCAGAAAGAGATATTAATTTATTCTGATGACTTCGAAGAGAAAACCAGAAAAGAAATCTAGGTATAAATACACAGATGCATAGGACACGGTTAATTGTATCAGTTAGATAGGGATGAGAAGTAAGTATTTCAGTTTCCTGAAATGGAAAAATAATGCATTTTAATAGCTATTTCGTTACAAACTTCTTTTCGTCACGCCTTGTTTTCACATAATAAGATTTTTTTTATTTTTTTTTATTTAGTATATGTATGTTTTTACAATAATTACACATTATTTTACATGTTAAACAGATTTGTAATATGAATATAATAAAAGCTTTTCCTCACCATAAAGAGACAAGGCTCTTGTGTTTGGTGAGTGAATTCATGCTTAATTATATTATTGAAGTTATCATTTGAGTAAGTGAATATTTTGCCACTAATAACAATACATATGTAAGAGAAACTTGAGATATATCAATAAACATATTTTAAACAGATTTAAATGAAATGAAATGAAGGATTAATAATAGTAATGTACTCTTACAGTTGTTTCAGGTAATTTTTTAGTTTAATTTGAAATTTACATTTATTTTGGATAATGTTTAGTTTTAATGGGAGTTTCTTGAAGTAATTTATACCAAGATACAGATAGGAATTTTGAATGTGCTTGGTGTTGAATTTTGGGATTTTAATATTGTTTTGATATCTTGCTGATATATTGAAATGTTTTTTTTGCTGTATTTCTTTGAAAGTTTGTAGTATTGAATATTTTTTTATATATATTGTCTATTGTAGATACTTTGAATATTGAAAAGATTTTTTCAGTAGAAAATGTAGATGGTTTTTTCAGAATACCCTTAATTATTAATCTTTGAACTATTTTTAGAGGATTTAAAATAACATCGTATGTTCCTCCCCATCCTATAATACCGTATTGTAATATAAATTGAACAATTGCATAGTACACTCTTTTTAGGTTTTCTAGTCTATGAATATTTCCGAGTCTTATATATATACATTTTATAATTCTTTTGACAAGTTCACAAATATGTGTTTTCCACTTAAAATGTTGATCTATATAAACACCAAGATATTTAATTTTGGACGTTGAATTAAGTATAGAACAAGCTGGATTGCAACTAGTTCCACAACATTTACTCTGATGTATTATAATTTTTATTTCTGGTTTCGATTTAAATTTATTGATAGAGAATGGGATAAAGTTTGTTTTTTCGGTGTTTAATGAGAGGAGATTTTTATCGAACCAGTTTTTCAGTGTATTAATGTCAATATTCGCTAGGTTATTCACAGTATTCCAATCAGCACCTTCAATTATTATGACAGTGTCATCAGCGTAAGATACTATTTTTCCGTTTATTCTTTGTGTGATTATGTCGTTTACATAGATTATAAACAGTAACAATAAAATAGTTTTTTTTATTATTAATTATTTTTTAATAAAACCCAAACTAAGAACCTATTTTAGGATCATAGTTTCATATTTTGGATTACATAAGAGAAGAAAAAAACTAACTTTAAAACTTTCATCAAAAACAACGGCCTCCAAGTGAACAACAGATTTTAATTTTAACAAAATGACTAAATAACTATTGAAATTAATTATTTTCCATTACCCAATTAAATAGTTACTTCTCATTATTGATTAAGTGATACCAAGTATATTTTTTTAAATTTTAAGTGCGTATTTACAGAAATTTATAAAAAAATATATATCTTTATCACAACACGCATAATATGATTTTCATATAATACATATTATGTATAAACGTATAAGGTATTAAGTGACGTACTTGACTTACTATAACCAGTGATTCCTGACATTATTTGGAGTAAAAAATTTAAATGAAATTTTGGTCTCCGGTGACATTTTCGATGTTTTCCCCTACAAAAACATACAAAAAATAGTAGATGTTGAACAATTGGGGGCGGGGTGATGGGTTGATCGGTCACTCGGCTGAGTGACCATTGACGACATGCAAAAGAAATTAAAAAAATGATTTTGAATAAAAAAATTTTTTTAAAAAAGATGTCAAAAAATTCACCGGAGACCAAAATTTCATTTACATTTTTACCAAATAATGTCAAGAATCACTGGTTAAAGTATTTTCATTGTTTGTTTTGGGGGTGTTATGCCATGTTGCGCTACCTCCTTCTTTAGCCGACGTTTCGGACAGCGTTGCAGTGTCCATCATCAGGGCAGATCCGGCAGATCCAACGATCCGATCCGACGACGGTTAAAGTAAGTCAAGTACGTCCCTTAACACCTTGTATATTATTAGTACGTACGCAAAACACAGTTTTTCCTGTTCGCTCCTAGATCTTTATTCGATCTCAACCAGAACAAAAAACAATATATACAAAAAAATAATTGCGTCCGCATTTCCTGTCCCTACCTGTTGACTGATTCGATCCACTTACCTTCCGAGTTCACTTCCGTCCATGGCGGAACTAATTACGGTGTCAAATCATGGCGGAGGAACCTAGCAACAAAGCGTAAAGGTAAGGCATAGTGACAAAAGCGAAGCGCGGATGGGCGAAACACTACAGGATATTATGTTTTTTATATGTCAAATCTGAGGAAGTTAACGTAGTGCAAACGGAAGTGAAAAATAATTGGTTCGCTGAATATGACTGCATAGCTGTTTGCACACTAAACATGCTCTAAATTAATTTGTAATAAAAAAAAACATTGTAGGTAAACCTGTTCTGGCAGAAAAAAAGAAAAAACCTAACTCTAACTAGAATGAATGTTGAAACTTTCGTTGATTCTATCAATCAACCTAGAGAAAAGAAAGCAGAAACAAAAACCAAGTCTGCAGTGTGCATGTCAGTGTATCTTCCACAGCACAGATAATATCTTTGTTCCACAGAGTTCAGAATGCCGCGCCGATCGGGCGTCACACTATGGGAACGAGTGAGAAGCTCTACTACTTCCAAAGATATTGAAATATAAGGAGATGTGCTATCCGCAGTTTTTACTAGGTGAGACTGCGCTTCCGGGTGTCACCGGTATTGTTTACCAATTAACGAATAAACTAAATGAACGAATAATTAACGAATAAACTAAACGAACGCTTAACTAAATGAACGAATTCTTACCATATTCAAACTATATTGTTAACCAATACTATTGCACACTTTCAAAAATGAAGGAAATGAACAAATTCTTTTCGTACGCAAACTACTCTGATAAGGTAATACCTAGTTCGCCGACAGTCGCGCTGACATCTTAGCATAGGTATCTCTTTTGTATTTGAATATATTTGACTACTTCTCATTAAACCCTGATACTCTTTATAGAAGAATCACAGATGGGTGTTAGATATTTGACTGACTATCAGGGGGCATCCATTAATTACGTGAGCAGTTTTTCTTCCAATCTAGCCCCCCCCCCCCCCCCGGTGAGATTTGGGCCAATTCGTGTATTTTTTTTCAAGTAACGTGAGATTTTGCTGGACCTCCCCTCCCCGTTTGTGCTCACGTAATTAATGGATGCCCACTTAGATCGAATAACAAACAATTTATTTCGGCAATTCCAGAACCCAGAGATTTCCAGTTGGTCTCCCGAGCCATTATGGATACTGGGCCTGTAATTGACAGAGTTCATCGATGTTTCTCAAGATAGGAATAGGTTCGCAATAGGCATAGCAATAGGCTTCCGACCAGGTCGTCTAATCTGACAATGTTAACCCTTAGCTAAAAGTGACATAAAATAATCCATATCCTGGAGGGATGAGTGCACTCTTTCAGATAACTTCTCCGCAACAATCCAAGAATACCACCATCACTGCAATGACTGCAATATATCCCATATAGAGTATGCTTCAAAAACAACTATGTATTTGCATAATTTCTAACTAATATTTTTCACGTACTTTCCATTTTTATTTTATGTACTGTTGTTACTTTGTTGTATACTGAATTATAGAATGTATTGCATTGCACTACCCTACATACCTTCTAGAATAAATTTGTATCATAAGCCATACTAAATAATGCAAAATCATACAGAATCACATTTTTGTTTTGAAAATTTGATCGCTTAGAAGTATTATAGATACCTACTCCAATTAAATACTGCGTGTAGAACATACCTTGGTCCTTAAAAATAGCGGTCGTTTTTTTTATAAGTCTTTTAATAAGCCTAGAAAAAAATAAAGTATAAGGTCTATAAAAAAACTTTCAAGTCCAAACTCTCCCAAGTCCAAACTCTCCTATTAACAAACCCCTTTTCGGATAAGGTTTTAATGTTTAATGTGGCAAATTCAGTTTCTTTAATAAATTTTGGGGATGTTTTTTCCCAGTGCATTAAAAGAGGCGTTACCCAACTGCGAATATAATCCCTACGCCATCTGCAGAAGGGCCCATAGCGCGTAGTATATTCACAGTTTGTTGCCGCCCGGTTTTCAGGCCGAAAAGAAGTTGCTCTGTTCTCCGCGTCGCGCGTCGCTTCGTTCTGTAAAATTGTACTTGCAAACCGTTGTTGGCTACTGATTATGGTTTTTATTCGTCAACAGCGCCCTAAAGTCCTTAACTCTCCCCGATTCCGAATGGATCCAGTACTAGGCGATCGTCCCACATCGCCAAGGTGGTATATATTCTCTGCGTATACCACACATATAAAGACAATATAAAGATACCTATGAGTTTCACATTTCGTTAGTTCATCGTACTAATAGTACTTAAAACTTTTAACCTTTAATGTTATTAATAGTCCCACGGTTATCGGCGACTTGACTGCCAGTTACCAGTTACCAGGAGCAGAGGTGCGGGCGGAGGTTACAGGACCGCTGACACCACAACACATAACAGAGCACACAACGGGCACCGGGCACCGGGCACTGCTGCGGCTTCCACCAGGAAATGTGAGCAGACTGCGGCCGAGGTGACTTGGGAACTCTAGTAAGGGCAGTGACGCCACAACCGCTGGGATTAATTTATTATTATGATAAAGGCATCATGTTTAGAAAGTTCAACAAATGTGGGTCACTTTCAGCTGAAAGTTTAACTACAATGGGTTATTTGCAATTCGAAGCTTCCGTGCCTAAATAAACACTATAGCTTCACATGTTAAAATGCGTACCAAAACAATTGAAACCCAAATACATATACATAACATCGATTTCAAGGTGTTAACCCCCAGGGGGACCGGAAATCTGCAATTATTGCAGAGTTAAAGAATCGTGCCTGTACAAGATATGATATACAAAGTACTGTAATTGCTGCGTCGTCCTTATATACATATAAGTTTAGCCTTCCGATATTACCTATACTAGATTAGTTAATAAAAAAATATCATTGAAAAAGAAGATTATAATCACTATTAATCTAAACTAAAACATGAAAGAGAACACGACAAAGAAAAATAAAAAGGTCAATAGGTGTTCCGTATAAAATAAAATCGGCTATATTTATCCGAGACACTATCTAGGTTACAAACCAGTTCTAGAACGATTGTTTTTATTTTATTTTTTATTTTATTTTATTTTGCAGAAACAAACAGTACATAATTACATATTAGAAAGTAGTTACAAGTTATAGAATTAATACAGTAATTGGTACCAATGACATGTCGCTGTTATATAGTATATATATGTTTTTATGTGACAAATGATGCATTTTACCTATATTTAATTAATTAATTATTGAGGGAGAGGGGTAAGGGTGTGTGAGGGTGTGTGTGTGTGTGTGTGTGTGTGTGTGTGTGTGTGTGTGTGTGTGTGTGTGTGTGTGTAAGTGTGTGTGAATGTGTGTGTTATGTGTGCAAGTTCAGTGTGCTAAAAATGTTTTTCTTAAATAAAGGAAGGGAATCAAAAAATATATCGATATTTGTACTTGTTTGAATTGAGTTGAATCTTTGAAGGATGCGGGATATGGGGGAGTTGGCTGCAGCGTTCGTATTATTACTGGTTGTGTAAAAAAGGTTGGTGTGGCGAGTTCGTTTAGATGGGATGTTAAAATTTATTTGGGATAGGAGTTCTGGGCAGTCTATTTCGTTATGTATTATTTTATGAAGAAATGTCATGTCGGCTACCGTTCGCCTGGATTTCAGGGATTGGAGAGTGCAGATATAATTATTGTTGTATTTATAACCGAGATACTTAATAAATTTATTTTGTATGCGCTCTATATTATTGACGTATTGGGTGTATTTGGGATTCCAGACAGGCGATGCAAATTCCAGTGTACTTCTGACTAGTGAGGAGTAAAGCATTACTAGCGTATTTGGATTTTTAAATAATTTACTCAGACGTAGTATGAAACCCAACATTTTGTAGGATCTATCAGTGATTGAATCAATGTGCGTATTAAATATAAGTTTACTGTCTAAATATACTCCTAGGTCCTTACATTCATTTTTTGAGATCACGGGTTCATCGCAGAGTGAATAGCGGTAGTTAATTATATGCTTGTTTCTAGTAAAGGACATAGTGTGGCATTTAGAAACATTGAGATCCAAGTAGTTAGCTGTGCAGTAGTTGCAGAGCCTATCTAAGTCACTTTGTAGCTCTTTACAGTCCGATAGAGAGCGAACCGTTTTATAAATTTTCATATCATCTGCATACATTAAAAATTTAGAGTGTTGGAAGCATGAGCCTATGTCATTTATGTATATATTAAAGAGGAGCGGACCAAGATGGGAACCCTGAGGGACACCCGAGGTTGCTTTGATAATTTTGGATAAAACTCCATTTATTGAGATAACTTGACTACGATTGCTGATGTATGATTTGATCCATCTAAACAAGTCACCGTGTATTCCAAGACGAGTGAGTTTATTTAACAGAATTGAGTGGATAACGCGGTCGAAGGCCTTTGAAAAGTCGGTATACATAGCATCGACCTGCACCCTTTCGTCCATATTGCTGTGCAAATAGTTGACCAAAAGGGCCAGGTTAGATGTTGTAGACCGATTTTTCATGAATCCGTGTTGGTTCTATGTAATTATTGTTGTGATAGTCGGGTAAAGTTGGTCGTAAACGATTTTTTCGAGAATTTTACTTAAGATGGGAAGTTGAGAGATAGGTCTATAGTTTGTAACGTCATGTTTGTCGCCCTTTTTAAAAATCGGAGTTATTACGGCAGACTTCCACTTATGAGGAAAAGTTCCTTCACTTAATGATTTTTTGAAAATTGCACTGACTGGAGGAGTGATATATTTACTACAGTTACGTATGAAGATACCAGGCAAACTATCTAAACCGGGTCCTTTGTTAATGTCAATGGATGAAAGATACTTGTAGGTGATGTCGTCATTGATTGTAATTGAGGTTATAGATATATTATTCAGTGGATCAGGTTCGTGAACATCGGATACAAAATTTTGGGTATGATCAGTGAAGACGGTAGAGAAATAGTCAGCAAACAGATCTGTAATCTCCTTACTATTGTGTGCGATTCTCGGGCCGTATGTTAGGTGTTCAGGTATGGAAGGAGATTTTCTTTGCGTTTTGACAAAGCTCCATATTTTTTTAACATTATTTTGTACGGCGTATTCTAAATGTGAAATATATTTGTGGTATGTGAGAGTAGCGATTTTCTTTTGTCGTTTTCGGAACAGTGAAAAGGTTTGGTAATCTAGTGGATTCTTGTGGCGTTTCCAGGCTCGAAAGAATTTGAGCTTTTCTTTTGTAATGTTGATAAGAGCCGAAGAATACCACGTTGGGAATTTGTTTGGTTTCAGAATTTTTTTTTTTAATGAAAAAGGTAGCTGCCAATAATATGGATAAAAACAGACGAAGATAATTTTAAAATTTTAAATATGAGATTGACAGTGACGGATTGATATGACGGTTTGGGTGACCGGACAACTCGTAAAGAAATCAACTCAGAACCTCAACCTAAAGTTTTGGTTAAATTGGTTACGTTAGGTTAGGGCTATGGGCTATTAATGACTTTTCAAAGAGGTGTTGAGTTGACTGGATTCTGAGTTGGCATGGAACCGACGCGCGACGGTTTGATAAGGTGGCAGTGGCCTAATTGGATAATAAAATGAAGTAATACTGTGCGTTCGCTCACTGAAGACACCCATAGAACTGTTCTGTAAAGATGTCCGCGTGCCCGAATTAAGATCAGTTTTTCCTTACTAAATTTATGTTGCCAAATTTTCATTACTGACTTTTATTATTTCATTTTACTTAAATTAACCCAAACAAAAAATAAATCTCTTGAGGTGGCTAGTAGCCAATTTCAAAGAAATGAGAGTGTTTCAAAAGTAGAAAGAATGCATTTCATCGACGAGTTTCAGCTCGATCGGATGTTGGTTATGTTAATTTCCATTTCCAAGATTTGCATTCATTCAAGAAAACAAAATCGAGTTTCAAATAAAGTATTTTAAAAAATCGTTAATTTGTGGCTAATTGTTAATCGCTGTTATAATGATCGGATGACGGCCCCAACCTTTAAATTTGTGTTACGCCACTGCCGAAATAATTCACGGAGCGTGTTACCATCAACATCAACTGGGTAACTGATACCCTGAAATGTTGAAATCGTTGAACTCCGTGTGAATGAATGACAGGAACAAAGCAACTTCGTATTGACATTTTATTTTAACAACAAAAAACAAACACTATGCATTAAGTGCCAAATCATATATTATACAAAAATATACTAGTACTAAATATTAGGTACTAAAATCAAATGGCTCTACAGATTATTATATTATTAAACATTTTGAGCTATTCGAAGTGCGCCTTTTTGCATAATATATTCAAAAAGTAGATTAAGTTATTAAAACAACTTAATTCGTATACATTTAAAACACCTAAAAAAATAAATGGAATATTTCTGAACATACCTATCTGAAAACTAAATATGTACTGTTTTTGTAAGGTGATGAAATAATTTAATTTTGTTTAAATATTAAAAATTTTAAAACATACACAAACATAATTTTTTTAATGGCCCACCTAAAGTTTTTCTAACTAAAATTACTGATAAGTAACAAAACATAAATAAAAATACACATATTTTTAATTAATAAAAAAATTTCGAAATTTTATACATTTTCTCAAATTGTCATCGGAAACTTTGGTTTCATAAGAGGTGCACATTTAAATTTGGTCCCTGTGATTAAACGGGTTAAACAAAATTAAGTAAAAATGTGCATTTACTCACTGAAGATAGACCGATAGAACTGTTCTGTGAACCTTTCCGCGTGCCCGAAATAAGATCAGTTTTTCCTTACTAAAATTACTAAACATTTTCAAATACCGAAATCTTTCAAACAGATTTCAATTTTATCATGATTTATTATTGTTACGCCGTGTTGCATTCCTTTAGCCAACGTTTTGGACAGTATTATAGACACTGTAACACTGTTCAAAACGTAGGCTAAAGGAGGTATAAAACCACAAAAATAAATAACAACACAACACAATAAAATAATAACACATCAAAGACTGGATCAAACAAGGTATTAAATTTACTCAAAAAATTATAACACCTAACCAAACCTAACCAAAAAACAAATATTAAATAAAATAATAGGTAATAAAAACTTTGTTTTGAGACAAAAAATTAATACCACAATATTATGCACATCAGTGGCGTGTGGTCTCTAGAAAAATATACCTAACTATTTATCAAAACTATTATTTATCTTATACATAAACTAGATGCAATGAATAACTGTATATATAGATTCTAACTGCAACTAATCTTTATTTTGTGTATTCGATACTGACGCCATCGGTCGACCCACAGTATCCTTCTTGACAATATCAAGGAGGATACGGTGTTTCTACTTATGTCGAAAGAAAAGCATTTATTCCAAAACATGGGAACACCTTAGCACAGGTTCGCCTAGTGAGGTGTTCACAAAATACTACTAGGCACTTACCTATATACATACAGTTATGGATCATTCACTTTTTTTTCTTTATTGCTAAACTTAATATCTAAGTAAATCAATGTAATAATCTGTAATATTTTATGTATGTACAAGAATAGAAATAAATAAATCCCGACATTTCTTTTGGCTCTAAAAAGCTCAAATCATACCTTAGATTTCAATTTGAAAAATTTCGTTGACCTATTTGGGGATCCGAGCCTAAGAGTTGAAAAGCGTTATGTAAATTGGCGACTTCGGTTTCCTTTAAAGTCGATATAGATGTCCAGACAGTCAGCGCTCAGCGGATTGAACAAACTGCATCACGATGTAAAATGGACCATCAACCATCAGCGATCAGCGGTAGTCACTGTAGGCAGTAGTCGGCAGTGCGACGAAGGACACATCAATTGGCTCGCAGCCGCCATTATCCAGTTAATTTTCATGCTGCTATCGCGACTTATCAACCTTTTTTTCTAAAGCACTATAATATTTATTTATTTCTTTCTTTTCTCGAACATACACTTTACAGATTATAACATTGGTTTACATAGATAACAAATAATAGGTTTCAGTAATAAAAAATAAAAATAAAATGTTAATGATCCGCAACTGTATGTACTTACATTGGTTAGTAGTAGTATTTTGTGAACACCTCATTGAACGTGCGAACAAGCGCACCTGTGCTAATGTTTAGGATTAACCCGGCGTCATTGTAACGGAAAAAGTTACGCTAACGTTGAGGTGGGTCATTATGACCCCGATACAATTGTTACTATTTAACCTTGTATAAAATAATAAATAATTTTTAAAATTCGATATTTGTAATATATAACTGTATATAATAAATGAAACAATTTTTTTTATTTTTAACTTTCACTCTCTTCTAAATTTTATCAACAAAAAACAATATCGTTTCTTACAAAAATATACTTAAATCAAATCTGTACTACCTAACCTTTCTATCAATGGAATATAAATTACAGAAATAATTAGTCTTTCGTATCATAAGTCTCTTTAAAAATTTTCTCATATAAAATATGAAAAAAATGTATTGGCACAAAGCAGCAACGTCGCCTTTGAGCTGGGTCATAATTACCCGTTCGCAGTTTTACACACGCGTTGCTCCTAGCGTGGGCGATGGACGTCTAAAGTGAGGTAAAAGAAGGGAAGGGGTTATACTTAGCTACTGAGACAGACGGTTGTGTGCGGCAATTATTTCTAAGAAATTTTTCGTATACAAAACGTGGAGGGTCATATTAATCCTGCCTCAATGACGCCGGGTTAATAGCTATTCTGGCGACATAAGTAGAAACAACGTGTCCTCCTTGATATTGTCAAGGGCACCGCGGGGTGACCCATGGTGGCAGTATCGTATATCGTAAGATTAGTATCAGTTAGGATCTATATACAGTTATTCGTGGCATCTAGATTATGGGTAAGATAAATAAATGTCTTGACAAACAGGTAGGTATATTTTTCTATGGACACACGCCACTGTTATAAATAATATTGTGGTAATATTTTCTGTCCCGAAACAAAGTTTTTTTATAATTTTTTAAATGTTTGGGTTGGGTTATGTTTGGTTAGGTGTCATAATGTTTTGAATAAAGTGAATCCCTTGTTGGTTGATCCAGTCTTTGATATTGAAGAATTTTAGATGTATTTGAAGTTAGTAGTTGCTTCAGTGTGAGGGGCATGCAGTTATATAGTTTGGTTGAGTAGTACCAGTAGGACTTAAAGTTTCTCTGCCCGTGTGAGGTATGAGTTATCGGTATATTTAGTGTTTTTTTGTAGAGGCCCTGGTTTCAATTGTATTATTAAATAGACACATAATTGGGGGTTTTCTGTAAGGTAATAATAAAAACCTGTATTATAATTGTATCACCTTAAACAGCGCGCCCTTCAATTACTGTGTTAAAAAATCCACCCGTCCGATTTTTTTTTTTTCTAGAGTCCCCCATTTTTTTTACTTATGGGGGGAGGTGGACTCAACTGTCCCGGAATCAATAATTCGATTAAAATTTGTTATATTATTGGTTATACCTTTTTGTTTAGCAAGAAGTTAAAAAACCTCCTTCCTCCTTGTATCGATGATATACTGTCAATTCTTAATAATAATAATACAAGCAAGATGATAATATTGTATAATAAAAAAATTCATATCCCATTTAATGTAGATCTTAATGTAATGGAATCTTTCAGTTTAATTTTCATCCACTTCTCTAACTACCGAAATATGTGAATTTTCTCACACGTGATAAAAATATTACAATACGATTACAAAAACAAAATTTAACCAATATTAGTTTATTTTGCTTTATTAGTATGTGATTAGCGTGTTTGTCTTTTTTAGACCATTTTTTACCTGCCCACACCCTCACTGTGCCATATCAACGCCCCCTAATTTTCTCTGGGTCTTCTACCGCCCCCCTGAAAGTCTCAAACGCCCACAAAGGGGCGTTATCGCCCACGTTGAGAACCTATGGTCTAAGCGGAACAGTCAGACACTTCCAAACACTATTTTCCCCATCTCCGTTCCATTCCCACTACCACATACCCACATACCACATGTCTCACAACATACCCCTATTGGGAAAGCCATAGTCTGACTGGCTTTAGACAGTACGGACTGATAAAAATATAAAATTAAGAGATTATAGAGAATTAATTATCTTAGTAGAAAAAAAAATGAATGTTGCGCTCCACAGCAGACAGTTGGCGACTCCTTTGATGTGGCATAGCGTTGATTGCGGACATCCATGGGTTCACTAATGGTGGATTAGCCGATTTTAGATTTTGCCATGGGACAGGGCAATAACGCCATATTTACGTTTACACTAGTAACATAATATGTATTTTACCAAATAATCGTTCTACATATCAACAGAGGTGCAATCTTTGCAGTGGACGGCGCGTCGCTAGATTATTTTTGGTGAAAACAACAAAATGTTTATTTAATTAAATGAAGACAATATTAGCGAAACTCAATCGATAATTTGGAAACAAAAACATCAAAAAATATATTGGCACCTCTGGGACTCGAACCCAGGACATTCGAATTTTCGGGCCACTGCGCTAAATATGATCTAAATGACGAAGCAAAATAACTAAAATGTGGGTACACCTTTATGAAAGCAAAGTTTCCGATCAGAATTTGATTGAAAAAAATTGTTAAACTGTGGGAATTTTTTATTAATTATTATTACACGAAACAAAAAAGTGAAGAAAAAAAAAAGAAAAATTGTAAGACTTTGGGATTTATTAATTAATTTTTTCATTAGAAAAAAAATGAGTTGACGATAACATTTGTAATTTTACCTAATAAAATGTATGTGTGTTTTTTTCTAGTTGTCAGTAATTTTAGTTAATAAAAACATAAGGTGAGCAATTTTTAAAACTTTCTAGTGTTTGCATTCAAAATTTTCGAAAATTTTATGTTTATTTAGAATTATTAAATTTGAAAGCGTATTTTTTCACCAGCTTTCAAAGTTTTTAGTTTTCGGATGCGTTCAGAAATATTCAATTTATTTGGATTCAATTGCAAGCGGAAATATTTTGACCTTCCGACAAAATAGTCCCGAGGCCTGAGGCCCCTCAGGCCCGTCGCTAGCCCTAGCGACGCAAACGCCTGAAGAGTTATGTATGTCAAGCTGTATATGTACGTAATTTCGATACTGGATACAGTACTATTGCGAAAATAATAAATGCTACAAATAAGGATATATTGCGTTTGTATTGCGAAATCGTTGTAAATATTACGAAAGTTTACCTACATAGTTTTTGTTCAATAATGCAAAGTAGTCATTGATATTTATGAATGTATTTGTTAAGGACAGACAGACAGCTTATACATAAAATATAGAGATAAATATAAACATTAAGTTGAATTAAAGTCAAGCCAAAAAAGTCTCCTATGTTAAAGTTGCTTGAAGACGCAGTTTCATTATATCTTAAAATTACGAAAGATAGGAATATAGGATAAGGATAGGAAATGCTCCCGATACATTCCACACTTATGTATTAATTTTCGAACGTACGTGTTACTTCTACATATTCGGTATTTCTGAAGGATATTGATAAAAAATGTCTATAATGTAAAATGTTGTGTTATATTGCGCACATATACAGGGAATTGGGGATTTTTTAAATGTTAGTTCTACATGTGGGCAAATGAAATAAATTGGATTGTCTTGTTCTCTTACCGGATATGAATTTTTATTAAGTTGGTAAGCTCTGGCGAGTCCAGGACATCATATATATTCTTTGTTTATATATATTGCTTAGTATATTCTTTGTTTATATATATTGAATTGGACTCAGGTAGAAAGGGTCGGAACAAATATATTCTGCAACTCTTGTACACTGTACATTACATAGGTACTTTCAATTAATTGCAGTTTTTCTTTTTTAGGTAAATATCGCACAAGAGGTCCAGCGTCCAGCAACCTGCATAGCGGTGGAAGTACTCGGCTTCCCTAATTTTGAGGTACCTACGCTGTGAATTACGAAACATCGTTGTTTGCACGTTGTTTGTGCACTGTAAAACATTGCGAGTACAAAAACTGGACAGAGATGAAATTATGATTTGCTAGTCCCAGTACGTGACGTCATCGTTCTAGTATATTTTGTATTATTTGTTACAAAGGTAGGTTTAGGCAGATTTGCCTATACTGAGGTACAAGAACACGTGTCAAAATTCTACTTTGTAACAAACAGCTGATCGGGTTTGGACGTCAATACGCCGAGTACCTATCTACTACGCTAACCAAAATTTAATATTTTAGTAGTCCGATCAAAATAGAAATTCACCCTTGCATAAATTCCCAAGACAGTAAATTCCATAGCAAATTTTAGAATCGCTTTTTCTCAGAATTAATGTCTTCGGGGAAAAAGTGTAAGAGGACAATTTTTGTAGATAATTGCATGATCTACATTTTTGTCTGAGCTATTTTTATCATAAAACTAAACTTTTCGCTAAAAAATAAACATTTTTGCGAACTTTGACCTTGCATAAAATGTTTTGCACACATGATGGGGACTTTTCACAATTTCATTATAATGGTATACCTAACGTTCACGTAAATTTTCAGCTGCTTGGGAATTTATGTAGGGGTACCCTTATTTTTCGGGCTTACTTGACCGGACTATTCGGTACAGTTTACAGATGCGTAGAGTTATTGTGCCTAGTGAAGTTTTTTTTTTTTATTTTTACTTTAGCTCCACACAGGAGGCCCTGAGGAAAATAACTTCCCTCAGGGCTTATGTCATTTTTAAGGAAAAGGGTGTGGGGAATGGATAAAAATCTGGGGGTCAGTGTGTCCAGGAGCGACGGATGTATAAATCCATCCCTCCCACACTCCCACTGCGGCGCAAGGCGATGAGTTGAGAAATTCCTGCCGGAGAGGTAAAAAGTAAAAAGGTCTCCCTCAACCAGTCTCTCTAAATCCCGTATGTAAGTAGGTAAACGCATCCTCCGCCAAGACTTAGACAATCCTCACCCCTTGCCCGGCACCGCTGCTTAGTTACCGAATATTGGGGTGGCCTATGGCAGAGGTGTTGGTTATCCAATAAATGGTTCCCGGGGGTTGGTTATCCAATAAATGGTTCCCGGGGGTGGAGGCACCCGTAATTTATTGGAGTCTATGTCATCCCTCCTACGATATTCGCATAGCATTCATACAAGTTTTACATAAATCCCTACACACAGTATCCCCAAATATGGCAAAAGCCCTGAGGGAAACGTTTTCCATCCTGTTTGGCCTCTGAAGAACTAGCTAGTAGGTACTTATCTTCTTCAAATAATAAAGTAAATAATATTGAACGGTCCTCGCTTTTACACAATACAGAGAGGTGTCAATAATAATATAAAAGTAAAAAAATATAAAAACGTTCACGGTATGATACACTGATGAACATGGTACGATTCATTCTGCGTGAAATGCAATGATGCGTAAAAACGTAAGGGGAACGTTTTTTAACCTTAAACTCGCCTATTGCGACGATTTTTGATCAACGTCAGGCCGGTCTTAAAATTTGGCGTGTACTATACTGGTAGTTTATAGATTTGTTTTGCAATGCTCTCCCAACCTGTGATGGATGATCTACGATTTTTTCTTTCCCCTGCCTTCCTGCCATATGTTTAATTGGTATTAGGTATAATAATGAATGTATAATAAACAAATACAATCAAACGCCTTTTTTTACATTAGCTCCACACAGGAGGCCCTGAGGAAAATAATTCCCCTCAGGGCCTATATCACCATTGGGGATGCTGTGTGGAGGGTCTTTTTTGGGAAGGAAGGACAGGAACTTCTGGGAAAGGAAAATTATATTAAGGGTGGGTAGGAATCTGGGGTCAGGGTGTCCAGGAGTAACGGACGTATGAATCCATCTCTCCCACTGCTGTGCAAGGCGATATTCCAAAAGAGTACGGCTGGAGAAGTCAAAGGGACTCTCCCGATCCGGCCTGCCCTGCAGCAGTTGAGCAGACGCATCCGCCGCCAAGACCGGGACAAACCTCACCCCATGAACCCTGCTAAGTCACCAAATGTAGCGAATCACTTGGGGTGACCTACGGCAGGTGTTGATTATCCAATAAATGAGCGGCGGTACCCATACCCGCCTCCCAACTGATACACATCAGATATTACTTTTTAAGGGCCTAAGAAATAACGAATTGTCAATTAGGAAGTTATCGTACTTACCAAGAGTGACCAAAAATAAGATACCTACTAATAAATTGTAATATGACATTTTTATTTTGTACCGTTTGCCAGGAAAGCGAGAGGTCCTGGGTCCGAGTCCCAGTGGTGCCAATTATTTTTCTGATTTTTCTGTTTCGAGATTTTCGATTGAGTTTCGGTTATATTGTCTTCATTTAATTAAAATGTTACAATTTGAGGTTTTACTGATAAAGTTAAAATAAAAATATTCATCCTTGACTTGCAGAAAAGTCAATAGACGTCGCATATTAAATAAAATGGATAAAGATTTATCCATACACTATCTAGAGAGCATTTAGTTCGGGTTTAAGTCTTGCAATGATACATAAAGATAGCAGCCAATAATATACGTTAACAAATTGAAGATAAATTGGGTGCTTCTTAGTCGAAATATGATACAGTTTAAAATGACCGAATTTGATATAGACACTTTGGCGCAGTGGTTAGCGCGTTTTCCCGGAAAGCGAAAGGTTCTGGGTTCGAGTCCCAGAGGTGCCAATATCTTTTTCTGATTTTTCTGTTTCCAGATTTTCAATTGAGTTTCGGTTAGGTATATTGTCTTCGTTTAATTAAAATATTTAATAATAATAAATAATAATACTTGTTAGATAATTATATCAATATTTTGTTAAAAACTTGCCAAGTTTGTAGTTATTATTATTTTATTTTTTTTACATGAATACCGCACAAGACTCCCATCTGCTAACGTCTGGAGCCAGTGAGACTATGGCATCCCCAATTGGGGTATGTTGTGAGGCTGAAGGTAGTGGGGATGGGAAGGAGACAGAGAAGAGGAAGGTGGGGAAGTACCTAGCTATTCAGATCTGGTCACCAAATACGGCTAAAGCCATTTCAAGCAACGTTTTAATTCTGAATGATGGTCTTACACCGGGGCGATACTGAGAGTATCTTCCACTCTGGAACGTGCCGCAAATATAATATATATTATTTTAAATGAATAAATTGTGAAATAACACAAATTTTTACTTGTTTTCTGTTCACGTATATAAAATACATTTTATGTAGGAGTGTAGGTACCTACTACCTATAACTGTTTATATAATTATCTAACAAATGTAGAGTATCCTTGCACAGTATCTACACTGACAATAATAATAAATTCGTTGATAAAGACGAGCTAGTACTGCCTAGGTATACGAAACTACGGTTTATACATATACTTATACATGTAAAAGTAGGTAATTAAATTTGGTGGTAAAATCTTAGGTTAGGTTGGTATTATTATTATTGTTTTTCTTGATGGTTTCTAAAACAATTTGATATTATGCAAGAAAATAAATACAGAAATATAAAAGATTCGAGATATTTACTAAAATATTAAATTAATCAGAAAAGACAACGTCTTGTTATCATTGCTGCGAATTCAAAATAAACATATTTAGATGAAAAATTATAGAAAAAAATCTTCATTCTTTATTATCACTTCTATATTGTGTAAAATATATGTATTATCAATGTTTTATGTACATTTTGGTGAATTTATACAATTAAAAACTTTCAAATTAATCCTATAACAAAGTTTGAAACCGGAAAACCTTTGAAAAGATGGAAAACTTCTTGCGATAAACCTTTTAATTCTTCATCATTCATATTGATAGTTCGTGATAAATATTAATCCTATGATTATCAGAGAAGAGGTTACAGAGTGAAAACTTACCTGAAAGGGGCACTTTTGCACACACCGTCCAACCACATCCAGCTCGAATTCATCAGAGATTTGAGCTGTTCCCGAGCCGAAGAATAACACAATGAGAACAAAATGAAACACTGACTCCATCCACGCCATCATAAAACCAACAATCAATTTTGCAAGAACTTTAAAAATATTTGTCCGACATTATTCCGTTTGTTTTTTTCAAAAACACTAAGTTCACTCATAAACTTAAAACACTGGTGTCATCTTTCGAAGATGATTTTAAATACACAATTAACGGAAATAAATTAAAGTGGAATACAGTTTGAGATGTAATTTATAAGTTGATAGTTTTATTAAAATGTAATAATTGCGCGGGTTTACAGCAACACCGGGCAACACGTCTGAAACGGACGAAGCGTTGTGAAATTCTAAAACCAAAACTTTGCGAAGGCGAAGGGAAGTACAGATGGAGGATGTGGATATTGCCGTCGCGGCTACTTTGGCCCGGCGCGCGGCGCACAGTGGTTTTACTAGTATGTGAGCGTTGGAATTAAATCGAAATTTCAAATTGCTGGGACCACAATTTTTTTTTCTATATCTTGACATCACATACCAGTGCATCTTTTCCCTAACCACCGAACTCAGCAAAACGTTTCGACGCTGCGCAACGTGTCAGCAAATATTGACTTCCCCAGCAGCCCAGGAGTTTAACTTTTTACACCGCTTGCTGGCAAACTTTTTTCAACATGGATCCAATACCTTCAGGTATGTACTAAATATGTTAAGTTTTTTTTTTTAAGTAAAACTTCTTTACGCACTCTTGACTTGGGGAGTAAGCTGGTGAATGCGTGACGAGAGCGTTTCGAAAAGTGTGATCAGGCGAGGCGAACGGGAGTTAAGAGGGAGATATAAGTTAGTGAAGATAGAAAGAGAGAGAGTTACGTTTCGTATTTCGGCAAGAGAGAGAGGTGCGAAAACACATCTTCTTTCTCTCATAGCCAGTTACGTTTCGTATATCGACACGTGCCGGCCCATTGTCACTGTAGGAGCCAGAGAGAGCAGTGCGCGTGCACATTTCCTTTCTCTCTTCTTTAATAAGTTAGTGAAGTTTAACTTGTGTGATGGTCTAAAGCACACTCGTTTTTTTCATTTTCTAATGTTCAAAATTTGGGATGTTTTTAAAAAAAAACATCTCGTGAACTTAAAAAAAAAATACGACGATTTCTGGAATAGTTTAATAGGTTTTAGTTTATTTTAGTATAATACTAGCTGACCCGATGAACTTCGTACCGCCTCAGTATCAATAACTGTTGAATTAAATTCAGTTTTTTTACTAAGTTAAAAATTACACGATGAAGCAATTATCGATGCGCAGCTGTTCGTATTTTGTTTTTGTCAGTATCAGAGATGTCGTTGTGTATGGATTTTTTGTGATTTTCTTCTTTTCCACTTAATTACGGGAATTTGGGAGGCGGGTACGGGTGCCGCCGCCCCGGGAACCATTTATTGGATAACCAACACCTCTGCCATAGGTCACCCCAAGTGGTTTGCTACGTTTGGTAATTTAGCAGGGGTGCCCGGGTTCATGGGGTGAAGTTTTCCGGGTCTTGGCGGCGGATGCTTCTGCCCACCTGCTGTGTAGCGGGATGGATCGAGAGATACTGGTTGAGGGAGGCCTTTTGAACTTTCCAGCCGGACTCTCTCGACCTTGCACCGCAGTTGGAGGGATGGATTCATATGTCCGTCACTCCCGGACACACTGACCCCCAGATTCCTACCCTGGCGTTTGCTACAAAAATGAACTTGAGAGCTTTTGGTCAATCGGTTGCATCAAAATTATCAGAAGACATTATTCTAGGCGCTCATCTATTAACAGACAAGTGTACAAGGTATTTGATGATAATCGCTCTTCTTACAAACAGATGTTCATTGGGACGCGAGAGGATTCGGATTATTCTAGTATTTTTATATCTTCAATTGTACCTATACAATTAGTTTTCGGGAAGTCTGATAATATAAACGTAGTGTGGCAGAATCCTTGCCCATCGTCCACCTAATATTGCCGCTGGATTGAGATTATCAGAAAAGGCTCAGGAAGCTCGGAACAAAGATTTTTAAAAACATCGCGAGAACTATTCTAAAAGATGTTCTCGTGAGAAATTTAATGAGGATGTTTTTAATTTAATAATAGTTACATCTGATCCTATCATAACAAGTTACAGGCAACCCTCAAATATACAATTAAATCGTTTTCCTAAAAAAGTTTTCGATTTAATAATTCCTCCGGATATTCATTCTTCAAATATCTTTAGCACCGACGATGATGATGATTGTTCATCGTCTGCATCAGAATGTTAAAAAGCAAAATTAAACATTTCTCGGCTTTTATTTTCACATGGATATGGACATAAATAATTTCAATTTTAAGATAATTTTTTAAATTTTATATTTTTTGTTAATAAAATCCAGAAATCCTTACTAAAATCCAGCAAAACTTACTAAAACCGAATATTAAAAAAAAATTTAACCATACCGAAAAATATTATCACTTTATTTTCCCCGTGAATCCTCCCTGTGAATTGTTTCCAGCTTTTTGGGTATTTGGAACCACTGTGTGGCGCGGCGACTCTAGTGTCACCGGTTCGCCTGATATGATTTTTCTGTGGAGCCGGTTATTTTTGGAACTGGTTCCTTTTGTTTTATTTTTTATAATGCGAAGTTTTCTAACCATGCATGGATGCATGCACAATGCACATTATGATAAATATCCAAATACACATATCCAAAATGACAATCGACAAAATTATTACTAAGCGATTATACCAATGATTGATACAATATTTTTTTGGAAGAATCAAAAATTTTTTGCGGAACCGGTGACTCCAGGTACTAATATCTACAGCCTGTATGTCGGACGAATATCTACAGCTCATATGTTGGACAAATATCTATGAACTTCAGAGTGAGGACTAATATCTACATAGCTAAGGTCGGGCTAATATCTATGACGGTCCCAGTGGTGACTAATATCAATGGAGCGTAGGTGGGACTAATATCTACAGAGGGCAGCTGAGCAAGAGGTTGTACGAAAAAGCATAAATTACTTCAATTAGGTAATACTAACCTAACCTAACTTAACATAAATTAAGTTTTTTATACTGCATACGCAATATTACGTTATGCCAATATGCTATACATAATTGCAAATCCAACCTCTGCCAGTGCTGTAGATATTAGTCAGCATTTTGAGCTGTACCTCACTTTGGTTCTTATAGATATTAGACCGATTTGTTCAGTTTTTGGAATTCCTGTAGATATTAGTAGACGCGTCCGAACCGGTTCCCTTGCCGCAGAATTTCGCTGGCTATCCTCATGAATTTCGCTGGCTTTGCCGGACGCATGCTTTCAGGGCCATAGCCAGAGTTGAATTACAGGTAGGGCGCAAGTAAAAATGTAACTTGATCTGATCGGGGGGGAAGGGGGGTATAATAATAATATCTTGTAAAATTTTTAACCATTTCAACAAAACCTGGGGAATCCTACTCTTTATTAAATGACTAATATTCAGTGGGAATGATTGAGAGAGATCCGTGGGCGATGCGCGACAATTCTAAGAAAGTTTCATGGATCATCATGTGTTCCAATGGAACATCAAACCATCCATGTGTTCCAAGTATAAAAGTAAGAGGAAAACCATTTTCTTGTTCTGGGTGTAGTATCTGGGCTAAAGCTGAGGACTCGCGTGTAGATTAACTCCAGTTTCATGTTCCGAATGATCTGTCAAAATTCCAGTAGCAGATTAATCTGCTGATGCACTTTAAAGAAACCCGTTCTAATATTTCGAGTGGAGTTAAAATTTTTGTTTCAAACCATTCTTCAAAATTCGTAATTCGTAGGAAAACCATACTACATATTATATGAGAGTAATACTAATTAAAGCTGAGGAAACGCAAGCAGATTCACCCTTGATTTAAAACCAGTTTTGTGATCAGAATTTAAATTTCCAGTTGTGGATTCATCAGCCGACACATTTTGAAGGGAATTTTGGAGGTTATCCACCACATACCCGCCCCGGTGTAAGTAACATACGGTTACTACTTCAGGGCTCTCACAAGGACTCTATTTTTTTTATAGAACGACTCTACATTTTTAAAATTTTATTTTGCATATTCAATAATATTATTATTTAATGTATAATAACTGTTTTTATACATTAAATAATAATATTATAAAATAAATAAACAAATAAAATGGAGTTCTACAAAATAAACTTAATAACAATAAATAACGACTCTGCATTTATAATTAACCAAAACTAGACCCCCAATGTCCCTGCATACGTTGTTAGCGAGCAGTATGCAAGTGCGTGATCTGATGACATTGATGACCAACCGTTTAGTATGGAGAAGGCCCGAAGATATCGATCTAGAGATTGGTTTATTTATGACTCGACCATTCCCTAAACTGTTTGGGAATTCCCCCTAAGCAGTGATTGCAATACGCGCTCAGTCTCCCACCACTTACTTCAATGCCATCTATGGGCAGAATAAATAATTAGTGTGATATGATTCCTTGGTTAATTCAAAGCTGTTTATTAGATGTCACTAATAGGTAGTATTTTTTTTTAATCATATCAAACTGTGAAGAAACAGTTTACTAGTATATTATCATAGTCGATGGTATTTCTTAGGTTGGGCACAGGTATTTTTAGGTATTGCCCCATGATGCCCCCCCCTAGCTACGGCCCTGCATGCTTTTTACCATGTTTTCTTGTTTTTTAGGTCTTTTATACTAGAGATGAAACCGATATTCGGTAACTATCCGGAATCCGGCCTAAATTTAAAATCCGGCCGGATACCGGATAATAAACGAGTGTCCGGCCAGATACCAGATATAAAATTTCTCATGGTGAGGAAGGAAAAAAGGCAGGTATGTACCAAACTAATATAGCTTATCTCTTTTCTTCTGTTTTTAATTACTTGGAATTTATCTCTGAACGAATGATTATTGAATCTTATGGTTAGGTACCTAAATAGATGTAACTGGTGTAAGTACAATAAGGTTCAAAAATGCATACTTCAGTTTGGACCGTTAGTGAATGTTATAATTACATAATGAATAAATAGCAAATTTTTGATAGTCACTTTATATATCAAAATATTTCCATAAAGGCGAACTTTTCTTCATCGAAGACGATTTTCTTCGATAACTGAATCTCTTTGAATTTATAGAAAAAAACACTAATAAAATCACCTCAAACTCAAACTACAACAGCACGTTTTTTCGTAACCTCAAATGATCTTGTTTGCAATCAATTCAAGTGGTTTGGTATATTTATGCAATTCAATAAGACAATGAAACACTAGCTTCACTTACAAACGAAAGGGCCCGAACTCACCCGAGTTGCCAGTCGGCTATGTTCGGCCGGATATTCGGTATCCGGCTAAACATCTATCCATTTCATCTCTAATTTACAACTCTATGTTTTTTTTAAAAAAGGTTCAGTTGGAGTGGGCTCTTGAACTCAGGTTCTTCACAAGAAGCGGATCATACTCCTACTTCTTTTTCAAATTGATTACTCCCAGAGAACCCAGTCCAGGACTCGTACCCAAACACGGAACTCGGAGCTGGACCTCGTAGCCGGACCCGAAACACCCAAGTCTCGAGTTCTCCTGATACTAGTGAGTGATGATTGGTTTATTTATGAGTGCCATAAGCTGTGCCGTAAGCAGTGCCATATCTAGCTTGAGTGGCACCCGGGGCGGATAGCACAGCGGAGGGTTGTAATGGGATAGGGCGGGATGGGTTCTAAATAACCTATTTTGTGTACGTAAATAGTTTTTTCTTGTAGTAATTGTTGAAATGAAGTGTGATTTCCATAATCTGTGCTTAAGTGCGGCGGCGTTTTCACAAATTAATTTTATTTATTTTAATATTTCCCGGTAGACAATAACTTATTTTTATTGATGGCGCACAGAAATTTGTCACATGAGGAGATCACCATGATACTGGAAGGAGATATTTCCGACGTTCACTGGGAGTCGGTCGGTGAAGATGAAGAGGGCTGGTCAGTGAAATATTTAGAAGTTTTCCAGGATCCTGCAGAGGGATCCAATGTGGAGGCATTGAGCCAAGCTCTTGGAAAATAGCTGGGTTTTAAATGAAACTATAAAGTATTATTTTTGAAGTAAAACTTCTTTACGCACGCTCGACACTTAGGTGGTAAAATGTTGAATACCTTATGAAAAAATATGAAACGTTACGAAAAAATATGTAACGCTAATCTATACGAAACGCTATAATGAAAGTGAAACGCTAATCCATATGAAACGCTATAATGAAAGTGAAACGCTAATCGATATGAAACACTAATCGATGCGAACGCTAATTAAAGCGAAAGTTTAAAGTTGTTATGAGTTTTCATGAGTTGTTGTGAGTTGTTGTGAGTTGTTATGAGTTGTTATGAGTTGTTATGAGATGTTATGAGTTGAGTTGAGTTGAGTTGATGGGGATGTTGAGGGGATGGGGATATTTTTATTCCTGTTATTGTTATATTGTTAATGGACGGCATAAGTTAGTGAAGTTTTACTTCAGTCGTGTGGTCTAAAGCACACTCGTTTTTTTTTTATGTTTCATACATGAAAACATTATAAAAAATATTTTTGAGCAGACAAATTTGTATTCTGTACAAAAAAATAGTATCGGTGTAAACACCTCAGTCAACGAAATAAAACGATTTCTAGGAATACACATTGTGATGGGTATCTTCAAGTATCTGGTATCCCATCTTTACTGGGCAAACAATACGAGGCTATCTCGTGCGGGCGTGTTTTCATTTAAACTACAATAACGCGTTGATTCGAGGGGACGCGAGGGTTACGACAAACTATTCATAATAAACTATTCGTTGGTAAATGCCCTGCTTGAAAATATGGCCAAGGAGTTCAATTCTGTAGACGAAATCATGATACCATTCAAAGGGAGAAGTAATTTGAAACAATACATAAAAAATAAGCTACACAAGTTGGGCATCACGCACTCGAAGTAAAAATGTAAAAGTTTCATATATTTAGAGGACCAAAAAAAGATTTGCTTTCTTTTATTTAGGCCCAATTGTATTATGTGATACTGAAATAAGTGCCATTAATAACTTTGTAAGTTGATTATTAATAAATGTTTATTCTTATGTAAAAAATATGTTTTATTTACCAGGGTACTGTTACTTAAAGTCTATAATGGGTACGGTTCTGAGTTAATAGAAGAGGAAAAATACCTTACGGACGAATGTACTAATAATGTAGTGAGGAATAAAAGCTTATCATTAGAAAGGTAATAGATTTTCCAAGCAATAATGGCTAATGATCCACCGTATTATGTGATATCTTGACCGACATAAAGACTTACAGACATGACGAATACATAAAATTTTACTATGGTCATTGGAGTATTTTATTGGTTTAAAACATGGGTGGCCAAACTTTTCAGCAGCCGGGCCAAATTTTAGAAATGAGATTTCCTGCCGGGCCGCACAACAAAATTTCTTTTATTATTCAAAGCAAACAAGAAATATATTGTTTTTTTAAGATAATATAACAAAAATGAGAATCAAATATTTATCAGATTAGAATTAGGCAATACAAAAAATAATAAACAAAATATAGTAAATTTTAGTGAGATATCTGATTTTGTTTGTCAGAACTAAGTGCATCAATGTTGATAACGATTGATGTTGTTGCTACAGTTTTCCAAATGTTCATCAGTGATTCGCGTTCTCATTTGAGATTTAATATGCTTCATTCGGCTAAAAATAATATGCTTCATTCGGTTCACACGTGTAAGTGTTTCCAAATAGTGAAATCATCGATAGAGCATGTTTGCAAAATGCAGGATATTTCTCCTTGTCCAAATATGTTTTGTAAAACTCTTCCAAATCAACTTGATTGAATTTCTCTTTTAACTGTGCATCACAACACGTTTCACAATGTTCCGTTTGCATAAATCCGGACAAAAAATTCACGTCTACGGAGAATGGCGTTGCAAATGCAGAAAAAAGCACTTGATGCTTTTTAAAATCTTGAAATCGGTTTTCAAATTTCAGGTTCGCGTATTTATCCGCTGCCATTTGTGTGACGTCTGGCTGCAATAACAATGTAGGAAAGTGAATGAAGATTTTTGTCCTTAACTGTTGTTCCCAAAACCTAAGTTTCATTTGGAATGCGGAAATAAGATCATATGTGTTATTAATTACTTGATCTTTCCCTTGTAGACGAGTATTAACAATATTTAGGTGGCTAACTATATCGACCAGAAATGCAAAGTCGCTAAACCCAGTCCTGGTTTACCGGGATTCTCAATTTCTCAAACCTCTAATTCTGGGATACTTTTTGACTTGCTTGCGAAGTATGATTGTATTTCTTGCTTCAAATTACACCCTCTTTTCAATATTTTAACACGGGTCAGCCATCGTACTTCTGAATAAAATGTAACGTCATTATATTGTGAATCCAAAGACTTGAGAAACTCTTGGTACTGATGGTGATTCGACCCCTTCGACTTAATAAAGTTCACGGTTTTGATGACCACTTTCATGACATGATCCATTTTAAGGGACTTGGAACATAAATTCTCTTAATGAATAATGCAATGAAAATTTTGCATCGAAGTATTACAAACTTTGCAGGCCTCATTTTCAAACAATTTTACTAAACCTTCGTGTTTCCCAACCATTGCTGGAGCACCATCTGTTGTTAAGCCTAATAGGTTGTTGAGTTGTAACGTAAAACGATTCAATTTTGATGTAACAGCTCCTAACAAATCTCGTGAGCAAGTAGTGTCCTTAAGTGGATGCAGTGCCGCTAATTCTTCTATTTTGTTAAAATGGACATCAACACCTCTGATAAAAATCGCCACTTGGGCGGTATCTGTTAGGTCGGTGCTTTCATCCAATACTAGAACACAAAATATGAACTTAGTTGGTCGATTTTTCAAATTATCTTCAATATGTTTTCCAATGTCGTCGACACGCCTAGTCATAGTTTGTCGAGACAGGCTTATTTTTGATAAATCCGTTTTCATTTCTGGGCACAGAATTTCAATGACACTCTCCAAACAGTCCAACCATTTCAAAAATGTTACTCCTTGCATGTCCTTTCCCGTGCGTTCCCCTCCAGCGTTCCACTTTCACCTTCCCCGCCACCGCTCTCCCGCTCCCTCGTCCCGCCAACCCCCCTGGCACTTCATTTCTTTTACTTTCAATTACTAATATCAACATCAATAGTTCCACAAAACGAAAAAATATGGTCCCTAAAAGTGGGAGTAACTGCGGAGAACCGTCATAAACGCAGGATAATGACTGACTGTTCCGAAAATATTGGAAGAAAACAAATATTTCGTGTGTTAAAAGGATGCATCTATTTTTACATGAATATATCTAATTAACGGTAAATTTAAATGAACAAATGTTGGTTTATCCAATATTTTGCGACGATTCTTTATAATAATCGGAAATAATAGTTCGTAGAATGTACTTAGGAAGATAGAAATTGGTGATTAAACTTATACCTGCATCGGGCCAGGACCTCTGGCCGACAGAGCTGCCTACCAAAATCGTTCGGGCCAGAATGTCTGGCCTACAGAGTGGAAAAGGTTAAGAACTTAATGTTAAATTTTTTATTTTATTTTTTTATATTTATTTTGTTGTAAAATTAGTAAAACTTACTGAAAAAGTAATTTTCCTAGGATAATGTTCCTACAAAGTGATCTCGAGTAAAAATGACTGAAAAGTGCCTTTGATTGTTAAATGGTTAGATTTTAATTTAAAATAAATATATTTTAACTAAAATGTCTTGTTTTATTTACATTTGGTAAAGTTTGCGTTCTGTGAGACCGCACGTCCATAGTAGTGTAACAAAAATGTAACGTCCATAGTTAATCAACCCTTGAAGGGTGAAATCCATGAAAAATTTGAAAAAAAAATAATGAACAGCCTACACTCTGCAGGCCTACAATTTTAATATAAATTTAAACTATTTAGCTAGAATGGTGCAGCTATTAATTACAAATAAAAATATAATTACAAAAATAAATAAAGACATTTTGATCGACTGATAATTATCATATTCTGGGTTTTCAATGTCTGATTCCAAAAGCATATCGACGCTGGAAAGGAAGAATGACTAAACGCCCATATTTAAAGTTATTAATTTCGAAGTGTTTATATTCATTGTGATAACGAGATGGAATGGTGTAATTTGTGCTTAATTTAATTAAATCTGAATATTATGACATGCATTTACCCGCACTGTTTTTGGATGACCATAAGTTTACGAAACCACTGGACGACTAAAGCGCCCGTGGAATCCGGAAATATATATAAATACCTAAAAAGGTGGGTGCTTCCGATCAAATCGATCGTAAAATGGTAGATCTAAGCAACATTAGCAAAATGACGTTCAATATATTTAAAATGATTTATTCGCCAAATCAACTGTAAAATGTGGCAAGCATACTTAACTAAAGCGACTAATCTTAATATTTTTGGAAAGGAAAAACAGCTAAAGCGACATTGTTGTGATTTTTAATATGACCTTTTTGACTTAACAACCAATATACATATTATTAAAACGGATAGGGATGAAATACTAATGTGAATTATATACTTTATTACGGTAGGGAACATGTGCGTGACTTCCATAGCCATTTCATGGTAAGGAAAAAAAGCTAATTCTACATGTTATCCTTAACCATGGAAGGTAATAAAAGCTTACAATTTGGACAAAATACTGGAAAGAAAGAGTGATGAAACCTTCCACCACACATAATCTAAGATGACTTAAGTCGCACTCATATAGAAAGACAATATTTGCTGTCGTTTTAAGTCGATGCAATTTCAAAAAAGTAGCTAATATAATAATACGCAATAAAACTAGGACCAATCCATAAATATATGAAACCGCCCATGACCAATCGACGCAGAAAAAAAAACTGAGTCAGATTGCATATATAACTCATTTTCCCCCGATGTCGTGTTTTAGTCACTCTTCCTTTCCAGCATCGATATTATTGTCATGTGGTAGCGGGCCGTATTGATAGGGCCTGAGGGCCACATCTTTGACACCCCTGATCTAGAGCAGGGGTCTCCAAATTTTCCAGCCTTAGGGCCATATTAAGTACTCCAGTAAGTTCCAAGGGCCAAAACCGTTTTAATTTTCTTGCCACCTTATATGTATATAAAATCAATATTTGTTCGTATTTTATGCGCTGCCATACCGTTCATCCGATTGGGGTAAAACTTTGGTGGTTTGTTGTGCAAACACTCGCGAAGGTTTCTATATATAATGGTACGCTCTGGCGTTATGAAATTTTGGATGAAAATTTACTACAGGTGGTGCGCGAGTGGTTTGAAATTTGTGTATTATATATTTATATATTTTTGCGGCAGGGAGGGAAGGCAGAAGGGGAGTGTAACAAAGGACATGGGGGTCGTGGGAGGGGCGACGAGGGAGAGGAAAGGCGGGGAGTGGGAGGGGACGGGACGCATGGGAAAGGACATGCAACGCATGTCGGGTACCAGCTAGTTATCTATAGTATATATAGACTAGTCACCGAGTATGCGCCCTGAGCAATAGTACGCTTGCTAAATTCGCTAACTACAAACTACTGTCAGTGGAAAATCACAATTAGGTACATAAATCTCATTAGCGTTTTATAATGTTTACATGTTAAATGATTATGTGTTTATATGTTACTATTTATTTATTTATTTATTTATTATGATTACTATGATTATATACGTTTATAATTTTAGTTGGATTAATTTCAATTACTTTTTCGTTACTATACTTAAGTTAAATTTTCTGCATATTATACTAACTTGTCATTAGGCTTCACCTAGCAAAACCGATCGTTCTGTGTTTTTTATCTAACTTCTCACAACAACAATAAACCATAGCTGTCGCGGGCCTGATAGATGACACTCGTCACGGATTGATGACACTGGCGGGCCGGATGTGGCCCGCGGGCCGTAGTTTGGAGACCCCTGATCTAGAGCATTCCTTCGTGTTTGGACGCCAACGCTCCCAGTGGCGGTCTCTTCAAAGTGTCCTTGGAACTTGCTTATACTAATTATGGATTGGAGTAATGAAAAATGTCTTTTTTTTTTACATGAGCTCAACACAGGAGGCCCTGAGGAAAATAATTTCCCTCAGGGCCTATGTCATCTTTGGGTGTGCTGTGTGGAGGTTTTTTTAAAGGAAAGTAAGGAGAGGAGAGTTCTGGGAAGGAAAAGGGTTTAAGGGGTGGGTAAGAATCTGGGGTTCAGTATGTCCAGGTCATCCGCCTCCAAGACCTAGACAAACCTCACCCCATGAACCTGGGCACCCCTGCTAAATCACCAAACGTAGCGAACCACTTGTGGTGACCTATGGCAGAGGTGTTGGTTATCCATTAAAGGTTCCCGGGGCGGCGGTACCCATTCCCGCCTCCCAAATTGAGAAATGATAGAAGCATACCAAAATTATAGATGTCTGTGGGATCCAACTTATGGAAAATAAAAATAAATAATAATAATAACTTATGGAAAATAAAATAAATCTTTCTTTGTTTGACCCTTATGTGTTCCTAAATCATTCAACCGATTGCAATGAAACTTTGGTGGTTCATTGCAAGCATGCCTGCGGAGGTTTCTATATATAATGGTGAGCTTTGGCTTTATGAAATTACTTCCTATACCATTCATAATCGATATGAAGATTATTTTTATTTGTTCTCTCTTTATTCGAGAGAACTGGCACCCAATAAATACTTTAAACATGATTACAAATTCGATGAAACAAGCTTACTAATTCACAAGACTATATTTCTACCTACCTAACATGTTGTGACCTCGATTGACTTTTTGCATGTGAACTAATTAGTTTTTGAAGTAAACTCACACTTAACACACCTTGATTATTTAATTTCATTTAGAGTTAGTAATATAATTTTGATAAGAGCCTTTCTGTAATTTCAATAACAAATTATCTTAATACTTGGTTACAGAATGAGCAATGAACACTCGCTCGCCTGATCCCTACCTAATAGCCCGCGCACACAGACAGCGGTCAGAGTTCTGCGTTCTAGTGACCGTTGACCGCTCAAGAGTTCCAACGCACACAAGCGGCGTTCAAATTCTCGCATTCTAGTTTCTTTTGGGTCTTTGCACATGCAATATGTCACTAGAAAGTTCATCATCCGATGAAGAATTATTGCTCTTGTGGAGCTTAGCAGCTTCTAGAAAGAAAAGGAAGTATTGGGTGCACCCAATCAACACAACGCGAGAAGAACAAGGTGAATTTAGTAGTATTTTTCAGGATTTACTTAAAGATGAACAACGATTCTATATTTAGTTTTGAATGTCGATTAATATTTTTAATGAATTGTATAACATCATAAAACCTGATATCGAAAAACAAAATACTAACTGGAGGAACTGTGTTCCATCAAAAGGAAGGCTGGCTGTATTTGAAGGTATGTATTTATTTATTAAGGATAAGAAAAGACATTAGAGTATTTAGAAATAATAACAAAATATACGAAAGGTTCATTTGTTAATCGAATTATGTAACAAATATGATATTTTTTCGTAATATTCTGTCGGCGTTCCCTGTCTCGGCGGGAAAAGAACTCTTAGAACGCGACGTTCCGCTTTGACCGCCGTGGTCTGACAGCCCGCTGCGTGCGTTGTTGTTATAGACTTGGTACATTCTAATGAACGCCGAATGCGGAACTCCTGACCGCTCTCTGTGTGCGCTGGCTATAAAGCATTTGCAAGAATTCTGGTTCTTGTCCGTTGGTATTCTTTTGGTGTAAATTAATTCCTGTTTTCAGATTTAAAAAAACCACTCTTGTTCCAGTTCTATGCTCGTTTGATGTAATTCCACCTTTATACAGGTTGGGACGTACTTGGCTTACTTTAGACAGTGATTGCTGATAATATTTGGAGTAAAAAATGTAAATAAAATTTTGGTCTCGGGTGACTTTTTAAAAAAAAATTCTTCTAAATCAAACAAATACTTTTTTCTGCATGTCCTAACCGGTCACTCAGCCGAGTAACTAACCCAAAGTCTCACCCTACCCCTAACTGTTCATCAACTACTATTTTTTGTTTTTGTAAAAAAAAAACATCAAAAATGACACTGGAGAACCAAATTTCATTTACATTTTTTACGCAGATATAATATCAGGAATCACTGGTTAAAGTCAAGTACGTCCCTAACCAAAACCTCCTAGATCACAAGGCTGTACACTGAATGCAATCAGCCTTGTATGAAAACCTCAAAAAAATTATTTTTCCATATTTATTTTTTAAAATAACTTAAATATTTTTAAATAATTTAATAAATAAGAATAAATAGAAAAAATTATGTAAAATGAGAATTTTTGTGGGATCCCGTACAAGTTAGGAGGCTGATTTGAATTAGTGTTCCGGCCTTGTGATCTAGGACCGTGGTCGTAAAAGTGCGGCCCGCGCAAATATCTGCTGCTCTCTTTTTATGTATTTAAAAAAAAAAAAATTTAACTTTTCCATGCACTGATGGTTGTCCGTCAATGGTGGGTGCAAGCAATGGGAAGGTGAAACAGAAGCGACAATTTTCATACAATCTATTTTTCAGCCGCATTCGTAAACTGCAGATAATACTGTATTTATTTTAGTACAGAAAAATAATACTAATAATTAAATTAGCGCTAACGAAAATTTCACTGTTATATGACTTATAATAACCAAGTAATTACATTAACAAAAGTAATTATTTTTCATCAGATTTACGTTCGACACGGGTAGCTAAATTCCGCTACACCACCGGGCGCAAGGCGCGGGGCGCGGGCGCGGGAATAGGAATCCGTATGTTAGAAGGCGACAAACTGTGCGAGCGGTCCCGATATGCTCGTCTCGTGCACGCTTTCGGCACATTCCTATGGTGTAGTATTATTTGTCGAAAAAATGTCAAGTTGCTATTCTGATTTTATTGTTTCTGGGCGCAGGGAATATTTGCGGTCGAGGCACGCAGTAAAAGAGGCGAAATTAACTACATAATGATAATAAGGGCCACTGTAATAATTTAGAACTTTCATAAAACTGTAAATATCACTAGAGACTTGCTTAGTTATTTTGTTGTTGCGACTTACTAAACAATAAAATGAATAGATCAAGCTGCATGGGTTTTTACAGTCACATTGTCGCATATACACGATCTATCAGTCTTCATATATCTCTTCTGTTATTCTGACTGACCGTTTTCAAATAATTGATTCACTTGGTTGCGCCGTTTTTTGGGAAAAATTACCTCAAGACACAGAGATATAGTTAGAGGTGCTGAGCTTTACATAAATCCGATCGGGAGGAACTTGTTGAGGGAGACTATTTGAGCCTTCCTGCACTCTTCTCTTGACCCATCGCCTTGCTCCGCAGTGGGAGGGACGGATTCATTCGTCCGTCACTCCTGAACCCACTGACCCCAGATTCGTAGCCACGCCTCATGCCTTTTTCCTTCTCAGAACATCATCTCCTTCCTTTACTTTAAATTACCATCCACACAGCATCCCCAAAGATGACATAGGCCCTGGAGGAAATTATTTTCCTATTGTAGCTATTGTAAAAATAAATAAATAACATTATTTTCTCAGAAAACAGTTTAGCGTTATTCTATAACATTAGGCTTGCATTTTATAAACAAATATTCTGGGAAGAAACGAATCCCAGAATGGGTGAAACACTTACATATTATTTCTACAAACATTTGCTATGTAGGTAGGTAGGTAGGAAGGTACTGTAATTATCATCTAATTTATTTATTTACTGTGTAACCATCACGTTTCGCGCCCTTTCCCGGGAACCCCTGCTAAGTCATCAAACATAATGAACCCCTTGGGGTGACGTATGTTGGTTTTTCAATAAATGGTTCCCGGGGCGGCGGTACCATAACCCGCCACTCAAATTGAAATGTCTTCATCGGGCGTCTCCGACTTCTTTTACCCTTCACTATCGTGTCATATTCACATTCCTACATCAAATTACCAAATTAACAAATTCCCAAATTAGCAAACTCCTAAATACAAACTTATTTTTTATTACGTATAATGAAGTTGTAAATAATGTACACTTGCCGTGGATTGAGCACACGAGAAACCATTTCTCAGATATAGTAATAATCACCAATTTGTTTATTTGATAAATTTGATGCATACAAATATAGGAACAGGTCCTTTTGACAAATAGGTGTCACTCATTTATTGCTTTTTGACAAACATAAATCTCCTCACGGCGAAAAGCAAGCAGATACGAGGGTGCCTACATACAGCTTGCGTCCTTGGCGAAAGAGCCCGTCAAACACGATAAAGCATTTATGTTTTTATTAAAATTAAACTGAAAACTTGTCAGCAAAATGAGGCCTGGTATTAGAAAAAAACCAGCGCTTGCAATCATGTTTGAGTTTAGATGTAAGTCACTAGTTATAATTTTAAATCTTAGTTGTAAGCCAGTAATATTAATTCTTTTATATATTTATTTGTACAGTGCCCTTGAGGTGATTTTTCACAAAAACGGTGCTATATAAATTAGCCAAATATTATTATTATTGGCTATTTGAAGCTAGTAGCAATGTGAATGGTCGAAGAAGTAGGGGACGCCCGAGGAAGACATGGCACGATCAAGTGAATCAGATACTTGAGTCGGGCCATGTTAAGAGTCAGAATAATAGAAGAGTGTGTATGAGACCAAGTATGTGTGAATATGAATGAGGTACAGAGTATGTGCCAAGACCCGAGTTGTTTGGCGGTCCGTCCTCTCTGCCTACCCCTGCGGGGAAACGGCGTGATGTTTAGTTAGTTAGTTACTAGCGATTTCAGCACATTTTATCCTGCGAATTTGCGGGATTTTCATGTGCGGGTTTTGGGGGAAAAACTTATTTTAATTACCGTTCTATTCTGATTCAGAGTAATATCACAATAAAACTACGTTGAATTTACCCAATACTTATAATAACCCAATTACAAGTTCCCGATTCTACTAAGCCAAAACTAAGGTTCAAAACTACTTAAACATCACTTAATCTAGACTAAGTGATGCTTAAGCAGTTTCGAACTTTAGTTTCGGCTTAGCAGAATTGGGAACAGCGGCTGTTAGTGTAACTAACATCACTTAAACACGAATAAAAAATATATGAATTTTAAGTTGTTTAATTTCATGTAATATAACACTTAAAGCGGTACCACATGTGCAGATAAAATATGTGGCTTGGCCTATTTCAGCATATTTCTCGCCATATATTCCCTTATAGCTGCGTGTGGCACAGGTCTTATGTTATACTAGCTGGGTTACCCGGCTTCAGGCTCAGGACATCAATTCCAGAGTGTTTGGAATGTTCCACAATTATGTTATTCCCTATTCCCCAAAATTACACCACATACTCCGCGACTCCTTCCAGAACTTTCTAGAGTTCTATGGAACCTACTCGAACTTTCTGGAAGACTGTTCTAGAAATTACAAGAGGACGAAACTTCCAGCCCTTATTTCTTTAAAAACACGCCCTTTAGGTAAAAGCGGGAACCGTCATCCTGGAGGGGGGGATAGAGATCTACCACACCATATAACTCACTAGATCGTACCGGGACTCGTTTCTAAGTTTTTGCGAGCCGCACGTGTTTTTAGACTTTCTATTGTAATATATGTATATATATTATCACTCTTATACTAACTCTTCGCGATCTCATTAAACACTATTATAGTATCTAAAATATTTAAAACTGATTAAAATTACTCCAGTTACTTGGAGGCCCTTAAGTGGGTAAGCACTTTAAATTATTTTTAAAAAAAGAGTATGCTTTAGATCACACTACTAAACTAAAACTTCACTAACTTATAAAAGAACATTTGACATTGGGGTGACATTAACATTGACATTCCAGACAATATGGTTTGTTGCTTTTTGCACAGTAGTACACACTCATGCATTTTTTTTCTTTTTGGGCAAAAGTTGCACTTCGTTTTCCTTTTTTAATGACATTGATCACCGTTCGCATGTCATTTTTCACAACAATAACCACTTTTCGTAACGCATTCACCAGTTTACCCCCAAGTGTCGATCGTACGTAAAGAAGTTTTACTTCAAAAAATATAATTTCAACGTTCTTCATTGAGCAAATGAAGCTTATTTTACGTGAAGGGAAGACAAAAAAAATTATGAGAGGTGGTGCATTATTTTGAAGTATAAACAACTTCCACCAAGAAAAGATACTGTTGACGATTTTTCTACAGAAGCGATAGGTATCTACGTTGAAATTCATTAATTTTGCAGCTAAAGAGGGTTCTAAAATTACAGGTGGCGTTGAAGGAGTGGAAAATTTTCGGCAGCAGCACATATTATTTACGGACACCTCCATAAAACTTGGAACTTTTCGATGGAAAAAATATAATTCACTAGAAAAAAATACAATACAGTTTTCTGGAACCATGTAATACGGACTTCGCTGTTGCCCGAATATCGTACACAGCGAAGTAAGTCTTGCAAGCGGTCTTTAAAAAAAAGGTCCAGTTGACGCCAGCAACCGCAAGATATGCTCTTGTAACCTAGCCGGCCCTTTTTATAAATTATTCTATCTACCCGGGTGTTGATTTAATTTACTGAATCCAACAAACCTTTTGTATTCCGTCTCTTTCGAACTCGTGAGTTTTACCGTTAAATTTATGAAACGCACCTGTTTCGCAAATATGTTTCGGTTGGGTAAAATAAAATTTTGTATGAGCGCGCGCGGGATTGTAGCAAATGTATTTTTTACGTGTTAATTTTGTAATAAAATTGTGCTTTTTTCAGCCGCATTTTAACATTATAAAATTATAGGTATGCAAAACTATTTAAGCAGATTACTATATCTTATGTACGTTCGCAAACCAATCATTCATCCCAATATTAAAAAGCATAACGTGTTAAAAGCGTTTTATTCGACAATATTGAAAATAACGCCATCTATCGGTGTGAAGTTTCTAAATATATTTTGAGAATACCCTTTGAAGAAATAATGGAGTTTACCAAATTTGCTGCCAATTCACTGCTTGCTGCATCAAGAAACTTTGGCATGTCAAATTTCGAATAGCAAATTGAAGGATGTAATGAATAAGGTTATAAACATTATAAATTAAAAAATCATCGAAAGTTTAAAGAACCACTTGAAGAATTACAAGCTGATTATGGCGATGTTATCCTACATACTGCCGTCAGATGGTTAAGCAAAGGAAAAGTTCTAGAACGGTTCTTCCATTTAAAAACAGAAATAATTCTATTCTTACAACAAAGTGGTAACGAATATCCTCAACTCCATATATAACGATGAATGGTGGGCACTGACGGCTTTTTTTGCCGATATTACTTCGAAATTCAACAATCTAAATTGAGAGTTGCAAGCAGGGGCGTGCACAGAGTTTTTGATCAGGGTAGGCAGTAAGAAAATACATCAAGTTTCACAGATTAAAATTTCCATATTATATCAGATAATTTCAGAATTAAAGTACAACAAACGTTTTTGAACCGACAATTAGCATTTATGAAAGACAACTATTTGATAGAAGTACATAACAACAGATATTTTTGTCGTTACTGATTGCCATTTGCTAATTTTGTTCTAGAAAGCATTGCTTAATACTAACAAAAAAAACTCATAGAAGCAAATCCACAACGACAGTTCTACTCGATGCTTTGTGCATTTCGTAAACATTGAATTATGTCTTGTATGAAGTTAGCTCTAGTCAGAAATAATTCCTGCTTAGACCGCATTTTAGTGAGGCAATTGGAGGGCGCGCGTGTAGTTTCTAGTTACAGTTTATGCCGGGTTTGTAGCATGCCGTTTGATGTGTCGCTCGCGTAGTTTCGGTTGCTCAGCTTTTTCGCTCTTATTTTTGAAATTGTGTATTTATTTGTAGCAATAATTTTATAAATTATAATATTATTTACATGCTTATATTTTATAAAAACGGGAGGGTAGGCAGTGCTTATGTGCCTATATGGAGTGCACGCCCCTGGTTGCAAGGACCTAATAAGATAATCGGACAAATGACTAATAAAATATTCGCATTTGAAGCCAAACTGCAATTATATATAAATGAGCTCGAAGCAAGAGACTTTTCCAATTTTCCAACTGTTGCTGCTCTTCGATCCGACATGTCTATTACCGACAGTAGCTCTCAAGACATGGTATCCTACTTGAAGGAATATTTGGACGAAATTAAAAAAAAGATTTAATGATGTCAGAACTATTTTATGCTTGTAGAAAACCCTTGGCACTGTGAAAACGAGAGAATGAAATTTTTTTACCAGTTTGGTTTTCCGAAAACAAATTTGATAAACGAAATCATTGAATTAAAATTCGACACAGTACTAAAAGCTTATTTCATTGAATGCCGTGAAAAGCAGGAGTATGTTGAATTCTGGAGAAATGTGCCTAGCAACCTTAAATGTTTACAAGACTGCGCTCAATTTATTTTGACGATTTTTCCTTCGACATATCTCTGTGAAGCTTCATTTTCAAAAATGAGCTTTTTGAAAAACAATAATCGCAATCGCCTTTCCTCTCACATAGAAGACGCAATGAGGATTGCATGCAGTTCCAAGGACGCCAACATAGACGAAATAATGAAAAAAATACAACATCATAATACATACCTAAAATATACGATAGTTTAAGTTAACACAATTAATATTTTGTACTACTTCTAATAAAAATATAATTTTTTTCAATTTACATGTAGATATCCATACCCATAAGCACCCCACACGTACACTTCGGAGTGCGCCTCATATCCCCCCCCCCCGATGTGTGGGCTCTAATAAAAGAAAAAAATATCAAATACCTACTGACGAAAATTAAATTAAAATAAATAATTAGAAAAAAAAAAATACATAAAATCTGTTATTAAAAAAAAAAACATAAGCCCTTCATGTTGCCAAAGGCAGCCCATACATTACGTAGAAAAAAAAAGCATTTCGGTCACTGATCTAGGAGGTTTTGCCCCTAACACCCTGTATATTAGAATGTCTAAAGCACTCCATAGATGGTTATAAATTGTCAGTTAACTCTGTCAAGGTGCTACAAATGAGCTAGCAACAAATATCAAGCATATTAATGAAAACTAGCAGTTAACAACCCACTCCGCTCCTGCTAGGCCCTGCAGGCGGCTTTTGGTTCCACTCGCCCAGTCGAGTGTTGGTGACCATTTTATATATCTGATAGGATTTGGTTCCAAAAATAACTGGTTCCTCGAATCCACTCTGATCCAGTGACAGCTAATCACCAGGATAAAGTAACCGCAACGACCAATGACGCCTTATGTAATATAAAGCCGCGTGATGCTATTATTCACAACTCTAAGTATTACTGTCAATCTTTCCAGATCCGGAGAGATACTAAAATTCTACAAATACTTCTACTAGTACTTATACAGGGTGGCCACAAAAAACGGATTTCAAAATTCCCTGATAATTCCAGGTTTTCCAGGGCAGTTTCTACATTTTTCCCTGATATGTTTAATTTGATATAAGGGGATATAGTTCGTTAGATAAATAATAAATGGAATTCCGTCATCTATAGCATTTATTATTTCTTTGCATCCCAATAACCGGCCTCTGTGTTTCCTCCCTCCTACAACATGAGTCTCTTCAAGACCCATGTTAACTCCTTCCTTTCCTCAAAAAGACCCTCCACACAGCATCCTCAAAGATGACATAGGCCCTGAGGGAAATTATTTTCCTCAGGGCCTCCTGTGTGGAGTTAATGTAAAAAAAAAAAAAAAAATCCATTAAAAACAAAATACACTTGTTACAAATTTATGATATTTCGCTTGAAGACAATTTGTGAATAAATGAAAACATCAGATAAAAATAGACAAATAAACAAAAAAACATTAACATTAGAAGAGATACTAAAAAAATATCACAACATGAAACAATATTTTTCACTGCAATCGGTGAAGAAACGGAGAAAAAGCCGCAGTTATTATTGTGAGGTTTGAAAAACATAATTTAGAGTGGTTGTCAGAAATGACAGTTGTCTCCAAATCTTTGGGTAGACCAATAGAAGTATTTCAAGAAAGTGGTTCTAGATCAAGGAAGAAAAAAGTGCATGATATGTTAGAGTCTCGCACTCTTGATGAACTCCAGTTGGCAGCAGAAATGAGATTGCACAAATGTATAGATGGGGCTGCGATGGTTATGGTAGTCACAGTCACTTTAAGCAAAGGTATAGTGATGGAGAACATCATGATGACTCGAATCTCCCTACAACGTCGTAGGTGCCACTTCAGCTCTACAGTGAAGGAAACTCAAGAAGCAAGACTTATATAGCTAAACCCACGGTCTTCATCTACAAGGAACTTCAGACCAATAAGATTACAATTTAAAAAAGAAACTCCCGAGATAATAAGAAATTAATTTGCATTTTGCGACCATTTCCTAAAAAAAGGTTCTATTTACCTACTGAAGTTTTAAGTCTACTAAAAATTCATTCAATGGTTCTGGAAATTTGTGTGATGATTTTGACTCCAACAACAACGCAAACAACACCTTTAGCACTTAAATTTTCTACCATTTTCGATTAAAATATGTGTGTACCTAATTATTGCCAGTCTTTTTTTTGTTTATATATGTGAAAAATAATATGAAAAAATTTAAAATTAATGTTTTATTTGCCTAGATATTTGTATATTTTCATAATGTATTATTTTGTTGTTGTAAATTTCTACGGAAGAGTAAATTAATAATTTTTACTTCAAAATAGTTATAATTCATTAAAAAGATCAAAAAAATAAAAATTGCATTAATATTTAGTCAGCAAGGAATTAATTCGTGTTTTTTCTTCATTCCGTCCACTGTGCGTCGCAAGTAAAAGTAATAAAACACAACTTTGGGGTTTCACAAATCGCAAAATAACGAATTTAGTTTTATTTTTGGAATTCCCTGATATTATAAAAAAAATTTGAAATTCCCTGACATTTCCCTGATAATTCCAGGTTCGGTAAAATTCCCTGATAATTCCAGGTTTTCCAGGTCCTGTGGCCACCCTGTTATACTTACGAGGAGCAAGTCTTCATGCTATGTGCCAACATAAGTGGCACCATTGTTTGATGAATTCTTGGAATTACATACAAAAGTAGCTTCTTTAGCGTATTAAAAATATAGATGACACCGCTTCCATTTGCATCTATTTGTGAATCTAGTAAGTTAGCGCATTAATTAATCTGTTCAATGCTTGAGTGTACAGTGAAACCCTCTTAAGAAGTTTCGTGGAATGAAGTTGTGTTTTTTCGGTCCCTTGAAAAATTTCTTAGAAAGGTTTCACTGCATTTGCCCCTGGACGGCTTACTTATTTACTTGGTAGTTGGGGAATGAGAGCTGTGTGGGCACTCAAGAGTAAATAAAACAGGACAGTTAGTAAAGAAAAGTATAATATTCAAAGGTCTTTATTGAAGATTAGAATAGTAAAGTTGTTATGCCACCAAGGCGGAGGCGGTGCTAGATTCGTACTTCCAGTTGGGAGCGAGCACCCTCTTTGTCTTGTAGTAGCGGGCGAGACGGTGAATTCTGGACTCTACGAGAATCAGCCTGAACTTGCTGTCCTTGTCCTTCCTGTTGCGCTCCAGATGCTTTCGGATGGCGACAGCCTTCTTGATGAGGTAGTAGAGGTCCTCGGGCAAATCGGGCACCTGGCCGTTGGCTTTCATGATCCTGAGGATCTTCTTGCCGGTCACGAATCGGACCTGAGCGACTCCATAGGAATCCCTCAAGATAACACCTGGAATTCAATCAAAACATTCTATTATTACAGTGAATATTTTTTATTCAATTTGATTGGAAGAATGAGGTTTACATTTTTATTTGGTACACAGAAATTTGTATTTTCTTTAGCAATATAACTTAACTGTTTACAATACACAATTTTATGAATTTTTTTCTAATGTAACAAGCCGGTGTTTAAGAGGGAATAACCAGACAAAACTGGAAATATGTCATTTTTAAATCAAATTTTTGACATATTGACTGTTTCCACAAAAAATTATAAATTGATTTTGAAAGACTGTTCTTTTATCTAGTAAAGCTATGTTTTAAATTTTGAGAAAATATGTTTATTTTTAGTACAATAAGGTTTTACCGTAGGTCGTTGGCAGATTTTTTTAAATTTTCAAACAAAATTTTGTATTACAAAAACACATATTTCAAATCATATAATCATACAGTAAAATAAATCAATAAATGTCTGGGAAAGCTATGTTTCAGAATTTAAATTTTAGTTTAAATAAAATCACTTAAAAAAAGATTTGCACATGTCTTTTGTGGCGAAAATACTTCTTTTTGTGTATTTATTTACGGTCTTCCAAAATAATATATTTAAAAAAAATTACATTCTTATTGTTCGTTCCAGAATGCGATTTTTTGTATTTAGTTTTAAGTAAAATAATTATTCTTAATATTCATGTTATTTTAGTTTCGCGTAGTTCCCGTTTTTCAAATATGCAAAGAAGATATTATCCCACGGTTTCTTCAAGTAAGGTCCCAACCTTGAAAAATAATATGTATTCTGGCTGGTATCATATAAATGCATTGCTTTGCAAAGATTTGGAAGAAAGTGTTAAATATTTAAATTGTTTTATTTTTAAGTAGGTATTAGTACATTTCAAATAGGACCCTCAAATAGCACCCATAACTATTTATGGCAGCCCCAAGAGAAAGTGTTTGCTGTCGGCCTTTTATGGCCCAACCTAAGAGGATCTTTTATTTTAGTAATATTTGCAATATTTGTCTGTCCTTAAGTGTTTTAGATTTAGTTTTATTGGTGGCCCTTTTCGGCGACTTTTGAGCAATTGTTTTATTGCTAGATTTTAAAATCCAGTTGTGGGAACCACTGAAATATTCTGTTCCCACAGTTAATGTACCATATTAATTATTTGTATTTGTAGGTTTTTCTTTAAATATGGTGACGTGTTCAAGAGAGAGTGAGTATTGTTGTGACGGTTGAACTGGAAGGTACATGAGATGTCCTTCAGTTGAGTTTGGAAAAACTGACAGAGATATCGAAGTAGAGACTTCGATATTTGTCAGTGTGGTGTGATCGGAAAGATCAACCGAGCAGAGGGGAAATAAGCCCTTTGCGTGAGTATTGTTATTACGGTGGAACTGGAAGGTACACGAGGTGTATCTTCAATTGAGCAAAGGGAAAATAGGCCCTTTGCGTCAGTATCGTTGTTAAGATTGAACTGGGAGGTACATGTTGTACCTACAGTTCAGTATTGTAAAAAACTGATAAAGATATCGAAGTAGAGACTTCGATATTTGTCAGTGTGGTGTGATCGTGAAGGTCAACCGATCAAAGGGTAAATAGACCCTTTTGTAATAATTGTATTTTTATTGCATTTAATAAATTGTGTTCAAGAAGAAGAAGTGTTTTCCTGCAAACTCCATTCTGTTGTGCTCTCGTACCAAGATAGATAAGAAACACATGGTCCTTCGAGCCGGATCGAGAATACAAGCATCATGGAAACAGGACTACAATCGAAGATGACATCCATCTGCGGCAGCAAGGCGGGTTCCAGCACGAGCTGGGAGGAGGCACGACTGAAAGCAGCAGCTACCAAAGTGGACATCGCAAGAAGGAAGGCCCGCCTCCGAGCAGAGACGGCTGAAGCAGAGACGGCTGAAGCAACGGCAGAGGTGGCTAAAGCAAAGGCAAAGACGGCTGAAGCAAAGGCAAAGACGGCTGAAGCAAAGGCAAAGATGGCTGCTGCAATGGCGGTCCTAGAAGTAGAGGAGCAGCACGCAGCCATGGTTCTGGAAGTTGCATTTAGGACTTCCCGACGGACTCTTGAAGATCGAGTCAAAGACTGGGTGGACCAGTCCAGCCACGGATCATCGTCAGAACTTGGAGACCACGATGGGCAACGTCTCCTAGTTCAATTGGAGCAGCAAAAGGAACTGCTCCATGGTGGGAAGTACCCTCTACTTCTGCCCACAACATCTCCACATCAGAAACCCTTGGCAGGGCAGACTTTCCTGGCGCAATTAGGGTCTCGGGAAGAGCAGGCTCTACCGCTGGAATTGGAACAGCGGTTGGAGCAGCATACTAGCGGGCGGTACGAGCTACTCCCGCACAAAGTATCTGTACTTCAACAGCCCTTACCAGGGCAGACTCTCCCGGCGCAATTGGAACCTCGGGAAGAGCAGGCTCTTCCGCCGGAATTAGAACGGTGGGTGGAGCAGCAACATGATGGGCGGTACGAGGTACCCCCGCACAAAGGATCAACGCATCAGAAGCCCTCGATAGGGCAACCTCTCCCGCTGCAGTCGATGCACCATCAGCAGCCAGGCGGTAGCTGCTGGGAGCTGCCTCTATCAGCGCAGCCATTCAGCAAAGCAGAGAAACGCGACGGGCTGCAGCGGCCTGAGCCGCAGGGCCGAAAACAGAGGCCCGCACCTGTAATAATTGAAGACGGTTTCGCGCAATCCATGGGTAAGGCAATGTTTTCATATGATACCAGGCCCATGGTTAGATTTTTTTCCCCATTTAACGGAAAATTGATTGACGAATTTATAAGAATTATTATTTTGTTTGTTTTCCTGTGTAAACACTACTATTGGTTACTAGACACGGGACAAATAATCGCCGTAAAAGCGATTAAAATGTTGTTTGTTTATACGAAGCATAAACAAAAACCTGACAGGATTTTTCTCGAGATGCGGGCAACAGACCCGTTAATTTTCAGCGTATCAAGCGGTACGCCGTCATTTGATACCGCGTTGTAGATATTTTAAAATCAGTAGTACCTATTAAAGATACTAGAATCGCATTCTTTACCTATTTAGTGAAGTAAATTCACGGGAAGGGGTATGTTCGTTCCAGAATGCGATTTTTCCTATTTAGTCAGTAAAATAATTAGTTCGTAATTCATGTTATTTTAGTTACACGCAGTTTCTCTTTTTCAAATATGCAAACAAAATATTATCAAGTAAGGTCCCAACCTTGAGAAATAATATGTATTCTGGCTGGTATCATATAAATGCATTGCTTTGCAAAGATTTGGAAGAAAGTGTTAAATATTTAAATTGTTTTATTTTTAAGTAGGTATTAGTACGTTTCAAATAGGACCCTCAAATAGCACCTATAAACTATTTATGGCAGTCCCAAGGGAAAGTTTTTGCTGTCGGTCTTTTATGGCCCAACCTAAGAGGAACTTTTATTATAGTAATATTTGCAATATTTGTCTGTCCTTAAGTGTTTTAGATTTAGTTTTATTGGTAGCCCTTTTCGGCGACTTTTGAGCAATTGTTTTATTGCTAGATTTTAAAATCCAGTTGTGGGAACCGCTGAAATATTCTGTTCCCACAGTTAATGTACCATATTAATTATTTGTATTTGTATGTTTTTCTTTAAATATGGTGACGTATTCAAGAGAGAGTTAGTATTGTTGTGACGGTTGAACTGGAAGGTACATGAGATGTCCTTCAGTTGAGTTTGGAAAAACTGACAGAGATATCGAAGTAGAGACTTCGATATTTGTCAGTGTGGTGTGATCGGAAAGATCAACCGAGCAGAGGGGAAATAAGCCCTTTGCGTGAGTATTGGTATTATTGTCAAGGTGGAACTGGAAGGTACACGAGGTGTATCTTCAATTGAGCAGAGGGAAAATAGGCCCTTTGCGTCAGTATCGTTGTTTAGATTGAACTGGGAGGTACATGTTGTACCTACAGTTCAGTATTGTAAAAAACTGATAAAGATATCGAAGTAGAGACTTCGATATTTGTCAGTGTGGTGTGATCGTGGAGATCAACCGATCAAAGGGTAAATAGACCCTTTTGTAATAATTGTATTTTTATTGCATTTAATAAATCGTGTTAAAGAAGAAGAAGAAGTGTTTTCCTGCAAACTTCATTCTGTTGTGCTCTCGTACCAAGATAGATAAGAAACACTTATTTTGCTTAGACATTATTAAAAAATTATAAATACTTGTGATAAAAAAATAATTACACAAAGTACATAATTTGAATAGCTTTATCATCACGCCTTTCAGCATTTTTGAATGTAGGTATAAATTAAAGCATTTTAAATTAAATAAAATCGATATTGAGTTATTATTTATAAAAGCTGGTATGGAGAATAATTAATCTTTCTCATTAGAACCGCCCTGTACGATCGTAAGAACATCTTTCGAAGAAATATGAATTCTCGGCCGCTGGCTGGTTAATGTAATGGCCTTGAGAAGAGTGCTTGTTAACACAAATATTTATAAAAAAAACTATAGAGGACTAACTAGAACTGTAGAGAAAATAAAGAATCATCAAATGAAGAAGAGGGCTTAATTGTTTCGCAGAAATTCATGTGTGATCGAAGAATATATTTTTTTGTCCAATAGAAAAAAAAAATTATCAGACAGCAAAATGACAACTGCTTTTAGTACTCTGAATACGCTCAGGAATCGCTGGTAAAAAATTATTCAGATACGTGCTGTTATATCCTGTACATAATGTAATCAAGTTGCGAATAACTTAAAAATATATGAATTCTCCTGCTACCATCATAACATTGGTTGTGCAGGTGGGGGACTTTTGGAGGTGAAGTTAGCAGAAGATTGCAATGGGCGCTATTACTCGTACACTTCCGTACATGTCCCGCTCCTTGACTCCCAGACTATCCCAAGTGTCCACCCAATGGCCCTCCAAAACAATGCATCCGCCTGCCAGCCGAACTGTTACGCTAGGGTTAAAAAGGTCACCACACTGCTGGCCGGCTCAAGCTTCAGTCTTGAACATATATATGATGTTTTAACAGTTTTCACGACGGCGACAAATACACAAAATTATTTATATGAAACCAGCATTTCAATATTTAAAATTACCATATTATCATAGACATATGAATATTAGTAGACTGCCCTAAGTGATAAAAGCGTATTATTTCCCCCTCCCATTGGAAACGGCTGGGATCGAGTATAGCTTCGCGTTAATCTAAAAAATATGACGTCATCATTCTTCTGTGAGCCAGCGTCGAGCACTCATCAGTGCATTTTACGAAATAACACGGTAAAAATAGTGGCTAGTGTTTTGAAAACATGTAAAAATAGAAGTGAAAAAGAGAATAAATCCAATTGTCGTACTACATTCCATAGGCAAGCATTATTTTACACTATTTTAAGCTAATCGGTGCATTTTACGAGCACTCATCGGTGCACTTTACGAAATAACATGGTAAAAATAGTGGCTAGTGTTTTGAAAACGTGTAAAAATAGAAGTGAAAAAGAGAATAAACCTAATTGTCGTATTACATTCCATAGGCAAGCATTATTTTACACTATTTTAAGCTAATTTAGATTACATAATATGACCATTTTTGTACTATCACTTGAGATACATGACGTGTGCCCGTCGCTGTTTACTGGGGTAAGTAAATTATGAAACATTTGTAAAAGTGTCTTCCTAAATACGGCAAAAAATATTGGACTCGACCTTACAGGCGACCTTACTTTGCCATATTTGGACTTCGCAAATGTGTTCATTACGCAGCGAGCAATTCGCTCTCCTAAAGGTCTATTCATTCAAAAGAAGAGTTTACTTTTAAGAACTAAAGTGTGATGTTATAATGCGAGATGCCTATATACTGTCAGATTGAGTTTTGACGAATCATATATCACCAAAGCCATCTTCCCGCGCTTCGTCCCGCTGTAGTTGGTTTCTACCCCTCACCTTTCTGTTCTGGTCTATTAATATTCATATCAATGAAATTACAAGCGTTATATTATTATTTTGATCATTTTTAAGAAGGTGATAAAATTAATTATTTTTATTTAATAAGAATGAGACCACAGGGTGAATTTACACTATATTATTGAAGAACTTCTGTACTTATTTTACAGTTATATTCATTCAATTACAAAGTCAATATGAATCCAATTAATCATACAGAATGCATAGAATATTATGTAGCGTAAAGTAGCACCAAAATGATTTAGTTAGAATATGTAGTGTTTCGCTAACACCTTACTAAAAGAACTATTTACCAATTTTAAAAGAATTGTGTCACAACTACCAGGAAGATTATAAGAATTACTTACGTACGAACAGTGAACAGGTTCAAAAATTGACCAATACTGTTATGAGAAAATGCATATTAATTATCAGCATAGGAATTTTTCACAGTCAGATTTCTTGTGATCTTCATCCATCTTTTGAATGTTTTTTTTTAAATTTAGTACCAATATTTTTGCATCAGTAATTAAGTTTACTTTTTATTCCAAAAACATACAAAGCCATTTATGCTTTCTATGCCAAATTTTTTGCTAACAAATCCAAGTTGGCATAGAAAATTTAAAAAAAATAATTCTTTACAAAACTCCACAAGCTCGTTATATTATCACTAGCCCAATTTTTTCTTTCTACTGGTATAATGGTAGATATATTAATTCTTTGCTCTGATTTTCCATAAACAAATATGGCTGCAGCACAACTGAATGGAATCGGTTGGTAAAAAGCAATAAACAAAAAATGTCAAAGATGAGCTCAAATCCTTATGTGTGACACATGGTACAGGTCAAACTGGCGGGTGAACTGGCCGTTCAGACTGCAGATTGATTGCTTTTACACATAAGTTTCGGTTTATGTTTTGGAACAAAGTATGGTTTGACCCACAGGCTAAATTGTATGTGAAATAGCCGCTAACGCCCGGGTGGGAACCCAACATTTTGGACCGTTTGACCAACTAACCGATAAACATAGCTTTGCGCCAAGCAATTGGGAAATTTAAATATAAGTTTTAATTACCATTATGCCTAATAATAAATGTGTTTTAAATTTTACACAACTGATAAATGACCACTTGTGTAGGGTAAATTGTTATTTCTAGTTGTGTAAAATAAACACATTTATTAGTAAGAGGGTATGCATTTAATTAACTATTAGTAGAAAGATTGCCACTGCTTCTAAGTAAAAGTGATGACATTTTGTTTCAATAATAGTACTATGAGGAATAACATTTTTTTCAGTCAGAACAACTGAACAAAACACTGGGCGTTGTTCTAACCAGACGAATTATCATTAAAATAGGTCAAAAGGTCTTTAAGCAGTTGGTCGCTTAAAACGGAGTCGTACTAAACGGACACGTTTTCCTACTAAAAGCTATGAAACTTGAGTTTACATTGTCGTCGCTAAAAACGGTAAGCATATAAGGCTATATGAAGTTGTTGTATCCGAATTCTACTGTAGTTTTTTTGTAATTAACCCTTAGTTGCTCTCATGGGGTGCCAAATACCCCCAGACCATGTTTAAAGGCCTATTAAAATTTGAATTTACCGTGCTATTTCTCTTAGTAGTAGTAGACCTTTGTAAATAAATCGCGAGCGGTGCTCGATTGTGTATGGTTGTGCTTGGAGAGCGCTTTTGTGGTGTGTAAAACCCCACGTGACCTTTTATGTTTACGTTAGATTCACAATGTCACATGCACTGAGTGACCAAGAAATTGCAAACAAATTAGAAGTAGAAGAGGCCATTGATAGCACTTCTGAATGCGAACAAGAGCATGAGGTCCTAATAGTAAGTGACCATAACGGTGATTCTGAGCCAAGTGAAAATGATCAGTGGAACAACAAAGATGAAATCCCACTGCAGAATTTATGACGGGCTTCACGGTCACGTATCACTTTGTTTATTTTAAAAAAGAGTTTAAATGTTGATTAATACACAGTGATTTGTTGTGCGCACACCTGCGATTTTTTTTTATTATAGAAGGAAAATGAAATTATGGCTGTTTTGCCTATTGTCTATAATCCTTTTGTATAAGGTAAAAGATATTATGTATGTACCTATCTCCATGTATCAAAATTTTTTGCTAATAATATTAATTAATAAAAGTCTGAATTTGCATATTTATATATAGTATTATTTCTATAAACTAAAGCGGGGTGTTTGACACCCCACACAACAACTTACATAACTTTTTTGGCGCGATAAGGGTTAAGATGAATCAAAAGGTTTTTTCTAAAAAATATTTGTATTAAGCGTGTCCAGGATGTTTTTTTGACAGTTGTAGTATCACATAAGGAATGACCGAATAATTATTGTTAATGCTATGACAGTGCATAAAATGACAGAATTCTTTTTGTAAGTACGCAGAGTAGATAAAATTCTGTCCCCATGATATTTAAAATAAATTATATTTTGTTTGTACTGTGTATTTAATCGTTTCATTATATATGTTTATGTGCTTAAACAAGCTTTAATATATAAAGACGAACAATACTTCGTGTGCAAAATAAGCGAGGCGTACTTCAGCAATTTCATCAGACTTTTATTCTGGCTGCAGAATCATTAACAATGGTCCAGATTTAATGTGACATTATTAATTTGGGGTAGAAACAAAACCTGTAATTGGCAGAATATTCCTTGAAATTAATTTATCAGCAAAAAGGTTTCAATTATTAGTATTATAAACTAATCAATGTAATGGCGTGATAGAAGGGAGCTAAAATGTCAATAAGAACACAATTACCTGAAAATCATATTGTAATCAAATCACATTTATTTCCGGAATTTAAAAAAAATAAAACAATGCATGCTGTGAAATAAATGTACGCAAAAACCGAAAGCACTATAAATTAGCATTAGGTAAAGTATAGGTTAACTTACAAAACGTCAGTGGACTTACCGATTTGGGATGGGGTCAAACCTTTCTTTCCCAGTTTGACAATCTCATCCTTCACGTTTTCGGGGTCAAACTTTAACCATGTAGGTACACTTCGACGGTACGGAAGAGCAGACTGGGATATACCCTTACTGAAAGAAAATTATATTTTCAGTAAACATGACAGCCATGCGGTTCGGTGGCAATTGGCCACGAGGTATACGAAATACTTGTACAGTGTGTTTGCTTAGCCATTATTTTGCAAAATAAGGGTCGTAATCATAAGGGTATCACAGATGCAAGTGATTTATGCAATTTGTGGTAATAACTTACCCAGGTGCATGCATACGACCCATTTTGCCGTCCGATTTCTAGAATCCACTTTTCGAAAGAACGACAAAGTATTTCAAAATGGCGGATGCGACATTGGGATGCGTGTTCGTAAATATACGTTTTTTAAGTTAGGTACTTTTGAAACAGAATGAAAAAATGGTGAGAAGACAAAGGCTAAGTTTGATTCATTCTATTAATTTATTAATTCCATCATAAAAATATTCAAAATGTAATTAGTTAAATGAAATCATTGTGAAAAAAAACAAAGAATCTCTTTTTGTATTTTGCACATCCTGAAAACTTTTTAATACATTATTGTAGTAGGTATAATGATTGAGAAAACCCTGGTTAATAAATAGTGGGAAAAGGTTAGTTTGCATCTAACCGCACATGTCAAGAAAAACCCCCAAAATATTTTTACGAAAAATTATCAGATAAAATTATCGTTTAGCTTGCATCATTTTTCAATTTGTTTGGTTACATTTACAAATTTGTTTAGAAAAGTGATACAAACAGTCTCTATGTGTTATAAATAAAATACCAAATATATCTTAGTAATGATCTCCCAATCGCTTTACCAATTAGTAATAAAATGTTTTCAGCTTTAATTTTTAAATAAACATGATTATCAAAAGATACCATAGGCAGGAGCGGTTAAAGGTGTAATATATTCATGAGTAATTACATTTTCAGATTACAATCGGATTAAACTAAAATCATTAAATACTAGCATGCAACACTGATCAGAAACTGTATTAAACATATATATGTATTTAATATATAACCATTAAGAGAGTAACACGCGAGTGTAAGTTAATTTTCACGTTCTGTGGAAGTACAATGATTATTTCAGTTTAATGAAGCAACTGGCCTATATTTATATAATAAAAGAACCTACACAGAACTTGAAACTTAACTTAAAATATTTGATCAATTGTTTGAATTTTTTTAAGCAACCCGTCCTTAGATTACATTCCTGATGTAAATAATAAGCTGTGGCAAGCAGAGATCCTGAAAAACTTTAAAAATAACCCCCCCCCCCCCCCTGTGAATTCTATGGCTACGCCCTTGACCATAGGACATGATGTGATGATTATTTCTTTACCACCTTATTGTAAACAAAAATAACCATCTGCAGTATCAGAGAAGCATGTAAATAAGATTTGAAAACAAAATGACTTCAACAAATTTTATAACTTTGTGGAATTTATGTGATTTTTGGTTTCTTGAAAAGGCAAGTTTGATTAAAACACACCTTTGGGGTGAAAAGCCATATAAAGAAAGGCAAATTATTTGAAATTAATAAATTACTTTGTTTTTACCATTATAATTGATTATAAAAAACCGACATGTTTCGTAAGCCAATCTTACTTCATCAGGGTTTTAATAATATTATTATTAAAACCCTGATGAAGTAAGCTTGGCTTACGAAACATGTCGGTTTTTTATAATTAATTATAGTGGTAAAAACAAAATAAATTATTAATTAGAATTAAAATGGTGCCACAAAATAAGTTTGCTGTTTTAGAAGAAGTAATTAAATTAAATTATCTTTTAATATTGGTTCGTTTCCTCAACGACTTATTTATTTCTCCCCCGTTTTCTGTCCCTAATGACTTGTTTGGACTAGGCAAGTAGTCTAGTCGAGTAGCGAGTATAGTACATTAATGGGTGGCGCATTAAAAGATGAACGGGCTGTACAAAGTAAATACACTAATTAAGCTGACTGTAATTCTTATTTTAGAAGAGGTGGAAGAACAAATTATTGAGATGAAATTAAATAAACTATGGATACGAAAATAGGTTAACAGCAGCAAAAATAAATAATTAGAGTAGCATCTTCATCCATCGAACTCTATTAAAACGACGGGTTCGGACTTGTTTACTTGTTTATCATGCGCACATTGATTACAATGTTGAAAATGCTTTATTTTTTAAAGTTAGGTTTAAAAAATATTTTAAATGAAAGTATTTAATTATTAATAAAGATTTTTTTCCCAAAAGCTTATGCGGAGTTGAACAACGAACCCCTAACCGCTATTGCGCATTTCTCACCCTACCTACTTTTGAAAAGTTGAACGTAGCCACGAATGTTGTAAAATATAAAATAAAAATGGCTGTTTTCGGAGAGCCGTAAACCGCTTGGCTGTCAATTTAGTCATTTTTCGTGTTTGCATTATTGATTGTTATTTGTGAATAAAGTGGTATTATTCAAGTTAATTATTATTTTACATCATGTATTTCGTATGCGACGAGAAAAAAATGCTCCACTAGCAGTTTTGTGTACAAACCGTTTGCCATTTTGTTCATGATGTTATGAACATTTTACATTCGTTTTTGATAGATGAAATATCGATTTATTTACAAATGTTTTACCCGATTAAAGTGTGATAAAAGGTATCGGCGTCCGAAATGAGTGACGATAGCAGTGATGGGGAATTGCCCTCAGCGGCCAACAGGAGGAGGCCGCGAATTGTTTCTTCGTCTTCCGACAGCGAAGATAGTGACGTTCCTATTTCGAGGTCCAAAAAATTCCGGGTACGTTGTTTTACTTGCGCAAATATTTGAGGTATGCATATGTATTGAACGTGTATGAAATGAAATGTTTTGTTTTTATTTTAGAAATCTGCAATAAGTAGCGATTCTGAGGGTAGTAGCAGTGGTAGTTCCATCGGCATTTCTCGCAGAAGATCGGCTGGCCGCAGCAGAGCTTTAGATGACTCCTCCGATTGGGAATCCACAAGCGAGGACTCTGATGGACGTGTGGGAGTCTCTCAAGTAGATAAAAGTCCCAAAAGCAAAAGCTTAATGCAGGGAATGCCATCCCCGAGCCAAACAGGCAATGTATCGGACATGTCTGATGGGAATTCTGAGAAATGTCCAATTTGTCTATTGACATTTTCAAATCAAGATATTGGGACACCAGAATCTTGTGAGCATCTCTTCTGTGCTGATTGTATAACAGAATGGTCTAAGAATGTGAACACCTGTCCGGTGGACAGGATGACGTTCTCCAACATCCATGTCAGGAGGAAGATTGGAGGAAAAGTGGTTAAAACTGTTCCGGTCAATCCAAGAATCTCTTCAGATGAAGATCATATTTTTGAGGATACAACATTTTGTGAGGTGAACTTAAATCAATTTATCCCAATTTACTAAAATTTTATGATGTTTTTTCTCTGCGCTTATAGGTACAGTTACATGAAATTATATTGCACAATTTTTTAAATTATTATATTTTAGTTTATTTCGAATTAATGTTACTTTAAAAAAATCTCTAGTTGTATCTTAAATTCGATGCTTGTGTATTGAATACTTTATAGTTTTTGTTCACAAATTTCCATAACTATAGGTGCTTATTATGATTTTGTTTGGATTGAATAAAGTCATCAACAGATTTATTTCAGTACAGAAGTTTTGTGATGAATTCCTAGTCATAGGGTGACCAAAAACAGCCATTGTCATGACTCTTTATTTTTTTCTTGCAGGTATGTCGAATGTCAAATTCTGAAGAAACAATGCTCTTATGCGACAATTGTGATCTTGGTTTCCACATGCACTGTCTGAATCCACCTTTACACGAAGTAAGCTCACTGCATTATCTTAATCATGTATATAAATTGCCAAATAAAAAAAATAATGTTTTCCGCATAATATGAAATAATAAATAACTCCTAAGTAAGATTTAAGAATACATAGGCTAAGTAAAAACAGTATAATATGCTAGAAGATGAAATAATAATGCAATTGATGTCCTCAGGTGCCTGAGAATCAGTGGTATTGCCAGGTGTGCGCGGAAAACCAGCCGAGAGTGTTTAACCTGGACCTGGAGGACATGACCCGGCGCATCGGAGCCGCCATCCGCAGGATGTCTCGCACCACCCGCTCCAACCGCCCCAATCAGCTGGATGAAAATCAGCCTTCCACCTCTGGACACACTACCAACGGACCCGGGGCAAGTTTCTCACGGGCAGGCACCTCCAGGTCTGCCGCTCCCTCTTCATCCACTTCCCGACCTGAAGCCACCACCAGCTCTTCTCGGACGAGGTGGGCGACAACTCGACCCAGAACCACCACTCGAAGACGCCGCAGAAGAAGAACTACCAGGAACGTGGTCGTTGAGTACGAGATAAGAGAAGGGGAAAAATTCCCAATCAAAACTAAAAAGAAGACAGTCAAACGAAGGCGACGAAAGGTTTGTGATGTATTCTATTAGCGTATTTGTTTTATGTAGCCATTCAAACAGGGCATAAGCACTTGCTCATAAGCACAGTATAATCTAATCCCTTCTTGACATTATTTTATTGATATGAAAATTTTACTTTTGGGTGATGATCATCTTTACAACCTCTTTGAAATGGATGTAGTATTAGTATGTTAGATATTAAAAAATAATATAAATATTTATAATGTTGTTCAGGTGACAAGGAAAGCCCCCCGCACGGCTGCCCGGCGCGCCCTGGTCCGCTCCTCGGTCCGCACCCGGCTCGCCGAGCAGCTCAAGTCAGCCGGTGGCAGTGGCCTCGTGGATCCGGGCCCCTCCCACGTTCACCACCGCCTGGCTGTGCCTGCTTTGAGCATCTACGGCAATAGAAATGAGTTGGACTATTTCCACGAGTCTGAGGAAGAAGAGTTTGAGAGTGGATTTGGTAGAGGTGGAACCGCTGTTGCCGTAGCTCCAAGATCACTGGCCTCAGCTATTTTAGACTCGCAAAGACAGGTAATAATTAAAATAATTCATCGGGATTTTTCCTGTTTTGCTTAACTACTCTTCAAAATTATAATCTTGAGTAATTTCATACATATATTTTAGGCTTTTATAAATAGAATTTTGTTTTAAATATTTTACAGAAAAAATAGTTTTCAATGAAATCTGGTTAAATACGATAATTTCTCATTTAGGCAGAATGTACTAGATTCTAAGCAGAATGATTTTCAGAGTATTATTGACTTCTGACATCGACCAAGTATTATCTAAAATATTTATTTATTATTGAAAAACATTTATCAAAAAGAAAGTGCATCATCTCATAGTGGAAAGATCAGAAGAAGCATTGCTTTTTACCTTTTGTTGGTCTGCAAGGAGTAAATTTGTCTTCCAGCAAGTATGTCCCAACGCTTACTGGATTAGCTTTGTGAAGATCATTTTCAAAGATAAAATAGAGGCAGTTAAAAATATTTTAGGTAGGGGCTCTCGCAGACTTTATCATTAAAAATTTAACAACTCTGACCTTGTTTTCACAATATATTTTTTTTTTTTTTTAAAAGAAAGACAAACATTCCCGGGTTACGAATAACTCAACAATCTCTGAAAATCTCCTGCTACCACCACAGGAAGCCGAAAATGTTGCTTGTGTTGAGATGGAGGATTTAGCCAGCTGAGGAATCGAACATGCGACGCCCGGGTGGGACCCAAGCGCTATGCCCACTCAACCACTGTCCGGTCAAATATGTGATTTATACTATAACATTACCAGACATATGTATGAGACTGACTTATTAATAAGCTATATTAATATTTAAAAAAATCACTGGAGCGATCACGTAGGGAGAAATAAATTTGCCTCGATTGCTTGAGATTTCCCAGAAGGTCATTTTTAAAATTTTTCGCCAACATTAAAACAATCATATCTTCGAATTTTAACATAGAGACATAAAAACTTATTATAGTGCTATATAGCCAATGAATTACCCTGTATTTTACCGTTTATCTCATATTTTTTAAAAAAAATTATAAAAATTTTATTTATAAAAAAAAAATTTATAAAAAAAATATTAAAAATCTTTTTAAAAAAAATTATTTATATTTTTATAATTATTCATATTTTTAAAAAAAAATTATAAAAATTTTATATATTAAAAAAAAATTTATAAAAAAAATATTAAAAAATCGTAAAGTTTACAATCGCGCAAATTTTGAGTGTTTTTACTTGAAACTGCCGTGAGGGATACTTATTCGGGTCAACATAGAATATTTTCGGTTTCTGTATGTTGTCTGTGGTATACTTTATAATGAAAGGTGCATTATCCATGGAACTTAATTTTATCCGTAAACAGCTGTTAAAAATTCAGCAGGAAAAAAATATTTTTACAATTTATTTTTAACATTGTTCGAAAATAGTCTACGAAGTGCAGATTTGCGACATCTGTGGCATAATAGATAAAGCATTTCAATAGTTAGTGTGAAAATAAACGGCTGGCCAAGGAAATGTTTCAAATAATTAAAATAAATGTTTTACGAATGGTGGAAAATGTGGTGCATTTTTGGCCCGAAATCAATCGCAGAAAAATAAAAGTGGTCCATTTTTTTACCGAAATTGCTCCAGTGGTTAAGGATAGCTTCCAAACAGCATATTTATTAAAGTAAAAATCTTACATTTCTTAAAACACCTACGTCACACAACAAATTACGACATCACCTTTGCCACAAAATGAGCTATCTTTGCTGGTTTCGCGTACGTTTTTAGAAACTTACACAACAAATTTACATTATGTTCATCTCTGTATCTTGTGATGCGGTGCTTTTCAGGCTCATTATTGTCTGATAAAATTGACAAGTCACAACATGGAATTTGAGTGACACATTTGTGCTCTTTTATATTGTAGGGAATTTGCACATACATATATCTAGGTTTTCAAAGCGAGGCATTGAAATTCGGAAGGGAGTTGTATTATCAAATTACTCTAAGGGTGGTGTTATTTTTAGATTGAATTTAGGTATGAGAGGGCTAATCTATTGTTATTACTTATTACATATCGATGCTTCTAGCACTAAAATTAGGTACCTACTGATTTTATTTCTTTATTCTTTTGCAGATTCGTCGAAAAATGATATCCATTCCGTCACCAACATATGCCTCGTCTGCTCCAGATCTTCTGTCCAGCATTTTGGAAAGCCAGAGCTTATTGCACTCAAAACACTCTACTGCTCCTAAGAAAAATCCTCCCAGCAAAATGGCAAATCCTTTGAGCATACCGACCAAGCCGGAAATTGCTCTACCTGAAGCAAATAAAGTGGATGTCCGCAAAGAAGGTTCATCAGTCAGTGTGAAAGAAACTCCTGGATATCCCGGAGCAGGGAGGAGCAGCAGTGGAGGTGGGGCATGGAGGTCCGGCCAAGGAGGAGGAGGAGGGGGACAGGGACAGGGACACCGCGGAGGTAATCGTCCTTACTCAGGGGGAGAGTATTCGTCTTTCTCTGGGGAGGGTTCAGCATCCCAAGGCAATAGACCCTTCCAATCCTCCAGTCCTTGGCAGAATAACAATGCACCGGATCATTTTCAACAAAGAGATCGATACGACAACTACCCAGACAGATCTCCCATGCAACGGGGCAATGCCAACCACAACAGGGGTAGAGGTAACCAAGCTAGATATGGTTCTCAGATGCCTCCGAGGTCTTTGCCGGCATCTCCGTGGCAAAATCAAATGTTACCAGATTTATCCAGATCATTTCCCGGTCGAAACTCCAATTATCAACCCCCTGACATCCCTAATCCTGTCGACATGACCACAAGTCACGATTCTGGCTACAACTTGGATGTTCGCACAGACGCCTATGTAGATCTCCATGATGCACCTCATCATGGACCTCCTCCATCCGCAGGACAGAATTCTTTGCCGCAACCCCCAATCATAAGGTTTCAAAAGCCTCCACTTTCCGAAGACGAGAAAAGCGATTCCAGTTTACCCAGAGAAGCTGATAAGTATGATCCCATGGAGCCTACCCTGGATGACTCGAGTTCTGAGGAAGAAAAGGTTCCAAGACCGATCAATGTACATCAAAAACTAACAATTGTGAGCCCTCCTAGGAAAGATACTTGTATAGTAGCAGATTATGTCTCTGGGTCTGATAGCCCAGGAATGCTCAAAGTTACGCCTACGATCTTGGATCAAGCTGTGAAGCAAGTATTGCAAGAGCGCCAAGATCTAATCTCTAGCCAAAAGATGAATACAGAACATGACAGTGGAGGGGAATCTGAGGGAGACTGTCCCAACTTTTCAATATACTCCACTACGAGTATGGGCATTGCTCAAAATAGAAAAGGAGGTATAGAAAATAATGATATATTAGATTCCAACCAGGAGAATGAGGAAGATTTGGTGCAAGAAGATGATAGAGACAGTGTTGATGAAAACATTAAAGATGATAATCCCGAAGTCAATATGATTCCTGTACCTTATTTAAATAAAACAGAAACATTAGCCCATACTGAAGGATTCTCTATAGATCATGAACCTGGGGATCAAAATGAGACCTCTATTTACAATGATGAATTACAAAGTGAGGTTGTTAGAGTAGATCAAGAAGATAAAGCCGACCAGACAGATATTGAAGCCGAAAAATTGAAAAAGTTGTTTGAAGAAGGTGACTCTTCGGAAGAAGAAAAAACTGATACTATTGGTGAGGGCCAATTGGAACAGGATGAGAAAATTCAAGATGAAACGGTAAACTCTTTAAGTCCAAAACATATAAAACCTGATACAACGCCAATCAAAAAGTCTCCAATAACAATCAAATTATTGCCTCACAGACTTGGGAAGAAGAATACCTTCAGTCTATATGATAAAGAAGATTATGAAGACATTCCTTCCGAGTCAGAAGGTCAGAATATTAGTAAACCTGTCATTTCTCCCGCTAAAGTTACCCAAGTGAGGGAATACGATGAAGAAGCAAATAACAGTAGCTTTGATGAAGAAATTAAGCAGACAGATACTTCTGATCTTTTACCAACTGATGTTGAAAAACTAACTGAGTCCATAAGCGACGCTGAAGATGAGAGAAGCTATACTCCGTGTCTGGATGAAAATAAATGTAATAAATCTAGGGATACCACTTTGGACAGTGAAAAGGAAACCACTGGTATTGGAGGTTTAGACACTGAAATGATTTCAGATGATGAAGGGAATGAATTGTTTTCTGATATTAACAATCTCAAAACAGATTCAGACAACACGGCCCTCGAGTTATTAGTGCGGGACACCGAACTACCGCAAGGAGAATTTGAAGAGGGAGAGATCGTTGAAAAGCGCAAACAAAAGGTTAAAGAGAAGGTTAAAGCTCTTCTTAGTCAACCTGTTATAAGTAAGCCTCCTGAGGAAGAAAAGAAAAAGAAGAAGAAAGAAAAGAGAACTGAGAAAGATGTCAAGGATAAAGGCAAAAGTAAAAAAAGCAATGAAGACTCTTTTAAAAAAATTAGTAAAAGCGGAAAAGAGAGGAATTACAGAGAAAGGGATGACAAGAATAAATCGAAAAACAAAGATAAAGAAGAGAGACGAGAGAAAGAAGAAAGAAGAGAGAAAGAAAAGCGAAGTAGCAGATCACCTGACAAGGAAAAGAAGGACAAGGCAAAAGATAAAGATAAGAAAAGAGACAAAAGAAAAGATATTGAGCGTTATGATGTAAGAAACATTATATCTGACAAAAGTAGGCGTGTAAAAGATGCTTTTGGTAGAGATACATCGAGGCCCCGGTCCAGGAGTGCTGACTCTCAAGAGGGTTCTCCAGCCAAATTTAAAAGGTCTGTTTCGAGGAAACGTAGTGCTTCCCGAGGACGCAGATCTGCATCCAGGGCAAGAAGATCTAATTCCAAGGTTCCCCACCGCTCTCTTTCCAGAGGTCGTAGGTCACCTTCAAGGAAAAGACGCTCTATCTCAAGGGGTCGACGATCAGTATCCAGAAGGCGCCGTTCAATATCTCCTCGCTTCCGTAGATCCCAGTCTCCCAGATTCCCAAGAAGTACATCACCTAAACACAAAGCACATTCTCCTAAGAAGCCGAGTCCTTCTCCCAGAGGCAGATCTCCTATTGTTCGTGGAAAGCGATCTATCTCTCCTCGGCTTCGACGCTCAAAATCACCACGAATCCGCAGATCCACTTCTAGGATTAGAAACAAGAGGGCAAAGCGTTCCCCATCCCTGGTCCGACGCAGGAGCAGTCCTGGCCGCTTACATCGACCTGTTTCTCCCAGAAGAAGACCTCTTCGGCGATCCAAGTCTAGGGGAAGATCTGTGTCCCCTGCTCAATCTCCCAAAGTTGTAAGAAAGCCTCGTAAACCAAAAAGACACAGGAGTATTAGCAGTAAAAGGAAAATGTCTAAATCACCCGCCAAGCCCAAGATGAAACGTAAGCGGTCCAGAAGTTTCAGTCCCGGAGTAGTGTTGTCTAGGTCACATTCCAGAAGCAGGGAAAGGCAACGAGAGAGAGAGAGAGAGAATGTTGCTTTGAGAGCGGAGTGGGGAAGAGCAGGTCCGGATAAGTCTCCGCTCTACCAAGATTGGAGCTCCGCCTCACACTCCATGAGCCCCGCCGGCTCTCCTGGCTGGACACCTCCCCCGCAACAGTCTAATTTGAGGGTTATTGTCACCAATAAAGACAAATCTAAGAAGAAAGATAAAAAGAAGAAGACCAGTAAAAAAACCAAAACCATTGAAAGGAATTTGCAACATCAGTCCAAAGACACGGGTCCTTCAAAGGAGGTCTTTACTTCGGGCAATAATATTTTAGTTAGTGTTAGTTTTAATAAAAAGCAAGATTCCGAGAATGGTCCCGCGATGCCACCGCCTGAGGAACCACCTAAAAAGAAGAAGCACAAGGACACGGCGGTGAAAGCTAAAAAAGACAAGAACAAAGAAAAGACTAAAAAGAAACGCATGGAAAAGAGCAAGAGATCCAAAGATCTCGAGAACAAAAAACCAGTAGCCATTATTGATTTGGATAAATCTCCGTTCAAAGAATTGACTCCATCTCCAAAAGCAATAATCGTTCTGAGCGATAGTGAAAATGGTGAAAAGGAAGAAGAGTTGATGGAGAGGCAGGAGATGCTCCGAGGGGAGTTGTTGCAAATGGAAAAGCGTTTCCCGCATTCAGATGACATATTCGCCGAGTCTCCTCCCCAAAGTCCCAATGCATACCTGACTACTGCTGGCCCCAAAACACCACCAGAGCCTGCCGTTAAATTTACCATTTCCAATAAGTCCAATCCTCAATTGAGGGCTGTCAATCCTCTGCATGAAGAAGAGGATGAAATTCCTGCTGAAGACGCTGCAGAGGGGAAGGAGACAACTGACACGGTTCAGAGGGGCCCCAATACTCCCCCTGATCCCCCACACTCTCCGCCAAGCTCGCCCGATGCTTACGATCCCTTTGAACCCACCAAATCTGGCTCCAACACTCCCGAGAGAGCTTCTCCGCCACCTAGTGGTGTGGCTGAGAAACATGTAGAAAAGCGACCCGAAGACCTTCTACAAGTACCGACCATGTCGCTGGAAGCTGCCCAGAAATCCAACTTATCCGCTGATGATGTCATCCAAGCGAGACCCATTAGTCCCATGGAGAAGGTTTTGGCTCTACTAAAATCAACAAGAAACAATCCTTCCCCCGCTAACACTGTTCAGCCTTTATATTCTGAACAAATATTCGACCATCCAAAGTTAACAGATGTGGAAAATCAAGCTTTGGATTCCAACCCCACTGTGACAGTTCAGTCTCCCGAAAGGAACGGTACATCAGTGCAGTGCATTCCTTCCACCAAGACTCAAACGGTATATCCGGCAATTGTGAAACCAAACTCACCAAAACTTATCTATTCGTCAGTTACTCCCTCAGTTGTCACATCCACTCCAGGGTACCTGACTGCCGTACCCAGAATAGGAGTGTATAGTTCAAGCACACCCCCTTCCAGCCAGAGAATAATGCTACCATCTCCCACCAAATCCCAACCTTCCAAACTGTTCTTATCTAAGCCTTCTCCCATCAAATCTACACCCATCAAACCCATGCCATCCAAAACTATCATTTCAAAACTCCCCATGCCCAGCATTAAACCCCTTCCTGCCAGAGGTGCAAAGGGAAATAATGGAAAGAATGGAAATGACATCATAGAACTTGACATGGATATGGACTCGCCCTACTCCCCTGGCTCTAGTGACTTTGGAGACTTGTTTGAACCTCCGGCAGATAATGGAAAGCAATCAAACAACTACTCTCAAAATAAACCTAATAGCAAATTCAATGTAGTGTTTGATTCCTTGTTTGGAGGAAAATCTGGAAAAGCCAATAAGAATTCTGCCCTATCGAAGGTTCCCGTGAGGCAAATGAAGAAAACTAAAGGTTTTTATTACATTTTTATGCCTTACAATAATGGAATTGCTCTCATCATAAGCAAAGATACAATTAAATAACGTTAAATAATAATGTTTCGTTGTTTGCAGGTAATAAAACACAAATAGGTGTAAGAATGGACGAAGACGCCCTGAAGATAATGGATGATGTACCGAGCTCAGCTGTGGAAATGCAGGTGAAGACCAAAGTAAGAATTCATTTTCAAGCTGTGAGAATTTATAATGCCCATTTTTAATAATAAGCATCCAATTATATAATGTGTTCCTTTTTTTAATAACAATAATTAATTGTGCAAACTAAAATTACTGTCAATAATGAATGCATATTGTCATAAGCAATATATATATATATTATCATTTCTTAATGGTCATGTTGTGATCAAAATTATGACAAATATTTTTTTATTGTTTTAGTTGAATGAGTACTTTTCACAGCTTGGCATATTGTTGATGTGATTGAACATTTTTAAATAATTTTTTTTTTTCAGTTTTTGAAGAAGTTGAACCGGCAAGAAAGAGTTGTAGAGGAAGTTAAATTAGTTCTGAAGCCACATTATAATAAGAAACACATCACTAAGGAGGATTATAAAGATATTTTAAGAAGAGCCGTTCCTAAGGTAATATATAACAATATTACATATATACAGGGTGTGCAGTGGGAGGTGATTCTATATATGTAATAGTACAAGTAAAAAAGATAAAAATAATTTTTTTCGAAATTCCAACGTTTTAGGGTAGTTTTCGGGTAAAAAGTCTAATTGTTTGTATGGAAGAAATAATATTCCTTGGAAAAATATTTTTGTATGGTAAAAAAAAATCTTTTTTACTTCTACCATCATGTAGAATCACCTCCTGAAGTTTGTGCACTTTACCCCCGGACACCCTATTTTGAATTGCATATCAACTGTGTTTTGGTAAAGCCCTTGGAGCCACATTTTTTGGGAATGTTACTTTTCAGTGGTTTCATGTGGAACTACAACATGGTAAAGTAATATTTGCTGATTAAGGCATTTTTAATACTGAAATTAATGGAAAATTGGCACCAGCAAAAAACTGTCCAAAGAAGCGAAGCTAGCCGTCCATAATGGAGTACCGATGTATGGCAGTGAGGCATGGAACTGGCAGAGGAAGGATGAAAGTAGACTGAATGCTGTAGAAATGAGATCCCTTGGGCATGTAGAGCGAATGGACGAGGAAAGGAGTGTAAGGAGAATATACAAGCCAAATGTGAATGGTAGAAGTCGAGGACATCCAAGAAAGACAGGGTACGACCAAATGAATCAGATATTTGAGTCGGACCATGTCAAGAGTCAGAATAATAGAAAAGCATGTATGAGATGATGTATGAATGTAAACTAGACAAGGAGTGTGTGAGGAGTGCCAAGACCTAGTTGTTTGGCGGTCCTTCCTATCTGCCTTGAAAAGGTGTGATGATTAGAGTTATTTTTAGGTTATTTCGAAAGAATTACAGATGAAATTACTCAACCCTCAAATCTTTCATAATTTTATTATAAATACAGTTTTTCATCAAAATGTTGAACAACAAATAACCACTTTCATATAAATTTCAAGATTTTTAATTAGTTTTATGAATTTGTAAATACTCGTGTTTATCGTCTCCTGTAAAGTTTTCATTTTGTGGCGTGAAGGGTTTTACCAAACCAGTGGATAGTATGTTGCTTACTCTTATTTATTAAGGTTAACATGAATACTTGGTGTTGTTTGCAGATCTGTCACAACCGCACGGGTGAAATCAACCCGGCTAAGATACACGCTCTCATAGAAGCTTATGTAAGAAAATTTAGGAAGAAAGCTCACCAGGCCAAGTAGCAAGCTTCAACTGCCTTGCTATATATATATACACGTTAAACGTAAATAACTTGATGGGTGAAAATCATTGATAGCTAAGGCCTATTTTTCAAATATTCCTTAAATCTCAGTATTTAAAAAAAATAATGTCCTCTTGTGTGCTACATTCACTTTGGAAATGTTCCAAAAGTGTAATAATTTATGCAATGAAACTACTTTAAAAAAAGAGAATCAATCCTGTCTTTTCTATTGGGCGCACATCTATCGTATGACTATATTTTTGTATTATTTATTTTATGTATATTAAGTTTTAAGATGGTGTACATTTCTGCTGCAATCTTTTCCTCTTATTTCATTAAATCACATGATTCAAGTGAAATAAAAGAATGGATCTTGCACAGATATTGTTGAACACATTTAGTTTTATTATGCTGTGTTATTCAATCAACAATCAATCAATATTGCTGTTTTATTTTGTAAATGCTTCAACACTGTAAAAGTGTTATATTTAAGATAAAGCTAACTGCAGACTTTTATTATGTGTACTATTGAGACTACTATTGGAGCTAATCCTTGTATTATTTTCATTTGTGTTATTATCTGTCAGCTGCGAATTAAGACAAATTGAATAGATCTGCAGCGTAAGTGATGTCAACTTTACACTTTTGGTACATTAACAAAATGAAGGTTAGAGACTTATTCTAATATGCCCAAGAATATTGTAATTAACTTTGCAATATTGTTTGGTTAATTTATTTGGACAAAAGAGGATTAAAATATTTTGTAAATAATACATAGTCTTATTCTTATCAATTGATCGTACATACTGTTTGAAATAACATGATTTATTTTCCCATTGTAATTTAAAAGTAACTAATCGTTTAACCATTCATTCTAGGCACTAATTGAATATTGTTGTTATCATAATTTTCAATGGTCACCTATGACACTTATGATTTGTAAGTGCATACATTTTTGATAATTTTCAATTTATTGTACTCAATATTTTATTCTGTATTTAAACAAAATGAATATTATGGTAGTTAGTAGGTATGATTTAAAAATAAATGTGAGATTGTTAAGTATTTGTTTTCCTTTTTTTTTTGAAATTCCTATGTTTAACTAATTCCCATGATCTTACAGTGTTACTTCCGTTTCACCACCACTATCTCGGGAAGGGGAAGGAAAAAGACAGAGCCCTGTAATAAATGTTTATTTTTTACATCATCTACAAGGAAAACTTGCAGAAAACCCCGTAAACATGAGGGTTAACTGAATAACCCCAGAATTACAATCATTTTCCTATATAAACCTTTTTTTCAATACCATAATTTCAATAAATTGGTTACTCCACATGGGATGGCAGCATGCTTTGTCAAATAAGGTAAAATATCAATTCTGGAGATGAGTTCATAAAACCAAAAACAAAAAAGTTTCAAAATCATTGTTATAAAATGATGCAAACTAAAAGGTCCTACACGCGGCTGGTTTGCTTATTAGGTTTCTCCTGAATTGGGCAAAACGAGTGGTGCGGGGCATTTAGCCCCGAAATGCCCAGTAAATTGTTGGGCCGTTCCTGCTTGCCCTAGTATGGTCAGTCAAAACCCTTGGAACTAGGGAGACAATTACAGAGAAAAAATCAAATCGAAGGTGATATTTCAGTATTGGGAAATATTCCACAAATTGAAGAAATATTTCCCAAATTCCGAGTGCATTCCCCCAACCCAAATCGAAAATCCCCAGAAATGCAAAAAAACATCCAAGATTTCGGACGCATTGTTTAACATTTTAAGTCTTATTTTATAACTCCAAAAAAATAGCAGGACTATTTCGTATTTCTAGGGAATTTTTTATGATTTTGGAGGGGAATTTCAATTATTTGACTTGGCAAAACTGGTCAGCCCGCTAAGCTTTGCACGTTAGTTGTTAGGTTTATTTATGCATTGCAATTTGGAATGCTCTGTAACAAGTCTGTCTCATAATAAGAAAAATCGATAATATACCTTTTCCACATAATATACCTGTGTTATATTATTGATTATACAAAAGTTTTGTTTTCAACCTACAATACCACAAATGATACCTGACTCAGATGTTATTATTTTTGGATTATTAATATCAATAGCCATTGTTTATTTTATATTAGCTCCACACAAGAGGCCCGAGGAAAAAAACCCTCAGGGCCTGTCATTTTTGGGGATGCTGTGTGGAGGGTTATTTCAGAGAAAGAAAGTTCTGGGAAGGAAAAAGGTAAGAGGAATGGATAAGAAAAATGGGGCTTAATGTGTCCAGGAATGATGGTCGTATGAACCCATCCATCCCATTGCGGTGCAAGTCGATGAGTCTGGATGGAGAGGTCGAGGTTAGGTCTCCCTCAATGTCCTCTCCAAATCTGACCTGCCACACAGTAGGTGGGCAAACGCATTCACCACCAAGACCTAGACAAACCTCATCCCATGAACCCGGGCACCCCTGCTAAATCACCAAACGTAGCAAACCACTTGGGGTTACCTATGGCAGGGGTGTTGACTATCCAAAAAATGGTTTCCAGGGCGGCAGTACTCATACCCACCTTCCAAACTGGAAATTTGTGGAGATGTGGAAGCTGTACATTATTTCTATCGGACCGCCCAACTTCTAACCCAAAATATCCAAAAACAGCTATAACCTGTCCCCGACAATGGGCACCACTGAACAGATAATATGAAGGAGGAAACCATACGTTTCCTTATAACACCACTGGGAAAGTGGTGGGGTCCCCTCCAATGAACAGATGATATACTATTTCCTATACCAACGTAAGGGAAGAAAAAAAGGGAGTAGAGCCGGAAGGAAGGTTAAACTTTTCAAAACTCTGCGGTTAGCACAAACCAGGAATCTGCGTCCGCCTAAGTCTCTAACCTTGCCGTTTGGAATGCGAGATTCATTGCAAACAAACACGATTATATTGTAGACCTGATAAGTGGCAAATGTATTGACATTTTGGCGCTATCGGAGAAAATGGCATGAAAATGCAGACTCCCACTCCATCAAAAACCCTTCGGTCAAGTGGGTTCTCGGCATATGAAGCTGCAAGGCCGATCAAAACCAACACAAGCAATATTAATTTTACAAACCAAGGGGGAGTTGCAATTGTAGCGCAAAATGCTATTCGCTTAGATCAACCATACTCAACCTACGGCCCGGCAAGCTTTTGCGTGCGGCCCTTAAACACTTTATTATCACGAACTTGATTTTTAAAAATCTATCATTCTAAATTTCGTATATCTTGAGATTCGTTTCGACTTTGACGCACAGATAGTGATACCCGAAAAGGATTGTCATTATGGTCGACATAATCTGGTATAAGAGTGAGATAGTTTGTTTAGATTTTCCCGGCCAAAAGTATTTTCATTATTTGTTTTTGGGGTGTTATGCTGTGTTGCGCTACCTCTTTCTTTAGCCAAAGTTTTTGACAGCGTTGCAGTGTCCATCATCAGGGCAGATGTGTACCTAAGAATGTTGCTATTGCAAGATTTATTCCCGAAGTACAAATATTGACTCACAAGTACGCGCGGAAATAATTTATAAATGAAAAGTGCCACTTTTAGAAACCACCGCATCAATTACCAATACATAAAAATTGGTTTATGTCACTGGTTAGTCAGGTACCTACTTGCAAATTTTAACAGCACTTCTTGCTGTCGTATGAAGTATTGTTCTGTTATAATTTAAATACGCATAATAGCGGGAGTACCTTCAAAATGCAATCGAAAAATATTCGACGAAAAGAGAGTGCTTCAAGACAAATAGGAAGAAAAAATATTTTATTGTTGAGGGGGGGGGGGGGGGGGGGGGGGGGGGGGGTTGATGATTTTTTTCGACATACCAGTATAGTGTTGCAGCCCGCGTAACTTTACAAATACATGTATATGGCCCGAAGAGAAAAAAGGTTGATTGAGTATCGTTGGCTTAGATAGTATAGGGATTCGTTAGGGTGTACACCACTTTTGAGTTTGTCGGCTGCAAGACATGTAGTAATGGGGCATCCCTCGTGATAATCTCCATCTACCGTCCCGGGTCGTGCACACCGACTGCTAATTTTTTGAACGAATTCAGGTCTCTCCTAGAATGCGCCCTGAACTACAATTGCGATAATTATTCTGGGAGATAAATATTCACTTGGAAAAGAAAATTAATCCCATGTCCAAAAAAATTCAGCAAAATTCTGTGTGACTTCAACTGCGGCCAGTGTAAACTCAGCTACTCATGATGTATGAGGTACACTTGGTATAATAATTTCCCGGGTCGGGTTTCCCCCGAATAGCGTAGATGTTACTGACTATCGTATCATCGTCTCGCCACATCCGTGTGCCTTTGATCCTCTCTGTGATAAGGAAAAGTATTGCAAAAGCCAGGTAGAAGAGTTAGTAACTCTTTATAATTCTACGCAATGGCATTACTTGATAATAAAAATGCTAATTCACAGAGGTCTGCCGCATTAGGTTTGATGCTGCATATCTTCAGAAGAAGAGGGAAATGCGGAAACTCGAGAGGATTTAAAGATGAAACCAGACTTTCAGCAATCAACAGCTTTGGATTACCAAGCTAAAAGTTTACAAGGAAGAAGACACACAGAAAAAATCTAACTTTTGGTGTGAGCAAATTGAGACAGAAAAGGACTCTCGAAAACTTTGGAAAAACATAGACTTTTCTGTCTGGAGAGAGCAACATCAAGATTCCTCTCTTGAAGTGAACAGCCTCGCAACACACTTTTGAAGTAAGTTTGAAAAAATTCAGGCCCTCAGTGTGGTAGGATCGTCTTCTGTCACAGCACCAAGTCCGCTCTCTGGTGACTAGCGCTGGATCTGCCATACGTTCAAAAACGTGCAAAAAACCTGGCGCCAACTCCGAAGGGGCGCCGTGAGAAAATAAATATTGTATTAAAATTTGGTTATAATATTCCCTGAATCGTTTAAAAATTACCCATAGTACGAAATAATTATTACGCACTAGCAGCACTTTCCAAAGAAACAGAATGCGCGCGCATCAGGTTGGTGTCAACGGTTTACGAATTTATTGTCAGTTACAGAATTTTTTTACAAATTCCATATATTTGGTTTAAACGTAAGATCTATTTTTCCATATATCTTTTACCGTCTTTTACGACGAATGGGTGCGATCCAAATTCAATAACCAATCACAGCGCCGTATTTTTGTTCAAAAGAATCAATTAAACCGACTTGCCCTTGTTTTATTTTATACGATTTAAGTCTCTAGGACTGACTGTTTGACATATTATTTGAAGTTCGTTAAATTGTTAAATATATAAGTAATATCTATTAGATTTGTTGGATTTGTTATTTTACGGTGTCAGTGTAAGTGTAAGCGTCTTTCGTAAGCCGTTGTATTGTGTTTAGTGTTTGTATGGTGTTTGTTCGCTCAACACGTCAACACAGGAGAAATGCAAGGTACAAATTTGAGGTTATATTCTTATTAGATTTTTAAATTTATAACTAAATATAAACGTACTGTGGATTACAATGAATAGAATAATAATTCAAAAAAAAACTTTCAGGCTCGCAGAATCTAAAACATAGAATTAAAGAGCAGAATGACATAAAAAAAAACTTGTTTCCATTGGGAATTTTTTTATTCCAATTTCTCCAGCACCGATAAAAAATGATGTCCCGCGCAATGATGTTACAATGGTCCCGAGCACATCTAAACAGATATCTTTCGCACAAATTCCTACGGTCGAATTATTAGAAGATAAAAATAACGTTACTGATAGCAGTTTAAATTTAATTCTGTTTTCAGAGCTTGAATTGAAAGACCCCGGATGCTGGCCTAAGTTATCTCAAAATTCCATTAGTTTATTAGTTCAGGAAGGTCCTGTACAATTGAAAGATTTTGATTTTCCTATTACGAACAAGAGTAAATTTAATACTAAGTATTATTACAAGAAACTGTCTAATGGAGAAGAATTACATAGATCGAGTGTGAGAGCTACCGCCAGGTCACTTGGAAAAGTTACACCCTTTATATGTCTTGATTTTATTTGATAAATTAATGTAAACAAAAAATAAAATAAAATAAAAAAAATAAAAAATTTGGGGTGAACGAATTTTTAATCAAAATAAAAATGTAGGGGGGGGCGCCATCGGTACGAACTGCACAGGGCGCCAGATTTCGTAGATCCGGCCCTGCTGGTGACTTCACTACTTGTGCAGTAGTAACGGAAGAAGATATCAAACGTGCTCTGAAGTTTTATCCTAACAAGCAATGCGCACAAGATCTCATACCTAAAGTTTGTCAAATAAGAGTAGAAAACATAGGAGGGCGCCACTGTTGATCAAATGGCAATACTAAACACATAAATCATGGTGTTAAAGTAAAGCTGTGTAACCTACATTTTTATAAAAAATTAAAAAGTCATAAAAGTGGAAAAAAATTTTTATCGCAGTATACCCGAAATGGGTTGAAGAGTTTTGTTATTTTAGTTGATGGGATGAAGAGTGTTTATTTTAACATTTTATTTTTACATTTTAAGTTCACTATATTGTATTATGTAATATTTTCAAACAATAAATAAATAAATAAAAATAAATAAATAGACCGAAGAACGATCTCTAAACAACATAAATAATGAAGAGCACTGTTTTTAATATATTTTCTTAATTGCTTATGTTTTTTTCCAGTCAGTCTTTCATTAAATTTCAGAGAAGTGCATTTTGTTCATACACGGAATTTGTGATAAGGTATTTTCATTGTTACTTTGTGGTTAGTTGTTTTTATTTTTTATTATTATTTTTTTTTTTTTTTAGAAAATTTTCACTTTAGTTCTAGGAAGAAGAAATAGAATTATAACGCCATTATACTCATGGGCGAGAGTGGGATGGGTTTGTGTTTGAAGTGCCAAGAAGAGACGATAATATTCCAGAAGAGACAAGAAGAGCCGAGAAGAGACGAGAAGATCCAATTAGAGTCAAGAAGATGCAAGTAGAGCCAAGAACGAGAGGATCCAAGAAGATGCAAGGAGAGCCAAGAAGAGACAATGAGAGACAGGAAATAGCAAGAAGAGCCAAACAGAGCCCAGAAGAGATGAGAAGATTCAAGAAGAGGCAAGAAGAGCCGAGTCGAGCCGCGTCGAGCTGAGGAAGAGTCGAGAAGATTCAAGAAGAGGCGAAAGGAGCCACGAAGTGACAATAAGAACCCAGAAGAGAAGAAGAAAGAACAGCCAAGAAGAGACAACAAAAAACCCTGCAATGGCAAGTGTATGGCGGAAAACGTAAATAACGGGAAGCCGGAAACGAGAAGCTAGAAGCAGCAGGAGGCAACAACCAAAAAATACATATATACGCGGGAAGCGGGAAGATGAAAACGGAAAGCAATAAGCTGGAAGCGAGAAGAAACTGGAAGCAAAATAAGCGAAAGGCGAGAAACGATATTTATATATATATAGCTCAATCATTTCCTTTATTCCTGCCCATCCTATATTCCAATATTGGCTCCAGGTTGCCATGTATACCGGTCGATTAAATTCCAACCTCCTTCCTATCCTCAGAGCACGTGTTCCAGTCCTAACAAACAGTGTCCCCTGGTGTACCGGTCTCACCGGGACAGGAGTGCTCCTGGTTGGGGTGGTACAATCGTATCGTATCGCAGTGAACCCAAAATGAAAATTTCATGATGATGATGATACAAATTTTGTATTTGGAAATTTACGAGAACGATCAGACTTTTGGATCAAGATATATGCCCACATCTTTCCTCTTTATTCTATGGTGGGCACGTTGGTGGATAGGAGCGGGATAAAAGAAGTAATATGTACACTGATTTGGATTTGATAAGCCTTTATTTGTAAATCAACTACATAGGATCCTAAAGTCGCATACTGGTGAAATTTAACACCACCACACATTATGATTATATTCTTAGTGAGGGGCGTTAAATGTGAAGTTTGCTGTGATTGGCGCACTGTTTGGTGCGTTGTTTTTTGTGACATATACAGGGATGGATGTGTTTCTAAAACATTCACACTAGACTTGATGCGGCTAACCAAGTCAATTAATTTACTGTTTTCCACTTTTTCATCAAAAAATTATTATAGAAAATTTTATCAAAGTTATTAAAAATAAACTATGAGTAGATAAACTATTTTCCATACATACAAAAATCTAAACATTCATCTGAAATATAAATTTATCAATCCAGTGTATTTTTTTTCAATACACTAGATAGGTAGGTTACTGGCTAATCTGTAAAGCAATCTCTTGTAATCTCAGAACATAGTCTGGTGTTGTAGGCAGAGAGAGTTTGTGACTGAAAAAATAATTTTGGGGGAACTTCTTAGGCAGCCTCGGCAAACCCAAGACGGTTGTTCTGCATGTCGAATTCTGTGTAGTACCTTCCGATGAATACATCTCCCAAGATCCACAGAGGGCCGTGGGGTGGAGGGATGTCAATCCCCATGAATCCAGACAGACAGATTGTCTTTCCGAATGAGGAAAGCTGGAAATAAAATAAATACAATAAGTATACTTCCAAAATAAATAGTAATCTAGTACATATTGCTGACCGTTTAGACTGAACTAAACTGAACTAAACTAAACCTGACTGTTTAGAAAATGGAGAAAATGTTGGTAGTTCTCAGTTGAAGTATGATACAGTTAAATATGACCGAATCGGATAGGGACAGTTCAGTTGGCAGAGCTTCGCCCCGGTAAAGCTTAGATCCTGAGTTCAAGTCCTAGATGTGACCGTATCTTTTTCTGTTTCAGATTTTCAATTGAGTTTGGCTGATATTGTCTTCATTAATTAAAATATTACAATTTGAGGTTTTACCCATCAAGTTAAAAATAAATGAATAAATTACCCTCAGAATGTAGTCCTGTCCGGTCAGGGAGAAGTCCTTGCCACCGACGGTGAACTGGATGATAGGAAGCTTGGGGATGAGGCTGCAGTCCACCATGTACTCTCCGGCCATGATGGGAGTGGCTCCGATGGCTCTGTTCAGGGCTTCTACCTCAGACACTGGTCCGGCAATGAGGGAGGTTCCAGTATCGGCAATAGCCTCGCATCCCTAACAAATAATGTTGACATTATAAGGATAAAAACGGATAAGGTGTACACTAGGGATTGCAATCCCGGTATACCAGGATCCCGAAATACCGAGATCCTGCAGACATTTTGCGGGACTAATCTCGGTCGAAAATTTTGCAGGATCCCGCTGGACTGGCGGGATTACAGAGAAGCGTAGTTCATACGTGTTACTCTGCGAGCGGCGGGGCGTAGACTCCTCTCGCTAATCTGGAGACATATGCAGCAGCAGCACCAATTTCACTTCAAAACGAACTCGAACTTACTTTGATTAGTTTGAAGAGTTAGAGATCAACAGCCCAACAATCTAGATCTGGCAATATGAGCAACCTTGAGGTTTTGATAAAGAAGGAAATGAATTACTTCGAGTCCGGTGGATCGAAAGGCACATACCTTCAATTCACTTACAATGCGCTTATGACTATTGTGCCAAACAGCGTGGAAGCTGAACGAGCTTTTTCAGCTGCTGGCTACCTTGTGTCCAATATCAGAAGCCGTTTATCAGACGACACAATTAATACTTTAACTTTTATACGAAGCTATTTCCAAAATAATGTTTAAACTTAAGATGCTTATTATACAAGAATATTTTTTATCGTGTGAACGTTATTATTTAAATTTAAGTTGTTATGTAAATTATCGTATCTTATTCTTTGCCAATTTATGACTTAAACTTTACCTATGTCTAACTAAAGGTATATTAATAAACCATTTAAAATGTCCCAAAGAACTTGTTTGATTAGGTATAAATTTAAAACTCTAAAAAACAAGGTTGGTAGATCGAGGTATTAGGTCTTTATTATACGATTGATTAGATATCTAAGTCCACCCTGCTGGATCCCGCAAATACCTGGATCCAGCGGGACTAAGATTGTTCAGTCCCGCAAATACCTGGATTGACATGGTCTTGCGGGATTGCATTCCCTAGTGTACACCATATTTCACGAAACTTAAGGGAGTGATTATTATTTATTTATTGTTGTTAGTTAATGAGCAGGCAGCATTCTGGATGCGCTCATATCTAATCCTTTTTTTTTTTATAAACCAATCAAGTTTTAACTTATTAATTTATGAAAATCTAGAGAAAAACGTTAACAATAATTGCCCTTTGTTTTTAAGTGTCTTAAATGAGTATGAAAAACAGTGCATAGGTCACACCAATAAGCATAAATTTGATTTAATTTATTCTTTATAGTACGACAAATTAATACCCATTTACAACATAAGATTTCTTATTTTAATATTTGGGAAGATGGTTTTAAGATTGTAAGAGTAATTAAATATATTATCTACTGTTTTAGAAATTTCATTCAACAGCAACATTTCTCTGATCATGCTGTACTGTACTAGAACATTTATTCTGCCGTGTGGTATCTTGAACAAGTTGTGGCGAAGACTACGGCTGAAGTTTTCAGGCACGATTAGAAGTTAATCATTATCACCACAAAACTAAATACATACTACAAAAGTACACATAAATATTTTAATAGAAGAATAAAGATAAAAATGCATGTTTCTTTGTTAGTCTCTTATGCGTTCCTAACCATTCATCCAATTGCGATGAAACTTTGGTGAGTTGTTGTGCGCACACCCGTGAAGGTTTCTATATATAAAGGTGAGCTCTGGCATTATGAAATTATTTCCTATACCATTCATCCAATGGCGATGAAACTTTGGTGAGTTGTTGTGCACACACCCACGAAGGATTCTATATTAAATGCTGAACTCTGACGTTATGAAATTTGTATATTATAAAGGAGATAATGGAGTGGTAAGGGATAGCGGGGGGTAAATTAGGAAAATCCATGCTTTCCACACGGACAGTTGTATGTGGCCTGTTCGCGCGTCGAAAATCTTATGATTTATTTGTGTACGCACCAGACGGAAAAACAAAAAATATTCTCGTGTATCCAAAAGCACTTCAATAAACATAATTAAAAAACAAACACTTTCTTTCTTTGAGTGGCATTGCAAAGCATTTAATTTTTTAAATGTGAATACCTCACAAGAGCCCCATCTGCTCCCGTTCGGAGCCAGTGTGACTATGGCATCCCCAATCGAGGTATGTTGTGAGAATGAAGGTAGTGGGGAGGTGGTATTAGTACCTGGCTATTCAGATCTGGTCACCAAACACGGCTAAAGCCATTTCAAGCGACGTTTCAATTCTGAATGGTGATAGGGCTTTCACCAGGGCGATACTGAGAGTATCTTCAGCTCTGGAATGTGTCGCAAATATACTATACATTATTTAAAAAAAATTTATTGTGAAATAACACAAATTAATCAAATAAAATTTATTTGTGCATGCCGGGATTCGATCCCGCGACCTTCGGATTGCGAGTCAAGAGCCTTACCCCTCGACCAGTACTTACCTCGCCGGGTACTCATTAGCATTGAATAAATGAAATAGATGTTGAATGAAGGATACTTACGGACTTGCAGAAAGTGCTATTTCCAACGGTAACCTGGTCCATCTTGAACTGCCAATAAGTTTGCTTGTCCACAGGGACGTAGGTGAAGTCTCCCTTGTAGTGGGCGGGGTCGGATCCCCCCAAGATGATTTCTCCCCCCTGTTTCGCATTGGCATCTCTACAATACAAAATGTGTACTGTTATTGAAAAAGGAATATATATTTCACTATAAATTTAGAAAAATACGAAATCGCCACCTACATGGAACAATGGACCATGCAGTAATTGATGTGTGTAAAAGCAAAGGCAGCAATCTCCAAAATCCAATCAAAGGAGATTGCAATTTATAAGAGGGCGATAGAAACATATTTTCAGTCTCAAATACAGTAGCATTAGCCATTGTTAGTATGAAACTGCGCACACAAGGTGTCAACATTGTTCATCTATTTACACCACTGCAAATTGCATTTTTTATTTCTTATTAGCGACTCTATAATTTAACACGTGAAGATTTAAAATATGGTGCTGCAGATAAGTACATATAAAGATGTTTGAAGAATAACAGTTTAAATTACAATTGGTATATTATAATTTATTATATTTTGTTGAATATTTTTGGTTTTCTTGGTTCTCCTGTCTAGGGAGTCCTATTCTGAGGCGGTCTAAAGTTATTTTATTTAATTAGGTGCATCTTCTATCTCATATCTCATTTTTAGTGCTGTTTTTAAGGTTATTTCAATGACCTCTTTCAGCGAGACTTTAATTCATGATTTTTCTATTCATTTTACATCTGGAGGAAAGATGTTGTGGATTTTTGTTGCAAAATACAATGTAGTTTCTTTGTCCGACTGTGGTTTTATAACTTGATGTTTGTGTTTTTTATGTTAATTCACCTCATGTAGTGAAACTAGCTTGACCACGTTGAGCCAATTCAGACATTTAATCATGAATACTAGAAACAAAACAGAAAATAAAACAAATATGAAGAAATTATTTACGTATTTACCTGCTCAAGTAGAAAGAAAAGATGTTTTGCGAGACGAGACCTTGCTTGAACATGTTGTCGAACACGGGCAGTACTCCGTCAACAGAGATGGTGCTGTAGGCCATTCCCAGGATTCCATCGAACTTGGCAGCCACAAAAGCCAGTCCCGGTTCGCTCATCGCCTCGGCAAAAGTCTGATCCTTCACGGCAAGTCCTCCAACCTGACAACCAACAAGACAAGAAAAAATTGGTTTCAACCACATTGTTTGCACTATTATACAAAGCATGGGCGTAGGCATGGTGGGGCAAGGTGGGGCGTTTGCCCCACCCTGGCTGGCCGATGCATGACCTCTGGAATTGTCGACCGAGTCGCGTTTTCAAATTTACAGCACTTCATAGGATAGTTTTTCCTTATTCCGTTCATATTATTTATATTCATAGAGCCTAAAGCATGAATATGTTGTAGAAGCCTACTTTCTTTTTATACCTAGTCTAGATTTTTATTTTTGCCCCACCCTAAATCAAAACCTGGCTACGCCCATGGTACAGAGATAATTGTTTTATTTATTGTTTCTTCACGTGGTATTATTGTTTACATTTCAATTTTTAACCTCACTAGGACTAGCCTAGGTTAAGGTTAATAATAATGTTAAGGTTTTTTGAGGTCAATAATAATAATGTTTTGAATAATTTATTTGACGATAACAAAAATAAACATGTGTGGCGAGTGTAGAGTTTCTCCTAATCATTTGAATGTAGGCACCAGTCGGCCTTATTCACATAATAGGCTTATGGCTACATTTGCCAAACTGAAAGCCATTCATAGATTTTACAACCACTGAGCTGTTAATATAGTGAAAAGCCACTAATATGAAATGAGCTTTAAATATGCTCCGCAATTTTTTATTTAACTTCGATACTTCTCTATTAGCCCTGTCCATATTGCATTCCAGGCAATTTCAAAACAAACAAAAAATAACAGTCAAAAGGGGAAACAAATTCAACTGTGACCGTAATAATATTTGAGGCTTTTGTGTTAATGTTCTCATTTTTAAAACTATAGTTGCTCCATATTTAGAATACTGCTCTATGATAAGATATGATTAGGAAGGAATTATGGCCAACCCAGAAATTATTTTTAAAAAAAGGCAAATATGCAAAAATGTACAGTGAGATGCCTGAAAGTTTGAAGAATTAATGCATTTAAAAATAATTGTGTAAAATTTTGGGATGACCGAACACGCTTAATACAAATAATTTTAGAAAAAACCTATTGATTCAATTAATTATTATTATTTTTTTATCTATAAAAAAGCATATTTACATTGAGTTTTTTTATGCCTGTCTTACTAGGATATACCTGTGTCGAGACAGGCGTACAAGTATATAAATGATCGTAGTTACAAGAGGTATTTAAGGTAAAATACATATTAATTTGAATTTAAATTAAAATAGAAAGGTGATTGGAAGGGTGAATAAATCTTTTAAAGAGAGTTATCTTGTAAATGTTGGAGGAGATGAAGTAAAGAAGTAAATTCTGTCTAATCTATTTATGGAGTTAAATTTGACAGGATTCTATTATTTTCATTTATTTTATATGGGTTAGGTCTGTCTATGTGTGATATTTTTGATTTTTATGTGTATTTATTTTACAAATGTTTGTAATAGTGTGTCGTCCAATACTTATAATCCATTTTTTTATATCTTATTAGAATTTCGTCAAGGAGTCAGTTTGTCTGATCGTAGCTGGTAGTGTATTATATAGTTTGCAAGCTATGTATTTAGAGTGTTTTTGTCCAAAGGAGGTTTTGGAAAAAAGAGTTTGGAGAAGTTCTTTGTTTTTGGCTCGGGTATTGTGAATTGTTTGTGTAGCTTTGTATAGTGTTTTGTTGTTTTTGTGTAAATTAACTAAGATGGATCTTAAGTAGAGCTGTTTTATGTCCATAACATTGAAGGTATTGAAGATTGTATCAGTGCTGGTAGTAAGCGGCAGTTTGAGAATTATTTTTATTACTAGTTTTTGTGCTTTAATGATGGGGTCAAGCGCACTATAAATATGTCATTTGGGGCGATAGAAAATACTTCAATTAAAATTTCAATTACAGTCCCTGGCCAAATTATTAGACGCACTGTATTTTTTTAAAATTTTATGTTTCTTAAGAGTTTTTATGCAATAATGGTATATTTAAACTACAATATTATTGATTTTTATTTAAAAGAATTGCTGTAGACTACATATTTGTATTTATTTTTAACATATGGCAACACTGTGTTGACAAAGTGATACATGAACGTAAACAAGTACAAACTGTATCAGTCGCAATCGGAATCAAGTCAGTGTTTCTGTGGCTCTATGGACTGTGGTTGTTTGTTTAACAGTTTTATACTACTCAGTTATTAGTTTATTTTATATGCAGTTGAGGGAGCGGGCAGCGATCGGCAGAGATGGGGACGGTTGAAATGAAAGGACGTCAGTCGATGTATGAGTCAGTCTTTATTGCTGCTACGTAGCGATGGTGAATTTGTAGTAAAGTAACGGTGTAGACAGGAGCGATGATGATGTGGCTCTATGGTGTTGCATGTGATGAAGGTCGGTGATGCAGTGGTGTAGCAGAACTCGTGTCTGCATGTCGCCAGCATGTAGTTGCGCACCGTGTTGGTGGAGATGACCTTAACGTCCAGGATGGATGCTCGACGCGGTGTCGCGGAGATGGCTGCGGTGAAACTGAGGAGTTGCCGCTCACGTGACAAGAAGGCCCGCCGTGGGACTTGTCGTGGGCAATTGTGTCGCTTGTTGCGTTTTCGAAGGTTGATGATATGATGATGCACCGCCACAGGTCCGGCACGTCGCCGTGGACCTGGCGGTTACCGCACTGGATGTTATCACTCGATGCACTGTCTATGTGTTGGTGATGTTACTTGCACTAATGACTGGAACTGACTGACTGACTAGCGCGGTGTCGCTGCGCTTTATATAGCCGACCGTGTGAGTACCCGGAACGTCAAGTAATGTTGAGCCACCGCGCAAAGCGGAGAAGCCTCTGGAACATTCCGCGGCCGTAAGAATGTGACGGCTGTTGTGTCGAGGCCTTTCGATGCGCTTCCCGAAATGTTTAGCCATGTGCGGCGTGACACACTACAACTGTAGGTAGATTGTACACTTTCGAGAATACGCTGGCTGTATCAGTGGCGGCGCAAGGATTGTGGCAAAAGGGGGCGACCGTTCTGGTCGCCACACAGTGTTTTAAAAAAGTAATTGGACTATTTTTATTATGGGTAGAAAAGGCGATCTTTCACAATTTTCAGTTTTCTTTAAAACTTAATAAACTTATGCTTTTCTAAATTAATGCTGTTTTATTTATGTCAAATAAATCGGTAATTGATTGGATAATATAAAAATAATAAAAAATCAATCTAAAATAATAAAACGGTATAATATCACCCGGTAATTAATATTTTACATGAAATCTTGCAGTGCGTCTAATAATTTGGCCAGGGACTGTATGTAAAATGAAAATATGCTTTCATTGTAAGGGGTGACAGCCGTTTATGTCCACGTTAACAATAATTTGTGTCCATATTCTTTGACATTTTGCAATAAAATGTTGAATGGAGTGTTTGTTTTCCATCACCCCGAATGCAAATATTTGTCTTTAATAGTAATTAGGTTGAATCAAAAGGATTTTTATAAAAAAATATTCATATTCATATAAGATGTCCAGTCATCCTGAAAGTTAACCAAAAAATTGTTATGCTTATGTAAAAATATATTATTATAAACAATGAAATGTAACTACAAACATATTAGTTTATATACCTAAAATATAATATAAACAACTAAGTAAATAAATAAAATAAAAAGTCTAGGTCATGCATAGCAAGCTTTATGGTGACAGCACGGAGCTAATGTCTCATATTTTAATTACAATGAAAATTAGCTGGGTTTCCTCTGACCGAAAACACAAATATTTCCTAAAACATTTCGAAAACATTGGGGCGCGGTAGGAGTGGCTACACACATTTTGTTTAATGGTCTGCGGTGAAGACATGTCTACGCAACGCACACTTGACGTGTGATATCTACGTAAATAATGTCAAGATGAGTTCAAGAGGAGGGATGTATCGGGGAGAAAACACAGAATTAGTTAGACCGTTACTACCTCGAAATTTTAATAGATTTTTGTTTATCAGGAAAGATTTCTAATATCGATTAGTACACTAGAATTTCAACCAAGTACATTTAAGAATTTCAAAACAACAATTATTATCATTATATAGGTTTGGTAAAATGAAGTAATATACTTAAAGGGCTTTATTTAAAGGTGAGTTTGTGATAGAAACAGTCTTCCATTACGACATTATTGATTAAACTCATAATTACGCTCATTGCACACAATCCAAAAACTCATGCGATTTATTCTCCATGACTGTCGGCATCACGCGGCTGTTGTCAAAAAATGAAATAATTCCCTCCCCTGCCTTCCCCGTTTCACCCGGGAGGAGAATTTTTTTCATCAGCCACGGAAAACACAAACATTGCAAGGCTACGCCGCCATTTTGAATGTTTGAACCAATGTTTCCGAAACGTTTGTATTTTCAGTCGAAATGTTTCTGTTTCAGGAGATCGGACGTACACTTTATTTCATTAACATGGGAGAATTTTACATCAAATAATTTTGTAACTTTTAGAATTTGGATATAACGACTTCAATTATAACGGCTTAGCGTTTTTAGCTTAGCTTTTTGTGCATCGTCCGGTTAGTACGACAAAGTATCGCCGGCCCCTTGAGGGTCGTTATATCCGGATTCTACTGTATTTTTAAAATGAAAAATAAAAAATAATAATCGTGAGTATGTTAATATTTTAATATGTAAAATGTCTAATAAATATGGTCTTACAGTGACAGTATCTGTGGAAAGATATCCAGATAAACTCCCAGAACCATATTGAATGGCAAAATCAGTTCCATTCTTCTTGTAGCTCGATGACTTTGAGCTGTCATATTTATTGTGAAGCACTGCAAAAAAATGAGGTTATTACTTATTATATTTACATGGAATTATAAAAACTGAACCAAGAGTTGAATATGAAATCACAGAAGCAATTTTTTTATCAGTTGTGACGAACTGATTTATTCTTAGTAAACATATTCACAGTCTCAATATTATTATTATCAGCATAAAACAGTAAAATAACAATAAAATCATGATTCATTCTCATTACTCAGTTTTTTGTTCATCATCATAAACCATAATATTCATTAAAAATTATTATTATTTTTAAAAACTTTTTTTTTATAGTAGTCAGTGGTTTCATATTATGTCAAGGAAACAGTGACGAGCGTGCATAAAGAAGTTTTACTTCAAAAAAAGAATCATCGAAATCTGTTGGCGTAATATTGAGTTATTCGTCCATTTGTCGCGCACATATCTACTTATTGCAAATTTAAGACATATATGGTTTTCTCATGGATCCCATTGTCAGAACTGGACCAAATTAAAATGGGACCACACGGGAAGCACCAGCTTTCTAATAAAAAAAGAATCATCAATATTGGTTCACCCAATCGAAAGTTCTGAGGTAACAAACATAAAAAAAATCGTCGAATTGATAACCTCCTCCTTTTCGAAGTCGTTTAAAAAACAATCGATTTATTGTATATATTTGAAAAGATTCATTTTAAAATTAATTCTCTGTAAAAATAATTTTTGAAGTGAAAACTTCTTCAGCACTGTTGTGATTTGAAACTCGATGAAACGAAAAAGTGACACTAAAAAGAGACATCTATATGATTTAGCCTGAGAGAGAATGAGATAGAATAATCGGTCTCCTCTTTGTGCGGTGATTCGTAGTCTCCCCACTCTTGTCTACTTTAGTTTTCTGAAGGTTTCACTTCTACCGCGTGTGAACTACACACTTGTAATTTTTTTAATGTTAATACAGCACAAGAGTCCCAACTGCTCCCAACTGTTTGGAGCCAATGAGACTATGGAATCTTCAATTGGGGAATGTTGAGAGGCCGAAAGTGGTGGAGAGGGGGAGGAGATGAGAAAGTCCCTGGATATTCAGATCTGTCACCAAACACGGCTAAAGCCATTTCAAGTAACGTTTCAATTCTTACACCAGGGCGATACTGAGACTATCTCTCTTTGCAAAGTGCTGCAAATACATTATTGTGAAATAACACAAATTAAACATATAAAATGTATGGGATTTGAACCCGTGACCTCCGGATTACTAGTCGAGAGCCGTACCCCTCGACCAAAAAGAGTAATATTCCAGTAGGAAATTAATGGTTTATCTAGCATTCTCTATCTCTAAAGCATTGAGTTGAAACAACAAAGTTTTTAATATACTGTTTCAAGAATGCAACACATTACGATTTTCATTCATGTTGCCATTGACTTTTAATGTGTATTCATTCTAGATGCCAAGTTTCCTGGGACTGATGCCAATTTCTGCCATAAAAGATGAGTTACGGGTACTTACAGCAAGCAATGTTTGTATAATGGCAGCTCTTGGAAGGAATCCACAAGTTGGACGATCCCGTGTCAAAAACTACCTTGAAACTTTGCGGGGGGGTTCCAATGGAGATGGGTCCAAAATACTGAGCCTAAACACAAAGAAAAAACACTCGGATATTAAACAGTCATTGCGTTTTTATCATGATACAAATTAAGTGATTAGATTGGCGCTTCTGAGTCATCAAGTTTAAAGTGGCCGGCAAAAGGGAATCCTGCACAATTATTGATTGAATGATTGTGCACTCGTTAGTTGCAAGTTACAGCTTGGTTTTTTTTTAATGTTTTTTCAGACGTGAATAAAAATTAATAAATAAATTATTATTTTTAATTGGTAAACTAATGTTTAAGACAAGATTTTTATGCATAGCACAAAGGGTAACAATTATTATAAGCAATAATTATTAGCCTGAAACACTCATCAACATTGAAAAAATCATCAGGTGAAAAAATGTAATAAGCAGTAATTGTTGAATGAAACACTAGTATATATTGAATTATTTGGCGGGTGGGAGATAAGCCGACGTAGCTCAGTTGGTAGAGTAGTTGACCGGATATCAAAAGGACGCGGGTTCAAGTCCCGTCGGCGGCATTTATCTTTTCTCGGAAGATTTTTTCAATGTTAATGAGTGTTTCAGGCTAATAATTATTGCTTATAATAATTGTTACCCTTTGTAATAAATTAACCTTTACAAAGCTGACCTTTTTAATCAGTGGCTGTTTTTTTTACATTATCTCCACACAGGAGTCCCTGTTTAAAATAATTTCTCTCAGGGCCTATTTTATCTGTGAAGATGATGTGTGGAGGGTCTTTATGAGGAGAGAAAAGAGTGAACACGGGTTAAACTTAAAGAGACTCATGTCATTACCACTGTTTTCAATGCAATCAGTACTATTACCACAGTTTTCAATGCAATCTGTACTATTACCACTGTTTTCAATGCAATCTGTACTATTACCACTGTTTTCAATGCAATCTGTACTATTACCACTGTTTTCAATGCAATCTGTACTATTACCACTGTTTTCAACGCAATCTGTACTATTACCACTGTTTTCAACGCAATCTGTACTATTACCACTGTTTTCAATGCAATCTGTACTATTACCACTGTTTTCAATGCAATCTGTACTATTACCACTGTTTTCAATGCAATCTGAACTATTACCACTGTTTTCAATGCAATCTGTACTATTACCACTGTTTTCAATGCAATCTGTACTATTACCACTGTTTTCAATGCAATCTGTACTATTACCACTGTTTTCAATGCAATCTGTACTATTACCACTGTTTTCAATGCAATCTGTACTATTACCACTGTTTTCAACGCAATCTGTACTATTACCACTTTTTTCAATGCAATTTGTACTATTACCACGGTTTTCAATGCAATCTGTACTATTAGCACGGTTTTCAATGCAATCTGTACTTATTATGCAGCACATTTTGAGACAACGCATGTGATACTTCATGGATCATACACGCAGCAGCCGGGTAGATAAGGTTAATGAAGCATGTTTATTTTTTCAAAAGTATTTGGTAGCTTCGAACCATTTGACTGCCGAATAATATACAACTCTCAACCATATTTGTATGTGTACTGGAGTTGATTTTAGAATTTACTGTGTACTTCCCTTAAAGTCTATTTGTTTGGTTAGGTCTCATAGAAATTGTTGTATTTCCATTACTATCATAGTGAGAAATATGATATAAATGGTGTAAGAAAGAGACAAAAACTAAACACAAAAGAAGTAAAGTTTTGAATAGTAATTTGAAGTAAATTTATGAAACTTTGGGAATTTTTTTATTAATCATTTTTACACAAAACAACAAAAAAGTGAGGTGGCAATGACGTTTATATTTGTCTGATAAAATATGTGTGTTATTAGTAATTTTAGTCAGAAACAATGTAAGATGAGCCATTTTTAAAACTTTTTCATGTTTGCGTGCAAAATTTTTATATTTCAAATATGTTTATTTCGATACAGAATTTGAAAGTATATTATATCACCTTTCAAAAACCGGTTTTAGTTTTCAGATATGTTCAGATATATTCCATTTATTTGGATTTTATTAAAAAGCGGAAATATTTTGACCCTCTGACATAACATGGTTGAGACCTGATGGGTTAAAACAATATGAAATAAAATCTAACATTAATTTATGACGCATTATAGTTGTTATTCACAGTCAATGGTTCAATCATTACCCACAATCGTTTGACGGGTAATAAAAAAAAACTCTGTATAATGGGATTGACCTACAAATAATAGAATTTTATTGTTTGACATTTTGTTATCACAACTTCATTATCATATTATAATGGATAAAAGATTTGCAAATAAACAAATAAAGCTATCTGTGTTTGACCTGTTTATTACATTAAAAACTCATCCACATCAATTTATGTAAATATTATTAACTGGTGATTTCAAGTAAAATGAGGTGGATACAAAATTAATATCAATAGTTCATTGATTATAAAATTATTCTGCTATTTAATATATGAAGAAGAGCATCTGTGGCAGTGTGACTTTGTTTTTTATACAAATCTAATTTAATTCAGAGATTGATGAAATTTTGCACGCTTTACCTTCAAAACATGATGAAAGTTACTGTCTACCTGAGATTTTGAAAAATCACCCCTGTCCCCCTTTCTCACTACTTAAAGTAGAATTTTGATACTTCTTGATGAAATTTTGCACACTTGACATTCAAAATAAGAGGAAAATTATTGTCTACATCATTTCGAAAAAGTCTACGTAAACCCCGGCAACGCATGGAACTTCAGCTAATATTAAAATAAAATTAAAAATAAAACAAACAATATTTAAAATATAAATGATTTGATTTGAAAAATAATTACAAATAAAATAGGTATTTTTTGTAGCTATTAGTAACAATTTAATTCCTCTAAAACTTTTCTCATTATAAAGAGAGTATCCAGAATACAAAAACGATTTTAATGCAAATAGGAATAAGGCTCAGAATAGCATATCATCTTATTACTTTGTTACAAATCAGGTAGATTGTTTAAAATAAAACAATAACTTTGTAAACATCACTTTTATTTTCTATACTTTATGCCGATCTGGTTTCGCTACCACCGTAGCTTCTTCGGGGCGGTACTTTACTAAAATGAAGTTACATGTGTTATAGATGTTTTAAAACAAAATGGGCTGGACTCCTCAAGTGAAGGAAGAAGTGGGCTAAAGTATAGATGGAGAATTATTAGTTATTTTTTATTTTAAATTATAAATAATTGAAAAAAAAAATTATAAAGGGCACAAATTGAATGGCAAGTCACTCCAGTTTGTTTACACAGAGTAATAATAATATAAAATAAGTTCTGGTGGAAACTGTGATTGTGTTAATGGGCTGATAATGCTTGAAACCAACCAACCGATAAATTAAGAAATAAACACTTAGCTCACTAATTATACAAACAAGTGAAAAAGAAGAAAATATATTTGAAAATCGTAAATCGCTTCTTGTTTGATCCCACTTTCATATACAAATTCTTTGTAAATATTAAATTATGGTTCAGATGTAAACGGATGTAAATTGTTTCAATAAACTTGTAAGTACAGTGTTAAATGCTTATTTAATTTACACACAATCTATCCACACATACCTGTCCCCATAAAATATTTAATGTTCTAGACCAGCGGTTTTCAAACTTTTTGAGCTTGTGTACCCCTTGACCCTTACTACAAATGTGTTGTATCCCGTAACTAGCATGGGTGTAACAGCATTTTAAAAAAATTCATCAAATTTCAAAGTTGATTTTCAAGTTCTGCGAAAGTTCTATTCAAATTCTGTTTTCACATCATTAAGAACCAGTTGCTTCAGATAACTCAAATAATATCAGAATTTGAATAGAACTTTTACAGAACTCGAAAACTAGCTTAGAAATTTGATGAATTGTTAAAACTCTGTGAAACAACTGACCCTAAGAGCCATTTACTGGATGACTAAGGCCGTTTTGAAAAAAACCTAATTTAATAGGCATTATGACGCCAAGATACCAAATTGTATTTAATTGATTTGATTAAATGACTCAAGTCTAAATTTACTTAACACGTCACATAAAAAAAAAATTGACGTGACAAAACTATTTTTCTTAAAATTTTGCCACCTTGAAGAATCACATTTCAAATGTTTTTTATAAGCTCTTCTGGTGAGAATTTTCAATAACATCTGAAGATGGGTAGTAAGTACTGACGATCTTCTATGGACAACCACAATAGATAATTAACTCATTAACTGCAATTTAGATAAGTGGATACGTCTTGCGCGATGTACCTAATCATTTTCTTTGTAAAACATTTGTCTAAGAACCAATGTTACCAGAGCAAAACTAATACCAATTTGCCTTAGTAAAGTGCTCTAGCTATCTGAATAAATATTTTTTATATTTTTTACTTACTACTAAGTTTTTGCTTCTGTAGTTATGCTTGTTTATGTATTCTACATACAGTACAGATAGAGTAGGTAATTTACAAAGGGTATGAGAAAAATAGAAAGAACAAAAAAATATTTTTGTAAAAAGTGCCTAATAGCTCTATTATCAGAGCAGTACTAAAATAAACAAGAGGATATTCTTTATTCTAATTGGCCAAAAACTTACATCTAGATAGTTGGACAGCGGCTCAGGTGTAGGTCCTCCATAGGTAGAATATCTCAACCTCACTTGGTGGATCTCAGTACCTACTTCAGTCAAAGAACGTCTGGCTGATTTAATTTTGTACAGCGGAACTCTGAAGAGAAAAACAAATTCAGAAAATATTGACAAAAATAAAAGAGCAGGAAAAAAATTCCGATTTGTGGCAGTGAAGTATGGTTTGTTCGATTCTCTGCCGAAAAGCACTGAGTTAGTGAACACTGACACACTCACGTAATAAAATGTTGTTCGTCTACAAATACAAAAAGATAAGGTAAATATTCGGAACAAACGTCAACGGTTAATACGCACTTTTTGGTAATTTTTGGAAATCGCTGGCAACGGTTAATATGCACTTTTTTTTGAAAAAATCTTTTGATTCACCTTAATTACATTAAAAGGCAACTATTTGCATTGGGGGAAGTGGAAAATATTTCATTCTAAATTTTTTCTTGCCTTGACGCGAGTAGGCGTTATAAAGGGGCATTTTCTTTTGAATCACAAACCATGTTACACAAACCTAGCGTAGCCGCTAAACTACTTGAAAACTGGGATGTTTTTCTTGCCTTGAAGCGAGTAGGCGTTATAAAGGGGCACTTTCTTTTGTATCACAAACCATGTAGAATGAAATATTTTCCACTTCCCCCAATGCAAATAGTTGTCTTTTAATGTAATTAAGGTGAATCAAAAGATTTTTTCAAAAAAAAGTGCGTATTAACCATTGCCAGCGATCTCAAAAATTTACCCACCTTTTTTTGATAAAACCTTTAGCTTCATGTCATCATAATTTTAAAAAACATCCCAGGTTTTTAATGGTTTGAGGGCAGGCAGGGTTTATCCTAGCGGGTTTGTGTAATTATGATTGATTGTTATGAAATAAATATTCCGTATTAACCGTTGACGTTTGTTCCGAAGAATTACCAAAGATAATACAAGAAAAACTTGGATGACTGACAAAACATTTTTAATTTAGTATTTACAATGACGATTTCTGTAAACAAGCTATTTATCTACAAAATTAGATTATTCGATTGGTAGACAAAAACAAATAACTGGAATAAAGTGGAACATTTTTGAATTGTATTTATTGGAAAGTAGGTAAACAACGGATCATTTCTCATGACTGCCATTAGAAAAAAAAAGTCAAACTAAATTTCAGTTGTTTCATAATGGTAGAATGATACCACATAGACAAATGAGCGTACAGAGTACTTCCATCACACCGCCTTATCATTATTCAATAATATTGATTGTTGGTAAAGATAATAAATACAAAGGCAAATTAGGGAAACCGTACAAGTAAACAAAACTATTGAATGTTTAAAATATTCTTACCTTGCGAATTCGCACGACGCAGCTACAAATAAAGTAGCGATTAATAAAAACCGCAACATGATTGCGAATTGTAGACAACAATGGTAAATAGCGCGCAGTTATACAAAAACGACTAAAACTGCCGGCGAGATGACACTCGATGACAGTGCAATCGGATGTCAATTTATCGTTGTTCTATTTTTTCTATTCCTTGCTTATTTTGACGGTGTTACCAGTAGTAAAAACTACAACATTAAGTCATTATGGCTACAGAATTTTTCATGCCGTTTATGTTGCTGACGTGGTTGTTTAATATATTTTATGCTGTGAGTACAGTAAAGCCTCGATGACATTGAGCGAGTTTACAATCTGGGAAATTTACTATATATGTTAGTAAACTCGCTCAGTGTAATCGTATTACTTGCTAACTAGCAGATTGTTGACAATATACGAAAAAAGTTGAAAGGTCGTCAATTTTACTTGCTACTCGCTTACTCGTGATTGGTTTATTTAAGCGCTCAAAATGGTGGCCAACCAACAGCTGATTTCGACTGTCAGAATTAGTTCATGCATGCGTCGTTATTTTCGCTACTGACTAGCTATGGCGCTAGCAGCGACCCACGAGCTCAGTTTCCTACGCTACTGAGCGAGTGGACAGTTTTGTGTGTCATCATGACAATCTCACTCGCCAAATCACCCGCTTTTAAACGTAGTAGATAGTAGCTTGTAAACTCGGGTGTAACAACGTGTACCCGAAGGTTTTTAACCAGCGATTTCAGAGTATATTGGATTAAAAAACATAGATGTCATATTGCTATCCCATGGTTTTTTTCTTCATTTAAATACAAAAAAATATGTTTTCATCACACGTCACCACTGATCACATTGTCACGCGTGGGATGGGACTGATGGAATCACGTGATATTCGCTCTCTCTCTCCTCCGTTGCTGTGCTGCTAGAATGAGACGGAATTCTCCTCTGACCCGTGCTGGCTGCATCAAGTACTCAGTTGGACGTGCGATGGAAAAAAATATTTGTTTGTTTTTGTTTTTAAAGACTTTTAGGTAGAAATAAGCAACAGACATTTTAATTTTGATCTAGATTCTAGATAATCAAGTACCTAGTTATAGGACTAACCTTAGATTAACAATTAACACCTGCCGTTTTGTATCAGAATAAATGTATAACTCGTAACATCAATAGCTTTTTAATTTGTCCTTTATTTTAAGTTTATAGTTTAAATTGAACCCACCATAGGGCGCGGGCATATCACCCTGATCACATCATGTCTTCTTCCCGAATGATCCCGAGAAGCAGGTTTCAATATTATTTCTATGGACAGAATTTTTAGACGGCAACACCCAAATTTAATGTCAAGATCATTGACTGAAATTTTTGAAGCTAAACGTCAAAATTTAGTTTTTTCGCTTCACCGAGGATTTCATTTAAATATCATAATAATAAACAATTTTGCGGACATTTGCTGGCTTAGAAGTAAACTGCACCCATTTATGTTTTAAATGAACAGTTGTTTACTTGGGATATGAATATTATCATCTATTTTACGAGAGGGCGTACCCAATAGAAATGTTCTTCATTACATACCCTTGTGTTTATGGTGAGAAGCTCTCCTCGTGAAATGTTTGATGTATCGTAAGATCCGTCAAATTTAATTTGATGTCCGGCTTTCCTTTCACGGATTCGTGATGGAGCCACAAATGAATTTCGGTGACAAGTTGGAAAACTATTTATCAGAGCTCGGCCACTGGTGAGTTTCTTATACATTTACGTGCAAAGACCATTAATGGTATATAAATAGTATTAATACGTGTTTTAATGTTGTTTTCTTTTTGCAGGCACGTATGGCGTTCTATAATAATTGGCCAAGCCCTCTCTCTGCTTCTAAGTGTGAAATGTGTTTTATGTACACTCCTTCAAAGTGCAACATGGCAGTTTCCCGCCACGGCACAGTTGATAATTCCTTACATCGCGTTGGTTATAATATTCATGCCTATTCTGGCTTGCAAGAGTCTGAAAGGGCCGTTTTGGAAGAGGCCATGGATGTATCTACTCTGTTCGATACTTGATGTGGAGGCTAGTTTCCTGCTCGTGTTATCACAGAGGTATACTTCGATAGTGAGCTGACAGCTGTTAGATTGCAGTGGGGTCGGTGTAGCCCTGCTGGGGGGCGCCCTGGCGGGGCAGAGGCTCGGAGTGACCCATGTCGGAGGCGCCACTGCGGGGCTCATGGCTGTCGGTTGCATTGTTTGGGCCGATGTGGAGGGAGCCCCAATTGATGGTAAGACTTCTATATTTAAAATAAGATTAAATAGTCCATAAGCCGCCGCATTTTTAAGCATGGATTATGGAAATCACACTTCATTTCAACAATTACTACAAGAAACAACTATTTACCTACACAAAATAGGTTCTTAGTTTAGGTAAACTAAGTAATTCATGTGTATTTAGTTTGAAATGAAACTTCGCAAATCCATACAAAAAAAATGGCGGCAATGGAAATTTTTTACTTTGAATGAAAATTGAATTGCATATTTTTCCATCTATCCCGACTGAAATCGATGTTTCTTTTGGTAATTAAGTTTAAAAGTAGTTTACTTTTCAAAATCTAAGCCTATTAAAAGTGTAGCGGCATGCGGCAGCTTGTGGATTATTTACAAGCCATAATACCATAATTTCTCACATGAATAACATAACCACCAAAGCAACGCAAATGTTGGCTTTCATATTAAGAACTTACAAAGATTAAAACTTTAAAAATATTATATACAACTCTTGTCGGAAGCCAGTTAGAATTTAACTCAACCATTTGGAATCCATTTTATAATATTCATGAAAAATCTACTGAACGAATCCAACTTAAATTTTTAATAAATATTATAATAGGTTGGGAATTCCTTATCAAAAAATTACCTACCCATCACTGTTGCAAATGATAGGTCTTGCTACATTGAAAGATGAATTTATTTTTTAGATAATATGTGTAGTTACAAAATGGAAATAAAATACTTTCAAAAATACTGTAAGATATTACAAAATATTGTACAATAAGAAAAATACATACATATATATTAGAGAAATAGAATATCAACAAAATATTAGCAACAGGATATATCTGAAAATCATCGATAAAAAATAAGTCAATCTGTTGCTCATCTGTAAAAATACATTGTGAGTTTTTTTTTTAAATCTAAAAAAGTTTTTCTCACTTTTTATTGTGTCGGGTAAATCGTTAAACAGCTTTGGGCCTACATATTCATAATGGTGTTAATTTAACATAATATATAGTATATTTGTGGCACGTTCCAGAGTGGAAGATACTCTCTGTATCGCCCTCTATGTTCATGAAAGTACCTTACCATTGTAACAATATAGGGACTAACTCAGAAATTAATTCCGTCATGAATTGACTGCATAATTCTGGAAACAAGTACTATATTGACGCCATGGGTATTGAAAGCTTAACTTATAAAAATAATGTTAAAAAAATTGTACGCCATTTTTGACAGTTCTTGATATTTGTTACTGCACTCGTTTCCTATTACTAGAATAAAATAATTAATTAATGATAAAAAAATTAATTAATTAAATAAAATTGCAATTGCAATAATAATTATAATTTATATTATGTCCTTGTCTTCTAATTCAATATATTTTTTTATGTAGGTAACTATCATGCATGTTTTATCTCATCACAATCATGTGCACTCTATATTATTTTATATTATATCCTTATTTTTAAATTAAATATTTTATTAGGTAGTTGTACCCATCAAGCAAGTAATGTATTAAAACATAATTATAAGCCCAAAAAGGGTTTAAATAAATAAATAAATATGATTTAGGGAAGAGAAAAATACTGCAATCTAAAATTATACTTAATTAAACAACTTTAAATATTGTATACATTATTGCACACATCATTTATGTTTTATATATTTAAAAATATTGTAAATATTACAGGTCGAAATCAACTGGTCGGTGACATGCTGTGCTTGGGCGGGTCCCTTCTCTTCGCCATTGTCTCCGTCCTGCAAGAGATCATAGTCAAGAAGCAATCCTGCGTGGAGTACCTCTCCATGTTGGGTTTCTTCGGTACCATTGTTTCTGGCATGCAGATCTTTGTGATGGAATCCGATGATATTTACAAATTTCACTGGTATAATATAGACATGCTGATACAGTTTGGCAGCTTTACGCTGGTGCAGTTTTTCTTCCACACTTTGATGGTGGTCATGCTGAAGGATGCGGGGGCCGTGTGTTTGCATCTCTCCTTTATATCGGCTGATTACTACACACTCATTCTGGGGATATTGTTGTTTCAGTTTAAGGTTTGTGCTCTCATTATTTCCTACTTTACTGACTATTAAATGGCATATGGTGTTATGTTATGTTGTAATGTTATATTATAATGAGGAAATCTATAATTGATTTATCAGTTAGGTAAATTATACATGTACAAATTAATCACATTATAAACTGTTGATTTCCCTAAAAAAAATTTTAAAAAATATAGAGCGGGTGAATGAACAAAGAAGTGAATGCTTAAAGAAGTCGAGTACGCCCGATGAAGACATTGCGCGACCAAGTAAATTAACCCAACAGGCTAATTTGTTCACTTTTTAAAACAACTCATGTAGGTTTCATAGAAATCGTTGTGTCTCCCTTACTATAGAAATATCATCTAAACGGTGTTAGAAAGAGAAAATACCAAGCTTTATATTCAAATCTGTGATGTATGCATGAAAGTGTACGAGCGCAAGCGAGATAGCATGCTTGCGAGATGCATGCGTGATTTGTCCTCCTTTGCTTACGAGCAGCTGCCTAATACCACTACCAATTTACTTATCTTTGTTTGCCGAGTACTACCCGTACACACTACAATAAAGGCCCATTACAAAATCTAAAAGTTAACCTTGAAAGAAGTCAAAGGCACACCTTTATGATACCAAAGTTTCGGATCGCATTTTGAAAAAAAAATTTAAAGTTTTGAATTTTTTTATTAATTATTTTACACAGATCGGCAAAAAGTGAGGTGATATTTATCATACATTTGTCTAATAAAATATGTAAATGTTTTCATTTTTTCATTATCAGTAATTTTACTCAGAAAAAACATAAGGCAAGCCGTATTTAAACTTTTTTATGTTTGCATGCAAAATTTTAATATTTCAAAAATTGTATGTTTATTACGAATTAGAAAATTTGAAAGTGTTTTTTATCACCTTTCAAAACAGTTTTTAGTTTTCCGATACAATTAGAAATATTCCATTTATTTGGATTTTATTGCAAAGTGGAAATATTTTGATCCTCTGAAAAAATGTGGCCGAGACCCGAGGAGTTAATAACTTGAGTCGGGTCATGGTAAGAGTTAGAATAACAGAAAAGTATGTGCGAGACAAGGGAGGAAATGTATGCGTATAAAGCATTTTTTGCTATCATCAACACATGTACATTTATATCAGCAACTGGAGCAGTCCGTTCCGGGCACCAACTTGCCAAGGCACTGATAATACCTAACGCCTAATACAGCCCTTTTAGGTTTTTACTAACGTCTGGTGCCATTTGATTCAGACCGGCCCTGGGCATACAATCATACTAACCAATCCAAAAATAATATAATAATAAACTAAATACTCACTTATCTTTTTATTTCCTTGGAATATTATTTCTATTGTATTTTGTTAATGATGTTATGTTTTGTGTTAAACACATTTGGTTTACGTTAATGACATTAAATTGTATTTTATTTTTCAGTTCCACGGTCTTTATTTTTTGTCGTATTTCTTGGCCATGGTCGGAGTTATAATGTTTAGTGCAAGAAAAAGAAATCCCCGCGTATTGGAGGAACCACAAATTATTGAAATAAATCAAATTAATGTTAATGATAATGCAATGAATCAGGATACCATATCGAGGTAAATACATATATATTTTTTAAAAACTTGAAAAAAATTACAAATGTAAACAGATGGTGTGAAGTTTTCTTGTCCACAAGAGACCAATAATTTTGTCTTTATAACATACTTTCGGTAAGGAGGCGGCTTTGGATACCGCCGCCCCGGTTACCGTTTATTGGATAACCGACATCTCTTCTGTAGGACTGGTGGTTCGCTACCTTAGCAGGGGTGCCTGGATTCATGAGGTGAGGGTTGTCTAGGTCTTGGCAGAAGATGCATCTGCCTACTTACTATGTGGGAGGCCGGATTTGAAGAGACTGATTGAGGGAGACATTTTTACCTCTCATCAGGACTCTCTCGATTCATCACCTTGCACCACAGTGGGAGGGATGGATTCATACGTCCGTCACTCCTGGATACTGACCCCCAGATATCTACCCACTCCTCATTCCTTCCCGGAACTTCTTCAATATTTATTTATTTATTTATACTGGGTTTTACAGATGTTTACACTTACATGAGAACAATCCAGTTATAAAACTCAGTTATTACACAATTATAAAAATCTACAATTACATACAATTAAATACAAATAAATACAATTAGAAAAACAAAAACAAAAACATCACAAATAAAAATACAGAATTATGTACAAGGTCACTCAAGTAACACATTGCAATGAGTGGTAAAAGACATATGAAATACGCGAGCATGCATAGAAAGACAATTCACACAACATAATTAGTTAGTACTTTTTAACAGCGCTAGAACTTTTTTTTTAAATCTGTACAAATTGTCAACGAAAATATCCACATCAGCGCACTCTATCTTGTTATACAGTCGACACATCTGGGTCAGAGGGCTAAAGTAGGCGATATTATTTTTAAATGTATTCATATGAAAAATGTTATGGCGTCTTAAACAGTGGGAATTGGGGACTAATTTCAATACTGTTAAGACATAATGTAGTATCAAGATGGCCGTGAATAATTTTATTTAAACATATTAGATCAGTCAATTGCCTTCTAGTTTTAAGTGTATCAATCTTGAAGTAATCACGACGTACATCGTATGATCTGAGATGGTCGTGTAGTCCACATTTGAAGGATAACATTCTTAGTAATTTTTTTTGAACTGATTCTACAATGTTTTCATATTTGCAGTAATGTGGATTCCAAATAGTGCTTCCATATTCAAGTTTACTTCTAATTAAGGCATTGTAAAGTGTTAGAATTGATTGAGGATCTTTGAAAGGTTTACATATTCTGTGAATAAATCCCATAATTTTTAATGATTTGCACTTACCTACTGTTGTTAATATGTACATCAAATATGAATTTAGAATCAAGAGTGATTCCTAGATCCCTTATTGAAGAAACTTTTTTTCTTCTTCATCCCTTTCTTAAATAACTCTCCACACACTATTCCCAAAGATGACATAGGCTAGGCCCTGTGGGAAATTATTTCCTCAGGGTCCCCCATGTTGAAATAATGTAAAAAAATGTATGTCTATCACTGTCTAGGAGTTCACTACTCTCCATTGTCTACATATAATATTTATTTTTTGTTTTGTCTATGTGATTCTTTCCGCATTCTGTCATTCAACTTTTATAGAACTGGAACATCTGACACCATGTTGTATCTTTACATAGTATAAAATGAAGTCGCTCACGCTGTCTGTGCGCTTAGATCTTTTAAACAATACAATGGATTTTCATGCGGTTTTCACCAATAGATAGAGTGATTCATGATGAAGGTTTTTAGGTATATAATTTGTCAAGGTTTTGTGTAAATTGTTTGAATTACATAATATATCTGGCCAAGCGGCAGCGGGCGGACAAACGGGCGGTGTGGATTTGATTTAACATATGGCGTTGGTTATAAAGGTTTCATTTGCCACAGCAATATGTTGCCGGGTATGCTAGTTGTGTGCATAAATTATGGCCTTGGACTAATGGCGATATGTTTATAATAAACACTTAATAATTAGAATGGTTGGTCCGACGCAATTCAATAAGTGACAGAAAGCGGTAAGAATCGACAATATAGAAATGGCATTGAAATGCAGAGTAATCAACTCATCGACAATGAACAATAGACAATTTAACCAATACATATTGATTGATAAAAGTACTTTTCTTATTGAATTATTGAAAATGGCACAAATTTCATACCGTCATGTCTTTAATTTTTAATAGAAAGAGACATATCAAAATAAAAACGAAGTTACTATAAAAAAAACTGTACAAGCTAAGCCAGAGCAATTTGAGTGTTGTAGATGGACAAAAAATAGATTTTCTGTTTTATGATTGGTTTATAAAATGGTATTCTTCATTTCCAGAGAGTACATAGTCCCTGAATTGGATTGTCTTCCCCTGGAAAACTTGGAACCTCCCCTAAGTCGGGATACCACCTTTACATCGTTCCTCGGGCTACCCACTAACCACTACATCATCAACGGAAATGGGGCGTGTTGATTTCCTCCCTTGGATATTACGCAGGTGAAACAAACTCGTAACAAGGCTCAATTATTTAGGCTTAAGGAACAATTTATCCAAAGCATACCTGAATTTATTTTGTATACCGTCCTTATTTAGAGAAAAATAAATCAAAAAGGTTTTAAAAAAATGATTATGGACATCACTCTTATATTATATTTGATCAACAGCCTAATTAACATTATTTATTTCTAATTATACATTGTGTACATAAATTTATCTTTGTTCATGTTTGACATTTGACTTTGTATAGATCAATTTTACTTTGTGTAACTCATTTTAACTCAGTGTGCATCAATTTATCTTGAAGTACATATATCAATTTAAGTTTTTGAACATCAATTTGACTTTGTATGTGTGTATAGATCAATTTAACTTTGTGTACATCAATTTACCTTTCTATACCTCAATTTACCTAGAAGTGTACCAACTTATCTTTGTGTACATCAATTTAACTTTGTGTACATCAATTTACCTTTGTGTACATCAATTTAACTTTGTATACACATTAATTCATTACACCAGAGTTACTATGTAATTTCGAAATTTTTTATTTTATATAATAAATTGTTGTTTTCTGAGAGCTTTTGCCCAACACAGCGATTATATTCACTGTTTTAAGATAGCTCAAATTTGATCATACAAGAGTTTTATTGTTAAATTGTCACGGACTTTGTATAGCTAAGATTTTTAGAAGTAAATATACAAAAGTAAACTCCCTAGTTGATTATAACAATAATACTTATTAATGAAACTACTACTGTTAGAGTTGTGAATATGATTAAAATACTCAAGTATATATTGAGTAGATATATAAAATTATAAACATACATTTTCATATAAAACTTTTTTTTTTAAAAAGAAAGACAAACATTCCCGGGTTATGAATAATATTTGAAAATCTCCTATTACCACCACAGCAAGCTAAAATTGAATATTTTGTTATTCAGAAATGTACACTGTTTTTCAAGCTTATATAGTGCAAAACTTCAGGCAGTGATTGTTCATTAAACTCTAAGGAAAAAATGGAATAGTTTCAGTTACCCACGGGAAACATTATCGCCAATCAAAGTTTCCATATGGAGAGCTAACATGGCTGCGTTTAAATGCAGATTCCTTGCCGTATCAATTACCACTTGTTATGATTGTGTGCAAAAGGTTATACCCAAAGATGAAATAAAATATAAAACCTATAGGCTCTGGTAAACAGCAAGATGTTGTCAAGATATTCATATTGTTGGGCAAGATTGTTGTGTATGTCCTATTCTTGTGGACTTATTGGCCTGTGTTGACGGTAAGTTCCCTTGGATACTGGTATTACTACAATATTGTCACGCCAAACTTCTTCCTTTTCGCTCTGTTACATATAATATGTGCGTCTCTGTTCGCCACTTACCCGCTTACTAAAACTGTTATAATTTTGAATTTGATTAATATTAATAAATAATTTCGCCATTTTAATTCCAAGTTTGTATAAGTTTGGTGGAGTTATTAGGCTAGCTTTACACTCGTAAGTAAAATTTACGACTTAATGTAAGTTTTTGACATATTACTCCCAGGAATGTTTACATATGCATCCGACTTGTAGTAATTAATGCTCACGGAAGCTGTTCGGAAGTTCAACATGTGTAAATGCTCATGCGTCCGTTTACATCTGTAAATTTATTTGCGGTAAGATGGTTTCTTATCAACAACGATCTGCCATGGGCGCCCGCAGGGGAGGGCAAGGGGGGGCGCTTGCCCCCCCCTGGATTGATTGAAAATAGTCAAATAATGTTACTTTTATTTTAAATCACTTTGTGTTAGCATAAAGAAACTGTGGAGACAGAGCGTTGCCCCCCCCCTAGAAAATTTTCTGCAGGCGCCCATGCGATCTGCTACTGTAAAATTCACGCGATTTTGTCCATAAGGATGAAAAGGCCCAAATAAAGTGTTGAAATCTAAGAGTATGGATATTAGAGAGACGGCATGTAAAGTGTGCACACTATCCCAAAGTGTGAGTTTTCAAAAATTTTACCGAACGGTTTTTAGACGGCTGACATTGGCTTTTACACCTCGGTCGCGTATAGAGCTCCCAGTAAAACGTTCATAAAACATATAAAAATGGTCCACTGCGCCGTAAAATTGTGTAAAAGTAGTTCTATGAAGACCTGTAAGAAGAAAGACGGTCTTACCTTTCACATATAAGTGTTTAAACATCGCTTAAATATACATTTTATAATTGTCGACGTGTTCATTTCAACTGCCACTGCCATCAGCCCGTCGCTATCACGTGAACTCCGAATGGCAATGGGCCGAATCAGTTAACTTAAATTATAATAATTAAAGCTAAAAAACTTTTATTTTTTTATTAATCATAACGCACAAATATAAAGTTCTGATTTACACATGTCGTATGTACGTGTTTTTTATCGTTTAGCTTATTCATTTTTGAACGTTTTTACTTCGTCTTTTTTGCACTGTTATTTTTATTTCTTTTCCTACTAATTTAACATTCCTTTTACATATGTTTACAATTTTAATTCATAGTATATAATCACTGTATTGTTATGTAAAAGTCACATTGACATGCAAAATTTCTTTGTTTTCGACAATATCATGAAGACGGGGATCATTTGACTGCTGGACACCTGGGAGTAGTGATATATTATCTGGGTATCCGACGAGCCTGTAGGGTGAACTTGTATATGTCTACCATCCTGAATTGATGAAAGCAGTACAAACTCTTGATGCTTTGAATAATTTTTTTGATGAACATCTGTTGTCAGCAAAATATTTTTTAGTATCCTACAGTAATAAGTTTCGTCATCAGTCGGAATAATTCAACATGACATTGGTCAGATAATCATATCTTCCGTTAAGTTTTTTTTTTCTCGAATTATTGTCATATGTCTGTTTTTTATGTGATTGTTTGTGGTCTGGATGAGGAACATACACCAGGACATTTTAAAAATTAAATAATGTAGTCTCAAGTTACTTAATTTACTCTAAAGACTTTTGTTAAGTACATCCCTTTCCTCATTACTTATTTTTCACCACCTTGTTCAGAAAACAACTATTATATATATGTTCAAAATGTATAAAAAATTTACGAACGTTTTTTTTTATAAAAAATAAATAAAACAATGTGAAGCCCATTCCCAATTCGGCCCTTATCTCCTGGCGGCTGCCCTCCCCCCGCACGCTGGCCGCTTTACCCCGTCTCTATCCCCACTTCTCGGCGGCCACAAATTTTTAGAGCTACACTGGATTTGCCCGTTCTAAACGCTTCGAAATACTATTGCCGCTTCCTTTCAATTATACTTCCATGGTTGAAATAGAATATGGCTTTAATTAAATAATTATCCACGCGCTTTTGTGACGTCAAAGGCGGAAATTAATGGAGTTCTTTCATTTTATCCGAATGACAGCTACCTGACAGTAACGGGATTCGAATTCAAATACGAAATGTAAAAACAGAAAAATTGAGATTAGAAAGGATAATTGATAGAAGGATGTTCATTTTCAGAAAATTTAAATAAGTCTAAATAAATATTAGTTTAATAGGAAAAAATCCTACAAAAACAACTTTTTTTTTAATTTTTGACATCTCGAAATGGCGCATTTTGATACTATTTCTTGCGGCTCTAAGTCTCTTAGCTTATCAAACTGATTTTATAAGCTGTGAGAAGCAATGACGTTATATATTATAAATAGACTCGTTATAGTCTCACATACTCACAATATAATGTGGAAAGCAAGCAACACTCTTTTGTTTTCAGCGGTTTTCAGTATTATTTCTAAATTCAAAAGTTTATTCATGGGTGATAAAGATAGACAATCAAAGAATGTAGGTGTGTGAATGTGATAGATATATGTTCGGGCGGCTTATTAATTTCTTCGCCGAATACTGATTGTGACCTATGGGTGTGACTGAGATAACAAGATACTCTCACTCGATTACCCAATGGACAGGGAAGGTAAAGGCGGGTAAAACGAGACACACGGGCAAATATTTTTATATTTATTATATGAGTTATCATTAGTAATACAATATTGGTACTATTATAGGAGTATTTTTAAGTACATATTTTATTATACAGTACAGGTTATAGGTTTAAATGATTTTACAAATCTATACACCTATAACACCTAGGACCGTTACTATTTACAATTTTCATCAACGATATTATTAAATTAATGAACGCTTTACCCTTTGTACGTTTTACCCCATCTTTCCCAATGGAATAAAACAAATGTGGGACGCTGTGTGAACCGACCTACTGTTAGTAGGTTGTCCTTGTTATGCTTATGTCACTTTGTGATGCAATGTTCGCTGTCTCCTTTTCGACTATTTGCCGTGTAATTGAAGCATTTTCTCATCACACAGGAGCGCATTTTGGTGCTTTGCAATACAATTTACTTAGTGGTAAGACACGACCTTACTCGACGCGTAGCAGTTTAGTACTAAAGTACTAGAAATAGAGACAGCTACAATCGTATTGTGTTTGGCTTCCCATTTTGAGATTTCTACCCCGCGTCCAGTATTAATGTAATGTCATTGGTGAGAAGGCTGGAAATCTGCACAGGCGCAATTAGACCTGTCAAAAAACTTCCGAAAGAACAAGTTCTGTAACTTGCTAAAAATTACGTTAAGTGACTTTTGGTGTCGTTTATATGGGTATGAGAAAAAAACTTACGAGTGTAAAGCTAACCTTATAGCATATCCTTTGTTTTGCATTGTAAATTTGTCTTTTACTTTATGGCAATCTTGATGGGACACGGCAATATTGACGATCAAGACAATTGTTTGGCAACAGACAATAAATCTATAAGGATTTCTTTTTCGAATGTGATGAATAATCACTTCCTGAAGTTTCGATAAAGCGTGATTTATTTGTTATAATGTAATTGATTGAACATTTACCTGATACTGCCATAAATTGGAATTGTGTTTTTTTCTGTAGATAAATTCTAAATGGAAATAATGATGTAATTGATCTAGGTAATTTATATTAGATCTGCTTAGAATTATGTGTAAATTGATAGTGATAAAATATATAGGTCCAATTTAGTTTGTTTAATGTTATTTATGAAAATATTTTATAGTCAAATTTTAATTGTAGAAAATAATATCGTACAATATTCTAAGTGAGTCTAAAGGGGTCCGGAGATGTTCAATGTCAATTGTCAATGTGCTTACATCATTGATAATGTGTATTGAAGAGCAATTGATGGAAATTCAATTGACATAATGCAAATATAAGTAAAACAGATCTCGTTCTGCGATTATACTGAATTCCAAAGGTCTCTCTAGCCCCTCAGACCTCGAGCATATTTTGTCAGAAGGTCACAGTATTTGCTTTGTAATAAAATCCAAATAAATGGAAAATTTCTGAATGTATCCGAAAACTAAAAACTGTTTTTGAAAGGTGATGAAATAAGCTTTAAAATTTTATTATTAGAAATAAACATTTTGAAATATTAAAATTTTGAATGCAAACAAAAAAGTTTTGAAAATGGCTCACTTCACATTTTTTCCAATCAAAATTACTGATAATGAAAAATAACTTTTGTCATTCGCGTAAAAATTCACAAAGTTTCCAAATTTTTTCTAAAATTGCATTCGGAAACTTGTTTTCATATCTATCTTATTTCTCACTATGACAGTAAGGGAGACATAATGATTTCTTTGAGACCTATATGATCTGTTCCCAAAAGCGAACAATTTAGCCTGAGGAGCTAGATAGAGCAATTGAGGAAATGATTGTCAATCGCTCTATTAAACAATCATTCTGCTGCATCAATGACGCTTATCTATGGTGTCTATGCGCTCAATCAAAATGCACATCACTCTCCCCGTCAATGGGAAGTTTCATTTGTCAATCGCTTCAATTAGCAATTGTCAATTGCATCAAAGACGTAAATGATGTAACTATTCACAATTAATATTGATTGTCTCCGGGGCACTAAAGCTGTCAGTTGATGTTGATCTCAAATAAGTTAGTAAGTATGCATCAATTTTTGAGATGCTTAGACTTATTAAGTAAGCATTATAATGAATTGACTTTACATAGCCAAGGTTACAAAATTCAATTCTCAAGCAAATTAATCAACGAATGTGAAAAAATAAACTGGCCAACTTTAATTAATCAAGTTTTAAATTGCTATAATCCTGATTGAAAGTCATTCTACACAATTTTATGAAAATGGAATTAAGTGTGCATTATATAAGGGAAATAATATTCTAGTACACTATTCCTCTTACTTATAAACGCGATATAAATATGATGTAGTATAAGGTCGAACAGTGAAAAACTTAACTCATTGATCAGGCTTAAGGCCTGCTTTACCATACCAATGTTGAACCTGCGTTTAAGAATCTAATTAGTAAGATGGTATGTATTTAAATCAACCCCTGTTGTATAATCATTATTTATTAACACTTTGTAATCACCACATTTTAAATTTAAACCGTACAATTGATAAAGGATTTGCACAAGTTTAAATTTGTATATTACGTATAAACTACTTGTAATACATTTTTTATAATTCTAAACTAAAATAACCAAATTTCCTAAAAAGTAATAATGTATAATAATACATAATATTCTAAAAAAAAAGTTTGCATACATAAATTTTTTCCACCATAATAATATGAAAGAGGGTTTTGAGTACTTGTAATATGTAGCTTCTGAAGACCAATAAGAAAAGGAAGAATTTATTTAAATATGCAATCTGAAATCTTGCTAAACCCAGAGAAGGGATAATTTTTTTCCAATTTTTGTTAATATTTCATAAGGCTTTTATTTATTTAAAAATAAAAGTTTGTTTTAAGCTCAATTTTAAGATACGACACATGTCTGACCATAATATTAAACATTCAAGCTGTAGGTATATTAAATTAGCTTACAGCATTCACTTTTTATATGCACATATACATTTTATAACTTTTAAAATCAAATACCTAACAGAAGTTGGCTATCATTCATCAGGGCAATCTTAACCCTGCAGACAGTTGCCAGGAACAATCTTTCCCTGGATTATCAATTGGTAGGGATTTGAACATTTCGCATAATTTTTTGTTAAGGTGGTGTTATTTCTGATGACTTTCGCATTATTTTTGGGAAAGTGGTGTTATTTTATTGTGTTCCCTTTTTGATGTATGGTTTAATTTTTTTTAATCTATAAAAGAGTGGTAGTTTTTTTTACATTACCTTCACCCAGGAGGCCCCTGAGGAAAATATATCCCTTCAGGGCATATGTCATCTTTGGGGATGCTGTGTGGTGGGTCTTTTGAGGAAAGGACGGAAATGAAGTTCTGGGAAGGAAAAAGGTATGCAGGGTGGGTAGGAATCCAAAGTTCAGTGTCCAGGAGTGACCAATGTTGAATCCATCCCTCCCACTGCAGTGCAAGGCGATGTTCCGAGAGAGTTCTGCTGGAGAGATCAAAAGGTCTCCCTCAACCAGTCTCTCTCGATCCGGCCTGCCACTCTGCTGCTCCGTAGCTGGTGGGCAGATGCATCCACTGCCGAACCCGGACAAATCTCACTCCATGAACCCGGGCAACTCTTCTATGTCACCAAACACAGCGACCCACTTCGGGTGACCTCTGGCATAGGTGTTGGTTATCCAATAAATGGTTCCCAGAGTGGTACGGTTTTATTAATATTCAAGCTTGTCAAAACCATAGACATAGAAGCATTTAGGACATGTCATAATATTGGTTTCTTTTATTTATTTACCAGAATATTGTGTAAAAAATACGAAAATTTGTATTATTTACCTGAAATAACCAACAAAATTACAGGTCTCTTATCAATTTGGTAATCTTGTATTTGCTGTTACTCGTAATATGACCAAGGTATTGGGCTTTCTATACAATTCCACAATCTTTGGTGATTTTATAAATAACTTCTAAATTATTGGTTACCTTATCTTTTATCATCATAGGTAAAGGTAAAAGAATCCCTCAAATATAGCTTGTGCAACGATGTAGGACTTACCAAGGGAAATGTCTGGGTGGGAACACAATGCTGGACTGCTCAACCAACTAACTCAATATGTCAAGGGTTTTTTGAGTGTGTGCCATAAATCCACGTTTCAAAGGCTTAAATCTTAAAGTCAAATCTATGCTGATACTTGGTGTCCAACTTGCAGAAGAGTAGAGAAAACATAACAACGAAACCATTCTGATTATTAAATGTTTTCGACTTACAAAGGTGTTTTTTCCTAAAGATACAATCTCTATAGTTTAGATTTTGAGTTGTATTATTTACGCCCCATTCTATCCACAAATTGTCACACCACTTGACTGAAACTCATAAAAGTTCCATAATTAATATCCCAGTTAATGATTGTGAATTTATACATTTTTAACTTTTCAATAAGATTTTTACAAAGGACACACTTTTACTACTGGTGAATGTTTGTAGTCAAATAATGTAATGTGATTTAGTTTTAAGTGTGAAACCCGCGCATGAGGCCGGAACTGTCATTTTATTAAATATAATAAATTTTGCTAGTCAAATCTACTCAAATACACAATTAATACCTACTGTTAACAAAGGATAAAATAATATGTCAACTGTTTGTATGATAATAAATAGTATGAGAATATTCTTTTGGTTTTATTTAATAACTAGCTGAAGTCCCCTAGGGCTTTACACAGACTTTTTCCAAATTTAATGTAAACAGTTTGACCCTCCTCTCGTTTTAAAGGTCAAGTGTACAAAATCCTATTTCGGAATACAACTCGGTAGATTTGTATAAAATTATTACAGACACTCTCATTTATATTAATTTATTGTTAGGTAAACTTTGGAACTTGTCATGTGACACAATTTCAAAATAAAAATATTTTATCAAAGTCCATTTGATAGATTCTCCTATCTCAATAGCTTCGTACACACCCCAAATAACATCCGTGAGTCACTTCCAACTTGCAAATAAATAATTAAGCAATCAAAAGTCCCAACATTTGCACACGGTTGACATTTCCCACATAGGATGTGTAGTTTTTATGGTTCGCTTTCTCGGCGAATGTGACTGTTTGCCGGCATTTATGTTTCTTCCCTCCAATAACCCGATCACTAATTCCTTTCCACATAGCATGATATAACCATTTTATGACATTTTTGGTGATGTTGTGTGAAATTCAATGGATATACATATTATAACCTTTTGGTCCTGAAAATGTATTAGGGCGAGCTAAAGTAAAAATAATTCATTGCAATAGGTATTATTTATTGATTGATTCATTCACAAAATATCAATATTAGCTATGATACATAAAACTTTTGTAGTAATTTCGTGGTCAAAGAGTAGTAATTTTCAACAAACTAATCATCCACAAGTTGAAGCAAAGTGTAATATGTACTTATTGATCGACTCATTCACAAAATATCAATATTAGTGATGCATAATTTTTTTCTGGTATTTTCATGGTCAAAGAATGGTGGGTTTTCAACAAACTAATCATCCATAAGCTGTAGCAAAGTGTAATATTTATTGATCGACTCGATCACAAAATATCAATAAGGAAAACAAATTAGGTAAAATACATCAAATTTTGGTGGTAATTTCCTGGTCAGAGAATAATGGGTTTTCAATAAACTAATCATCAATAAGTTGTAGCAAAATGTGTCTTCAACCTGAAAATAAAAGAAAAATACATTTAAATTAAATTCAGTAAGGTGAGTTGACCGTTTACAATGTGAATAGTACCCATGATTGGATGAATGTTGTATAAACTTGTAATAATAGTATACACTTGTTGTTCCTTTCTCACTACAGTAGAACCCCGTTAATTCAAACCCTGATAATTCGAAAAACGCCTAATTCGAAGTTTTTGCCAAAAAAAAGTCCCCAGAAAATTTTTTCATACAAAATTATTTTTTAATTCGAAATTTATTTTTACCCGCACATGAAAATTCATTAGTGTAATTCGAAAAAACATCGATTTTTGAACATATTAATTTAAAGGGCCGGCTACAGGTCGAGAAACTCAATTTTCGGCACTTTTATTTTTATAAAATTTCGAATTACGTGGGAATTTGTCAATTCGAAATTTTATTTGTGATGTCCCGTGGATTTCGAATTAACAGGGTTCTACTGTATTAACAATGAGTAGACAAGACAGCAAGCCAGCAAGGGTATTAATAATAAAGTAAGCAAGGCTGTCGGAAGGGTATATATATTCATCAACAAGCACAATCTCAAGTATATGTTATTTGCCACAAATCTAATTGTGCGAACTGCACTAGTCACTTTGAATTTTAATGGGAATAAGATCGGTGAACTGCGGAAAAAAAAATCTGTGATTTTCTAAAATTACTTTGAGAACAAAATTTTGACTAAGATCTCAATGAAAGGAACAAATTTCTAATAAATAAATTTCTACATTATGATAACCGAAGATCGAAAAATAAGGCAAAAAATTGAAAAAGTTTGTGAGTTTTGTCATTCCTAAAAAAAGAGTATGTATTATTCTTACCCTCATCTTCCGATGCAGAAACAGATTTCCTTGAGATGGGGGTGTCGGGTCTCGATCCACCTGACCCCTTTGAATCCCGGGATCCACTCCGAGACCTAGACCCACTTTTGGATCGGGACCTGCTCTTTGAGCGGGACCTGCTTTTTGAGCGGGACCCGCTCTTGGAACGTGACCGGCTCTTTGACCGGGAACCACTCTTCGACCTCGAACGGGATGCTCCTTTGGATCTGAAATAGAATGGAGATTTTAAATATGGTTAAAGTTGCTGCCATTTTAGATAATTAAGTAAAACCCCAAAAGTATTTCTTCTTTAAGTCTTATGGGACGGGTAAAATTTATTAAATATCTCAAAGCCAAATGTAATATTGAAAATTATATTTGAAAATAAAGACAAACTTCTACAATATCAACATTTTTTACTTTGGAACTATCTTGATGGTAATGAAATACATTAAAAACTCAAGTCCATTGTGGGACTTTTCTGCGCAGGGTCTGAATGTTTGTTTTTAACAGAATTTGATTGAACAAGTTCAAACTTTTGTTTACCCGATTTGGGATTTGAGGTTAAGGTTTTTCCGCAGCCAGCAATTTGCGCGCCATTGTAAAAAGGACTACTTATTCGTAAGTAGATTGTATTTCCAAAGACTAGATATTGATAAGACAATACGAGATGCCTGTGGTATACTGTCAAATTAATTTATTCAAATCACTTGAATGGGAGATGGTCACACCACCTCCCCGCTCTGCGCAACTTGGTTTGTTCCCCTTTAACTTATAGGCAAGTCTATTGTTTTGTATGTCTATGGTAATATTAAAGTAACGATTTTCACGAGGATTCCGATATGGTTTCCTTATGAGGTCAGTATGGAAATAAATGTCATGTAGAGTCTGTCAAATAAGAGTAGAAAATATAAAAAATTGAACTAAGAAATTTTTAGGCTGGCAACACCAATTTATCTGTCAAATATTCTTTAAAAGTGCAATTACACTGAAAATTCAAAACACTGTATACACATTTAAAAAAACATTTTTATGTTCTTAAAAAAAAAAATTATCGAAGAAGCACTATTGTGAAGGTACCTACAAAATGAAATAAATTTGATTAAATTGTGTTTTACAAAGTGATTGGCTTTCATTTAATTTAACATAGATTTGAATTTAACAGTAGGCGGAAAGGAAGAATCATTAATGGTGAGTTTAGTTACACTACTTTTAGATCTGAATGAGTTAAATATATTCAGATCTAAAATTAGAGGCATGATCTAAAGCCCGGGCAACGCTAGGTACTTAAGCTAATATTAAATAAATGTGAGCAATTTATTATTCATTATGTTAACACAAAATTGCAAACGTATAATAATTGTATCCCTATATAAAATTATAATTTTGAGATCAGTGGGTATCTGTATTGCAATAATTTTTTTTTCTTCACTTTTACGCCTTTTAATTTTTAATAAAAATGTAGGTTACACAGCTTTAGATTAACACCACGATTATACTTTAAATATTGCCATTTGGGCAGCGGTGGCGCCCTCATTTATTTTCTACTCTTATTTGACAGACTGTATGTACATAAAATACATTGCTTTATTTATCATACTAAAAGTTCATTAAAAGTGTAAGCTTTATATTTATAGATTAAAATTATTATGAACCCACCTTGATCTAGAGCGAGATCCACTCTTTGACCTAGAGCCACTCTTTGACCTGGAACGGGATCGTGACCCGCTCTTGGATCGCGACCTGCTCTTGGACCGTGATTTTGACCTCGATCCGCTTTTGGACCGTGATTTTGATCTCGAACCACTCTTAGACCTGGAACGGGATCTGCTTCCAGATTTGGAGCGACTGCGAGAGCGACTCTTGGATCTACGGAAATAATAAGACAAATTAAATTCAATGCTGATAAATGAAATAATCGCAAACAATGATGCATCTTTAATTAAGGGGTTGGTTTCGAAGGTTAGAAAAAAGCATATTTTCTCTATTTTTTCTAATATAATACAGACATTACATTATTTTGAATTTTAAGCATATAAAAGTGCATTGTTTAACCAACATGTTATAAAATTTTAATCTTGAGGATTATTTCACTAATACACAATCAAGCTCACAAAATATCCATTCGGTCTGCACAAAAACAAACACGATAATGCATAGTTGGGGATAAGATGTTGGCGACAGCACAGTGCGATAACTACTAGTGTACTTTTGTAACATCGATACCTGCACCTCTACCTGCGGTGAGGTGCTCCCCTAAACAAAATTCATTCATTCCTCGACCATAGCAGGTACTTAAGTATTGTGCGATTCTAGAATATATATGTATATATTTTATTATAGAATAATAAATATATATTCTAGAATAGTAGTGTCTTTCAATCGTTTTAGAAAAAAATTCAAAAATTTTAGAAAAAAAATCCCTTCTATTTTAAATATATATTTTTTTCTTTTACTGGGGTATCCCGTTCTAAGGACACATTGTACAAGTTTTGTTGTTTGAAATATAAGTAACCTATGTTAAAATATTACAGAAGAAAATTATAAAGTTATATCTAAAAGAAAGTAAAATACAAACATTAATCTTTGTTAGGTTGCAAAATTATATCTATATTCTTCCTTCCCATGTCCATACTCCATATCTTTATGCTTCTTTTGAAGTCGGTTATTTTTTTAATGGTTTTTATTGCAAGAGTGGAGTAAATTAAATAATTTTATAGAGAAGTATTGCATATTTCTTTATCCAAATGTCGTTTTAGTTGTAGGTTGGTGGAATGTATGTTGTAATGTAGATCTTGTGAATTGGCCCGAGTTTGTCTGTGTAAAGTTATCCTGGTTTTTGAATGCGTACATTAGAATATCTTTTGTTTATAATTGTTTCAGTGACATTAAATTCAGCGCTTTAAAAACATAGTCTGTAGGGGTTCTGATGGGGACTCTAAGTATAATTTTCAAATTGATCAATGATTATTCCAAGGTATTTTATTGTTTGTATTTCATTCAATTTTGGGCAGTTGCAAGGAATTTCTCGGTTCACAGTCTTTATGAATTTTTATGTTTAGGTTTGTATTGAGGTCTGTCTGTTTGTTGTGTGCTTTGAATTTAATATATTTAGTTTTTGTATCATTTTGTTAGTGAATTTGAATGAAGCTATTGTTTTACCCGATTCATCCCTATTTCAGCTTTTTCGAATACAATAAATCTGCAAACAGCGGACATTAAAAGTATTACAATAATCATCTTCATCATCACTCTTGACTCTACAACCCCTGGTGGGTCTTGGCCTCTTCAACACTCTTCCTCCACTCATCACAGTTTTGTGCCAGCTAAATAAGTATTACAATAATATGTAATACATTATAAGTATCACACCATGTCGAGTGTCTCTCGACATTGGAGCTGGTGTCAATGCCAATGTCAAGTGTCACTGAACAAAATCAATGTTGAGTGACACTCGACATTGGAGTGCAAAGGGTTAATGGAATACAGTGAAACAAATGGGTTTGAGCGCTTACAGGAGCTATGTAGACCGTCATATCAATAATAATGAGTGCAAAAATTATTTTAGTCAAAGCATTGAATGTATAAATTAATTACCCTTCACTATCCGATCGTTGAACAATTCTCTTCCTGGCGCTCATTTTGGAGCTGGATTGTCCCTTGTCACTGTCCTCGGACTCGCTGGTAGAGATGGTTGCTTTGGAAACGATGCGCATCTTCTGCTTGGCACTCAGCCCTTCCGACACATCCTTCTTCCTCGCCTCCTTGGCGCTTCCCTAGAAATAGAAACCAGATGAATCAAACGAATTTACCTAATATTTAAACATGTTTGAGCAATGCCATTTTTAATATCCTATCAGATTAGGAAGTCAATAATAATCTTATTTTGAAACTACACACTATATTTAGTTCTAAAATCGGTGTTGCCAGATTAAAGAAAAATAAAATAACATTTTTTTTTAATTTTGTTAAAATTGTACCACTTGAAGGAAACCCAACAAGTAAATACTACACAGCATCACATTGATACGCAAAATGTTAACTAAATCAACAAAACCCATCAATTTGTGAATTCCGGTGTTAACAAATTTGGGTAACTATCCAGATATACTGGACACGGTTAGTACACACAAATTATTTTTAAAACAGTAACTATTTCAGTCACTGGAAATGAATGCATTTTAACAGTTGTTAAAATTAAAATTGATTATTCACTTGGCGGTCATTATTATTGATGTGAAAGTTCTAAGGTTAGTTTTTTTCTATTTGAGAGGCGGGTATGGGAACCGCCGCCCTGGGAACCATTTATTGGATAACCAACACCTCAGCCGTAGGTCACCCCTAGTGGTTTGTTATGTTTATTGACTTAGCCAGGGTGTCTGGGGTGAGGTTTGTACGGGTCTTGGCAGCAGATGTGTCTGCTCACCAGTTGCATGGATACAGGCTGGATCGGGAGAGTATGGTTGAAGGAGTCCCTTTGACTTCTCCAGCCGTACTCTCTCGGAACATCGCCTTGCACCGCAGTGGGAGGGATGAATTCATACATCCATCACTCCTGTACACACTGATCCCCAGATTCCTACCCACCCCTAATACCCTTTTCCTTCCCAGAACTTCCTCTCCTTCCTTTCCTAAAAAGACCCTCCACACGGTATCCCCAAAGATGACATAGGTCTTGAAGGGAATTATTTTTCTCAGGGCCTCCTGTGTGGAGCTAATGTAAAAAAAAAACGAGTGTGCTTTAGACCACACGACTGAAGTAAAACTTCACTAACTCATGCTGTCCATTAACAATATAACAATAACAGGAATAAAAATATTCCCATCCCCTCAACATCCCCATCAACTCAACTCAACTCTCAGCTCTCAGCCCTCAGCTCTCAGCTCTCGGCTCTCGGCCCTCTCTCGGCTCTCAGCTCTCAACTCAAATCAACTCAACTCAATTCAACTCAACTCACATCATTGATTAGCGTTTCACATTGATAACGTTTCATATTGATTAGCGCGTCACATTTTTTCGTAACGTTTCATAACGTATTCATCTTTTTACCCCCAAGTGTCAAGCGTGCGTAAAGAAATTTTACTTCAAAAAACTATAAACCTAAAAACCAAATAGGTTCTTAGATTAGGTTTAATTAAAAAAATAATATAAATAAAAACTATACATTTTTAGATTTTCACGGCCAAAAGTATTTTCGTTATTTGTTTTTGGGGTATTATGTCATAGAAGGAGGTAGCTCAACACGGCATAACACCACAAAAACAAAAAAACAAAAAAAAACTAACCTAAAAAACTATTTTAATATTATTATGTCATAACATGGCGTGAAGAACAGACTTCATTAAAATGCTTGTTTCCATTTCCATTTACTGAAATAGTTGGTTTTCTTTGTTATCTATTTAAAATAAAATGTGCCTGTTAACCATGTCCAGTGTATCTGGATATTTAGCGCACTGGAATCGGTCTGAAATGTTTTCAAGCAATATTATGTAGTTTTGGAATAACCATTTTACTTAAAAATGAGACAAAACATTACATTTTTCAGCAAGCAAAAATTTTAAATTTTATTTATATATTCAATAATATTATTATTTAATGTATAAAAACAGTTTATTATAAATGAGTTCTGCTTCGTAATTATTATTACGCGTTACAGCTGTTTCGCCCTCTGAAGGCATTATCAAACTGTGGTTATTACCTTTTTTTTTTTTTTTGATTCTACGGATTCTTTCGTAATCCTCTAACTAGCTAGGGCTTTGCAATACCCTTTCATGTTTCTAGCTACTAGTACTACGGCTCATTTGGCCTTTTTACTATTACCTTCTGAAGGTCGTATTTAATTGACTGAATTTAAGTTACAATTAGTGTCATCGTGAGGAAAAAGTCTTTACTTACAGAGTATATCGAACGTGGAATCTACCAATAAACAGCTTTAATGTCATTTCAAGGGCCGCCCTAGAAGGAATGGTAACATCTTCGAGACGCCATACCTATTTACGGTCCTCCCACTCTACAAACACCGTTATGTGATGATTGGCGCGTGGACAATGATGGCGTCTTCAAAATACCACGGGTATATACGCCATAACCCCCACTCTGACCATCCTAGGCCAACCGCAAGGACGTATGTTGACCCCACCCCCTCCCGCTACTTCGCTCTAGAACGGCCAGCCAATCACGAAACCCGTTTTAGCCGCCATGCAATCTGCATGGGGACTCGCTCGTTTCGAACATGTTTATGTAAGATTAATATTGAATTTACGCAATGTTTGCTAAAGTTATTTCAAATAAAATTATATAGATTAAAAGGCTGGACTTGCGTCCATACTGTTAAGATAAAATTAAATATGTTAATGTTTCCATTAAATAGATATAAGGGTTTTTTCATACTGATATCGGGCTAAAAACCCCACTTGTTAACATTGTACAATTTTTACTGAATTTAATAAAACTGCTAGAATGAAGTGGTTTACATGAGATAGAGCGGCAAAGAGAGTAGTTTTGCTTATATAATTCAATTTTATCATTCCATTCTTGTATAAGGATGTACAAGCTGCAAAAAAAATGCAGCAATGTTCAAGGAATAATCTTGTTAAATGCGAACCAATATTGGGCACGGCCCCGCGGCAGCGTATATATAGAGCGTCAAGCTCTATTCAAATCAGTCACATTCGAACCTTTATCGTCGCGTCAACTCTCACCGTCTCTATCTTCTTGTACCGCTTCTTCCTGCCTGCACTCTACAATTGTCTTTCACTTCCGACCTTGCACTTCCTTGGACAGCTGAATTCTCTCTCCTCGGATACTCACAGCAACCGGACCAGGCCCTGAGCGTGCACAGCAGCCCGCCGACTAGAAAACCAGCACCCGTATTTTACAGTCAATATAGAGGACATAAGTCCGATATACAGAGGATGTATTTATATCATTTCTAGACAGGTACTTATGATGAAAAAATGAATTGCTTTTATTTTTATTACCTGCGCCATGTTAACTTCCCAGTAAAATGATTGAATATACTAACGGTTAAGTTTCCCAATTACTACATTGTTTGAATTTGACTGAAGGTCTGGTCGATAATTATGCCATAAAATAAACCCATAAATTATCTGCTTAACACTCAATGAAACATAGGTTTACTAACATCCCGCTCGACAATAAAGCTTACGAGAGGGAAAGAAATACAATTTAAACTGTTGCTAAAAATAACGGCTTCAAGAGTAGAGACATTGAAAAAATAATTAGTCACAAAAAACACAAAAATAATCTTAACTTAATTTACCCAGCGACTAATAATAAAACGAATAATAAATTTGGATGTTTGGAATTTGTCGGACCGACATCTAATAAAATAGCGAAAGTTCTCAAAAATTGTGGCTTAGATGTTAAATAATAATTTAGAATCATCTCTTAACTGGATGGCCGGAGCCGCGCGGATGCGCGCGGAACAATAGTAAAAAAAAAAAAATTTTGGATGCGATTTTGACCCTTATGTACAAAGAAACTGTATGAAAGATAAGGTCACAATCGATTGCGCCAATATCTCTCTTCGTAGCTTTAAAGATTTCATGCATGTGGCAACACTACACGATTTGTAATTGAATTATCTCTGACTTCGAAACGCTGTCAAAACTGGAAAGTAGGGAGAAAGCGGACTTTTTGTTCCTTTTTCAAATGCATTTAAAGGTTTTAATTTATTAGTAATCACCTTTGAAATGTGTTTTTTCATGTAGTTTGTGTATTCAGGTTTGTGTGAAAATAACAACATCAGTTCATTTTCGTATTTATATGGATATTTAAGCAAAAGTTGGGAAGGTAATTTCCGCGCGATTTTTCCAAATTCGCCTGGTAAATGATGGCCAATGAATTAAAAACTCAAAAAATAAAATTCCCAAACTAAAAAATTGTGGCAATTATAAACTCCAGTCTGACGAATGCAACGCTGTTTTTATTGGATAAACTGTCCGGTCCTTTAACACTAGATTCAAAGAACACATGTGATTGTTTAAAAATAACAATAAAATAGAATCACAATTTGCCAAACATCTCCTAGAAAATAATCACTCGCTTAGTGATAATAATAAACCAATTCCGTTAGACTTAAAAAAAAAGGTCGCAAACTCAATCTGTTAGAGCAGTTAGAAATTAATAAAAACTCTAATAATCATAAAGCTATTTTAATTAACGAACAAACAAATATAATTCGATCGCCACTTTTAGATATATTCAAAGCAAGTTCAAATACCTAATTGTGCTGTGAAATAAATCCATGAGTCATAGTGGGTTTATTCTAGAGCATAATAACGACCAGTTCAAATTTCAAATAATAATTGTGTTATAAAGTAAACCGATGAATCATCATGGGTTTATTATTTTATGGCATAATTATCGACCAGACCTTCAGTGAAATTTAAACAATGTAGTAATTAGGAAACTTAACCATTAGTATTTTCAATCATTTTACTGATTAATAAACGCAATTCATTTTTTTATCATAAGTACCTATCTAGAAATGATATAAATAAATCATCTGTAGGTGGTAACAACCAGTTTGATAACGCCTTCAGGAGCAGGGGTGCCCGAGTTCATGGGGTGAGGTTTGTCTAGGTCTTGGAGGCGAATGACCGGGACACACTGAACCCCAGATTCCTACCCACCCCTTAAACCCTTTTCCTTCCCAGAACTCTCCTCTCCTTCCTTTCCTTAAAAAACCCTCCGTGCAGCATCCCCAAAGATGACATAGGCCCTGGAAATTATTTTCCTTAGGGTCTCCTGTGTGGAGCTCAGGTAAAAAAAAAAACAAAAAGAGGGCGAAACAGCTGTAACGCATAATAATAATTATGAAGCAGAAATCGTTTATAATAAACTGTTTTTATACAATAAATAATAATATTATTGAATACATAAATAAATAAAAAATTAAAATGGAGTTCTACAATATAAACTTAATACATATGAAACAATAAATAAGTAAAAAAAAAAATGTTAAAACGACAAATATAGTGATATTGATTGTAAAGTTTGACAGACCATTAACAAAGAGACCGTATAGAGTTGTCATATGAAATCATGATATCCATAACTATTGTTTTTTAAACTTAGGGCATGTATGTGTCAAGAAAAAAGTTGTCTGTCATATATTTATGCAACATTTTTGAAATTCGTTACATACCTTCTTTCTTCCCTTTTTCGTTTTAGGTTTATCACTATCCGAACCAGATCCAATATCGCCTCCCTTCTCCTTCTTTTTCCTTGCCTTCTTCTCACCAGGCTCTCTCTTTCTCTTCCTACTTTTCTCCGCACTGAAAGACAGATAACACAACATAAAAAAATAACCATAATAATTTATTTTAAAAAGTATTTTTAATCAAAATGTCATATTTTCCGAACCTCAATGGAACAAATAACTCATCTGACCGAAGTATTATTACAGACTGACTATCCTCTACTTGCTGCAGCGAATTTAGACTCTGCGTACATAGGATACACACATGTAACTAAAACAATGAAGTCGTAAGCCTTCTCACATGAATAAATTCCAAAGTTGCTGTAACATATTTGGTCATCAAATAACAAAACAAATAATGTCCTGTGCACAACCATGAATCATAATTTAATCTTTAAGAAGTAATGCTGCTCTCGAGATAATATTTAATGTGCCATTCTATGCTTGAAACATAAATAACTTGTGCAGGCTTGAATGACATTCTCAGAATAAACTTCAACTTAACCAACACCGATCTATCGTGAATATGCACTTTTTACGTCTTAAACGAAATGTCAGATTTACGAAAACTTTGTGTTATTTCTGCTTCACAATTAAAGCTCTATAAATGAAACATTTCTGAACGTAGCCGAATACTAAAAACTGTTTTTGAAAGGTTACGAAATAAGCTTTCAAATTGTAATATGTATTACAAATAAATATTAACATTTGTAAATATTAAAATTTAGAATGCAAAGATAAAAAAAAAAGTAAAAATGACTCACGTGATGTTTTTATGTGAAAACGGTACTAAAATCACGGATTATGTAAAAAAACAATACTTATTTAAATACAAAACAATTTAGTCACCTCACTTTTTTATCATTTCATACAAGAATATTTAATAAAAAAACAACAATGTCTAACGGCCGGTAGGCAATTTGGCGGGTAAAATATGTATCAACCGTGTATCTGACAGAATAGGTATGTATTTTTATATATTTCTATGGACAACTTGAATAGGGATGTGCAGCTTGATTGATCGACCTTTTACTTTTTGTTTTAGGGATGTCACTAGAAATATAACGGAGTTATAACGATTTCTGTGAAAACACGCTTATTGTACTTGACTGCTATTGTTGCTGAGTGGTAAGAAGTGTGATAAACTCACACAATAAAAGGTATTTTATGTTTCAACCAGGTACATTATACAGGGAAGTATAACATACCTGGTTAAAACATAAAACACCTAAGGAAGGTTAAGAAGGGTATACAGTGAAACCCTCTTAAGAAGTTTTCAAATGGACTAGAAAAAACAAACTTTTTAAGCAGGTAAACCACGTAGGAAATATTGGACCAATTTTAGGCCCAGAAACCGAAAAAAACCAAACTTCTTAAGCCACGAAACTTCTTCAGAGGGTTTCACTGTATATGTTTATTAAATATCTATACATAATTAAGAATTGGATAAAAAAAACTTTTGGTCCGAAAATTAGTGGTACAAGCTGATAAATCTACATCATATTTGGACTTGTTTTTGTGGAATAACCCTTTTGGATTTGAGCTTTCGTTTTTGCGTAAATCTAGTCCTAAATTGGAATTTTAAACTTAAAAAATATTGAACTGTGGGGTTACTATCAGCTGCCTATTGTCTTTTAAAATGCATTGGATCATAGACCCACCTCCAAAAATTTCTTTAACCCTTTAGTTGTTGAAATAAAGGAAAACGTAAAAAAAATTTATCTCAAATCAAATTCTGTTTTCTGGGTTCTCTGTGTGACGTAGATTCACAGGTTTCCCGGTTGTATCACTAGTTTCAGGACACCGTGTTTATACCAATGATGTATTCAATACATTTTTTAAAAAGAAAGACAAACATTCATTACGAATAATCTGAAAGCATTTGAATTCCTCCTAATACCATCATAATAGAAAGACTAGCAGAGGATTGTGATGCCGCAGAGGAAAGATATAGCTTTGGACTACTCCACCAAGTAACCGATCATACATGATAAAATATACAGTAGAATTTGGATATTTGTAACAACTTAGCTTATAACGGACAGGGCCGGATCTACGAAATCTGGCGCCCTGTGCAGTAGGTACCGATGGCGCCCCCCCCCCCCTTCATTTTTATTTTGATTAAAAATTTGTTCACCCCAATTTTTTTATTTTTTTTATTTAATTTTTTTTTTACACTAATTTATCAAATACTTTAAATCAAGACATATAAAAGGTGTAACTTTTCCAAGTGCCCTGGCGGTAGATCTCACACTCGTTTTTTTTTAAAGAGAGAATCGCCAGGAGCCCTATACTCTCTGAATCTATTGGGTAAACATAAAATTATGGTGCTATTTTAATTATTTTAGGAAAAACTCTTTTTGCAAGTTATGCTTTAAAATAATACAACGAATTGTTTGTTTGTGCCCGTACCATGATTTAAAATATAGGTTACGAGACAATGCGGGTGGTTTCGCTAAACTAGGTCCATTAGACATTCTTGAGATTTACTGCGTTTATGTATATACCCAACGCGAATATTAATAGAAAAAGCAAATACAAATACGTTTCCATGGCAACGTACAACACAAGAATAGCATCTACAGCTTCTGACTAGCTCTAAAATCTAATAAGAATATAACCTCATATTTATACCTTGTATTTCCCCTGTGTTGAGCGAACAAACACCATACAAACACTAAACACTGACGTATGGTATCAACGGCTTACGAAAGACGCTTACACTGACATCGTAAAATAACAAATCTAAAAGATATTAATTATACATTTAACCTTTCTTGTGCCAGGATTTGTTGCCCATACTTCGTATAAAATCTCGGAAAGAGCACTTTTGAAGTACAGTGGAACCCTCTTAAGAAGTTCTCTCTTAAGACGTTTCGTGGCTTAAGAAGTTTGGTTTTTTCGGTCCCTCGGCCCAAAATTGGCCCAATTTTTCCCACATATAACGTTTTCCTGCTTAAGAAGTTTAATTTTTCCGGTCCCTTGGAAAACTTCTTAAGAGGGTTTCACTGTAATATTTTGTGCATTTATTTTGAACTATCGTATATTTTATTGACTGAAACACATTCTTTGAACAATAAACTATCGATAAAAACACTATTACTTGTGTTTATTTGATGAATTCACAGGTTTTTATAAGTTTTTGTGACCAAACATCGACGGACTTTTGACAGTTCAACTGTGGCAAAATATGACGTTCGTACTCCACAGAAAATGCTTTTTTAAATATTCCAGATTCCAGTGCTGCCATATGAATAAAACTTTTGGCGGTATAAACAGTACTGTTAGCGCAAGTCATTCTGAGCTTGACTTTCATACAGTTTCTTTATATATAAGGGTCAAAATCACATATAAAAATATTGTTTTGGCCGCTTTAAAGGCGCAAGTCGGTTTGTTTGATTCTCCAGAATAAAAATACCGCGCTGTGATTGGTTATTGAATTTGGATCGCACCCATTCGTCGTAAGAGATGTATGGAAAAATAGATCTTACGTTTAAACTAAATATATGGAATTTGTAAAAAAATTCTGTAACTGACTATAAATTCGTAAGCCGTTGATACCAACCTGAAGCGTGCGCATTCTGTTTCTTTGGAAAGTGTTGCTAGAGCGTAATAATTATTTCGTACTATGGGCAATTTTTAAACGATTCAGGGAATATTATAACTAAATTTTAATACAATATTTATTTTCTCACGGCGCCCTTTCGGAGTTGGCGCCAGGTTTTTTGCACGTTTTTGAACGTATGGCAGATCCGGCGCTGATAACGGATTACTATTTTTAGCGATGACAATGTAAACTCAAGTTAGGTTTCATAGTTAGGTACTTGGAAAATATATCCGTTTAGTATGACTCCGTTTTATGTGACCAACTACTTAAAGCGACCTATTTTAATGTAATTTCGTCCAGTTAGAACGATGCGCAGTGTTTTGTTTACAAAAACTACTCACCAATACCTCGCCGCCCCGCGCTTCGCCTACTCCCCGCGCCCGGCTACTTCTCGCGCGCTAAGACCTATCCTTATAAGCACGCGCAAATCACATTCAGTGTTTCGTGAAGCGAAAGTATTTTTCAACTGAAGAAAAAAGTACTAAATTACACCGTTTAGAAGCCAGTGAATCAAATGTAACCCTCGCGAAGGAGTTCGGCGTGTCTCATGTAAAACCAACTTAACTTATTCGGCCATTTTGTGCGTCGTCCGGTTAGTACGACAAAGTATCGCTGGCCCTTTGAGGGTTGTTATATCCGGATTCTACTGTACCTCTATAAATTAGTTAGTTATGTGGAGTCCAAATAAACTATACCCGAAAGACAGTACTGCAACACTTGTGATGACACACATTAGCACTGATGTACGGAATGGGCTGGGTTAGCATAGAGTTCAAGAGAGTTTTAAAATGGGATTATATGTACCCCGGTTCTTTGGGAGCCCTGGGAGCCCTGGGAGCCCCGTCATCCCCGCTGCCCCCTGAGTCCGAGACGTAGTCATCCTTTCTGCCTCGGCCCCCGCCTTTCCGGTTTTTGTTGGCTTCAGCCGGCATGTCGATGACCAGCGCGTTCTTGGTCTTCTCCTGGTAGTCCTTGCGCTTCTGCAGCATCTCCACGGTGCTCTTGGCCATCTCCTCGACGCGGCGCTTTCGCTCCTCTTCCTGGATGCAAAAATCACAAATTTAAACATCCATGGAATTAATACAGCGGGCATAATACACGGTCTAACAGCTGTAAGCACTGTAATTTTACATGTGTTATTCACGAGAAAGAGGGTGAGGTCGCAACGGAACCGTCATTGGTTCGATATGTTTGGTGACCTAGCAGGATAAATATATAAATCCATCCCTCCCACCGCAGTGGGAGGGATGGATTTATATGTCCGTCACTCCTGGACACACTAGATTCCTACCCACCCCTCATACCCTTTTCCTTTCCACCACTTCCTCTCCTTTCCTAAAAAGAGCCTCCACACAGCATTTACAAAGATGACACAGGCCCTGGGTGGAATTATTTTCCTCAGAGCCTCCTGTGTGGGGCTAATGTCAAAAAAATAATCAGGGTTATGCTGTTAAATTATAAATAAATAAGTGACCAACTGAATTTTCAGTTTCGACCGGAGACATATGCCTATGTATACTTATGATTAATTTTCAATCTTCACTTCAGTGAAATGACACTATGAAAAAGTCTTTACCTTTCTCTACCCGAGTTCTATTGAACATGTTTATTTTACTTATTCTATTACACCACGAAAAAAGTCATTACCTGTCTCTTTTTGAAGTTTTCCTTCTCCACTTCCTGCTTGCGTCTCTGGCTGCGTTCCTCATCGTGAGCCCTTCTGGCTCTGGCCACGTGGTATTGGGCCTGAGACAGCAGGTCCTGACACTGCCGAGCTTCCAAGCCCGCCAGCTGAGGGTCGTAGCGCTGTCGTTCGCCATCCACGGCGAGGGTTGATAGGTATGAGAAATATCTGAGTACAAATTTTGTTATAAATTTCCTACAAAAGTACATAAGAAAGTGGAGTTGGGAAATTATGCAAACAAAATTAAGAAACAAACAAAATTAAGAAATTAAAATCATTTTTTCAAATATGGAACTATAGAATCAAGTGTTGTATCTATGGACGTTTCTATCGTCGGACACTTTTGATTTCTATGGCAAGACATCATTCTAAATTCCCTATAATGGTGCGTTTCCATGCTTGCCAAGGCTCGGCAAGCCTCCACAAGCTCCAAGCGTCCACAAATCTCGCTTAGCATTTGGAAGCCGTTTACACGTTTGTGACTGCGTCAGTACGCTACCAACACCCAAGCATGGAGGACGCCGAACTTGTGTCGGCTATTGCGTTTGGTTTAACATACTTTTATTTGATATACAGTGAAACCCTCTTAAGAAGTTCTCTCTTAAGACGTTTCGTGGCTTAAGAAGTTTGGTTTTTTCGGTCCCTCGACTCGATATTGGGTCAATTTTTCCCACATATAAGGTTTTCCTGCTTAAGAAGTTTATTTTTTCCGGTCCCTTGGAAAACTTCTTAAGAGTGAATAACCAGCACATGACAACTTCGATTCCAACACTAGCGCTAACACATCAGGGCTCGCGAGCAGGCGTTTTCAGAACTAAATTTCGTTTCGCGGCAATCCGAGTTTTGAGGGTTTTGTTCACTCGAGCTAGGGCTACCCGCTACTATTGCTACTTTATATTACTATTCTCGCTTCCAGAATTTTAATTAGTAGTAGTTATTTGTATATTGAAGTGCATAAACATAAATAGATACAAGTGAAATGCGTAAACACAGTAGGTATTAAGTAGATAGCTACATGAATAAACAATTTGTTATATTCTTTTTAATATTTTGGTTTTTTGTTTTTCAATTGTATTTTACGGCCATTAGAGTGGAAGATACTCTCAGTATCGCCCTGGTGTAAGACCACCATTAAGAATTGAAACGTTGCTTGAAATGGCTTTAGCCGTGTTTAGTGGTCAGATCTGAATAGCCAGGTACTTCCCCACCTTCCTCTTCCCTATATCCTTCCCCTCCCCACTACCTTCAGTCTTACAACATACTCCAAATTGGGGATGCAACAGTCCCACTGGCTCCAGACTTGTGCGGTATTCATGAAAAAAAACGAGTAATATTAAGTTGGATTGTAAAAAATGTCGCATTTTGAAATATTTATTCGTGTGCATAATTAATAATAAGCACTTCAACAAACAGAATTAAAGCGCACAAACCCTTTCTTTCTTTGAGTGGCCTTGCAACGCATGCCGGGTACCCGCTGTATATAATGTTATATAGTGCAGGCGCTTGCATTATAATTCCCGGGACTTGTGATGGAACCATAACAGTTTAGTTGACCGCGAGGTTACAGTGCCCATGAAACGCATGCCGGGTACCCGCTGTATATAATTTATTTATTTATTTACGGACAAATAGTCCATTAACAATATAACAATAACACGAAAAACAAGCGTGCTTAAAGGCCCGACCCGCCGAGCAATCGATCACCGTTCGCATTGATTACCGTTCGCATGTCATTTTTCGTAACTATCACCACTTTTCGTAACCCATTCACCAGTTTACCCCCAAGTGTCGAGCGTGCGTAAAAAAGATTTACCCCAAAAAAATATTTTGGAGCAGTTGGGACTCTTGTGCGGTATTCACACAAGAAAAATTTAAAATAAAAAAAATATTCGAAATTATAAAAATTTTTGCAAAAAAATATTCAATGAACATGAAAAATTGCGTTCGGGCAACCCTGTAGATTTAACAAACATGAATCAAGGAATTCGTGTTTATTTCAAATTTCGTTTTCAAATTTCATATCCAAATATTATTATTCAAAGCGTCGCGAAGACGTGCTCTCCTGGCCGCGTTTGGGCCCGTAATGAAATCTGAAATTTGTGTTTACGGGCTGCGATAAAAATGGTAAAATGCGATGTTCAAAATTATTTAAAATTAAATACTTCCTGAAATTATTTTACGATCAAATTATTTATGATTTGTCAATAACGTCTTAGCAAAATAAGTATGTAAAAAAATCCGAAATATATTTGTTTGTAAGTGCACAAATAAATGCACAAACCGACCAATTTTCGTCAAGAAACACATGTCCGTATATATTTTTTAATAATTTTTTTTAAACTAAAATTAAAATTCTGAAACATACGTTTACCAGATAATGTATTGATTTATTTTACTGCATGATTATATGATTTGAAATGGGTGTTGTATAAGAAATGTACTTTTTTGAAAATTGAACAAATCTGCGAACGACCTATGGTATAACCTTATTATTCTAAAAATATTTTTTTTTTCTCAAAATCTAAAACATAAGTTTACTAGATAAAAGAACAATCTTTTGAAATCCATTTATAGTTTTTTGTGGAAAAGAGTCAATACGTCTAACCACTGATTTAAAAATGACATATTTCTGGTTTCTCTGCTTATACACTCTTAAGAGGGTTTCACTGTACAAGCAAAGTATAAAAAAACAATATAATATTGTCTTGTATTATAAAAAAAAAGTTATTCTAACAAAAATCATATGTTTTTTATTGTAATAAATAATAAATCATCAATAAAAGATTATTTATTTATATTGACTTTTTAGGTAAATCCAATAAATTAAATTAGTACATTCAAATTATGTACTTATAACAAATTTTGTCATTGGAGTTTGTATGTATGCACATAAAAACGTTGTAATGAATACGTATCAGACAATAGGTCGCTATCCCAACAGGTAAATATAGGAGGTAATGACAACTTCCTTTAATGCGAGATTATTAAGAGAGAATCAAGTGTTTCACTTTACCAATTCCCGAGTAATTCAAAATTTTAAGAAAAAAAAGTGCCATTAGCAGACAAAAATATATTTCCAATAAAAGAAAATATTAAATATAAATTTCTCTATTTGCTTTCACACTATCTTTCTTATGACAAATTTTTTGTCAATATAGCAACTCTGTTTTTTATATAGCTGTCAAATATAACCATATGAATTGCGAACATGTGACAAAGTGCTTACTTGTGACTCAGTCCCAATTCATGCACAGCCCCGAGCACGGTGTTCAGATTACTGCGGTCGTCTCTAAGGACGTGGGCGGCCAGTCTCCTGAGCAGCAGGGCAGTGCTATAGAGTAGTGCGGGGTCGTGGGGTGCCACGCGTCTTGCGCGCAACAAGGCAGTTCGCGCCTCACGCAGTTTCCCAGCAGATGACAGGGCACGGGCGAGGTAGACCAGCCCGTCCACATTGTGGTAGCGGTGGAATTTCTTGAGGCAATTCTCGTACTGGGGAATTGAAAAAATAATATGTTAAGAGTTGTTGCGACTAGTATAATTTTTTCTTCTTTTTTTTACGTGAGCTCCACACAGGTGGCCCAGAGGAAAATGATTTCCCTCAGGGCCTATGTCATTTTTTGGGATGCTGTGCAGAGGGTTTTTTTTAAGGGGGGGAGAGGAGGATTCAGGGAAGGAAAAGGGTTTAAGGGGTGGGTAGGAATCTGGGGTTCAGTGTGTCCTGGTCATCCGCCGCCAAGACCTAGACAAACCTCACCCCATGAACCCAGGCACCCCTCCATTTGAATGCTAAAAATAAGGCGCCAGAGTATGAAACATAAACCTTTACGACCAGTTCAACAGAACTTGAACAATTCATCAAATTTCAAAGTTAATACTCAAGTTTTGTGAAACAACTGGCCCATGATTGTAATAATAACAGAACTTGAATACATATTTACTTTGAATTTTAGACAAAACTGCCCTTAGTCTTTGCTGAGGAATGTGACTCCAGCTCCAATTTCCCTGGCAAACAAGGCTCCTCTATTCCATGTGGTCCTGCGGTGCATGGAGAGCCCCGGACCCTGGCGCACTCACAGACCATGAGTCTCTCCAGGTTAGAGTTCTCATTTTGGCAAGCAATGTGTCCAAAATATCTTAGGATATTCTTCAGGCAGACAGGTGATTGCACATTATGGATATACCTAGCTCTTCCAGAATGGATATATTAGTTGGCCTGTTCGCCAACGGAATCTCTTTTAAAACTCACCATTTGTATAGCGCTTATGTACTGTTTCTGCTCGACATAGATGTGTGCAATGTTCATCCAAACATCGCAAAAGTCCGCCGTGGCCTCGCGGACCTGCGCGAAGATATCCCTGGCTTCGTTGATGCACCCCTTGTGTGCCAGGACGGCCCCGATGCCGTTGGCTGCCCAGATGTTCTTGGGGTCGTTGCGCATCACCTGCTTGTACATGGCGAGCGCCCGGTCCTGGTGGCGCTTCTCGCGATCCTTGTCTTTGGAGGAGTTGTGCAGCGTCTGCAGCCAAACATTACCTGGAAACAATTTATTTTATTTAACTAACTTCACCCGGGAAGGGTAGATCTATAGGTCCTACTTTAATGGCGGGAAAGGCATTGCTATCCTATATTTTTACAAGCATTTGTATAACAATCTATGTTTTGTAAAGGTTCCATCTTTGTCTTTCCGTGTGCTGTGGAAAGATTCACTCTAATACATAAATATTTCCTACAAATTTACACCAATGAAATTTTCAAATGCTCTTATGTTTGTCAATTCTACAAAACAACAGTACACTATTACATACAGGTTGACACACATTGTCCTATCAATGGCCGATGTGCATGTACGCGCTAGCCGCTTTCATACGAATCGGATGCTCAGCGGCTATTTGTATTTTTCAATAATAAAACCAATTTTACAAAGGACTGAAATATTATGCTCGATATTGACATGGATTATCTGATCATCTACATATATATTTTCAATTCAATTTCTATTTCCACCTCCAATAATTGTGAATGTGTCTTTGGCACGCTTGACCTTGAAAAAGTACATCCACTGTGGGAAAGTTATAGTAATGATCACCTCAATAAATAGCCAAAAATAAACTTTTATGAAATTTGTGCCCATGTAAACCTACCAACTTATGTGCATTAGAAGTTGAAATTTTATTTACCGATATATTCACTTAAATTTTGTCAGCACAGAAAGAAAATCCTTGTATTTATCTTAGCAGCGAATGTGTTAGTAAATAATTTTTTTTTAAAACATTCTTGGCTAGTATGTACTTGAAAGTGGGGAAGACCATATTGGGGCCTTTACCTAAATTTGAAATGCATTTGTTAATGTCAACCTTTTGAATGCATAAGTATTCCAAGACTTGCTGAACAATATAAAGTGGTTCTTAAGTAGTGATTGCTTTCTACCACATTTGTCATAAAATCTACAAAATAAGTTTAGTATATGTATTACCTAAAGCAATAAGCGCATAGGCATCAGTATTGGTGGAAGGATTCTTCAGCACCCTCTCAAACTTCTTCTGTCCCGGGCCCCACTCCATTTTTGCAAGGTGAAGGTTTCCTAGAAGGGACCAGGCATCCGGGTGCTCATTGTTGATCCTCAGGGCTTCCTTGAACCAATCGCTGGCCTCGTAGATCTGTCCCTTGTCCCGTGCCATGCATCCCAATCTGGAAATCACAAAATAATTATTATTTCTTAGGAAACTCTTTTTGACCCGCTTTTTAAGTTTTTAAGAAGACAAACATTCAAGGACTACTCAAATAATCTGACAATATTTAAAAAACCATCAGTTGTGAATGGACTTATTTAGCAGAGGAAATTAGTACAATAGCATGTGAATTGTGAATGGACTTAGCAGAGGAATTGAACCCACAATATCAGGGTGGGAAGCTAAAGCATTTGTCAACTCGGCTAATATTTTTACTTCATAATTGATTTGAAACACTATCAAAATTTACATACCAGAAGTAAAACATATATTATTGTACTGAATGAAGAACCAACACAACCGCAACCAAACCTTACTGTCAAGTACCAATAAGAACTCTGTCAAAAGAAATTTTTAAGAGCTTTAGTTTTCAGTACATATTATAATTCTATTAAAAAAAAATTCTACTCAAATTTAAAGGAAAAAAATGAGTTCCTTACTGTCTACCGTTTATTGGATAACAAACACCCCTGCCATAGGTCACCCCAAATGGTTCTGCTATGTTTGGTGACTAAGCAGGGGGTGAGATCTTTTTCCTTCCCAGAATTTACTTTCCTTCCTTTCTAAAAAGACTCTCCGCACAGCATCTCCAGGAAGCCTCCTGTGTGGAGCTTATGTAAAAATAAATATATAAGTTTTTATTATTAGCGCTCTCTCTCTAAGATTTGTATTTACGTATCTCTCCATCTTCTCCTTTTTGAGCGGGTATACCGCACCTTAACCGGCACTTAAAAATACATATTATTTAATATTACTCAAATAATGTATTGCTAGATTGAATTATTAGTGCGTGACAGTGGATGTTATCATTTAACTAGTTAACTCATAGATACGGAAAAGAAACTCAACATAACCCAAAAACAATGAAAGTTCGTAAACAGAATCAAACGCTAGAAAAGCAAAGGCTGCTGTGACGTGTCACCAGGACTTACTAATCACTAGTACCAGGAGAACTCGCGACTCGCGAGTGGAGCGGAGCGCGAACACGGGGATGCCGGCCGGTGGAGGCATTCGGGTTTGGGACCGAGCCCGAGTTCCGCGACCGGGTTCTCTTGGAGTAGTCGATTTAAAAAAGGAGTAGGAACCGCTTCCCGCAAAGGACCTGAGTACAAGAGCCCATTCCAGCTGAACCGACACATCGCTACTGCAAGCTGCAGATTGAGGCCCGGAATAACATAACGAAAATATGAAATATTTACCTAAGATAGCAATCCACATAATTAGGATGCTCCTTCAGGATGTCCTTGTAGAGTTTCTCGGCCTTATCAAAGGAGCAGAGAGATTCGCTGAGGCGGGCCTGATTGTACGTGGTAGTGACCGCTATGGAGTTATAATACTGTGGGTCGTGTTCCGCCTCTCCGGTGGAGCGCTCCAGGGACTCCTCCAGGTTCTGCTTTGCCTCCTTCAGGTTGCCCAACCTGTAGTGAAGGGAACCCACATTGTTGAGGATCTCGGCAGGAATGTCAGCTTGGACCTTCTCTTTGAGGATCTTTGTGGCTGTCCCGTAGGCTGTCAGTGATCCCTGGAAAATTACAATATTAAAATTAACTTAAAAATCTTTTTGCACAAACGGGTTGACTGCCGATCACGCAATTACGCATGAAAATAATATGTTACTTCTATTCGTCAGTATCCCGCAGGCAACCGTCATGAAGAAAAAATTAGCCCGAGGGTCTGAGCTGAAGTTCCCGGCGTTGCCCGGGCATTACAAAGTTTTTCAAAATCAGATGAAGACAGTGATCTTCCTTTTGTTTTGAAGGTGAAGTGTGTTACAATGGTGTTTTCAGAGATACGACTTTATACACCAAAAGCAGAAAAATAATGGATCGATGATGTCCTATACTTTTTAATTACCTGTAAATCAGTCTGCTCCAAAATCTGAGCAAGTTCAATCCAAGCTTCCACATCATCTGGAAACTGGTCTGTGACCTTCTTCAAGTGTGTCCTGGCGATGTCCCTCTTTGATTGAGAAGTGGACGAGGCATAAAGCGAGCCCAGGATCTTCATGGTCTCGTAGTTGTTGGGTTGCACCTTCAGTACTTTCTCAAAACACTGGGCAGCCTGAAAAAGATAAACCAAGATTATGCTTTATTGACATTTGTAACTAAAATTATTACATAAATCAATACCATGTATGTAATGGGTGTCCCGTGGCAGATTTAGGAGTTTAAATTCAAATATTTGTAAAAATTATGTTTGGGTAAGAGAGAGGAGGGTATGTTTCAGTGCGGCATTCGTGCGGATTGTTTAGTCATGATGTCGCATTGGACTAGTGTGCATCGCACGTTCGTAGTAGACGTACCATTGCCCACCGACGATTTTGCTCACGGTTCGGTATTCATCGTTTAAGGAACGCACCTAGTGAAAATTTAATTAGTACGTGGGTGCAGAAGTTCCGTAAAAATAGGTTCAACAGTAAACAATCCACGATCAAGTACTGCAGAAAATATTTAATGTGTTGCAAGCAGCGTACATGAAAATCCACACCTGTGCATAAGAGAGCATCGGCTTTGGAGTCACCAAACGTCACGTTTTGATCCAATACAGTACAGGCACTTAAATAAAGTGATTACAGAGTGCGTAAGGAATTCTGTGAAAACATATTTTACAGCCGATTTCGAGCTGTAAACACTATTTGGTTCAGCGACGAAGCACACTTCCATTTAAAAGGTTTTGTCAACAAGCAAAGGGAAAAAACCCACAGTTAAAGCACCAACAGGCTCTGCACAAAAGTGACGGTTTGGATCGCTCTATCCAAGACTGGAATAATAAGACCATTTTTCTTCGGAGCAAATTCAGCGGAGAAAATTCTCTTGGAGCAACCGTAACTGTTGATGGCGATTCTTACCACCGCATGATAAGCGATTATTTAATGCCAAGACTTCAAGAGCAACATCCATGCTGTTCAAACACATGGATTCAACAAGATGGCGCCACACCTCGCCCATCAAGAGCCACCATGAGCCTCCTCCACGAACAATTCCCTAGAAAACTAATAAGTCGTTATAGTGATATCGTATGGCCACCCAGATCGGCGGCTCTCGCCCCCAGGGGGGTATAACTCCGACCCTTTTTTTGTGACCGAGTGACTTTTTTGTCACGTGGTTTGTGACGTCAAAGTAATGAATCTTATGCCGCGACCGCACGCTTGGCAAATCTCAACAAGCCTTCACAAATGCAAACGTGCAGATAGAGTGTTTGGCTAGTTTAAATAAAATCATTAAAAAAAAAATTCGCGCACGTCTTTTGTGACGAAATTACTTCAGTTTGTCTATTTATTTACGGTCTTACAAACTTTTATATATTTAAGATTTTTTTACATTCTTATTTAGCTTAGACATTATTGAAAAATCATAAATACTTATAATAAAAAAATAATTACAAAACGTACGTACATAATTTTAATAGTTTTATCATCACGCCTTTCAGCATTTTTGAATGTAGGTATAAATTAAAGCAAAATTTTAATTAGATTAAATCGATATTGAGTTATAATTTTAAAAAGCTGGTACGGAGAATAATTAATCTTTCTCATTGGTACCGCGCTGTACGATCGTAAGAACATCTTTCGACCAAAATTGGATTCTCGGCCGCTGGCTGGTTAAATGCCCTTAAGTCAAATGTTATGGCCGATGCAACAACCTCGACGTCCGTGCTTGCCTCTTCAGAACAAACTAATGTTTGAATTCCAAAATCAAGCCAAACGTTTGTAGGGATTTGGCGTTTGCGGCAAGTGGCAAACGTGCGGTTGCGGCATTGCAATTTCCTCTATTCTTGTCGATGGTATGTGACGTCAAAGTCGCGAAATTATCATTTTTTATGGTAAAATAGTGTCGACACCTGTTCCATACAATAAGCCCGAAGATATCGATCTAGGTATTAGTTCATTTATGCTCGCCCCCATGGACTTTTTCTATGGGGATATCTTAAGGCTAAAGTGTACGATAGCAGTCCAAAGAACATATCGGAATTAAAAGAAAATATTGTGCGAGAAGTGAACTTGTTTAGGTTTAATGAACATGTTATTTCCCACTACTTAGCATAAGAAGTGTAAGGGTTTTTTGTTAATTGATTTAGAATGACGTCATCTCTATGACTCATTTAAGTACATTATATTGTTTAGGTATGATGAACCTGTTATTTACCACTACTTAGCATGTCTACCAAACCTAAACAATATAATGTACTTAAGAGTATGTAACCAGCAAATCATAATTCTGATTCCTACGCCAGCGCTCTCACATCAGAGCTCGTTAGCGGACGTTTTTGGAATTAGATTTTTGATAGTAAACCGGGTTTTGTGTATCGCGCGGAGCTAGGGCGGCTACAGGGCTACAGTATGCTTATATTCTCGCTTCCAGAATTTTAATTAGTAGTAGTTATTTGTAATTTGTATATCGAAGTGCATAAACATAAATAGATACAAGTCAAATGCGTAAACACAGTAGGTATTAGGTAGATACCTACATGAATAAACAATTTGTTATATTCTGTTTAATATTTTGGTTTTTTGTTTTTTAATTTTATTTTACGGCCATTAGAGCGGAAGATATCTCAGTATCGCTCTGGTGTAAGACCACCATTAAGAATTGAAACGTTGCTTGAAATGTCTTTAGCCTTGTTTGGTGACCAGATCTGAATAGCCAGGCACTTCCCCACCATCCTCTTCCCTATATCCTTACCATCCCCACTACCTTCAGTCTTACAACATACCCCAATTGGGGATGCCATAGTCCCACTGGCTCCAGACGGGAACAGTTGGGACTCTTGTGCGGTATATTTATGAAAAAAATGTATAATATTCAGTTGGATTGTAAAAAATGTCTCATTTTGAAGTATTTATTCGTATGCACAATTTTTTATTTTATATTTATGTGAATACTGCACAAGAGACCCAAATGCTCCTACTGGAGCCACTGAGACTATAACGTGACTATGGGGTATATTGTGAGGCTGAAGGTGGTGGGGGAAGAGGAAGGCGAGGAATTACCTGGCTATTCAGATCTGGTCACTAAACAACGTTTCAATTCTGAATGGTGGTTTTACACCAGGGCGATACTGAAAGTATCTTCCACTCTGGAACGTGACGCAAATATATTATTTTTAAATTAAATAATTGTGAAGTAACCCAAACCCATGCCGGGATTCGAACCCACGACCTTCGGATTGCGAGTCAAGAGCCTTACCCCTTGACCACGCTGGCCGTCAATAGGTAGTATCAGTAATTTGGAAGGTGGGTATGGGTACTGCCGCCCCGGGAACCATGTATTGGATTATAAACACCTCTGCCATTGGTCACCCCAAGTGACTTAGCAGGGGAGCTTGGGTTCATGGGGCGAGGTTTGTCAGGATCTCGGTTGCGTCTGCCCACCAACTACATGGAAGGTCTGATCGGGAGAGACCGCTTTTTTTACACTCGCTCGACACACTGCCTATCTCTTCTTTGGGAATGCTGTGTTGAGGGTCGTTTTAGGGAAAGGAAGAAGAGGAACGTCGGAGAAGGAAAGGGGTATTAGGGGTGGGTAGAAAACTGGGGGTCAGCGTGTCCAGGAGAGCGGATGTATGAATCCATCCCTCCCACTGCGGTGCAAGGCGATGTTCGGAGAGAGTAAGGATGGAGAAGTCAAAGGGACTCCCTCAACCACTTTTTCCAGATCCGACCTGCCATGCAGCTGGTGGGCTGACGCATCCGCCGTCAAGACCTAAACAAACCTCACCTCCATGAACCCAGGCACCCCTGCTAGTCACCAAACGTTACGAGCCACTTGGGATGACCTATGGCAGACGTGTTGGTTATCTAATAATTGGTTCCCGGGGCGGGGCGGTGGTACCCATACCCGATTCTCGAGTTTGTTATTTTTGTTATATGAAAAATGGTTTTTAAAAAGTCCTACCCTCTCACCCCATCTCAACCACCCCTCCACCTCTAACCCCCCTCCACCCCCCCGCCTCCTTTACCCCATCCCCCTCAGCCACCCCTTCAATTTCATCCCAACTCTTCTTCAACCTCCCTCCCTTAAGAGCTGTTGGACTCTTGTGCGGTATTCACATAACAATTTTTTTTTAAATTTTTTTGGAGCAGTTGTGACTCTTGTGCGGTATTAATGATTTACAATATATATATTTTTTAAAACGAGTGTGCTTTAGAGTCTTTAGACCACACGACTGAAGTAAAACTTAACTAACTTATAATGGCAAATTTTTAAAAAATCATGCTTCTCAAACGGACAGCTGTATGCGACCTGCGGACGTGTCAGATAAAAACACAAAAATATATGTGAACCTATCCAAAAGCACTTCAACAAACAGAATAAAAGTGCACAAACCCTTTCTTTCTTTGAGTGGCCTTGCAACGCATGCCGGGTACCCGCTGTATATAATGTTATGTAGTGCAGGCGCTTGCATTATAATTTAGTTTCCCGGGACTTGGGATGGAACCATTACACTTTAGTTGACCGCGAGGTTACAGTGGCCTTACAACGCATGCCGGGTACCTGCTGTATATAATGTTATATAGTGCATCCGCTTGCATTATAATGTAGTTTCCCGGGACTTGGGATGGAACCATAACAGTTTAGTTGACCACGAGGTTACAGTGGCCGTGCAACTCATGCCGGGTACCCGCTATATATAATTTATTTACGCAAAAATAGTCCATTAACCGTATAACAATAACACGAATAACAAGCGTGCGTAAAGGCCCGACACACCTAGCAATCGATCACCGTTCGCAGGACATTTTTCGTAACAATCACCACTTTTCGTAACACATTTACCAGCTTACCCCCCAAGTGTCGAGCGTGCGTAAAGAAGTTTTAGTTCAAAAAAAATATTTTGGAGCTGTTGGGACTCTTGTGCGGTATTCACATAAGATTAATTTACAATAAAAAATTTCACAATTATAAAAATTTTATTATAAAAATATTCAATGAACATGATATTTTGCATTTGGGCAACCCTGTAAATTTTACAAACATGAAATCGTATTTATTTAGCTTCGTTATTCATTTCAAAATGTTACGATGTAGAGCGCCGCGAAGGCAACCGCCGGCGGCCGCAGTTGCGGTCAGAACGAGCGCTCTCAATTAGTGTTGTCGTTGATAAGAAAAATTGTGAAACGCGAAGCTGTAAATTAATTAATATTAAATACACCCTAAAATTATTTTTCCATCAAAATTATTTATGGTTTGTCAATAATGTCTTAGCAAAATAAGTATGTAAAAAAATCTGAAATATATTAGTTTGTAAGTGCGCAAATAAATAAACAAACGGACCAATTTTCGTCAAGAAACACATGTACGTATATATTTTTTAATAATTTTAATTAAACTAAAATTAAAATTCTGAAACATACGTTTACCAGATAATGTATTGATTTATTTTACTGCATGATTATATGATTTGAAATGGGTGTTGTATAATACATCTACTTTTTTGAAAATTTAACAAATCTGCCAACGACCTATGGTATAACCTTATTATACTAAAAATAAACATTTTTTCTCAAAATTTAAAACATACATTTACTAGATAAAAGAACAATCTTTCGAAATCAATTTATAATTTGTTATGGAAAACAGTCAATACGTCCAACCACTGATTTAAAAATGACATATTTCTGGTTTTCTCTGGTTATACACTCTTAAATGAGTCATAGCAATGACGTCATTCTAAATCAATTAACAAAAAACCCTTTCGCTTAGTGCAAGGGAAACCAAAGGGAAAGATTCAGAATCCCACATAATCACTCTCTCAATTATTGTCTCTGCAAAATTGGATTTACCGGTAATAAATCAATTTACACTTCAAAAATTGACTTTTAAAATATTATAAATAAGTCATCCGTACGTGGCTTTATAACAGTTTGAAAATGACCTCACAAGTCGAAACAGCCGTAACTAAAAAAATATCCTAAAATACTTGCAGAACTCGATAATAACATTATCAAATTTAATTTGAATTAAATTTCGGAAAAAAAAAAAAATTTGAACTATCCCAATCGCTATTGCAAAGAATCACTCAGAATACTGTCGATTTAGAAGTCGAAGTTTAGTTTTACATTACTTTAAATTATTTTTCATGAAAAAGCTCACTAGGGCATCAATAACTTGTTTAACCGCTTATGTATATTATTTAGCAGTTTTGTATCTTCCAAATAAATAATATAATAATAAACTTACATTCTCCGAGTCGCCCCTGTAGATGTACATCTGCCCCAGGCCAAAGTGTGGCAGTACGAAAGCGGCGGGGGCAAACTGCGTAGCCTGATAGTAGTACTGGAAGGCCTGGTCGCAGTCGCCGTGCGCATGGAATGCACGTGCCAGGTGGTAGCAGCTCTCAGCGCGCATCGCCTCGTTCTCCGTGTTGTGGAAGGCATGCAGCGCGAGGTGTTGCACTTTGCTGTAATCCTGATAGTGCAAAAACAATAATAACTGACCATCAGTGTTTTGCCATAGAAGGTAGGCAGATAGATTGGAACTAGACACACCACTGTCCTTTATACACTCATTTCTTGATTCACTTTGATGCAAACTCTTCAATTAAACTTTTACTTGAAGAATATGATTTTTTTTTGTCCCTAACTTCCTTTTCCATCTAATTTCAGGTTGTATGTCTTCCTATTATGTATTTATTTGAACACACTGCACTAAATAATGGGCTTAGTTACTGCATCACAATTCAAAGAGAAATAAGACCGGTTAATAACTGAATGGACAAATGCATCGGGTTCCCACCCAGGTGTCTTGGGTTCAAACAACATATTCTGCTTATAATGATGGTGGCAGAATTTCTGAAAGATTTGCTTACAATGATGGCTACCATCATGGAGTTTTTCAAAGATTGTCAGGTTAGTCATAACCTTTGTTTAAATATCTTTTTTTTAAGAAAATACTTAATTTTTTATTAAAATAACTCTCTTTTATAATAACTTTTGAACGTTATGTTTAATACAAAAAAATTAATGCATAATATAATTTTGGCATTTTTAATACAATAAAGACAAAAATATGGGAAAAAATTTGTCGAAGATAGTATCGTTAATTCTGAATTTGAAATATGAGATTGACAAAAATGTCTTAAAAATAAGAGGTCACGGTGGTCGGTTTGGTTAAGGCACTTTTCCCGGTAAGACGAGAGATCCTCGGTTTGAGTCCCTGTTGCGACCGTTAGCTTTTTATTTTACTGTGTCTTGTTCTTTTTCATATTTTCGTTTAGATTTATTAGTATTATCTTCTTAGTATAGTGAAGAACAATTTATACAAAAAATTAAAGTGTAAACTTACCTTCTTGAAAAAGAAATGATTAGCCAGATGATTCAGCACCATAGGATTTTTAGGATCAATACTGTATGCCTTGGAGAGCATCTGTACGGCCAGTTTGTTGGATTCTGGATCCTGGAGATTCAGTTTCAAAATTGACAGACCAACCAATGCCCCAACACAAGAACTGTCCAATGCCAAAGCTCGTTCAAATGCCAATCTAAAAATGCAAAAATAAAATTGATCTTCATGTGAAAAGCGATTCTGTATCTTTTGTGGATACAGAATCGATTCCATACGTAAACGCCTGTCAGATTTGTGTGATTTTCTATGGCTTGCAATTGCTTTTTCTAAGGGCTGATGTGTAAGCTGCAGGATTGCCAATGCTTATCTTCTAAAACCGGCAATAAATTTTCAAAATCTCCAAATTAGGAAGAACAAAATAACGAATTCCCCGCAATTTTCCCACAAATTGGCAACCCTGGTAAGCCGTCAGCGCTGTTGTCGACTTCACAAATGTCAAATCCTTAGTATACAACTTTAAATTAATAAATAATCATGTATACTTACGGATTTCTAATTCTAACTAGTTGAAATCGGCGATAGCGCTGACAGCTGACACATCAGCCCGTAGAAAAAGGAATTGCAAGCCATGGACAATTACACAAATCTGACAGGCGATTACGTATCAAATCGATTCCGTATCCACCAAAGATACAGAATCGCATGGCTAAGTGATTTTAACACAATACACACACACCAGTATCTCATATATATATATTATTTGTAAGGTATATTTTTAAATGGTATTCTGCGGAACTGTGGAATGTACCCTCCGTGTAAAAACAGAATTAAGTGCATAAACTTGACTCTTTAATTCCTACCTTGCTTTTTCCTGGTTGTTGAGTTTCATGAAGCAGTGTCCCATTCCCAGTCTGAGAGCTGCGGGGCAATTGGGATTGGTCCGTAGGGCTTTCTTGTAGAAGGCAAGGGCACCCCTGTAGTCTTTCTTGTTGAATGCGATGCAGGCTTTACCCAGCAGAGAAGGAATATTGTTTGGAGACTGATTTAGCACAAAGTTGAACTGTGCGTCAGCTTGCTCCATCTTGTCACCCTCCAGCAAGCAGAAGTAAGCACGACCCAAAAGATGGTTCTAAAAACAAAACTTATTAAATTGAAAATTTTGTAATTTTATGATAAAGAATCAAGTTGGTGCAACGTTATTTGAAATATATGTAGCCCAGTTATTACGATATTAAGTTACACTTGATGGTACCGAAATTGTGTTAAAAGCAGATTTGCTTACCTGGTCGTACATGATGATTTTGTCAGCGGTGGTGTACAGTAGAGTAGCTTTTGTGAAAAGGTCTCTTTTCTTATCTTTATTCTTCTCTCTATTGGCCTCCTGGACATAGTATGCAGCCAACATGTCCAGGGCACGCATCTGATCTTTTTCATAGTCTCTGTAGTCAATGTTGGCATCAATCCGAGATGCCTCCAAAATCTTGAGGAAGTCTTCGATCTTGCTTTGTTTATAGTATGCAAGCTGAAAACAATAATAAATTGTGGATTAGATGTATATAAACAATTCGTTTGAGTTGTTTTGAAGGTAAGTACATAATGTTAAAATTGTGAAAATACATACCGATACACTAACCCAAGTACTGAGTTGAGATCTTTCTTGTCGCAAAATACCCAGGACTTCATCTCCGTGTGGTAGTTGCTCGGGATCCAATTCGATTACCTATTGAAGGATAAACAATGTTAGGTTAGACGGCGTAATTGTCAAATGTCATAATTTACATTAGTAAAGAAAAACACATATTTACCTCATCCGTATCACGGAGAGGAATCTCTAGTGATCCCGACATCTTGGTGGATTGCTTTAGATCTGTTTAGGCATAACTAGGCGTTAAACGAAAAACAAAAATAAAATTAGGAATACAGCTCGCAAGCCTGAGAAACGCTCACAAATGTCAAAAACACAAATTCTGTTTCAGATTTTCAAATGTTTCTATGGTTAAGGTATTTTTTTCATCTATGGGAATGTGAAAGCACAGTGCCCACAGACAAGAATTTAAAGTACACATACGATAGTAGCTCTTATAATAAAATTCCTAAAGGTTATTTTGGAATAATTTTCTTTTAGACGTGGCTCTTCAAGGACTTTCGCAAAAATATTGATCAAGAGAAAATGCGTCTTCAGCTGTCAAAAATTATTATGTCACGAAATGTCAGAATTTTGAATGTCGGCGGTATCAGTTTCTAAACTCCCGATTGCTTCGTCTCAAATCATATGGTTTCCCTACTACCATCAGCGTACCCTGCTCATTTCAACAGCATTGTTCCACTACAGTGTAGTTTTACAACAAATTACCAAATATTTATGTTGCTTTCTTCTGTTCGTTCTTTCGCAAGCGACGTAAAAATGTCAGAAAACCTTTTGTCGGTAGATTTTGAGGTATTTGGGATTGTCCAAGGAGTATTCTTCCGAAAGGTACTGTGGATACTACAAAAGTATAATGCATTTGTATGGTTAGACTGGTTTTGTGATATTGAATAGTTATGTATTAAAAAAAGTGGTAAATATTCGGAACAAACGTCAACGGTTAATACGCACTTTTTTTATAAAACCTTTAGATTCTTCTTAATTACCATAAAAGACAACTATTTGCATTGGAGGAGGTTGAAAATGTTACATTTTTTATTTTAGTTACGTAAATTGAAAATTTGCTTTCGTATTTAGACACAACGCTTCATCATGCATTGGTATTACTGATACTATATGGAAGGCTAAAAAAAGTTTTATTTTCGTTTCGTTTACAGTGTACTCAAGACCAAGCAAAATCCCTTGGTCTCAGAGGATGGTGTAAAAATACTCCCGAAGGAACTGTGCAGGGTCAAGTCGAAGGACCTGCAAAAGAATTACAAGTAATGTAAGTAAATAATTTATTTGTGAAATTGCGGTCACAAACACTTTTTAGGAAAAACTTGATTTATTTACTTATTTGAGGAAACTGTGTACCTACTTTGCTTTAAAACATGTTAAATCAAAATCTGTATTTTATACGAAAAGAGAAAACAGGGGTTCTGACAAAAATAATTGTATGAATAGAAAGTGGTGATCATAAATATACTAATGGTGGTGATAATTTTATATTTTTGTTTCAGGAAAGAGTGGCTCACCAAAACTGGAAGTACCCAGAGCAAAATAGAAAAAGCAGTATTCAAAAATGAAAAGAAGATTGGTGAATACTCTTTCAAAGATTTTGATATAATCAGGAGAGCTAGATAAATTAATTAAAAAAAAAGTTTGAGCACAATTTGACTTCTTAGTTTTATAAAGTTACCTAATATTTAAATTATGTCGTTAAAACGCTTGTTTATCTCTTCATCTCGGAGAATCAGAATGAAATTTATATACATTTAGGCATTTGTATATTTATTTATAAATGCGGCTGTATTGTGCCATGTTTTAATACCTATCCACAAATATTTTGGTTTGACATTTTTTTATTGATTTAAAATTTTTGTTTTTATGATTATCACAGTGATAATAAAGTATTCCGAAAAACTAGTAGAGTATGTACCTAGTAGACATATTATATTATCATAATCAATGAAATGCAGAATAAAAATAAATTCAATGTTTTAGTGTTATTATTTGGTGGTTGTCTGAGACGTGGACGTCAGGAAAATGCTTATGGATTTTTTTTGTATCGTTAAAATATCGTAATTTAACAATTTTAAAGTTAAAGTTACGAGGGAAAGTGTATGATGTGCATGAAGGGCACGAAAGTACCCCCCACACGTAGAGTTCGGAGCGGGACGTGCCCCGCGCCACTTCAGGCCGCGGCGCAGAAAAGTAAAGACCGAAAGTAAGATGGCGCGGGGCACGTCCCGCTCCGAACTCTACTGGGGGAGACTAATCTACTACACTATATAAAGAGGTTAGATTTGTTTGTTTGTTTGCATCGAATAGGCTCCGAAACTACTGAACCGATTTGAAAAATTCTTTCGCTGTAGGGAAGCTACACTATCCCTGGGTAACATAGGCTATATTATATTTTCAAAAAATAGGCATCCTTACTAAAACTTCAATAATGCAACCCAAGGTGTAAAAAAATTAGCTAAAATATTATTTACATCGCGTGCGCTGCGAAAACTATTGATGATAGAATAAAATAATGTACTACGTCTTTGTAGAACACATCATTATTTACAAAAAAGGTCGCGACAGCATATGTCTAACTATTATGGTTATGCCACAATAAGTATTCTTTTATTTAAAAAAAAATATTTAAAATGTCGCCGCTTGAAAAGGCTCTTTATTTGTATCTTGGTTTTAATCCTTATCAAAATAAATTACTTCATATTCAAGACAGCTTCAATACCTTTAAGTAACTTTTTGAATTTTTCAATTCGGATATTTAATTAGAAAGATATCACGAGTTTAAAAATGTTAGTATTAGAAAAAAGTTTCGGCTACGGGCCCGGCGGGAGAAGAGTCAAGAAATGAAGCGCCAGGGGGGTTGGCGGGACGGTGGAGCGGGAGAGCGGTGGCGGGGAAGGTGGAAGTGGAACGCTGGAGGGTAACGCACGGGAAAGGACATGCAAGGGGTAAAATTTTATTTATTTGAATATGGCATTGCAACGCATGCCGGGAAACAGCTATATATTATAAAATAAAGTTAAAAAAACGTGCGGACCGTAAAAACTCAGAAACGAGTCCCGGAACGATCAAGGAAGTTATATGGTGTGGTAGATCTCTATCCCCCCTAGGGAATAAGGGTAACCGTTTTACCTAAAGGGCGTGCTTTTAAAGATATAAGGGATGGAAGTTTCGCCTTCTTGAAATTTCGAGAACAATCTTCCGGAAAGTTCTAGGAGGTTCCATAGAGCTCTAGAAAATTCTGGTAGGAGTGGCAGAATATGTCGTGGAATTTTCGGGAATAGGGAATCGGGAACATCAGTGTGGAACATTCCAGAACACTCTCGAATGTTGTCCTGAGCGAAGCCGGGTAATATATTCAGTTATACAATATATATAACCGACGAAGGCCTCACGCGAGGTGTCTGGGCCAGTGACCGGCCAACTTCGAATGAAACCAACCCATAACCACCTCAGAAAGGTCATTGATGATAAAAAAATAGGTTAGGTTAGTGTTACCGGCTCTTTTAAGATTATTTTTTCATAGCTTTTAATGACCTTTCTGAGTTGGCATGGAACCGTCGTCAAACAGGTATAAACATAAATAAACAAAAACCACTCACGCCACAGGACAGAGCACAATATATTACCATAAATATTAGGTCCAGGTTATAAACAAACCTGTTCCATGATGACTCAGAATCATGCAGTTTCAACATCCCTTTGAAAAACCGTTCGAAGTTATGAAAAAAATGGCCCATAATCTAACCTAACGTAACCCAGTTAACCATTTTTTCATCACGTTTAATGACTTTTAAGGAAGTGTTGACATTGCATGTTTCTGAGTTGTCCGGTTACCAATAAACCACTGACCACAAACTGCTCCGTCAGTTTAGCGGATTTTATAATGAAGAATAAAGTAATAAAAATAATAAAAAAATCCTCCAAGTAGCTAGTAGCTTATAAACTCGCTCAATGTACTTGAGGTTTTAGGGGCCGCAACTCGAATTTCTACCGATTTCTTACATATCTGACATATCTCCCTTAAACATTTGAGGTTTTTAAGCTCTTAAAAAAATATACGTTATTTTTTAAGATAATGTCTAGATGCTGCCCAAGCCGAAACGCAAAATATACGAAATTCCCTCGATAGAAAAAAATCGCAAAGTATGCTCCACAAATTAATAAAAACAAGTCTATTTCTATTATCTTATAAATTATATTTGTGAAAAATTCACAATATTTCTTTAAATGATACTTAAGAGATTTTTGCTCGATTTTAAACTAGTCGTGTTTTATTAAACATTTTCGCAATTTTCACATCGATTTTGTCATCATGACAATCTCACTCGCCGATTCACCCGCTTTTAAACTTAGTAGATAGTAGCTTGTAAACTCGCCGTGTGTCATCGATTCCAGCCAGAGGCCGAAAAATTCAAATTTCGAAAATTCAAAATTCAAAATTTCGTCGAAAGTTTTTCTTATGATCGTGCAGGGCGGTTCTAATGAGAAAGAATAATTATTCTCCGTGCCAGATTTTTTTTTATATACTAACTCAATATCGATTTTATTTCATTCAAAATTTGCTATAATTTATACCTACATTCAAAAAAAATCTGAAAGGCTTGATGATAAAGCTAAAATTATGTAGTTCAGTCAGTGGGGAGTTTTACCTTGCAAAAGGTCAGGTAGTAGCGATATTGATATATGCTGTTAAGATTGGGACTCTAAAGAAAAAAAAAAGTTTTCGACTTTGGGGAGGTCGAGCTCGACCCGCCATCTTGGATTGAAGGTGCCGAAATTTGTTTTTTTTTCAAAATAATTGTGAAATGGTTGATCTTACAACCAAATTGTTGAAAACAAACTTAAAGACAACTAAATTACCTACATTTTTTGTTCAAAAACTTTTTTAAATAGGTAACGAGTTACAGTGGCGGAAATGGGAATATTTAAAAAACAGGTGATTTCCCAATTTTTGTTATTTATACATAATTATAATAATTTTGTAAACTCATTTTCACACCACCGTGAGGTAGAGAAAATGGAACATTTCTTTATTGTGGTATCCCCAATAGGTTATCTTCTTCTTCAATGGCGATACAACCCTCGTCCTCGGCCGTCGTCTTCCAATCTGCGACATTGAGTAGTACTCTTGCATCCTTCCTGGCATTATCCTCCCATCTCAGCCTAGGTCTGCCCGCCTTTCGTTTACCTCCCGGGTGTCCTGTTAGAACCTTCTTCGGTACTCGTGTGCTTGGCATTCGATGCACATGTCCGGCCCATCTTATGGATAGAGGCCCACGAGCCTTAGATGGATAAAGAGTCTGGGAGCTTGGTAAATATCATAGAGCCTTGTTGGGGCGGATTCTCCATGCCTATCCCTCTCGCATCGCTCCTAAGATTCTTCGAAGTACCTTTCTTTCGAAGGTGTCCAGCTGTTGCGCAGACTTTGCTGTCAGTGTTCCCGCCTCAAATCCATAGGCCAAGACCGTTCTAATATATATATATATATATACATATATATTTTTTTTATATAGGGTTTTCCTATAGACGTAGCGGGATTTGAATACTAGCGACAACGCGACGTAAGTGTTGTTAGCGTCTGTGATGCGCTTGCTTACTTCTACTGGATCTTCGAAGCCCTGAATTATGATGGAACCCAGGTATGTAAACCCTTCGACCACTTCGAAATTATAGGTGTCTTTAAATTTCACTTTATCTTTTATTCTGCGGTGTGGGGTTCTGGTTTACATCATGATTTTAGTTTTATTCTCATTGATTTGAAAACGCACCTCTCTTGCCGCAGTCTCCAAACCCCTCTCTTACAGCCTTTAGGAATCTTCCGACAATGTTAAGGTCAGTAGTTATAGATAGGGACGGTAGATTTCGAAATGGCGCTTGAGCCGCACTGAGTTCGACTAGTATTCGTAATTACGAATAGGTAGTAGGGTAGTAGTCGAACTCTGTGTTACATATTCGCTATTGCGTAATAATATTTTTTTTTTGATCCCGGTTGGTTGATATTGACATCTTAATAATAATCTTCGTCATCAATGTCATGACCTAACTCTTTGCCCGTGGTACTGAGATTCTGGGTTTCCATTAATAAAATCTCTTCATATTCAATTGCACGAAATAAATTTTAATAAATCTCGGGTGCTGGTTCTTTGTCATTTTTACTGGAACAAGCCCATTGGTGCCACGTTTCCAACCCCAGTTTTCTGGATTTTTTGGATTCCATATCATCTTTGGACTTGATGGTATGTCCTAAATGCATGGTACCGTGCAGCGCCATTCTTTGGTGGCAAAGGGGCAAGATTGAATTTGCTTTTTGTTGTCGACTTTGCGAAACGTTGGAAGTGGACTTCTTCAAAGGTTTCCTCATCCATGTCACCCCCGTACAAAGCAACAAGAAAGCGTGTTCCTGCATCTGCTATGTTTTCTGGTTTTGCATCATGTTGTTTTCATTCGTGTACTCGATGAAGACGCATTGGCAGACCAGCTTTTTAAATTCAATTTAATTTTATTTTATTTGGAAAACCAACAGTTTATAAAAATAATGTTTGAAATACATTTGTATAATATATATATTAAGGCTTACTAAACGTTCATTATCACTATAAAGTAGTTTCATCTGTGAACTCGATGACCTAGGGTTTGTCATAGTGTGATCCTAACCTGTAGCAATATAGGCGCTGAGCTGGCAACGCTGCAGTCAGGAGTGCAGGCACGCGGTATGATTGGTTTATTTATGCACGCGGTATGTTGCCGTCTCTTTCTCTCCTCTATGTAACACGAAAAATTACTGTTATTTGAAATAGATTTTGCCATATAATTACATTGTGCTGTGGAAATACGTTAAAATGATATTGTGTAATATGTTCTTACAAAATTTATCAAGAAAACTTGAGATTTACGATTTTATGTCAAAATTTTCTTCTTTCAACCGCTGTAACTCGTTACCTATTAGACTTTAAAAAAAACTTTCTACAAAAAATGTAGGTAATTTAAGTTATCTTCAAGTTTGCTTTGAACGATTTGGTTGTAAGATCAACCACTTCACAATTATTTTGAAAAAATCAAATTTCGGCACCTTCAATCCAAGATCGAAAGGTCGAAAACTTTTTTTTTTCCTTAGAGTCCCAATCTTAACAACATACATATATCAAAATCGCTACTACCTGACCTTTTTCAAGGTGAAGCCCTTTTTTATCCCCCATTGACTGTACTTTTTGTATTTATTTTTAGATCGTAAGTATTTATAATTTTTCAAAGCAAAATAAGAATAAAAAAACCCTTTTTTTTACATTAACTCCACACGGCAGGCCCAGGAAAAATTTCCCTCAGGGCCTATGTCATCTGATATGCCGTGTGGAGGGTCTTTTTGAGGAGAGGAAGGAATGAACATTGGTCTTGAAGAGACCCATGTTGAAGGCAGGAGGAAACACAGAGGCCGGCAAATCGTTCCACAGCCGAGCTGTTGAACACAAGAAGAGTCGAAGAAACGAACAACATGTGACAAATGTCAACCGTGTACATATGTTGGGCACGCGTTTGGCGTTTTTCCCGACTGTGCACCCGTGCCGAAGGGATCAATGACGCTAGTTCCTCGGAGCATCTTCCATTGTAATACCGGTAGAACAAGGATAGCATTCCCACCCGACGCCTGTGCTCTAAATATTGCAACCCGTCTGTTAAGATGGGAGAATCTATCAAACGGACCGCCCGTTTTTGCACGGAGTCAAGGGTATTTTTCAGGTATTTTGGAGCTCCAGACCAGAGGTGGCTGCCAAATTCAACCGTGCGCGCACTTGTGATTTGTACAGGGTTAGCAGCTGTGTACTATTAAAATATCTGCGGGCCCTGTACAGTACGCCCAATTTTTGATGGCTAAATTTACTCTGGCTTCGATGGAGCCCCCATATCTGAGCTGGTCACTTAGGGTTACACCAAGCATATCAATGGAGGGCCTGTTCGGCAGATTGCTTCCTTTGAAGGAGACTAGATTATTATTAGGAGATTAAATATATTAGTTTGGAAGACTGTAAATAAATAGATAGACTGAAGCATTTTCGTCACAAAACACCTGCGCGGATCTTTTTTAATGACTTTAATTAAACAAAAATTAAAATTCTGAAAAATTGCTTTCCCAAATGATTTATTGATATTTTACTGCATGATTATATGATTTGAAAAATTAACAAATCTGTCAATTTACGATACAACCTTATTATCAACTTATTATGCTAAGAATAAACATATTTTCTCATAATTTTAAACATAACTTTAATACCAGAATAAAAGAACAATCTTTCGAAATCAATTTTTTACTTTTTTGTGGAAAAGACTTAACACGGAATTTTTTTTATTTAAAAATGACATATTTTTTCTGGCTTTGTCTGGTTATTCCCTCAAGAGGAATGGCAGCGCGGTCTTTTCATACAAAACTTAATTAACAAAACGTCAAAATACTTGATTAATCTCAATAATATTTTTTTAATTCAAAGGTGTAGCAAATATCTAATACGGAAATGTGCTACTTCATAAATTTTAAATATATATATAATTATTTATAAGGGTCATTCCGCCGTTTCGTTCAAATTTGCCTGTTTCCGCGGAATTTTTTTTTTTTGCGTTTTTACTATATATTTTTATAGAAATGGGTTCCTGTACCTATCAGATGTAGAGAGGTGAAAAGGGCACCTTTGTGCGACACTTAGATACGAAGAAAATTGATGGAAGGTAATGAAGGGGTGGATGGTAATGAAAAACGGTTGGATGGTAATTTATAAATTTGGATGGTAATGAAGTTTGGTAATGAAACATTAATAGATGGTATTGAACACCTTGTAGGTTCTTAAAATTTCTGTGAATAATGAAAAATGAATTGAAATTGAATAATAAAATAGATATAAGTATCATTTGACCTGAAGTGAGGAGCGGATTAGGAAAAAGGAAGAAAAAACGATTAAAGTGAAAAACTAAATGCTTTATTCAGACTTTTGAGCATTGGAGACAAGGAATACATTTTTTCATGCGTAATCAGTTCTGCTTACTTATGCTTGCAATATTTGTATGAATTGTTAAAAAATAATGGACAAAATATCAAAATACAAATGGAAAAAAACAAAATTGTCAATATTTCTGTCGCTGATCCTTCTGCAATTATCTTTGCTTTCTTCAGAGCTTTAATTAGAAGGTTAACGTTACAGTGAAGTTTGCATTGGCAAGTTTCTCGTTCTTTTTTTGGTAAAACAGTCCAGTAGGGTCTATATTTGCAAAAAGTCGAATAGCTGATTTTTTTTTTCTTTGCAGAATTCGTTGTGGAGATTTTTGAAGTTATCTGTAATATATCTTTTTTGTTTTTTTAAACCTTTGCGTTTCACAAATTCTTTTTTTTCCGGGAGCTACCCGGCTATTAACATCTTCTTCAAAAAAATCTTGTATCTTCCGTTTTATTTCATTTGTTTTGTTATTCTTGTTTTCAGCTAAAGTCTTTCTGATATGAAAGGGAACTTTTTTGAGGACTTTATATTTCTTTAGCTTGTTCTTGTCTCTCAGTATTTCATTCGCAAACTGTCTTTTCTCTGTTTTTTTTTAAAGCCTTGTATTTTTCATTTAATCCTCGAGACAGCGATTCACTGAACAACAATTTCTTTTTTACATCTTCGACTTTATTCATTGGGATGTATTTAGCTATGTCGTTTACTTTTTTCTCTACTGTATCTTCGATTGCTGTATTTGCATTTTGTAGCTGCAACGCCTCCATTTTCTTTTGTTCGTTTCTTTTCTCATTCTTAAGTTTGTTTATCTGGTCCTGTAACTTTTTAATGATTTTCATAGATCTGTACCTTAATTTCCTAACATTTGTTAGAGCACGCATGTTTTTTTGTGTGATTTGTTGTTCATTCTCGATTGTGAGGGGGTCAGGATCTACAGTGTTTTGCACATTATTGGGTAGTTTCGTGACATTTTCATGAATTGGAAGCATATTTTCTACTGTAATCATTTCTATTTTACGCTGCTACTCTTTTTTCTTCAAATAATTTAGAGAGTTCTTTCGCCATCTTCGTCTTTGCTCTCTCTGTGCTCTTTCACTCATATCTTCAATGCTTCAAATCTTTTTTTGCGCTTTTCGCATTAAGTATCTTTTTTTTTCTTTCACTTTCCGAAGACTGTACAGTTCCGGATTGTTTTTAATCTCTGCATATTTTTGTTGCTTACGTAGCCTGTCCTTGGATAACTTATATTCTTTTTTTCAGTTTTTTATTTAACTTTGCCATTGTGGTTTAAAGTGTTAAGCCTGTAACAAATAATAAAGAAAAATTATCATAAGTATCGGATTAAATGAGAAGTTGAAGAACAAAAATGAATAATTTCATAACTTTTACAAGAGAGCCTAAAAATTGTTACTGCTTTTACATATTTGTTTAATAATTTTTTGCCTAATTGATTGAAAATCTAACAGAAGTGATATCGTTTTTTAATCAAGAAATTTGCGTTGGACTCTTGATGCCAAGTTATGTAGATTTTTGTTTAAATCTGGATTTGTTTAGAAACTTGAAATTGTGTAAAAATTCATCAGTTTTGATAGACAACCGAAGGAATGAAACATCTTGTGACTGTAGGGGAATGTTAAATCATTTGTTTAATATATTCGTTTACATTTGAATAATGATATTATTGAATAAAAAATCGATTTTCAAATAAAAATTCGAAGGGTAAATTTTTAACAGATTGTTTTTCCATATTAGAAAATAAATAAAATGAAAATATGTGTTTCACCAAACCCGAAATTGTCAGACGCTAGAACGCAAGAAACTGCTTTTATTAATAACATTAGCTTTTATTAACCCCAAACATGGTCCCAGATGTACGTAAAAATAACCCTTACAAATTTTTCATTACCATCCACACCTCTTCATTACCATCCAGCAAAAATTTTGACGATACGGAAGGTAATGAATCGGAGGGTAATGAAGTTTTGACAATCTTTCCTCAATTACTCGCTTAATAATGACATTACAAATCTTTATGATTCAATCAAAAATAGTCCGACTAATTATAGTTTATAGATACACGATTCGAATTTTTAAAACATGTACTTACTTTAAAAAATGCTGGAAGGTAATGATGCCTGGTCAGTGACAAAGTTGTTTTCGAGCACTTAGATCGCAGATATTTCTTTATTCAGCGACACATGTCCTCCCCTGTCTGGATGTAGCGGTACACTGATTAGTAACGGAGGTGCGGGGCGGTGTACAGCTGATGAACAGGGATAAAAGCGGTCTCAATTTTAATTACCGCTTTCGCGGAAGACGACAACGATTTTCTCTGGACAAAAACAAAATCTCAATTCTTTCTATGATACAGTAGCTTTAAAAATAAATTAAACACAATTAAATATGCATAATTAGTTGTACATACAGGTAGATTAATGAATGTAGTGATTTTACTAGTGTAAACTGATTTTTATTATAGATCAATTTACCGGTCGCTCATTTGCAAAGGGAAGGTAATGAAATTTTAGCATGTTTTTTGTAAATCATGAAGCAATTAAGTAACAAATGCCTAATTCGGGAAATACTCCTTTTTCCTTTTTAAATAGCTACATCTTACAATAAAACTTTCTTGATAAACATTAACTTTCATATGACTTTTTTGCGTGAACATGCGATTTGAACGAAACGGCGGAATGACCCATAAATTAATGAAATCTATTTTTGGAGACAGCTATGGCAATTATTTGTAAGTTAATGATTATATTTAAAAAAAGCCTTACTTACTTTATAAATCAATGATATACGAAATAAAAAAAAAATATTAAATGAGATTTTTGGTGAGCAAATTAAAATTACAAACGATCGATTTACTAGAGTTCGGAGCGGGACGTGCCCCGCACCACTTTAGGCCGCCGCGCAGAAAAGTATAGACCGAAAGTAAGATATCGGTTTACAGCGCAGTTCACTGTGAGACTTTTCTGTGCGGCGGCAGAAGTGGCTCGGTGCACGTCCCGCTCCGAACTCTACGTGTGGGGGAGGCTAAGGCTCCAACATTTTGGGGAACGCATAAATAAACCAAACCACACACACATTTCGGTTGCGCAACCCGATGTGGTGGGTGGTTTGTGGTTTGGTATATTTATGCCGATGTGTGTGTGGTTGGCACGGGTTAGTATATTTATGGTTGGCACGTCCCGCTCCGAACTCTACGTGTAAAGAGTACTACATAAATATACCCATATTTACAATTTATGAATATACCAAACCACGGGTTGCACGCATAATAATTGGCTCCCCCACACGCACACTTCCGCGCGACCGAGTCCCGCGCCACTTCAGGCCACCGCGCAGAAAAGTAAAGACCGATAGGTTTACAGCGCAGTTCACCGTGAGACTTTTCTGCACGGCGGCCTGAAGCCCTGAAGTGGCGCGGGACCAGTGTTACCGAAGCTCCCGATTTTACGGGAGATCTCCCGATTTTTCACTTCATCTCCCGATCTACCGGAATGGGCATCCAATCTCCCGATTTTTCAAAGTTCTCATCGATTTATCGTTTCTGGTCGATTCTTTGTTTATGGTCTGCTCATCAGGCAAATAATTGTCTATGGTATTAAAAAAAAACTAAAAAATTCCCCGGATTCGGGTATTGACCAGAATAATTACAAAATACTGCAATCTAAGCATATCCCTATTATAGATACATACAAACCGATCATCTATGTATTGACCAGAATAATTATAAAATGCTGCAATCTAAGCATATCTCTATTAAAGACACATATACACCGATCATCTTTGTATTATGAGCTGGAAACTATAATTTGTTACGAAACGCAGAGGTGTCAAACTGGATTTTCTTAAGGGCCATTTATGAGATGTAGCGTGTATAAGCGGGCCAAACAAAAAACTTAAACCCATACCCAATTGTTAAAAGGGATGGTAAAATGGTAAATTATCTTGAGCCGGATGCCTGACTTATCTTGTTTTTGATAAGCTCATTGATGTCGGGTGTCGTATTCGTGGTAGTTATTTTAAGAATCGATTGGAGTTGTTCATCCGTATGCCTTGAGCGATGTTTGTTCTTATTTATTTTCAAAACGGAAAACATCTGCTCGCGTAAATAGGTACTACCAAACAAACACAAGGTAAGTGCTGTATGCTTTCTTTTATTTGTAAGTACATTAACAACATATTTACTGCAATTTTTTAAGGTTAAAATTTTGGCAAGAATTAAAATCAAACTTCCTTTAAAAAAGGTTTTTCTCCACTGTGAGACGGCTTGTGGATTTTTAAATGTTCCTTTAGAGAACATGAATAGTTACAATCGGAACAAGGAATAGGTTTATTTCCACTGTGAGACGGCTTGTGGAGTTTTAAATGTTCATTTTGAGAACATGAATAATTGCAGTCGGAACATGATAATGGTATTTTTCTCCACTACTAGTAAACTTATAAGTTCCTTGATCTTATAAGTTCAAGTCTTTAACTTATAAGTTCGTGCTCCTTTCTAGCACAACCATTGCAATCGGAACATGCAAAAGGTTTTTCTCCATTGCGAGACGGCTTGTGGACTTTTTAATGTTCCTTTTGAGAACATGAATAGTTGCATTCGTGACATAAAAAAGGTTTTTCTCCACAGTGAGTGAGCATGTAGATTTTAAATTGTGAATTTCGTGAACATGAATACTTGCAGTCGGAACATGAAAAAGGTTTTTCTCTACTGTGACACGGCTTGTAGACTTTTAAATGTTCCATTTGAGAACATGAATAGTTGCAGACGGAACATGAAAATGGTTAAATTTTAATCAAATATAACTCGTTTAAGTATTTCATAACGGTAACAATTTCAATAATTTCATTAACAATTTTAATTTTGGCCCATGCACTTTATTTTTGTTTTTTAGGATTCTACTGATATTGTATTAGTGGGTATTTATTAATAAAGGATTACTAATCAGTGTTCCGTTATCAAGGATCTGCCGCCAGGTAACAGTTGTTTTGAAAAAGCCCATGAGGTGGTTGATTGATTCCTAAATAAAATGAAAAATATAAAAAAGGTTTCGTTTCATTAAATTGTACACATCCTAAGGACAAAGGTCGTCGCTCACTTTTAAAAGTCAGTAGGTAAAATGATTTTTGGCGTCTCATAAAGTGATGGGTGATTTTACGTCTAAAAACTCAGCACAAACTTCACAAAAATTTGTGCTGACTTGCCAGACGTAAAATAAGTCCCCGTTAGGGAAAATTGCGTTATTCCATGGGCAACATCTACAATAATCGTGTGTAACGGCGTTGCTTATGGGTTTTTTTGTTTGTTGTCAAGGTTCTGCTTCGGAATAATAAAAGGGAGTCGGATTATTGACAAGAGAGAAATTTAATTATAATAATTTAGGTCATCTCCCGATTTCTTCCAAATTCTCCCGTTTTCTCCCGATTTCTCCCGATTTTTAGGCGAAAATTCTCCCGATTTTTAAGTTTTGGGTTCGGGAACAGTGTTACCGAAGCTCCCGATTTTTCGGGAGATCTCCCGATTTTTCACTTCATCTCCCGATCTACCGGAATGGCATCAAAATCTCCCGATTTTTCATGTCCCGACTGCAATTATTCATTTTGTACAAAGGAACTTCTTAAAAATCATTTGCTGACTCACAGTGACATAAAACCGTTTACATGTTTCAACTGCGATTATTTAATAAATATAAGTGTTCTCAAAAGGGATATCTAAGAAGTCACTTGCCGACTCATGTAGAGAAAAACCTTTTTCATGTTCCGGCTGCAACTATTATTGTACTACGTAGAGAAATCTAAAAATCACATGTTTACCCACAATGGAGAAAAAGCATTTCATGTCCCGACTACGACTATTCATGCGCTACAAAACGGCATCTAAAAATTCACTTTTTTTTTTCATGTCCCGATTGCAATTATTCATGTTCTACAAAAGAAGCTCTTAGAATTCATTTGCCAACTCACAGTGACATAAAACCTTTTATATGTTTCTACTGCGACAATTTGTGTATTATTATATTATTATTTTACAAAGAGGCACCAAAAATGTTTATCCACAGCGGACAAAAACCATTTTCTTGTCCCGAATGCAGTAATTAAAGATCACGAAAGGAAGTTTTTTGCAGTTATTAAAATCCACAGCGCAATCCATAGTGGAGAAAAGCCATTTTCATGTTATGAGTGAAACTATGCATGTACTACGAAGATAAATCTAAAAAATCGCAAGTTTTCCCATAGTGGACAAAAACCTTTTTCGTGTCCCGACTGCAACTATTCATGTTTTCAAAAGGGACGTCTGAGAAAGCACTCGCTGAATCACAGTGGAGAGAAACCTTTTTCATGACTGCAAATCTTCATTTACGGATTCCCTGTAAAACATAAACGAAAAGGCTTGCCAACTTGGGCATTCCATAGTTTTTATTTAAATAAAAAAAACATGTAACGTAACGCGTTTTTCAAATCCTCCTCCCGCACCGATAACGCACAGTAACGTTTAACAAGACCCCCCCCCCCTAAATTGCGTTACGTACCTAATACTTGAACAGCCCCCAAGGTCGAAGTTTCACAAAAATTTGTGCTGAGTTTCCAAGCGTAAAGTAAGTCCCCGTTGAACGTTAGGGAAAATTGCGTTATTTCACGGGCAACGTCTACAATAATCGTATTGATGGCGCTGCTTATGGGTTTTTTTGATTTGTTGTTAAGGTTCTGCTTCGGAATAATAAAAGGGATTCGGAATATTGACAAGGGAAGAATTTTATTATAATAATTCTAGTAATCTCCCGATTTCTTCAAAATTCTCCCGTTTTCTCCCGATTTCTCCCGATTTTTAGGCGAAAATTCTCCCGATTTTGAAATTATGAGTTCGGGAACACTGTTCGGGAACACTGCGCGGGACCATAAATGAACTAATACCGCGGGACTCGGTCGCTCCGAAGTGTGCGTGTGGGGGGCACTATTATGTAGGAAGTAACTACGGAGAAAAGTGAAGAGAAAAAAATTATTCCCACAAAGCCGGGGGGATTGGTATATTTATGAAGCCGGGTAAAAGAATACCAGCAAAAAAGACCACACAAAACATAAAATATTTACCCCATTTGTACCAATCCCACTAAGATTGGGCATGGCCAAAGATATTATTTTCAACAACCATTAAAACTTTTTATTTACCTGCCTAAAATTTGTACGGAAGTCTAGGCAATTTGAATTAGCCATTTGTTCATATTTTATATGAAATAGTATGGTTATATCCTACAAATTAAAAGAATAACACTCAACATGAACAAATATTCTCCATTTCTTCGAAGCTGGAGGTAAATTATGTCAAATCTGAAAAACATAACCTATAATATGATTTTCTATTAGCCGATATTATAAATTTACTGTTATTATAATATATTATTATCTTGGATGAACATCGTTTCCGTACGTTACATATTTTAGGTCTAAGAAGTGTCTGCAATCATGCAGTGTTGTTTCAATCCAAAGAGGAAAAACTTACTCCACTACAGCTGAGCCTTCAGAAAAATCCGATGATATTGTTATCCCACCAAGAATACATCGGAGCCCTACTGACATCTTACTGGCGCTATCCGGCACCATTGGACGCGATCCCACAGCTTCACACTTCAAGTAAGTTACTTACTACAATAATTAATTGCTAGTTTAGGGATTCAAATTTACCATAAATTACCATATGCATCAAATTATTTTATGAAAAATCCTTTTCACTGAAGAATTCCTATAATAATACCTATCGAATAGGAAATAAATGGTGGACAATAGATTTGTACTATTGCTTGTAGGAATTGGAGCCGATATCAGTAGGCATGTTAAATGTGTGGTAATAAAATGTAATATGAACGCCGTATTATATTACCATGTAAATAGGTTTTTTCACTGTGAAAGAATAGAGAGAAAGTGATAAAATATGATTTATGAGATAATGGAGTGCTGATGATAATAATTTGATACGGTAGTGCTTTTAAATTCTAGATAAATGTTTTTGTGAGTTCTGACGATTGCTACAATAACGTTATTAAAAAAATATCTGTGTTGCTAGATACCACGATGATCCCTATCTCATTCCCACTTCCAACTACAAGAAGCGTGTGTATGCCATGGCCCAGGAGTCTGGCAGAAAAGCCGCCCACTGGATCCGACAAGAGCACAAGGACTTCTTCATGTATACTGTTTCGGATCCACCATTGAAACTGAAAACCCGTCACATCAATGCAGAGCCTCAGATAGCAGCCTATATACCAAAGGCAGTATATGATGACAGTAGCGAGGTAATTTAACTTATTTTAAGTATTTGACTTAATATAACATAATTAAGTTAGTAGTCAAGTGGACAAATGCATCAGGTTCCCACCCAGACATGGTGGGTTCAATCCTCTGCTATCTAAGTCCTCCATCATTGCACAAGCAATAATTTCCATTTAATGATGGAAAAAGGTGGTATTCCGGTTAATGATGGAAGTAGGAGGTATTTAACATATTTTCAGGTTATTCGTAACCCGGGTATTTTTGTCTGTCTTTGGACAATAATTAATTTTTCATTAAAAATGAGGACAATAAAAGCGAAACTCAATTGAAAATCTCAAAGCAGAAAAATCAGAAAAAGATATTGGAACCTCTGGGACTCAAATCCAGAACCTCTCGCTTTCCGGGCAAAAGGTCCTGGGTTTGAGTCCAAGAGGTGCCAATATCTTTTTCTGATTTTTTGTTTTCAGATTTTCGATTGAGTTTCGCTTATATTGTCTTCATTTAATTAAATATTACAATTTGAGGTTTTACTCATAGAGTTAAAATAAATAAACAATAATAATTTTGCTTTGAACTTGATTGCTTATTCAATAAATTTATTCTATTCAGGTCTGTGAGGAAGATCTCAAAACATGCATGCGAAACTCGCTGGTGTCTGATGCCAAAAAAGTTTACGAGCTGCTGGCGGCCAAAGATCCTAACAGCATCAGCCAGGAGTCAAAGCAGGAGTTCCTTGAGCTTCTCTGCTTCTTCAACGACGAGGATCCGATCGCCGAGGAATGGATGGAGGAGAGAAGGTTCCGGCAGGGGAAATGGATGGGAGCCGATCGACATATCGTCCTGTGGAAGTAAGCAAATTAAATGTATATAACTCAGGGGATGAACACTATTAACACATTAGAGAGAATGTTATTACCGCAACCAGGTTTTCAACTCAGAACCTTCCATTATTCATCTTCTGTTATGAACACAAACCTATTGCTTCAACTTACATACACAGTGCTTTTGAAATTTTTAAATAATATTTATTTATTTTTATTTATTTATTTATTTATTTATATGCATACATATTACAATAAGTTAGAAAATTATACTTTGTCTGTCCAACTGGGAAGGATACCCGTTTCAGGACAGCCAAATTGTATATTCAGTTCATAATATTTTTAACATGTGAATGGTTTCTTTCTTTCTTTATCAAAGTGCCCTTCCTTTATTATTTTTTGTTAGTTGTACCTAACGTAACTTTCAGCATCACAGCATTCAGATAAATGACAGACCGTTTTCATAAAACAAACTACATACAATATTATATGCAGTGGCGGTTCTTTACTGGGGGACAATGGGGACAGTCCCCACCAGTTACACTCAAAACCTACTAAAGGAAATAACAGTCGATGCCGCCAAAATGAATGAATTCTTTAAACATAAAAGTAATTAACATTAGCAGAAATAAAATACAAACAATTATTCCGGATGATTTTAATAAGACCCTACGCGCGTACAGCGAACAATGTACGGCGCAAAAAAAAGCAGGTCTATTTCTCAGTGCGCAGAATTACTGCGCACTTGGGGGACAATCCGAACTATCCCCATACTTTCCTTGCGTTGTTTCGCGATCGTATGCAACTGCGCATGCGCAGTAGTATGTGAGTTCAAGCATCTGCGGGGACAATCCTTTGGATCACCATAGAACCATTTGTTTGCGAAGTTACGGGCGGGAATCGCTCGCGTTCAAATTAGTTTGATAATAATCTCGCAAGGTAAAGCTTTATTTTTATTATATTTCATTGTAAATTGGCATATTTCTATAGACATTTTATATTATTTTGTGTTAAATATATCCGACTAGCATGATTAGACCATCAAAAATTTTTTTTGAGAAATTTAATAATATATAATAATAATAATAATATTCTACGGGTGATGAGATTCCGGTACGTAAAAAAGTCGATCCCCACCACTAAAGAAGTGCTCGAGCCGCCACTGATTATATGTATTGTACAGTAGAATCTTTATTTCCTCCAGTCCCCAATTAATTTCATGCAAAATTCATGAAAACAGATCATATCAAACATTCCTCTCTGCATCGTTTTAATGCAGTACATGTATGCATTTATGTTTTTTACTTTCTAGTTTTTGGGCTTCCTTAAAAATAAACATCTGGTGAAAATAGTGCGCCCTCTTCAAGAAAGATTAAGACGGATTGTTTCACAGTATGTGATCAATTCATATTATTTCAAAGTTAAAATTTAAGTTCTGTCATTATCTACCTCTACTACCACTAAGCAACCGGCCTATGATGAAATAAAAACGGGGTTTGAACAGAACTTTCTCAGTACTTGAATTTTAACTTTGAAATTGATGAATTGTTCAAATTCTGTGAAACTCCTAAAAATTGTCAAAGTAGAAAAAAACTGATGAAAAACGCATTGATGTAGCCAAGCGTTTAAGAATCGCAGCATTTTTTATTTAAACACATTGCTTTATGTGCGAGATAATGATATTTTATTAAACATTTAACCCCTCGTGCCTCGAAAAAATAATATCATGTCATCAAATATTCCTGCTTGATATACAATTTCAAATACATTCGCTGTTTATAACATACTTCAAAATAAAATACATACTGTTTTTGAACGCAGATGAAAGACTACTTCAGATTTTATGAGTAGTATTACAAATCGACATGTGTTAAAATGTAAAATGTTTATTATAGATTTTGCAAACTTTGACAAATATTTTTCAAATGCTAAATGTTGTTTCATAGAATTATTTCAAATTTTACAGGAATGTCTATGGTTAACTTTCAAATGCATTGTCTGCATCTCTTTCTAAAACTTTTTAAATCATAATATCTCAATGCAATGCAGCTCTTTCTAAAACTTTTTAAATCATAATATCTCAATGCAATGCAGCATGACTTTTATGAGTCTGTCTGGGAGAAATATCTCCCAAAAAGACCCTAGGGATTAAGTGTGAATATAACTTTTTTTCTATATTCCCCCATACATTTTTTCCCGTTTTCATACGATGTGATCCATCAAAAGCGATAGATGGAGGTTTCACTTTATAACAAAAATATTATTTGACATCTTCCAGGGGGCAAGGTGCGGCGCAGACCTTTTTTGATGGTTTGGAAACTAAAACACCTGAAGCATACTGCGCAATCATTCAAGGAATGTGCAAATATTACCAGGTAAACTGTATTTAGATAATTGAATAGATATATGTATTTATAGATTGTTAAGAATGAAAAATACAACATTATTGAAGTTGTTGATACTGTAAATGATTTTTCATTTTAAATATATTTTTCTAATGTGAAAGAGCTGCTCTCACTGTCCGGAGTCGGCGGGACCTTAACTCCCTCAATTGGGGTATGCTATGAGGCTGAAGGGAATGAGAAGGAAAAGGGATGGGGCAAAGTGAGAAGGTTGGGAAGTAACTGGCTATTCAGATCTGCTCCAACCATACCAGCCCCTCATACATATGTACATAAATAATAGATTTTATGATTTCAGGCAGAAAAAGCTTATGCTTTATATCAAGAGTGTATGGAGAATAACATTCCTCTGAACACCAATGTGTACAATGGACTGTTGAGCATTGTTGGGTTTTTGAAAGAAAGTCCAGAACTCAGGTGGCAGCTGGTAATAGATCTTCTCAATGAAATGAAATCAAAGGTATGTAAAAAGTAAAAATGATTGTCCATTCTATATGATGCAGGTTTTGTTGACTAACCTGTTTACCCGTAAATATAATTTTTTTGTGATTATTAGAAAGCATCTCTATCGGGTATGACAAAAGATAATAGAAATAAGGAGAGATATGGCATGGAAGCTAGACAACTGTCGCCGAGTTACGACTAAACTGCATTAACTGACTATCAAACAGTGGAGCTAATGAAAATTATTCATTCAGTGGTAGGTAGAAGCAAAGGCAAAGATCGTACTGAAGTAGCTACTAAGCCGGATCACCGCTCGTTTTTTAGGGGAAAGTCTGAACTACACGCGAGTGGCACCATATTTTGTGAATTAATGTCCACGTTGCCAAAAATTTGGAAAGGTCTTTAATTCTTGGACAACCCTCATATTTTTGAGATTAAGAAATATAGTGTTGTTTTTATATTATGAATTCCAAAAATACAGCCTTTAAATCACCAAAATAATAATATGCATAAATGCGTAATAATATTTACACAGCAGAACTTTTTTACATACATAAAATAAATAAACTGTTTCTATAAATTGAAGAATAATATTATTGAATAAATAAAAGAAAAAATTATCTATGATTATCGCTTTCTTTGTATATCCGTTTCTTATAAGCGGTGTTCGTATTTACACCTTTGAGTCACCTAAGTTTAGATATCCCAACTCTGCTTTGTCCTGCAAACTTATAAAGAAGATTCTTTGTTTGTCAGCCATCTTAATAATAATAATAATATTTGGACGATTTATATAGCGTCGTTTTTGGGAAAAATCACCTCAAGGGCGCTGTACAAACTTACCATACATGCCTAAAATCTAGAAAGACTACAAGCTAGACAAACAATTAAAAACAACTTATGGCTAAAAATTGCATACACCGGTTCATTGATCACCGATATGAAAATATATGTACAATATTTTGACCAATGAACGCGATGCTGCCTAAAAATGAATGAATGCAGGACCATACTTACCTGGGAGGTCGCTTGAAATTAACACTGTTTATTCCATATTCCATCTTCCACTCTTGTTTCAAACGCTGTACAGTTGAACCCATATATATTAATATTTTTAATTCTTTGTTAAATTGCAATATATTTTGTATTTCAGGGATTGACCCCAAACCTTGGAACTATGAATTCAATACTGGAAACAGTTTCCTCGATGAATAATATGAAGAGCAAGCAATATTGCTTGAGCGTTTTGACTGACTTCAAAAAATTAGGAGTGGAGCCATCTTTAGGCACCTGGTACCATGTCTTAAACACATTCTGCAAAGAGAGTAAGTGAACTTAATTCTTTTTTATTGTAGTAGACTATGCTTATAAATATTATTAATAATAATAAAAAGAAAATATACAGATTTAGGAAATGAGATTAAAAGAATTTGGCATTCTCAGAATATAAAAATATTACCATTTGTTATTTCGGCTACTGGCATTATACCTAGCTCTCATTCAAAATTTAGGCGTATTAGATTTGTCAAAGAATTTATATATAAAAATGCAAAAGTCAGCCATTTTAAATACATGTAGAATTACGAAAGATTTTTTAAATATTTATATTGAGGGATCAGTAGGATTTATCGGTCCAGTTAGGAGTTCCACCGAGCCGAACCCTCTGATATGAAAATATCTGGAGTCGGTGAATATTTTTTCCCGTTTGGTCTCTAGTAGATTGACGCATTGTTCTTGTATTGTTTTGTATTTATTATACTTATATAGTGCACTTACATAGCGTGGATTGACTAGATAAGCATTTGTGGAAAAGTGTGTGAAAGGGTTTAGTTTTTCCTGTGGGGAAGATTTAACCCGGACATAAAATCTGTAGCACCATTAAAAATTGGATAATTTGTGGAGCGCTATTATTATTAGCGCGATATTTATTACATATTTTCTTGTCAATTTACAGAAGGACCAAGGAGCGATATCCTTTATGCCATTATGGACCAACTAGACGGAAAGGAATTTAAAATTCAAGACTCTAAAGATGTTTTCTTCTTTGTAACTGCCATGGGTCTCTGTCGCTACCATGTAACGGTAAATTAGTCATATTTTTTAATATTTATACATAACTCATTTTAATTATTTATTTAATGACATCAGTTTTGAGGCAAGCTTCAGGGTGGCTTTTCTACCAATTGAGATTTCTGTTTTCCTTCACCAATCAAAGGCTGGAAAACACCAGTGAACATGTAAAACTATATAAGCTTTTGAAAATATATATTTTTTTGTATTTAATTAAATGCAAATAAATTACTTTGTTTTTTTTCCTTTAGGATGTTAATTTGGCTGAGCGAGTTCATGCTTTGCTGTTTTTGGGTTCAAACTATGATTTGATCGGAGATTCGTACAAAGAGAGCATCTACTATCGCCATTACTTCTCCCTGCAGTGCCGTTCCCAACCTCTGAACATCTTCATGGAGCTGTACCATGACTTGGTTCCCCATGTTTATATCCCTGAACCGTCTGTCATGAAAGAGGTATGAATCATTATAATAATTATTTTTAGTGTGTAGAAATGCAAATAATTATAAATAATTATTAGTATGTAGAAATGCATTCTCTTCTACACACTAATATAACATACTCTTTCCCATCTCCTTCCCTACCCCACTCCATTCAGCCTCACAACATACCCCAATTGGGGATGCCATAGTCTCCCTGGTTTCAGACAGTTGGGGCAGATAAAAAAACCACATTGCCAATGAAAATTTGCATTCAAAAATCCTTTTCCAATTATTTTTGGTTCCATGCCAACTGAGAATAAAGTCAACTCAACACCTCTTTGAAAAGTCATTAAAAGCTACGAAAAAATAATTTTAAAATAGCCCATAACCCTAATCTAACCTAACCTATTTAACCATTTTTTTCATCTCTCATAATGACTTTTCTGAGGTGGAAGAAAAATCAAACAATTATTTAACCCCTTTTTTAAAATACAGTTTAGAAGTTTTGAAAGGGATTTTATGAAATTAGATGAAACCCTCTTAAGAAGTTTTCGAAGGGACCGGAAAAAACAAACTTCTTATGCAGGAAAACCTTATATGTGGGAAAAATTGGGCCAAATTTGGGCCGAGGGACTGAAAAAACAAACTTCTCAAGCCACGAAACTTCTTAAGAGGGTTTCACTATTTACCAGACTAATTCCAGATTAGAGTTTAAGTAGGAGCTATGATTTAATGTTTTGTTGTTCTAGGTTCTTCGTAACGTTGATGCCAACGGTGCATGTGAACATTATGCGCTGTTATGGTCACACATGGTCATGTTTGGACAGTCCACAATGCCGATATTGACCGAGTTCCTTTTGGATTCCATGGTTCGAAATCTACCCCCCGTAACGTCAGAACCTGAAGTTCCCAAAACCGCAGCTGTAGAAACCAAAGGTTTGTTGAATATTTTTGAAATGTATAAAAAATTAGGTATTAGTAATAATCAAAAATACTAATTTCAGTTGCGCCTGTGTCCTCCGTAACTCTGTCTACGAGCTGAAATTTGCTTTGAATTTAAGTGTAATTTTCAAAATTCAAATTTTGGAACGGATTGTGTGAAGAATTTAGAAATGCAATAATGTACCCACCTGTAATATAATATTTTAACAGAAAATGATTTTATTTGTGTTGTTTTCAATATTGGAACTGATTTGTCAAGAATTCGGACTAACCCGTAATATTTCACAGGTCTGCCGATGAATTGGGAAATATATGACGGGAAAGTTTTTTCTTTTTATTTTACATAAGCTCCACACAGGAGGCCCTAAGGAAAATAATTCCTCTCAGGGCCTATGTCTTCTTTGGGGATGCTGACAAATACGAAAGGAAGGAAAAAAGAAAAAAAAAAGAAGAAAAACTGGGAAAGAAAAAGCTGTGAGGGGTGGGTGGATAGGAAACTGGAGGTCAGTGTGTCCAGGAATGACAGAAGTATCAATCTATCCCTCCCACTGCAGTGTAAGGTGATATTCCAAGAGAGTCCTGCTGGAGAGGTTAAAAGTTCTCTCTTCACCAGTCTCTCCCGATCTGGCCTGCCACGGCAGATGCATCCGCCGCCAAGATCCGAACAAACCTTACCCCATGAAAGTGAAGGGAAAGGAATGGAAGGAAGTTAGGGACGCCTGAGGAAGACATGTCACGATCAAGTGAATCAAATACTTGAGTCTGGTCAAAAGTATAACAGTAGAGAAAGTATGAAATGTGTATAAATGTGAACAAAGCAAGGATAATTGTGTGGTGGTCCATTCTCTGCTTACCCCTGTTGTAAAATGGTGTCGTGGTTACTTATATGTTTGACGTACAATACTGTATTGTACGCCGCCAACGAACGCTAATGAACTACTAATGAATCTTACCATTTCTGCGCATGGCAAGAAATGTGTGTCCGCACATTTTATTTTGTTTGTTTTTTTTTTTTTTTTTTTTTTAATTCCTTTATTTTTCCCATATTTTACAATTTATATTTACATATTTGAAAATCATAACAATAATGTGGGAACCCACTAAGGCGCAGCCTGTGCGTGGGTAATATATTTAAAAGAAGTTTTTTTTTTTTTTTAGTACCTAGAAAAAAACAAACAGGGGTATATAAAGCAAAAACAAAAATTGTTTAAAACATTTTGTATAAAAAGTGTATACAATAGTGTACGGTTAAATAAGTGTAAGTGTAATTAATGATATACATTGTAATAATAGGTGTAAAGTTTGTGAGAAAAGTGATATAAAACTAAATAAATAGAGTTTTTAGAAACATAAAGTGAAATAAAACTAAATAAATAGAGTTTTTTATAGAGTTTGCGGCCTATCTTAGCGTAGTTAGTCATTAACTTAAACAATTAACATATTAGAACAAATAAATATAACTTTTCTAACGATAATATGTAATTGTATTTATTTATTCATTTTCCAGAACTGCCAGTGGAAAGCACCATGAACTTTGCCGAAATAAAAACCCTGGGCTCGGCTCTGTCTCTGGGACTGGGCAGCGTGCAAAAAAATTATGGCGAGGAACAAAAACCAGTCTCTCTGGAACAGACTTTTGCCAATATTGCTTGGGACATTTGGACGCAGGTGGAAAGTCAGTCCCCTGAGAAGACAAATAAGGACGGGTAATAATGAACACCTAATTAAAATGGTCTACATATATTCAATAATGTTCACATACAAGATTCCCTAATTTTAAGAAACATTTAACCCTTTCCATCTGAGCGGCGTTCGAGCTATGTCAATTTATCACCCCTTGACATCATGTTAACCACTCAGACCCATAAACTTGTTTTCGCAATAATATGACATTACCAGACATAATATGTATGACTACTTTGTGTCTTTGACAATGGCCCAGTCACCTTAAGACCCATTAAACAGCGGCCGAAAATTGAAATTTTGTTAAAGATGGTCTTGCGATTGTAAACTTGCAACTGTACAGGGCGGTCCTGAAAGATTGATTATTCTCATTTACTCTAAACTAAATATCGATTTTATTTCAATAAAAATTTGCTTTAATATATATCTACACTCAAGTTAGCAATAAAACCGCTCAAACGCATGATGATAAAATTGATGCATAAGTATTTATAATTTTGTAATAAAGTATACGCAAAATAAGTGCATAAAAAAATCTGAAATACATTAGTTTGTAAGACCGTTAATAAATAGACAAACTGAAGTATTTTCATCGCAAAACACGTGCGCAGCTTTAATTTTTTAATGATTTTATTTTAACTAAAATTAAAATTCTTAAAAATAGCTTTCCTAGATAATTTATTGATTTATTTTACTGTATGATTATGTGTTGCATAATACATATAACATTTTGTTTAAAAAATGTAACAAATTTACCAACGACTAACTATATAACGTAATTATACTAAAAATAAACATGTTTTTCCAAAAATTAAAATATAACTTTACTAAACAAAAATTAAAACATAACCTTACCAAATAATATTTCAAAATCAATTTATATTTTTTGGAAGAAAAGAGTAGATAAGTCTAGAATATGATTTAAAAATGACATATTTCTGTTTGTGTCCGGTTATTCCCCCAATGACACGTTTGTCTTTGGGTATTTGGAAACTTTGCTGAATCTTCTTCCCAGCGAGGCGGTGGCAGGCACCTTGCCACAATTGATGGTCGTCTTAATTTACCCTTGTTTTAAAATGGTATCATGGTTACTTATATGTTCGACCAAAGACAATAGACCATTCTCTAGCGTCGCACAGTGCATTGAGTAGTGTGGCAAAAATCATACATAGGTTACATGTGGAATACATTTTTTTTTGCAGTTTCATAGATCCAAGTCATTATTAGATACGTAGTTATTCACGTATATTTAAACAATTCTAAGGGTGTAATTAAACACATTTCGCAAATATTGAAATATTGCGAGTTTAGAAATATTACTTTATTTATTGTTCCCTAAATAAATACATTATAATAAATATAGTACCTACCTATTTAACCTTTTCCCCGCGTTGAACTACTCCGTTTGTTCAATACCCATACGCGGTACATGTTTTCAAATACCTATCCATCCAATTTTATGTCAATTACAGCATATTATGGCATGATTTATCATACTATATAAACAGATGAGATTATTATCTACAATTTGAAACCAAATCGTCGTCTGTAAACACTCCTAGATGTTTATAAAAACAAAAACATTAAATTCCATACAAAAACATACCCATGTTATCTTAAAGGCGGCGCCATTTCCCCGCGTGCTTGTACTCAGGACACTGCGTTGATAGACACAAGTGGTACCTCAATCACTTATTATTATTAATTCGAATAAACAAGTTCTAAAACTCAACACTTAAAAATAACACGAGACGAATAGATTTTGTCATATAATAAATATTGTTTTAATTATCTAAGCACTTAAGAGGAGTTTACGCCGGTCACAATTTTTTTGAGGTATGGTATATTTTAAAACAGGGTTCGATACATAACGACACACCGCATTCTTTACACATGTATCTCGTTAACTGCATTTTATTATTTGTAAGTCGGCATACACGACATCGTCTGCGCGGTTTATTTGATTTGTCGGTTGCTGGAATCAATCCTGCCATATGCTTAGTGGCATGTTTAGGCAGAATCCGAAATGGACTGAGGTGGGCTGATGTTGTAGGCTGTGGTATTTGTGTAACTTGTGGTTTATATTTCTCAACAAGTTGCATTATAACCGCCAATTGAAAATCTGCTAACGGCTTTTTTATACCTGTCACTTGGGTGTGCAAAATAAGTGCATTCAATAAATACAGGTCAATTATGTGAAAAAAGACTTTTTTATACCACTTTATCGTCTTTCGCATACATGATAAACTGCTCAGCATCATGTCGCCTTTGTCAACAGTTCCCATAGATTTATTGTAATCGATTATACAGGCGGGCTTGTGAATGGGTTGTTTAGTTCGGTGATTTATTTTCCCTGTTTCTTTAAATATGTCATCGTGCAAGGTAGTTAGCATGTGAACATCCCTTTTATCACACCATTTTAATGCTAAAAGGGGACCGCGGCTTTTTGACTCAAATTCACCTTTTTTCAGATTTTTAAATTTGGGCATTTCCTTACGGTTTTTTTTTACTGTCCCACAGGCATTCGTTTTTTCCGAATGCAAAAACTGGAATAACTTTGGGCTTGTGTACCAATTGTCACACCACAAATTGTGCCCCTTGCCAAAATAATCATTTATAAGTGTGGTTACAACAGCGCCGGTTATTCCCAAGTTCTGCTCATCCGTTATTTCCGTGCCTTCTCCACAGTAAATTATAAAATCAAGAATGTATCCAGTTTTCACATCACACAAAACAAACATTTTGATTCCAAAGCGGTGTCGTTTCGATGGAATATACTGTTTAAAAATAAGCCTACCCTTGAAAACAATCATGCTTTCATCTATGCATAGATCTTCATAAGGTATTACAGACTGTTTGAATAGTGTTCGGGTGTGATTTAAAACTAACCTTATTTTATAAAGACGATCTGTAGACGGCGAATTTGAGTCACAGAAATGTAAATTTTGCAATAACAGTTGATATCGATCTCTACTCATGATCTGGCCAAAAATAGGCGAACTAAGAAATATATTTGTACTCCAATACTCTTCAATAGTCAAGTGTTGGTTTCTTGTCATTAGCATGGTTATTGCAATAAATAAATACATTTCTTCAATATTTGTGTCCTTCCATTTATGAATTCTTGAATTCGCACCAAATTCCTTTGTATTGAGAACAAAGCTATGGTAGTTATGTATTTCTCTTACAATTTCATTCATAATGGAGCGATTCAAAAAATGTTCAAAAAAATCACTTTCTGTTGAGTTTTCGTTAAATTGTACAGAAATGCCGGATTGAAAATCATCAAATTCGTGTACTATTGGAATATGAGGTCCTGACACCCAGGAGTGTAGCACTTCTTCCCGTACAGACTCATCAGCTTGAGTTTCTGCTTCTTCCCGTACAGACTCATCAGCTTGAGTTTCTGCATCTGAAATTTCCGAAGGTACAAATTCATCCTCGGACATTTCATAATCAGAATCCAACATCTGCAGTATATTTTCAATTTCATCATCTTCCAAAATATGGGCCATTTTTATTCTTAAAGTTAATTTCAAACACTAAAAACTTATTGTGAACGTTTCCTAATAACTTTGAAACAGTACGAAAAAGAACACGAAAATAAACACGCACTTTTGTAACTAATTTATAACCAAAATAGACATGTTATAAAATTCTGATGACACTTAAATTAATAAAATTTTTATGTAAAGTCAAAATCACAGTTTCACAATACAAACAAACGTTTAGAATACGCGAGATCTCTACAATAAATGTTATCGACGCTTGTCCACTATGATCAATCGGAAACGCATGCGCAAAGAGCGAATGACTACTAGCGCCATCTGTTGACTAAATTATGAACTATGGCACTCAAACGCACGACGACACATTCACTTGATTATCGATGTTCTTTACGAAATACAATTTTATTTTCGAAATATGCCTGAAGATGTCAGCATCGTGATAGTTACACGAATGTCCTAGTGAGCGGGAAAAAAAACTGTTACATAGGAGCGCTGTGATATCGGCAGTCGAAGTTGGCGTAACAAGGTCTGATACGGGCGCGTGTGAGGCATGGATTTTTGCCGTATCAACTGTTGTTACGATCGCGTGGAAAAGGTTAACAAATATGTGGGGTATGTATCTAGAAACTCACTCCAAACCAAACAGCATTCTTTCTTACTTTATTTTACTAATCTAATCAAAACTAATAATCTAGCCAAGAGTGTGTGACCGAGTTGTTTGGCGGTCTGTCCTCTCTGCCTACCTAAACGGCGTTATGGTTACTTAGTTAGTTTTTTATCAAAAACTAATCCGAATCCGAAGATTCTTGGTCGTTACTAAGTTCTAAATCTAGTTCAAGGTTTAGGCTGGATATGGTGGAAGGTTTATCAGCTTGTTTAACGTACTTCTGAACCTCTCCATCCATTCTCCCGCCCTTATTTGTGGTAATATTCCTTTTGGATGATAAGAGAGCTTTAGAAGTCAACACCAATATTTTAACGAGGTCTGTGTTTGGAGCTTACTCTCGAGCATTTACAGATATGAGATAGTCAATTGTTTTTAAACTCCTTATGTCTCGACTCTTGCGCATCTTCAGATAAATGTGGCAAGGAAAATGTGTTGATTATTTCACACCCATGAATTAGCACCTTGTGAACACGCTAGGTATGATGCCAGCCTTACAGACTGAGTACATTTGTCTCGTCTCGTTTAACAATATTTTGAATTTATCTAGATCGATGTGGTAGTTGCTTGCGAGCACTCCGAGAAACATGGAAAATTTCACAATTAGTTCCTTTTCAATCCCCGTATTTCTGGGCTGAAATCGGGATTTAAGAAAAACACCTTCTGTGTTGCCATCGTTTGTAGAGCCATATCCTGGCTGAGGTTTGTCTATCAACAGACCCATTTTTGATTTGAAGTCAGTTTGAATTTCACAGCATTTACTGCAGTTAACACTTTGCATTTATTTGCTGATAGATCTAGATCAAGATACAGAGTTAGTGCTTGATGAGGAGTTCGTGAAGATGTGTGGTCCTTCTCTGGTGTACCCTAGTCACATCCGCAGCAAACTGCAACTCGTCTGATTTTCTTTCAGGTACAAGCTCCGATATGCGCCTTTTCTTCGTCCTGACTGAAGCTTCTTCGAATGACTTGAAGGGTCTTCCGCGGGTACGACTTAGTCCAGGTTGATTGGTTATGTTTGGTCTGAGCTGTCACACCCAATGGGAACTGTATTTCTTGGTTTAGCCACGTGTCATTGCCTAATCGAAATTTCTGGCGATTACGATTAACTTCCTCCAGCTTGTCCTTAAATTTTAAACAAAACGGTCTGCTAAAAGACATAACCTGGTCCCGATGTTCATCGTAGACGTCAAAAAAATTAAAAAGTGAATATAATTTGTGAAAAACAACCATATGTCTATTCTATTTTCTATTTTTCGCTCTCGTAGCACACTTCTGCGAGCTCGACATTTTTGATAGAATTACCCCAGTCTGAAAAAAAAATCATAAAATCCTTAGTCGTGGACAGATGCAGCCAATTTTTTGGGAAATAAAAATTTATTAATAGACCTACAATAAAATGTAAAAACTAAAAGAAGATATTTTTAAAAACGCTTTCAAAGTTGAGAAACGCAATAATAAGGCGTGAAGTGTAGGGGATAACTTTGAGGACATCATACAGACCAACCAAAGAAATTATTCATGTAATTTAAAAATATTTACCTATTTATTTATTTACTTAATACATACATGAAAAATCGAAAGTACATATAGTTTTTTTATGATATTTCACCCTCCATGCTAGGGAAGACCCTGTGTTATGGCGGGTGAAGTTTACAGTTACAAGAAGATGAGGAAGTTGGAGAATTCTTAGAAAATGAAAAATTTGAGGAGTTGTTAGATATATATCACACTTATTTATTTATTAATTAAGTTAAGTTATTAAATAATCTTGTACATACAATGCCGCTAATTTAGAAAATGGAGATATATTATGTTATGTCTGAAAGGTGATTAAATTGATAGAGTGTAAAGTGAATGGGTATTAAAATTGTAATGTATTCCATGTGTAAGGATCCATTTCGTTATTTGTTTTTTAAAGGAATGGGGTTGGCTCAACGTTTTTAAGTTTTCAGGGATAAGGTTAAAGGTTTTAGGAGCTAGGAAGAAAAATTGTCTTTGAGCTGTCGTGGTGTGTAGTATAGGTACATTGTAGTGTCCGCTGGTTATTGTTCTGGTGGTGTAGTTGTGTTGTAAGAGAGTTTTGTTTTTGTATTTGAACAGGAAATGTATTAGCATAAATTTTAGATTGAGTTGCCGTACATTTAAGACGTTATACTCGATGAGGAGTCGTTTGGAGGGGTATCTAGTCGGTCGCTTGTTAATGACACGTATTACCATTTTTTGGGCTTTTAGTAGAGGTTCGACAATTGATTGAGCACAGCCACCCCAAGTTATAATGCCATATGCTAGTAGGGATTGGCAGAGAGCGTAGTAAACCTATGACAGTAGATTCCATTGTAGTTTGATGGTAAGAACGTGATATTTTTGGGTAAACGATTCGTCTTGCAAGTGACAAAATGCAACTAATAAAGTGATTAGCGAATCGCCGTCGGCAATTCTTAAGTTGAAGGCCTATAATTAGCCAATCATCATGTTTACAAAAGAGAAAAAAAAAATCATGAATTCGAGTGTCAATTTTTGTATTTTTGTCCTAGGGACAATGCATTGTGGGTCATCTGGAATGAAGCACGGTGGGGGAGGCGAGTGCAGTAATGCATGTCGCCAACAAACGCTAATGAGTTACTAATAAATCGTACCCTTTCTGCGGATGGCAAGAAATGTGTGTCTGCACATCTTCTTTTATTTGAGGCCTATCTGTGATTAGTTGGTCATTTATTGAGATTTTATTATAATTTCAGTTGGACTGGAGCCATGTTGGGCAATGTGATTCAGATTCTGGTCCACGCCAAAAGACTGGATGATGCCCAGCTTGCTGTGAAGAAGTTGAACACAGACGGCGGTGCTTCGGGAATCCCTGCTTCTCCACAACCGCTGTTGGACTTTGCTCGTCTTGCCATCACAGAGAAGAAGCCTACGCTTGCTACTGTAAGGAAAAGCTAATAGATTTTTGTTTATATCAAAATATCAGTTAACCTTTCTAATTTACCTATTATCTTTAAATGTAAATGTCAATAAAAGTGACCAGTGAGTCAAGTGCTGTGATTATTATTTCACATTCTGGAACCCAGAGAATCTTTTGACTTTTGAAGATTTTTTTTTCTTTTTATGAATTAATGCACATTTTAGCACCCAAATACATACAAAATTTCGGTTTTAGCCCGCCCTATCATACCTGGTGGAATGTGGCTTCCCCGATGCATCTGAAGGAGCTATTGACATACTAGGGACATTACTGAACAAGCCCCGCGCTGAAATTGAAGAACTTGCCAGCCAGACGGAAACTAAGGACACCGCCTGGCAAGCCGATACCAATGTTGCCAATCTGCTGGCCATTGTAAACCAGTAAGGGACCTACTTTAAATCAATTCATAATATGTACATTGCAACACTATATTTGCCTATGAATTTTGAATTGGTGAATTCTATATGACAGAGAGTCAGAGGCGGCTCTAGGGCTCCAGGTATGGGAGGTCATTTGAAAAAAAATGTGAAATTACCTTTTTTGATATTGTGAAAAATGCCGACATATAATTATCTATATCAATTAGAAGATAGGTAGGGTCATGAATCCGCAACTCAAATTACATGGGTACCTATTATTTATAAATTGCAAAATAACTAAATAATTCATGTACTTGCTGGCACATCATTTTAAAGAGGGCACTTTTCAATATAGTTATGCACACCGATAGTATGTACCTACGTATCCAAAATATAAAAAAAAATTAGGTAGATTAGAAAAAATAGAAACCGGTAATATCAAAAATTTAAAAACAAAAATTGACTTTGAAACACACGTCCGCAGTCCCCTTTTACCCCTAAAATGCCCAAAGATATTGGGTGAGAAAAGACATTTATCAATTTTATTTAAATTTAGACTTGCGTTTCAATTTGATGATGTTTTTTTTTGCATTTTTCAGCTATCTAACAAAACAGATTTATTATTAAATTATATTAGATATTTTTTATCTATCTAATACACCACTACACAAGCAAAGGTCCCTTTCAAATAATTTACCTGTAACTAGATAATTAAATGTATAGAATCTGCTGTCACTTAGGTAGATTAGGAACCTAAAAAACAAACATTGTTTTAAATCAAGCTGTTTTCTATGTCCGTTGAAAAGTGATCATAATATAATAATTAATAATATTTGAAAAGATCTACTTCTCGATGTGCCACCAAACTATATTTGAAACGTCGCGTCGCCGATAACAACGTAAATAATTATTATTCCAAATCTTTCCCGAACTGTCCAAATACAATGGACGAGGCATGCATGCAAAATGCAAAACCGACCTATGTTGTATCGCCATCTCTTTCAACAACGCAAGATTCATAATGCTGTCTCCCTTCCAAGACATTCGGTCATGTCCAAAACGTCGCTAGGGTTTCTATGGTACCTATACGCGGGAATTTTTACTCCAGGATAAAAACATAGTGCCATCGCATTTATTGTATGGCGCGCATAGAGACAGAAGATAGGGCAAGTCAAAAATTGACCCAGGGATCTAAATATTGTGAGAATTGGAGCTTCCATTCGACACGATAGATGTCACTGCTCGTCACCCGGCGAGTCGTCGCCGCTAACTGCTATTATTTTGCGGTTCATTTCAAGATGATTTCAAGTAAAGAATTCGATGAGTTGAGCCGTTTATTCCGTAAAAAAATATTATTATGTCTTATAATTTTGGGGGGTCAAACACCCATTGTTCTAAGGGGAGAGCCGCCACTGCAGAGAGTGTTTATTCTGTTTTGGTAGATAATAGAAAAATACTATCAGGAATTTATTTAAATACATATAAACTTTTATTATAGATGCGCTCTGAAAACATTGCACAATTTTTTAAATTAATTATTCCATAAGCCGTCGCACTTTTAATAGGCACAGATTATGGAAAATGCACTACTTTTAAACTCAGTTACCACAAGCAACATCAGGTTCAATCGGGACAGATGGAAAAATATGCATTTAAAGTTATATTTAGATGACATCCAGAAATTAATTATTGACAAGTTTGAACCTGTATTTATTTATAACAGAAGATCATGGAAAGAAAGGTATTAGAATAATTACACACTGCGGAGCGGGTTTTTAACTGCTAGGCCCTGCGCGCGGCTTTTGTCTCGGCTTCGCCAGGTTAGTGTTGGTGATCATTTTGTACATCCAATAGGAACTGGTTCCGAAATTAGCCTGCGTATCCACTGTCAACAGTGTCAACGTGTCAACCAGTGATTGCAGTGATGGCAAGTCACCGCGAAAAAGTACCGCGACGTCATATGTAATATACATTATATACAGCTGCTTTATACAACTGAGAATTACCGTCAATCTTCCGAAATCCGGGAGATACTCCAGGATTAATTCGTAGAACTTATACCTAGGAATGGAACTTCCCTCTGCGTTTTGCCGACGAAAGTAGCGTCATCTTGTGACTAATTCTTGAATTAGAAATCGAACTACAATGGTAGCATTGTGTGAAACTCCACGTACACAGATGTTATTTGAGGTGCGGCCGTTAAGCGTGGCGTCGACATGAACTCGTGGCTGGGTTCTGAAATTCAACTGCACACAGATCCTAGGGTATCAATACTGTTTGATGATAGTCGTCAGACAAACCCTGCTTGCCATATAAACATTCAAAGCCTGAGATGTACATCGTAAGAGCCCTTTGAAGGTTATTATTTTGTTATGGGAAATCATAATTTTTTTATACATTGTGTAGTAACGATATACGAATTAAAAGTCCTACTATAAATATATATTAAATGGGTTTTTAGACGATTTATTTAAAAAAAAAAATATTTAAAATAAAACCGCATGCGCATTCTTTTATCTTTTATTTATTGTTCGTTATTTTTCAGTTGAAAATAATTATCCTTTTGATTTACATAATTTTCGGGAATTCTTTAAAATGACAAGTGGCAATCTTTTTTAATATTCTAGCAATTGGTACCATGGAAAATGTTCAATACGTGAAGGAATGCAACCCAAAATGTCAGCTGTAAAACCAGAAATTACGTTCAAAAAAGTTAAAAAAAATTAATGTGCATAATTTTTCCATCTATCTCGACTGAAACCGATGTTTCTTGTGGTAACTAGTTTAAAAGTAGTGTATTTTCAATAATCTGTGCCTATTAAAAGTACAACGGCTTGTGGAATATTTACCAAAATTTTACTCTTTTGTCTCTTAGTAGAATTTCTTGTGGTTGGTTCTCGCGATCCATTTCTTTAAGCCATGATGACACCTGATCTATTACATGATCTATTTCATAGAATATATCATATAATATATCAGGTGTGAACCCAGCAGTAGGTTCTTCAGCCATTTTTTTCCTGAAATTAATATGTAAATGTTTTTTTCAGGAAAAGTCTCCGGTCAGATTCTCAACGAAATGCTTCTCAATCTAGAGAGAGTTCAGAAAGTTCAAATAGTGACACAAGTGATAGCGACTCTTCGGATGATGAAGGAGTTGCCATCAAACCCTTAAACAAAAATTAGTAATAAAGATACAGTAAATGAATGTGTACCTACAATAAAGCAGTATTTTTTGTTTTTTGTTTTTCTGCTTATATTCAGCATTTACATAATACATATATGTATCGTAGTATGGACCTTATCTTTAAACATAATCTAGGTATATATTATAAAGGAGAGCATCTTTTGCGGTGGCGTGGATTTAATTTTTATACAAATCTGTAGTTTTATTTCGAGATTCTTGAAATTTTGCTTGGCCTTCAAACGAAGAGAAAGAAGAATAAAATTGTAGATTTGTATACAAATCAAGTCCACGCCGCCAACCCAACCGCCACAGACTTTCTTCTTTATATAACCACTCAAGCGATGACTTCCAAATTTAGGTAGGCGATATTTAAAAAAAATGAAGTGAATAAAAATTTGAAGATTTAATTTTTTTAACTAAACAGCAGTCAAGCAGAAGTAAGTCAGCAGTTCATATGTTTCCATATTAATATTTGGAGGTTTGATATTAAGTCAAAAATCCCCGAAATCTTCATCGTTCAGATAAATTGTTAAACAGGCATACATAATAGGCCGTATTAATAAATTTAAAAAAAATTTTACACAACATCTGATAAACAACATCTGATAAACAACCGTTTACCATACAAAAACAATGACGTTATATATTATAAATAGACTTGCCATAGTCATACTCGCAATACAATGTGGAAAGCAAGCAACACTCTTTTGTTTTCAGCGGTTTTCAGTATAATTTCTAAATTCAAAAGTTTATTCCTGTGTGATAAAGACAGACAATCAAAGAATGTACGTGTGTGAACGTCATAGATTTATGGTCGGGCAGCGTATGCTTATGTCACTTTGTGATGCAATGTTCACTGTCTCCTTTTCTTAAGGCCCACTAGAATAAAAGGTCCGGATGCCTGTCGGACTTTGATGTGTCGAGCTACACAATAAATACAATAGGGCAACGACAGTTTTCAAATGGTGGCGGTTGTTGTCAATACTTGTTGGAACTGCTGATTTATGTGTTGTTTTGCCGCAAGCAAACAAATAAACAGAGTGTTTAGGCTGATTAGTCTATTTTAAAATAGTAAAGATTACTTAGCAACAGTAATTTGGCTGTTGCGCGTCCAGACCCTTTACTTTAGTAGGCCTAGAATTTTCACTGATGACGCGTAAAACCGCGGGCGGGAAACATGAAAATTAATTGTAATATTTATAATAATAAGTAATTTGCGTGTACTTACAAATGAAGTGTTATAACTTCGCCTTTACGACTATTTTCCGTGTAATTTAAGCATTTTCTCATCACACAGGAGGGCATTTTGGTGCTTTGCAATGCAATTTACTTACTGGTAAGACACAACCTCACTCGACGCGTAGCAGTTTAGTACTAAAGTACTAGAAATAGAGACAGCTACAATCGTCTTGTATTTGGCTTCCTACTTTGAGATTTCTACCCAGCGTCCAGTATCAATGTCATTGTACAAAAATGGTTATTTATCAGTTGTGTAAAATTTAAAACACATTTATTAGAAAGGAGAAAAGTGCTTACATTTTTAGTATTAGTATTAAGAAATTATTGTTTTAGTTGGGAGTAAATTTCAGAAACAAAGAATTCTAATAGAGACACTTTTGTAAATAAAATGATTTAATAAAAAAAATGTGTTTTCATATTTTATTTATGTACTACAAGAAACTACTCTTACTCTCCTGTGGAGTTAGGTACATAGGTTATCCATTTACATATGTAATATTTGAATCTGATGAGGACCTTCGTAGTGTGATAGTCTATGCATCTGACATGAGTCTGGATATGGTGAGTTCGATTTGTAAAGCGCAAAAATAAGTATTCTCTAGCCGCCACCCCCTCCCCCCCTTAGGATGGACCAATTTTTATGAAGTGAAGAAATTTGCGAAGAAAGAGCGAATCACATGAGCCCATTCCAGCTGAACTGACACATCGCTAGCGTGCACTGCTCTCTCTTGCTCCTACAGTGTGATACAGACAATAGGCCTGCACTGTGTCTTAGATATACGAAACGTAACTGGCTATGAGAGAAACAAAATGTGTGCTTGCACCTCACTCTCTTGCCCCTACAGTAAATACGAAACGTAACCTCTCTCTCTTTCTATCTTCACTAACTTATATCTCCCTCTCAACTTCCATTCGCCTCTTCCGATCACACTTTTCGTAACGCTCTCATCACGCATTAACTACCTTACTCCCCAAGTCAAGTGTGCATAAAGAAGTTTTACTTAAAACAAAAAAAAAATGTTGAGGTAATGCTGCAAATATTCCTGGGATTTTCCATTTTATTCTGAACACCAGTTTTAATAAATTATAACTAACTAACTAACTAACTAACCATCACGCCGTTTCCCCGCAGGGGTAGGCAGAGAGGACGGACCGCCACACAACTCGATCTTGGCACACACTCTTTGCCTCGTTCACATTCATACATCGTCTCATACATGCTCTTCTATTATTCCGACTCTTCACATGGCCCGACTCAAGTATCTGATTCACTTGGTCGTGCCATGTCTTCCTCGGGCGTCCCCGACTTCTTCTACCATTCACATTTGCATCATATATTCTCCTTACACTCCTTTCCTCGTTCATTCGCTCTACATGCCCAAACCATCGGAGAGTCCCTTTCTTAATCTTACACATCACGCTTACGTCAGCCTTGCATTCTTTGCGGATATCCACGTTTCTCTCACGATCGTACATGGTTTTACCACACATTCGCCTCAGGGATCTCATTTCTACAGCATTCAGTCTGCTTTCATCCTTCCTCTGCCAGTTCCATGCCTCACTGCCATACATCAGGGTAGGTACCAGCACTCCATTATGGACGGCTAGTTTCGCGTCTTTGGACAGTTTTTTATTACCGCCAACGGCATTCAGTCCTCCATTAATGGAGTTACCGGCATTTACCCTTCTTTCAATATCTCTATCAGCCTTCCCATCTTTCGTAAACATACTACCCAGATACACAAACTCATCCACCTGCTCCAAGTATTCATCATTCACAACTATATTGCATACTGTTTTCGTACACTCTCTTTCAAACACCATGACTTTAGACTTACTTACATTCATCATTAACTCATTCTTCATACATACTTCGTTCATCCTAGACACGAGAGACTGTAGATCTTCCATACTGCTAGAAATTAGCACCGCATCATCAGCATACAAAAGGCAACATACTTCCAGATTACTCAATTTTGCGCCCAATCCCATCTCTTTCAATTCTTGCATACAATTATCCATGTATAGATTGAATAACCACGGTGACATTACGCAGCCTTGTTTAACACCTTTTGTGATGTCAAACCACTCCGTAAAATATTTTGTGATGTCAAACCACTCCGTAAAATAATATTACCAAAGTATTATAAATAAATCATTGCAAATGAATTCAGAGTGTATTCATGTGTGAGACACCACATGTATTGCAGTCATTTCAAATTTCCTAGTGGAAAATGGACTTCAAGCTACGTCAGGTCTTTCTAGTCAATCACTGCTTTCCCATAAATAAACCAATCCCTCTACCCCTCTAAACATTTTCTACGAACTTTGGTCCTTAGGTCAGTGTTGCCAACAATTATACCAGCTTTCCGCCAGATTGACCAGATTTTACCTTTAAATCCACCAGAAAACCACTAAAAAATATAGTACTACACTCACACTCGCAAAATTTTCCCCTAAAATAAAGTTTAATGAAAGACATTGATGAAAGAAAATAAGTTTAGAAATTATTTGTTTTCTTTATTATTACAAAAATAATAATTAGTATCCAACACACCATTTGTAGGTAAATCAACATTTTAAAATTATTCAATTAAGACTAAGTCTAAATTAAGTCGTCTTCTTCAGACGAACCATTTTTACCTGCACAAAAATAGTCGGTTTCAGATTGATATGACCGATATATGGTACCGATTTGATTTACAACGGCTACTGGAATTTTATAATCATTGCAGCATTTTCTTTCCAACCTCAAACCACAGCGTACTCTCAATATAGCAGTTAAATGATTTACCTAACTTAATTCTATTCCTCTGTTTGTTTTTTATTATATATTAATGCTGCTAAATAGTTCTCAACATCGGCATTAGAATGAGGCAGTATTAGGAGACTAATCGCAAAAGTCGCTAATTCCTTAAACCTCAGCCCTCCTTGAGCATCTTTAAAATTGAATACTTCGTTCCAAATTTTTTTGTGCTATTCGTCTCATCTCACTCCATTTTAATTAATGAATTTGACGCCACTGGTGTTGCCTACACAGTAAACGTAAATCCCATTTAAAATTAAAGATAGTAGAACGAAAAAGGATGAATAAGATTCAAAATAGAAGTGGATTAGTGGCTGATTGATTGTGTTTTAGTAATTAAACAAAAATTTTGGAAACCACTAAAAAATCCACCAGCCACTAAAAGAAATATTTCGCCACTAAATGAAGTATGAAAACCACCAGTTTTAGTGGAAAATCCACTAAGTTGGCAACACTGCCTTAGGTCCATAATAAATGTTATGTAATTCCACTTGTGAAGAAAATTTAAAACATAAATATGTATACCAAACCACCCAATGATTTTTAAAATTCCTAACCAGGTAAATAGCATAGATTTTTTCATTTTCCAGAAGTGTACTCTAGGGAAGTAATTAGGTACCACCTTAAAAATAGGACATTTATTTATAATTTATGGTACTTGCAGAAAATAGTTCTTAACCAGTCATGAACTTTTTGAAAATAGAATACCTTCAAAGGAAAAAAAATACAATGTTCTTGTGAAGTTTGTGTCCATTGTATGTTTTATCACACCTATTGATTTTTTTGTGAGAATAATGGATTGGATCCATTGTAATATCTGCTTTAGACAGCCGTCTAAAGAAAAGACATTTTCCCTAACCAGCTGTGGTCATATGTACTGTGCTGATTGCCTAGGAAATGGTGCGCATAATGTTATTATTTCTCCTAACTAATGTGGACATTATTTTTTTCAAATAATAAGATATATTTTATAAGTCCAGCTAGATTGCTGGTTGTACAAATATTATTTTTATGATAGCAGATGCTTGGTTTCATAAGGGTATAATATATGGAAACAGCAAACATTTTTAATAAAAACAATATAATATAATGTATTTATATTTTAGGTACAGAAAATGGAATATGTAAAGTCTGCAAAACCGGTTGTAGTAGTATTCAACTAGTGCCTGATGTAAGAAGTATATTTTTATAAATTAGTATTGAATAGTTTACTTTCCTTTGATATATTAGGGCGAGTACATACCGTGCATTCTGAACATTTCTTGTTTTAGATGAAATCTGATGTCAAGGAGTTCTTCGCAGAGCCAGACGAAATATTGACAAAGCTATTGCATGTTTTGGATTTTCAAAAGCAACATCGTATGAAACTAACAACACATTGGATTTCATTGGTACTATTTTTGTGTATGTAATAGCAAAAGTACCTATTATGCTTATTTTTTACGTCAATATTTTGTATTTTCAATAATTCTTAACTAAATATATATTTACATCCTGTACCTACATTTTTAAGCAATTATTCATTTCTGTATCTAATATGAGCTATTAACTAAGACTTTAAGAACTTTTGATGAGCTAATAACTAAGACTTTAAAAAATTTTCAATATTAGAACCGCAAGTATCATAGTGCTAAGACCGAAGTAAAGCGCTTGCAAAATATTACTGAAAAGATGTACGGAAACTTGAAGGAACTGCACAAGGAGAATAAGGCACTGAAATCTGCGTTAAATGGTAAGAATACTCCGACCCCCGAAACATTGCTTGTGAAATTAGAACTACAGAAAATTTGCTATTAAAATTGTTTGTTAAAATGTATGTTAACCTCTGTAGTTCCTGATTTTGTTAGACAATATAAGCAACTACATACTCATAATATTTGAATAATGAAAAAGTACTGTCTGGTATTAAAAATACTATTTATGTAATAAAATATACTTTATGACGTTTGATTATTTTCACTGCAGATTCTATATATTGTTTTGGAGTAAGGAAAAGGGTAGGTGCATTGATAAAATGAACAAAATTATATTGTGTTGTATATTGTTAAATTTAATTAAAGTTCCATTTTACAGATAGAAAACATTCTCCATTCAATAACTCCCCCCCCATGGTTCCGTCGCATTGTTCTTCGGCCAGATCTCAGATGAGTATACCACAGAACACCCCGATACGTTCCAACCAGGTACAGTAAAATAAAAATAATAACATATTATATCAACAGAAGTGGTTGCTGAATACAAACAACTTATTAACTGAGTAACTCTACCATTATACGCGTGGGGTAACTCAGTGACCCCATAGTAATTGTTTTCTATCTTGGCATGTTGACGGTTAACCTTGATAAGTTTTCCCTTTCAGGATTTCAAGTCAAACCTCGTGACTCCATTAAGGGTCAGCAAGCAAAGATATCCGAGCAACAATTATCCAAACAAAAAACTTGTAAGTTTACTTGGATTTTAATGAGATAACAAAAAATTGAAAAATTATTGATCTTAAAGAAAATAAATTTCTTTTTAATTGATCTGATGAAAATGATTTCAGTCGATGACTAATGGGATAGGGAGCGCTCAGTCACATGGACGTGTTTCTACCTTTTTGACTCCCCCTTTGGATACGCCTGGATCAAAGTAATATACCTAATCATATTTCCCTCTTTCATTTTTTTCCAATAGCTCCGATAAGACATTATGGTACAGATCGATATACTTAACTTTGCAGTCGTTGGCTTTGCAATAGTTTAACAAAAACAAAAGTTCCGTTGTGGGAGGGAGTGCAGAATTGCAAACCTTTAATGAACGCTAGCGAACTACCAATAAAACATCTCTTTCTGCATATACGCAGAAAAGTTGCTATGCAAGTAGCTGCTTTTGAGCATGTTATGTTTTGCAAGTTAGGCTTTAAAATATTAAGGTGAATTAATTGTGGCGCCCTTACGTATTCAGTATGTATATTAATAAATAGTTTTGTCCATAAACAAACTAAAATCATTCAAGAAAGGCTAACAAAATACAATATTGTATTGAGTCACTGATACAAACTTGGATAACAAAAATTCGATTGAAAAAAAGCTTGTGAAATTATGTAAATAATAGGCCACTTGCATGGATTTCATAACGACTTGGAAAAAATCGTGTGGATAGATTTTGTTACTAAGATTACGAAAATGTTAGTAAAATTTTTTAGAAATGTATATTTTTATTTATTTTTAAATGAATAAATCCATTATTTGAGCTCGTGACGTCACTACATGAAAATGTCCCGTCTCCGATTATGTTCCCTTAATTTTGTAAAATTCCACACTGATTATTTTTTTTTATATGGCAACACTTTGATTTCAGGCGAATTTTTGAATTTGCGTTTAACGTTCACTAAATTTATTGTTTGTTCTATGCGAACTTATCCTTTGGTTTGATTTTTTGATAAAGATGGTGGTATTTTTGCAGATGTTACGAAGAGAACCCCGTACAATTTATTGCTATTCGTATGGAAAACGTTATTTTTTTTAAATGAATTTTGGCTATGTAATTATCGTTTTTTCGCACCCATAAAATTATGTCCCGTCTTTCCGGTTTATAAAAAATGGTCTGATTTTTCAGATTGAAATTTTCAAAAAATCGTAAGGGTTTCAAAAATACGATTTAAAAAAAAAATACAGAATGTCTTAGAATATTTGCCTAAACCGGAAAAAAAATTTAAAAAATTTATGCAAGTGGCCTATTAGTAATTCAAATGAAAACCCTTTATTAAACAAAATACCTGTCACTTTAATTTAAGTTTTTTCTAAGGAATTCCTAGTTATAATAATTTAACGAGCTATTTTTGCAGTACAATTGCAAAATATCTTTTACTAGCTGATCCGGGAAACTTCGTACCGCCTCAGAATCAATAACTGTTGTGTTAACTTATTAGCTGAATTAAATTCAGTTTTTTTGTACAGTTAAAATGTATAGTCAAATTGAATTCAATAAATGTACAAAAAGCAAAATCATTTTTTTTGTCATTTATTAGAGATGGCATTGTGTACGGATTTATATTTTTTGATTTTTGTTACTTTTCCAATGCGCGAGGAAACTTCTCGAGGCCGAGACGAAAAAAAAAATCATCAAAATGGACGCTTTTATATTTACTGTGATGATTCACATTTGTCGGCAAAAAAGACAATAAACATATGTTTCTTATCGCAATAATGCTGCAGTTCTTTCTTACACATTAAATAATGGTGAGACACACAAAATACGTATGACTGATTCCTCCAAAGTACTCCTTTTTTGCGACGGGAATTGCGTTTCATTTTCTTTTATATGTGTGAGGGAGATTTATGATAATGAATGTAAAGATCTTTTGGTGGGTGCAGATATACGTTCACAGTTTGTCTCATTTACGACTGATGTCATTTAGTATGTAAGAAAGAGGGGCATTATACATATGTTTAAGAACAAGAGTAAAACAATCAGCCAGAATCAGCACATTGATATTTGACGTTTTTGAATTTTTGGAATTCGCTCACACTTCAATATTATCAATGAACTATATATTTCATTTTTTATTTTTTATTATTGTATAAAAAATTGCATACAATTGGAATTTCTTACCCGCTAAGCTACTGCAAAGTAGCTTGTCAGCAGGAGATTAGTTCCGCAGATAAGTTACAACTACAAATAAAATAATCATAATCATAAACGCGTTAGCGTACCAACAACATACACAAATACACATATAACATACCTACCAACATTGTGATGCAGAATAGGAAAAATATTTATTTACATATATATTTTTTTTTGTTTAATACATATCATGAAACAATTGAAAAACAGCAATACATTAATCACATACTTGAAATTTAATGCATGGTAAGAAAGAGCTATTTTTTTTTTAATATTAAAAAAAGAAGAATATATATATACATTTATATATATATATATATATATATATATATATATTTATTATAATACCTACATATATTTATTATAATATATATTTATTTTTATACATTAGGTTACTCCCTAAGAGCCATGATTTTAACATCAGTGGGAATTTTGTTGTAGAGCAATTTTCTTTAAATTCGTATGGCAATTTGTTAAATATTAATGGTATAATATATTCAAGGGTTCTTTGACCATATTTATTTTGAAACACAGGTACTTTCATTCCTTTATTTTGTATGAGACGCGTATTGTGTACATGATCCACCATTGTTTTATATGGACTGCCGGATATATGCTGCAATACAATTTTTTGCCACATAATAGCACGCACAGGTAACACATTGATTGATTTATATACGATACTAATGTCTCGCCTTTGGTTAAAAATGGTTTTATTTACTAGCAACTTTACCATGGCGTTTTGAATCATTTGTACATGTTTTATGTTGGTTTTACATGATTGACCCCAAGAAGTTATCCCATATACTTTCAAAATTAACAATATTAGGCAAGTGTACTGGTAGGGGTCTACAGAGACGTAACGACGCGGTGTGAGAGAGAGATGCAAGAACAGACCTACGTACATTGTGTACCTATCTCATCTTTTTAAAGAGCTGCAGTAATATTGTGATAAGTATAATATTGAAGTGTGAGTTAATTCTAAAAAAGGCGTTCCATACAAAATGTATAAGAAAATGAATTTTCTTCATAATTTTTTTTCGTGAATTTTTCCCATGTTTTAATAGTTATTCTGCTATTCGGACCGGAGACAAATCCAACAAATCAAAGATCATAACAATCGGTCCAGCAATTCTTGAGTTATAAATGGCGTAACTAACCTGAATTTGTTTTATATAAAGATTAACAGAAAAACTTAGCAAACATACTATTTTAAAAACACACTAAACGATCAATTTCTCTACATAACGTGGTAAATTTATTTACAGTAGGTATGAGGAGTCAAAGCTAGATAAAAAAAATTTACTCATAAATCGGGCAAAAGTGTTGTTATTTTCTAAAAGCATAGGATCTGTTAGTATTATTTTAGGGTTGCATAATAAAAATAGAATCTTAGAAAATGGAATTTTGTAGCTATGGCACTCGAAAAACTGATCTATGGTGTCGATTTTTCCGAAATTCATAAAAGTGCTAATATCTCTAAACTAGTGATTTTTTACTAGTCTGATCCATCACAAGTTGGCCTATCTGACATCCAAAGAAAAATGACGAGTTTTGCGACCTGTATATAATACTTACATTTAAAAAAAAGAAAGAAAAATATTATCACAAATAACCGACAATATTTGAAAATCTCTATCACCTAAGAACAAGAGTAAAACAATCAGCCAGAATCAGCACATTGACATTTGACGTTTTTGAATTTTTGGACCATAGAAAGCGGAAACGCGATGCCAACTCAGCCACTGACAGGTCATTGACATTTTTAACATTTCTTATTTACAGTGCATACATTTATGTATGTACTGAATGTTTCAGTGTTATTTGTAATTTCTAAAAAAAATACATATGTATGTATATGTATGTAGATTTGAAGCCAGCTAGCGAATTTAATGAAAACTTATCCTACTAATTATTATTATAATAGGCCACTAGCATAACAATTTTTTTTCCAGTTTAGGCAAATATTGTAAGATTTTCTGTTTTTTTTTTTTTTTAATCGAATTTTTGAAACCTTGGCGATTTTTTTAAAATTTCAATCCGAAAAATCGGAACATTTTTTATAAACCGGAAAGACGGGACATAATTTTAAAGCCGAAAATCATTTAAAAAAAATAACGTTTCCACACGAATGGCACGGGAGAATAACGAGGCATACCAAAAATATACCATCTTATTGATCAATAATCATTAAAATGTTCAACGTCTACATATGACTAAATTCAATGTAATAAACTTGTACTTGTAAATTACAATTCTAATAATATATTATAAAATTTTATTTTGTTAATATCAGCACTTTTACCATTATTCTCCTAAGCATCTATACTAGGTTCACTTTATACACCGCCATCTTTATTACCATCTGTCAAAACATCAAAACAAACATAAGTTCGCAAGGTAACAAACAATAAATCTAGTGAACAAATTGAAAAATTCGCATTCAAAAATTCACAAGGTAACAAACAATAAATCTAGTGAACAAATTGAAAAATTCGCCGGATATCAAAATGTTGCCATATAAAAAAAAAATTGTGTGGAATTTTACAAAATTAATTGAATATTTCGGCGACGGGACATTTTCATGTAGTGACGTCACGAGCCCAAAAAACGGATTTATTTATTTAAAAAAAAACTATATATTTCTAAAAAAATGTAGTAACATTTTCGGAATCTCAGTAGAAAAATCTGTCCACACGATTTTTTCCAAGTCATTATATGAAATCCATGCAAGTGGCCTATTATAATGGAGTTTTTCTTGTTCCAGTGCATACTCTCCTGCTTGCGACCCCAACCACCCGTGTTTCAGGGGTTACAATAATTAACCCACTGTTAATAAAGATATGCGCATTTTAATTTTAATATAATCTTAAGTAAAATAACATTTTATTATTTTGTTGCATACATTTTACATTAATAAAAGACGATTGGGAAATATTACCAAAAAACCTATTTTTTGGAAAATTTTCTTTATTCTATAACTATAAAAGTAAGTAGTTACTGTTAGAATTAAGAGTAAACCTAATAATATTTTATTATAATTTTCATTAGTAGATATTGATGACTAGAACAGGCTATTATTCACTTCACGGAAAAAGCTTACCAAAAAAGTAGAAGATAGATATAATACATGAATTATTTTGTTTGATCATGTTATTATTATTGGAAACTAAAATATTAAATAAATTAATTAAGAAGAAAAAATGTGTTTTATTAAGAAATCATGCATTACCTACCTCTTTCCCGATTGAAAAAAAACTTTCATTAATATTTACAACAGAATAACATTGTAGACGTTGTAAAACAATGAGCTTTAATTAGAATAAAATAATAGAACAGTATGGCGCAAGTTTCTATCAAAGAGCAAAGTCATGGCGGTTTTCCAATGCCGTGTTCGCTCCAGTTATTAGCGGAATTGACATAGAATTCACTGAACAATTTACTGTCTTCTGATAATCGTCGTGTAAACGATCTGAATGTAAATAAAAACAAAGGAGGAAGTATTTTGTCGACTGATTAGCAGAGCAATGGCGACGACTCTTTCTGCAACCTCGGAGGAATGGACGAATGACCTGGGGTAATTGATGGTGACTAAGCAATGCAGTCCAAGTGCGGCCTCTCGGATGCACTCGTGCTAAAATGAAAACAAAATGTATAGGTACAGGTATTAGGTGTCATGATGGTTATGACCACAAAAGTAAATCGGTGGACGTAACATACGGGAAAAATATTGTGGTTGGCACAGTGGCGTAGAGGGGGCGGGGGGGGAGGGGGGGGGGGGTTATGTTTTGACATATTATTTTTAGAGATAATAAAAAATAGTTTTGATGTTCGTAGTATAAATCCTAACATTTGGGTGGCTTTAGTGACAATGTTATTAATATATAATTGGAATGTAAGTTTGGAATCTAAGGTAACACCCAGGTCCCGAACTGATTATTTTCTTTTAATATCGACATTGTTTATTGAATATTTAAATATTATTTTGGTCCTATTTCTTGTAAACGATATTGAGTAACATTTATCTATATTTAGGAACAAGCAGTTAATTTTGCAATATTCGCTGAGATTATTAAGGTCCTCCTGTATTTTTAAGCAGCACGCGATATCATCGATTGGAAGGTATAGTTTCATATCGTCTGCATATAAAATTGCCTTGCAGTGTTTAAAACAACTTGTAATGTCATTAATATAGATATTAAACAGGAGAGGACCCAAAATTGATCCTTGTAGAACTCCTGATGTAATATTGACCCAGTTTGATTTGAAACCACTTAGCACAACAGCTTGCGAACGGTTTCTGATATATGAGTCTAGCCATCTTAGTAGATCTCCATGGATACCCGCGAGTTTTAGTTTACTTAACAGAATGGAATGGTTAATTTTATCGAACGCCTTGCTGTAATCTGTATAAATGGCGTCAGTTTGAATACGCTTATCCATAGTATGAAGTATAAAGTTCGTAAAACAAGCTAAGTTAGTAGTGACGGATTTACCGCTTCTGAAGCCATGTTGGTGTTCACTAAGAATGTTCTTTAATGCGTTGGAAATTTGGTCTGCTGCAAGTTTTTCGAATAATTTTGAGAAAATGGATAGTTTGGATATTATATTTTATAAGACTTGTTAGGGTACCCCGATGTCGGCTTCTAAACCAACATCAGCACACCAACACGTCCCTGGCTAGCTCTCAGCGGGACTATGGTACTCTCTATTCAGGGGGGTGGGCAGCTCAAGGCTAGGGAACTTCTCTCCATCCTTCGGTGACCCACGGGATCCTCACTGGTCAACAATCCTCCCGCCGTAGCAGAATAATAACAATGTTAAATCATTTAGACATGTATTGTAAACTCAAACACATACATAGGTTTTTACAGTACAATTCAATTACAAGAAATGCAAATTACACAAACCTAGCTAAAGTGTTTAACTCTCCCTGACTGTCTCTCAAAACGAAACTCTCCGAGTCGTGATTTCCGCGGGGGCCCTACATTTCACTGAATTACGGACAACATTTAAAGAGGAAATCAAGATACAGCTTACATGTAGGTTGGCAGGAACCTCGTCTCATGTGGCAGCTTCATCAGGCACTTTCATAGTCTAAATAGACCGAACTATGGTGCGGCAAAAGGCCAATTATACTCAAAGGTATTTCAATAATACATCGCGGCCCGTTGAATTGGGTCCGCCGGCTACAGTGAGCCGCTAGCGTGCGTCCTCCAAGGCGCTCGGATTTCGTCTGTCTGGCGAGCGCAGCGGACTGCGGAGTCGCCGGGCAAGCGGGGAGGTAAACAGGATACGGGACGGGGAGAGGCGGCGGCGGAACTGTGGGCTAGCTGCTCGCGTTCTCGAAACTACTCGCTTCAAGGGCGTATCGTAACAGACTTTATTTCATTTAATTACCTATCTTAAGTTATGTGTTTTTGAAGACTGTTTAATTTAAATGATAGTTTAATAAATAATTAATTAAAATTGCCACAGATTTTTACTTAAATCTTACTTAAAGTTTGTGACGTAATGGAACTTCTCATCACCTGTCCTGTACTTCATTAAAACATTGATTTTATACTAAATAGTAGACTTTTATTATTTATATTTACTACTTTTACGAAGTTATATATATTATAAACTCAATAAAAAATCATTTGTTACTAAATAATTTTTTTTGGTGGAATTCCATTGCGTAACGGACAATTTTTTTGGTAAACGCCCATATTTACGAATTACATTGATGTAATCATTCAGCGGGTGGTTTGGTATATTTGTGCACTCAGCTGAAACAGCTGCAGATGGGTGGTTTTGTGGATGGTTTAGGATTTGATTTTGGTTTATTTTCTACTCTTATTTGACAAACTGTATATACTGCGTTTTTTAACGCTGCCTAGCCGATTATCGCGCGAAGAAGCTCCTATGTAATTTGGAAGATGTTTACGTAGTATAGTTTTTTAATGAATTTCATTAGTATTACAAGAGTTATGCCAATTTTCGAGCGATTATAACCATTACTACCTGATTTGAGGTTATGCTTAAAAATCCGAATTTGACACTTCTATTTGACAGTTCATATAAAGCCACAAGAAAAAGGGAAAAACTCAATTAACAAAAAAAAGCAACTTCTTTAATCTCATAGAAAAGTTACTTTTTTCATAATTTATCTTTCTTTCCTTTCTAAATGAATATTATCTAGTTTTTTTTTTAAACTCCCTTCTATGAATAATGATGTTTTCCACACACAGGTAAATCTGAATCAACGGTAAGATGATTCGTCTAGGAAGGGGAAAAGGCAGATGGAAAATTTGAAAACGAAAAATAGCATAATAATAATAATATGTAATAGCATCAAAGTGCCGATGATTGGAAAAATTGTTGCAAACATGTGTTGAAAATTGAGGCAGAATATTATGCACGAGGCAGTACAATATATGTTGATATCGATGAACTGATAATAAGTTTAGATGAAGATGAAGATACGGAAGAAGAAGAATCACATGAGGACGAAGACAATAATGTCGGATGTTGAATTAATAGACTCAAAATTTTAAGTACCCACGTTTTTATATCGAAATAAACGCCCACTTAAAACTTGTTTTGTTTTATTTTACTTCTTTTAAATTTCAGTTTTTTGTGTTAAATTTTTGAAAGTACAAATATGCTATGAAATATGCATTTTGGCCGAAGTGTTTTTAAAAACATACATTAATTGTCTTATGAGCCATCTTGGTGTTGCCATGTAAAACCTAAAAAACGATCGCAGCGCCATAATTTATTTTCTACACTTTCTTGCCAAACTGTAAAAGAGAACACACTAAAATTTATCAAAACCTAAAATCATGTATTTAAAAAAAAATATATATATATTTTTTTTTTTTTTTTTTTTTTTTTTTTAAATTTTTTTTTTTATACACTTTACAAATACAAGACAAAAAGTCCCAAAAAACTACTTTTTAGCAGTTTGTCTAACGGGTTCTTTACGTTAAAGATCTTATTCGTGATTATAATTATAATTACGTGATTATAATTATAATTACGTGATTATGATTGAGTTGATTTTGCACGAAGTGTTTGTTCTACGAGTAGGTTCTTTCGGTGCCATTGAAAATATCGGCTACTTCTGCATATTTGTTACTTGTAGTGTATGCGTGGTTATAAGGGAGATATACGTAAGGGGGCATATGTAGCTGGCGGTCAAAAAAAAATTAGGCAAACTTTGACCTTGAGAGGTTCCGCGAGATTACGGACTCCCAGAGACACTGATAGTAAAAAAAAATTCGAATTAAAACTCAATTTCAAAGTGAGGCTCCGCGAGATTACGGACTCACGGAGATATTGATTAAAAAATCCTTGACCCTGGGAGGCTCCGCGAGATTACGGACTCCCAGAGACACCGATTGATTAATTCGAATTAAAAACAGTTAAAAATTCAAATACTTGTATGTACCTTAAATTTGTGCTCCCTGCGACATTAAAACCTGCATGCACCCTGTCCGAACACCCTGCGACCTACCGCTAAAACCACCTGTGCACACGCCCTCTCCTTCAAAAACTCCCGACGACGCCCTGTACCTACAGCCACCCACAAGCGCCCAGCTCAAAATCACACAAGTAAATCCTACATTTTTTAATATGAATTTCATTGAAGAACTGACCAAACTGGACCCACCAATAGAAATTATCCAACAATACCTCTCCTCCATCACCCTCAGAAGATCTACCAGACGTGGCAAAGTCACATTTTACCCGGACGGACTTGAAGGTAATCCATCGGCAACTACATACATCGCAAATACGCAACCACAAGCCCTGAAAAAAACCCTGCCGACTTCCGCCATCCTACCTACGGCCACAAATCCACCCGCTAACACCCCGCCGCCCATCCCTACACAGATAGACATGCACCTGGCGAAAAACACCCCTCTACCTCAAGACTTCCCGCCACTACCGTCCACCTCCACAAACACCTGGCAAACTCAAACTACAGGGAAACGGGCCACCCCTGCTCCAAAAATCCAACATACTAAAATTACAAACAGATTTAGCGCCCTGACTCCTTCCTCAAGCACAAACACAGACACTAATGATGACGACGGAGAGGACGATTCTAACAACAATAACAATACACAAACCCCCGCCCCACGTCCACCGAAAATCCCGCCCATCATCACAAAATCCGCAGCAAATTGGAACTCCATGAGGAAAAAACTGGAAGATGCCGGAGTCCTCATCACAAATGCAAAGGCCATCCCGACAGGTGTAGTTATAAACACGGCTGATTCAAACAGCTTCCGTCTTGCCACCCGAATCTTACAAGAACAGCAAACAAACTTTCATACATTTGAGCTCCATGAGGACAAGACCACAAAGGCGGTCCTCAGAGGCATCCCCACCACCATCTCGGAGGAGGAAATCCTCATGGAGCTCCAAGACATGGACCTCCCCGCGATCTCCGTCACAAGAATGCGCTCAGGACCAGACCGCACCAACGTCCCGATGGTCCTAGTCCAACTAGCGCACGGAGAAGAGGGCAAAAAAATTTTTAATCTACAAAGCATATTCCACCTTCGTATCAAAGTGGAATACCTAGACCACAAAGAAGCCCCTACACAATGCCACAGATGCCAATTCTTCGGACACTCTGCCAAGGGTTGCCACCTTCCGCCCCGCTGCGTCAAATGCGCGGGGGACCACTTCACAGCATCCTGCAGCAAGAGGAGAGAGGACGGACCGGCCACCTGTGTAAACTGTGGCGGTCCCCACCCGGCAAACTACAAAGAGTGCCCAAAGCGACCTGCAGGGAGCTCAATCCCCTCTTCACGGCGAACTGAGGTACCTCCCCAAAAAACTGTCACCTCCCATCCCACAAACCCCTCCGTATCATATGCCCAAGCACTCCACACAAACCACCACACCCCCATTCCCTCCCCCGACCCCTCCACAAACACCCCCCCACCCCCCCGTTCAGACCCCACCCCCCAGCCCTCAGCTACTCCGTTCAACATTTTTGACTTTTTCAAAAATGATTTCTTTTCAAAGATCGGCTCCCTCATTGCCGAACTCGTCCCAAAATTCCAATCCGCCACCTCCCCAGCGGATTACTTGACCATCATTTTCTCAGCAGCCCCCCAAATCATCTCCCTTTTTACTAACTAAATATGGCTAACTCTACCACCCTGCCCTCCGCGCTACGTCTGGCATTTTGGAATGCAAACGGTCTTGACAAAAACATTCAAGAATTACGCATTTTTACAAACACACACGACCTAGACATCATACTCATCAACGAAACACATCTAAATCCATCACACACACCAAAAATTGCAAACTTCACACTTTACAGAAACGACAGACTTCACTCACGTGGTGGCAGCACCGCCATCTACGTGAAATCTAAAATCGCCCACCAACTTAACACCACCCCTACACTTTCATCAATAGAAAGTACCTCCATCACCATCTTCACCAAACACTCAGGGCCGCTGAAAATTAATTCGATATATCACCCACCAAACAAGACTTTACAAAAGTCCGATATCGAATTACTTCTCGATGGCCACACGCCTACCATTCTGGCGGGTGATTTCAATGCGAAACACCCGGACTGGAATTCTAGGCTGACAAACAACAACGGACGCATACTACAAAAATTTTCATCCTCTCACCCAGACATACACGTCGCCGGTCCTGTAGAACCTACTTTCTTTTCTTCACTAGGCTACAGACCGGACGTTTTAGACATTGCACTACTGTACAAAACTCCCTGGACATACTGTATCAAAACTATCAACGATCTGTCATCTGATCACAATCCTGTGTTGCTAACTCTAAACGAATTTTCAAATCTCCCCCCCACTAAAATCAACAAGAAAACTGATTGGACATATTTTTCGCACAGAGTCGGGGAAAAATTAATCATAAATCCTTCCATCCAAAACCCCATAGAACTTGACATTGCGGTTGATAATTTTGCAGAGACCATCATGTCCGCAATAGAGGATTCCTCAAAACCCCTCCCTGAACGCCCTCAAATTATTCTCAGTGAAAATCTCCCAAACTCAATTAAAGATTTAATCAAAACCAAAAATATTCTTCGCCGCCACTGGAAAAAATACCAAGATCCCAGATTGAAAACCACGCTCAATCGTACCCAAGCCCTCATTAGAAAAAAATTACAAGAAAATTCAAATACCACGTGGAACATGAAACTTCAAGAGATAAATCCTCGGGACGGGTCCCTCTGGAAATTATCCAAAACTCTCCAAGCCACCCCTTCACCAAATCACCCAATCCACGCCGAAAGCGGCCTAGTATTTGATGATCTAGACAAAGCGGAGGCGTTCGCTGACAGTCTAGAAATTCAATTCAGTCCCAGCTTCAAACACGCAAATTTAAATCACATAGCTAATGTAAACCGCAAAGTAAATAGCATACTAAATCACCTCCCTCCCACAAACATCCACTTCACCACCCCGACCGAAGTTATCCGTGCCATAAACGGCCGGAAAAATAAAAAAGCTCCCGGTCCAGATGGCGTCACAAATTTCGCTCTTAAAGCACTCCCACAAAAAGGAATACTAGCAATAGTAAACCTAATTAACACAGCCCTCAGACTGCGTTATTTCCCCAAAAGTTGGAAACATGCGCACGTCATTGTTCTCCCGAAACCGGGTAAAGATCCGCTCTTTTGCGAGAATCACCGTTCAATCAGTTTACTTTCAAATATTGGAAAAATCTATGAACAGATTTTACTCACTCGGCTCCTAAAGCACATTAACGAGGTATCAACCCTACCTGAAGAGCAACACGGTTTTAGAGAAAAACACTCCACCCTCCACCAACTCTTACGAGTTTCAGAAATCATCATCGAAGGTTTTAACTCCAAACGTTCAACTGGAGCCATTTTCCTAGACATCGCTAAAGCTTTCGATAAAGTCTGGACCAACGGTCTTCTTCTCAAACTCCACGACATAGGCATCGACCCGCAGCTCCTCGGTGTTTTCAAATCATTTCTCCGCCTACGTACTTTCCAAGTGAAATACAGGGGCGCTCTCTCCAAAAAACGCTTCATGACAGAAGGGGTGCCACAAGGCTCACTGCTGTCTCCAACCCTCTTCAATATCTATACACATGATATCCCCCTCCCAGCCGACAAAAATAACTCACTTACAGCTCTCTATGCTGACGATACCACCGTTATGGTGAGATACAGTTCGTCCAGGATGATAACCCACCGACTTCAAATCAACATAAACAAACTCCAAGATTGGTATGACCTATCGCGCATAGACGTGAACCCCTCAAAAAGCGTAGCCGTCTTTTTCTCACACAGAAAGAGTGACAGGGCTCCCAGGGAGGAAATAAAAATGTACGACCAGGTCATACCATGGCAAAACACCGCCAAATATCTAGGAGTTACACTTGACAAACGACTAAACTGGAAACCACACATAAAAAACACACTGACCAAAGCAAAAAAAGTAGCGGGTTCTTTACACCCCCTACTCAACTCAAACTCAAAGACTTCAATTCAAAACAAACTTCTAGTATACAAAACACAAATCCGTCCTACCATCACCTATGCCTCACCCATTTGGGCCATAGGTAACACAAAACGTCTCGAATCTTTCCAAAATGCCACTCTTAGAAATTACACAAAAAGCCCCTGGTTTGTCCGAAACTCAATTATCAACTCTGACACAAATATCCCACCCCTGAAAAAACACATGGTAGAATTAGCCAAAACATTCTATGCAAAACTTCCTATACACCCAAACCCCAGTATAGCTTGTCTCGGGCGCCTAAGACCCGACGAAAATCCGACCTTCCCCTATCCCATCTCCATTACCTTCCCCCCTTGAAGTGTGGACTCAAATAAAAAATACAAAATGCAACCAAAAATACAAAAAAAAATAGTATTACAAAAAAATTAAAAAATTCTTTACTCAATCAAAAAAAAAAACAAACAATTAAATAATACCTACAGAAATAAAAAATAAAAAAACAATAATACAAAAAATTTAGTATTAAAGCCCTACATGTTGCGATAGGCAGCCCACACTTCGGGTAGAAAAAAACCATCCCCCAGGTACATATACACCCTCAGTTCGCGAGAAATAGAGATTGAGTTCTCTGCACCTCGTTTTTCACAATATGATATCGTCGGGGGCATATGTACATTAATTACGTGAGCAGTTTTTCTTCCAATCTAGACCCCCCCACTTGGTGAGATAAATTTGGGCCACTTCGTATATTCTTTTCAAGAAACCTGAGATTTTGCTGGATCCCCCCCCCCGCGTTTTGAGCTCACGTAAAATTAATGTATGCCCCCTAACGTGACTCTTTAGGAACATGAAATGAAAATTGCAATAATGCAGGGCTGTCAATAATGGAATTAATGCTTTTAAAAAGATAAATGACGTCAGATACCAAAGCAATCTTCTGTCGGATAGCTTTATTAATTTTAGATTTTTCATACTGGTTTATAGTTTAGTCATAGTTCATATTTTCAATAGATTCAGTGTTATAAATTTTAGCGATAGGAAATTTTCCCAACATTCAAGATTTTTTCCATTGATGATAATTTTATAAAATTTGAGCGGGATGGGAAACTTTCATAACATACGATTTTTTCCGCAGAAAAATACTGATCGATGGTACATGGTTTTAACGCAGTAGGTACCTTACCTACCTACCCGAATAAATAAAACGCAAAAGCTCGTGTTATTGAGGAGGCACATCAATCGTAAAGCAATAAAACAATTTGTGAAGGATAACTGGGCGACTGGGCACCGGGCTCGTTCCTTATGGCTCACGGAAGAATGTGGAAGGCAGTGTGCCCGTTCGATAAATAACTTGATAAAGAGACGCTTATTAATTCTACGCTGACTGTACACAATACACACAGTACACGGGCACAGATTAACACAGCTAACTTTGCAGTCGGTGGCGTTAGCACTATAGAAAATAGAGGATACCACTGAAAAATAATTCCCTTAACTCTGGGCATCATTCATTTGAAATAATGAAAAATATGATTTGAATATTTTAATTTAATTTGAATTTTGATAATAATAGGTACCTACTTAAGCAAGATTAAAACAATACATAAATCCTCGTAACAATGAATATAAAAGTTAATTAAAATACAGTTACCAATCGTGAGTTCTCCGCGGCGGAGCGGTTATGATCCCCGACGACGAAGTTGCTTCAAATGGTTTTAGCCGTGTTTGGTGACCAAATCTGAATAGCCAATTTCCTATCTCCTTCCACTCCCCACTATCTTCAGCCTGACAACATACCCTATTTGGTGAAGCCATAGTCCCACTGCCTCCAGTTTGTTAGGAGCCTTGCGACACTTGTGCGGTATTCATATAAAAAAGCAGAAACAAGGAAAAAATAAGCTTCCCCCCGGCACATAGACACACCCACAATACAATTCTATTGGTTCATCTCTTCTGTGAAGAAACCCTATAGATAATATAGGTGGTTGTAAATATAAAATAAAAACTGAAAGAGTTTTACGATTTTTTATTATATTGTAAGAACTGTCATCTCACCTATTTTCCACCTAGCTAAAAATAAACAAGTCAAAAACAAAAGAACCTGAAATATATTCCAATCTTTGAATTGGCTGGAGCAGCAGCCGACCTGTAGGTAGGGGGCTGAGTACCTACTAGCATAGAGCACACAAAAATATGTATTTTGACAGCCCTATGCCAAAAAAACATTGCGTCTTCATTCCACTTTTGGCCGTCCGCAGAGTTAACTATGTCAAACTGTACAGCGAATGGCAACCACCAAATTACGTTCATTCTCCTTTTATTTTTATATATTATATTTCAATCATAAATAGTGTTGCGGCGAAACTTTAAACAATGTGAAAGTTTTGCAACGTTGAGTTTATGGCCCCCCAAAGTAACAATGGTGTTTTCTGAAAATTTGTGGCTTTTGAACGCCGACTTTTACGATGTATCACGCTGTCTGAAAATTCTTTGGTTTTGTCGAGTGTTTCTTTGTTTTTTTTCTACAAAATGATTTTTTTTTCGTGACCTGTTCCGATAAGTAAGACAGGCAAGGAGGTAAGTATATGTAGTCTGTCAATAGGCCACTTGCATGGATTTCATAATGACTTGGAAAAATCGCCTGGATAGATTTTTTTTACTAACATTACGAAAATGTTTCAATTTTTTTTTTAATAAATAAATCCCGTTATTTGGGCTCGTGACGTCACTTCTTGAAAATGTTCCATCTGCGATAATATTCCATTAATTTTGTAAAATTCCACACATTTTTTTTATATGGCAAACTTTGATTTCCGGCGAATTTTTCAATTTGACATTTAATATTACTAGATTTATTGTTTGTTCTCTGCGAACTTATCGTTTGGTTTGACCTTTTGACAGATGTTACGAACTGAACCCCATACATTTTATGCCTTCTGTACCTGTCTTAGAAGTATGATGGTATTGGTGCTGATTTTAACAAAATCAAATTTTATAATATATTAAGTTTTTTTCATTGGATTTAGTCATATATAGACGTTGAATATTATAATGATTAATGATCAATAAGATGGATCAAGGAAAAAAATATTTGTGAGATGTAATATTTTTGGTATGCCTCATTATTCTCCTGTGAATACTTTTAACATTAAACTGTTTTGGAAGGAGGTCAAAAGGTCCTGGAGTGGTCCAGAGAACGGAAGCATGAAAGTGATAAAATCGAAAGATGGGCAAATGTTGACGAATGAGAAAGAAATTAAAGAGAGATGTATGAAATATTTCGAAGAAGTCTTCGAAAGTAACCCGGGTGACTGTGATCCCAGCGGTGAATCGGGTGTGAACGATGATGTAGTGAATGTTACCAAAATCAGCACGGATGAAATAAAAAGATCTATTAAATGTATGAAAAATGGTAAGGCTGTATTAGTCTCACATGGTTGTGCAAACTTTTTAACCAATGTTTAGAGGAGGGTTATACGCCACTAGATTGGAGGAGGGCTGTAATCATGCCATTGTACAAAGGTAAAGGGTCACGTATGGAATGTGGGAATCATAGGGCTATTAGCTTTCTTAGTTCAGTCGGCAAGCTATATGGTAGAATATTGATGGAAAGGGTAAGAATGGAAACAAAAGATAAAATATGGGATGTGCAAGGTGCTTTTATGAGTGGAAGGGGGTGCATGGACCAGATTTTCTCATTGCGTATGCTCAATGAGAAGTTTCTTGCAAAAAAACAGAAACTCTTCTGTGCCTTTGTAGATCTACAAAAAGCATACGACCGAGTTAACAGGAAAAAGCTATGGAAGGTACTGTCCAAGTATGGAGTGAATATGAATCTCATACAGGCAATTGCGTCTCTATATGAGGGAAGCGTTGCATGTGTTAAGGTGAATGGCGATTTTACGGGGTGGTTTGACATCACAAAAGGTGATAAACAAGGCTGCGTAATGTCGCCGTGGTTATTTAATCTATACATGGATAATTATATGCAAGAATTGAAAGAGATGGGATTGGGCGCGAAATTGAGTAATCTGAAAGTATGTTGCCTGTTGTATGCTGATGTTGCGGTGCTGATATCTAACAGTATGGAAGATCTACAGTCTCTCGTGTCAAGGATGAACGAAGTATGTATGAAGAATGAGTTAATGATGAATGTAAGTAAATCTAAAGTCATGGTGTTTGAAAGAGAGAGTACGAAAATGGTATGCAATATAGTTGTGAACGATGAATACTTGCAGCAGGTGGATGAGTTTGTTTATTTGGGAAGTATGTTTACGAGAGATGGGAAGGCTGTAAGAGATATTGAAAGAAGGGTGAATGCAGGTAACTCTATTAATGGAGGACTGAACGCCGTTGGCACCAACAAAAAACTGTCCAAAGACGCGAAACTAGCCGTCCATAATGGAGTACTGGTACCTACCCTGATGTATGGCAGTGAGGCATGGAACTGGCAGAGGAAGGATGAAAGTAGACTGAATGCTGTAGAAATGAGATTCCTGAGGCGTATGTGTGGTAAAACCATGTATGATCGTGTGAGAAACGCGGAGATCCGCAAAGAATGCAAGGCTGATGTAAGCGTAATGAGTAAGATCAAGAAAGGAACGCTCCGATGGTTTGGGCATGTAGAGCGAATGAACGAGGAAAAGAGTGTAAGGAGAATATATGATGCAAATGTGAATGGTAGAAGAAGTCGCGGACGCCCGAGAAAGACATGGCACGACCAAGTGAATCAGATACTTGAGTCGGGCCATGTCAAGAGTCAGAATAATAGAAGATCATGTATGAGACGATGTATGAATGTTAACGAGGCAAGGAGTGTGTGCCAAGACCGAGTTGTTTGGCGGTCCGTCCTCTCTGCCTACCCCTGCGGGGAAACGGCGTGATGGTTAGTTAGTTAGAATACTTTTATTTTATTTTTTTAAATGATTTTCATAGAATATTTGCCTTAACCGGAAAAAAAACTAAAAACATGTGATGCAAGAGTATTAAAAGTAGAAAATAATTAAAAATGGACTATAAAATTTGAAGGCTGGCAACACCAATTTAGCTGTCGAATATTATTTTAAAGCGCAATGACACTGAATATATAGACACTGTAAATCACAATAAAAAACTTTTTTTTGTTCAAAGAAAAGAAATAAAATCGAAGAAGCACTATTGTTAAGTTACCTACTTAATGACATACATTTGATTTAAGATGAAGCCATGCTAAATAATGCAAAATCATACAAATACCTTTTCCAAGTATTTTTAAACTCTTCCTACAATTTCGACCATCATAACACGGGCATCAGCCTAGGATGGTGGTCAAAAAATAAAGAAATATTCAAAAAAGGGGTGTGAATAAGGAACTCCAGTGAAAAATATTATGGTTTTAAAAAAATATGTTTATATAGACTAATAAACGCTGATTCTGAATATATAAGTTTTATTTAATAATATTAAACGTACAGTTTTTAAAAAAATATTAAAAAGTGCATTTTTAATATTCTCGTTAAAACACAGCGTCAAGTTGGTATGCTGTGTAATGCTCTGTGGTGACGTCACGGTGGTAATCACTGTACGTTATTTGTATGGGAATTTAGGTATGACACAAACGAATGTTCTATATATTTCTTATTTTTGAAGATGTCGTAAAAGTATATACCTTTATAGAAACTAAATAGAATTGCCTTTTAGATTTTTGTTTCTGACATACACGATCGTGTTTGAAAATTGCAGTATTTTAAGTTTCAAAATGTAAATTAAAAAAAAAAACAGTTGACTGTAAACATAATCTATTAAATGGTCGAAAAATTGAGGAAAATTCAAAATTTAAAAAATACAGTCCTCTTACTTTATGAATTTGGAATAAAAATGTCACTTCACTTTTTATCTCGTTCATACAATTAAAAAGGATAAAAAAATATTTTAATGATTCCGAAAAAATAACTGAATAAATATGACATCTTGGATTCGGTGTTAATGCGTTGATTTCTGTATTTTGTATTTATTTACACATGCATTAGTCTTTTACATTATTAAATAATATTACTTTTATGGAAGTTTTATTAAATTCACGCGGAAAAGTCATTAAAAAAAATTTGTAGACGTAACCTTAAACCTATCGTACAACGAAAATAAATCACCAACAAAACACTATTTTTAAAGGACTAAAACTGAAAAAAAAGTAACGCAGCATTGGTACTTATGCTGAATAACACTAATATCACAGTGAATTGATCATTTAAACGAAAATTATCTTCAAAAACATAAAACTGCAAGTAAAATTCATCATGTCATTTTTGCGAAGCTTCTGATCTCGCCGTCGCCATAGACGCCATTGCGCCATACACCATAAATATACCAATCAACGCGTTAATAATAAGCAAGATGGCCGGCGGCGCCTGCGCAAATCTATGCGAGATTCAAGGAGACCAACATAAAAATCATAAAATACGTTTATCGTTATTCAGTAGATGACGTGTTGACGACGTCACAAAATGCATAATAGATATGGTGTTTTTCGAGGGACCTTGAAAAATTAAAACTTTGACAATTATTTTACCTATTAAAACTAACTCTAAAAAAAAAAATTCAGTTATTTAAGTTAGAAGGTCATTAAAAAAAAAAAATTGGACTGGACTTCTCTATTCCGATTTCGATTTTTACCTGGACTATTGGATCACCTTAATGGTGCTTTACAAAGTGATTTGCTTTAATTGAATTAATTAATACTTTAATTTATCATAAATTTGATTCTACGAAGAATCACTAATGGTGAGTTTAGTTACACTACTTTTAGATCTGAATGAGTTAAATATATTTAGATCTAAAATTAGAGACATGTTCTAAGGCCCTGGCAACTAGGTACAGCTAGTATTAAATAAATGTGAGCAATTTCTAAACTGTGCTTTATATTTTACTACAATATCGTTATTCTTCATTATATTAAAATTGCAAAGGTATGATATACCTATATGCAGTTCTAATTTTGAGATCAGTGGGTATCTACATTAAAAAAATATTTGTTTCACTTTTATGCCTTTTTATTTTGTTATAAAAATGTAGGTTACACAGCTTTCCATTTCCACCGTGAGTTATATTTTTAGTTTTGCCATTTAAACAACAGTGGCGCCATCCTATGTTTTATACTTATATTTGACAAACTGTAGGCGGTATATTATTAAGTACCAAATTATAACTTTGAAAAAATATTTTAAAAGAAGGTTTTTTTTTTCTAAAGCACGTCGATAATTCATAAAAAGTGTGATTGTCTTAAAAAATACCTTGCTTGCAGTAACTACCTAATCGACGCGACCCGAGGTAGGTACTTTCAACATTTGAGTTAGGTAGGTACCTTAATACCTGAAAATATTTGTCACAATTTTTTTACGGCCTTCGCTACAAAAAACAAGTCTATCAAATCCTCCTACCGAAACGTCCATTGTCTGTCGCAAAGAATGCAGAGGAACAAATTTATGACTAAACGCATTTTATTGTTCGCTTACTTAATGTCTATAATTTTGTATGCATACCTTGAAAATTATCACTTACACAAACATTCAACAGTTTCACTTTTATATTATGTTCACTTATGTGTGTTGTGTATACATACGCAAACACAAATAGATTTTTAAAAACCTTACGACATACAGTCTGTCAACAAATTCTAGAAATTTTATTTAAAAATATTTAACTTTATTTTTCATTACTGTGGCAACACCGAGTAATACCGATTTTAGAACAACAATTATTAAAGTTGAATGTGAGGTTATGTTCAAACATACCCTAACAATTAGAATCTGATCCTAATCTAATAACTAGAATCTTGCAGGTTGAGTTGAGGGAAAAATTATTAAGCTTTTTATTTAAAAAAAAACTGCTACTTTTTCCATATATTTTATATGCGCACCTAACAAATTCATGGTTTATTTGATATGGACATAAAAAAAATAAAAACAAGATCGTTTCAGTACTATTTTAATTTATCTTTCTTTATATATCCTTTCTATATCTTCATATATCTTTATGTATGTAGAAATAAAGGGGGAAAAAAGGAAAAAGAAGTATTAAATTTCCTTGGAATATGCTCAGAATCATCTCCTTTCTAGAAAGTACCTACCAGTAATAATGTAATTTATTTTGGGGATATTAATTTAAAATCATATCCACCAACCAATAATTGAGGATTTTTTTCAAAAAGAGAAATATCTACCCAAAACTTTTTTTAAAATTCTTATTGTAGATGTCTACGAAATGACTGTTTCAGATTTAAAAAAATGTATATAATTTACCTGTTAAAAATAGAAACAGTTTCAAATAGTAACAGCGCGCGTTTGATATTGATGATTTTTTCAAAAAAATATTTTTTTAACCGCCTCGGTGGTAGATAACATTTAAAACCATTTAAACTTTAAACGATGGCAGTGCCTTCCATTTTTGTTTATTATGATTTGTTGACAGACTGTAGATGTGTGAATAACTATTCCACAATGTAGGGCAATTTAAAAAATGTTGAACGTTTAAGCACTTGGAAAACAATTTTTTTGTTTATATAATTTCAATCACAAATATTACGACATGCTAATAATATTGAATAACCACTTTGAGTCATTTTAGAACAATACATCATACAAGATGTTACCTAAATAATGTCCTGTTTCGTAATAATTCATTTTGAAACGCGACGTTTTAAAGTTGTTGGCAATAATTTGACGATTTTTTTTATCACTTATGTAATTTTTTGTTCATTTTGAATTCGTTTCAGCCTAACTGTACGCTGCGTATTATAAAGGTAAATTTGGCCGCTGAAAGAACAAAACCTCTGGGTCAATCGTCTAGAGTCTAGGTCAATACTACTATTTTCAGCCTCAAAGTGGATTCCCCCATGAGCTATGAAGCTTTGAAATACGATTGACCTGTAAAATAACACAATATGCCGTATTGTTTTTTTCGTATTGTTACTAGGTAGTTTCCCACTCGATTAGAAAAAAAATATTTCGATAAAAGTGAAACTTGGGTGAAGTCGGGTAGTAACGCCAGTTTTGTTGAGTAGGTGAAAAGGAGGAAAAAATAGGAAATTAGAATTACAGGGAAACTCCTTCTTCTTGTTCCCTCACCTTTTTATATGAATAGCGCACAAGAGTCCCAACTGTTCCTGTCTGGAGCCAGTGAGACTATGGCATCCCCAATTGCGGTATGTTGTGAGGCTGAAGGTAGTGGGGAGGGGAAGAAGATAGGGAAGAGGAAGGTGGGAAAGTACCTGGCTATTCAGATCTGGTCACCAAATACAGCTAAAGCCATTTCAAGCAACGTTTCAATTCTGAATGGTGGTCTTACACCAGGGCGATACTGAGAGTATCTTCCACTCTGGAACGTGCCGCAAATATACTATATATTATTTTAAATGAATAAATTGTGAAATAAGACAAATTAATCAAATAAAATTTATTTGCCACGCCGGGATTCGATCCCGCGACCTTCGGAATGCGAGTCAAGAGCCTTACCGCTGGATTGCGCCGGCCGTCAAATCCTATCGTACCTATTGGAGATTAGCTGTTATTGGTGTAATGTTAATAACTTCACTTAAGAAGGCAGAGGTACAACAAAAAATGTTAATAGTGACGTTTGAGGGATTGTCACGGCAAATGTTAATGGCGGAGCTCGCTGGAGACCCGACGTAGATATTGGGACTAACAGTGTTTTAAGTCATTCGTTAATTTCGCTTTTCGTCACTTTGATCGGGGTCATATTGATAAAAAAAAAAAATTTTACACCACACATCCTTAACTTGCCTCACAAAAAAAAACCAGAACAAATTCGTTTCACAATAACAAGTGTGTCGGGGGTTTTTATTTTAACTTGTAACGCCTTTACGCAATGCCGGAGACGAATTCATCCAATCGCATTGTTTATTTTTTTGCTTTGCCAATGTCGAATGTCGATTGTGGTCCCTTCACCATCTGGTCGAGACAATGCAGTCATCGGAAATCATGAAAGGAAAAAAGCCTCTAATGGTTGCAAGTTTCTCCGAGAACAATGGATGGATGTTATACGAGTATGATCTTCTTGCGTTATCTTCTCTTTAACTAGGGGTGCGGCTAAAACCTTACTACAATAAACTATGTACAGGAATCAGTGTAGTGTATAGGGATGTGATAAAAATATCAATAATCGACATTGATGTTTATGAATCGGTGTGTTTTCAACAAAGGCTTAATAATAATTGGCAAAATTTATTATCAAAAAATGATAACTACAGTTCGATACACTTAACTTTGCAGTTACCACCGATTCCAACGTTATACGTGTTAACACTAGAAATATATACCACCATACAATCCATACCTATAAAGACCACGACCGTCAATTTGACGGCTGATAACTTTTTCTCAAATTGGGAGGTGGGTTCCGCTGCACCCGGAACTATTTATTGGATAACAAACACCTCTGAAATTGGACACCCCAAGTGGTTCGCCACGTTTGGTGATTTAGCAGGGCTGCCCGGGTTCATTGGGTGAGGTTTCTTTAGATCTAGGTGGCAAATACGTTTGTCCATCTACTGCGTATCGGATCGGGTCGGGAGACGCTGGTTGAGGGAGACCTAATCTAAACCTCTCCAGTAGGACTCTCTCGACCAGTCAGCTCAAAGCTCAAAGCTTATAGCTTAAATCTCAAAGCTTAAAGATCGCTTAAAGATTAAGCTCTAAGCAAAAGCCTAAAAGCTCATAGTTCAAAGCTAAAAGCTCAAAGCCAAATGAAATGCCAAATCCCTACAGAATGCTACAAAAACACAATATCACGTAAGTTTACATCATAGATTTTTTGTTGCGCTATTTGAATGATAATATTATCACATGATAAGTAAGTTTACAGTGCTTACTATAAATTATTTGAAAATGGAATATCTTTTCGTGAGAAATATCCATCAGAAGTGAAAAAAAAATCGATCTCTCGGTCTTTAGTCCCCCTTTTAAATTTAGTCCCCATTTTTCCTGCAATAAGAATTTAAATCTATTATGCATTCTGTCGTTTCAGTTTTAGTTGAACAACTTATTGAACGAAAAAAATTTAACAAAATTTCGTTAATGCATTTCAATTTAAATCTAACTGAACTTGTTAATCAAGATGGCGTCAACTGACATTATTAGTGCGTGCTTCTCTATAATTTCTGACATTTTGCGGAACGATCTTGAGAATATGCTGTGAAAATGAACAAAAAACGTTGAATTTGGGGTAGAAATAGATTCCAAAAAGAATTGAATTAGATGCATCTAATACTATTTTCAATATTAGAATAAACTCAAGGAAATATAATTCACTCAAAATTTTCGGAAGAACAATAGGATGAACAAAAGTTCAAGAAAAGTTTCAAAAACAGTATACCAGTGCGAGCAGCATTAAAAATATCTGTAAACATAGAATTAGAAATAAATTGAGGCAAAGGCAAAGGGAGATTCATTTTCAAGTCTCCACTATTTTTTAGTAGAATATTTTTTTTAGAATGTCTTACTTTTTTTGTCTACTGGAGTCAATCCCGCAACAACCATTTTGAAAAAATATTATTTACTGTTGTCACAGGCATTTCTATTTTTATACAAATCTTGCTTTTGATCTCAAAAACAGGGATGGCTTTGGTACAGATCGATAAATCGAAACATAATATCATCCGACCATTTCAGATATCTTTTCATTGAAAAAGATGCCATGATAGTAGGTACGTCTAACGCAGCGGTCGGTGAACTTTTTTAACCATTACCCCAAAATATTTTTGCGTAAGTCGATATTACCCCTACCCCCATTTTGAAAAGAAGACAATCTATGTATATTTAAATAAAAAATATTTATTGAATTAATTTACACGGAAAATAAAAATAAAAAGTTACATGAAAATAGTAAATATGTAATAGACAAACAAAATACAATTCTCAAATTGGATCAAACAAAAATTTTGATTTTCAGGTTTCCCTTTCAGTTTTTGGAGAAATGATGTTGCTTCATGTTTGATGCAATTACTTCAAAATTGGGACTTTTTGATGTAAGAGCAATTTGAATACAGTCTTCGGCGTTTAATCGATTTCTGTTCTTCGTTTTTATGTTAATTAGAGTGGAAAAGCCTTTTTCACAAAGATAGGTTCCTTTACATTTTCTGGTAAGATGGAAATTCTTTCTTTTACAATTTTTGCAGACAATGGCACTGAATTCAGTTTCTTCGCCTCTTTCTGACCACACGTGATCTCTGCCATTTTCACAGCTGCTGGTTTAACCAAATCTTCACCAAAAGTATATGGTTGATATATTGATATACAGCACACACCTGAATTGATTAAGTTTTTAAAAATACCAACACGTTTATGAAATAGCAAACTAGAAAAATTTCCTTATTACCCAAAAAAAACATTTTTACCCCATTTAAGGTAATTTACCCCGGTTCCCGGACCGCTGGTCTAACGTCTACTTTCGCCAGCAGGGAACTAAAAATCACAAGCGAATTGAAACAAGTGTTCAGACGTGGCGATTCGGTGTGAAACTCGAACGATGGGTCAGACTTGAACAGCAAAAGTAGACAGGCTTTCAACTTTAGACGTTCAACTAATGACCAACTTTGTTGAAAAAGTGTTTACACCTTGTCAATAAGCTTACAAGTGTTATTCAACAGAGAGTCGATTAACTAAAATTTAACTGGCTGAACGAGCCATTAGGAAACTAGTGGTAAAATCGGGGGGCTGGCGAATCTACATCATATTTGGAGTCAAGTTTGTGATATACGTTGGTTTGATTTGGCTTTTCGTTTTCTAGTAAATCGCGTCAGAAATTAGAATTTTTTAAGTCTAAAAATAAAAGAAAAATATCGAAATGCTAAGATAAAAAAAAAAAATTTTTTTTTTGGGTTCTCTATGTCGCGTCGTGTAGATTCATCAGTTTCCGTTTGTTCTGCGAGTTTCTAAACATTCGACATCCCTGATTTATTCACAAGTCCACAGGTCTTGTCTTATTAAGTGAAATCAATTATGCGAAAAGGGGTGTCAATCACCAGTCACATTTAAATATGGGTTTCACGTTTCACCCCGGTACATTTCATTTGATTATTTCATAGATTACACGCCGTATAAGTGCGGTGCCGCCTCATTATAGTATTTATTAGACCTACATAAATAAAATATAGGCCACTTTTGAAAATGTGCGTAATGTGACAAGTGTCGGTATGATTATCTTTTCCGGAAGATGCCTGTTGGTAGTATTGGTACCTGTGATGTGCCGAGATATTTATTAACTGTGGAAATGTGTCGCTGCGTACACTATTTATACACGTGACGTGTAACGTGTAATGGAAAATGTATTTATTTTTTAAGATTAATACAGTTGCGTTAAGTTCAAATAACTTCAGAATCTCAGTTGAGTGGAACGGCTGCGTAACCCTTTCATACAAAACTTAATTTTGGATTTGAGGTCAAAATACTTACCCAAATTGAAAAAAAAAGAATTTTTATCAAAAGGCATTACATATATCTAATATAAGGAAAATTAAGTTTTGCATGAAAAAGGCCAAGCAGCCGAGTTCTTCTTAAATAGTGGTTAATATTTACTTTAGAGAATCAATTTTGAGAAAATAAAATAATATGTTTACAGAAAAATATAGATCTCCAAGTGAACAGGTCAATATACCATTTTGGTACCTCAATGTTTCAAATAGGTAAGTAAAAAATGTATAATTTTTAACGCGATTTTTTCCCATTATGATATGAGGAGCAATTAATAACTTCTGAGATCGATATATTTAGCGTCAGCGAGGAGAGATTCAAAAAGGAAATCATTTTAATTCTTCAAAGAATCTCTCCTCGTTGACGAGATCTTCACCACTGCCTGAATTTTTTTCTTGAAATTTTTATATGTTTTAAAAAATGTTATTTTAAATATATTTTTTTAACCTAATATGGGAAATATAAATGTAATTGTGTGAAATTTAATTAAAAATATATTTCAATTGCTATAAAATATACGCGCCGTATTAAAAACAGTGCAATGTATAGTACACACCAAGCTTTAAAACCGGTCTGACGTTGATCAAAAATCCTCGCCGTAGGCGAGTTGAAGGTAAAAGAAAGGACGAGGTTAAATAGATTAAGTTAGGTTAGGGTTACCGGCTATTTCAAAAATATTTTTTCATAGCTTTTAATGACCTTTCTGAGGTGGTTCTGAGTTGGTTTCGTTCTGAATTGGCATAGAACCAAATAAAGTGCATGCCCCTCCCGCCTATGTCTTTCTCTATCGCACGTATGTCTTCACGCATCTTTCTCTTTCGCTTAAGTTCACAGTAACTGCGCGAGAATGAATCGTACCATGTTTAGGCCGTCTTAAAGCTTGGCGTGTACTAAGGCATTTTGTTTCCAAATGAAAATATCTATAAAAGTAGATGTAGATAGGTATATTCAAAGATATTGAAATATAAGAGATATTCTATGATGGCCGCTCGACTGTCGGAGGACTACGGGCTAATGGACCTATTTTGGATAGGGAATATAGTTGATTTTTTAAGGCGTTCAGAAGTTTTAGCGAACAATATAGTTTGTCGTATAGAAATCGTTCAGTTAGTAATTTTTTAAGGTGTGCAGTAGTATTGGTTCACAATATAGTTTGAATACGGAATGAATACATTCATTTATTTGATTTTTTTAAGGTGTGCTGTAGTATAAGTTAACAATATAGTTTGAATACGGAAAGAATTCGTTCATTTAGTTAATCTTTTGAAGGTGTGCAGTAGTATTGAGTATTGGTTAACAATATCGGCGACACCAGGAAGCACAGCCCCACCCAGTAAAAACTGCCGATAGCACATCTCTTATATTTAAATATCTTTGGATATATTGGAGATTATTAAAATAATCGTTCGTTTTGAAATAGATATTTTTATAACGGCCACCACTTCATCAGCACCGTAAAGTATAAAAATAACATTATTTGCAATCAGGTGCACTGATTTCTTTTAAAGTTACGGATAAAGATGTTTACGTTACATGTACGTGTGTATTAATAAATAATTGAAGTAAAAGAGTGCGACCATAAGAAGTGGATTAAGTTTAGATAAGAGATTGCGATGAAGAAAGTAGGTGAGATGTTTAATTGCATTATAAAAATGAAACTCACATTACAAGCACAATAATTATTTTAAATGTCCGTCTTAAAAGCTAAAATGGCGGTATAAGAAGACTCGTATAGATAAAAGACTTTCTTTATTATTAATTGTAGCAGCGGCCATCTTGAATTTTCTTCTGTGATTCACTGCAGATACCTCTGATCATTGTAGTTATTTTATGATATAGGTTTGTTTGTTGTGTTTCGTTTTTTAGAAAATTAAATATAAAATTGTCATCAGATGGTTATTCAGCGCCACTTTGGTTTTGAAAGGTTCTGGTTAAACGCCGAATCTAGGTACTTTTCAGTTTTCTATACGTTTTTAAAAACATAATAGCTGTCCACAATTTGTTAAAGAAACTGAAACTGACTCAGAAGGGGTTATTTCATAGAATTTTAACAAATCATCAAATTTTGAAGTTTAATTACCAGTTTTGTGGTAGTTCGATTCAAGATCTGTTATTATTTCTGATATAATAACAGAACACGAATCGGGCTTTCACAGAACTTGAAATTTAGCATTGAAATTTGATGAATTGTTTAAATTCTGTGAAAAAACCCGTCCCAAGGCTGTTGTTTCGCAGACATTCAAATGTAATATTGTCATCAAATAGCCATTCAGCGCAAGTTTGTTTTTTTTGCAATTTGAAAGGACCCCGGTAAAATTCGGTTCTAGGTGCGTTTCAGCTTTCTATCAAATTGTAAAAAAGTAAACAAGCTTAATAACACAGAAGTTGTCTTCTTATGATGATAATATTTTCTTAAAAATTGAAACGGACTCAAAATCGCTTTTAACTGGAATCTTCCAATTGTCAATAAATTAACTCGCGCAGAATGGCCACTTGATGACTTTGTCACACGTAATTTCTGTGAAACAACTAGGCCAGTCATACAAAAAGTCTATCCAGTGCAGTATTAAATCAGGCAAGTCAGTACTGTTGTTATTCATTTGCTATGAAAGAGTCCCAACAGTACCTGCCTATTGACCGAAGACAGGAAGACTAGGACAATTCCAATTGGGTTGCATTGTGTGGGTTGAGAAGAAGATGGGAATAGGAGTGAGAAGGGGATGGGGAAGAGGAAGGCAACGAAGTATGTTTATATCATAAACAAGTATCATTTTTATAAATACAGAGTAAATTTATATATAAACGTGTAAACTGGTGACGAAATGAGGTCAAAAGACCACAATGGTAATAATACCAATCCCGATGACGTGAGTGTGTGTGGAAGTGAAACATGGAATTGGCAGAAAAAAGAAGAAAGTAAACTGGATGCAGTAGAAATTTGATCAGTCTAAGACCTTGTAATGATTGATAGACAAAACAAATGATGAATAAAATAAAAGTTAGGCTTACTTGGGTCACTTAAATTGAAAACATGATAGGACACACTGACCCCCAGATCCCTACCCATCCCTCATACCCTTTTTCTTCCCAGAACTTTCGCTCTTTCCTTTCCTTAAAAAGACACTCTTTGCAGCATCCTTGAAGATGATAAAGGCTCTGATGAACATTATTTTCCTTAGGGCTTCCTGTGCGGAGTTAATGCAAAGAATTATCATCCTGGTGTAAGACCACCATTCGCAATTAGCTTATTAGCTTTAGCCATGTTTGATGACCAGATCTAAATATCAGGTAGTCACCCACCTTCCCCTCTCCACTAACTTCAGCCTCACAACGCACCCACTTGGGGATGCCATAGTCTAACTGGATCCAGACGGTTTAGAGCAGTTGGGGTTCTCGTGTGATATTTACCTATAAAAAAATCTTGACATAGACGGCCTCAGATGTTGAAAGGATGTATATACTAGCCATCTGGATGTTGCTTGTTCAAATCGCCGCGTGCGCAAGTAATTTATTCATAAAAAAAACATTTATAAATTATACTTGGGGCACGTTCCAGAGTGGCAGATACTCTCAGAATCACCCTCGTGTAAGACCACCATTCATAATTGTTACGTTGCTTTAAACGGCGTTGGACGTGTTTTGTGACCAGATCTGAATGTCCAGGTAGTTCAAAACCTTCCTCTTCACCATTATTTTTACATTAACTCCACCCAGGAGGTTCTGAGGAAAATAATTTCCCTCAGGGCTTATGTCATCTAAGATGCTGTGTGGAGGGTCTTTTTGAGGAGAGAAAGGAATGATCATTGGTCTTGAAGATACCCGTGTTGTAGGAAAGAGGAAACACAGAGGCCGGCAAATCGTTCCACAGCCAACATCCTTCCCCTTCCCACTACCTTCAGCCTCGTGACCTACCCCAATTGGGGATGCCGTAGTCTTTCTGGCTCTAGATGGCTGGGAATCTTGTGCGGCATTCACGTAAAACCACAAAAAATTTGCTCATTGAAAATCTACTCGTCTACCATTACGACTCTTCACATTCCTATTCTATTGCAGTTATCATAACTTCACTTAAGTTCCTACTTACATTCCCTATATGGCTCAGGTACTTCATACATAAATAGAAAGTTTTTCTTTTTTCCGTGTTACTTCCATAAACATGTACGACCTACCACCTACCTCTATTAAGATATAACCAGAATGTTAAAACGATTCATCTACTACTTATTATTCCTTTTTTCATAAAAACTTAATTTTGGATATGAGGCCAAAATACCCAACAAACCGTATTTTTTTAAAAATCAATATTTTTAGGCAAATGTACTGATATGTGCTATTCTATTAATTTTGTGTTTGATATTATAAAAAACCGAACAAAAGAAATAATTTTTTTCATTTTTTAGGGGCAATTTTTGGGTATAAGGCAACTATCGCGATTTTTGTGAGTTTATATTAATTACTATTAGAAAAAAAACAGCAATATGTGCAATGATTGGAAAATTGATCGGAAAATAGGTCGATAAAGTTTATAAAAGTTATAGAAACTGAGAATTTCCAGGTTTTGTAATTTTTTAAAATAATTTTTTTTTCTTAAGGATGCTATTTGAAAACCTCAGCGGTTCTTTTTAAAAATAAAAGACGGCACCACTTTCATTTACGACAATTCGAAATTGTATAGACATTAACTGAAATAAAAAAACGTTTTTTTTTAGTAAAAACATTAATTCATATACTTTTGTATGTTATTTTGTAATTCCCATCGAAAAGCTAATGAAAAATGGAAATAATTAATGGCATATATAGTACAATATACTACAAAAATTAGGTTTTATATGAAAAAAGCCGTGCAGCCGTTCCACTTATAAATAGCATAATAAAGTTTATAATATAAATATGTACATATACGCCTATATGTATATGTATATAGTATACCTATCTATGAACTCAATTTGGTTTAGGTATGCAAGTGATAATCACACATCTCTACCAAGGCTTGCAAGGCGAAATTTCAATGTTCTTTTCACATTATCATAATGATAGCGACCCTTTTAGGCGATTCCTCCGTAACGCCTCACGTCCTCAATCTCAGGTGAGAAGAACTCTGCGGGTAACCGTTGTTCCGTGGTCCACGCGCCGTGTCCGTGTACCAGTTCCTTTGCACGTAAGTTGGCCCCCGTGAGATGAATTGACTAATGGGCAGAACGGGCTGGAGAGAGCCTGAACCTCATAGGTAACTACCTACCTGACTTTGTTGGTGTGTAGTACAGCATCTGTAAAATATTCATATTTCTGAACATCTCCAGGGTTGCCAGAATTTTTTTGATTAAATTTATAAAATTAAAGCTTATAGCTTTTAAGTAAAGGTCACCTCTTTCATCCCCCATTCCGAATTTCTACCGATTTGTAACATACTTCTCTTAAGCACTTTAATAACAATGTACAGCTTTACCACTCCTTTGAAAAGTCAAACTTGACAAATACGAGTAGATTACGTTAGGCCAAGTTATGGGCTATTTAAAAAAAAAAACATTTCATCGCTTTTAATGACTTTTCAAAGGGTGTTGAAATACCACTTTGTTGTCATGAAATCTAAAAAAATGTATTAAAATTTGAAAGATAATATTTATACATTTGCCGAGTTGAAAAGGTAATTACATGAAATTCCCTCGATAGAAAAAAATCGAAAAGTATGGTCCAAAAATTATAAAAAACACATCTGGCTTATTATTTACATGTTATACGTTTGAACAAATTCACGGTGTTTCTTTCGGGAGATATTTGCTTTTTTAATTCATGCTTTGTAAATATTAGTGCACTTCCTCAGCATTCGTATTAACACATATCCCTTTCAAAACCTTTCTTCTTCTTCGTTTTCTTTTTTGGCGTGCTGTAAGTAGGTGCTGGTATTTCGCGATAAGTTTCTAATTTTATACTTTCGATATATTATGACATTATGACATACCCTCTGATAAATAACATTGAAAATATCTACCGTTGTTTATGCATAGTTAATGCATACTTACAAGGTGGAGTCAACTAAGAAACTATACAAGAGGAGAGAAATTGGAGCATCTGGTGACTTTTAACTGTGAGTTATGGCATCATGAATTTTGCACGGCCTTTTCTATCAGAAATAAACTATGTGAAATAAACTTTTTGAGCTTCAATTTATATATATATTTATTGTACCTGAGCGATAACAGTGGCACAAGTCAAAAATTTGAATTTTTGAGTTAAGTACGCAGAAATGTTCCTGGATCAGGATGTCTATTATACCATCGATAAAAACGGCACAGTTCTTAAAAATATTATTGTGGTTATAGAAACGAAAATGTCATTGTTATATTATAATATTTTTCACGAATTTAAGCAAAAATAGTGACACAATAAAATTTCAAAAACAACAAATATGTAACGAAATAACATAACAGCTTCCAAACTTTTGTAAAACAATTTTTTTATTGGTTAGTAAACTGATTTAATACATTCAAACGAAATATTCAAACTGCTCTTCTGAAAAAAGAAGTTTTTTGAGTTGTGCCATTGTTTTTCCCCAGGTGCGTTATATAGATCCACTTTTAATAATTTTCATTTAGAAAATTCTAAACTCTTCGAAAATATCTACTCTTCTATTACTCAATCAATTTATTATACTTTTGTTAAAAGTTAATCATTCATATTTTTGTAGATTGAAGTTTTGTAGATTCACCAACAGTGAAACAATTTAGATAGATGCTTTTCACAGCCCTGTTACGTGATCTTGATTGAGTGATTTGATAGGACAAGCTTACAGTCACGAGCCTTCAAGATGTCCCTATTCTCTTTACACGTACATCCATAGCAGCCTCCTCTGCCTATTGATACCTCTTACAAGTACAATATACATTATACTCCTCATATAAGGCCACCTTATTAAGGCGTTGTTTTAGCACTATATTGATCGTGTAATAACGCTAAATTCTTCACGATACATCAGAAATCTGTTTTTAGAGACCGCAAAATATCTCTAACGAAAATGTGATGTGATGAAATTTGGACAGGCTTTTGTTGAAATTTTAAGGTTGACTTAATTTTTTTAGCTAGGCTGTAGATCTAGAGTGATTAGATTATCTATGGAGCTTTGAAATACTTATATCAATAGAACAAGCAATATAAGACGTTATATTGCTTGTTCTTTATTATAATATAAGACGTTATATTGCTTGTTCTTTTATGCCTACTCGAAGTCAGTAGGACTTTGAAATGCCTAATCTGAGGTATGTTGCTAGATTATGCGTGTTTGACGGCCTTCGTGGTCGAGAGGTAAGGCTCTCGACTATAGCTAGCCGGATGGCGCGGGTTCAAATCCCGGCCGATTAATTTGTGTTATTTCACAATTTACGCATTAAAATTATATATACATATCTACATCTGCGGCACGCTCCAGGATTGAAGATACTCTAAGTATCGCTCTGGTAGACATAAGATCATCATTCAGAATTGAAACTTTGCTTGAAATAGCTTTGGCCGTTGTTGGTGACCAGGTCCGAATAGTCAGGTACTTCCCCACCTTCCTCTTCCCTATCTTCCTCCCCTCCCCACTACCTTCAGCCCCACAACATATCTCAAATAGGGATGCCGTCGTCCTCCTGGGTTTGGACAGTAGGGAGCAGTTGGAACTCTTGTGCGGTTTCACACATAAAAAAGGGAAGGAAAATTATGTTTGGGAAGCCCCTGGCAATTCAAGTGTGGTATAAACATAAATAAAGCCATTTCAACAATGTTTTATGAATGATAGATACTTTCTGGATTACCTGGACGATACAAAGAATATTTATTTATTTTTATTTTTAACTTTGTGAGTAAAATCTCAAATTATAATATTTAATTAAATGAAGACAATATTAGCGAAACTCAATCGAAGCTCTGGAGTCAGAAAAATCAAAAAAATATATTGGCACCTCTGGGACTCAATCGAAGGAGTTTCGTTAATATTGTCTTCATTTAATTAAATATTTATTTGTTTATTGTTTCTTTAAATGGTGTTATTTTTTACATTTGAATTTTTAACCTCACTAGGACGAGCCTATATATATTTATGTAATATGTACAATATGACTAGTGATTGCGATAGTGACTGCCCATGCCTAGAGCAAGTAAACATTATCAAATATTTAGGAGTAACCTTCGATACACACCTAAATTGGAAGCAACATATACATAATACTACAAACAAAATCCGCAAATCTATACACTTTTTCAAACAAACACGCAATTTCCTTAACCTAAAACTTTTAAAAACAGTATATTACTCACTGTGCCAATCTCACATCGAATACGGAATTTTAGCCTGGGGTAATGCATATTCCAATGCCCTTGATCCCATCATGAAAGCACAAAAACTAATCATAAAAATAATTCTTAAAATGCCACTTACTACCAGCACGGATACTATATTCAATTCCTTCAACGTTATGGACATAAAACAGCTCTACTCAAGATCCATACTAATAAATTTACACAAAAACATCAAAACACTATACAAAGCTACACAAACAATACACAATACCCGAGCCAAAAACAACGAACTTCTCCAAACTCCTTTTTTCAAAACCACCTTCGGGCAAAGACACTCTAAATACATAGCTTGCAAACTATACAATACACTACCAACTACGATCAGACAAACTGACTCCTTTACAAAATTCAAACAAGATATTAAAAAATGGATTATAAGTATTGGACGCCTCACTATTACAAACATCTGTAAAATAAATCACACGTAGACAAAAATAACTATGCCAATACAACCTAACCCATAAAAAATAAATGAAAATAATGGAATCCTGTCAAATTGACCTTTAAATAGATTAAATTTACTTCTCTACTTCATCTCCAACATTTATAAAATAACTAACTCTCTTTAAAAGATTTATCACCCTTACAATCACCTTTCTGTTTTAATTCTATTCAAAGTGATATGAATTTTACCTTAAATATCCTTGTAACTACAATATTCATTTATATACCTGTACGCCTGTCTCGACACAGGTATACCCTAGTGAGACAGGCATATACATAAAACCATTGTAATTATATTTTATTATAGATAAATAAATAAAAAAAAAAAAAAAATATCTACCCTAGCGACTCCTCCGACTGAACAGATAAAATAAATAATCATACGTACAGGTTGACAAAGTGAACTTTGTAATCGGTGACGTCAATAAAACAGATTTAAGATAAAGACAAAAAATCTATAGTATTTAGGTATATAGTTTATTAGTTCCTACTTTCGCCGCTTGTAAACGTAAGTAAATTATTTAACATAGATTTTGTACTTGGCAGATGCTTTCTCGCCTTCTATGAGCACGTGTAGGTACCCACTTCTTACCTTCATATTTTATTTTCATCTGCATGAATATTTATCTCAATGCTAATTTATATTTTAATTTTCAATGCATATTATTTGTATGCATCCAAGACGGCTTGTTTCGTCCCATTAAAATTACACTTTCGTTTTCTCCCAAAGGGAAATTATGCAGCGTACGGATTTTTGATAGAATATATTATTGGATGTGTTAATTTTTTTAATGAGGAAAAGTAAAATGCACCACAGACGTATAATGTACGCTCAAGTGTCTGGAATTAGCCGATTAACTTGTTTACTCGCTTTTTATTGCCATGTGCAGTCATTTTTTTTTTTTTTTTTCATTTACTAGATTCTTATGTTTCTTGAAGAGATGAATCATTTAAATTTACTGAATTTAAAGTTAATGTTCTTTATAAATAGAACGGCGTCATATGCGCCTTGCAATTTTTACCTCATGTGGGTATTTTAAAATGTTACCTGGCTATTATAGACTTAAAGGCCTTGTATTTCATCGGTAGGGAAAAATTGTTATCTAAAAACCCTACTTAAATTGCATGTTTTGCTAAGCTCCATCATCATCAAGCATCCACGCCACCGGCAGGCGCTCATGCATACATACGTGTCTGTTTGTGTTATGTTGGGAGTGGGAAGGAGTCGGTCATGTCCTTATTTTTTGGATCTCTTCCGCATTTGCCTTCGGGAATGAGGAAACCATGAAAAACCTCATCCGGGAAGAGACGGCCGAAAGTCAACATGAAACTTGTCGGCCTTCAGTGATTTCAATATATGAAATCCTGCATTGTGTGGTGAGGGGTGTGTGTGTCTGTTTTTATGTGAGATATATATACATACTATATGGGAAATTTATAATAAACTTACATAAACATACATATTATACATTATTAAATAGATATATACATAGATATGTAAACATAAGTTTTGGGGGGGGGGTCTGGTGTTTAGGAATACCTACTGCTCGCTCAGTCGTCCGCGTCTGAATCTGGTTCATACCAGATGTGGTCCAGGTCCATCAGGATATGTTTGGGTAGTCTGTGTGTATATCTGAAAGTAAAGTCACTGGGTGCATTGTATTGACCGATTTCCTTGATAAGTCTATTTTTACTATGTCTCAGAGATTTGTAAAATCGGTCTGTCAGTCTGTGCGTTTATTCAAATAAAGTCGGTATGTCTTCTCTGGCATGTAGTCTTTTGAGATTCGTTCTGATTCTAGTATTGTATGCGATTTTAATGCAGAGATTTTGTAGCGTCTGTAGTTTCATATGTGCAGTATGAGAAATACTACTCCACACGGGAATAGCATACGTCAGTACCGGTCGTATGAGCGAGTAGTAGATCAGGAGTTTGGTTCTGGGAAGTAGCGGACTTCGTTTGTTGAAGATGGGCTTCATCGCGCCGACTGCCTTCCTGGCCCTCGCGTATGTCTTGGCTATGTGAGATTTCCAGTTGAGACGTGAGTCCATTGTCAGGCCCAGGTATACGACTTCATCTTTCCATTCTAGGACGTGTCCTCCCATTTCGATATTGACGTCGGGTGTTCTTCTTTTTCGTTTCCTCGTGTACATGATCACTTCGGTCTTGGCCTCATTTAGTTTGAGTCGCCATTGCTTGTAGAACTCTACTAGAGCGTCGAGCGCCCTCTGTAGGTATATAGCCGCCATGTCTGCTTTCAGCGAGGAAACGTAAAGTTTGACGTCGTCTGCGTATATGGATAAGTTGCATCTCTCGTCTCGGGGGATGTCGTGCGTGAAGATGTTGAAAAGATGAGGTCCCAGTAGACTCCCTTGTGGCACGCCTTTTGGAATCTCACGTATTGTCGATAGCGCATTCCTGAGGAAGACTCTGAAGGATCTGTCTCTGAGATATTCTTGAATCAGTCTCGTTAGGTATATGGGCGTGTTTGTTCTGTGCAGCTTGTGCAGTAGCCCTCTGATCCAAACGGTGTCGAATGCCTTCTCCAAGTCTATCAGTGCGGCGGCGATGTAGCGATTTTCGTTAAACCTTCTGGCGATGAATTCCGCTACTCTGGTCAGTTGATGGGTGGTGGAATGCCTCTTTCTGAATCCGAACTGCTCGTCTGGCAAAGTGTTGTTGTCTTCGTGGTGTGGTAGCAGCCTGTTGAGTATAACCTGTTCAAATACCTTGCTCAGCGTGGAGAGTAGACTGATCGGCCGATAGTTTGTCGGCTGCCTCTTGTCCTTGTTTGGTTTGGAGAAGGGCAGCACGGTCGCCGTTTTCCAGATCTGAGGGAAATGTCCGATGATGAGGCAGGCATTGAACAGCTTTGTTATGTATATGATGGCTTTCTGCGGTAGATGTTTGAGTAGAATGTTGTGTATTTGATCGCTTCCCGGCGCCTTATTTGTTTTCAATCGCCTGATGATAACGGCTACTTCGCTCGGTGTGCTGAAATGGATATCGGCCGTGCTCGTTTGTTCTGCTTGTTCGAGATCTCGTAGAGATTCTTCTACTAGTCTGTCCGTTTCCGGGTCAGATAGGCCATCCGTGGCTGCGTAGGCTCTCTCGAATCCGTCGGCGAGCGCGTTTGCCTTTTCTTCCATTGAAAGTGCCAGCCCTGAGCCGTCTAGCTTCTCAAGCGGGGGTATCGTGTGATCTTGGTGTCTCAGAGCTTTCGCCATTTTCCATAGGCTGTTATCTTTGGGCGTGAGTGACGTAACTTTCTTCGTCCAAAGTTGGCGTCTGAGATCGGTGATTTCTTGCTTGATTTCTCGCTGTAGAGTGTTGTAGGCCGTTTTGAAGTAGCCGTCGCGCGTTTGATGGTAGATGCGTCGCAGGCGATTTTTCTCCTTAATGAGCGATAAGACGTGCTCGGGAAGCTTGACCGTGTATGTCTGTTCTTCTTTGAGCGGTATGAACGTGTCTTGGGCATGTTGTATGATTTCGGTGAGAGTGCTTGCGGCCTCGTCGATTTCTTCCTTTGAGCGCAGAGTTTCCGATGTGAGATGTATTCGTTCGTTTATCTCTTTCTTGAATCCTTCCCAGTCGGCATCTTTGTAGTTTCGCCGTTTTCTGGGGCTCCTTAAAGTCGTTCCTCCAATACTGAAGCTCACGGGCAGGTGGTCCGATGACAGTTTATCCAGCGTGCGCAGTGGCGAGATCGTCTTGGCATTTTTCTCGAGTACGATGTCCAAAGTGCTGGGGTACTTTGCGCTTGCCGAGTGAAATGTTGGTCTGTCCGGTGCCATTATCGAGTAGTTATGCGTCTGCATATGCGTGAAGAGCGTTTTACCGTTCGCGTTGCCTCTGTAGTTATTCCAATAGTTGTGTTTGGCGTTGAGATCTCCTCCTAATACAACAATTGGGCGCAAATTCAGTAGTTTATCCAGATCTTCTCTCACAAGACAGTTGCTATCATTGCAGTAGGCGGCGATGAAGGTATGCGCTCTATCCTCTATGATGACTTCGATAACTGTGGCTTCAGTATATTTCAGCTTTGGAGTGGGGATTCTTGTAGAAGTGATGGATTGACGAACGAATATGGCGGTGCCTCCGCCTTTTCCTTCCAATCGGTCGTCTCGGTGAACTTCAAAGCCGGGCACTCTCAGCGGCGTGTCGTGTTTAAGATGTGTTTCTGAGATGAGAATTACATCAGTATCGGTGTTATTTGCCAGAGCGAGCAGTTCGTCAATTTTGAAGCGGATGCTATGGGCATTCCACAGGAGGACGTTCACCATCTCGGGATTAGACATCGATGGTGGACGTGATGAGACCCATAAGGATCCAGGCTCTCGCAGCTTCGCTGGAAGCTGCGGCCAGCTCCGGTCGCAGGCGATCTAGTCCCTCGAGCAGGGCCATCATCAGTTGGGCATCGCTTCTAGCCTCTCCTGCGGGCTGTTGCGTGCGGGGCTGCGTGCGGGGCTGTGAGCGGGGCTGCTCCTCGTGTCGCTTCTCGCTCCTTCCGCCGGCTACGTTGGCCCAGCTGCGTCCATCCGTCCTCGGCATCTGCTGTGTATGAGGAGGTGGCCTGCTTGCTCCTGGGGCCTGGCGCTGGGGGTGTCGCTGGTGCTGCTGGAGCGAGGCGACGTAGGCGACCCTCTTCGGGCAGCCTCTGAAGTTGGCGGGATGGGGGCCTCCGCAGTTGCAGCACGCGGCGGGCTCGTCCCTGGTGGTCTTTGGGCACTCGGCCGAGGCGTGCTCCACCAAGCACTTCACACACCTCGCGGTGTGGGCGCAGTTTCGGGATCCGTGCCCGAAGTTTTGGCAGCGATAACACTGCGTCCCATGTTGGAGGTGATTGCTCCTGTGCTTCTGGAGGCGTATTCTGCAGTGGCACAGGTACTTCACTGCCGCCCTCAGCTGGCCCATATTTATTTCCTTGTCGAAAGTTGCCAGGTACATGGGATATTCGGCCGAGGCTGTTGTCATCTTAATGACCTTCACCGGGGGGAAACCTTGCTCTGTCAGGTCGGCCGCGATGTCCTCCGTGTCAACGTTCGGTAGGCCCTTGATGACCGCCTTCTTCAGTTTTTCCGCCTCCGCTGTGTACGTGTGGAAGCCTCTTGCCTCCGCCCGCAGCCCGTTGGTGAGAGCGCGGTGATCCACCATGCTCCGCACGAAGATGTTTGCGGTTCCGCCTCGGTTGTAGCGGAACGTAAAGTTCGGGTGCCCGATGTGGCCCTGCACCGCCGTGGTTATCTGGGCGTGGGTAAGATTCCCCAGGGTCATCACAACCGGGGGGACTCGGTCCTTCTTCGCCGCGCTCGAGGTACCTGCGGAAGGAGAAATAAAGTTATTAGTGTTTTGGCGCTTTGGTTGCGGTGCGCCTCCGCCTTCACTTACTTCGTTCAGATTGCCGAAGCGGTTGCCGATAACAACCGCCCGGGGTTCCTGCGGTGACAGGGGCCTTTTGACGGGGTTGGAGGGCCTCGTCCAACCTTCCTCCTGGCAGGTCATCTCCTGAGCGGGCTGCTTGGCTCTGGGGGGCGGTACATAGCCCGACGCTGGGCCTACTGGGGGGCGGCTGGTTCCGGGTGCTGGGCCGGTCTCGGGCATCTTGGGGGGCGGCAGGGGGATGGCTGTCGGCTTCTCGGTCGGGTCAGGCTGGCTCTCCAGGGGCTCGGGAGCGGGGATCGTGACTTTGATAGTCCCGGTTTTGGATCGGCGACTGTATTGACGGGCGCCTGGGGGGATTATTATCGGAAATTCCTCCGGGTCTGCGAACTGTCCGGGGAACATCCGCACGGCGGGGGTCCTGTTCTTCCTCTTCTGGATGGGGATGAGGATGGTCTTGTGGGAAATTCTCGGTGGGGCCAGGTCGTCCTTCTATGTTGCCTTAATAAAGGCAGTTGGTGGCGCGGGCGCCTGTGCGGGGAGCAGGTGTCTGGCCGTGCGCACACAAGCCAGACAGAGCGGTTCGGGGGCGAAAAACGGAGCGTCTCCAAAAGCGACTGTCGCGGACGGCAGTCACTCAGTGAATCTGATCTGATCTCGCCATGTGCAGTCGGTAATTTACTTTTAAAACATCGTGTGTGTGCTACCTTTGCTGTGCGGGTTTTAATGAATTTTATTGAATATGAGATAGTACTCGTAATTCAAAATTCCAAAAAATTGTACTTTTTTAGGTTCGCAATATTTGATTAGATTTGTACCAAGGTAAGTATCTACAACTTGACAAGGTTAACTTTTGCAGTAAATTTGCTGGAACAAATAACAATTAGTTTATGAACGTAAATACTATTTAAATTTAGAGTTGGAAAATTATAATGAAAACAATAAAATCCATAAATCTATTACATGATTCTTGTATTGTAAGTATTTTCCGCAATAGCCAGTTATTTCATCACCTTCCTCTTCCCTATCTCTTTCCCTCTTCATATCCTTCAGCCTCACAACATAGATTGGAAACGTCATAGTTTCACTGGAAATTTAATTTTTTTAAATGTGAATACCGCACAACAGTTCCAACTTCTCCAGTCTGGAGTCAGTGTGAGTAAGATATCCCCAATTGGGGTGTATTGTGAGGCTGATGGTACTGGAGAGGAGAAGGAGATGGGCAAAAAGAAGGGGGGGGGGGGGTACCTGGCTATTCAGATCTGCTCGTAAAGCACAGCTCAGGCCATTTCAAGCAATGTTTCAATTCTGACTAATGGTCTTACACCAAAGCGATACTGAGAGTGTCTTCCACTCTGGAGCGTGCCGCAAATATAATTTACATTATTTTAAATGATTAAATTGTGAAACAAAACAAATCATACAAATAAAATTCACTTGCGTACGCCACGACTTAAATACGCGACCTTCTGAGTGCTAGTGTGCGACTACGGAGGCTGTCGAACTGTTGGGACTCTTGTGCGGTATTCAGATAAAAAATAGCGTACTACGAAATTAATTATTTTTTTTTTTTTAACTCTATGAGTAAAAACTCAAATTATAATATTTAATTAAATGAAGACAATATTAGCGAAACTCAATCAAAATCTGAAGACAGAAAAATCAGAAAAAGATATTGGTTCCACTGGGACTCGAACCCAGGTTCCTTAGCTTTTATGGCAAGTGCTCTATCGATTGAGCTATGGAACCCATTTCAATTCGGTCCCTTTTAACTGTATCATACTTCGACTAAGAATTACCAACACTATCTTTAGGATTCGAGTCCCAGTGGAACCATTATCTTTTTCTGATTTTTCTGTCTTCAGATTTTGATTGAGTTTCGCTAATATTGTCTTCAGTTAATTAAATATTAATTATTTTTAATTAATTAAAAACGCCTTGTCAGGGCAGAGCTCTACCAACTAAGCCAATGTATCCCTTTTTGCTAATATTGTCTTCATTTTATTAAAATATTACAATTTGAGGTTTTACTCATTAAGTTAAAATTAAATAGGTAACACGCATATTATCAGGCAGGTTTATTTTCATCTTTACATAGTATAAAATGAAGTCGCTCCCGCTGTCTGTGCGCTTAGCTTTTTTAAACTACGCAACGGATTTTCATGCGTTTTTCACCAATAGATAGAGTGATTCACGAGGAAGGTTTTTAGGTATATAATTTATCAAGATTTTGTGTAAATTGGTTGAAATATATAAATAAAGGGAGCGGTCTGGCAAGTGGGCCGCTGGCAGTAAGGATTTTGATTTAACAGATGGCGTTGGTTATAAAGGTTGAGTAATGGCGTGGCGTTGTGTTTCGTTAGTCACAGCAACGTGTGGCCGTGTCTGCTAGTATTTTCATAATAGACCAACGCAGACGATTCATAATAATATATTTTTTGTCACGTTTTGGGCAAGTTATACAGTCATGTAGACTCATTTGTTTACATGTCATGATTTTTAAATCGTTAGCAAACAACTCGCAATGTAAATAAAGCTTAATTTCGTGTATAAATAACGCCATACTTGTCAAGCATCCGTGAATTGTTTAACTTTGGTTTTCACAATTGTAGAATTTTTTCCATACCATTCCCAACTTTCCGGAGCCAGTGAGACTAGGCATTCTCAATCACGGTATGTTGTGAGACTGAAGGGTGCGAAGAAGTAAAGGATATGGGAAAGCGGAAGGTTCAGAGGAAGATCTGGTAGTCAAACAATGGTGGTCTTTCTCCGTGGTTATATTGAGAGCATCTACGTACATTATGCTCCTATAAGTAAATGCACGTCAACATTATGACCACTTTGTTTAATTATAATATACTAGCGAGTTCCCAGCATGCATTGCAACGCCACTTTATAAAGTAATTGTTTATACCTGCGTGTCCTTTTCTATTCGCCCCCTTCCCCTCCCGCGTCACCTTCTCCTCACGCGTTCTCCCTCCACTTTCCCCACCTTCCCTTTCCTCTCTCCCGCTTCCCCGTACCGCGTACCCCCCTCCCGCGTTCCCTCCTCTCTCCCGCGTTCCATACATTCAGTCCCGGTACATTCAGTTTTACAAACAGCTAGCGTGCCATATATTGCAATTTTTTTATACGAATTTAATAATGCATATATAAGTATATATAGAAACCTTCGCGAGCGTGCGCAAGACAACTCACTAAATATTCATCGCAATCGGATGAATAATATAGGAAATAATTTCATAACGCTAGAACTCACCAATATATATATAGAAGCCATCGCGGCCATGCGCACAACAACTCACCAAAGTTTCATCGCAATCGGTTGAATGGTTTAGGGACAGCGTAAGGGACAAACAAAGAAAAAATATTTTTTATATATTAAGGACGGGTTGTTTCAAAAAATTTGACGGATTCAACAAATATTTGAAGGTAATTATCATGTTCTGATCAAGTTCTATTCAAGTTCTGTTATTATATTATTATAGGTTCAGTTGTTTCATAAAACTGAAATAATCACAGAACTTGAATAGAACTTACACAGAATGTGAAAATTAACTTCAAATATTTGATGAATCCGTCAAATTTTTTGAAACAACCCGACCTAGACACATAGTTGAAATCCTTGATTATAAAATACATACAGAACCTTTTGTTTAATACGATTCATTGGAATCCATTACCAGGAATGCAGAGAGATGAAAGTGTCAGAAAATAATCAAATAAACACAAATCAAGATACGGAAATAACACCCACATGACCAATACATACCTGCATTCAAAATGGACCATCAGAAACGAAGAACGAAATGTTCTCTCTCTCCGGATGACTGCGAATATCGTAGCGTGCATTCATTATCGTGTTACTAATAATAGATCAATTTATTATAAAGCCGTTCCCATATAATATTACTTTATGAGAGGAATTATTCTAAACAATCATATTGTTAACAAAATGATTGTGCTGCTGGTAAACACACACCTGGGGCAAGAGTGAGAGTACCTGTCTCACAGAGATCAGTTATTCAGAACGAAATGTTCACACGTTGTTCAATTAGGGCCTGCCAAATCGTGACCATCAGATCGAATCCTCTTTCGAAATAAAAAAAAAAAAAACAAGAAAATATTGAAACAAAATTACGATGAAAGAAATTTAAATTGATGATTATTATGATGGAGTTAAATTACATACTTCGATTCTGATATATTTCATCTATTTGCACGTAAACAGAATCTTTTCATTTTCTGCCCATACCCGGATATTACATAATGATTGGATAACCAACACTTCTGCCATGGGTCACCCCAAGTGGTCCGCTAAGTTCATGGGGTTCATGGGGTGAGTTTTGTCAAGGTCTTGACGGCTAATGTGTCTGCCCGCCTGCTGATGGCGGGCCGGATCGAGAGAGACTAGTTGAGGAGGTCTTTTGATTTTTCCAGCCAGAATCTCTCGACCCATCGCCTTGCACCGCAGTTGAAGGGATGGATTCATACATCCGTCACTCTTGGACACGAAATAGATTCCTAGCCACTCCTCATTCCTATTTCCTTCCCAGAACTTCCTTTTCTTCCTTTCCTTAAAAAAACCCTCCACACAGTATCACCTAAGATGAAATAGGTGTTAGGGAAATTATTTTCCCCTTGTGAAGGGTTAATGTAAAAAAAAAATGTATATTAGAGGCCTTACTAATGAACGTGTTTTAAATCTTACACAACTGATAATTTATGGTAAATATTTGTTATATTTTTTATATTTGTTATTTGTTATCAGTTGTGTTAAATTTTAAACTTCAATAATAAGAGGATAAGTCTAGGTATATATCTTAACCATAAAGCAGAACACCTTTTGTGTAGTCGAAAGGCAGTGAAAACTCTCGAAAGGCGTCATTATTAGAGAATTATTTAATTACATAATCAGAATTATTTTTAAAATAAAGGTACGACGTACTGTGGTTTATTCCATAATCATCAATTTATTTTTTTTATATTACGAAAAGAAGAGTGTTGAAATTTGCCGAAACAAGGTATGTAAAAATGGTAGACCATAACCAGTGAGTGTATGGGGGTAAAAAAATGAAGATGGCATTTTAGTCAAGAATCAATAAAATTAAAAGAGTTCTAATTCTGTGATTTCGAATTAAGATTTAAAAAAATGTTGATTCGAATTCACATGTTTCGATTCGAACCTAAAATTTTGGCCAGCTCTACTGCAGTGTGTTAAAATTTGACGTTCCAGAGCGGTACAATCCCCCGGTCGACTTTTCGTTTCATACTTCATAACAGGTTCTGTTTATTAGACTAGTTATTTCTAAAATGTATAAAGATTTATACTGGCAGTCAGTAGACATACTCGTATCGGGGCACTTCTGTCGATAATATGAAAGTGCTATCTACGGGTCAGTTGTAAGTTCATTTTACGCGGCTTATTGGCGCTCAGAACAAAATAAATAATAGGCAAGCCTCATGCAAGTCTGATAAGGCACCTGTACGATTGGACTTGCTGTACCTACATAGTTATTAAAATAATTATTGTTTAAAAAAGGCTGCTGAATAAAAAGGGATAAAACTGTATTGTTTTGCTAATACCGCCCAATTGTGCGGAGCCTGTATGACCATGTCATCCAGAGTTGGGGTATGTTGTGAGGCAGAGGGGATTGGGCAAAGGAAGATAGGGGGCTGTAGTATGGGGGTGCAATTTATAGGTGATTCTGTGTGATATATAATTGGTATTAGTTTGTATTGTAAAGATATCGTATTCGATATAGGGTGCCTATTTTTTATTATTTAGTGTGCGGAGTAAATGAAACTACAGAAGTTACAAGAGTATACTATATTTGTATAAGAGAAACAAAAGAGTTGTGAATAATATTACACAAGAGGTTAATAAAATGAACCGAAATAAGATAAATTAAAACCGGAAATGCACGTTTTCATCCCGCGACAAAATATCCCCGACAACATATCCTTCGGACCAAACATCCCGCAACAAAATATCTACTAAAACCAAACCTAACCTAACTTTACGGGATGCCTGTATTATTGTTGTCACATTTTAATATTTTTTAACAATAATTTATTGTTTTTACAGGATGTCTGTAATATTTTTGTCCCATTTTAATATTTTTCAACAGTAAATAATTTATTGTCTTTATGGAATGTCTGTATTATTTAGTCCCATTTTTTGTTAGTTAGGTTAGATTAGGTTAGCTTAGCTTAGATTAGGGTAGGTCAGGTTAGGTTAGGTTAGGTTAAGTTAGGTTTTAGTAGATATTTTGTTGTGGGATGTTTTGTCGTTATTGTTCTAATATTTCCACAAGAGGACACCAATTATTAGTCTATCTCATTCTCTCGCAGGCTAAATCCTATAGATGTACGAGTATGTGTTTGTCTCTTTTTTGTGTCGCTCTTTCTTCGAGTTTCAAATCACAACGGTGCTAAAGAAATTTTCACTTCAAAAATAATATCACATTTCAGAGAAAAACAAATGGTTGGCTAACATCTTAGCACTCTTTTCCAAATTGCTTCCCCACTTAACAGCTCATAGAAAACACATTATATATTCAAAGTAAAGCGTGCGCTGATTATATATTTATTTGCTAGAAAAGCATCGATTTAAAATGTAAAATAATGTATATTTAGTTATTTGACTGTCAGTAAGTTAGTATTCTAACAATGGCGGACCCGGGCAACTTCTCAGTGTATTGCGGCGTCCGGCGCTGCATATTCATGTGACGAATTAAAATATGGAGCTAATTATTAAATGGAGTGTGGGAGATATAGTTTCAAGCTTGGCGCCCATCGCGGCCATTGCTGCTTACATTTGGCGGGATTACCATTTTAAAGCAAGGCAATCCGGCGGGAGAAAAAGCGCGGCTTTCTGTTTTTGAAAATATGCTAATAGGGATTAGCGTATGTGTTACAGATACCATCTTTACTTGGAAGTGAGGTACTTACTCGTACCTACGTGCGCGTAAATAAATGTGCATTACGTTTGGGATCTAAACTGGTGACTAACTAACCGTCACGTAATTTCCGTGCAGAGGTAAGCAAATATTTTTAAACGCCATACAACTCTGTCTTAATGCCTATATACATACAATATACAGCGCGCTTCATTCGCATTCAAAAAGTTATCGCATTCCGCGCTCATATCTTTCTTAAATACTGATTTTTGAGATAACAATGTTTACTCACAGGCCATAGGCCATAGGGTTCAGACATAGGCCCTGAGGGAAGTTATTTTCCTCAGGGCCACCTGTGTGGGAGTTAATGTAAAAAAATGGCCTTACAAAAGTATCTGATTCATGTAATATAACCGTTTCTTCTTAAATTAATAACACATGGCAGAGAGAATGGACTGCCACTTCATGCTTTATTTGCATTAATAAATCTCCCCCTATATAACATTCTGTTATACCAAATATGTTTCTCCAATTTCACGCTTCACCTAAAAACTTGGATTGGCATCAGAACTTCATGTTGAATGGCTAACCTTACTACTTTTGATGGTTCATTAATGACAAGGACCACCAGAAAATATTTTTCTTCTTCAAACCTAGCAAACTTATTTTGTTAATTAAAATTCAAAATTAATATAATACTCAATGGTAACCACTTTTATTGTAAGTAAGAAGTAAGCATTGATAGTATATAAGCATTGAAGCAAAGTACACTGTTCCAATGAATTCTTTGTAAACCTTCATGTATCACTTTCAATACAAATCTACGGTAACTGTAAGACTAACTTTATTTACTTTCAACTATAACCAAAATCAACTTTTTTTTTTGTTTCACTGTTTTTACTACATTTTTTACAGATACCTAAATTTCTAAACATTTACTTTAAAATTAACATTTTTTCTTGTACTTACTGATGTAATATAGCATTTTTATTTATATTACCCAACCCACACACAGGCAGTGCCTTAGTGGGTTCCCATTACCTACTTTTGTCTATTATATAAATATTTACTTTTTGTCAACTATTATTAGTATTTAGAAAATATGTAGTATTATTTTGGAAATGTACATAAATCTTTAGATGTAATGGGAAAAAAAGAATAAAATAAAAAAATACGAAACATGTTGGTTTTAATGAAAAAAAAAAAAAATTAAAATTTTAATCTCATTTTCTGGAAGATGCATTTATTACGAATGTTCTCACATTTTTTTTTAAAGAAATTCGTAAAATTGACAGAGATATAGCATTTTAAATGAAACCGTTTTAAATAGTTTGTATGTTGAATTATCCTTCGGCTAAATTTTGAACGCGTTTTTCTCGAAACACCTTTTTTCAACCTGGTGAAAACATATTAAAAAAAACTATTAATCCAATATGCATGCGCTTAGTCTTTTGCATAGTTTATGACTAACTATTCGAAAATCCAGTCCCTACGCCACCACGTAGGGATTTTTTTATAAAGGGCCCCCTTCTATTCTACTTTTTTATGAATGAGAAAAAATTTGCCATAAAAACCGGAAATAAAATTCGCTGGTCCGCTATTCTTTTTTTTAGATTCGACATTTCTCCACGTGCTGTAAATCTATATGTCTAGTTCTAAATATATTTTTATTTAATTTTTCTGATGAACCGTATAGCTTAATCGCTGTCAACCACCGTGAATCAATTTCGTCGGAGTGTCCTGTTGGAAGGGGCGTAATCCGCAAAGTATACTTTAGATTCGAGTACAAAAATTTGTATACAGTCTTCTATACAAATATATTGACAATGAGTATTAATAAAAAGCATTCCATTCATCGTTTACTTGAAAATAATTTGGCAAAATACACCCCTGTACCGCGCATGCACCGTGGTCTTAAACAATAAAAGTGATTAAAACTAGATATTTTATTAATTTTGAAATATTTTCGTACAACCAACCATTTGACAACATCATACCCGGTCTCCAATACGATCTTTCTAATTTCACTTTGATGTCGAATTATGACATTAAATATTAAGTACCTACGCATGAGGGCTTGAATGTAATAATTACTGAAGATATGAATATTATCATACTAATGTGAAGGTATCTACATTCTACATAGAGATATAACATAAAAAAATAATGAAGGTACCCATTAAACAAGAATATGGAATGTTTGGTAAATCATGTTCAATTAGTCTGGTATGAAAATTGTGGTTTTTACACGTAAAATGTGTAGAAAACGGAATTCTTGCTTGATGTCATATCTTGCCCGTATATCTAGACTAAAATAAAAAAGTCGCTTTCGGCACAGCTTTCTACGTATATTTTAACGAATTTAATCTTATGTAATGGATGTAATGTATTATAAATAGCAATTCATCGATGCATATATTTCCCTTAAGATACCAGTGATCTTCCGTAAGAACATGAAAAAAAAAATCTCTTGATTTTATGAAACAATTAACCCTTTTTAGTATCGTTTGAAAAGTATATTGTTATTTTCCTTATACCCGCGATTAATACCGTAAATACAGTTACAGTACCGTTTCGGTGGTCTTGATTTTAATTTTTATGTTTGTTTCATGTTAAATTGTAAAAGATTTAAAAAAAATTGTTTGCATGTTAGGTTTTTTCCTAATTAATATAAAAATAACTCTTTGAGGCCTTAGTAATTATTTGTTATTTGTTTTTTAATAATTAGGGAGGGTGGGGCGGGGCTAGTTGAGCATAGGGGCATGTTGTGCTATTGACATATTTAAAAAACTACCACTAGGACGACAATGTTTCAAATGGTGGAAATAAAGGGCTGAGGGAGGGGAACATAGCGCGCGATCTAAGTTGCAGCATAGCAATCGACCGATCTGTTTTTTCTAGTGAAAAGTAAAAATAATACATAGAATTTTTTTCCAGAAATTTTTTGGTACATGCTATCAACGATAAAGTTAGTGTTTATCTTTAACACAGTTTTTAGATTTTAAATTGCTGTTAAGGCCCAGATCTCGTAGTTTTTTTCCAATAATTAATTTCAATTTCAAAATGTCTGATAGGAGCTGGTTGTGCAATGTGCAGTCATTGCCATACCACTTTTTTATTACAAAATATATATATTTTTTTGTTGGATGCGGACACACAGTAGAAATTCTTCACGAGAGATTTATTATAAACTAATGTCTAATTTTATTATAGATATGTGCAGTTTTCGTAATAATGTCGGGTTTATTCTTTCTATCGCTCAACTTGCCTCATACCCTTTCTCAACTTACCTCACCCATGGAGCTAGTTGAGCAACTCTTAACTTTCTTACAAAAACGAAATTTTCTTATAAATTATGTCTTTAATTGTATATGTGTCTAGAGACTTTTAGAACAAGATAAATTATTGCCTGTTCAACAGCAAAGCTACTATGTCAGACGGTTCCGGCGTTTTCATCCCGCGACAAAATATCCCCGACAAAATATCCCACGGAAAAAAACATCCCTTAACAAAATATCTACTAAAACAGCGGGATGAAAACGCGCATTACCATGTCAGACTGATGCACCGTTTACTCGATATGACTGACTAAGTGAAAACTTGTTTAACTAAATGCCCCGCCCTACCCTACCTCCATTGTTATCAAGCATAAAATATGTTGTATAATGTGGAAACATAAGTGCGGTGGTGAAAAGGTTAAGTATATCCACGCTAAATGCCACGAGGCGTAATAAATAATTACTAAAGATATGTACTAACGTAAGTTTACGTTATTATTATTGAGTGGCCATAAAGAAGCGAATAAAAATAACTCGTTTAGGCTGTTCGGTGTAAGTGCCTCCGTACTTCATTTGTAGTCATGGCTTGATCAAATTAAATATAATACGCGTCGTAAGTGAACGCAAGAATGAATTAGTTATTCTATACTAAATGATAGGTAGTACCTACTTATTATTATAATTCGGTGTATTTCTGGTGTGGACCAGATATTTTACCAGATTATCGGCGTAGATTGTATAGATAGGTTTCGATTATTGCAAAAACGAAAATTTAAGTAACGAGAAATTTTAATCTGATGGGTTCCATAGCAGTGTTGTTCTGCGATTTCTTAAAAATTCAAGATTAAAAAAAAAAATTAAATAATTTTTTTTTTGGAAAACGGAAAAGGTTACTTGCTTAGGAAGCATATTATTTTTCAGCAGGTTTTTACATGGCATGTTTGGTTATGATGTTTTATTCTTAAATTCTAAGGACGGATTGTTTCACAGAATGTAAACAATTCATCAAATTTAAATGTTAAAGTTCTGTTATTATCCAATTACTGTAAAGCTTATAATCATTTATAAATTACTGTATAATCTCGGAAATAAATATTTTGATCTAGGAGATATATTCAACCGGTCTGTGGTTGAGTGGAAATAGCGCTTGGGTCCCACCCTGGCGTCGCGTGTTCGATTCCTTTACTGGCTAAGTCCTCCATCACAACACAAGCAACATTTTCGGCTTTCTGTGGTAGTAGTAGGAGATTTTCAAACATTGCTGGGTTATTCGTAACCCGGGAAAGTTAGTCTTTCTTTTAAAAAAAAATTCACTGTAAGAATAATAGTACAAACATGGTTTATTCCAATTCTTTTATACATCTAGAAAAAAATAGTCGTGGAAAATTTCTGCAATTTTTTTTTATTGTGAGACTTTTATTTTCTATTTATTTTATGTGGGACATCTTATCATTTTTACCAATGTGTTTTATTTTATATTATGTATCTTACATACATTTAAAAAAAATTATATTATATTTACTTTATTGTTTTAGTTTTAAAGTATTTAAAATAACTGTTGATACTTAACTTATAAACAAAGAATGTAACAGCCCATTAGGGCGTGTAATAAATAAATAAAAAGCAATTGGCTCACAATGAAATAAACAGAACTTTCACAGATTTTTGACTTTGAAATTTGAGGAATTGTACAAATTCTGTGAAATAACCCATCCTAAGTGCGATTGTTAGAAAGTGGTTCATTACAGCGACATGTTGTGACTTGCTTGCAAAATATCTCAACCAAAGACTTCTGTTCTGGAATATTGCATTAAACGAAAAGAAATGATCTCATTTCTCGGAAATTCTGTTTTCCACCAAAGAAGAAAGGATGTAAAACATTCTAAAAATGGTTCTAAATGGTATTTATTAAAAAAAAGAATAATATTTTATATCACCGAAAATTGACATGCAGGTCACAAGTTCAAAAGCCGAAGAAGTGAAATTAATAATTGGGTAAATATAAAAATAGAAGCAGAATACTCGTACTTTCAACTTTTACGTTCGAGAGAAATGAAACTCAGAATCGATATGATGGCATTACTTAAAATGTCTTTAGCTAGGCGGTAAAAAACAGCTCAGGTTTCCTCTTTTAAACATTCCTTCAATCATTTCCTTCTTTTATTATGAGTTTGGTTTTTGATTATCCAATCAATTTGATTTCGGATGGTGGGTCTCTTACGTGATATCACACCGTTTATATAAATTATATTAACTATACGATCTTTTCCATCAAGACGCTGCCTTCCAGGACGAAAATGGCCTCTTCCTTCGATGCGGTCCAATTATTCCCAGCCATTCTAGTTAAGTTCCCGGACCTTTCCATCTTTTTCCTGACTTCTTCTTGTGCATTCAATTCAATATATTTTTTTATCCCAATGAACATAAATAACTTCATATACACCACAATTCAATAACAAAAATCGACATGTTCTAAATCAATGGTTTCTTCATCAGGATAAACGTATTATAATTAATGAAAAATATAAAATGAATATATAATAAGAATAATAATGTGCTGACGATGAAACAAGTCCATCATTTTAATAATATTTTGGTGTGTACAAAGTTATTAATTTTCATTAAATAAATACGACGTTACAAACTGAATTTGCAATTATTGAAGATTTTTTTAACCGTTTAAAAATATTACAAAATTGTTCATATAGAGGCCTTTTAAATTAGCAATATTTTATAAAGCAGAATTCATAATACAGAACATAAAACAGAAACCTAAAAAATTACTACTAGCTACAACAAAGCTTGCCGTTTAAAAGCAGCTCGATTGATGCTAACATGATTCTGTTCAACACCGTTTGCCCTCCCCATCGCGGCATGTCAACTGGCAAGTTAGCCCTGCAAGTTCAAAGATAATGCTGTCCGTGATAAAGATTACAAAAATAATTATTTGGGAGGCGGGATTGGGGACCGCCACCCCGGGAACCTTTATTGGATAACCAACACCTCTGCCATAGGTCACCCCAAGTGATTCGCTACGTTTGGTGATTTAGCAGGGGTGCCCGGGTTCATGGGATGAGGTTTGTCTAGGTATTGGAGGTGGATGACCAGGACACACTGAACCCCAAAATAATCTCGTACACACAAACACAGAATTCATTAAAACGTCTTAAGTACATAAACACTTTACACGACAACATGATAACAAACATTTAAACACCATCCACACTAACTATGGTAAACAATCCGTTGGTTACGAGGGGGGCAACTTAAATTTAAAAAAAACCTTACGTTCCAAATTTACTAGGCAAACTGAAGTCTACTCCTCACTAATGCATTTAATAAGATTACGAGGACAAAGCCCTCTCAACAAGACCATGAAATATCAACCTACTATCAAACATGATTCAGTCCACGTATTCCTCGTTCTGCATCTAGGATTCTTCCACCAGCAGACAGGTATTCGGCCACGGCTTTTGGTGTCGTATTATAATGTTGAGTGTTGAGGTTTAGTTTATTAGGTTCAGGTACAGAGAATTTACTATAAATCAACCACATTGCTTTCCCCACCCGACTAAAATGGCAGTGAGTGCTAAATGATGGAAGATAGTGCATATGAGAGAAGCTAGTTGATTGGGAGGAATACGTGAAATGTAGTTTAGTGGCTTTTCTACCTCCTCTTAACTTACATGCAATGGTTACGCCAGCTGATTCCACATTTTATTTGATTTATCACATCTGCTTGGCGGACCCAACTAGCGTAGCGAAATGAAAAATGAGCCGCAAGTTTCTGGAAAACTGAAATAATAATAGCCTCCGTAGTTGAGAGGTAAGGCCTTCGACTACCAATCTTGAGGTCGCGGGTTCAAATCCCGGCGCGTATTGATTAAGTTTATTTAATCAACGTGTGTTACTTCACAAATAATAATTCATTAAAAATAATATACCATGGTATATTTTCGGCACGTTCCAAAGGGCTAGATAATAGATTAGTATCGCCCTTGTGAAAGACCACCATTCAGATCTGAAACATTCCTTGAAAAGACTTTAGTCGCATTCGGTGTCTAGATCTTAATATCCTCTGTCACATCTCTTTACACTCCCCCATTTATCTCCAGCCTCATAACACGCCCAAATTGGGGACGCCGTAGTCTCACTAGTTCCAGACGGTTGGGAGCAGTTGGTTGGTTGCGATATTTAAATTTGAAAAAATGGCACCCTATTTTCTTCGCAACCATTTCTAAATATTTATTTTTTATGAGATGCAATTCATGTACACAATGAATTCCCTCTTCATATTGTTTTCCAAAATGTTTTAATTAAATTCCCACAAAAATATGCAATAAAATAGTTTTAGAGATTGCGGGCTGGATTTTTGCACTGCGAAAAATTATACCAGTAATGATGTTCTAAATTTTGACACCAAATAAATTATAAATTTTACTGTTATCAAAAAGTTCCATCAAAAATGTTTATTGCCGCAAAGGAGATTTGAACGCACGGACCTTCTGCTAAATGGATGACTGCTGTAAATATTGAACGATCGGGAAAATCGTCACGAATAATTTTTTTTTGAAGTAGGAAATTCACCCTTAAAAGAGTGCTCGTGAATAATTGTTGGACCTCATAAAGAAATTATATTTGCTTCGCAAATCCTGCAATGATTTTATTATTTTCCCGCGGTTTTTCAGTGGTCTGGTTTAAGTTTAAGTCGATAGTTTAATCCATAAAATGCCATTTGGAGTACACATTTGTGGTTGCACAGTAAATAATGCCGGTGTTGTGGATCCGCGTTGGGCGCCACGCAATGGTGACTGCATTTAGTATGCGATTATTATTATCTCATTAGTTTTTATGCCAATTAAACGACTATTCGCTATGTTGTGGCATGGAACTATACGCTATGTTGTGATATACATGCGCCGTGTGATATGTGCTGTACGCTATGTGAGTGTACCGTTGTGTATCTTCTCTTATCGTAAGCGAAATTTTCTGTGGCTTAACCCATTCGGCACGAGTGCCTAACCAAACTCAAGATATTAAAAAAAAAATGTTTTGTCTTATGTGAGTATCTTTGTCACATGGGTGCTGTCACTGCTCCGAAACGTCTACAGTCAGTAAGAGATGGCATTCACAAATGGGGTATGTCGTGAGAAGGGAAGGGAAGGAGATAGGAAAGCAAGGGTAGTTAGATCTGGTCACCAAACACAGTGAAAGTCATTTCAAATAACGTTTCGATTCTGAATGGTGGTCTTCAACCGGGGCGATACTGAAAGTATGTTCCACTCTGGAACATGCCGGCAATATACTAACTATATTTAATCAAATGCAACTAGTAGTAAATACCCGGATTTGCCCGAGTTTTAACACTCTGTTTTTTTTTTGAAAAATTAGAATCTTACCTGTATGTTATATGGAAAAAAACAATAAAAGTAGTCGAGCTTTTTGACGATTTTTTTTAGTGTGATTGTTTTTTGTTCAAACTGATCAAAAGTATCAACGACCGTCAATATGGAATCCGGTGGAACCGCTCGTGCGGTGAACTTCTCGCGTATGCGATGCAAATTTGGGGGCGGTGTCAGGAAGTTTTCGGAGAGACCCAATCGGTTGCACTGGACATTTTCAAGGTCTTTTACCGGGTTCGGCACCGAGGACTTGTCATCAAACTGTCTTCTTACGGACTTCCGCGTACGTGGATTGCCGACTTTTTGAGAGAGAGGTCGATTCAGATGGTTGCGGATGGTTTCACCTCTTCCTCGAATTCGATAAATGTTGGCGTTCCATAGGGATCCGTTCTGTTCCCGACGTTTTTGTTGGACATCAATGATCTTTTGTCATGTGGACCAATTCATTTTTACGCGGGTGACATTACAGTCCTTCATAGCTTTTTGTTTGACAAGCCCCGAAAGGGCACACGAACTCTAACGGCTTTGAGGAAAAGAATGGGCGGTTACCTCAAGAGTGTTTTCTCTTGGGGTACGAATTACCTAGTCGAATTTAAGTTTCACAGACCCAATCATTGTTTCAAAGACCTAATTACGTCTGAAAGGAATCGAAAAAAAAAATCGAAGATGCTCCGAGGGACTATCGTCGTTGATCCCTCGGCACCGATGCATAGTCGGAAAATACGCCAAACGCGCGCCCAACATATCTACAAGGTTGACATTAGTCACATGAGAACAGCTCGCTTCTATGACTCGTTCTTGAGTTCAACAGCTCAGCTGCGGAACGATTTGCAGGCCTCTGTGTTTCCTCCCTCCTACAACACGGGTCTCTTCAAGACCTATGTTCACTCCTTCCTCTCCTCAAAAAAATCTTCACACAGCATCTTCAAAGATGAAATATTTTACTCAGGGCCTTCTGTGTGGAGTTAACATCAAAAGAAAATCACAATTTAAACATTTAAAAATAATATATGGTATATTTACGGAACGTTCCCGAGTGGAAGATATTCCAAATATCGCTCTGGTGTAAGACCATCATTGAAACTTTGCTTGATATGGATTTAGCCGTGTGTGGTGACATCGTATATGTTATTTATATTCCATTTATACCGAGAGGCTGAATTTCCGAATTTAAAATTTAAGGCTCGGACACATCGCATTTATTGTGTTTTTATTTATTATTTGCCTCAAAAGCATTGTTAGAGTAAAATATTATACATATTTAAAATACAGGGGTTTTCATTAAAGCGAATAATTTAATATTATATTCTTTAGTTGGTCGACGATATTATCAGTTTCAGTATTAAATTGAAAAACATAGATAAGAGAAATGGTTGAGCGTACTCATTTTGTTAAAGTTCGGTTTGAGTCATCTCTTTACGTGTCTTTAATAAGTTGTGTAACCTTTTCTGTGAAATCCACATGCATCATGAAAAGATTGTGAAAAATCCTGAGCATTTAGAAGCCGGAAATTTTTAATCAATCGACATCAATTTTGATCACAAAGAAAGTTCAATTTGACAGCGACTGATAAAATGCCATCCTCATAAATTGCAGTGATTTTTTTGCCAAAAATTCTCATCCCAGAAAGAAGACGTTCACTGCCTTATTGGAAATGACCGAAAAAGGATGTTGGGAATGAGGTTTTTGTGGTTTAAAGAGAGTGCAAAATTTAAAGATTTTATCAAAATCTACCTCATTGCTTTATCGAGATTCACGATTTCCGTGCAACTTTTTTGCGGTTACCTAAAATGGCCAACAACGGCGGTGCTTTAAACGATTTTCGGAAAACCTCTTTTGGTACGTCTTCTACGCACGAGTATATTTTTTCACAAAACGTTTTATTGTATCAAGTCTCGTAATTTATTAACATTCAAATCTACTTCTGTAGTTTGTCAATTAATAATACGAAAACAACATTTCTATAAAAGTTTCAACAAATAGACATAATAGTGTAAACTTCGGTTAATGTCTTGTTATCGTGATTAACCCTAATATTCTAATCCTTTATTCATTGTAATTTATTTTTACACAATTAATTATAGTATTTTAATAGTTTTGTTACGTAAGTTAACATGTAGTACCTATATTTTATTATTCACGTTTAAATGTATATTTTGTAGAAAAAAATCCCATTGATCAATAGCATATACTCAAAGAATATTAAAATGCGATTCCTGAGTGTAATTGTAGTAAATATTGTAGACGTCAGTTTGCGTCCGATGATATATTTTTTTAAAATATAGTCTAGCTAAATATAGTCTGGGAATAGTCTAGCACTCTAGCGGATCTCGTGATAAGCATTCCGTCTCATTCCAGCAACAAGTGAAACAACGCTCGTATCAAGTGTGTATAGGAGTGCAATCAGTGGCAAGATGTGATTTAACAATATGTTTTTGATTTGAATAGAAAAAAAAATATCATCGGACAGCAAAATAAAATCTACTTTTTTACTCCAAATATTCCCAGGAATTGCTGGTTAGAATCTTTCGGGTACGTGCTGTTACACTCCGTGGATCTGACGATGTGTTAGTCGAACTTACTCCGATGAATGCGGAATGGCAGAAGAATCCATTAAAGATTAAGAATTTTTTTGTGGCTCAATGATGCAATTAGCGAATCTATTAATGGAAAATTATCTCGGCATTAAGAGTGTAGGTTTTTGCAATGGAGATTTACGTACGAGTGTTAATTATATTCCAATTTACTTGGAATGCATGCGGTAGATTTATGCGCGCTGATGGTCAACATGCAAAGTAAATACTTATTATATTCTTAAAGTAATTTATGTTTGATGTAATGTTAGAAGTATGGATTAAAACTGGTATGTAAGGCAGTATCCAATATTCTAATTGTTCAAACATAAACCAAGTTCGACCATACAGATTGTCCAATATTCTTATATTATGTATTTGATACAATAAATTTACATATTTTAAAACATTATTTGATAATGTAGGTCTCACTGGGTGCTTTACCCGTGCTGAGGCCCCCATTTTACAATGTAGAAATATCAATAAAATATGAAATGATACATTTTAATAAAATACATACAGGAGGTAACAAGTAAAGTTATCATATTTATTTACTGCATTGAATACTGTATCACAGTTTTTATTCAACCAACATACTTATTCGTACATTATTGCGCCAGGAATATAAAATCCAAAGAAGAAGAACCGATCGTATTTAATAATTGACTTAAATTAACAAACGATAATCTCGCTGAGTTTTTCTTTAAATTTCTAGTTTACGAATGCAATAGCCGGAACTAATAAAAATAATAGTTTACCTTCAATAAAAACTTAAGGTATTTTTGATAAATAATAAATCGAAGGTATATAAATATATATTTGAGGTGAACAGAAACAGAAAGCAGAATTTATAAAAGAAATTGGTTCTTGTTTGTAAAAGTGTTAATTAAAATAATTGGAAGTTGCCTGGGAACCTCTTCAACATAAATTTAAATCTGGTTTTCGGTGTGAATATTTCACATGACTCACACTTTTTTGGGGATTCCAAATAAAATAAATTACACAATAAAACATCTATTTGACGGCCTCCGTAGTCAAGGGGTAAGGGTTTGGGCTAGAAATCCGAAGGTCGCGGGTTCAAATCCTGGCGTACGCAAGTAAATTTTATTTGATTGAATTGTCTAATTTCACAATTAAAATCATTAAAATGTCTATTTGCTACAAGTTATAAATTAAAATTATCCTAACTTCCAAGGATGAAAGTGAGCCCCGGCTGGTATCCATAAAATTCTGTTAGCTTACATTATGTACACTATATACAGTCGAATATGTATAAAATCTATGCTCAAAATAATTTTAAGAAAAGAAAACAACTTCGTTTGAGGCAATAATTTTTTTCGAATAGTTTCATAGCTTTGACGTCATATTTGCACAAATTTTGGTTTGGAATTTCTTAGCCAATGCATTTATTTTTATTTGGCAGTTAAATTTCCATCATGAGCTGTGGGAGCTTTGAAATAATAGTTCAACTCTCTAAAAGCAATAAAGGTGACATATTATCTGCTCATATTGATAAAATTTGTTTAAAATCAAATTAATAAAATATTTATATCCTGTCCGTAAAATATAAAACCAGTTCAATAAAATTAACACAAATAGATATTCACACAGTACCGTAAAACACTAAAAAGTGTTTGAACACCCTCACAATTTAATTAGATCACTTTCATCAAATGATGTTCAATCTAGATTAAAATAGATGAACACCGTTATTGTTGATTAAAGAATACGATCCCAATGTGTGATGATAATGAGCAATTAATTATTTTGAATCGAAACCTGCTCCGCCGATAAGTACCTACTGCCGAAAAATGGCAAACTGTCATCGGTTTGACATTATCATAAAAATATTAACATTTTACGTACGATTACCTGCACCGAAATTGTGTTTTGAGGCTACCAAATGATGAGGTTATATATATAAAATGCAGGGACGGATTCAACGGTTAGAGTTATATTATAGACACCGTTAAAATTCAGTGTGAATAAAAAGGTAATAATATTTCTTAAAAGTAAAAATTCTACTCGGATTAAGCAGAGTTAAATTTTTTTCTTGGAAATCTTTTATGGCAATATTTTCTTTTAATACGAAGCAAATAAACGGCGGAAAACATAAAAAATACATCGCGTAATTCAAGGTGTAATGCCGGTGTGATTATATATTTAACAAAAAAACTGTTGTTTTTGCACGTCAGAGGTTATGTACTTTCAACGAAGAGTATCAAAAATTTGATAATTGTGAAATAATAACCGCGCTTTAATGAATTAACTTTAACAAACTATTGCTTGAACATGCTTTATAGAATGGTGTTCTTTCCATAAAACGTACATTCTGCTTGCAATACCGCCGATATTTCTGTTGTAACCTATATTTCTTTCTCATAAACCATGCATGACGGATCTCTCCGAGGTAGGACCATTTTTTTAAAGTAATCAGGTTAGAATAAAGCTATTAAAGCTATATTCAAAAATTAAATTATGTGGAGTTGGTTAAGGCGCTGTGTCCCGATAAGACAAGAAATCCTCGGCTCGATTCCAAGTTGCGACCGTTACTTTTTGAAGTGAAAACTTCTTTAGAATTGTTGTGATTTGAAACTCGATGAAACGAAACAAGCGAAACTAAAAAGAGACATACACATGCATCCATAGGATTTAGCCTGCGAGAGAATGAGATATTATAATCGGTCTCCTCTTCGTGCGGTACTTCGAAGCTTCCACTCTCTTGTCTGCTCTACATTTCTATCGCGTGTGAATTACACTTTATTTTTTTATTATTTTCCGTGTCTTGTTCTGTTGCATGTTTTTTAAGATTTATTAGTATTATCGTCTTCTTCAACGATATATATATAGATATATATATTTTTTTAAATGCCGGCAACCCGGGCGTTTATTGTAATAATAATATCTTATACAAAATAAGTAAGTAACCCGCCTCAAAAGACTAAGTCTGTTCCGAAACGGGTACATATTTATATATTTACATTTACACATATAACTTACACACACATATATATATATATATATATATATATATGCGAAAGCTAGAGACAAAAACTCAAGACATAAGGCCTCTGAAGATGGACAGTGTGATCTGTCCGAAACGTCAGGAGTTAAAAAGTGCTTTTAAGGACTACGTTTTTTTTTTTACATGAATACCTCACAAGAGTCCCAACTGCTCCCGTCTGAAGCCAGTGGGACTATGGCATCCCCAATTGGAGTATGTTGTGAGGCTGAGGGTAGTGGGGAGGGGAAGGAGATAGGGAGAGGAAGGTGGGGAAGTACCTGGCTATTCAGATCTGGTCACCAAACACGGCTAATGCCGTTTCAAGCAACGTTTCAATTCTGAATGGTGGTCTTACACCAGGGCGATACAGAGAGTATCTTCCACTCTGGAACGTGCCGCAAATATACTATTTATTATTTTAAATGAATAAATTGTGAAATAACACAAATTAATCAAATAAAATTTATTTGCCAAGCCAGGATTCGATCCCGCGACCTTCGGTGCGCGAGTCAAGCGTCTTACCGCTGCACTATCGCCGGTCGTTACGCGGGTAAACCGAGAAAACTGTTCTACATCTTACAACCGTGAAAACCTTAACCATAACATATATATATATATATATATATATATATATATATACACATACATACATACAGGTATTCTCATACATGTAAATAATCATTCACATAGATACGTATAAAACATAAGTACATATAATCAAATGAGAATTATTGGGAGTTGTTATAAAGTTATCATGGAATTGACATATTTTCATAAAACAAAAAATTCATCATATAAAACATAAGTACATATAATCAAACGAGAATTATTGGTAGTTGTTATAAAGTTATCATGGAATTGATATATTTTCATAAAACCAAAAATTCATCAGATACATATAGAAATGCTAGAATCTAAATCTAGAACTATTAAATTTCAACAAAATAATATAAGTACACATATAAGGTAATAAAAATATTATGTAAGCATTCGTAAAAAAAAGCAGTATTTATAGGTAAGAATAAATTTCTGTAAGTAACTAACACATATATGTAAATAAAGAGTTAGATTTAAGACTAAGATGAGATTACTAGTAACTTGTTGATGCTTGCCCTGTTTTTGTGTAGTAACCATGTATTGAAATGTTTATTTAACCATCTTAGGTTTTTATTAGTGATGCAATTATTGGTTTCTTTTAGTGTTGAAAATGAGAGGTGCAAGGTAGGATTCGTGCTTTCGGGCAAATGTTTATTTAATGTTTGGGACTAGAAGTTGATTATGCGATTTTGCTCTTGTGTTTTTGGGGTGATTTAAGTGGGATGGTGAGGATTTTATGCAGTTTATTTGAATTATTTTCTTAATGAATAGTTTTCTGATGTCTAGTATGTTATTAGTAATTAGGATGTTTTCCGTTGGATGAAGGTAGGGTTTTATGGGTTGAGTTAAGCGGTTTAATGTACTTGTCAGCGGCTCCCCCCCAAGCCGAAATACCATAAGTTAAAAGGCTTTGACATAGAGCGTAGTAAACATTTTTTAGTTGTTTTAGTGACATGATGTTTCTAATCGTTTTAAAAATGAATGATAGCTTACGGATTTTTTTTTATGAGTAAGTTAATATGAAGTTCCTAATTTAATTTATAGTCCACTGTTAGGCCTAGATACTTGATATTATCAGTATGTTCTATTTTTTCGCAGTTGTGGTTTGAGGGATTTGTGGTAATATCAGGGTGTAGGTATAAAGTCGGAAAGATTTTTGGTTGCCCAGTAGTGGTTTTGCTGAATCTTAAGAGCGCATAACCAGCCAGCGGACGAAAATCCACATTTCGTCGAAAGATGTTCTTACGATCGTACAAGGCGGTTCCAATGAGAAAGATAAGGTATTCTCCGTACCAGCTTTTTAAAATTATAACTCAATATCGATTTTAATTCATTCCAAAGTTGCTTTAATTTATACCTGCATCCAAAAATGCTGAAAGGCGTGACGATAAAACTATTAAAATTATGTACTTTTTGTAATTATTTTTTGATCATAAGTATTTATCATTTTTTAATAATGTCTTAGCAAAATTAGAATGTAAAAAAAATCTGAAATATATTAGTCTGTAAGTGCGCAAATAAATGCACAAACGGACCAATTTTCGTCAAGAAACACATGTACTTATATATTTTTTAATAATTTTATTTAAACTAAAATTAAAATTCTGTTACATACGCTTACCAGATAATATATTGATTTACTTTACTGCATGATTATATGATTTGAAATGGGTGTTGTATAATACATGTACTTTTTTGAAAATTTAACAAATCCGCCAACGACCTATGGTATAACTTTATTATACTAAAAATTATGATTTTTTCTGAAAATTTAAAACATAAGTTTACTAGATTAAAGAACAATTTATATTTTTATGTGGAAAAGAGTCAATACGTCTAAACACTGATTTAAAAATGACATATTTCTGGTGTTCTCTGGTAATACACTATTTTTCTTTGGTAATAAGTATTTTGTTTTGGAGATGTTTAAGGTAAGTAGATTTTTATCGAGCCAACTTTTTATTTCGAACATACCAGTTTCCGCACTTTTGAAGGCCTTTTCCCAACTTGATGCTTTGAATAAAATTACCGTGTCATCTGCGTAACTAATTACCTTGTATTCGATAGATGCCATTTTAATGTCGGTAAGTTCATTTATGTAAATGAGAAATAGAAGAGGACCAAGAACACTACCTTGAGGGACACCATACTTGATTTCTTCCAGATCACTGTAGCATTTATTTAGTTCTACTATTTGTTTTCTATTTTTAGCGTAGCCAATTAACCATTCGAGCGGCGGTCCGTTGATACCATAATTTTTGAGTTTCTCGTACAGAATGTCATGAGAGATAGTATCAAAAGCCTTGGCCAGATCTAGAAAAACTCCGATGACTTTGGATCCTGCATCTGTGTTTATAACAATGTAATTAGTTAATTCGGATATAGCATGTTCTGTGCTCATTTTAGCTCGAAAACCGAATTGAAACTTTGAGAGTAAGTTGTGTTTATCGAGGAAGGATGTTAATCTTTTTTTCATTGCCTTTTCCAAAACTTTCGATATTATTACTATAATTTCTTCCAGAAGTTATTCGAATAAAAAAATGATTATTTATATAGACTTTTAGAAAAGTGAACAGGTGTCCCATATAATTAATATCAACAATAACACACTATCTGATTACAGATAAATTTGTTAAAGAATTTTGTAATCATTCAAAAAAGATAACTGACAAAAATATGGGGAAAAAATAGGTAAATCCTTACCTTACGTTAATATTGTAAAAAATGACCGAAAAAATAAGTCCTAATGGCCGAATGGTTAAAGCGCTACACTCCAGTAAGACAAGAGATCCTGGGTTCGAGTACCGTTTGAGACCGTTAGCTTTTTATTTTTCTATGTTTTGTTATGTTTCATTTTTCTTTTAGATTAATTAGTTTTATCTTTTTTCTTTAAGGTTAAATTAGTTAGTCAAGCCAACAAATCGTGTCATTTTTGGAAACAAAAAAGATAAAATTCTAAAATAAAACGAAATTATCAAACTTAAAAAAAAAGTCTCTCGAAAGTGCGGAGCCCTAGTTCTACGCGCATTCTGACCACCGGTAAATCCGCCCCAGCCTACACGTACACATATCGTGTGGAGGTTTTACTTTCGATGACTTTCGAAACGCGTACGGCGATCGGAACTCAGATTTGATTGGTATGCTCGGAATGATTAATGTACTTATTCATCTCGTGAACAGTTGTGACTCGCTGCTACCCGCTAACTCCCAATACCAAACTCCCAATCGGGACAACCTTGCCATTGTATTTTAATAAACACTGACTGTTTCAAGCAAAAAGGCTAGTTACTTATGGCGCTGACATTTCAGAAGAAAAATACATAATATATGTTCAGTAAAAAATATTGTATTAACACGATTTGTGGAAGCTGCGGAACGTCAGACTGAAGGAAGCTGCAAGGGGAAGGAGATGAGAAAGAGGAAATGCGAAATTACCTGGATGTTCAAATCTAGTCACTAAAAGCAGTAAAAAATTTTTCAATGATGTCCTTTCAACTGGGCGATTCTGAGACAATCTACTACCTACTCTGGAACGTGGAACAAATTTAAAACCAGTTTTAATAAAATTATTGTAATCAGAAAGCCTCCTTGATTGCGTCGTTACGATTCTTGGCTAAAAATCCGAAGGACGCGGGTTCAAATCTCGGAGTGCGCAAGTAAATTGAATCCGATTAATTTTTGTTATTCCACAAGTTATTATTTAAATTTTCAGAGTGGAGTTACTTTCAGTACAGCCTTGGCTTGAAATGGGTTTAGCCTTGTTGGTGACCAGATCTGAAAATGTACTTCCCTACCTTCTTCTTTTGCATCCCTTCTCCTCCGACTGCCTTCAGTCTCAAACATGGTTCCATGACAGTTCATCCTGCGACAATTCATCCGGCGATAGTTCATCCGGCGACAGTTCATCCGGCCGACAGTTCATCCGGCCGACAATTCATCCGGCGACAATTCATCCGGCCTGATTATTTAGAAGATTTTTTCTTCAAGTAAGTATGCAAAGAGGATATACGGCCGTACAACCAAAATCAATATACTTATATCTGAAGGCATCTTGAGTGGAAATCCGCTGTAACCTAACCTAACCTCACCTAACCTAACCTAACAAATTAGTCAATTCACCCTAAAAAGATGGTGTTAATTTCAGATAAAAAGTTATATTATATGCAAGTAGGAATCTTTACGGTTTTTTGCTAAGCCGACTGCAAGTATGTCGTATTAAAAAAAATATATTTTTACGGCGGATTTCCACTCAAGATGCCTTCAGATATAAGTATATCGGTTTTGGTTGTACGGCCGTATATCCTCTTTGCATACTTACTTGAAGAAAAAATCTTCTAAATGATCAGGCCGGATGAATTGCCGCCGGATGAATTGTCGGCCGGATGAACTGTCGGCAGGATGAACTGTCGGCAGGATGAACTGTCACCGGATGAACTGTCGCCGGATGAATTGTCGCCGGACGAATTGTCGGGTCACCAATTTCACTGCAGTAAAGGGGGCGATTCTTTCAATAGGGTTAAGAAACACTGCCCAGCTACAACTAATCTTTAATTTATGTATTCGATACTGCCGCCATGGGTCGACCCATAGTGCGTTTCTTGAAAATATCAAGGAGGCTACGGTGTTTTTACTTATGTCGACAGAAAGCACTTAATCCTAAACATGGGAACACCTCAGCACAGGTTCTCCTAGCGATGTGTTCACAAAACTCTACTACTAACTTATTTACATACAGTTACTGATCATTAACATTTTTTTATTACTAAAACTTATTATCTATGAAAACCCTTGTAATAATCTGTAACACGTATGTTCGAGAATAGAAATAAAATAAATTAATTTAAAATTTAAAACCACATTGGATTGCCATCGCGATTCGAACTCGGGACCAACAGTGCTACTAAAACTTTTGAAATTATATATATTTTAAAAATTGATTTGCACATGTCAGGTTTTGAACTCCCAGTGTCTGCGTTAGAACCCCATGAGCTAACGTATCCAGCACGGAGGTTGTCGAAACAACAATATATTCGTATGTATTAGGTACATCAGATACAATTGATTGATAGATGATGCCACTTCCTTGGTTATGCACATACATTAGGTGTAATGAGCTAAACCTCGTACAATGAAACATAAAATACAGTAATAAGTACGTATTAGACACCATTATGAAAACGATTCAAAAGCCTGATAGGCAAATTGTCATTTGAAGATTCAGCGATAACTGTTGTAAAATAATATTTCTATTTGGGCCCACACAAATCAAAATGGATACTTGGAAAGTCACGAATAGATTTTTTGATTACATACCTAAGACTACTTGCTACACAGGTGTGGGTGGAATGTGGGCTATTACATTCTGGTTGATCTGATTCTTTAAGAGACCTAAATTATAAATTGACAGATTGGATAAATAATAGCAAAAAAAAAATTGTGATGTTATAGCAAAAGGTGTGTTAGTTTGGACGATGATTCATGACCGTTTTTTATATACTTCAATAGTGTATCCAATTCCTGTAACCCATTAAAACAGTTTGAAATCAGGTCACATTGTTGTGTCATATTCCTTATTTTCGTCTTTTAAGTATTGTGAAAAATTTAGGGAACAAAATCAACTTTTTTTAACATTAGCTCCACGCGAGAGGTCCTGAAGAAAATAATCTGTCTTAGGGCCTACGTCATCTTTGAGAATACTGTGTGGAGGGTATTTTTAGGAAAGGAAGTAGAGGAAGTTCTGGGAAGGAAAAGATTACGAGGTGTGTGTCCGGGAGTGACGGACATTGTCCAGGAGTGACGGACATTAACGGAGTTGCGGTGCAAGGTGATTTTCCGAGAGAGGTCGAAAAATCTCCCTCAATCAGTCTTTTCTGATCCGGTTTGACAAGCAGTTGATGCCAAAACCCGGATTAACCTCACCCCATGAAAACAGGAGCCCCTGCTAAGTCACCAAAGCGAATTACTTGGGGTGACATATGGCAGAGGTGTTGGTTATCCAATAAATGGTTCCCCGGGGGCGGCACTCATACCCACCACACAAATTGATTTTTTTTAAATAGTAAGGTGATTGTTCGTTATAGAATATTAAATTTACATATTGCAAGAATTTATACGTCCTAATTCGTAGTCATGTACATCACCCTTCGACCACCGAGGCCGCCAGTTTATGCAGGGTTTATGTGATAAATACTTAGTTTAATACTCGTTACATAGATAAAGCAAGATAAAATAACTTGAAATCTCAACATCCAACTGGACACAAAAATAAGAAAGAGAAACAAATCGAATAACTGTGCTTGAAATGTAAATTCCTCAGCAGAAGGCAAGTGCTACATAGCATGCAGTTCTGTTGCATTCATCAATATTCTGCATTCTTACGCAGCCGATATTGAATACGTGAGACCAAAGTCAGACTTCTGTCGGGTCACATGACTTCTGCATTCATTATAATGATAGCTATTTCTCCTGTTTCTTTTTTCGAAATTCCGGATGAGGAAAACATCACCGAAATTTTCAGGTGGTGAGTTCTGGTGAAATTGTGAATATATGATTTTTCCTTAATTCTTTTGAACACTCATCATCTGTGAATCATAAATATTTCATTGGATTTTTATTTATTACACTGGTTACGAAACGCACAGCTTTCTCTGCAGGATTCTCGTGAATCATCTACTATTACACAAAACCAATCTGATTATCATACTAATTGTTTGTTCAATGACGATTTCAGTCACGTTTAAAGATTTTACGTAACAATGAAAGTAGCGTGACTGTTAACATCTCGTAAATGGAGTTAAAACATTGAAGAAACTAAACATATTCATGTACGTGGTCGAACTCTATTGTACGTCGAAGTGAGATCTTATAAATCTTTATTATTTTAAAGATTTAATTCTATTTACTCCTGATTCAGGTAAATCTATGCATCAATGATTTAACCAGAAGATTCTCGTACCACGGTGAAATCTGACCGGTCAGTAAAGTGAGGTTAAAAAGGTTATAAAATTCAATACATATTATGGCGGAAGGAGAAAAGCCGACGTAGCTCAGTGGACAGAACATTTGACCGGAAATCAGAAGGGCGCGGGTTCGAGTCCCGTCGGCGGCATCTTTATCCCCGGTATCTTTTCTCGGGAGATTTTTTCAATGTAGGTGAGTGTTTCTGGATAATCATTATTGCTTATAATAATTGTTACCTTTTGGGCTATGCATAAAAATCTTGTCTTAAACATTAGTTTATCAATTAAAAATAATAAGTTATATATTCTTATAGCTATTCTTATAAGCTGACTTTACTGTAGGCCACTACTACCATAGACAATTGATCCCCCGACAGTTGGCCCTCTGAAATAATAATAATTATTATTATAAAAATATCCTTTTTTGTTCATTATTTACCAATTACAGCCTAAAATCGACTTCAAAAATACCTTTCACAATAAGATTGTATGGATATTATATGAATTTATTTACAGTGTCGTTTTTTTATACTTATGCGCTGGTATTTACAGTAGATATATGGGGGCATACATTAATTACGTGAGCAGTTTTTCTTCCAATCTTGACCCCCCCCTTGGTGAAATAAATTTGGGCCACTTCATATATTCTTTTCAAGTAATGTGAGCTTTTGCTGGACCCTCCCTCCTTTTGAGCTCACGTAATTAATGTATGCCCCCCCAAGTAGTTTCATCCTTTATACATTTGAATGAAAATGTTTATAATTTTGTTTTTTGGCGGGGTATCCACTTTGTATACCCCCTGGACACTTGGTTATATATAGCCGGTATTATTAAAACTGCTCACGTAATTAATGTATGCCCCCATATCTATATATCTACTGTAAATACCAGTGTATAAGTATAAAAAAACGACACTGTAAATAAATTCGTATAATATCCATAAATCTTATTGTGAAAGGTATTTTTGAAGTCGATTTTAGGCTGTAATTGGTAAATAATGAACAAAAAAGGGTATTTTTATAATAATTATAATTATTATTTCAGAGGGCCAACTGTCGGGGGATCAATTGTCTGTGGTAGAAGTGGCCTACAGTAAAGTCAGCTTATAAGAATAGCTTTATTATTTATAAGATTGCCTAAAATTTTATACACAGGTTTTGTATTGTAGGATATATTAACATGTTATTCATTACAGTATTTTTAGGCTGAATGGAATCGAACCAGCTACCTCCTGTCTCAAAGTCAAATGCATATCTACACAATTGCGCTACAAAGGTCATCTACGGAGGAAAACGAAAGGAACTTGAACATTTGCTATTCATAATATTTCGTTCCTAAACACTTCGAAAGCATTCTAAAACAAAGCTTCAATTCTAAACGGCGGTGCAGCTTGACTGATAACTGATAACATTGTGATGTCATTAAAACAATTTATAACTTATTACACATAATAATTGGTTGAGATATAAAGCTTTCATCAGATGCATCCCAGCTCAATTTAAAATAGGTAGGTAACGAAACAGTTTAACGATAGGCTCAAGAAAGTAGAGAGTTAGGTTAATCACATAAAAGATTGATGGGTTATTATAGCATCACGAGACTGGGATATTTTATTGGAGGCCATTATTTGCTTCTTTGGTGCACAAGGAAAAATATGAATGGACTGGATTCAATAGAAACCTAGAATGAGATAAAGGCGCCCGTACTATCTCACATTTCCCATCAAAGATGACGGTATAACAATACCACCTTGTATTTCATATTTCAATGGTAGACACTTTGAGATAAATTTATAGTATTCTCTTTATCTCCAATTAGGTATGTAGATTCATTAATTTATATCATGCCATGAAACCTGGACACTAAAGCCTTCAACCATCATCGCTGAAGATAAAAGCTTTTGAAATTTAGATCTACAGACTCATCCTCACAACTCCCTGGATAAATAAGACAACTTTGTTATTTAGAACCATTGGCTAAACATTGTAGCATTATATTTAGTCTTATTTACTTATTTACTCTGACGCCGAACGATCAAACACTACAAAATCCTGTCTACCCTCAGTGCGCACTTATTATCGCTAGTAGAACACGTTTCGAAGAGATATCAGTAGGCAATAGAGTCGCTAATGGTAAACATACTCGTAGCTCTTTGGCTGAACCTTGCGAAATATTCAATCCTGGTCACATTTTTAACCCCCGACGCTAAAAGAGGGGTGTTATAAGTTTGACTGTCTGTCTGTGGCATCGTAGCTCCTAAACGAATGGGCCGATTATGATGCGTTTTTTTGTTTGAAACCTGACGTTAGTTACAATTCACGAAAATTTGTTCAAAATCAGTTCTTTTTGATAATATTATTTATTTTAATTAAAAACATTAATTCCATCTTTGGGAATGCTGGATGGAGGGTATTTTATGGAAATATAATAATAGGTCTGGGAACGAAAATGAGGAGTGAGTGGAAATTTGGGTGTCAGGATATCCTGGAGTGACGGAAGTATCCATTCAACCATCGTAAGGTTGCGATGAGTCGCGAGACATTTCCCTCAACCGGCCTCTCCCAATCTGGCCCGTCAAGCATTAGGTGGGCAGACGCATTCACCACAAGCCCTGGAAATACCTCATCCCATAAACCCGGGCTCCCCAGCTAAATGAGCAAACAACTGGGAATGCCCATGGCAGAAATGTTGGTCACATCATTCAAGATTCGCCAGTTGAATATTCAAAGGAAGACTGATGGAAACGGCAGTACAGAAAGACGCCGCTCCTCCTAGCTTTGATGTTTGTTTTATTGGTACGAGTACAATTTCGCAGAGTTGTTCGTACACTACTTACCGAGCTGCAGCATGAAGGATTAATACTGCGAACTTAATTAAAATTATTAATTTTAAAAACATTACAAAATTAAAATTTCAAAACGTTTTTAAAAGAGAGTATTAACAAAATATTTTTGATAAGATAAGCAGATTTAAACTAACAGCAAAAAAGCTCACCGTTTAAATTCTGCTTCATTCATATTAAATATATCGATATTCGAAATGATTGTATTTAACAACAAGACAGCTCTCCCAACTGGCTTGACTATTGGCAAGGGTTCCACGCCAACTGAGAATAAAGTCAACTCCACACCTCCTTGAAAAATCATTAAAAGCTATGATTTTTTTTTTAATTAGCCGATAACCCCAACCTAACGTAACCTATTTAACCAATTTTTAATATATTTTTTTATCATTCTAAATGACTTACATGAGATGATTCTGAGTTGGTTTCATTCCTAGTTGTCCGGTCACCACTGCAAATCGGGAGATTAAACAGTCTGTGCTGTTGGTGATGGAGATAACCATCGGGAACACAGAAACTAATGCTCTCCATGATAGTCGAGTTTTCGAACCATAAACATGATAACTAATCTTATGTACATAGGATAGTTACCTTATTAATCAAAGGTGTATTGTAAACTAGTAGTTCTGTGAACAGTAGACCTTGCGTCCAAAAAATAATGTTTCTTATTTTCATTTATTTAATAATTTTAAACCAAATTTTCCTCTAAAGTTGATAAGGTGATTTTTCACAAAAACGGCGCTATATAAATCGTCCAAATATTATTATTATTATTATTATTATTAAAGTTATAAAATTTTCCACGTGTATTAACGCAACATTTTTAAAAATTAAAAATTAGGAATTATAAAATTTATCCAAAGAAAGCTCATATTTCAATGGCTATTCTTTTTTCAAACTTTCTTCAGAATGAAAAAATGCTAATAAGAATGTCTAAATAAATGTAATTTATTTAGACGTAATCAATGTCAGTGTAATTTTTCTTTGAAAAAAGAATTTTCACTGTCACTATCTTGAAATGCAACGTGCAAACAAATTTACAGACAAATGAAATGCAAAACGGCTGAGTTAAAACAGGACTTCTCTAAGCCCGGGGAGGCAATCAAGCAAAGTTTATTTTCGCTGATTTGTATTATTGATAGTATTGCGAGAAGCTTATTCATATCTAGCTACGAGTATGTCAGCGCGCTAAGTACCAAATCTGTATTTCATTCGTTTCAAATCAGTTCCAATTAAATCACTCTTTACCACACGAGTAACTGATTCGGAATTCCATAAATGCTGACATGTTGTATCAATTGGGATCAGGTTGAACGAAACCTGTCATAAGCAGTAGCGATATAAATTTGAATCATGCGCGCCTCTACTCGCATGGGAGAAGACAGCTAATATTGTATCCGCTGTTTTTACTGGACGGATTTCCTATTGTAAAATATTGCTCGTAAAATATCGGGTTAGCAGTGAGCGAGGTGAGTCGTGTACGTATTATAATACCCACTATCTACTATGTAAATGCGATCGTTAATCGAAAGCGCATGCGACCTAATAAGGGACTAGATGGTGATTGACGGCGTTCGCGGGTGATTGGCGCATCACAGGAGTGCTCCACTGGCGGCCATTGGACGGTCAAGGAAGGTTGAAAGATGTTTTTGAGGTGAAAACTTTTTTAGAACCGTTGTGATTTGAAACTCGATGAAACTGAAGCGAGCGACACTGAAAAGAGACAAACATCTGTAGGATTTAGCCTGCAGGAAAATGAGATAGCAATAAAATATTTATTTATTTCACGAATACTTGGTTCCAACACAATACGATAAATCCACGGTCCCACGCAAGGCACCTTCAGTTAGTCTGATGGTATAAAGCGTCTGACGAACCTTAGCGGTCGAATTCTACGCAATCTTTTTAATTATTTTTGAAATTTTAAAAAATTATTTATGTAAAATCAATATCCAATCTTTAAACCATAGGCAAAGACAACACAAAAGAAAGCAAACATCTACTGACTCTGAAGAAGAAAACACAAGTACTAATAAGATGACCAAATGTATAGGAAATGGTGAACTGGTTTTCGATGACAAAAATATGGGAAAAATCTCCTTCACATTGATAAAAAAAGTGCTTCGTAGTCTCCCCACTTTTGTCTAATTTAGTTTTCTGAAGGTTTAACTTCTACAATCGTATGAAAAATAATAGAAAGAACGACTTCAAGATTGGGACATAATTAAAGACTTTTTCAAGATGTGTTTGGTCAAGAAATAGAACTACTTTAAGTGGAAAAATAATAGAATCACAAGTTTCTTAGGTTGTCATACGGAATGAGTAATGGTTTTAGAGTTCGAGGAATTGGGGTACCAAGAGATGAGGAAATGTTCATGAAGTGGTTGTTTTCTTGTTTTTTCGATGATTTTCAGAGCAGGAGTTTCTCGCTGAGAGCCAATGAATGTTGAGATTTGGATCAACCTCTGAAGAATAAAAAACGATCTAAGTAAATGATTTTCGGCAGCAGAAGATAGCAAAATGAGGTTAAACCGAGCTTTGAAGATAATGGAGCAAATAGAGAACCATTTGGATACGAAATTTGCATAGGTACACTGATAAGGAAAGTCGATAAAAGCTTTACGACGCGCGATGTGTGTTCTCCACCGATATATTATAAGCTAGAATTATGTTTTGTTTAGTTATACAGTTTTTTGCTTATGCAGGTAAACGCTGTTACAGTATTTAGTGACTGGTTGACAGTTGGAAAGTTGTTAACAGGAAAAGGTCAATCTTCTTGGTCCATATATAAACCGTGCGAATTAAAAAAATCTGATACACAACACGAGACGTTCGTTGAAATATGTCGGAAATTAGTGATCTTTACGTGCTTGTCATTAACAAGTGTTATACAGAACAACTTCTCTTTGATCTTAACCGATTAAGTAGCTACTAACAAGTTGATTGGTTATTTCAAGAGAACAAGAAAAGTTTTATGGGCAAACGGCCAGAATAAATAAAGTTTTTCTTGTGTGAGTTCCTCTCCGTTGCTAATGAGACACCTTCGCAAAACTTAAACTCATGAAATATTTCACATATTTAAATTCGAAATATTTCTATAAGATTTCGTATATAAATGAACCAGCTCGTTTAATATTAATAACTTTGTTTCGGGTTACATGCAGGGGTTGTACAATGCAATGCTATCTATTCATTTTGGCATAGCTCAAAAAATGATATTAAAAAATACATAAGAAAAGACAAATAGTTCCTTATTTAGATATTTTTGTACGAACATGAACGTTCGTGAATAATGGTATTATATTTGGTGTGCTAGTTTGAGCTCCCTCGCCACTGCATCGCCTCGACGGTGTTTGTCGAAGTGCTTATCCGTAGGTTAGCTTTCGTCACTAGAGATATGTAAGAGTAAAAACTTCATCATTCGAAAACCTTTTTAGTAACAAACAAATGCTTTGTTCGATTGATTACTATGGCAATAAAATACGAAGGAAACTACTAACTAGCTAATTTCTACATATTATTAATATTTATGTAATCATCATGTTTTTTAAAAAATGTTATCAATTTTAAATTAAATTAATTAGATAAACATATTAGTATTTTAAATGATTGTATTTCTTTAATATGGACGACGCACACATTAAAAACGCCACACAATCAATCTGGAATATTTATTTAAATTAAATTAGTGTTATTTACATCTGATTCGCGTTATAAATGGCACCATCGACAGGTAAAGAGTACCTGCTTGCAAGTGGGCAGGTGTTTAGTTTGGTTGCAGTCCGCTGATATCAGACCCGGACAGGTAAGAATCACCGCTGAGATTTTCACTGTTGCACTTTTTTTGCGCTCGTCTTCAAGAAAGTAGAGACGGGAATAAAATCGAGCGGAAAGCCTGACAAACTTTCTCGGGTACTATTAAGTGGTCTACTACCAGCGGACACTACTGGTTATTTATATAATACCAACAGAAATGTGTCGGCACAGAAATGCCCCTAGTTTCTATGTCTCGAAACCAACGGATGCTACGGAAGGTCTCAGATTTATGAGGTCCCGTTCCAGTTTTTGTGGTCAACTAAAATACCTACACACATATCCGGAAGAAAAGTGAAGCATGTTACAGCTGTATTTTGTGCCTCATTATTTAAGTTTATTGGCTTGACTTCGACTGTTTCCTATAATATTATTCAAATTCAAGCCAATTGCGAAGGGAACTCTTTGGATAGCGAAGAACATGTTAATATTATTGGACATTTCTACCTGAAATATTACATGAGAAATAGTTTATTATTATATTATTGCTTTTATATTTGGTCTGAAGTCTGCAGACTTACCTCCTGCTGACGAGCAGTTTGTAGCTTAGATCTTAGAAGGTACGAATTCTGTTGTTTAAAAATAACACAGTAAAAATTAAAAAAACCTTATTGACCTATATAATGTACATGTATGTATATCGTCATTAACTAATTTAAAAAAAATTGTCGTCTAATGTTCATTTAGTTTTGAGATGATTTTGGTATTTTGAAAAATTAACTTTTAGGATTTGATTGTCTTGACATGTATTGTTATTTTTATTGGATTCAAAATTCTAATTGCAAAACTGGCAAAAAATTACAAGCTTTTACTTGTAAATTTTTTAAGACGTATGCCAGCCTTTTTAAAATCTGCTTACGTACTTCAAAATATATTTAGTGTTTTATTTATTTGACCATGATTATAAAGGTGTTAAATGTCTTATACTTATTTTTAAATAAGATAACTTTTCTTCAATTCATTTGAATTAGTTAGTTTACATTTAGTTTCGTATGAATAATTATTTATTTTAAAGTGTTTAAGATAAAAAAATGGGTAATTTTAATAATAAAATGAAGTTTGATGAGCAATTTTTTTTCATCTCTAATGTCTTGAAATTCTTCCAAATAATCGTTTTGAATATTTGCATTGAGAAATACCATCGCTTCTTACCATTTTTCAGCCTCTGATTAAAAAAGCTCAACGAATTTTAATGTACCTACTTTGCTTAAGCAAATTTTAGTGATGGCTTATCTTCATAATGCAGAGAAAAGTCAGTCCTGTTTTTAATGAAAAGATTTTAATGAAAAAAATAATTGGTTAAATAGGTTACGTTAGGTTAGCGTTATGAACTATTTTAAATTGTTTTTTTCATAGCTTTTAATGACTTTCCAAAGAGGTGTTGAGTTGACTTGATTCTGAGTCGGCAAGGAACCATTTAATTTGCACGTAATACTGTATTTGGAAATCAGAATTACTTCAGAAGATCTTGTTCACACTTTAGCTAACATTCCTGACCAACTTCTGAATACAGCGTGTTTCAGATTTGGTAATTTGCTTGAAACTTATTTCATCTTTATTTCTGTGCAGAAATCGGGTATATCAGTGTGGAGTTTCCTGTATAATTTATTCGAATTTTCCCTTTAATATTTTATTCGAAGTTCGTGGCCAGCTTTTTTTAGTACTACAGTTTGACATTTGAAGTTTTATTCAGTGTCCGGTTTTCGAAGAAAAAAAAATTATTTCCATGTGCGGTTTGATGATAGTTGCTCTATTGCCAAAATCCCAAACATGTTCTGGTATTTTATTCGGCTGATTAGCGTTTACCAGGTTTATCTTGAATGGAATTCCCTTTAGCAACTGTATCCAAGTTGATGTAGTGAAGTTCTCACCCTATTTGCTAAAATTTGTAATGGAAATGTAAAGAGTAATGAGAGAAAAAAATACATGACAAATCATAACCACTAAACTTGGCCGCTAAATTTCAGCCGATATTTCTGGAATAATTGTCTCACTTTTCATTGAAGTAGTCCCACTTCGTTTTGGTGTTTTAGATATGAGTTATTATAATAATAGGTTGTGGTAAGTAGAGGTCCTGAAAAACTTTCTTATAAGTTTTCAAAATTTCCCCCCCCCCTTTCTACCTTGCAGGATCGAACCCACTTTCCCCCTTAAGATCGAATTCCCCCCATGTGAATTTTATTTATTAAACATCTACGACCTTTTGGGCTTTTACATGTTATTACATTTTCTGTGATTAAATGCATACAGGTATCAAAAACCGCTTTAAAGGTTAAGCTAATAAAAAATAGGGTTAAAGGAAGTATAACACATAGTACCTAGATGAAGAGGTGCATTTTATTTACATACATTAAAGGATAAAGAAAGAAAAAAAAAACAGTTTGAAGACGGCATAAAATACAACATAAATTAATAAAATGTGGGTACTTAATACATATTTTATAAGTGCAAGATGGGGGATGCCATAGTTTCACTGTATCCAGACGGGAGCAGTTGGGGGACTCTTGTGCGGTATTCATGTAAAAAAAAGATACACAAAGAGGATGATTTAAATACATAAACACACACAACCACTTTACACAGCACTGAAATCAATATTTAAAAAAATTATACTTAAATCAATTACACAATCTTCAGAATTTTGTTGGAAAGTAAGGTAGGTACACTAACGGAAAGTACAAATGAGTTTAATAATATATTATACCTAAAATCGAGAGTACCAAGATATGTACGCTCTTGGGTTAAATTGGGTAACGTAAAGACAATGCAGGTGAATTTTATGGCAACTAATTGTAATAAATTTACCAGTCAGGAGGGTGTGAGTCGAATCCCGTGATAGATATGAAATCTATTGTTTTATGTATATATTTTATATGGTGCTAGATGGTAAAGTAAATCTATGTTTTAAATTAACATTACAACGTAATATTCAATAAGGGCAGAGACCAGGAGTGCATTACGAATGTAAGGTAAAATGTGAGGTTTGTGGTTTGGAAACCAAACGATGTGGCTTTCGTTAATGACTTATATATATTTGAAGCACGACTTCCTGTATCATTTGACTTATAATCAAATAAATTTTATTAAACTACGACCGTTACATTACGTTATTACATTACAACTCTTGTAGTGGCTTACGATACAGTAACATAATATATTATGTTCTTAATGTTTGTAAATTACGTAGGAATTGAATAGCATGTGGACTTCATTTACTCATAGGCCAGACGCGGTAGTTTTATTGTAAACTAGCGGAAACCCGTGAAAAATCACGCGAAATTATGTTAGTAAATCTAGTTAGTAAGTTACGCTTTCGTGGAAATGGAAAAAGCGCACACCCTTTTAAAAGTTACTGCAATATAATTTAAATTATTATGTAGCTACTAGCTTACCCGGCAACGCGTTGCTGTGGATAAAGAAATACAACGCCATCTACATGACGGTTACCCCACGTAGATAACCGAGTGTTGTGTGGATAAATTAACTCACACCGCCATCTGTTAGAAACTTATAGAACTTACAAATAATTGCAAAGCATTGTCCTATAACAAACATTTAATTGGCAAAAATAGATGTTTGGGTCAAGAATCAAGATCAAAACTATCATATCTTTTAAGTTTGACCTAATTACACACAGTAAACTAAATTTCATCTAAATCGGTTAAGGAGTTTCAGAGTTTATCTTGAACAAACATCGTGACGCGAGATTTTTACATATAAAGATAATATAAGTTGGCGGTGGCGCAAACATGGAAAACGCTTTAAAAATATTTTAATATGGCAACCAAACCTTTTTACATTTTTCATTCCCGCAACGTGTACATGTGAAAATATGGAACTAGTTAAAGAATATGTTTGTTTAGGTGTTATTATTGATTGCTTTTTCAAGTGGGATATACAAATAAACAAAGTTTGTGCACGACTAATATCAATTGTAAGCAGATTGTATAATCTAAAATTTTTTGTTCCTATCTGCACACTTCGAATAATTTATTTATCTCTTGCTTAATCTGTTATAAGGTATGGTATAACAGCTTGGGGATTTTCCTGTAAAACAAATATAGATCATGTTCAATTAGTGCAAAATTCATGTAGCTAAAAAAAAATTTATACAAAGAAAGGCATAATATTCCATACTTTTATCAGAGTCTCAAAGTTCTTTCAGTGAGAGCAATTCTGTGGTACAAAATTATATTTCAGCACATAAATAATCCATTAAATATAAACAGGCTGGAAAAGAACCATAATACACGTTTTAACTTTAATGAAGGGCTAATTGTACCTAAACATACAAATAAATATGGACAAAGAACGTTAAATTACATGATTCCTAGTTGTTTAAATATGTTACCTGCTGAAATTAAAAACTGTGCCCAAAACAAACAATTGATGAATTTACTGAAGACTTGGCTTACGGAAAGAATTAATTTGTATTAGCTTACAATGACAAATTATTCTAAAGACTTTTTATTTAATTTATTTTTATCTATATTTCTGTAAAAAATTAAATTTTATTTTATATAATTGTAAAAATGTAACTATTAAATCACTACAATAAGATCTTTAACTTAAATAACCCGTTAGACAAACTGCTAAAAAGTAGTTTATCGGGACTTTTTGTCTTGTATTTGTAAAGCGTATAAAATAAAATAAAAAAATAAAAAAAACATTGGCCCTACAAAGGAGGCCGTGAGAAAAAAAAATCCCCTCAGGGCCTATGTCACCTTTGGGGATGATACGTAAAGGGTATTTTGAGGAAAGAAAGGAGTTGCAATTCTGGGAAGGAAAAAAAGGTAAGAGTAGGAATCGTTCTTAAAACTTAAGTAATGAATTAAAGAAAAGTTATAAAAATGAAGATTTTGTGTGGAGATAAACAGGCGCGGTATACATTTACAAACATTTTTAGATCACGAAATAAGAATTACATTAAATTGAATTGGTTGTTTGGTAGAGCGGGCCAAAGCGTTTGGTTCCCTCCCGGTGCCGTATCATGAAGGGGGATACTTGATTAAAAAATATTTTAAGATTTAAAAAAAACGAGTGTGCTTTAGGCCACACGGCTGAAGTAAAACTTCATTAACTTATGCCGTCCATTAACAATATAACAACAACAGGAATAAAAATATCCCTATCCCCTCAACATCCCCATCAACTCAACTAACTCTCAACTCTTAACTCTCAGCTCTCAGCTCTCAGCTCTCAACTCAACTCAACTCAACTCAATTTAACTCAATTTAACTCAACTCAACTCATATCATTGATTAGCGTTTCACATTAATAACATTTCATATTGATTAGCGTATCACATTTTTTTGTAACATTTCATAGTTTTTCGGAAAGTTTCATATTTTTTCGTAACGTTTTATAACGTATTCATCATTTTACCCCCAAGTGTCGAGCGTGCGTAAAGAAGTTTTACTTCAAAAATAAAGGGTCGAAGCATTATTCTGTGGTGGCCGTGTACTCACAAGTAGAATAAAAAATACTAGCGCGCAAAAACCCACGACCTTAAAAAGAGGTTTTACAACTTTGAACAACACTGAAATTGGTGAAAGTCAATATGTTACATTATGTTGGCATTCTCGGGCCCTTAGCTGCCTTTATTATTGACGAAGTAACTAAGCCGGTGATTTTTGTTAGTAAGTTTTGGTAGTCAGTGGTAAATCTGGATAATTATTAAGAAATATAAGTAAACCCATTTGAAACGACCCGCAGAAAATACACGAAAAAAATCGAAGGACAGAAATTTTATAACTCAATAACACAATAAACAAAACGTAACACCATTTACATTACACTATTAATTAGAATTTTTAATTTTATAAATAGTGTAATGTAAATTCATATAAAAAGTTCTGCTATTTAATTGTTATTACTGGATGTAGTTGTTTCGCCTTCTGAAGGCATTAAAACTGCACAGCCGACGACGACGGTTCAATATTAGTACCTGTACATAAAAATATAAATATATCGTTGTAACCACAGTTTGACAATGCTTCCAGAAGGCGAAACAGCTGACACGCGTAATATTAACACAATTTCGGAGGCGGGTACAGGTACCGCCTCTCGGGAACCATTTATTGGATAACCAACCAACCAACCTGTCATAGGTCACCCCAAGTGGTTCGCTACGTTTGGTGACTTAGTAGAAGTACCCGGGTTCATGGGGTGAGGTTTGTCCGGGTCTTGGTGGTGGTTGTGTCTGCCTGCTAGCTGCATGGCAGGCCGGTTCGGGAGAAAATGGTTGAGGGAGTCCCTTTGACTTCTCCAGCCGTACTCTCTCGGAACATCGCCTTGCACCGTAGTGGGAGGGATGGATTCATATGTCCGTCACTCCTGGACACACTGACCCCCAGATTTCTACCCATCCCTATTACCCTTTTCCTTCCCAGAACTTAATCTCCTTTTTTTTACTAAAAAGACCCTCCACACAGCGTCACCAAAGATAACATAGTACCTGCGTGGAGAATAAAAAAAATAGTTTTCATCGCTGTGCTGCTACCTACGCAGGTCTGGAGTCATAAGTCTGAGTGATGCTTTCGATCTAGTTTGAGCTGCCCAGCAGAGAAATTACAGCATTTAAAATGTCTCGGACACACGTGACGTAGATCTCTTCAACCAAACGAAACAATGTCGTGACATATTTTCCAACCACTTTATTTTAGTAGTGGAGGATGCAACACAACGATCAAATGACATAATCAACGAAAAAACATTTTTTGAAAAAAAATAAACCATCGTCGAATCGACCACGCCGAAACACACTAAATTTGCAAACATTGTCGATTCGACGAAGTTTCGAATAACGGTACTTTAAAAAAAAAAAAATATATATATGTATATATTATTTTGATACATTAAATGTACACATTTGCCATTATTTGATAATTCGGGACTCACGGGGTGCTTTATCCGTGCTGAGGATTTTTACAATTTAATAAAATTAAATAAATAGATAAAATGAGATATTCACATTGAAATAAATTAAAAATAAAAATTAAATTAAATCAAATAATAAAGGCAGCAATGAAAAAATTAAATAAATCGGTAAATGTCATGAGGTACGGTTGAATATAATGACGCATGTATTTTAATGTATGTGTTGTTGAATTGTATTAGGTATGTATTTTTCACACACGAATTATTCCATAGGATGATGGGCGATGTGTGTTGCAAAAAAAGATGTGCACGAATTCCGCTAATTAGATTTTTTTTGTGGTCGTGTAATTAATATTCATTCTGTGTGTTTGATCTGTGTTTATTGCATGTATACTTGGTGTAAATAATTATTTTATATGACGCTGGGTACTAACCCTTTCTGAAAATTTTATAAACACGCTTACAATTTATAAGTTTCAATAAATTAATGTTACATTTACGCAGATACTTTGAATTAATACCAAATATGTATAAAAGAATAATTGACTCATTAAAATAACACAATAACAAGTCCGCTGTATTTATTAATCACTATTTTTTTAAAAGTGTAGCCAAATTGAAATAGGTTTGTAATCCAGGGTTAAAAGTGGAATTGACTTATGTAACTCATCATAACAATTTTCGCAGTTTTTTAATCACTGCATTACTTTTCTGACGTACGGATTTTTTTATATATTTAGTATGGTTCATTAAATGTTCCGATAATTGTTTCCTGTTCGTGTATGATCTTATCATATATGATGTCAAATACAGAGTTAGCTTTCTATACATAAAATCCAGTAGACGGGATCAGCTCAAGTCAACCGGAGCGCTGTTCCGGTTAATGAAATCAATCGCTTCTTCAATCAGAGTTAACTTTCTTTGTAAAATATTTGGTGTTTTGGTTCTTAAGTGAATACCGCACAAGAGTCCCAACTGCTCTCAACTGCATAGAGCCAGTGAGACTATGGCATCCCCTATTGGGGTATGTTGCGAGGCTGATGGTAAGTGGGGAGGGGATGAAGGCGGGGAGGCAGAAGGTGGAGAAGTACCTGGCTGTTCAGATCTAGTCACCAAACACGGCTAAAGCCATTTAAAGCAACATTTCAATTCTAAATGCTGGACTTACACCAAGGCGATACTGATAGTATCTTCCACTTTGGAACGTGACGAAAATATACCTTATTTTATTGTAAAAACACAAATCATCCAAATAAAATGCGAACGCCGGGATTTGAACCCGCGACCTTCGGATCGCTATTCGAGAGCTTTGCCTCTCGACCAAGGGGACATCTTCAAGTTCAATTCAAGTCAACCGGAACGCTGTTCCAGATGATGAAATCAATTGTACCTTCAAACAAGGTCCTTTCTATGTGCATAATATCTAGTATTCCACTTCAATTCAAGCCGACCGGAGCGCTGCTGATATCATTCGGTCCCTCTCCTTAAAGATCACATCTTAAGTCTCGCGATTAATGAAAAGGCGTCTATCAACTGCCTCGTCCAATACGATGTAAACATAAAAAACCACACAAAAAACCCAAACAAGTCCTTCGTAAAGTCTAAATCTCCCCATGTTGCAGCCATGTTCTATTGCAATTTTTTTTTTAACAAATCTTAACATACTTCTATTTTTCCGACAACCGTTTTTTAAGGGGGGGTGAGTGTCAATTTGGGAGGTTGATGTGAATATTGACGCCCTGCGAACCATTTATTGGACAACCAACATCCCTGCCATGGGTCATCCCAAGTGGTTTGCTACGTTTGGTGACTTAGCAGGGGTGCCCGGGATGCGTATTCCCAAACCCTAACGCGATTCAGTCGCTCTACCGACTGAAATGCGTTAGGGATTGGAATGCATAAATCACCTTCCAAACACTACCGCGTTTCGGTTGCCTTCGCGCTTTGTTGCTCTCTGTTTCTGTGAGGGTGACGACCGTTATTATAGAAGGGTAAGCAGAGAGGATGGACCGCGTTTTTTTTCACTTACAAAATCTTTTTTTACATTGAAAAATTTTTTTTTTTTGAATTTAAAAAAAGATTTTGTAAGTAAAAAAACGCGGTCCATCCTCTCTGCTTACCCTTCTATAATAACGGTCGTCACCCTAACAGAAACAAAGATCCACAAAGTGCGAAGGCGACTGAAACGCGGTAGTGTTTGGAAGGTGATTTATGCATTCCAATCCCTAACGCATTTCAGTCGGTAGAGCGACTGAATCGCGGTAGGGTTTGGGAATACGCGCCCGGTTTCATGGGGTGATGTTTGTCTAAGTCTTGGCTGCAGATGCGTTTGCCCACCTTATGCCTGGCGGGCCGGATCGGATGAAAACTGGTTCAGGGAGACTTTTTGATTTCTCTAGCCGGACTATCTTGACCCATTGCATTGCACCGCTGTGGGAGGAATGGATCCATACGAACTCCTGGATTCCCAGATTCCTACACACCCCTAATACCTTCTTCCTTCCCAGAACTTCCTCTCTTTCCTTTCCCTTAAAGGACCCTCCCCACAGCATCCCCAAAGATGACATAGGCCCTGAGGGAAATTGTTTTCCTCAGGGCCTCCTGTGTGGAGCTATTGAAAATAAAAACTCATGATGAAAGAGAACGGGGCCTTTTTGGCCCGGAGCTACGTATGTCAGAATAAGAAAAAGTCAAAAGTCAAAGATATCATTCGGTCGAAAGAAAATTCTTAGGATTGGTAGTCTCCTGTTCAACCCACTAAGCCACCTAAAAAATTGTAGGTATACTATTTCAGTTCAGGGTCGAAGAACACAAAATTTCCCCAGCAAATCGATTGAAAGGAAATTTGAATACGGCCTTCACAATATCATTTCACTCTAATCCTGCTTTCTTGCGGTCGGATTGACATAATTTTTTTAAGGATCTAAATAATAATAAACCACAAGACATAATTTTTGTTACAAGGTTCAACGATTCAACAATGTGTCATTGTCAACACCAGAAAAACCGAAAGTGCTTACCAGCTTTACTTAGTAATTTGAATAATAAAGAAAATATCACCTTGACCGAAATATGACACAGACAAACAGATGGCACCTTGTGAATTAATTTTTATTATTGCCAGATTGTATGAACGGTTTTACCTGTGTTAATTTTAATTGTTAAACACCTGTATTGCTTCAGAATTCATTCTAAAATTTTTGTGTTTCATAATGATTTGTTTATCAGTAGTACAGCAACAAGTGATTAGTCTCGGAAAAAACCACTTTCCAGTTATTATTATAGAAAATTTAAATGCAAAAATGCAGCATGGGGTAATTAATTTATTATTTATCTACTTGTGAAATTTTCAGCTGGCTGATTGACGCATGGAAATTCGGTAGGTACTAATCTGACAAGGAATATTAGAAACGTTAGCAGCTGAGCGTATAAATTGGACGTATACCCACCTAGGCGCAGTGTAGCGGGTTCAGTCTTCCGCTAGCTAAATCCTCCATCATTGCACAAGCAATATTTTCCGTTTTAACTTATGGTATTGTGAGGTTTTTCACTAATTATCCCTTTATTCGTGACTAGGGAAAATTTGTCAGCCATTAATTTAATTTTTTACATTATTTTTTAGCTCCACACAGGAGGCCCTGAGGAAAATAATTTCCCCCAGGGCCTCTATCACCTTTGGGGATGCTTTAAGGAGAATCTTTTTAGGAAAGGAAGAAGATGAAGTTCTGGGAAGGAAAAGTGTATTTGGGGTGTGTAGGAATTTGGGGGTCAATATGTCCAGGAGTGTCAAACGTATGAATCCATCCCTCCCACTACGGTGCAAGGCGATGTTCCGATAGAGTACGGCTGTAGATGTCAAAGGGACCCCCCTCGACCATTCTCTCTCTATCTGGCCTGCCATGCAGTTGTTGGGCAGCCGCACCCGCCACCAAGACCCGGACAAGCCTCACTCCATGAACCCGGGCACCAAACGTAGCGAACCACTTGAGGTGACCTATTGCAGAGGTGTTGGTTGTCCAATAAATGGTTCCCGCCTCCCAATATAATAAACTTAAATAAGATTGATTAGGTAAGAACAATTTTGAATTGTAGTAGTACCAGAGAGAGTGTGTCGCCAAGAGACCAAGTAGAATTGAAACGTTGCTTTAAATGGCTTTAACCGTATTTGGTGATGGGATCGGAAAAGTCAGGTTCTTCCTAATCTTTTATACCTTTTCTCACTTCCTTCAGTCTCAAGATATTCCCCAATTAGGGGGTTCCGTAGTTCTACTGACTCTAAGCAAAAGACTTGCGAGGGATTCAGAAAAAAAACATAACTTGGAGACTAAAATAGTATAATTTTTGAGAGAGACGAGATTCCATTTCGTTAGCACAAATATTCAATAGCCACGCCACTGATTTGGTATGCAAATCATAATGTCACTGTGACAGTTAATTCGTCATCCTGTATGGAAATTACGTCACACTGCATAATAGTGACGCATCTATTACTTCACGGAATCTATGGAATTGAGGTCGATTTATCAGACTTTTTGGTGCTTTGCTGATTAGCGCTAAGAGGATGTAACTCGCTTAGGTGGGTACCTATCTAATGAGTGTTTGTGGCTTAGTGTAAATAGGTCAAATAATTTTCTTTGTGCTTTGGAAGTATCAGTTTGGTTTGATATAATCAAAAAACTGTTGCCTTTATGTTTCGTAAAACTGTGAATCTACCTATGTCAAAAAAATGAAATAAATTTTATTTGTGAATTAATTTATTTTGTACTGTTAAAATATTCATACTATTTCAAAAGCATGTAATTATTGTTGTTATATATGTAGATATTATTTTATGTGAATACCGAGTCCCAAATGCTTTTGTCTTTAACCATTAAGACTACGGCATCCCCTATTGGGGTATTTTTTGAGGCTGAAGGTGATGGGGAATAGGAAGGTGAATGAGTACCAGGTTATTTAGATCTAATCACCAAACACGGCTAAAGCTATTTCAAGCAACGTTTCAATTCTGAATTGCGATCTTACACCTGGGCGATACTGATATTTATTTATTTAAACGCCCATAGGGCTTTTACGTAGAATGCAGTACATGTTTTTATTTTTATTTTTATTACAGTATCTTCCACTCTGGAACGTGCTGCAAATATACTGTATATTATTTTTAATTAACGTATTGTGAAATAACACAAATTAATCAAATACAATGTTTTTGCGTACGTCGGGATTTGAACCCGCGTCCTTTGGTTTATAGTGCTGTTTTTGTGAAAAATCACCTCAAGGTGTTTTAATTGTGTGTGTACAAATTTATTAAATATTTCTACTATCGTACTTCTAATTCTAAAGACTAGACAAACTATTTTATAATAACTAATGGCTAAAACATTTCATTCACCGGTTCATCGATCACAGATACAAAACATATGTGCATTGCATTTGACCGATGAACGCGATGCTGCGTAAAAATGTACACTGTACACATACTGTTTTATTTATAATTTGTACAGGAGAAAACAGACTTAACTAGGAGGCCACATTAACACTGTTTATTGTTTTTTTTAAAGAAATTTAGATAATGCAGTTCGCATGCAGAGATTACAATTGGAAAATTGGAAGGGCTATTATTTAGTCTTAATAAATATTTTAATAATAGATATATAATATATGTTCTTTGAACGTATTTTGGAAAGCAAAATCATAATTTTTTGACGGGGCGGTACAATAGTACCTACAAGGCGTTGATTTTATTTTCAAAATTATTGAACAGTTCCAGGTGCGTACGATGATGAAATTAGATATATTTAATATTGTAACAGTGTTAATTACGCAAATCATTAAATAATGTGAGAAAAAAGATTATTGCGGCTATTGCGGTCGTGGTAATAACCTTGTGCATTTTCAGGATTTAATGCTTATATCCTATATGATAAAATTATAACGATTTACGTAACGTTCCATCAGATAAACGCGAGAATTTACGACTTATCTCAGGTTTATAGCTTTTATTGCATGATTTATATTAATGATATAACCATAAGATTTATGTTTATAAGAAAGACAAAGTAACCTGACAATGTCTAAATAGGGTATGTCCATTTTTTTTTCTTGAATAAAATACGATGCTTAAAGAATTTTTACTTTATTTTTACGTTGACGAATAAATATTCTACATCATTTTGCTGCCTAAACAATATGTTCGTTTTTGTTCTTAAGTTTGACGGCATTGACGTCGGCCGGCGCCGACGTCGGTGACATCCACCTTACCAGAGATTGACGTTTTCTATGTCATAATGACGTTATAGCCAGTTGGAATCGTTTCGGAATGTGTTGTTTTAGTTCGTTTTTTAAATCAATAATTATTAATGAAAATTTAACAATTAGACTTTCAGTTTTAAAAAATTATCTTTAGGCATATGTTCCAGATATTTTTAAAGTTATTCATGATTTGTGAAATAACCCATTCTTCTTTCCCTCATTATAAACGAAAATGTGAAAATGAAATGCAACTAAGATAGCAGAGCATTAAACCCGTGACGCAAGGAGGGAGCCCGACGCATTTGGCATCCAGCTACTAACCGGTCGTTGATTAGATGCTAGTGTTGTGCAAAAATCTTGTAAAAGTAATTTAGTAAGAAATGTAGCAAACGATTTATGTATAAATTTAGTTATTTCTAATTCTGTGAAAATCACGTTTGTTTAAAGAGCCGTCAAATATAAGAATTTTAAAACTGGGACGACTCCGCTGGTCAGGGCATGTACCAAGAATGGAGGAAAACCGACCAACAAAGAGTGGTAGATACTCCCCTAGTGAAAGACCACTTTCTGGAAATGGGTTTAGCCCCTCCCCACTCCCTTCACTTTGGTTTAGTTTCCATATGAATAGCCAATTACTTTCCTAAGTTTCTCTTCTCTTACTCCTTCCCCTCCCAACTCCCTTCAGTTTGATTTGGTGACTAGGTACCTCAGACTTACGTACATAGCAGGAGAATAGCAAGATTCTTAGAATAATAACATTTGTTAAGTAGGTTAGGATTTAAAACGAGAAATCAAAATCCTTTCGGTAAAATTTTCAATAAATTTCATCAGATAGGTAATTTCTCAGACCTAATCCATTTTAAGGTCTATTCTCTATTCACACTGTCGCCTGGTGCACCACGCTTTCCGATTATCGGTCGTCCGTCATCGGCATCAGGCACAGTCAGGCGCAGACAGTACAAACACGCCGCGCTGCATAAACGCACTTGATATTACTAAAAGGATGGGGCATGACCCGAATACTGACCGGATCGAATGTTCAAATTCATGAGGAAAGAACTTTGATGGAGGTGTTATGCCAATAACAAAAAAATACCAATTGCACATATATTTTTCCTCTAAGGAGATTCGAGGTTTTCTGCGAGGTTTATGCCGTCTTTAAGGATGTTGTTGGGAAATTATTTTATACAAAACTTTAATTTAAATTCGAGGTCAAAATATCTACTTAATCAAACTAATAAAAAATTTTATCAACAGGGATATATATTATTTTTATTTATTCGTGTCTTAAATGATGAAATACTGGCCATAATTAAAAGAAATAAAGTTTTTTGGGGGCAACTTTGTCAATTATTTATGTGTTAACAATAATTGTTAAAAATAATTTAACTCTATTTAATATAAAAATATAAAACAAAAAACATTAAAAATAAAATAAAAAACAACATTTTGATAAGTTTGAATTTAAGTTACAAATGAGCGATGTACGCTAGAACACAAATACGTCGCGTGGAAATTAAAATTTCTACCCAAAAACGCTTTTTTGTGATGTCTTATTTTTATTATATTTTTCATAACATTAACATAGTAGACAAGGCAAGATGATTTTTTTAATGATTATAATTAATTCACAAAAAAATTACAAAGTTGCCCTAGAAACCATGCAAAATTGAATTCTTTCACTGCCTTTATGTTATAATTTGAAACATAAATAAATAAAGAAGCACGTATCTGTACTAGATATTTGCTAGACCTTTTGACTAAAAAATAAGTGAGACAATTTTTTTTTTACTAAAAATAAAAAATAAGATCACTCATTAAATAAATCTTCCGCAATCATTATATAGAAATGGGATAGGTCTAGGGCCTAGACCCCTAGACCCTAGGCCTTAATAATCTTGAAGCCCTTGAAATTAAAAAAAAGTCATTGATATATAATAATAAAACCAATTAACTTAATAAATAATTAGATTTACCTAACTGCCCCATTTTTTAAATATTTCCTTTTTCACCCCTCCCTCTTAGGCACCCTTCCCCCCTCCCTCGCTCCCACCTAAGTTGATGTTCTCTCTACCTCTTCTAATTTTCTTTTAAATACCATTTATATCTGTATTATGTTCAATATATTTTTATTCTATCTCGACACAGGTATACCCTAGTGAGACAGGCATACAAATAAAACCAATGTAAATATATTTTATTACAGATAAATAAATAAAAAAATAAAATAAATCTTCCCTGATGAAGGTTCAGGTCGAACCGAAACCAGTTGGATAAAGCAATAATAAAGTGGAATTAAAACAGGTTTAAAACAAGTTATATCATCATGTTTATTATAAAAAATAAGTTTTTTGTTTGGTTACGCATTTTGGTCTCAAATCGAAATTTAAGTTGTTTATGAAAAAGGCGCAGCCGTTCCTCTTGGAAAATAAGAAGTGAACCAAGTATGGATATTGATGAATCCTTTTTTCTATGACGTCGTTTTTCGATTGTGCTCTTCAGAGCATCTTCCATAGAGATATCAGTAGAATTGACATGGAAATCGCAACAGCCGTCTGTGTTCTGCAGATTTTACCCTTTCTTTTTTTACCTCCTCATAGTCATCTAACAAAGCTACTGAGAGGCTAACTTAACTCTGTGTCCGAGTTACACCGAATTTTTCAATGGTTTTGCAAGATTGCTTCCGTTGTAGTTCATCATTTGACTATTATATATATATTTATAAATACTAGCTGACCCGGGAACTTCGTAAGTGTGCAAGAAAGAGGGACAGCATTATATGCTTAAGAACAAAAGCAAAATAATCAGCGCATTGACATTTGACGTTTTTGAATTTCTGGAATTCACTCACTGCTATATATTATACTTATCACAATATTCCTGCAGCTCTTTCAAAAGATGAGAATTCGTTCCATACAAAATGCATGAGGAAAAGAATTTACTTCATAACTTTTTTTCCGTGAATTTTTCCGATGTTTTAATAGCTATTCTGCTATTAGGGGAGAAGACAAATCCAACAAATTAAAGATCATAAAAATCGGTGCAGCCGCAATGACGTTATATAAATAGACTCGCTATAGTCTCACATACTCACAATATAATGTGGAAAGCAAGCAACACTCTTTTGTTTTCAGCGGTTTTCAGTATAATTTCTAAATTCAAAACTTTATTCCTGTGTGATAAAGACAGACAATCAAAGAATGTACGTGTGTGAATGTCATAGATATATGGTAGGGCGGTTTATTAATTTCTTCGCCGAATACTGCTTTCACATCGCGGGTGTGACCTATGGGTGTGACTGAGATAACAAGATACTCTCACTCGGTTACACAATGGACAGGGAAGAGTAAAGAATACAATGACGTGTTATTATAAAATTAATTGTAATAATTATAATAATTATAATAATTCATAATAATAAGTAATTTGCGTGTACTTACAAATGAAGTGTTATTCCTTCGCCTTTACGACTATTTTTCTTGTAATTGAAGCATTTTCTCATCACACAGGAGGGCATTTTGGCGCTTTGCATTGCAATTTACTTACTGGTAAGACACGACCTCACTCGAAGCGTAGCAGTTAAGTACTAAAGTACTAGAAATAGAGACAGTTACAATCGTCTTGTGTTTGGCTTCCCACTTTGAGATTTCTACCCCGCGTCCAGTATTAATGTCATTGTGCAGCCGTTCTTGAGTTATAAATAGTGTAAATAACCCGAATTTATTTTATATATTAAGATAACATATCCATTAACTTTAATCGTATATATATCGACCAAACAAAGACTTTGGTCGAAGGCTATATCTGAAATCTAAAATATCTGTGGTCATCTTGGTGGTGTTTTATAGATTTCTTTAAACATCGTTCTCTACAGATCTATAGTATTAGTCCCAAATCAGCGTATAAACATTGTCTGCCCAGACAATAAATATCATCACGATTCGGCAAAATTGAAGGAAAAGGGACCAACGCCAACAGGCAACGTGTAATAATACTAAGGCGGTGCTGGTGGTCCTCTGTGCCGGGAATTCGTATTGCCCACGGTGGCCCTCCAATGAACCTTTGGAAATCGACAAATTGACCGTATAGACCGTGTTGTCCGCATTGCCCATGTTGACGGCTGACCAGCACGTAAATCTATTTGATAAAGTACCATTTCTTTGAGTACCTTCCTGTACAATCGATTGATGAAGCATATACTTCAGAATTTTTTTTTAGGATAGTCAAAATTAAACTGATCCGAGTTGGATCCGCGATTTCTGGAAGAAAAGCCACAAAGGAAAATATGCAACGTGTTGCAGGCTCGTACCGTAAAATTTCAGGGAGTGATTATTTTCAAAAATCAAAAATTTGTGTTCCGTTGACAAAGTATTGGTACCAACACACCTCCTCTTTTCGGATGTAAGTTGAACACTTGCTAACGCGATCAACGGGGGGTTACATAGTAAGTAAAAAATATGGTAGACTGGCTCAAAAAATTATAACAATAATCTTTTGACAATATTGGTATATTTTGATATTTCATTCAGAGGGTTAGGCAGTGTAGAAACCTTGCCACGTCTGTAAACTGGATACATGTGTTGTGAAGGTTTTCAATAATAACTCTTGATTTAACGCCAGTCAAATATATTTGCAATGTAACTTTGTGTTACAATAATTTGCACAGATTTAATAATTATCTTGCTTAGAGGAAAAGCAGGTAGGAAGAACGAACGCTAGAACCGGAATGAATGTGCATTATCATGCACCCAGCCAGAGAGTGGTTGCCGGTGATACCATTGTATAAAATCGGATAAATATAGTATTTTTATGGTTGTTCGTTGCTCGGCTACCCTCTCATGAATGCGAAGATATTAGGATTTTAGATCATGAATATCATAATGAAGGTTCGCTCTATGAGCCCAAAAAACTGTGTATGTACATCAAAGCACGACTTCTTCTCAAGTCGGTTCCTGATTGCCGAGGACCCTACTGCAATTACCATGGTGGACAAGGCTCCTCTACTCCTCGCAGTTCTGGTTGCATGGAGAGCTGCGGACACCGACATACCAGCTGCCAGTGATACTTGGCCACTCAGCGCATTGGTGATCTTCCTCTGCTTCTTCTGCCTTCCACTTTGCCAGTGACTATGAGTTTCTCCAAGTTGGAGTTCTCAGTTTGGCGATAAACATGCCCAAAGTAGTATCTTAAGATAGTTGAAAGCCTATTGTGGATCCTAGCTCTTCAAGAATGGAAAAAAAAATTGCGCATCTGGCTGTCCATGGAATCCTGAACATTTTTCTACAGCACCACATCAAAGCATGTACCAATATGCAAATAGAGTGCCTAAAACCTTATACAGAAACGGGTACAGTGATCAGATAGTCATCGAGTGTTAGCTTGATAATGAAATCTGCTTATTAAAATGTTTATAATAATCGCAAATATCACAATTATGTAATTTGCAACAGTTACAGGATAAGTATAGTGGGAGATATTATAAGGGATAATTAAAAAGGAGAAGGAAGACCTATCTATACTTACTACCTATATTTCAAAATCTATTATACATTAATTATGGTTGGGCATTGAATATATTCCTTGATTTTTTTTTAATACAATAAGCTACAACACAATATCTATGTTAGGGATTTTTTACAGTAGTCGTTATTTCTTATTAGTTGTTGTTTTCTGCATTAATATTTTTTTACGTACATTTTATTAAAGATATATTTTACAAAAATAAGCTATTTTATAAACCGTATATAAAATTTTGTAGTTAACTAAAAACTAACTAACCATCACGCCGTTTCCCCGCAGGGGTAGGCAGAGAGGACGGACCGCCACACAACTCGATCTTGGCACAAAATTTTGTAGTTAAAAAATTAATGCATGTAATTAAGAAATAAAACATAAATAAAAGAGATAATAACATTCACAATGTATGACAACAAAAATCCCACATAGGCATAGCCACTATTGCCAGTGCGCGGGTATACTCAACCTCTTCCTCGCATTCGATAAATTCTGGCGTTCCACAGGGATCGGTTCTGTCTCCGACTTTGTTTCTGTTGCACATCAACGACCTCTTGTCATGTGCACCGATTCATTGTTACGCGGACGACAGTACATTCCATGATGGCTTTTTGTTTGACCAGCCTCCAAAGAGAACACAAGCCCCAATAGCTCGGAGGGCTTTGAAGCAAAGAATGGTCGGTTACCTCGAAAGTGTTTTCTCTGGGGGTAAGAATAACCTCGTCGAATTTAATGTTTCAAAGATCCAATCATGTTTGATAACGTCTAAAAGGGATCGAAATGATAATCTAGTCTCCTTCGATGGATGCATTTTTCCGAACAGGACCTCCTTTGATATGCTTGGTGTAACTCTAAGTGACCAGCTCAGGTATGGGGGGCTCCATCGAAACCAGAGTTAAGTTAGCCTCTCAGAAACTGGGCGTACTGTACAGGGCCCGCAGATACTTTAATAGTACACAACTGCTAACCCTGTACAAATCGCAAGTGCGCTCCACGGTTGAATTTGGCAGCCACCTCTGGTCTGGAGCTCCAAAATACCTAAAAAAAACCTTGACTCTGTGCAGAAATGGGCGGTCCGTTTGATAGATTCTCCCATCTTAACAGACGGGTTGCAATCTTTAGAGCACAGGCGTCAGGTGGAAATGCTGTCCTTGTTCTACCGGTATTACAATGGAAGATGCTCCGAGGAACTAGCGTCATTGATCCCCTCGGCCCCGGTGCATAGTCGGGAAACAAGCCAAACACGCGCCCAACATTTGTACACGGTTGACATTAGTCTCATGAGAACGGGTCGCTTTTACGATTCGTTCAACAGCTCGGCTGTGTAACGATTTACCGGCATCTCTGTGTTTCCTCCCTCCTTCAACATGGGCCTCTTCAAGACCCATGTTCACCCCTTCCTTTCCTCAAAAAGACCCTCCACACAGCATCTTCAAAGATGACATAGGCCCTGAGGGAAATTATTTTCCTCAGGGCCTCCTGTGCGGAGTTAATGTAAAAAAATAAATACTGGCGATTTTTTTTAAAGCAGTTCAAAGTTCTTATTCTTATTACGTAATTATACGCGCAGGTATAATTACCTTATATGTGTTCATTAAATTTAATAAAAAGTGATTTATTTCGTTTGCACAGTATTAAAAATATCTACCTAGGAAAAAGACTAACGAAAAACATGCGTACGCATATACATTCGTAGGTGTATAGAAAACATCGGTGGTAAGGTTTGTTATATATTGTTGTATAATTATAATGAATGGATTCAAGAGATAGAAAATTAAAGTATCACTTTTATCAATTTTTAGACGTATTGCTTTTATTTCCGACATCTGTCGGATCTGCCCTGATGATGGACACTGCAACGCTGTCAGAAACGTCGGTTAAAGAAGGAGGTAGCGCAACACGGCACAACACCCCAAAAACAAATAACGAACCGACTATTATTAGGCGCTATGTACTCTTAAATGGCAAAATAGTTGTTTTTATATGAAGTTTAATAAAATGTAAATTGTGTAATATAGCTATAAAGTTGACTAAATTTAGCAGCAAGACGTGGTTAAAGAATACAAGTTGTGTCATCATTTGGATACCTTAAAGAACTGACTCATTGTTGATTAAATTTAGTCAATTTCAAAGTTAATATTCAAGTTCTGTGAACGTTCCATTTTCTTTTCTTTGGTTTCTATAAATACGAAGAAAACAGCCGGTGTGTTCACGTATCATTATAATTGCCTTTAATTTTATTTTTGATTAACAGCATATCTACAGTATGGTGTCTACTTTTTGTTTTCTTTATTAATTTTGTTTCAAAATTAGGTGAGCAGAATGTTGACGCAAATATATGTATCTACTTTAAAAATATTATGTTACCTCGTTCCACCATAAATCCTCGTATCCATTCCCTGTCCCTGTCTGACAGTGCGTAGTTCATACCTGAGTGATCTTGTAACAATTGTACAAGTCAGTCTGTTAAGTCAACTAAATGTCAGTTAAGACCAAAATTAGTCAAATTTAAAGAATATAAAAAATATTAAATCGTCAAAATAAAATGAAGAAATATGCCGATAGATGTAGTCAGGATTTAAAACCTTTAAATATTGGGGATAAAGTAGTTTTTAAAAGAAAACCAGAAAGTCATTGGGAGCCAGCAATAGTGAAAGATTTGTGGAATAAAAGTCCAAGGTCATACGTAATTGAAACTTCAAATGGAAGTAAATATAGAAGAAATAGAATTCATTTAAGATATGATAAGCCAAATGAAAATACTAAGAATAATAATAGCCAAGAAAAAAGACAACAAGACAGTCAATCATCAGAAGTAATAAATAAAAGTCAGAATACTAGTAAAATATATTTTCCAAGTTTAGATTTTGCGGTTCCATCTACCTCAAGTCAAGTCTAGACCAGATCAGGAAGAGTTGTAAAGATTCCTGACAGATACATGTAAAACTAATTAATGATATTTACATAAAATATATACATACCTATTATATTTTTAAATTTTGTTTAAGTATATAAAATGAATAGCTTTTAAGAAAAAATATTTTTGTTTTCTTTATATAATGCCATGCATATGTAATTGTCTTACAAAAGACTGTTTTTAGTTTATCAAAAGTGTTAAAAAAATGTGTTTAAGTGTTTTTCATTATAATTTTTGTTATGTTAATAATAAAAGGGAGATGTTATGTATTAAAATGTCTATGACACAATTGTCTTTGTTAAATCCGGAAACGGAATGTCACTTGGTGTATTCTATTCAATATGTCAACAAGTATTCATAATAAGCGTTGTCTCAAATAACTAAATCTTTTAATGTTAATAACTAACATTATAATAAAAACTTGTGCAGTGATCAACCGAGTGATCTCTCTACGATATCGATTATGAGTAATTCAAATAATTTAGTGAGTCAGAATCCTTCCAAATATCACTATTCACCACGCAATTCCCGTAGTTGTATTACTTTTTGCTTACAGTCCACCTTACGCATAAAAATGCATGGCCTTTCACCGGGACGATGGTGCTTCATGCATTTTCTTTAGATAAAATCTCTGAAGAAAATAAAATGATGTTCTTCCTAGTTAACATCAGAATGCCATATTTTTTGGTGTGTCACGAAGAGAAGGTTTTTTTTTATATAAAAACACAGATTTGTAGGTCCGCCTCGTTCGAGGTGCTCACTCAAAATAATATTTACATAATAATGAGATGTTTACTGTTTAAAGAGCAGTGTGAATAACAAGAGCCTTGCGGTTTGGAGTTTCCCAGTGTGGGGACATCTCGGGCTACCTTTCACTCTTATTTCAATATATACGGTATTTGCTAATTTCATAATAATGCATACCGTTTCTGTAATTAGCGTGTAGAATGCAGAGACCTTCGATGCAAACAGGGCTGCCGACAAGAGAAATTATGATAAATTCGTCTGTAAAGAAGATGCATTTAAATTCAATACACGGAGGAAGTGGTATTATAGCATACCCAAAAAGGAATGAGGAAAGATAATAGGGAGTAAAAGGGTAGGAAAGTTCCTATTTTACATTTGGATGTCTAACAAAATATACCAAAAACTATTTTTCTCTCTGGAAAAAGAACTGACTCTGTTGTACTTTTGAAAACTTAAACAATATTTTTATGTAATTCGGTAGAAAAAAATTAACTATAATAGAGATATGTTTCATATTAAAAATTTGCATAACTTCCTGAATTGTATTTTTCTTTTTTAGCTGGCAAACGTAGCTAACTAAGACTTACTGAAGAACTAATTATTTCGTCAATAATTGCAAAATTATTTGTGGCATTATTTTAAATTATAATAAATTAATCATCTTTTTTAACAACACTATTTTAAATAAAATTATCAATCTGTGTCAAAAACAAAAGTTTCTACGTATAAAGTTTTTTGTTTTAAATTTTATATATTTTTCTATAAAAAACATAATTAAACACACACGATATAATTTTTTTTACATGAGCTCTATACAGGAGGCCCTGAAGACAATATTTTTCCTCAGAGCCTATGTCATCTTTGTGGATGCAATATGGAGGGTCTTTTAAGAAAAGGAAGGAGAGGAAGATCTGGAGAGATGTATGAGGAGTGGGGGAGAATCTGGGGTTCAGTGTATCCGGGAGTGACGGACGTATGAATCCATCCCTTCCACTACGGTGAGAGCCAATAGGTCGAGAGAGTTCAGCTGGAGGCGTAAAAAGATCTCTCTCAACCAGAATCCCGATCTGGCCTGCCACGCATTAGGTGAGCAGACGCATCCGCTGACAAGACCTAGACAAACCTCACTCCATGAACCCAGGCACCCCTGCTAAGTCACTTCGAGTTGCCTACTGCAGAGGTGTTCCCGGCTGGCCACCAAAATTATTGTATTTTGTTTTTCTCATAAAGGAAAAAGATATTTTTGATGCAAGAATTTGAGTAATTTTTCCGTACATTTCTCTATTAACATAACTATATTAATGTAATTATTTTGACATGTTACCGACCCGTGGATATTCGATATTGAATATATACCCGAAACTTCGACAGGGACAGAACAGAATCAAAGATACGTTTTAGTATTAATTATTCTAATCGTATTGTAACAGGAATCTTATGGCAATAAAAATATTTAATCAACATCCAGACTGGAAAAAAATATTGTGTCATCATTGCGTTCAGATTGTCTGTTTGACAAAAAAGGTTTACAGCAATAACTCACACGCGACAATATAAAACATTTGTACCGTTAAAATGCTACCAAAATGTGCTACGTAAAAAAACTTAACAGGCTACTTTGGACACTAACTACGTATAACAGCGAAAGAATAATTTCACGATAACAATGCGACGTTAAAATAAATTAAATGTCTAACAATGAAATTGACGAAATGTAAACAATGAAAAAAATGAGTGTTATTATTTCGCAATTAAATCCTTGCTAAATGTTAACAAAAAGTTATAACTACCAGGCGTAAATTGCAAATAAATTGCCATATTTTTTTGGAATTAAAAATACGTTTTACACTGGGAAAAGTTTTAAAAAGAATATTTAAAAAAAGTTTTAAAGTTTAAAAAAAATAGCTTTAGAATATTGCCTAAACATTTAAAAATAAAAATATTTTTTCCGGAAAAAATTTGCTGTAATTAAATGTCATACAATAAATGGCCGAATAGGGAGAGACGGGTTGAGACCTATTGACCTCTCCTGCAGGAATTTCTCGGAACATCGCCTTACACCGCAGTGGGAGGGATAGATTCATATGAACGTCAATCTGAACTCTAGACACAAACTGACCCCCAGAATCCAACCCACCCCTCACACTCTTTCATTCCCAGAACTTCCCCCCTTCCTTTCTGAAAAGACCCCCCACAGAGCATCCCTAAAAATGAAAAGTCTCCGAGTGGAATTATTTTCATCAGGGCCTCCTGTGTGGAGCTAACGTAAAATTTTTTTATAAATTTAATTAAAATTAAATATGATAATGTTATTATCGAGTTCTATCCTAAAAATACTTGAAGAATTTTTAATTAAATTTCTAAAAATTAAAATGGAGTTCTACGAATTAAACACAAAAACAATTAATAATAACGTAAAAAAAAACTAACAATGGCTCTGAATACCGCTTTGTAGTGTGCTAACTGAAGTCAAACTATGAATGATTTATTTGTAAATTTTATACGAGAAGTTAGAAAATTGCATGTGTTGTCCAGTGACATTTTCATTCTCAAAGTTTCACCCCTCCCCTAACTGTTCAATATCTACTAATTTTTAATGTTTGAAAAAAATTGGTCAAAAAATGGTTCCAAAATTTTGTTTATACCGAGTTGCTTAAACTAGTGAAATTTCCGTTTAAATACATCGATACAAATAATACCTATATTTTATATAAAGGAAAAAATTGTAACAGAAAAATATCGTTAAAAATATGGAGAGAAAAAGAACTAATTAAAAAATGAGATAAAAAAATACATTCCTTTCTCAAACAGCATCAGAACTGCCGCAAAGAAAATGAAAATCAATAACATGATGTGTGTACCTACCTGGTCATACATGCATACGTGAATGCATAGAATTGACCTGGCGAATTTGAATATGTAGAGTTGACCCGACGACCAATAATAAGAATATGCGGAATTGACCTGTCTGACAATAGAAGATAGTGTAGAGTATAAACGGCATATCTTGGTCGGTTGTGATAGCATAATTGCATTTGATTGGCAACCATGTTACTGAACCGCCAGTGAAATCGGCCCAACGGGGAAATGCAGCCCGCAGCGGACCCGCGTTGAAGTAAGATGGCAATATGAGGTATGGGCCGGACCCAGCAGAATAAATAGACATTTTTTAAAGAAATGCAATATTTATTTAATAAAATGTTGAGATTGTTACTTAATTAAATTGAGGTCAAGATTTTGAGATCTCGATACTTATTGTATAAACAACGTATTTTGTCTATGTATCAGTTATTCTGATGAAAACAATGAAAGAAGTCATTACTTTTACGCAATTCCTGAAAGATATTTATCATACCCATTAAAATTTAAATTTAAATCTTGGAATTATTTCATAAAAACCTTTTTGTAGATTTAAGTGAGAATATGCACTTTATCAGAATTATTTATATTAGATATATTGTTGTGTAGTTTTCTTTTTTCTAATATGGTCTTAAATTTCAAAGTCGTTAATTTATTGGCCAATGTCATAAATATTCTTAAAACTATTATGTATGAATTTATAAAGACTGTTTATAACGCTAATAAATAAAAAAATAAATAGTAATAGAAATAAAATAAAATATTGGAAATGGAATGAAAAACCCAAGAAAATGTTTTAACAATAAATTTTTTTATTACAACGTCGTTTTAGATCCTATTTGTAAAAAATGTTCAAAGTTTCCAATTTCGTTGAAAAGTGTGCTGACGTATTTTTATTTTTATTTTGCTTGTCATCCATTATTCTTTGTATCAATTTTTTCTGTTTGAAAATTCTTTGTTATACCTGAAGTAAAAATATATTTTCCTGATTGTTATTATTAATGTACTCGTAAATGTTTTTATTATTCTATGTTTTATTACTTCTAAGTATCTTGTACCAGGACGATAATAACAAATGAATGTACCTAATTGGCGTTCGTACCAAGGAATTATAAATAAATGAACAACCTACCTACCTAGTTAAACATTGTGAAATTGAAATTATTTACTTAGCGGAAAATATCTGACAAGATTCTAACTCGTTTCAAGTAGGTTTTCAAGAAGAAGGTAGGTCGGTAATGCTTACAGTACCTAAACGACATATTTTTTCAGCCCGATTCCAATTAGAGACCAAAGTCAAAATGTTTCGTTTTTTGCGATCGCTATTTTCATATTTACGATTTCAATTGTCAACACAGCAAACAGCTTGGTTCATGCGTTGTTTGCAGTGATGACAATTGAAATCGTAGACATGTAAATAGAGATGAAAATGGCGATCGCGTAAAGCGAAAAATGTTGACTTTTGTTTCTAATTGGAATCGGGCTGAAAAAATATGTCGTGCATTGTAGGCTTGAACTATTTTTATTGGGATAATAATATTTTGGTTCTAAAAAGTTTTGTAAGTAATTCCGAATGGTGGCCCTGTTTCCATGCCCCCAGCTTCCCGGTCGGTTCTGATCAGCCGCTTGACAGAGCACACGCGACTCTCCGCATCTCCGCACCTAAACCCCGCACACACAGTACCAGGCACACTGTACCCGTGCACCGCACCACTCTACCCAGTACGCTGTACACTGCACACCCAACAACCAGTAGTCAGGCCGCAGCAGTTCAGCCGACCGGTCGTGGTGCAACCAACACCTTCGCACATGTGCTACTCAATCAACACACTTCTCTCTCAAATACGAACGTAAACATTCGACGTTTCGCGAGTGTCAGTCAGAACTTATTAAAAAAAATCAATATAAAAAAAGTTTAGAATTTAAGTGTTTTATTTTTTTTAATTAATCTAATCAAAGATATGAAAAATATTGGACTTTAAAAAATATTTTTTGTATGGAAAAATTGTTTTGGATTTGAGTGTTTTTTCTTATTTTTTTCTCACGAAGAAGTTTTATTTGTGGCATCGAATCTGGTTACAAGTGACTTCGGTTGTTTTTTTCATCCGAAATTGTGACCACAAAGTGGTGTTCATGTTTGTTTCATAGGCCATGGGGTTACTGGCATTCTCATGCGAATCTGTGTAAAAGGTAAGATTGCTTTAATTATTTAAATAAAGGTTTTTTTCACTTCATGCTTAATATAAATAAACAACCTCGTCTCTATATGATTATATCTTTTAAAATGTAAAATGGAAACTAAGATTGCAAGAAAATAAAATTAGAGAACGGCTTAATATGAGATTAAATAATTAGACAATTTTTTTTAAAGAGTTACGGAATTGTTTTTGGATGGAAAAAATATTTTGGGGACGGTTTAATAAGAGGTTAAATCGTTATATAATTACAATCATTTTTAAAGAGATTGAAGAATTGATTTCGGGTTTAAAAAACGTCAATTTACAGAAATCATTGATTTATTATTTTAGATATTTTTTAATATAATTTTTGTAACTCCAATAATAACGCAGAGAAAGCTGTGCTAAAGTAAACTTTTATGGACATCAAAAAATATGTTTATAAAATTTACAAAATTAAATCCAAGAGAACAAATTATTTAGGCAAAACTTCTACAAGACAAAACAGTTGTCATCAGTTACGTGGGAAACGTTAAATTTTGCATGAAAAATGAAGAATAATAAGATTTGATTCACTAATTGTGTCTACAATTTAGTTATGTCAAACCAATGCGCAATGGTAACATACAAACACTAAATATGACTAAAAATATTATCTAACCGTTTATTTATTAAACAAAAACAAATATTATTCTTGACCTTCAAGTAAAAGAACTGAAAAATGCATTTTTAACAAAGTTCTGGTAATTATTTTGGTCGAAGATGTATTTTCCTCTTCGTATAAAGTTGCTCTCAGAGTGGATGAACTAGGGACTGGACTAAGGTCAGTAGGAGATGAAGCGTGCTGCCGTAATGTCGGATGTACCGTTTGTTATTTCCTGCTGCCTATTTGATTGCCAATTGTGAGGAATTACCATTCAGATAGATGGGATTTTATTGATTCCCACCGCCGAACAGTTTTTTAAAATACATAAATGCGGTATTGACTATCTATAAAAACCTAGAGAGATCCAGAACGGTGAAAAGATACAATAAAAAACAAATTAAACAATAAAAATTAAAATAAGAAGTCATCTGAAAGCTGGACAAATCGATAACAATTATTATCAAATAAAACACTCTAAATTTATAAACATCACTGTAATCTAAAACCAGATGAAAATCGGTTGCAGAACTGCGCCTTAATCAGAGCAGTTAAGGGTACTTTTAATATTTATATTTAGTAGTTTATATTCGCATTAACAAAAGCGCGGTTTTATCGAAACTGGAAGGAATGCTATTATAAATAAAAGTGATATAAACAAAGTTACAATGTATTTTCGAAGAACGTTCGATCACAAAGTTAATGTTCTGGACTGTGCTATATTTCCTGTACTTACCAATAATTTGTCAAAAGGTTGTTTCTCCGATAGTAGATAATTACACAAATGCACCGTACGTAATATAGTAGGTATATTCCCTAAAAGACTTTTTACTTTGTGTTTGTTAAGTGTGCTTACAAAAATATTAAAGTTAAGATATTGCTGGCTGTGGCCACACTTTCTGGCATTATACAAACTGGCATCAAGGGTTATTGTCCTGTGAATTTATCAAGAACATTAATAAATGCAGTTAACTTTATAGTGGTCAGCAAGATTGCGGTAGACGGTAAAAGCTGGTTTTATAAAAATCTACACAATGATAATTTGCGAACAACCAACAACTTAGAGAAGTGAACGAAGATGTCAATTTTGTACTAGATGAAAGAGCTAAAAAAATCAAAGGTGAAAGCAAATATAATTTGTAGGTATATATCAAAAGTTTTTGAGATGGAAAACATTACCTGCGTTTGCAATTTAAAAACGTTTTTTTTTTTAATCGTGTGATATGTGCGGTAGGGTAGAAGACAAACCCAACAATGTATGGGTTTGTGTGATTATTTTTATTGGCATTTATTTTATTTTCTTCAACAACAAATACATTTTAAATATAGTATATATAGTAGTCCCAGCATAAGATCGTACGTGACGTCATCGCTCTAGTTCTTCTCTCTTTTTCGTTTTCAAACAAGACGCGTGACAAGGAGGAGGACGAACGTCGATGACGTCCGTACAAGCTCTCGCTGGGACTAGTTTACTTACAACATTTTTCAATTTTTTTTTTTTTTTTTTTTTTTTTTTATTTAATATAAAACATGGGTTACATTTTAATTATACATATTTTACAAAATATCATATTCAAGGTCATGATTGGTCATGTATACCTTATCAGAAAAGAGGAGCTCTTGTGCCTGATAAGGGAGCCACAGTTCTTACTTAGGTTACATTTTATAATATATTTTGTATAAAATATTTATTTTTTAATGTAAGTTTTTTTGAAAAATTGTTTAATTTTATTTATTTGTTCTGATTGGTTCGAAATACAGCGCAATTCAGAAGGAAGATTATTGTAGTTTTTTATAGCTTGGTAAATATAATGGTTGTGCATTTGTGTTGTTTTAAAATTTGGTGTAATAAATTGATTTCCATTTCTCATTAATGTGTAAAATTCTTCATATTCTTTATTATTTTTTTCTTTACACATTTTAATAATAGAAGCTTGCTTAAATATGTCATCGACATTTGGTACTGGAAATAATTTAAATAGTGATTCTGTTGAGAAGGTAGGTTTTTTTTTAAGGATTACTTTAATGATGGTTCTTTGTGAAACTTTTACTGAGTTTAGATTGTTTTTGTAAGAACCTCCCCAACCTAAAATTCCGTAGATAAGCAAAGAGTGAACAAGGGCATAGTACACATTTTTGATTATTTTTACATTCAATATATTTCGTAATCTAACAAATATATATATACATTTCCTTATTCTCTTTACTAGCTCTGCAATGTGACTATTCCACTTCAGGTTTTGATCAATAATTACACCGAGATATTTAATTTCAGTAGAAGAGTTAATTACAGTACAAAAAGGATCATTTTGTTTACAGCTTACATTGTCACATTTTTCATCGTGGATTTTAATATTAACTTTCTGGTTAGGTATTTTCTGTAAGGAGAATAAGACATATGTTGTTTTTTTAGCATTAAGTGTGAGAAGGTTATTATCAAACCATGATTTTAAGATATTAATATCTTCGTTTGCAATTTTGTTAACTAGTTCCCATGTTTGACCTTTTATTAATAATACAGTATCATCTGCATAAGAGATTAATTCGCCTTTAATTTTCTGTTGGAAAATGTCATTTACATATATAAGAAACAATAATGGTCCGAGGACGGTACCTTGAGGGATGCCAAATTTACTTGTTAATGATGTACTAAATGATTGGTTTAATTTTACAATTTGAGGTCTCTCTGTTAGGTAGCTTTTTATCCATTTAAGGGCTATATGGTCAATGCCATTTTCTTTTAATTTTAATATGAGTTTTTCATGAGAGATGCTGTCAAATGCTTTCTGTAAGTCGATAAAAATTCCTATACATTTATTCGATTTGTCTAGGGTACTCTGGATACTTGACGATATTTTTGCGATTGCATCTTGGGTACTTTTTCCCTCTGTAAATCCAAATTGATTTTTATTTATGGTTGAGTTATTTTTTATGAATGCAGTTAGTCTTTTTTTAGCTATTTTTTCAAAAATTTTGGATATATTAGATAAAAGCGAAATTGGTCGGTAATTAGAGACGTCCTCCGGATTACCGGATTTGAAAATTGGAGTTATTATTGCTTTTTTATATGTGCTCGGGAAAGTTCCTGTTTTAAAACTATTGTTTATGATATGAGAGATTGGTGTAGAAATAAGATTTTTAATATTTTTTAATATATTTACGGAAAGGCCGTCAAATCCCGGAGCAGAACCACCTCGCATTTTTGATATAATTTGTATAATTTCGGACGGATTAGTAGGTTCAAAAAGTTCTAGTTTATTTTCTGTATTCGGAGTATTTTCAATATAATTTTTTTTTTTTGTTGAAATTTTTTCTGCTAAATTCTTTCCAACATTTGCGAAGAATTTATTGAATAACATTCAAATGAAGTAAAGTAAGGTATTTGTCAGTTTAGTTTTAATATTCTCCCGATGAAGAAGGGTTCTTCCGAAACCGGTAGAGTGTGAATGAAATAAAAGTGATCTATAACAAATTCATGTGTTTTTTATTGTAAATTATGGCGAGCTACGAAGTTATTGCTTTTTGCTTATATATAAAGTAAAGTAGTTCATGTTGTATCCTTTTCTTTTCACTACATTCATATTATACTACATTGTGTCTATTTAGTAATATGATGTACTTTAAGGCCATCCGCTCATGGAGAAACAAAAAAAAACAGTTAGCGACGTAATCGCTATCCACAGGAAAGAAACTTGTGAATTTCATTAGTGGTCCGTACACAAGTCGTGAGCCGCTTCCATGGCAACCTGTCAACATGGCAACTGAAATGCGACGGCCGCAGTGACTAGCAGTGCTGGTCGCCGCGGCCGTCGCGTTTCAGGTTGCCATGGTAGTGGCTGACGACCTGTCAAGTTTTCGAGTAATTTGCGATAACTCAAATCAGAAAAATATCGATTTTGTTTATGAGGTTGATAAATTGTTTTGTGTCGTGAATTGAGTTGCCAACCAGTTTTTGGTTTCTCCATGACCGAAAGCCCTTACTGCTACTAACGTTGTATACAAAATTGCCGCCATAGGTAGTGGAGTAGTACGGTGGAACCACAGTACCTATTCTCCTTGAGAGTCTTATGAAGGTTGATTTTGACTCAATACGGAAAAATAACGCTTTATCTAAAACATGCAAACACCTGGGCACATGTTCTCCTGCACAGAACACTACTACTAACCTAATTACAAACTAGTTACTGATTACCATTTTTTTCTTAATGGAACTTATTATCTATGTAAAAGGTATGTTAGTATTATAAAAAAGGTTTGAAAAAATGCACGTATTTTCGCATATTTTCCTCAAATTAACCGATTTTCATGATACCTACCTGTCACAAAAATAAGTCCTTGCATTCTGATAAGATATTTTTGGAGACAAAAATCTATTCGATTTCTCAAGGAGATTAAAGATTCTCTGTGGCGTTTCTCCATCTTACCTATAGCTAGTGAATTTTAATCATCACATTTGATTTAGTAACTCAAGACATACTTTCTTTACAATAATGTTGGCACTAGTTCTTATCCTTTCTCGAATATTTCGGAGTGAGTATTGCTTCCTTGCCAATTTTAACGATCTTTTGTACATATTGATAAATCCTGCTTTTCCGTTAAGCAGCTGAAACAGGGCCGGCCACGAGCCAAACGGCGCCTGGATCTATTAGTAAAAACCTAAAGGGCGCTGTGTTAGGTTATTATCACCGCCTTGACTTCTTGGCTCCTTGGCGCCTTGACAAGTCGGCGCCCGGAGCGGATTGCTCCAATTGAAAATGCACAGGACCAACCCTGATTACAAGTTAAAACGCATTTTTAAGGAATACAGGTAAGATAAAAAAAAATATGCAAAATACATGGTTGTAGGATGCGCCCAACAAACCCCAACTCTCTAATGTGGAAGTCAAAATTTTGAAACGGTACCAAGATTAACATACCTAGGCTCCCTGATAACAAACGACAATAATACCACAGAGGAGATCCAGCGGCGAATAGTGAACGCAAATCGCTGTTATTACCGCCTACAAAACCAAAATAAAATCCAGAATGCTGTCCAGAAACACCAAAATATTAGTGTACAAAACACTTATCAGACCAGTACTCACATATGCATCTGAGACTTGGGTACTTGGGTGAGAGATATGAGCGAGCACTGGATGTTTTTGAAAGGAAAGTTTTGAGGCTTATCCTTTGACCGGTTTCAGAAAACGGATTTTGGCGCAGAATTTACAACAATGAGCTGCATACTCTGTTTAAGGATCTAAACGTCACAAAATTATTTATAAAACTGGGAAGACTTCGGTGGCTGGGTCATGTAGAGAGAATGACCGAGCATCAAGCACCAAAGTCCCTGCTGAACTCAAGACCGACAGGGCAAAAGAGCCTGGGAAGACCAAGATTAAAATGGAGCGACAACGTCCTCAAAGACATATCTTCCTTAGAGATTCTAAACTGGAGAGAGCTGACACAAAACCGTGATGAGTGGAGGAAGACTCTTGAGGAGGCCAAGACCCACCAGGGGTTGTAGAGCCAAGAGTGACGATGATGACAGGTAGGTACCTACCTAACTTTGAAATAGTCCATCTTAGGTTAGACGATGTTAGGTTAGGTTACAAAGAGTGGAAGTAAATAAATATTATACGTGACGTTGAAATAGGCAAGGTTAGGTTAAGTTTGGTCTGCCGACATAGGTTACAGATGGATAGACAGACTTAATACTCTACCTACCACCACACGGCACCGCATTGCGCCGCACCGCACTGCAGATATACTGTTTAACGTCAGGCCTATGAGTTACCACGCTTACACCTCGCCTGATGAAGTGTGCCTTACCTTAATCTCTAGACACAAGTCGGTGTTTGCAACCTCAATATCCTAATAAAGCAGCCTCCCAGCTTCTCTTGTTCCATCCATAGCTCCATCGGCGGCCGTTTTAGCCTGCGAGCCGATATATTCTCATCTGTCTTGTTTCTCTATGCCGGTGTAATAGATTCATGATAAGACCGTATGTATTACCACTGGGTACACCATACGCATATAGCCTCATTGAGAAATGCTGGCAATTTTCTATGGATTATGTCTGTAAATGCTTAAAACCGTTTAATTTTTCCGTTATTTGCTTTATGGTAAACGCAGATTTATGGGACGTCTACCAATGACATTGTGAACAGACAAGTAGTTTGTACCTGTATAATATCTCCCAAGAAGATGCCTTTATTTACTAGGTGCCTATCTTCTTAACGTTATTTTTTGTTCTTTTTTTACGAATGACGGCATCACCCGTTGCCAGAAAATTTAAAACATTTATTTTAACTCTCGCTCTTTATTTTTCGTAGAACTTTTCGTTTTTAAAAGCATCAAGCTCATATATTTTTTATTAGAGATGTCGAACATTGACCCTTTTATATAATTCAACGTGATTAAACACATTACCTTTCTTAAATACCGCACAAGAGTTTCAACTGCTCCCCACCATGCCTCAGGGTAAGTGTTAATCATACACAACTGCTAACCCTGTACAAATTACAAGTGCGCCACAGGGTTGAATTTGGCAGCCACCTCTGGCCTGGAGTACTAAAATACCTGAAAAAACCCTCAACTATGTGCAGAAACGGGCGGTCTGTTTGATAGATTCTCCCATCTTAACAGACAGAATGCAATCTTTATAGCACAGGCGTCGGGTGGGAAGGCTATCCTTGTTCTACCGGTATTTCAAAGGAAGAGGCTCCGAGGAACTAGCGTCATTCATCCCTTCGGTACCGGTGCAAAGTCGGGAAACACGCCAAACGCGTGCCCTCCATATGTACACAGTTGACATTTGTCACATGAGAACGGGTTGCTACTTCGACTCGTTCTTGAGTTCAACAGCTCGGCTGTGGAATGATTTTCCAGCCTCTGTGTTTGCTCCTTCTTACAACACGGGTCTCTTCAAGACCAATGTTCATTTCTTCCTCTCCTCAAAAAGACCCTCCACACAGCATCTCAGATGAAATAGGCCTGAGGGAAATTATTTTCCTGAGGGCCGCCTGTGAGGAGTTAATTTTAAAAAAAGCCTATAGCTTCCCCAATTGGGGAATTTTGTGAGGCAGAATGTAGTGGGGAGTGGAATGAGATGGGTAAGAGGTAGGTGGGGAGGTACCTGGCTATTCAGATCCGGTTACCAAACACGGCTAAAGCCATTTCAAGCAACGTTTCAATTCTGAATGATCGTCGTACACCAGGGCGATACTAAGAGTATCTTGCACTCTGGAACGTGCCGCACATATAACATATATTATTTTAAATGAATTAATTGTGAAAATTAATCACAGCAAAATTTATATGCGCACGCTGGGATTCGATCTCGTGACCTTCGGATTGCGAGTCAAGATCCTTGCCCCTTACTCCTCGACCACGCAGGTCCACGTAAAGCGCCATAATTTTAATAAAATTTGCCTTCTAATTATGCCGTTTAACGTAATATTAATAGTTTTTCGATGAGTTATCAAACAAATTAGTAATTTTAATTTGCCAGACTTAATAATGTTGTTACATTAATATTAGACTTTTGAATAAAACGTTTATAATTATTATCTAATAATCATCCATTAAGACCAGAGTTACGTCTAGGTAATAGTAATCATAATCGACACTTACTTGAAACACGCAACATTCTGGAATAGCGAAGCAGTCAACTTCTTAAGGAATTCGCCCAAAGAAAACATTAAATAACGAGCCACAAATACAATGACGAAATATTTAAAGAAGACATCAGCGGAACTTTTGTAAAAAAAATTATGAATAATATTTTGCTTTTGACAGAAATATCTTAAAGAAAAGAGAAAAAAAATATGGTAAAATAGAAAACCGGTTCCATCATAAAATTTCTTTAAAAAAAACCACATGCCTACATAATATGTAAATCTACATTATCGTCTATCTAAAATCGTACAAAAAAGTCTAAAGTGTGTTTGAAAGAAAGAGTACGAAAACAGTGTTCAATATTGTTGTGAATGTTGAATACTTGGAATAGGAGGATGAGTTTGTGTATTTCTTCAGCAGGCTGATAGGGATATTGAAAGAAGCGTAATTGCAGGAAAATGCATCAATGGAGGACTGAACGCCGTTGGCGTTAGCAAAAATAATTTCCAAAGAAGCAGCTAGCAGTCCACAATGGAGTGTTGGTACCTATTCTCCCGATGTCTGGTAGTGAGGCATAGAACTAGAAGAGGAAGGATTAATGTGGACTGAATGCTGTAGAAATGAGATTCCTAGGGCGTACGTGTGTAAAACCATGTACATATGATCGTGTGAGAAATGTGGAGATATGCAAAGGATGCACGGCTGATTTAGGCGTAGTAAGTAAGATTAAGAAAGGGACGCTTATGTGGTTTAAAAACTATGAAAGGTGTGTAAAAAAAAAAAATATAAAAGGCAGTACAGCCGTTTATGTATTTAAAATAAAAAAAATAAAAATAAAGTAACGGCGTAATGGTTTATTATTTTTATGTGAATACCGCACAGGAATCCCTATTGCTCCCTTTTGGAGTCAGCGAAATCATGTCATGTTCCTAGGTTGAAGATAATTGGGAGGGGAAGGAAATGGAGAAGAGGAGGGTGGGGGAAGTACCTGATTATTAAGATCTGATCACTAAACACGGCACAAAGATTTCAAGCAGCGTTTTAATTCTGAAAGCAGGTACTGAGAGTATCTTCCACTCTGGAACATGCCGCAAAAATACTTAATATTATTTTAAATGAATAAATTGAGAACTAATATAAATTCATCAATAAAATTTATTTGCGGACGTCGGGTGTTGAACCTGTGGCAATCGGATTGCTAGTTGAGAGCCTTACCCCTCGAACAATCGGGAGGCAGCATATATAAATTGGACTCTTGCTTGTGTAGTAGTGCACTGGATGGATCAAAACATAATATAAGTATTCCTTTGTTTTTGCTAGGAAGCTGAAGAATGAAAACAAAAAATAAAATAAAAAGAACATCTGCGAGTTGAATGTCGCTAAGCACCCAGTTATGTGTTTGCCGAATTCTGGTGCAGTGGTCTAAAAACCTGATTATCTTCATTCGACAAAATGGCATAAAAACACAATAAATTATACTATTCGGCTCAGTCCGAAATTCGTCATAATTTCCACGGCTCATGATTGAAATAAAGTTGCCAACTAAAAAGAGTTTAATTTTAACCAAACCCTAATGGGTGTTCTCCCCACGTTGTGGTCCAATTACAGAGTTTTATGTAGATAGGTTGTGAGGGTTATATAGTAAGTAGATCGTATAAAGACTGGAAACCCGTCTTTATTACAATACATAAAGTTTACAGTCTTATTGCTGCATCCTAAAGTTACACAATGTAATCATCTGAGATAGTATTAGCAAAGTGCTGGATAAACGTGTGGATGCTTCCGTTAGATCCTGAAAAACGACATCGGCTACAAGTATTCATGTAGCATGTACTGTATATACCTGGTGTATCCACAGGCTCTGTATTCCCTGTATTTACTATATCTATATTCTGTACCTGTATTCCTTGTATCCATGTACTCACTATTTATAGTTATCTGCTGTATCCACTGTATCTCTCTACTGTATCCCCGTATCCAGTATCCAATGGAAGGCATCTCGCGAAGATCAGAAGCTCCTCGGCGTGGCGCCAAGCTAACATTCCTCATATCAGATATGCGATGAAGTGATGTACCTGGTTTACCTTGCGCAGCTGGATTTATTTCTTGAGGGATAAACTGGGGTACTCTGTAATAGTGAGATGTTTTGAAAATTACCAGGAAAGGAGCTTCTAATGACAGGCTATATATTATATAAAAGCTCGTATTCGTGAAAGGATTTTGAAATATTATTATGATTAGATGCAACATCGCGATTCATTTTTGGGTTTTTATAGAGACGAAGTGGCTAAACTTAATAGTTCGTGGTATCCAGACGATTGACGATTATACAAAAACTTAATGCCAAAAACCAAGTTAATTTAATTAATTATTTCACCAAGATACCGGCCCTAAGAAGATAATGTACGTAATACGGTGTCAGTTCTAGGTATATAAACATTATAGAATAATCACAATGCACACATCTGCCCGTGATGGACACTTTAATGCTGTCCGAAAGGACTTCTAAGAAGATTTTTTTTTATAGTAGTAAATAGTTAGTTATTTTTTCGATACTTCATCAAACCATGGTTTAATGTCCTTTGTGTTTCAATTTGTTTGTTACTGTGTGGGAGTTTGTTATATACCTTTACTGCTAAAAATTCAGTGCTCCTTTGTCCAAAATTAGAATTACTTTTTGGTATTTTTAGTAGGTACGTCTATTTGTTTGCCTCTGTGTCTTTTTTACGGTGGTGAACCAGAATGTTTTTGGCATAGATTTTGGTACATTTGGAACATCAAAATGTATAAAAATTTCTGTTGTTGAAGTCTCTTCTGTTCAGTTGTTTTACATGTTTTGATGCTGCCGAGCCCCATCCTATTATTTCACATTCCAAGTGAGAGTGATATAAGGCATAATATACTCTCTTTAGATCCCTAGTTGACGAGATGTCCCGTATTTCTTTTGAAGAAGAAGATCGTCGTCAATTTCGATCTTAAGACATTTAACACTTTTAATTTGGGTTATATGCAGGCAAAACTGTAATGCAAACACTGAGTAATTTGAGTTTATTCTTATCCTTTTTTTTTGTTGTTTTAGACATTTAGTTTTATTCACATTTAATGTGAGGGAGTTTGCTTTTAACCAGTTTTGAAATATAGCCAGGTCATGTTCGGCCTCCTTATAGGTGCTTGTAAAATGTTGTTCGTGTAATATAATAACAGTGTCATATATAAAGCTCATTATATCTCCTTTGATAGGAAGATTCCCAAGGTCATTTTTATAAATCAGAAATAGTGTTTATCCTAATACGCTTCCCTGGGGGATACCTTACTTAATTGATAGAGTTTGCCTTTTTTTTGAAAATTTATACAAATTGTTCTCTTCCACTTAAGTAACTTCTAAAGAAGATTAGGATTGTTTCGGTTATAACATTTTTTTAGTTTTAAGTGCACGTCAATTGCATTGAAAGTTTTTTGAATAACTATTGAAACTACTCACCTATAAAACAGCCTTTTATGCCTAGTAAACGGTATTTTTATAAGATGTGTAAAATTTGAAACACAATTATTAGTAAAACACACTTACTGAAATCATTAATCTATTTTTAACACAGAATCCTTTGAAACTATCCCGCAGAAGTGAAAAAGAGTATGATTTTAATCTTAAAATAACAACTGTTTTTTAAACGAAAAAAAATCTTTAGTACTTTTTTGTATCTTTAGTAGTGTGTCTTTTTTACGGTGGTGAACCAGAATGTTTTTGGCATAGATTTTGGTATATTTGGAACATCAAAATGTATAAAAATTTCTGTTGTTGAAGTCTCTTCTGTTCAGTTGTTTTACATGTTTTGATGCTGCCGAGCCCCATCCTATTATTTCACATTCCAAGTGAGAGTGATATAAGGCATAATATACTCTCTTTAGATCCCTAGTTGACGAGATGTCCCGTATTTCTTTTGAAGAAGAAGATCGTCGTCAATTTCGATCTTAAGACATTTAACACTTTTAATTTGGGTTATATGCAGGCAAAACTGTAATGCAAACACTGAGTAATTTGAGTTTATTCTTATCCTTTTTTTTGTTGTTTTAGACATTTAGTTTTATTCACATTTAATGTGAGGGAGTTTGCTTTTAACCAGTTTTGAAATATAGCCAGGTCATGTTCGGCCTCCTTATAGGTGCTTGTAAAATGTTGTTCGTGAAATATAATAACAGTGTCATATATAAAGCTCATTATATCTCCTTTGATAGGAAGATTCCCAAGGTCATTTTTATAAATCAGAAATAGTGTTTATCCTAATACGCTTCCCTGGGGGATACCTTACTTAATTGATAGAGTTTGCCTTTTTTTTTGAAAATTTATACAAATTGTTCTCTTCCACTTAAGTAACTTCTAAAGAAGATTAGGATTGTTTCGGTTATAACATTTTTTTAGTTTTAAGTGCACGTCAATTGCATTGAAAGTTTTTTGAATAACTATTGAAACTACTCACCTATAAAACAGCCTTTTATGCCTAGTAAACGGTATTTTTATAAGATGTATAAAATTTGAAACACAATTATTAGTAAAACACACTTATTGAAATCATTAATCTATTTTTAACACAGAATCCTTTGAAACTATCCCGCAGAAGTGAAAAAGAGTATGATTTTAATCTTAAAATAACAACTGTTTTTTAAACGAAAAAAAATCTTTAGTACTTTTTTGTATCTTTAGTAGTGTGTCTTTTTTACGGTGGTGAACCAGAATGTTTTTGGCATAGATTTTGGTACATTTGGAACATCAAAATGTATAAAAATTTCTGTTATTGAAGTCTCTTCTGATCAGTTGTTTTACATGTTTTGATGCTGCCGAGACCCATCCTATTATTTCACATTCCAAGTGAGAGTGATATAAGGCATAATATACTCTCTTTAGATCCCTAGTTGACGAGATGTCCCGTATTTCTTTTGAAGAAGAAGATCGTCGACAATTTCGATCTTAAGACATTTAACACTTTTAATTTGGGTTATATGCAGGCAAAACTGTAATGCAAACACTGAGTAATTGAGTTTATTCTCATTAATTTTTTTTTGTTTAGACATTTAGTTTTATTCACATTTAATGTGAGGGAGTTTGCTTTTAACCAGTTTTGAAATATAGCCAGGTCATGTTCGGCCTCCTTATAGGTGCTTGTAAAATGTTGTTCGTGAAATATAAAAACAGTGTCATATATAAAGCTCATTATATCTCCTTTGATAGGAAGATTCCCAAGGTCATTTTTATAAATCAGAAATAGTGTTTATCCTAATACGCTTCCCTGGGGGATACCTTACTTAATTGATAGAGTTTGCCTTTTTTTGACAATTTATACAAATTGTTCTCTTCCACTTAAGTAACTTCTAAAGAAGATTAGGATTGTTTCGGTTATAACATTTTTTTAGTTTTAAGTGCACGTCAATTGCATTGAAAGTTTTTTGAATAACTATTGAAACTACTCACCTATAAAACAGCCTTTTATGCCTAGTAAACGGTATTTTTATAAGATGTGTAAAATTTGAAACACAATTATTAGTAAAACACACTTATTGAAATCATTAATCTATTTTTAACACAGAATGCTTTGAAACTATCCCGCAAAAGTGAAAAAGAGTATGATTTTAATCGTAAAATAACAACTGTTTTTTAAACGAAAAAAAATCTTTAGTAAAATCTAACCTTTAAACTCGACTAAAAAACCTCACCTCACGACTTATTGAAATATAGATTTAATCTATTGATTTTACTGGAATCACGTAACGGATGGTTAACACCACAGAACAGCTAAATCCTAGAAGTGTGAACTATACAAAGTTGAAAGATTTGAAGTCGACAAAATAAGACCATTCGATTTCTAGACCTCAAACATGCCTAAGAAAATGTACATTACGCCTAAGAAAAAAATTCGTTGATTGAAAATGTTTGATTATTCCTTCATGTTTTCATTTAGGGTGGCGGGAATGGGTAACGCCACCCCGGGAACTATTTATTGGATAACTAACGCCTCTGCCCTACTTTGAATAACCAAAGTGGGCGATTTAGCAGGGGTGCCCTGATTACTAGGTATCTTGGGTTTCAGTGCGTACTGAAACCCAGATTCTTAACTTAACTTAACTTCTCAGAACTTTCTCTCGTTTCACTCCTTAAAAAAACCCTCCACACAGCATCCACAAAGATGACTTTTTTTTACATTAGCTCCACACAGGAGGCCCTGAGGCAAATAATTCTCCTCAGGGCCTATATCATCTTTTGGGATGCTGTGTGGAGGGTCTGTTTAGGAAAGGAAGGAAAGGAAGTTCCGGGAAGGAAAAGGGTATTAAGGGTGGGTAGGAATCTGGGGACCAGTGTGTCCAGGAGTGACGGACGTATGAATCCATCCCTCCTACTGCGGAGCAAAACGATGTTCCGAGATAGTAGGGCTGTAGAAGTCAAAGGGCTCCCTCAACCATTCTCTCCCGATCCGGCCTGCCGTGCAGCTGGTGGGCAGACGCATTCGCCGCCAAGAGCCGGGCAAACCTCACACCATGAACCCGGAAACCCCTGCTAAGTCACCAAACGTAGCGGACTAGATACTGAGTGAAATTATTTTTATCGGGGCCTCCTGTATGAAGCTAATGTAAAAAAACAGGAGTAAGGAAAATTTGAGCTTACTTAGGTCACTCTGACACTCCCAAAATACACTTCTATAGGTGACCAACACCTTATCAACGTTCGGTGCCTAGAATGAAGGCAGCACTTGACCGTTGGCTTAGTGATAATGTATCGGAGGCCTGCGCGGCACTATCCGCGAGTGCTGCCCGGCGCGCCTTATCTCGGGGATAAGGTAAGGAGGCCGGCGCGGCGCGTGGCCGAATGGTCAGGTACCTACCTGGAGTAATACAACCGGTAACTTAACAACCCTGCAGTAATTAAAATTATATTTAAAGTGGCGGAATATTGCAGTATCGCCAATCTGTCCAAATTACTTTAGCTATGTAAATGTTAATTGAGCCGAAGCTCTAGCACGGTAAAATCGCTAACTTTGCAATATCGGATCGACAGGCGCAACCTCCGATGATTTTATATCGATATCTTTAGCTCAGTTTCATTGTTAATAGCCAAACCGATCTTGATAAGGAATAAATAAGAAATCTCAATATGCTGGCAACACTGGCGGATCTGTCCTCGAATTCACATTCCAAAACGTCATATAATTTGATAATGTTTAATTGAGATACTAACCCAAATATGCATTGGCAGTCCGCTTTTACTTGTTGACACACTAAACGGAAGTTAATTAGTGTGATGACCGTGGCCGGTTATCCCATATATTTCTGGACTCCTTTCTATGGATCCAGATTCCTCTGTATATGATACTCTCAGTACAGGGTGTTACTACAGTAAGAAGACGTAGGTAGTCTCGTGATGTTTATTCCGGGATAAGGTACAACGTTATTTCTTAGGAAGTCTGATGGTAAGAGGACGAATGGACAACAATCACACCCTTTTATACGTTCCTCATGTTGTCTCACTCATACACGCATGTCTCTTTCATACCGCAAGACATACGTTCACCACAATTAGTTAATTATTTCTTCCGGGACGGCGGTACCCATACCCGCCTCCCAAATTAAACGCTCTAACTATTTAAAAACCTTTCCGACAATTATCAAATTAAATATTTATGAATCCAACAGAATTGTAAAACAGTAATTAATATGTTTTAACAATCATAATAATTATGAATAAATTCTATAAATTCAATTTGTAAACTTCCCTGCCATAAAACAGCAACATCCCTAGCATAGTTACAATTTGGGAGGCGGATATGGGTACCACCGCCCCGGGAATCATTTTTTGGATAACCAACAACTCTGCTGTAGGTCACTCCAAGTGGTTCGCTACGTTTGGTGACTTAGCAGGGATTCCTGGGTCCATAGGGGTGGAGTTTGTCCAGGTTTTGGCGGCCGATGCGTTTGCCCACCTGCCATGTGGTGGACAGGATCAAGAGAGACTGGTTGAAGGATGTCCTTTATACTATACAGCTGGAATCTCGCACGACCCCTCGCCTTGTACCGCGGTTGGAGGGATGGATTCATACGTCCGTCACTCCTAGACACACTGACCCCCAGATTCCTACCCACTCCTCAAACCTATTTCTTTTCCAGAACATCCTCTCCGTCATTCCCTTAAAAACATCACACTGCATCCCATAAGATGACACAGGCTCTGAGGGAAATTATTTTCCTCTGGGTATCCTGTGTGGAGCTAATGTTAAAAAATTTGGCGAATGAAATAATACTAAAAAATATATTTACTGTACAATTTTTTTTTTGATAATACAAAAAACACTAGTTTTTATAATTATTGTTCTATTATTAATGAGTAGAGAAAATAATAAAATAATTACAACGCAACTTAATCGAAGAAAAGTAATCGATTAAATTCGGCTCTATTGTCTCCCATTGCGTGATTTTGTGTTTTATTTGTGAAAGATGTATTTTCGTGTGAGAATTAAACATAATTGGATAAATATATCCTTGAATTACCAGGAAGAGCGGTATAAACGAAAAACCCACACAATTAGCCGTAACAGGTTACTTTCGCAGGAAAACCAAATAAAACACCTCAATTAAGACATCATCTTCTATGAGGAATCAACGCACCATGCTGTGCAAAATTTTCTACAATTTCCGTGGCAGGTCGTAATCAATTTGAACAGCTTCTCCCAATGAAACCAGTTTGAAGATTTCTGTGACTAATTATTAAACAAATAACACGGAATTACATAGGTTTAGTGTAATTACATGCTTGAATGGAAAAGGATGCTAGGCAGGTTTTACAAAAAAAAATGTTGACATAAAAAAAGCAAGCTGTTCCACCAATTTGAGGAATGTTTGTTTATTCATGCTTTACACAAAGTATACCCCAGGGTATTGTCAGCATTAGTTCCATTATATTATAATTAAAATTAAACGGTATTTAATTAATTTGTCATGAATTGCCATTTTCCTTCATTTTTATTTATTTGTTAATACGTATAGCTTTAGTTTTAATAATAGTAATAAAATCATATAAATAAGCCGTTTCAATGCAACCTAACTTTAGTTTGATAATGGCTTTAAATGCTGAAACAACAGTCACAATAATATAAACTGAAATACTTGCAAAATTCAATAATGTAATAACATAATAACTTTGACATTTCAATGAAATACAATAATAACCTTGTTTAGGACCACAAAATTTGTTTAATTTATTAAGACAGACAACATACGTACCCTGATGATGTTTGTATTAGGCGAAATCGGTCGGTCTTAATAAATTAAACAATTTTCGAAATTGTAAACAAATGCCTTTAATTTATTTAATTCACATGTCAAACCACAAGTGACTGATTTCTAATAAAATTTATTTACTTATCTTATTTTTATATACTTAGAATTAACTATATTTACTTTAAATTAAATTAAAATAAAATTCGATGGTTACGAATTAAATACAACAATTTAAAAATAAAAATAAACATTTATCCACCTATTTTTCTGCGTTTTCTACTTCCATTGCAATGCTTTCATCCACAACCCAATCATCAATAAGGGAGGAGGGTACGGGCACCGCTGCTCCGGGAACCATTTATTGGATTACCAACTCCCCTTTAGTTAGGTTAGTTTGGCTTCGATTGGTGACTTAACAAGGTTGCCCGGATTCATTGCACGAGGTCCACGGCCGAAAGACTGGTTGAGGGAGACCTTTTGACCTTTTTCTTTTTCAGAAATTCCTCTCCTTCCTTTCCTTAAAAACACCATCCAAACATCATCTTCAAAGGTGACATAAGCCCCAAGGGAAATTGTTTTCTCAGATCCTCCAGTGTGAATCTAGTGTAAAAAAATCAGAGCATGCAATTCATACGAGGTAGAAGTGCAACCTTCAGAAAACTAAAGCAGACGAGAGTGGGGAGGCTACGAAGCACCGCGCAAAGAGGAGACCGATTATACATTTTACTCATTCTCTCGCAGGCTAAATCCTATAGATGTATGTGTTTGCCTCTTTTTAGTATCTATTACTATTTTTCGTTTCATCCAGTTTAAATTCACTTCAAAAGTTATCACTTAAAAAAATTTCTTTATGTTACTCTATTACGTCTTCTTCCATTACATACATACATACATAACATACTCTCATCTCTCACATTGTTTCACCTTCTCACCGCAACAGGTAAAACTAGTAGTAAAACATTTAACACGAGATAAGTTTAATATGCACTTAGACTTGGCTAACCCATTGTTACTTAGTTAACTCTAAGTAGCGGGCGACCCGTGAGTTAGGAAACCACCGTACTAATTAACCTATATAGATTAAGAAAATAAGTTACCTTTGTATGCATTTATGATAAGACTTGAACTCTAAAACTAGTTCGAGGAATGGTATCGTGACGAGGAATGCAAAAAAGAGGCTGAGTTTAGAGCGAATATAATCGAAACGCACGACGAGAAGGTTTATTCATAAATGCTCGATATCGAAGAATCTTGATATCGAAAGGCAAGATCGTGATTAATAAAGAAGAAAATATTTTAACAGTACCTACCTACCGAACAATAATATGGCAATATAAAGGTGCTAGTAAGCGGTAAGATAAATCGTTTATTGCCGAACTGCCCGACAATGGTCTTGTCGATCAAGGTGTTTATTTGGATATGATTTTAGATTTTCATGGCCAAAAGTATTTTGGTTATTTATTTTGTGATGTTATGCCGTTCTTTAAGAAACGATTCGGACAGCGTAACGGTGTCATATCACACTGTAATGCTATCCGAAACTTTGGTTAAATAATGAGGTAGCGCAACATGGCCTAAAACCCCAAAAATAAATAACGAGAAAAAGGGGGTTTAATTGTTTTTTTTTCTTTTTTTTTACTTTAGGTTCGCACAGGAGGCCCTGATAAAAATAATTTCCCTCATGGCCAATGTCATCTTTAAAGATGCTGTGTAGAGGGTCTTTTTGAGGAGAGGAAGGAGTGAACATGGGTCTTAAAGAGACCTATATTGTAGGAGGGAGGAAATGATGAAGTTCTTGGAAGGAAAAAGGTACGAGGAGTGGGTAGGAATCTGGAGTTTAGTATCTATGTTCAGGTCATCCGCCGCCAAGACCTAGACAATCTCATCCAACGAACCCGGCGATGGCGGTGGCATCCATTCCAGCCTCTCAAATTACACGATGTTGGTTATCAAAAAAAAAATTTTGGTTATCTACTAAAAAAAAAATAATTTATCAGCGAAAACATGTTTTTAGGCTTACTCTTTTATTTTAGCACTCTTTCTTTTTTATGTATCTTTGTAAAGCTGTTTGTTTTCCAAATAAAGATATAATTTTTTTTTTATCAAATAAATGGTCCATTCCCGCCTCCTAAATTACACATTAAATTATGATACAAGGTATATTAAATTAAACATGCGACCTATTACGTAGTTCTATAAAATATAAATAAATTCGTCTGAGATAAGTTCGATTCTTAATCTTAACCGATATATATATATAAAAATCTAAAAATGTTGTATGTTCGCTATGCGTTGCTAAATCATTTATCCGATTGTAATGAAACTTACGAAATTAGATGTGTGAATGCCCGCGATGGTTCGTATATATGTAATAATGAGTTCTGGCATTACTAAATTTGTATAAAAAAATTGCAATAGGTGTTTGAAAACTGAATGTACCGAGACTGAATGTGTGGAAGGTGGGAGGGGGGAGGGGAAGTCGGGAGAGGGGATGGGGAGAGGGAAGGCGGAGTGGGAACGCGAGAGGGGAAGGGGACGCGGAGGTGTAAGGGGAACGGGAAGAATGGGAAAGGACACGCAGGGAGAAACAATTTCTTTATTAATATAGCAACGCATGCCGGGACCTCGCTAGTGAATATATAAATATAAATAAACAAAAAGAAAGAAAGTGAGTTGAGAGAAATTTTTAAATCAAGAAATACATGCTCACGATTTGTAATTGACTGTTAATAGAAGTTTAATGAAAAATGAACTGAACAAGTACATAGTTTTAAAATCATTTACATCACGATAAAAATTTTTTAAATAATTTGGTATATTAGCAAGGAATCATGAAAATTGTTCAAAAATGTGACATATTTTCTGTATAAGTGTTGTTGGCATCTATATGAAGAAGTGTAGTGTTGGTCATCAATATTGCAGAGTCCAGAGTACATATTGCTGTATAGTGCTACTTTATTGGTAAATGTTTTTCTTAAATTTTAATTAAGTTGTACTATCACGCTTAAACTGTTATTTTATAACAGAATGATTACAGTTGTTAGTAGGTAATTTATTGAAATTAATTAATCAATGCCATTTCAGTAAAGTCATTAAGGCACCTACCTGTGTGAGACCTGTTTTCAAACTGCTTGTATCAATACTAAGAACATCTCTCTTGCAATTTTTTTTTGCGAGTTTTAATCACACTATGAGATGACATCACACTACTTATGAAGGAATTCAAATAAATTAGAAAAAAAAATCTGATGTTTCTTTTTATCCCATGGGAATCGAAACTTTGAAGATTCAGATGAAAGATTTAAGATTCAAGTCTTTGGTCACCTTTGATGACCCACAAGAAGCGTAAACACAGGGTCGTTTCTAGGAAAAAATCGTACTAAGTTAATAGTAATAGGTATAATAATACCAACATCTATATGGTCCTGAGGGCCGATACAGGTTCTTTAATGGTAAGTTTGTCCAGCGTTTTGCCTTATTAATTGTTTACGCAGGTACATATTCAATATGAATTTGTCCATAAACAAACTAAAATCATTCAAGAACGGCTAACAAATACAATATTGGATTGAGTCACCGTTACAAAATTGCATTGGTCAGCGTTTCTCAATTTAATTAATTAACCTTAATATTTTAAAGCATAACTTGCAAAAAGTGTTTAAAATCAAAAATAATTAAATTGGCGCCATCTGTGAATGCGTAGATTTTAATCTAACAACCTTTTCGCTGTCAGCGGAGAGAACTGAAATCGCAGTTAACGAAAAAGTGGTTAATTTTAAGGTTCAGGACAATTCTGCTGTCATCCAAAAGAACTGGAACAGCAGTTAACGTAAAAGCAGTAAATAATTTTTAGTTAGGGATAATTCCTTTTTCTTAAGGCTCCGTTCCCGGCCCCAAATAGAAGAAGACGGAGAGATATGAAATTACGAATGTTAGAAGAGCGCGCTAACATTTACAACGATCTAATCGATGCAAAAATCATGAAAATCTTTAATAAAACACGACTCGTTTAAAATAGAGCAAAAATCTTGTGATAATTGTCTTAAATAGCGTTTAACGAAACGCTGTGAATTTTTTCATACATATAACTTGTAAAATAACTGAAAAAAACGTGTTTATAATAATTTTTGGGGCATACTTTGCGATTTTTTTCTATCGAGGGAATTTTATATAATTTGCGTTAAAGCGCGACTAATGTCTAGATATTATCTTCAACACTAACATATATTTTTTAAGAGCTTAAAAAATCCAAATGTTTAAGGGAGGTTTGCATGAAATCGGTAGAAATTCGAATACCGGCCTCTTAAGTAGAAACACATTATCCCCTGGTACCATATATACTGGTGCTCATAACTGAGAAAGCTGTCGAAATGTTTAAAGTCTGGCAACACCTCATAACCGTCATGTACACCAATAAAATTACTTCTAGTTAGCCTGTTGCTGAGAGCAGCGTTGTAGCTTAACTTGCCGTTAAATGCAGGATTTGTTAGACAGAGCGGGAGGTTAAAATGAATCTATGGGCGGTAGGTACTTCTATACTGATATTATGAAACAATCTTCACAGCCAAATTAACTTAAATTCGAAAGGCAAATTCCTCATTCAAATTTCGGCCACGGATGATTTCAATACGTATAGGCCTCAGGATTCTATTTTATACAATGTTATAATAACTTATTTCTCCATATGACATATCATTTTAATTCGTATAAATATTTGTAAATATATAGGATTTAAAAAAAATAACGATTGATATAAACAAGAAGAGCACCGAGTCAATCATACGCCCCTTTGTTTGAACGCCCGTGTGCATCACAACCATTGCACGAACTGATGCGCCGCTCCTGACAAAACTATACGTACAGGCATCTTTAAGACTTGTAGACCATTTGAACTTTTCCTTTTGACATCTTTATTGACCTATCAACTATTTGAACTTGGATTCGGGCGCCTTTATTGACCTATCGTTTGAATAAACAACAATATCGGGCACCTTCCGTGACCCAGGGCAATCGGTACCCTGAACCGCCAAACGAAAGAAATAATTCTGAATAAATGCAGGCTTAAAAGGCAAGTAATTAAATGTTTCACTGCAGGAAAATATGTATGTATTTGCCCTGGGGCTGAACGGACCAATAAATTCAATACTCTTTCACGACATAAATAAAAACAAAATAGTTTTATAAATATTTGATTCAGTGGCGTGCATAGCAGTATGACCACAAGCTGTGTGTAGTTTTTAATTTCAGACATTAATTTTATCGTGTGTTGAATAAGTAAAATTACAGTTTTATTAACTTAATAAACGAGCTTACACGATCCTGTTTTATAATGCATTTGCCGAATTTTTTAAGAAATTTCACGAATCAATCATAGAGTGGTAGATACTTTCATTATCACTCTGAAAGACCACCTCCAGAGTCAAAACGTTGCTTTAAATGGCTTTAGCGGTTTATGGTGACCAGATCTGAATAACCAGGTACTTCCTCACCTTCCCTTTCCAATCTCCTTTCCCTATTTACTACTTTCGGCCTCACAACATACCCCGATTCAAATGCCATAATCCCACTGTATCCAGACTTTTGGGAACAGTTGGGACTCTTGTGCGGTATTCACATAAAAAAAGTATAAACTATTCTGAGGTTTTGAAGTGAAAATTTCTTTAGAGTGTGTTTGTCTCTTTTTAGACACTGAAAAGAGACAAACACACACATCTATAGGATTTAGCCTGCGAGATAATGAGATAGTATAATCGGTTTCCTCTTCGTGCGGTGCTTGGTAACCTCCCGACTCTTGTCTACTTTACTTTTTTGAAGGTTTTACTTCTATGGCGTGTGAATTGCAAGTTCTGAATTTTTTTCTTTTGAAATTAATTATATACATAATATTTATTTGAGACTCTGTAATTTTTAAAAATTGTTTTTACGCATTTAAAAACATATTTTCGAATGTGTTTGCGAGGTTAATCATGTTTTCCTTCTTTATGTTTCCCGAAAAGGGTGTACGCACTACTACGCTCGCACTACATTACTTTTTAAAGTAGGCACAGGTTTCCAGCCATAATGGAAAGCACGCCACTGATTTAACGTTAAATATAACAAGGTCGCTCTACAAATCGTGATTAAATCGATGATAATATTCATCTCTGAATTATAATTTAATCTTTAATCGTTTCGTGATCTGTTCGCGCAAAAGAATTAGTATCATCATCATCAGATAAGAATAAGACCACACACCTTGTGCCTTTTGCTGGCTCGTAAGTATCACACAGGTTTCTTGAAAGGGTAAGCGACTCCGGTGTGCGAGTAACAAACATCTTGTAGCGGAAGTTATCAATGTTGAAGAATGTATTCGCAAAAATGATTATCTTTTACTAATTAAAAAAATGTAAAACACCTCATTTTTTATAATACCTTTCTTACCTTTATCTCACTGATTTTAAATAATCTTATATACACAGGTAAAGAAGTGTTCTGGTGTGGCTTTATTTTTTAAGCAAAACTACAGCTTTATTTTGAGATTGATGAAATTTTGCTAATAAAAACACACATACAATGAAAGTCTACAAATTACAATTGATAAAAGTAGTTCTTACTTTAAGTATGATACAGTTAAATATGATCGAATCGGATAGGGACCCATTATCTCAGTTGGTCTAGCTGCGCCGCGTGAAGGCAAAGTTCCTGGGTTCGAGTCCTAGTTGTGACCGTGTCTTTTTCTGATTTTTCTGTTTTCAGATTTTCGATTGAGTTTCGCTAATGTTGTCTTCATTTAATTGAATATTACAATTTGAGGTTTTTATCATTAAGTTAAAAATAAATAAATTATTAATTCAATATAAGAGAAAAAATACTGTCCCTTTCTGATTCTGAAAAACTCCGTAACTCCTTGCAACGACGGAGACTTCAGCTAACATCAAATAAATACATAGAGCAGAAAGCAGTTTTCAAAGTGAGATCTGGCATCATCAAATTTGCAAAGATATTTTAGTTTGCAATGTATATTATTTAAATGCAACTATTTTTAGTTGGTAACGTTATCATGTGAAAGATAAAAACAAGCTCTTAGAAAACGTGTTGTCTCATTTAAGCACTCTTTCTTTGATATCTTTACTAGCTCCATAGCATGTGATGGAAACGGAGCTTAAAATATTAACATTTAAATGCAATTTCTAAAGAGGAAAAACCATCCATACATAACGCCAGAGCTCATTTGCGAGATTTGAGTGGGCCACACTAACATTTTTAAGCGTTATTGAGTTGTTAAATTCTTTGAAAAATACTTATAAACAATTGAGATTACTATAAACAGTGTTTAGAAAGTCGTGTAACATGCCACTTGGTATTTTTTTAATCTCAGCAACCATCTCACTTCACTAAGACTGGAAGCGTCGCTGTCGGCTACCGAGCAAATCGTGAGTGAATTATACTCCTCATGCAGAGATTTGTACCGCGTATTAAATTTTAGCTAAGCAAAGAGAATGGAAGAATATGGAAGAGCTTTGTAAGTAAGATGGTTTAGGAAGATTGACAGGTATGAGAAGATTGTGATACATATGTTATACATAATCCAGCTTAGTGGTGCCTTATCTGATTAACATTTGAGGGCAATATTGTTGTTCCAGAAAAATATCTGATAAATTTAAAAAAATCATAGATCTGAAAAATACCCAATTTTTTTTAACAAGCTCCAATAAAATCTGCACAGAACGACTATACCTAGAAGGTTGACAGAAGTAAATAAATAAATATGTTTTTTTTAATAATCTATAATTCGTAAGTATTTATATATTTATTTTTTCATGCCTTCCGTAAAATGGTTACACACCGATATATCTCGGAGAAGATTGTAAATCAAAAAAATATGGGGGCAGTTTTACTATTTTGTGAAAAACGTCAAAAGATAGTTGCTGAATTGTCTCTAAGTGGTGTTGAAAATGTCGATGGTCAATGCAGAATCTCCTCAGAATTGACCATCGACATTTTACCTCTGTTGATTGGCGTCTTCTGATAGGCAGAAGAATCCGCTTTCGGAGCATAGAAAAGTCCTGGGGATCTCCTACATATTATTAGGGAGTAGATCTCAAAGTTAACCTCTTTCGTGTTCAACATTGATGGATTGAATCTATCTACTTCTAAACTCATCCCTATAAAATAATGCAATTGTTTGTCATTCAATCGTAAAGGGAAAACGTAAGCAAGTACCTAAAAATAATTTTTTGTTTGTTGTGTCATTTTATGCATATTTTTATACAATAAAATTCATATTTAGTTTTGACATTATTCGTGCTTTCAACACGGCAAAAATAGTCCTTAAAATAAGAATGCTAATATTAAATTAATACATTTAAGATAATCAAATTGATACAAATGTATTTTCAACTATCAATAAAATGTTTTAACACGTTTTTACTTATTGGAATGCATGTTTTCGGTAAAAATAAATATGATATTATAATACGTCGAAAATTAGTTACATATTAGTGAAATAACATAAAAATATGAATTTCTGAATGTTACTCTAACTCTAAATCTTCTTCTTTTCACAATGGCCATAGTCGAAACGGATTGGACTATACTGATTGCTCTACTACTCACTAAGACAAGAAATATAGGATACAGATATTGAAAATGAATTAGAAAAATCAATCAAAGCCTCAATAATATATATTTTTTTAAATAAATTTAAACAACTTATAAACTACCGTTAACGATACAAAAATGGTAGTTTATTAGTTGTGTAAAATTTACAACGCATTTATAAGTACGGGGGTCAGTATTTAATTAAAACCTACATAATCCGTATGAGCACGGCAACCCCTAGTGAAGAGGATTTCTTCTATCCCCCCGACGTTTCCCCTCCACACTTCTAATACCCATCCACTCTCGTACATTTCGCAACCAAGACAATTAATAAATTTTAACAATGTTACTTGGTGTCCGAAATATATATATATAGTAGTGATTGAAAACTGCACATACGCACTTGAAGATCTCTACGTAGGAATCTAAACGAAGTGTGTTTAAAATAAGGCCATCAAGTTAATAGCAATCATAATAATTGTCTGTCATGCTAGAAAGTGAGTTATAACCAAGAATAATTACCACATGTTCTGCCTGTTACTGTCAACAGGTTAGTGGATTCCGCACATCCAATACGGATCTAACCCTTTGTTCTTAACCAGACCTCTTAACGACAATGTTGAGTATGGGATTCTCACCCTACATACTGGTAACACTAGAGTTTAGCATCGGTTGTTGGGTTAAAGATGAAATAACTACAGATATACCTATTTAATTACTATTAATGATTAAAGCACTTTTAAAGATTGAATGAAAAGGTTTTACATTGTTAATTATCTCTAAGTATTATAAATTAAAGTCCTCCGCCACGTCTGTCTGTCTGTTCGCAATAAACTAAAAAACAACTGAACGGATTTTCATGCAGTTTTCACCAATAGATAGAATGATTCACGAGGAAGGTTGAAGTATATACTTTGTCAAGGTTTTGTTTAAATTGGTTGAAATATTGTCTGTATGTGGTGGGCGGTTTGGATTTGATTTGTATGCAAATTTACTGTTTTATGCCGAGGTTGATGAAATTTTGCACAAGTGACCTTCAAAACAAGAGGAAGGAAACTTTCTACATTTGATTTTCAAAATCTCTTTGTAAAACCCGGGCATCGCCGGGGACTTCCGCTGGTTTGATACTTAATGACTAGAAATTTCCTTTATAATTAATGTTTTGTCTTGTCTAAGCTAAGCTACCCAAAAAAATGTTACTTATAGTTTGTAGGATGATTTTATGATATTAGTTCCTATATTTAACCTAAAACAGTATGAACTTTCTTTACATGATATACCTATGTCAAAAAATATAACTATACTATAAAAAAAAACACTAGTAGATTTCTATCTGCAGGAAAAAACACTATGGCAGAAAATTAGTTAGAAGTAACGAAATTAATATTTTTAACCGGTTTTCTCTTTTACGAACTTATAGTATCAGTACTATTTTAATCTAAAAACGTAAAGATAAAGAAAAAAATGTGTGCAGTTCACAAGCAGTAGAAGTGAAATCTTCAGAAAATTAAAGTAGGCAAGAGTGGGAGGCTACTAAGCACCGCACAAAGAAAATAACGATAGGCTACGAAGCACCACACAAAGAGGAGACCGATTATACTATCTCATTCCCTCGCAAGTTAAATGCTATAGATATATGTGTTTGTCTCTTTTTAGTCGCTATTTTTCGTCACAACAAATCAATGTTCAAATCAAAATAGTGTTAAAGAAGTTTTCGCTTCCAAAACTATAAACAATACAAGTGTGGTAAAAGAAAATGATTTAAGAGATGAAAAAAACTCGACACATAAATACGCTACAAGATTCACAGAAAACTTATCAATTCCCAAAGCAAACAAAACAATAGTCCAAAAAGGACCATATTACATGGCCATTAAAGTATATAACAACCTTCCATATAACATCAAACAAATTCAAGACACACACAAATTCAAATCATCACTCAAAACATTACTTCTAAACAAATGACATTACACCTTAAGTATTCACTTAAGGTATTTACTCACATAAATGAAACACCTATTTTTGTATTCTTGTTATCTGTATTTTCTTATTTATATAAAAATTATAATATTATTCTTTGTATGAACATTATAATATAACATGTATGTGGTTAGCTGGAAGAAATGGGGTCTACCCATAAGCAATACCTTTTGTATTTTTTTATGTACAATAAATATTTTATGATTCGATTTTATTGTAAAGGACACTTTTATTGGCACTATTTTGACGTGCAGTAATTGACGACTTATGAAGTATTTGTTTTTTTATATTTGATAAGTTACAGCAAATAAAAAATTCACCCCAAAAATTTGCATTTATTTGTTAGATAATTCAAATAACCCATTCTGATTGTAAAATCAAACACTGAACCTAACTTAACTCCTGTATTCTTGTATGAAAAGTTCTCCAACTCTGACAGAGTCCTTTAAAAATAAAAATAAAACAAACTTTTGTTTTTCTTAACATAAAGTTGTAAATTAAATAAGTTTTAATTTGTCGAGGTTAATTCACGATAATGTTGCATCCTCGACATTGTTCTAATCTAACGTTTAGTTGTTTGTAAGAAGTAGGTACCCAGGAATTGAGGTAAGTACTCGCCGTAGGTCTTATTTGAAGTTTCTTTGACACATTACCATAGATAAAAACTGGCGATTCTACCGATTAAAGGGCAACGAGTCGCAACTAGTGACGTACACGAAACACGAGAGCGGTTTGTCGACCCTACTCGTTATCAATTTGAAAATAAGAATATTTTGTTTTATTTATAATTTTTGTATTTAATAATATTTTGCTGTTTTCTAAAGCGCCGTTTTCGTGAAAAATCACCTTAATGTTTTGTATATCATTCTATATTTCTTTGGATACTTGGACACGTACTAGCGCGCATTAAAATATAAAAATATTTACTTTATTTATTGACAAGAGTAATACCCTTTTTGCCAAATTATTTGCAAATATTTGAATACTTATTGATGGTAATTTCTTTTCTAGAAAACATTGCATTGAGACGTTTTAATAGGTTGTCAATGAATAAATATGTACAATTTGGGAGGCGGGAGTGGGTACCGCCACCCAGGGAACCACTTACTGTATAACCAACACCTATGCCATAGGTCACCCCAAGCGGTTTGCTACGTTAGCTTAGCAGAGATGCCTGGGTTCACGGGATGACGTTTGCCTGGATCTTGGCGGCTGATGTGTATGCCCACAAACTGGAACTGGTTTTTAATTTCCAGAACTTCCTCTCCTTCCTTTCCTAAAAGACCCTCCACTCGGCATACCCAAAGATGACATAGGCCCAGAGGGGAATTATTTTCCTCAAGGTGTGGAGCTTAAAAAAAAATGTAGCTAGTTTTCAAGGAAGATAAATTATTCTACGTGATATGATGAAGGTGATTTGATAAAATTGGAGTTGAGAAAAACTATCACTTCTTGCTGCTTTTCCAAGATTCTTAGATTGTGCGCAATATACAGAAAAATATTAATTTAACAATACAATAATCTTAAGCGTTTATTGTCAAACTGTTCCCGGTACATTGGGAAAACGTTAAAAAGAGAAAATACAAAACACCCATTCAGAATGTAAACCATTACAGCACCGATAAAACAATACTTCGCCAGCGGCCTCTTCACCAGAAGATAAAGCCAACTAACGCGAGACAATGGTTTCCCATTCAAACCACAACACAACTGTTCAAAATGAAGATGTTCACTGAATCTTGAAACTGGTGTTTACCCAATACAAGGTCACGCTGTTTACACGAATATTTTAGTCACTAATCATTCTAATCAGTCATAATGTTGAAGGCGTGCGAATTAGAATGGGTGAAAAGATGATTTCTTAGTGAGATTTTAAATTAAAACAATGCAATTAATATATATATAACATATTTTACAAGTGTTATTAATGTTTTTACTTTTATTTAAAAAAGTAATTAATGCTATCGAATTACAAACACTTTTAATTAACTTTCTTTTAAGTATTTAATTAATTTATCAGTACAAGTTGAGCGATGCTTTTAATTTTTGTTGGTTAATTTCACAAACTATGAATACCGTTAAAAATGTGTGGAAGATTTAATGCTCATTTTTCTGATTCTGATCATTGTACCTGGCTACAAAGTCGTTATGACGTAGAAAATGCTACTGGCCGGTAAGACGGCTGTCACCAACGTTGCCCGGCATGACTTCAACGCACGCAGCGAATATGTCGAAAATGACACATATTAAAACGTTATAGATAATTTTTTCGTCATCATAAAAATAAAATAAAAATGCCTTCACTATCTTATTTTTTTTTCGAGATTCAAAAAAAATGTGAAAATACAAAATTAAAAATATTTGATATTGTAAAAAAGTTTAATAACGCTTTCTTGCGTGTCAGAAAGACCTTTTTGTGGAAAGTTTATTATTGTTTAAATTAATTTATACTACTGATTTATTCCACACGAAGACGAAGAAGTTGTACGTTTTTGAATATCAAGAAAACTTCAATAACATTATCAATTATCAATTAATTGATAATGATATATATTCATATATATATAGACAGATATATATACGACGACTGTAGCAATTTTTTGGAGATTTGACACTGAATATGTACGTTTCTTTTTTTTGTTATAAATCTTGCAAATTTTGTTGAATAAAGATAAATATATTTTTTTATTTTTTATTTGTTCAATAATGCCGATGTATTCGTTTATCGCTTAATAATACTATTAGCAAGTAATTAGCGAGCGCACAGGTATCTATCTACTTATACAGAAATATTATTTACTTAAAATCAACAATAGGCAGCGAACACTATTTTTTACGGTGCTCCAGATTTTATGTCCGGGTTAAATCTTTCCCAAATGAAAGACTGAACCCTTCCACACACTTTTCCACAAATGATTATCTAGTAAATTCACGCAATGTAAGTGCACTATGTAAGTATAATAAATACAAAACAATACAAGAACAATACGTCAATCCACCAGAAACATAATGGGAAAATATTTCACCGACTCCAGATATTTTCATATCAGAGGGTTCGGCTTTGATGAAATCCTAACTGGTCCGATAAATCCTTCTGATCCCTCAATAAAAATATATTTAAAAAATCTTTCGTAATCCTACATGTATTTAAAATGACCGACTTCTGCATTTTTATATATAATTTTTGACAAATCTAATATGCCTAAATTTTGAATGAGAGAGCTAGGTATAATGCCAGTAGCCGAAATAACAAATGGTAATATTTTTAAAGTCTGAGAATGCCAAATTCTTTTAATCTCATTTCCTAAATCTGTATATTTTCTTGTTTTTTCAGAAACAGTTTTCTGAATATTACAAGAATTTGGAATAGTGACATCAATGATATAAGTTATTTGTTTAATTTTGTCATATAAAACTATATCGGGTCTATTATGTCTGTTAGAATAGTTTTATCATAATAAATTTTATAAAATTCATTTTCTAAAAATGAATTTGGTTCATATTCATAATATGGTACATTACGGCAGTCAATCAAGTTATGTTTAATAACCAAACTTTGGTGAATTATTTTTAAAACTTGATTGTGCCTAAATGTATACTTGGACGGCGCTAATACAGAACATCCCTATAATATGCTCTATAGTTTCCGAAAAAGGGAAATATTTTCTACATAAATCATTAATTTGATTTGCATCTTTGATGATATGCTTCCTATATTTTTTAGTATTAATGACTCTATCTTGAATGGCAAGCATAAAGCCTTCTATTTCTGCGCTCAACTCTCCAATACTCAACCATTTGTTTGACGAAAATTTGTCAACATATGTTTGGTTGAGATAGTTGAAGTGTTTTGCGTGAAGAATTTTATTTGACCAAGAATCTAATAATTCCTGGTTGGTATTTATAAGAATGCTGGCATTCTCGTATAAATTTATTGGCGAAATATTTCTATCTGCCTTGCAAATTATTTTGTGCATTTCTGAACTATCAGCTTTCCTATGGAAAAAAATTCTTAGCATTTCTACCTGATAATGTTTTAAAGATGTTATTTTGACTAAACCTCTACCTCCTAAATTTCTAGGTAAATTAATTCGTTCTATAGCTGAATTTGGGTGATGGCAATTAAACTTTGTTAACGTAGTTCTAATTAATCGTTCTAAGCTATCTAAATCTGTATTAGAAAATTTAATTATGCCAAATGAGTAAGTTAATAGAGGTATTACCCAAGTATTTATTGCCTTTACTAATTTTTTAGCAGATTGATTACATTTAAAAAATTTCTGATCCTAGTTTTAAATTTAATCTAATATCATTTTTAATACTAGTATGATCTAATCTATTTGATTGCGGATATCCTAAATATTTATAAACCTCACCCCCTTTCATACTTTCAATTTTGAAATTTCTAAATATACCCTCGTCTCCATCTACAATTTTACCTTTCTCTATATGGATCGTTCTACATTTATCTAAACCAAAAGTCATTTTAATATCATCTGAAAAATTTTTAACTACTTTAATCATTTTCTCTAAATTTGGTTCAGAATTCGAAAAGAATTTTAAATCATCCATAAATAATAAATGAGAAATTATATTTCTCTCTCTTGTATGACCTTTAATTTTTATTCCAAACTTGCTTTTAATTAACATTTTAGATAGAGGATTGTCATACTTCCTGGGGCCAGGGTGATACTGAAGCCACGTAGGGTCCAGTGTTATACTTCTGGTCTCCAGAAATATGTCCCTCCCGGGGGGGGACAAGTGTTAAGCAGGCCCCCCGGGGGCCATATGCCTCGGCTTGGAAGGCTCAGCTCAGGGTCGTAGGGCTCCTCCGAGGCTGTCGATGGTTGACTCCAATGAAACAAGGTTTGGGCACAATTCAAATGTATTCAATAATGCAAGGGTGAACAGTACAGGCAACCAGGTAAGCTGTTTAAGGCCTAGCATTAGAGAGAGTGAGGCACTAGAAATACTACGGAATTTAGGCTCGGAAAGACTATAAGAGGGTTAGAATCTCACGTGGCGTCGTACGGATGCAGGCAGCTTCCCTACGAAGTGGAGAGGTCTAGAGCAAAGCTCATAGACTGTGTGCAGGAGCTGGGCGGCTCGGCGGGAGAGGGCGGCTTCTCGGCGTCATGGTGGGCGGATTCGGTCAGCTTACCGAACCGGTGGGTGATAACGGTGAATTAAGCGGCTATCGGCAATGTAGGCGGATTAAAAGCCGGGCGCGTCTGGGCTGCCATGGTATTAAGTAGTAGGATTATACAGGCGGCTGTGGTGATAGCGCCATACTTGGTTCGTAGGTGAAGACTTAACTAGCCGCGTCGAAGGGTGGCATACTGCCCGACAGTACGTAGTAGTGCGTACGACCGCTCGCGCCGTTGTCTGAAATATGTCTGTCTTTTGGCGATCGGTGGCTGGATCTCTCTGCCCGTGATGAGCGAGACGGAAGACTCGAACGCGTGCCCTATAAGGTAATGTCTTCTGCCATTGGCTGGAATTCGCGCCGTGTGGCCATATATGGTAATGTCTTCTGCCAGCCTGAGAGGGACAGCAATAATCATGCGAGAATGTACATGTACTGTGCACGTGACACACAGCTGCCTGCCGCTTGTATAGTCCGTTCGTATGATTTATGGGCAACTCATAACACTACCCTCCTCCCCTGAAAAATGAAGGGAAAAGGCAGCGAGGCTGATGCAGGGGACCACGACCTTCCATACAGCATGTGATGCGATGGTTGCCACAATGTGAGGTACAGAGCTACCTCTTCACCAGGATTTAAACACTCCCTACCTAAGAGCCAACAAAATTTTAACTACCTGTGAGCCAAGCTAAAAAAAACTAGCAATAACTGAACAAAGGTTGCCAACTCTCTCAAGAAATTAAAAAAATGTGACGTACCTAGTGCGATACAAGACACGCTAACGAAGGTGCATGAAGAAATAAAGAAAACATGACCCTTCCGAGAAGGATTACTACCATGTAAAAATCTTAAAATTAGACAAAAAATTTCCAACCCTATTCCTGTTATGGAATATTGTACGCTGACCAATGTCATGAAATGATCGAAACCAACTCATATTCGCGTCTTACAATAGAATTCTTAAAATTATACAACTTTGTTTTTATACACTTTATTCCTGTTATGGAATATTGTACGCTGACCAATGTCATGAAATGATCGAAACCAACTCATATTCGCGTCTTACAATAGAATTCTTAAAATTATACAACTTTGTTTTTATACACTTTATTCCTGTTATGGAATATTGTACGCTGACCAATGTCATGAAATGATCGAAACCAACTCATATTCGCGTCTTACAATAGAATTCTTAAAATTATACAACTTTGTTTTTATACACTTTATTCCTGTTATGGAATATTGTACGCTGACCAATGTCATGAAATGATCGAAACCAACTCATATTCGCGTCTTACAATAGAATTCTTAAAATTATACAACTTTGTTTTTATACACTTTATTCCTGTTATGGAATATTGTACGCTGACCAATGTCATGAAATGATCGAAATCACTCATATTCGCGTCTTACAATGGAATTTTTTAAATTATACAACTTTGTTTTTATATACTATGCTATTTTCACAATTCAATTCTAACCCAAATGTTAGTTTCCCGCACTCTCAGCTTGTCATGGTTTGTCTGGTTTGCATTTAATTATCAGGCATAAACGACCATCCTCTCATGTTCGCATATAATTGTAAGGTAATGCTACAAAACCTATCATGAATATTAATTTTCAGGCATAATATGAATCCTCTCATGTTTTCTCGACTCACCCTCGGTGACCCGTACAGCGCTGTACTTGGTATACTAGAAATATACCCTTGCCGCAACGACATAGACAACCGGATAGATCCCTTGGAATCCTCACGGTGAACTTGCGTTCGACGAAACCACATAGGACACCCTCTAGGTGTTCCCACCAAAATAACCAGACGAACCGTAATGACCATAAGTGCAATTACATTATTCTCTAATAAGAACAATACGACCCGAATGACATAACTTTATGACATTACCGAGCTAATTTACTCAACTGGGTGCATACTCTTAAATCTTCTTACTACGAGAAGTACTACTCCTTATTTGAATACAGTGATATAGCAAGTTACAAAACACCGTACAATTGCGTCCTGATATGGCAAGGACTTTACACGCTGGCTTACCATATTGATACCGAAGTAATCAATTACGTGTTTACAAAATATTTATATAGTAATTTAATTAATTACATTTATCATAATTAAACACTTGAATATACATTTGTTTACCCACCAAAAACTCTATGTGTGTGAGTACAATTTTGTTAAATAACTTTCAATTCGAGTTTGTTTCAACTCAACTTAAACTCTCAGGGTTTGACTACGTAAGGAGAGAAGAAGGAAAAAAAAAAAAAAAAAATTAAAATAAATAACAACAACGCCACGTATTTTTACCAAAAAATACGAAAATTTAATACTACCGACAATGTTATTAGAAGAGGAAAAAATTTTTCTTAATTGAGTAACGAATTTCTTCCTAACACCGGAATCATATATACTTTAATTGTTCGGAAATTCGCGTTTCCAACAATCTTCCTGCTCTAATTCTAAGGAGTTTAGCCATCCTATCACGCTTTGGATTATAGCTAACAGCCGAATGACACGTTAGGTCGATACCCAAGTTCCATCCTATCGGACTTGTAACAGCTCTATAATACCACACAACGAGTAACCGTTGTTATATGATCGCGGAAGAAGGTTAAAATTCGATACCACCACAACCTATGTGAACCGAATAGTGTTGTCTATTGGGCCTATTCTGATAACAAAAATGTGGTAATATAATTATTACATTGCCTTTTCATCGTGAATTCACTCCAACATACGCTAGAATTGAGACATACCCCGTTAAGGAGTGGGTAACTACCCGATTGTGAACGTTTTACCGCCCCAATTTCTCCTATATCGCAACGTGTGAGATGTCCAATACTATAACGATTTAACCTACATGTGAGAATAATTCGACAATGAAAGAGATTGAAAAACCCGAAAAAAAAAGACAAAAAATAAAAAAATTAAAATGATATTTCCATTTATACATGACCTTATATTAATATATACACAAGGTTATTTACAACCATAAGGTTCCTAAGTTTCTTACTACCCAATGACCTACCCCAGTATGATGAGAGCTAGGCGCCTTTATACCTACCACTTGTACAAGAATTTTCTTATGCCGTCTCTTGCCAACGAAAAGAAAAGAATATGCTTGCATATTCTTTCATTGCATCTAAAATTAAGTACTTTTTAGAATGCAAATTGTTCCACGAAAATAGAAATTAGGTCTCTACTTCGGTCCCGGGCAGGATACTGAATACCTAACGCAGTTTTTTCTAATGAAAAACCTAGCCTAATTTAGGGTTCCTTGAACTACGCCCTCAATCAGTGTATCGTGTCGTGTTTCTTAGACGAATTTATATACTTATGTAACCATATTCATATATAAATTTAAAAAAAAAATTTAAAAAAAAAAAAAAAAACAACCTAAGTGGCTACGCACTAGGATGGAAAAGTAATAAATTATTACTACCAATAATAGTCATTACAATAAATGAACTAAATATCGCATCAGTAATTTCACTAGTGTAAGGTGAGTTACCTCTTTTTTTTATAATAATAACAATAATAACACAAGTCTTCACGTGCAGACATACCGGCGTCCCGGATTGTCAATACTTGTGATGACGATCCATTAAGAAAGGAATTGTATACTTCTCTAATAACAAAGGTTAAGTTATATGCGTTATAACCTCGTACTAACCACTAGGGTTCATGACGTCCTAGGGTTGTACCTAAGGGGTAATAATTATATCTCAACTAATAACCGGACTAATCAGAGAAAATAACAACAAAAACATAAATAAAAACACTTATAAGGTTGCAACGACCGGGGTGTCACTACCCTTTTTTACTATGTCTTTAATGTGGAATTTACCGACAATTTTTCCATTTAAATTCTCTAGTACATATACCGTGCTAGAGATTTTTTCCTTTATTCTGTTTTCTACAAAACGGGGTGCTAGTTTGGCTGAAAAATATACGCCTGCCTTAGATTGAGGGAAGTTTCTTCTCCAAACTCTGTCTCCGATTTTATAGGATTCCAACTTGTGTCTAGTGTTATAACGAAAAGCACTTTGTTTATACGCGGCGGCGAGCGAATCGCTCACCTTGTCATACACGGCTACAAGTTCTTGTAGTTTATTTGCATAATCCACTACCGTATCTGGTTGTGTGTTATTTTGACTAGCACCCGGGGAGATACGCCAATGTGACGTGCCATGCACTGTCTGTTCAAAGCCGTGCATGAGGAAAAACGGGGTGTATCCAGTAGTAAGGTTGACCGTATTATTAATTGCTGCTTGTACCGTTCTGACGTGCTTTGACCACTGACGGTGATCGTTGCCCACCAAAATAGCCAACGAGGTTCCGATGGTTTGGTTATAGCGCTCTACCGTGTTGTTCATAGGAGTATAGAAAGAATTATAAAATACATCAGGAACGCCGTATTGAGACAAGAAGGCTTTAAAAGCACCTGAAGTGAACTGGCGACCGTTATCAACTATGAGTGTTCTAGGTACAGAGATTGGTAAAAATATATTGTATTCCAAGGCTTCTATTATGGTTTTTGCCGTCGCGTGGCGTAATGGGAATAACCAGCAGTACTTAGTAAAAACGTCTACCACGCTCAGAATATGAAAGTTTCCGTCATAACCTTTCGGAAAGGGACCTATCAAATCTACGCTAAGACTTTGCATTGGGCGATCTACGTTTTTGGGGTGGGACATATGACCTAAGGCTGGCTTAGTTGAATGTTTATAAGCCTTGCAAATATTGCAATTGGACACTAATTTTTTTACATCATTATACATTCCGGGCCAGAAATTCCTTAACGATAATTTTTTAAAGGTTTTAAACACACCTGGGTGTATTGCTGTGGGTGAATTATGACATTCCGAGATTAAGGCCTGTCTATCCTCTACCGGGGATACTAATTTCCATTCGTAGTCTGTATGTAAGGAAAAATCAGCTTTACAATGCTTATACAACCTATTACCTTGTATTAAGAAATTAGGACTAGCTTGTGGGTTATTGGCGCACTTATTATACAGCTCTGAGTACCACTTGTCTTTAGAGCCAGGCGTGCCAAGTAATGAATTTAATTGGGTAATTTCAATACGAGATAGTACGTCTGGAACTACATGAAGGGAGCCTTTACGGTGAATTATGTCAAAATCGAACTGAGACAAGCGTGTCCCCCACCTGGCAAGTCTACCTGTTGGATTCTCGAGTGACATAAGCCATTTTAAACTTGAATGGTCCGTGACCACTGTGAATTTTGACCCTTCGACGTACGAGCGAAAGTTGTATACGGCGTCGAGAATGGCCAATAATTCGCGTTCAGTTGTACTATAGTTTCTCTCCGTTTTAGAGAGTACTCTGGAGTAATACGCGACGGGGTGTTCTGCGTCCTCAAATTGTTGTGAAAGGCACGCTCCGATGGCGAAATTGGAACTGTCACATTGTATTATAAAGGGTAACTTAAAATCAGGGCAGCTTAGTACCGGCGCTGAAATTAAGGCATTCTTCAAGGCGGAAAATGATTTTTCTATCTCCTCATTCCACGTAAAATTAGGTAGGTTCTTTTTACCACCAGTTATGTGAGTTAAAGGGGCTGCAATATTTGAAAAGTTGTTGATAAAACGTCTATAATAACTGCATAATCCAAGGAATGATTTTACCTGTTTTGTATTCTGAGGTCGGGGGAAATTTTTGATAGTATCTATCTTTGCCGGGTCTGTTCGGAGACCTTCCTTGTCCACTACGAAACCTAAATATTTGAGTCTTGATTTACAGAATTCCGACTTTTCTATATTTAATGTTAATCCGGCGGCCTTTAAAATATTACAAACCTTTTTAAGGAGTTCAATATGTTCTTCAAAGGTACGTGAGATAATTATTAGATCATCTAGATATGCAAAAAGGTTGGGTTCGAATTCTGGACCAAATAAGGTGTCCACGAGGCGTTGCAGTTCGCTAGGAGCATTACGTAGCCCGAAGGGTAGTCTTACGAACATGAAGGTACCCCTACCTGGAACTACGAAACTAGTTTTCTCACAAGACGAAGGGTGCAAGGGTATCTGCCAGAAAGCTTTAAGCAAGTCTAAGGAAGTAATAAAGTTTGCATGCCGTAAGTTATCAAGAATACGATGAACGTTTGGCAACGGATAAATTTGTGCCCTTGTAACAGCATTGAGTCTTCTACTGTCCAAACAGAACCTAGCTGTTCCGTCCTTTTTGGGAACTAAAATAACCGGGTTTGACCAAGGAGATTTACTTTTAACGATTACGCCTAATTCCAACATTTTATCCACCTCACATTCTAGCTGTTTCAACCTTACTGGTGACAGGGGGTAATAACGTTGTTTTATTGGGGTTCCTTCGGTTTCGATAACATGTTCGATCAAATTAGTTTTACCTAAACCGCGTTTAGCAAAAGATATGGATTGAAATTCCTCTATCACATCACTAAGTGTTTTTAGTTGCGCGGGTGTGAGATCGTTTTTTGACCTTACTACGTTAACTTCTGAGATGGAAGTATACGTAATACTTTGATTTGCTGTAAATAAATTTGGAGCTATGTTGAATTTTTTCCAAAAATCCACGCCTAAAATAATTTTCCGGCCGAGCGAAGGTATCACTACAAAGTCTATGGTCTGCAACTTATCGTTATAAACTACTGGAAGTGACAGCTTGCCAGAAACTTCCTGTCTCTTGTTATCTGCTGTAGTAATTACCAGATCACAAGGGGACAGCGCACGAGACGTGAATTGTTTGTGCAAATTCCCACCTATACAAGATAGTGACGCACCCGAGTCTAGTAAACCTGATAAAACACGATTTTTAACTTTGAATGTGACATGTGGCCGGCCATCTCCGCTACACTTCACATTCACTGCCTCGAGTGGATCGGTATTCAGAAAAACCTTCACGTAACCTAACCAGTCATTCCATTCCTTTTCGATTGTCTCTGCTGATGGCTTTGGACTGAAATGACCGCCTAGAAGTTTTTTTGATTCGAATTACAATGAGTCGGGGGTGGTTTAGAGAGATCAGGAAAATCGTTTGCTCTGCTGTAATCAGGCTTTTTCCATCGTGGGCTACGGCGCGGGACGCTGTTGCTGTTAATTTTATTGCAATTTTTTGCAAAGTGACCGTTTTGATTGCATTTAAAACAAGCACGATTAGCGATATCCGTGGTTCTTTGTGAAATCGCCGCGAGCTGTGAGTTTTTATTACGGCCGAAAGTTCTAACCCTGTGATTCTGTTGGGAATTATCGAAATGAGTATCTTCTAAGATCTCGCATCTTTGTATTACCTCCGCGCAAGTACGGGGCACATCGTACGAGAATAGTTTACTATATTTGTGCAACAACCCATTTTTAATTATAAGAACCAAGTCTAATTCAGACAATGGTGATGATAACTTATCATTCAGGGATGATATTAGATTTACATACTGCCGAACCGGTACGTTATACATTTGCTTGTAACGGTGAATTTTAGATTTAATTCCCAAATCACTGTCAACCTCCTTATAACTTGAGACGACCTCCGGCTCGACTGCCTTTTTACTTGATGCGCGACTGAATTTGATTTTATCCATCTCCTCACATAATGCTTGTAACTCCGAAACGTTGGTGATATTTTTACCGATCTTCAGTTGTGCGTAATCTGGCGTGAGACCTTTTGTGACTAACGATAAAAGTTCCGATTCCTCTAACGGCAAATTCAGCTTGGAATTGATAGCTAAAGCTTCCAAAATAAAATCCGCAGCTCTTTCGTTATTTTTTTGACACAAGTTAAATAACTTCGACTTCTCAGTCATTTGAAACGTCGGGTCCTCGAATCTCTTCAAAAAGGCTGTTTTAATTTCTTCCCACTTTAGATTAGTTTTGAAAATTTTCCTATAGAATAATAGTGCTGAACCAGTGAGAAGTTCGACAAAACCCCTAGCCAAATCTTGACAATCAACGCCCCTCGCGTATTGTAATTCGGCGATTCTGTCTAAAAAAGCGCGGACATCCGAATTCCCGTCAAAAGAAATTTTCCAATTTGTTAAATTAACTATTTTTCTTTCAACGTACCTTGTGGTAGTCCTTTCATAGTGATTTTGCGTAGGCGAGGATACTATGTTAACGAGGTTTCCCGAATTACTAGTTTTTGGGGTGGTTGCTACACTTGGAGAATTTAATAAAATAGCAGGAGACTCAACCCGCCCACTAAGGGATTCATTAAACTCGACACATTGTTTCCGTAAAGACAACAAAGCCCTTTTGGGGACTATGCCTCTATCCATCAACATTTTTCTTATTACCGACGCGTTTGCTTTCTCGAAATTTAATATTCTATCCATTATTGGTATGGTGGCCTCCATGATTTTGCGTTATTATAATGAACAAAGCAAAAAAAAAATTTCGGACGATTATAGAAGACGAGAGCAGTTGCTGGCAGTCGACATTATATCCTCCTATTACAGGGAAACGGATGTGGACGAGCACAATCCGACAGTAGTTACTACCTTTTATTGGAAACAACCACTGCTCTTCAAGGAAGAAATAATACAACTAACACAGCCCCAGGTGGAGATTTTAAAATAACGAGATTCATTACTCAATTAAAAAAAAATTCCGCGCGAATGACGAACAACTCTGACTGCCGCGATAGAAACGTAATAGCGTGAGAATGCTACTGTAGTAAGCGATGTTTAAAATACCTAACACTCGAATAGCACTAGCCGACGGACTCGCGACGTTTGGAATAATTCACACAGAGCTACAACGTTACGGTAATAAGCGATGTTTAAAATACCTAACCTCGAATAGCACTAGCCGACGGACTCGCGACGTTTGGAATAATTCACACAGAGCTACCGTTGTTGATGGGAGCACAAATATAAAATATTTATAGCTAAGATTACATAATTATGTTTCTAGGGAGACAACAATCGACAAGACTTCGGCCCAGTTGGCGCGCCAGTGTCATACTTCCTGGGGCCAGGGTGATACTGAAGCCACGTAGGGTCCAGTGTTATACTTCTGGTCTCCAGAAATATGTCCCTCCCGGGGGGGGACAAGTGTTAAGCAGGCCCCCCGGGGGCCATATGCCTCGGCTTGGAAGGCTCAGCTCAGGGTCGTAGGGCTCCTCCGAGGCTGTCGATGGTTGACTCCAATGAAACAAGGTTTGGGCACAATTCAAATGTATTCAATAATGCAAGGGTGAACAGTACAGGCAACCAGGTAAGCTGTTTAAGGCCTAGCATTAGAGAGAGTGAGGCACTAGAAATACTACGGAATTTAGGCTCGGAAAGACTATAAGAGGGTTAGAATCTCACGTGGCGTCGTACGGATGCAGGCAGCTTCCCTACGAAGTGGAGAGGTCTAGAGCAAAGCTCATAGACTGTGTGCAGGAGCTGGGCGGCTCGGCGGGAGAGGGCGGCTTCTCGGCGTCATGGTGGGCGGATTCGGTCAGCTTACCGAACCGGTGGGTGATAACGGTGAATTAAGCGGCTATCGGCAATGTAGGCGGATTAAAAGCCGGGCGCGTCTGGGCTGCCATGGTATTAAGTAGTAGGATTATACAGGCGGCTGTGGTGATAGCGCCATACTTGGTTCGCAGGTGAAGACTTAACTAGCCGCGTCGAAGGGTGGCATACTGCCCGACAGTACGTAGTAGTGCGTACGACCGCTCGCGCCGTTGTCTGAAATATGTCTGTCTTTTGGCGATCGGTGGCTGGATCTCTCTGCCCGTGATGAGCGAGACGGAAGACTCGAACGCGTGCCCTATAAGGTAATGTCTTCTGCCATTGGCTGGAATTCGCGCCGTGTGGCCATATATGGTAATGTCTTCTGCCAGCCTGAGAGGGACAGCAATAATCATGCGAGAATGTACATGTACTGTGCACGTGACACACAGCTGCCTGCCGCTTGTATAGTCCGTTCGTATGATTTATGGGCAACTCATAACAGGATTTAATGCTAAGCAAAACCAAAGAGGACTCAATGAGTCTCCTTGAAAAATCCCTCTTTTTATTGAAATGCCCGGTACTATAATTTTTTTATCTTTAAAATTCACAAGCAAATCGGTATTCCAAAATGCCATAATTTTTTCCAAAAAGCTAATTATAATTATTATTATTTGTTCAAATTCTCAATGTAATTCGCACGTTTCCCATGTCGCAAGTACTTAAGTACTTGAAAGTTATACAAAAGTACTTATTTAACTTCTTAATATTCGCTGTTAAGTCCATTTAAGTCACAGCAGTTAACTGACTTCTGTGTCCAGGTTTGGCCATTTGCCATAATAATTATAATTGACCTAATAATAAACCATAGTAGAGTGGGCTGTCTGTTAGTCGCCGCTATTAAAACAATCCATTTATTGTGCAAAAATTATAATTCTTACTTATAAGGTATCGAAAATCCGTACAAGCTCATTGAAAAGGTTTCCAATTAAGGTATAACGATAGAAACAGGCTATTGTTTTATATGAAATTGTGAAAGATTTATATGAACAGATGAGATATTGGAAGATATTAGAAGTGTACCCACTTAGTTTGAACAACAAAACCAACGATAAAACGTTAAAAACGATTAAAGACACCTTAATATTGGTCAAATATAAAAAAGTTAAAGTTTGGATGAAGTCAACAAGTCCCAGTAAAATAATGGAAAACGAACAAAATTTGTGCAAGCTGTTAACAGAAACACGAAATCATCACAGAGATAAGAACTACAAGCAGCAATTTAATATTCATATTCGTCAGAACTTTTATTCCAACAATTTAAAGTCAGAAAATTATTATAAATATTTTTGTCATGCAACATTACAAATTTATAAAGATAATATTCAAAATAAAGTTGCACCATTTAAAAACAACAGAAATCTTAGACAAACATCAATACTTCCTACTACAAAATGTAAAAAAAAAAAAACACTAGGATAGTTAAGTCATAAATATCTCGGAGTAAATTTTTTTAATTCACTTCCTGAAAAAATCAGAAACATGAACAGTAATATCAAAAAAATTAAAACACACCTTAAAAATTATACCGAAAATTTGAACTGAATATAAAAAATAAAATAATTAAACCAATATAATAACACCCCAATACACACAAGCCCTGCTTTTTTATGGGGATAAATCAAATATGTACACATATTATGTAATTAATTATTATATTGAATTTATTGTAATTTATGTATCTTTCTCTGAATAAAACAAAAAAAAAAAATGTAAGCAGTAAAAAAGTACCGACGCATCAAAATATAGGTAACAAGTCAAGGGGTACAAAGGTACTGAACCTAATATGGGTAAGCAGTCAACATAAACCTAGCTTATAATTATAATCTATTGTCTATTGAAAATGAATCGATAACATCACGAATCTAAGATAAATAATATTATTTGATATGAAAGGGAATCGAATCCGCAACCTCGTGACCTGAAAGTAATTGCAATAACCTGAACGTTATTCATGGGATTGAACATTTATCGTGGCCATACAACCGAAAGCTTCGCTCTAACCCCTCATACGTTAATCTGTTATACCCTTCAGGAGTACTCCTAACCCGGTGTGACAGGCACACCAGTTTTGTTAGGACTTGGAAAACGTGCTCTTACGATGGAAAGGAGGTTGACTTATAATCAGCCGGCTTACAGGCAACCTTGAATCAATAAAAGAATGTATGACAGAGATATGTAAAGAATAAAGCACAGTTTTTCTTTTTCAAGTCCTTTTGGCTCTTCTTGACCTTTTATGCTTATTTTGAGCCTTATTGCCAGTTTTAGCCTTTTTAGTCCCATGGCTTTTGTTGAAATATTTTAATCATAATTCTTTTTGGCTCTTTTTGATATATCTTGCCATCTTTTGATTCTTGTAGGGTCTTCTTGCCAGTTCTTACCACTTATTGGCTCTTCTTGTCTCTTAGCTATTCCTGAATTCCGGAACTTCCAGGCTACTTCATTTTCGGTTTTTTCTCCCTCTTCCTCCTTTTTCTTGGCTAACCGCTCTTAATAATAAATTCGTTTTACCAACACAGTTTCTTTTTCGCACTATACCCCATCGTCGCATTTTTATTTGTGTACTGTAGATTAGCTACACCAATTTGTGCGGTTAAAGCGATTAATAAATTAAGAATGAATGCGTGCAACAAAACTCGTAAGGGGATTCTAAACATAGTAAACCAATTAAACTCCAAGTGATATTTATTCCGTTCCACTAACTTAAAGGCACAAGTGAAAATTGCTTTCGCTAGAAGCCTAGTCAATCGTACCTACGCATCACTGTAATCTCATACCGTGATCGATTTGTTACACGCCCATTACAATCCATTACGAAATGGCGATGATTACAGCTTACTGTGACAAGTTTATGTAAATGAGTGAAAAGAAGAAATATTAACTGAGATTGCACGCTAAGAAAAATAAATTAAAACCAGCTTTAAAAAATTGTGTATATAATATTTCATATCAGAGCTAATGTCAAATTACTTTAAACAGTTCTCTTTTGTAATTAATTATACTTAATTTTGAAAGGAAACACTTTCTTTACTTATTTTTTTTATTTAATTTAGGTATCAATAATAATAAATTTCGATTTAAACTTTATAAGCATTCCGCAAATGACTGACGAAGAGAAAAAAAATGTGAAGTATAAATCACAGTCCTCCATCATTGCAAAAACAATATTTTCAGATTATAATGATGCTAGTGACTTTTAAAAATTTGTCAGTGCATTCGTACTTCGAAAATGTTTGCCATTCTTTTTAATTAAAGAAAAGGAATATGAAAATCAAATTTTTTCACCGGTCAGTGGCTGTGTTGGTACCCCGTCTGGGTCGCAACCAGGCGTCGTCAGTTCAATTTCTTGGCTTGATAACTCGTCCATCGCGACACAAGAAACATTTTTCGCTTACTGTGGTTGTGGTGTGAAACATTTTTTTAAATATTGTCAGGTTATTCGTAATCCGGGAATGTGTGCCTTTCTTTCTAAAAAAAAAAAAAATTAAACGTAAGTTAAATTTTTTTGTTTGTTTTCATAATCATTACTAAGCGCTTAATAACGAATTAACTATTAAACAAGCGTCATAATTGCTGGTGAATAGATTCGGTAGAAGTTAAATTTATTAAAAAATACGCCTACACATCAAATTATTTATAATCAAATTCTGGAATTCGTGATACCATATATTGATAAGACAGCATATCGATTTATTTACGATCGCTAATTTATGTTTTAGTATAATCAATTTAACTTTAGTGTTGTCAAAACATAAACATTTAAACGTTTATGCAAACTTAAAAACAACATAAATTACTAGGGATATCTGATCGAAGACAGCATTGAAATGAAAAATTATATTAACACAAATAATAAACGTCCTTATCTGAATGTCGTACAGAATTAATGACGACATCTGTCGAATTATATTGTAATTATCATAAAAAGAATTGTTGAAAGACATCGATGCTAATGACCGTTGTTAAAATAAAAATCTCAAAAATTCATTGTCAAAACGAAATAAATTTTGCATCGTGAAATGAAAATTCTCTTATATTTGCTGAAGGTATATTGAAGAAATGCTTATATTTTATTTTAAATGATGTTGTCATAAAATTGAATAAATGGCCTGCTTTTTTTCTCTTTGGCAGTAAAATTTCTTTTACAAAAAATTTGGTACCTACTTGCTCTATTATTCTGCTAGCATTATAAAAATGAGCCTATTAATGTCTCCTTATATGGAAACATCTCAACTTGCAACATTATTATAACTACCACCACGAAACAAGCTCTTTTTATAAACTTTAATTAGGTATTGAATTAATCCTTTACCTTCATTATTACATATATATGTATTTATAATAGCACAATACACGAGGTCCTGCGGAAAAAAATTTCCATCAGGGTCTATGTTATCTTTGGGGATGTTGTGTTGAGGGTCTTTTTAGGGAAAGGATGGAGAGAAAGTTCAGGGAAAGAAAAATGTTTGAGGGGTGGGTAGGAATCAGAGGCCAATGTGTCCAAAAGTGACGGACGTATGAATTTATTGCTTCCACTGCGGTGCAAGGCGATGGGTCCGACTGGAAAAATCAAAAGATTTCCCTTAATCGGTCTCTCCTGATCCGGCCCGCCACGCAATAGGTGGGAAAATGCATCCGCTGCAAAGACCTAGAAAAACCTCACCCCATGAACTCGGGCACCCCTGCTAAGTCACCAAACGTAGCGAACCTCTTGGGGTGACCTATGGCGGGGGTGTTATCCAATAAATGATTCCCGGCGGTACGCATACCCGCCTCCCAAATTGAAAATACCATATAATTGTATTTTGCTATCTTGAAAAGCTGTCTAACGGTTATCGTAATTATTTCTCTACAAAGTAGTATGGCCGACGCGCGATGACTCTTAGCCGTGTGCGTACTAAAGCAAGCGGATCATATATTATTATTATCAAACTTGAAAATTGAAAGCGCGTCGAACACGAAACAAAAGATATTGAAATACTAAAGAGATATGTTATGATGTCCGCGCGACTATCGGCGGACTACTACTTGATCGGAGTAGTTTGCATACGAAAAGAATTAGTTCATTTCGTCGATTTTAATGATCTAGATTGTAAGAAAAACTGCTCACGTAATTAATGTATGCCCCCTGACGTAATACTGACCTTGTTTTTTTTTTAGTATTGATTGTGATAAATTAATTCTGTTAATTATAACTTTAAAATAAAAACGAATGTAATCAGTGTTGAATATATAAGAGATAATAAATCCGCCGCCGCCATTGTTCATAGCACACCCCGATCGGAGATGCAAAAGTCTCACTTGTTCCAGACGGTTGGGAGCAGTTGGGACTTGAGGAGTATTTACATAAAAAAACATAGAGGGTATTTATGGGTGCTCTGTATTTATTGCGCCAGAATCAACTTGAGTTCGACTTAGAATTTGGGAGGCGAATATGGGAAAAGCCCAGAATTTTTTTTATAGGATAACAAACACCCTCGCCACAGGTCAACCTAAGTGTTTCGTTACGTTTTGTGAATTAGCAGGGGTGTCCGGGTCCATGGGGTGAGGTTTGTCTAGGTCCCCCATATTTCTACCCTTCCCTCATACCTTTTTCCTTCCTAGAATATCCTCTCCTTCTTTTCCTTAAAACGTCCCTCCGCATAGCGTCCCCACAAATGACATAGGCCTTAAGGATTTTTTTCCCTCGGAACCTTCTGTGTGAAGCTTATATTAAAAAAACCAAGAAAACACTCTGAGGCCTATCGCAAAGTACGACTTTGTTCACGACGACACCACGCCTCACTGCAATATGAGTATTTACAGTGATCTGGTAATCAGAAGCACGCAACGAATTTCTTTCCATAAAATATTACGGTTCTTCTTATTTGGCTGATGATAGAAGCGTTGCAGAGTACGCCCCAGACGACTGGCAATGAATCAACTACGCGATCCCTCCCGCTTGTGAATAGGGCCGGACTGCCGGGTTTACACGCCCGGCATGATCAAGTAAAACACTGATAAACTCGCAAACCTTTTTCTTACACAATACTTGTAAATGGAATTGTCAAGAATAAAAACATTGTATTTCTAATTAACTAGGGACTCGCTTATTGAAAACTTCTTATTTAAATAATAGTTTTTTTGTAATATAGAGAAAGTACACTTTTTAAATAAATGATCCTTGTTGTGGGATAAGAACAATCACTAAATTGGTTTGAGTAGTATTGAGGGAGACGGTCACAGATGTGCGTTGCTACTTGTCATTGTTAAAATATTCAATTTAATAATTAAGCTACATAAATAAAAACATAAGTATTTACTAAGTAACCTAACTCTTATTATTAAACACCCAAATAATATTGACCAAGCCAATACAAACAAGACCTTATAGGTGTGTGCTAGATCTAACTTAACCTAACCTAACACTATGATGGCTTGTTCGCACTAGGCAAGTGGTTTAGTCGAGTGGCGAATAACTCGCTACTTGACTGACCGAAAAGCGTTCACATTACGGTCGAGTAGAGTATATAAGTGAGCGGCGAGTTGCAAGTTGAACGGGCTGCGATGCAACAAAGTAAATACGCTGATTGTAATGCTTATTTTAGAAGAGGTGGAAGAATAAATTATTGAGAAGATAGTAAACACTGCTGAAAACTAGTTGCATTCCAGGAGAAATCCTGAATTGTAGTTGAGTAGTGACCGTTTCATCAATAGAATCAACGATAAAGGAAAAAATAATATTATTGTAAAAAATCTATTGATGAACGTTTTTATTATTATTATAAGTAAGTAAATTAAGAATATGAAAATAGATTAATAGCAAAAAAAAAAAATTTAGAGTGGTATATTCGCTCCAACGGGACGAAATTTTTACAGCTACTAATGAACTCTACTAAAACGACGGGTTCGGATTTGTTTAGTGATTAAGCCAGTGAGCAAGGATGCATGGTGGGGGGCGCTAATCGACCGAAAAAAATAGTCTTTACTAATATTGTAGTGTTTTGACACGTTTAGTTACTCAATTACTCTCTACTCTACTAAATTACTTGCCTAGTCCGAATGGCTCTTAAGGTTTTTTTTTGCTTATTGTAACATTTCTAAAAAGAAGAAACGGTGTAGAGCAGGTATTGTTATGCCTTTTACAGATTTTTGTAGATATTTCGAAGGAAATTAAGCTATCCTCTAACACCTCATGGGAAAAATGCAATTCGAAATCGAAGTGCATGAAGCTTTGCCGTGGCCAGAAATATCTTAATCTTTGAACACCCTCTGGTAATGTAGATGTAAAACATCCAATCGGGCGTATAAATGTTCGCCGATTACAAACTTGCCTTACAAAATCCACCCGTGTTTATGTTTATAATGATATCAATAAAGTTAAGCACTTATTTAAACTTTATTATACTTCCACTTATTGGACTACTTGTACAACTTTTCATAATACCTACTTGTATTGTAGGTACTTACTTATATCTTACGTATTTAGTTTACTATGTTATGTACTACATACCTACTTATATCTTTTATATTCAGTTTATTGTATTATATACACTTTACACTTATTATTATACTCCTGAATAACTTACCTGTAGCGATGTAGGTATATGCACATGTAAAAGCCTTTAAGGCGTTAATAAATAAATTATCACTGTTTGAACAATCTAATCAATTGGATTGCAAAAAATGAAAAGATAACCGCCTGGTTTACAATAAGTTTTGAATATGATCATCGTGTTTTTTAATGCACTAAGTAGGTACCCACCTAAATTTAAATAAAAACAAGAAGCCATGTTTTTTTCATCAATTTGAATGTATATAATATAATGAATTATTTTTGGGGTATTATGACATGTTACAGTAGGATCGATCATCACGGCAGATATTACGAAGTATGAGTTTATGTATGCAGAAATGCCGAGTTCTGCCTGTCAATCATTTTAGGACCGGTATTTCAGTATAAAAATAAGTTAAATTAATGTGTTTTCGACGTTTAGCTCTGGTGTAGCCGCGAAGTACCTACTACATAGTATCCAGTGGATACTAATAACTATTAAGTTTGATCCCGTAACGTTGAACAAAGAAGGAGAAAGCGCAACGCAAAACCACATAATAACTTTTGCGTGAAAATCGTATCATATATTTTGTTGTATTTGTGAGTGATGAGCCTGTTTGAAAATAATAATATGAGAACCAACAATATGTATTTGTTGTCCATTGAATTCCCACCTGAAGAAAATGATCGGTGGTATGCACCTCATGACAGCTAGCTGCAATTAGACAGTAGGTGTGGGGCACCTGAGAGCAAATTAAAGTCACTAACATAAAGCAATATGCGAGAAATCTGGTTTCACCGCGAGTCCAAGTAATAATATGTAACCGATCGGTCGGGAAGTGGTTATTATTCATACCGCAGAGTTGCCCGTATTGAGGGTGCGTTCATAGAATGTGCGGGAAGATGCGGCTATCCTATTTGTAACGCTGTACATAATTGATGAAGTGAAATGTCTGATGAATTATGTAGAAAATTTCTTTGATGAATGTGAATTCAAATTTTTAAGGCATGTATAAAATAAGCTTATTCTGTATTTTGACGGAAAAATATACCTATTGTATGAAAACGATAGATACCTTCCTGTTTTGTTATCGAACCACTGAGTACCTAATATAGAAATGCCTTCCATGTAGGTTTGGATGAACACTGATATCGCTACTGTTGGCTTAGCAAATTTGGGTCCTAGCCAATTTAGTCAGTATATCATTCTCCCATTTGATAAAAAATTCAATTTCGGAATGATGATAAAACGCAGATGTATATTTTAAATTTAAGGGACAATGTCTCAGACTCTTTTAGATCACGTGACATGCTCACATCGCATTTCGTATGTTTTTTTTTATTCTATGCACTGAACTAATTATTGCATGAACAGTATTAGATTTAATAAAAAAAAAATATTGCATAAATAGTATTAGATTTAATAAGAGGAAGCAACAAGCTAAATATATAGATCTCTGTGCCTTTTATCAAACGATGTCTAGAGGTCATGATTTCAAGCGCAAAAGTGGTTCTTATTTATTTTGTGAATAATTACATAATAAAGAAAAAAGTGAATCAATAGAAACTATCACAGAACTTTAACCATAAATTTTACTTTTAAAAAGTTGTTTCTTTTATACATGCACGCATTCTAATGAAAAAAAATTTTTTTTAGTAGTTTACTCTAATATTTGTAGTTAAGTAATTAATAATTGTATTTCAATTCCACTCTGTGAAAAGGTTAGAAAAGCTTTAATTTAACTGACGCTATTTAATTCGTCTTTTTAAAGATAACCTATTCGCAGTTAAGATCAATCGAAAATAGTAGTTTAATGCTTCGCTTTAAGCATTTATTCAAGTCGTTGCAACCTATTGACTATTTGAATATGTCGGGAAAATACTTTAAAAACAGGTAGGTAAATATTAATTTTGATAAAATTCACAGTAAAACCTCTAACGCATAGATACATCATAATCAGTTAATCACCAAGAAAAAAATCTTAATTTGAGAACCCTAAATTTGAAATACTTACATACCAAACATAATTCGATTTGAAAAGAAAATCCCTTCAATTGCTAACCCAGTGACCTACCCACCAGGCTATCAACCATTTCAAATAAGCCTTACAAATGCAAACATTGGCTAGTTAAAATATATTACAAAATAAGAATTGTCAAAAGAAAATGATTGAATATGAATAAACGTACATGAAAAGTGAGTGATTCTTTAAAAACAGGTGTTTGCATGCAAATCTTAGATGTATGCACAAAAATCTGACATTCCACATCAGATTCTCAATGAAATACGGCACTGCTCGAGCCATTAGCATTTGCCCAGCGAGCACGATTGCAATCAACTTCATTGAAGGTAATTAATCGCGCAGGTAAGAGGAAATGTATAAAATCACAGGCCATGAACCGCGGAGGCATCGCGCCTCGAGGAAGGCTCGCACGGAGACCCGGTAATGCAGCTGAGTGCATCTGCAGGCTATAGTCTGCAGACTTCAGACGGTGCAGTACATACTGCAGACGTGTAGACGGTAATGCATCCGACCCTGGGAAGCATTCACTCATTACTGAATGGGGATTTCAGTACGTACATATTATTTATCAATCTTCGTCTGTCTGATACAGAAAGTGAGCTTTTTTGCAAGATAAGCATACCTAATTTGAAATCGATTTAATATATAGGCAGTAAGACATTCAAATTACGATAATTCATACATTAATTGATCGAAATTTTTCACCAAAAGCAGGTATAAAAATATTTGTAATACGTTATAAATACAATTTAACATTCTGCTAATTTGGAAAATGGATGTACCACAAAGACCATAAATAAATAATGATACAAGCTTTATTTTATTCATGGTTATCTCATTCCGTAACTTACTTACAACAACCTAACTTACAGCTATGTTATGAGTATTCTAAATTAAGAGAACGCAACATTTTAATGATCTTCCTACAAATGTAAAAAAGGTCATTTCGTTGAAATTCTTTCAATTTTTGACAATAAAAATGTTGGTCGAAGAGCATTAAAAATTGTGTTTTACGAATATGTTATATATTCGCAAAACACATATTCATATAAATGAACATACTACATTTTATGAGCATGCATTTTAAAAGTAATAAATAAATAAAAAATCGTTAAAAAAGATGTGGTTGATGTGAAAAACTTAGATTTGAAAAAAAAGTTAAAAACCAACGTCGCACATCGTAGTAAAAATGCGCCGTTTCAATATTGTTACATTTACGCCAAGTTAAAAAAACACAATCCCGATGATTAATACGTTTTTTAATCAGGTTGCTAAGTAAGTAGGTCAGATTCCCAATTCATTATTATTATATAAGTTGATTCTGTCGTATCATGACTCTAATTACTGTTTGATCTTGTTATGATCCGTTATGATTAGTGATTTGGACACTCTCCGTTGTCTTGAAGAGTGTGATCAACTAAGCATGACTTATGACTTGGTGATATGATAGATGGGACTTGTAATATGTAATTAAAAATATTATTTGCTCCCAATCTGAACAAATTATTTAACACGCTGATACCGACACATCATGCTTCATGATTCTGCTTTTAAATTTGACCATTAAAAAAACCTTAACACTTTTGCGCTAGAATTAGGCTAAAATGAAGAAGACGGGGTAATTCCATCATCAATTTTTAAGAATTTAGTACATTTATGGTTGTGACGCGGACTTTCAAGTACCTATTTAATAAAATGATCCTGTTTAGAAATAGGATGTGATTAGTGTAAACTATAAACTAACCCCCATGTTCACAATTAGTATCTACTGGAAACAACATAAGCACGAGATTTAAAAAAATATATTTAAAAAAAATGCGATTAGAATTCCCAAGACGCAGCTTTGGGTAACAGAGTCTTTCGACTAATTTTTGGGAAGAATTTTTAATTTTTAACCAGTTTTATTTGTATGACCCACTACAAACACGATAAATTTAAAATTATTTTTTCGAAAAAGAGTTAAGCTCATTGAATTTTTGCTTTCCAAAATTATTTCATGGGCTCAGTCCAAGTCTTATTTACGTTATCACTGTTTTATAATATGTAATCGATCACGGAAATGCTGTAAAGTACAAAATGTTAATTGTTCAGGAAAGCGAAAAGAATTTTTTTTCTCCAATTTTCGTAGACCTTTAATTATGAATTTTTATTTCAAATTAACATTGAACAGATCTTTCAGAATACTAAATATTTTTTGTAAATTTCTCATAACAGTGTTGAATTTTTTTTTTTTCAGAAATAAAATTCTCTTATAATGCACGACGTAAAAGAACCACTTATTTTCCTAAAACAATTTCCACAAGACATGAGAAAAATGATATATGAAAATCATTTTTGGATTTATTATCCATACATTTTTGTTATACTTTAATGATAATTTAATAATGTAACATGTAAGTCACTTAAATACGGGTATCTTAAAACTTTTCTATCTACAATTCCTCTATTAAAACCTTTGTTTTAGTTACTCTCAATATTACCCACTTACGGAACTCATTAAATAGGCGCACCTTACCGCTGCAATAGGGCAATCTCTATACCACGTTGTAAATAGGTTCACCTTTCAGTGCGTAGGTACTTAAATATTGTTTTATTGCACTTTCCACACCTGGCGTGCGAGGAGAGCTCAATGCATGAATGGCGAGCAACCTAAAGTGAACTTCGGATCGAATGGGAGACGTCGAATGTGAGACTTTGTGGAACTCATGACGTAGTATTTGTATTGGGTATGGAATATGTAGTTAATTTCTGCGGCACTTCCCGTTATGATCATATATAGGTAAGCGTTCGAGGTTCAAGGTAATGAGGTTTAACATCTTTTTATAATTTAAAAGGTATTAATTAGAATTAGCCTATTATATATTTACACGCCTGCCAATAAATGAAACTACAAAATGCGTTGTTCTTGAAAGTACAATTTATTTATATTTTAACGCTCTTTTGAGGTTTTATATGAAAATTCAAATAAATATTTTAGGTACATTAGCTCCACACAGGGATGGGCTGGGCATGTACAGAGAATGCCGGATACACGCGTCACAAAAAGAATTTTGACTGGACACCCAGGTGGAAAGAGAAAAGTGGGAAGACCCAGACTGAGGTGGGAAGACGAGGTAAGAGGGGATGCAGCACAGCTTCTCCAGGTACGAATTCGGAAGTCAGCCGCTGAGGACAGGAGGAGTTGGAGGCGACTGTTGCAGGAGGCCAAAGCTCGATATGGGCTGTAGCGCCATCGAAGAAGAAGCTCCACACAGGAGGCCCCGAGGAAAACAATTTCACTCGAGGCCCATGACATCTTTGGAGATGCTGTGTGGAGGCTCTTTTTTAAGAAAGGAAGGAAAGAAAGTTGAAATATTGTGACAAGCGTAGAATAAAGTATAATATTTTTAACTGAGTACGAATTGTTGTTTTTTTTAATAACAGAAACCAAAAAATAAATGACGTGTGTATTTTTCTCTCACAATTAGTGCAAAATAGCTGTTGCGGTTGTTATTGGGAAAACGAACTAAAAAAAAATTTTGCATTCATATATATTTTTTTTATATGAATACCTCACAATATTCTCAGCTGCTCCCTGGAACCGTGAGAGTATGGCATCCCCAATTGGGATATGTTGTGAGGCTAAAGGTATAGGAAGTAAAGAGGGAAAGGAGATGGGAAGAGGTAGGTGGGGAAGTACCTGGCTATTCAGATCTGGTTTGATCAATTTTGAATGGTGCTTTAAAATTTATTTGCCCACGCCGTTATTCGATCCCGCGACATTCGGATAATTGCTTCAAAGCTTTTTGTTTTGCCTTGTGTTTTTTATCGTAATGTATGTTAGTCAATGCAATTAACGTAATGGAATTTTACGCGTTGATTGTTCGGTTTAGTAATAAAATGATCCGATTGTTCAGAGAATTCCTTGAGAACCGATTGGCCTAGCATAATAATGACAAGTATTATTCCTAATGGCTTCTGTCAAGTCGGTACCTAAAATTATGCATTGCAATCGCATTCAAATTGACCCCATTACGAAAATAACGTGAATTTTTTAAAGCAAAACGATGGTAAAAACTATATCAAATTTCACATGTATTTATATTTTTTATGATATTTCTCTGACACACAAGTCGATGGAATAAGGAATCGGGGACTTTTCAATAAGACAAACAACTTAAAACTAAAACGTTAGTTCAAAATAGAAATTAGAGGTGAATATCTATCTGGTCAACGATTGATATTTTAGTCAAGCCTGTATCAGATGGACGAAAAAAGTGTCCGGAGACTATATGTACACCGTGTCCCTTGTTCGTACCGCAAATCTTTGGGGTGTTCATGATAATCTTTGACCGATAATGTAGCGCTGACGAGCTGAACCGATGATCCTCGAACGCAACGAATAGCAATTGGGGTATGTTATGTGCCTGAAGGTAGTGAGGAGGGGAAGGATATGGGAAAAGGAAGATGGGAAGGTATCTGGCTATTCAGATCTGGTCACCAAACACGGCTAAAGCCATTTCAAGCAACGTTTCAATTCTGAATGGTGGTCTTACACCTAGGCGATACTAAGAGTATCTTCCACTCTGGAACGTGCCGCAAATAAACTATACATTATTTTTAATTAATTAATTGTGAAAAACACAAATAAATCAAATAACATTTATTTACCCACGACGGGATTCGATCCCGCGACCTTCGGATTGCGAGTCAAGAGCCTTATCCCTAGACCACGCCAGTCGTCTGTTTAACCTAATGGTAAATCGTGTTTGGAAAATATCTGAGAGGCTTTAGGTACGTCCCTAGTAAGAGCGATTATTTATTTGGAAACATGTTTTAATTATCGTTTAAAAAATAAATAAAATATTGTAGGTTTAAAAACCATATAATTTTCTATAGAACGAACGCTTTAAAACGCACAATGATAAGAAATAATTCAAAAAATTTTTATTTGGGCACTAATGAAAACAACCACCCTTAAAGTTTAGCGGTACGAGCGTGGAATACGTGTACCATATCGCCAAAAGACTTGACAAAAGGCATGTTATGAGTAAAATAATCGTATAGATATTATGTGGATGTGGATGAGTCAAGAAACGTACCTACACAAGCACAAAGGTGTGCTGTTTTATAATCTCTTCTATTTACACCCGAGGTGATGTTGTGATGGTCAGTTACTTATTTTGAATGCTTATTTTATTTTTAGTAAAACGAGCATAAAACAAATAAAACTGTGGATTAAAGAAAGAAGTACTAGCCAAAAAATGTAATTGTGTTCAAAGGCCTATTTTAAATAAAAATTGTATACTTGTCCCAAAAGGTGCGATGAAGCCATATAACATATCACCGATTAGTTCGTTTTAAAGGTTAGTAGTTAATAGTTACAAGACGGCATAAACACCTTACGATATTAAAATATGCATAACTGGCTGACCGACATAAGAATGGAATAACATAGATATTCCACCAACTTATAACATCTACCTCAAGTTAACCGATGATGAAAGAATAGCAGAGGGAAAAATATTATAATTTCGAATTTTGTCATCAATAAGATGGACATATTAAAGTGAATTCAAGAATAAAACTGAAATTCTAGAACGGTTAAAAGTATCCTGAAGTAAGCGTTACTTTTTGGCGTGGAATTTCTAAGTAGTTTTGCAAAGTACAAAATTTCCACACAAAAAGCCATACCTGCTTATATTTTAATGTATTTATGGTTAATGCTAGGTTAAGATAAGGGTTAAAATAAAACTAATTTATGATTTATGTTTAGTATCTACGTCAAGAAAAACCTATACTTAATCCTTTTTGATCTGAAAAAAAACTTTTCCATTTAGAATCCTCAAAAAGGCATCCATATTAAATTAACATAGGTTGGCACTTATAAAACTCATACACAATCTTTGCTGGTTTTATGGAAGGTGACAATCGCCGAATTGGTAAAGGGGCCCTTCCCGGTTAGACGAGGGGTTCTGGGTTCGTGTCTCTGTTGCGACCGTTATCTTTTTCTATTTTTCTGTGTCTAGTTTTCCTTCTTATTTTTCTGTGTCTAGTGTTATCGTCTTCTTCTTCAATGATGTATTAATGATTATCTATAAAATTTAAAATTAAATTAAAAAAAAACCGATAACAACAATATAAAAATGCTTTTAATAATTAAATCAAATAACACCTCCTCTTTATAAACAAGCATGGCTGTTATGGGGGTACGTCCAAAAATACCTAATTATAAGATCAGAAACCTAATTATAAAAAAGTCGAGTGCAGTTAATACGCGGTAGAAGCGAAACTTTACCAAAACAATCTCAACCAATGAAGAACAAAGGGGCCTTGAAAAGTGAGATCATAATCAAAGCGGCCAATGAGCGCAGACCTGATGTCATTTCCGTTTTATATCTCAACCAATTGGAGCCTTGACAGGAGTTTAATGCTTCGCAGGTGCTGTAATGCGTCATTTCCGTTTCATCCAAATTCCGAATCACAACGGGGCTATAGAAGTTTCACTTAAAAAAAAATCAATGTTATTATATATATAATAGCATTGACATACAATTAAAATTATAACTTTAACCTTGTGTAACCCCCATACACACAAGCACCCCCCCATACACACAAGCCCTGCTTACTTATGGGGGTACATCAAATATATCTACCATGTAATTAATTACTGTATAAAATTTATTTGTAGTTAATGTATCTATTTGTTACTAAGAATAAAAAAATAAAAAATAAAATATTTTTTTTCTTCCGTATACTTGCTGTTTCGTGTACATTTTTATTGTCAAATCGGTTAACAAATAGCAGTTAGGCCAGGGACGGTAGCGTTTAAAGGTTTACTCTTACTACCGCCGGGTAAACGGCAACTTGTTCTACTCCTCAACACCTGCATCGGTTATAATATGGAACTTGCAACTCAATCTCACAGCCGCTGCCGATGGCAAATCAATAATTTCTATGTTCAAAATGGATACGTGGGAGTAACTGACTGTTTGAAGTGCATGTGCACCTATGAATGCACTCGGTACTAAATCTACTAACAATAGACGTTTACATTATGTTTTTTGCATACTTACGAGTTAATAACGACGTGATGTTGGAATTGGAGTTTTTTTTTAAATTTTATTAAATCATGTTATTATCACGTTCTGCAAGTATTTTAGTAATTATTTTGTTACAGTTGTTTCGGCTTACAAAGCCAAATCCAAATTGTGGTGAAACCACTTTCAGACTACTTGTCTAAATTTAACGGTAGGAAGATGTCTCGGTTTAACCGGTAATAAATCAATTTAGACGCCTTCAAAAATTGACATTTAAAATCTTATAAATAAGTCGTCTCAAAGTGGTTTCACCACAGCTTAAAAATGGTCTTGGAAGCCGAAACAGCTATAACAAAAATAGATACTAAAATACTTGCAGCCCTTGAAAACAACACTATTGAATTAAAATTAAAAGGAGTTCAAAGAATTAAACACAAACAATTAATTGATTGCAATTAGATAATTAATATTTTGTGACTGTACTAATTCGTAAACAAATGGTAACACATCAAAAACGATCATGATGAGGACACTGTAAGGCTGACCGGAACGTTGGCTTAAGAAGGAGGAAGCACAACACGACATAATAACCCAAAAAATTGATAAAAAAGTGAAATACAGTTATCGGCTGTATTGCTTTTATTCATACTCATTGTGATGGAATTCAAACAAGTACTAACCAGGTATTAACAGTTTCAAAAATAGAAATTTTATAATGTTCGGTTTGAGCCAAATTCGAGCTTCTTAAAAAATGTCTCATTGACAAAAACTACTAATGTTACTTAAATACGTTTTTTTAGAACAACTCAATATGGAGGAAAGTAGATAAAAAACTTGAAAGACATCATCTGATCTTTAATCTTTAATGATTATTTATATATATCACATCTTAAATTAAGGAGATGTCCAAAATGTAAATAAAAATAATTATCCCTTCTTTTGCATGCCTACTTTTGAAAATGTTGATCTTTGAAAGGATTGTAGAGGAATAGATCTGGGAAAGTGAAATGTAGTGGGTTTATCAGAAAATGAATATATTATCATTTTTTTAAATCGCGTTTTTTTACCTTATTCCACCATTTTGGTAAAAAAAAACAGATTTTTATCGATACAGGAAACCATACAATAAGGCTTTATCAGTCGTTAAAATCTCGTGCTTTATCACCACTGAGTAAGAATTGATTTTAATTGGCAAAACTCAATCTCCTTGAAAGGAGTAATGTTTATTTAGGATAGAAAGTAGAAGTGTCACCAAAAAAGTGTCAAAAGATACCGACTCATAAACATTGACTGCTAATGCAGATAATTTATTGGACTTTCTTTATGATGGTGTTTGAATAAGTGATTGGCAACGCTTGAAACATGAGAAATAACAAGAAAATTATGATCGTTATTGGTTTAGTAAACACCATTTCAATCGTTATGTTCATTGGGTCAATAGCAATAAAAATAAATGATAAGCATTATTTTTCATAGTAAACGCAAGAGTTCACATTAAAATGATCACTTCTATATCACCTGTTAAATAAAGCGTCGATTTGGTCGAAGTGTTTAAGGAAAATTGATATATTTAGGTGTTACTTCGCAATAGGTTCCTAATCAATCAATATATGAATGAAAAAAAGTAAAGGAAAATCATTTTAAAATTGGCACAACTTCTTTTACTGTCTTTAAAACCCAGACCTGAAAGTCTATAGTTCATTTGAGGGCATTACAAAAAGGTGATAATTTTTTGAACATTTTTTTACAAATAGAATAGGTTAGGTAAATATCATATATCTTAGAATAGGTTAGGTACCTAGGCAAATATGTATGCGTAGATCCACACATGGTGAGTTAATCAGTTCGTTATTTTGCGGTCTTTCCTTTGAAGTGTGAGTTATAGAATTCGCAATACTATTTTATTGAATTGAATATTGAATTGTGAAAGTGAGAAACCATGCATTTCAGTTTAAATTTGGCCAAACAGCATTCTGTTATCTCACGATCTGACATCTTAAATCCGCCGTTTTCCAAAACGTCATATATAATTCTTTTATTTTATTCGACATGTGATACTTTCGATGTTAACACAGTTTGAACCGACAGTTGAACTGTATTAATTGAAACAACGACGAATGTGTTTTTTTTTCATTTGAACATTTCTTTTACGGTGGATACTTCAAAGGAGGGATTATTGCGCAGTGGGAACGCATACAAATGCCAAATAAGACTGCTCCGCAAAAAAAAACCTTCACTTGAAACTTCTTGTGGGAAATTCGTTTTTTCCCACTACTCCGTTCGCCGGACATGTGACCGGCCCGTAGACAAGAGAATTGTAGAAATCGCAGCAATAAAATGTGTGATTTATGATTTATTCCCGATTTTTATTTTAGGTGTTAATTATGAATGGTGTATTGTAATACCTCCAAGATCCATGTGGCTACCTACTACTGACATCAGAATAAATAGACCTGCCCTAAAGCCAAATCTTCTTACAATTTCTGCGGCGTGGATGCTAACCGCGTGACAACCGATTTGGCACGTTTTTTTTAATAAGCACGTTTCTTGAATAAACTACCCCATCATTCATATTTGGACTTGTGTCTAGCATTAATAGGAACTTTTTACGGAATAATGCAGCAATCCTGACTTCTTGCACATTAAAAAAATTCAAAATCTATTATTTTCCATTTGCCGCCAAAACGACATGTTCGTTATTATTCGTGGATTCGGCGGCGTTGACGTCACGCCGAACAGCGTTGGTGACAGTCATCTTATGGCCGGTGGCCGTTTCTATGTCATAATGACACTATAGCCAGTTGAAACCGTTCCGGAAAGTGCGGTTATTCAATCAATAATTACGAATGCAAATATTAAATTTACCCATTTTTAGTACAATGATTAGAATCAGAAAAATAAACTTTAAAACCTTCCACACATTTTAAACGATATATAATACTGTAAAAAGGACGTATTTCTCATAAGCAGATTTCATTTTCATATTGTTAGTGTACCCAATCAATACCAATAAAAACTTGCCACTTTTTCCAAGAATTGTTGACAGATTACTTCACTGGCTTCTCTAGTTATATCAATTAAATTATTATGTATTTTCCTGGGACCTTCAGAATTCCACATCCTCGGCAGTACTTCCATCACCTCACAGGCCATCTTCGCAGATATTAACGGTGGTATGCAGCCCTTATGGGTCCGCATAATGAATAACGACACGACACGGACTCCTAAGTGAATAAATCAGTTTGCGGTACGTGCCGGGAGTGTATAATGACTTTGTTTAACGGATATTTTATTTGCCGTCGTCTGGTTATACCATCATCGGTGAGACGAGCTATATTTCCGAGGACGACGCAATTATTCATTTACAGCCTTACTAAAAAACGTGAATATTTTATTAAATTGACCGTGCATGTGAAACCCGTACTAATTAATAACTGTCAAAAAACAGTTTATTGAAATACAGCTATAGATACATTGCTTATCCAGCAAAGGGGCTTGTTTACCTGTTGTACACACCAGCAATAAAAATAAGTCATCATCGCATTTCAGAATTTTTCCAATGAATTTTGAATGTCCTATATATTTCTTATTTTTGAAGATGTCGAAAAAACCATACCATTATAAAAACTATATAAAATTACCTTTTAGATTTGTGTATTTACTTATGTTCGAAATATACTTTAGTGCTAAAAAATTTCCAAAGTAATTTAAGGTGCAAACATGATTTTTTTTTGAAAAAAAGCTTTCACAAATATTTTCAATCAAAATGTAGAAAAATTAAAGAAAAATACAAAATTTAAAAAAAACAGTCCTTTTATTTAATAAATTTGAAAAAAACGGCTACTTCAATTTTTCTCGTTCATACAATAAAAAAAAGTTTGTTTTTAATTTCCAAAATTTATCAATAAAAAAGTTTATTTATCAATTAGTAAATTTATCAATTAATTTTAATGCATTGCTTGCACATTTTAAATATTTGCTTGCACAGTCATTGCTTGCACATCTTAATTTCTTTGAAACGTTTACCTACACATGTATTTGACATTTATATTATAAAAAAACATCACTTTCCTGAAATTTTTATAAAATAAACACCCTAAAATGCAATTTATATAATCTATAAAATCTTTTCTGAGAGTTCAATTTACAACTTACGATTATTGCATTATAACCTTACTAAAACTGACGCGTGTGCAAAAAAATGTACGAATACCTTACAACGTTACTTGTAAATTTATCATTGGGGCCTTCCACTCCGCTTCTAACCATAGTATCGGTGTATCCCGTTTATTGTAAATGCATATTTCATATTATGAACAGTGGGTGAAGGTACGTCAGCGGTGACCTAAAAAGTTTTTGGGACAATATTACTACGTGAAGTATACACAATAATTATGAAAAATGCCCACACGAAATTACAGGAATTAATTTTCTTATCCTGGATCAAATAGGTACCTTAGACGTATCATCATTGTAAGAGAATTGGTACTTTTTATCTTTAAGAAACCACTGCTACATTTGAACATACCTACTATTAATATACTAATCACCATGACACGAGCCTGTACCTAGTTTGCTGTTCTTAAGTTCCTTGCGTATTTATACTAATTTGTACAAAGTTACTTAGGTTAAACGGAACGCTATAATCTACTCATTCACGGATGATGCCAATTTAATTATTTTAGGTTAAAACGCTTTTTGTAAGTGCTTTAAAATATTAAGGTGAATTAATTGTTTGCACCCGTACATATTCAATATGAATACGAATAAATAGTTTTGTCCATGAACAAACCCAAATCTTTCAAGAAAGGCTAACAAATACAATATTGGATTGAGTCACCGATGCAAAATTGGATTTATTATCCTTTCTTGAAAGATTTGGGTTTGTTCATGGATAAAACTTTTAATTCGTATTAATATTGAATATGTACCTACAGGTGCAAACAATTAATTCACCTTAATATTTTAAAGCATAACTTGAAAAAGTGTCTTAACCTAAAATAATTAAATTGGTTCCATTTGTGAATGCGTAGATTATAACGTACACGTTCCCTATACTTAACCTTAAGAAAATAGTGTAAAAGAAAAATAACATATACAGGTGTTAGAACTTATACTTGACTTAACAGTGATTGATCCTGACAGTATTTTGAGTAAAAAATATAAATAAAATTTTAGTCTCCGTGACTTTTTTTGAAAGTTTTTTTTTTTCAATTTAAAGTATGAAAAATCTGGAGATATTGGACAGGTTGGTTAGTGATAAGGGGTAGGGCGGTTAATCGTTTTGGACAATTTTTATTTTGTTAGGTTTTCGGAAAAAAAACACCAAAGTAGTCACCGGTGACCAACATTTCATTTATATTTTTTATGGAAGTACTGGTAAGTAAGTTAAGTAAGTCCCTTAACACCCTGTATATAACCTAAAATAACTCCCTGTAGAGAAATACTATCCTCAAAGTAAAGAAAAGCCTTTATCTGACAGCCTCTGAGAAGGGAAGAGAGACATTTAAAGAATACGAATTTAATGAATAAAATTACCTTAAGTTGTTTTTATGCATTAACCGCATGAATGGACTTTCACAGAATATGTTTGGACAAACTGAATAAATAACGAATGATAATAATTAATTATTCAGAAGAGTGTATAGTATTGCTTGTATCGCTCTCCATAGAGAGAATTTTCTTTTTAAAAAACAATGGTCATTTTCTTTGTAAGACACAAATTTATAGACCCCAGGCGTTTCTGAATTCAATTCATGCCACAATGAAATTTTTGATATTTCATTAAAATATTTATAATCGTCCTAACATATAAGTTTTTCCGTATAAAAATATTAATATGATAATTCATTTTACCAAAATGTTATAAGATGTGAATTTAATCAATCTATATTAATTTAATTAATAAAGGTCGGTAAGGTATAATAATAATAATTATTATTATGCGATGATTTTTATAGCGCCATTTTCGTAAGAAAATCACCTCATGGGGGCTTTACAAAATTCATTTATACATTTAATCCATACTTATATGTTACAGGTGGCTTATAAACTTAGATTGATGACTTTTGACTTACAACCAAGAGTTTTATGACTAGTGACTTAGAACTATACTTATTTGTTTAACCGAGTTTGTACTTGCAAGTAGATAATAATACGAATAGAGCAGTACCTACATATTTTTACTGCTCTATTCGTATTATGACTTGCAACTGTCTTAAAATTAGTTATTTACGATTAACATAATTATTTACATTTATAAAGACATATTGTTTCCCTCAACCAGTCTCTCCCGATCCGTCCCGCCATGCAGTAGGTGCGCAAATGTATTCACCGCCAAGACCTAGACAAAACCCGGCTACCCCTGCTAAATCACCAAGCGTAGCGAACCACTTGCGGTGACCCTTGGCAGGGGTGTTGGTTATCCAATAAATGGTTCCCGTCTCCCAAATTGAAATTTTAAACCAAACAGTGCTGCAATATCTTTTTCTACATATATGTAATCTAAACCATCGTTATTATATTATATAATGTAGTATCGCGGTTATAAACTGGACTAAATTGTGAATTCTTATTCTGACAGTGTTAGTAGTCGGCTAAATGCAAAGTTACTCCAAGTCGTTAAATTTCAGGTCGCAAGGCTTACAATTAAAATGATTACGCGTGGACTTGGAGGAATTTCTAGGTACGTCCAAGTCACAATTATTAAATAATGAATGTTCTCATCTTTACAGTTAGCTGCAACAACTCTACATCAGTCAACTGAAGTGGCCTGTCGTGTGCGCATTGTGCAATTTGCGCCATTCGGCTTTGTATTCAGCAATTTGTTACTTTTTGCACATATTCCAAGTGCTTTCGTTGTTAGTATTATTACAGAAGTAAGACGCGAAGGAAAGAAATAACTCAAGAAGCAGTAAAATGTCTTGAATCGGACCAACAAGATACGACATAATTGGTGACAACTCAGAAATGAATTGAACTTAACCCTTCATTTGAAAATTCTTTAAAAGCGATGAAAAAATATTTTAAAAATTGATAAATAGGCTTGGAATTGAGTAGGCATGGAACCAAATTATTATCTACAGGCATTTTGTCTGTAAATGTTTGTTCTAATACATGCTTTTTATATAAATTGTAAAGCAAGGATACAAATTAATAACATGTTATTAGTAAATATAATAAAGATACAATATAATTGCTTAAAAAATCCGTTATCTAAAAAATTAGAAATATTGGACAATAAATGAATATGTGAAAGTATATAAAAAATAGCAACAGATAATATCTGAAAATATCAGTCCGTTATGCCGATTGTTACTAAACAAAGGTTTTGAATAATTACGGTGTAAGCAGTTATCTACCTACTTGTCCTTTTTTAAACTTTTTTCTTTTTTTTTTACTCTTTGGTTTCTTTTTTTAACTTTTGTTTCTTTTTTGCTTAATTGTTGAATATCAACTGCTCCCTGCTAACTGGAACCGGTGAGACTATGGCATGCCTAATTAGGGTTTGTTGTAAGGCTGAAGGGCTTGAGAAAGGGAATGAGATCTGTGAGAGGAAGGTGGGAAAGTATCTGGCTAATCAGATTTAGTCACCACACATGTTAAAGCCATAGCAACTTTTCAATTCTGAACGATAGTCTTTCACCAGGGTGATACTGAAAGTACCTATCTACCACTTTGAAATACGCCAAGTATAAACACGCAAGTATATTATTATATACCTATTTTTTAAACTTTATGTGTTTGAACGGAGATTAAAAAAATATTTTTAATTTAGTTTTGATTGTTAATAATAAATAATAAATGATTACATACTCACCAAACTTCGTACAAACATGCATTTATATTTTAGTAGACAACGGTCAGTTTTATGATTGCGGTGATTGCACGTTGGTTAGAATTAGTTGCAGCAGTAACAATTTTTTTTTGTCTAGGCATTTGACTTTGAACATTGTTTAAATATTAGCAATTAATTTTTTCCGTGACTCTAAAATGGCCCTTCATAAAGTCATTAAACAAAGTGAAAGTATTTTCGAATAAAACTCTCTGCAATTATCAATTTTATTGCGTTCTCAATTTTAGTACTCGCACATTAAATAGCTTAAAATGCGTATAAACCTACAATTAAAATTTATCAGAGAAGTATTTATGTGCATTAAATTACACGCAGATACATCCAATAACGTTACATATGCGTAATGTTAGTTCCCCTTTCACTATTAAAATATTTAAATATAATTACTGTGACTTTTGACCCGGGAGACATTGCAAGTTGACCTGGACCCCCAGCATGGTCGACCGATAAGGATTGTATCAATAACTTTTGGTAACTTCTAATGGTTCCCTAGCATGACTGCAGACTGTCGACGAATAATAACAGTTCTTAAGAGGGGAAATAGGTGGAAAGACTTAAAAATATATTTTTTTCTTTCATAAACTGGTAGTAATAAATTATAAACTATTCAAACATATATTCTGGAAATTTCAAACCAAAATTCCATGCAAAAGTTATAAACGTTTTAGTGAGTGGCCCTGGGTCGAACTAATACTACTTTGAAAACACACTTTGTAAAACAGCTTATATTAGTTATTAGTTAATATAATAGCCCTGATGAAGCTTGAGCTAAGCGAAACCTGGTTGGCTGTCAAATAATTATTAATTCAAATAAAGTGATGTTTTACAAAGTGTGTTTTTTCATTTAATATATAATGTCACACTACAAAGTATTTGCTTCCTTCGATAAAATAATACTACTTAACTGCTACTCTTATTTTCAAACCCGTTTTTTTCTAAACTACTTCGAATTTGGTTGCGTTTTTTAGATTTTCACGGCCAAAAGCATTTTCATTGTTTATTTTTGAGGTGTTATGCCGTGTTGAGCTATGTCCTTCTTAAACCGACGTTTCGGACAGCGTTGCAGTGTCCATCATCAGGGCTGATCCGGCAGATCCGACGATGTATAATTGTTAGTGGTGAGTGTGTGTTTATTTACTTGAAAGCGATCTGCCCCGATGATGGACACTGCAACGCTGTCCGAAACGTCGGTTAAAGAAGGAGATAGCTCAACACGGCATAACACCCCAAAAATAAACAATGAAAATACTTCGAATTTGTGTAACCTCTACTAGCTCCTGCAGTTTTTGATCAATCGTTATCAAACTCAGCGCTCTATTTGAACCTCAATCCTAAACAGTATCTTTATTTTAACTATTTTTTTATTGCAAAAAAACGTTCAAAATAATGCTAAAAAATCATAAGTACTAAATTTTCACCTCCCTTAAAAAAAATATTATTTTTCGATTTTTTTGTGAATAATGAGGTTCAAATAGAAGAAACACTTAAATAAAATGTAAATTTTCTTGAAAAATTGATTTAAAGTATTGTGACCTCCAGGAGTTACACAAATTGCCCAGACGGATGGCGACTCACAATGCGCGGCAGCTGATATCTCCGTTATTTTTTTAAGAAAATATTTGAAAATTTTAGGATATGCTCTTGAATATACGTGTAAAACGATCTCAAAGTATAAATAAAAAAAATATATTTCTTATGTGTTAAAAAAATTCATGAAAATCACTAAAAATATGCCATCTTACACCTTTTTCTCCCCTTAATATAGTCGACTTCAACTGTTGTTTGTACGTCAACGATCTGCAGTTGTATCAGAGAAGAATTAGAAGTTACTGAACGATAAGTAAGAAGTTTCGGTAATTTTTCATCGTTCCCTAGCATGACTGCAGATTGCCAACGATAAATAACAGTTCACAATGACTAAGCGTTCTTAATTTGGTTAACATCAACTGTTGTTTGTACGTTAGCGATCTCCAGAAGTTGTTACCGATAGTTATCTTATCAATCCCTGTCGATCAAATGTGCTAGGGGGCCTGACATTTGAATTGCAAGCTTTTTTAAAGTGATTCCGCAGAAGAGTCCCACCTGTCCGCAACCAGTGTAACTATGGCATTCCCAATTGGGGTTCTTTAAGAGACTGTAGGGAGTTGGGAAGATGATGGTTGGGAAGTACCTGGCTATTCAGATTTGATCACCAAACACAGCTAAAGCCATTTAAAGCAACGTTTTGGCTATGATAAGTGGTCTTTCAGAGTGATGCTGAAATTATCTATACACTATTTAATCGAATCTTAAATAGATTGGCCAATAAATTATGATACAGGATCTTGTAAGCTCATTTATTAGGTTTGGCAATTAAAAAAACTGTAATATTCGAATATTCAACACACGATAAACATAATGCCTGAAAAAACTACACCTAGCTTACGTTTCGATTACAAATGGTTTTCTTTCACCTAGGCGATACTGATAGTATCTACCATTCTGGAACGTGCCGCAAAATAGTATTATTTCATATTAAGACCTAACCTAAAACTCCGACTTTCCTTCAAGAAAATTAGTTGGGTGTCACTTTATTTTGGTTCTCCCTTAACCTAGCTCAAAAAACTTCGCCCAATTGAATGGTAATATTTAAAGCAGTCGATATTTAAACATCGTATTTTTCTTCTTAGACTTTCTGATATTCAGCTTTGGACAAAGGACTACCACAAATATCTCCGCTTTCGTCTCTCAATCATCCAACGGCTCTTAATTATTCTTAGGTACGTCAGACCATCTCATATTTGGACGACCTCTGTTTTGCACTCTCATTTGAATAGATGAAATTGGTCTGCGGGATGGTGATACTGATTTCAACAATCTACTAAAGGTAATAAAGAATAAACATTTCACATACAAATCTCATCAAAGGAAAACGTTAATTTTCTTGAATTAATTTAAATGCATTACATTAATTGAATTAATCAAAGAAATCGCATAAAATCAAAATTTCTCACGTAGAAAGTTCAAATCTCTAATTTTCTCGTAAAAGTTAATCCATAAAACCATATAGTCGTCCGGAATCTCTCGAGCGGTAAGTAACTCGAACTATACCCCTGTAAGGTAATGCTAATTTCTCTTCATCGATTCGTATATGGATAGCGGAAGAAAAAACCAAACTTCTGGTTCTGCGTTTAAGTACCTATTTAGTGCTTAATATCATTCCAGCTTTTACGAGATAAGCGTGTAGTTATCTATTAATTTATACTGTACAAGTGTATATTAATTACAAATATATTTTCTTGTACGCACGAAAGTGACTTTTTAAAATTTTGAAATGTGTTATGTCCACCTTAAACGTTTTTTCACCAGGTGATTATTTTTACTAAATACCTATTTTTAACCCCCGACGCAAAAGAATAGGTGTTATAAGTTTGACGCAGTATGTGCCTGTGTGTCTGTCTATGGCATCGTAGCTCCTAAACGAATGGACCGATTATGATCCGTTTTTTTGTTGTTGTTTGAAAGCTGACGTGATCGTGATGGTTCTTAGCTACAATCCATGAAAATCTGACCAGGCATTTCAAGGTCATCAGCTCTTTTTTGTGTCGGGGTTACTTAAAATTTTGAAAATTTGACTTATACAATACTCGGGTACCTTAGTAGCATCGTTTTCGGTGAGAAGTTTACTTAGTTATCACACAAAAATATTTGAAAATTTAAAAAAAAAATAGTAATAAAGCAATTTTTTTTTTATTAAATTTCATTTCATAATTATAGTACTACTGATGTATCTGATTATTTATTTGTTATTAGACATGTAAAGATATTTTCCAAAAATAAGGAAATCGGTATTTACTATGATTTTTAATTGCAACAACAATTTTAATAAGATGAGTCATTTACGTACTCGCTTGTACCTAGATTGCATGTAGTTGGTAATATTTTACCAGCAGTTGAGTAGATGTGTCCAACTGCACAAAATATAGTTTTAAGAAGGTTATAATAACATACCTCAATTACAATAATCAATATTAGCATAATACTATTCTTCAACATGGGTTCTACTGGCATATTGTACTTCAATTATTGTTCCACAAAATTTTTATGAATATACAATAAAACATATAAATTAATACTAATTTCAGAATGTAAGCATCTACTTCTAGTGGTATTTTCCAATATTAAATCACCTTTTGGTGTTTTAAAAAAACATATACCCAAACGAAGTGTTCCACAAATTCATTCATTGATGTTCGTATTATTCAGAATTTCAATTTACTTGTCTGAAAAAATATAACTGTATAGTACATTGTCTACAGAACTCTTTACTGGACAAATAATAATAAAAACTACGTGCCATATAAGTAACCTTTTTTAAACGAATGAAAGTTTGTTAGTACAAAATTATCAGCATGAATCGACAGGCCAAGTCTCCCTTTCATACGCAACACATAAATCAATACAATAATATTCGTAAACATCGCATTGCAATACTCAATACGATTCAGAGGTCAGTTTTTCAGCCATAAAAAGTTGATGTACAAGGCATATTGACATGAACAGTATTTATAATTTGCACTTACGCATATAAACCACTTACGTACATTGTGTTTACTGAGTTGAAAGTGAAGATAGATGATTCATTATGTTTTTTTTTGTATGTTTAACTGATAGCGAAAGTTGGGGAATTATAGTGACATAATAGTAAAACTATTTAATTTAAAAATATTCTGATTTATGTTACAAATAATTTCAATTTCGTTTTTTCAGCAACATAAAAATTATGTGAAAATCGAGAAATGTTGTTCAAGTTTTGAACCCATTGTTTCAATAATACTCTCAGTATCGCCCTGGTGTAAGACCACCATTCAGAAACGTTATTTGGTATGGTTTTAGCCTTTTTGGTGACCAAATCTGAATAAGATGCTTCTCAACCTTTCTCTTTCTTATCTTCTTCCACTCCTCAGAAAAACAGTATTAGTACTCAAGTTGGGTTCAAAGAAGGTATTGTTTATGCTGCGGTGTTCAGCCCCACAAAAACCCCAATTGGGGATGGCATAGTCTCACTAGCTCCAGGTGTTTGGGAGCAGTTGGGACTCTTGTGCGGTATTACAAAAAAATTCAACGAAGTTGTCTATCTAAGCAGCTTTGTATGTATGTATAAGACTGATTACTGTGACTTAATATATTAATAATAACTTTTCTTTTCCAATAACTCTTTAACTTCTTTACCTTCTTCTTATAATCCAAAATACCAACATAAACTCTCTTATTGTAGAAGAATCTGTGTGCATAGTATTAATTAGTGAACATTTTCAACCAATACTAATGAATGTAATCCGAAAACTGTAAACTTCACCCGCCATAACACAGGGTCTTCCCTAGCATGGAGGGTGAAATAAAATAAAAAAAAACTATATGTACCTTAAATTTTTCATGTATTAAATAAATAAATAAATAAAAATAAAAGTTTAAAACAAAATGTGTAAACTTCGGTGTGCACCGAACGAACGAATATATGTTCCTATAGATTTCTCAAAATAAAAAAGATGGATACAAAGGTATTTGTTTATTTGTTTATTTGTTTATTAGGATATACACAGTATATAAGTTTACAAGTTATAAGAAATATTAAATGAAGTTATTACATGATATAGTACCTATTACGTAAGTCCGTAGAATATCTGGGATAATTATTCGCCTGGGATTTGAACAGTTCTTAAAATTTAACTAAAATGAATGAGAAGAATAATATAAAGGAAGATTGTATATGAAGATAAAAGAGATATATTTTTAGAACAAGAATTACATGCTCACAAATACTAATTAGTTTAATTAAAATATAAGTGTAAATAAGAAATTTTAAAATAAATTATATCACGCCAACAAATTTAGTAAATTAGTTTTGTATGTTTGCAAGGAGTTGTGGAAAATGTCTAAGTGTAATAATTTTTCATAGTGTGTATAAGATGTGATTGCGCGAGAGATTGGTGAGTTTTTTGCTGCATTAGTATTATTGGATCCTATGTGAAAAAGTGAAGTGTGCCTGGTACGCCTCATTGGAACATTTAAACCAATGACAGATAGCAATTCGGGACTATCTATTTTATATTATTATATTATATAGTGGGTGTTAAGGGACGTACTTGACTTACTTTAATCATTGATTCATGACTTTATTTGGAGTAAAGAATGTGAATTGAATTATGCTCTCTGGTGACTTTTTTGATGTTTTGTTTTTTTTTAAACTTAAATCATAAAAAATCAGTATGTTATGGACATTTATGGTCAGGGTGAGTTATTGTCAGCGGTTTCTCGGCTTGATGAAAAGTGACGACACGTGGAAGATTTTTGAAAAAAATTGTTTTGAAGAATTTACTTTTGAAACATAAAAAAAATTGTAATAAAAGTCACCGGAGACCGAATTTTAAATACATTTTTTCCTCCAAATAATTTTACTAATCACTGGTCAAAGTTAGTAAAGTAGGTACGTCCCTTCAAAAATAATACCCTGTATGAGTATTATTTTTGAAAATTAATAAGTGCTTTATTTTTAATTTTTTTTTTAAATACTGCTTTATAGGAGATTTTTCTAATTTTTTCATATTTAGGTCATGTTTGTACGAGTATTTCATCGATAAAAAAAGCTTTCGTGTGAAACACAAACGAGAAATAAGTCTCCCTCAAAAACTTACGTACAATTCTTATAACTTCCTCTTCTGAAGAAATGCCTATTGTCTATGACTTGCAACACGTAAATTGTAATAACAGTCGGCATCGTATCCATTACGTTTTTTGTGTGTTCGTATTGCTTTTATATTGGAAAACTTTCAAATACCCGCTCAACTCGATACATATTGCCTGAGTTATTATTACGGTCTGTCTGTGATGTTTCATAGAAACAAAAACACAAGTGGAAGCTGCCTACATTCCTACTTATTGTGGACTCAGAACGTAGACTCTACCTCACTAGACAAGGCCATACAAACATTTGTTTTATTTTATTTGTTAACGGACTATTATGCTATAATAAAAACTTGTCGAGTTTATTGAGTAATTCCTGTATTTTCAGCTTCGTTCGCTTTGTTAGTAAGATGAATGGAAGTTGAGTATGATGTCAGAAGAGTACGATCTATCGTAGTTCATGTCTTACGAACGGTTACGAAGATTACCGAAGGCATCGGCGAAATTGGGCGGGCTCCTCCATTCAGTTCGCGGCAAAATTACTTAGAGCCTAGTCTAGTAATGACTTCTGTCCAGTTTACTATTAATTATAACTTTTACGATAACTGAATAAATCAACTAGTAATCACACGAACCTAAGACTTTTGGAAGACACCCAATACATCTTAAATTGTCTTATTATTGGATATAAGGACACATAACAACATGTAACCATTTAAAAGAAAAAAAACCACGAACACGAAACAATAGAAATGATAGAAGAGAATGGTACCTAAACACTATCTAATCTGGATAAAGCTATAACAAATTGCTCCAAAACACATACCTACCAAGAAGATAATGTAATCCATGATATAAATAATTTCACAAGTTTTAAAAAAATTTATGGTAAACATACATATTTTACTAAAGTCTTTAAAAATTTGAACCCAAAGTTACAAATTTTCAATAATAATAAAGCGTTGAATGTTTACAAGTGCTATCGTGTCTTGTCAGGTTGATATTAGTTCCGGAATTGTTCAAGTTCTGTGAAAAAAACAATTTACCCTAAGCATAAAGTATTACAAAACCTTTTATATAAAAACCTTTTTCTACTTGTCTGCAAGGAAGCATAGGTACTAAATAGTATACTTAACTAGATAAGTTATATCCCAAATAAAATAGCGAAAATAAAAATTTATAACGCAAAGGCACTAATTTCCATGATTATCGTTTATTTATAATTCAAATCATATCGATATAATTTATGTCACCCAAACAATGTAGAATCTTCTATTACGAGGGTTTAAAAATAATCAAAACACCACTTTATTAACTGCCGTTGTTCTCAATCCTACTGGCCAACTGTTGAGCTGAAATTTGGCTCAACACTCCTCAAATGCTCTACCCAATGCAACGCTCCAACCAACAGGCAAATCGAGCGTTACTAAACGAATCACTTAGCTGATCGGAGACATGAGTTGGGAACATCGACCGTTAGATAAAGTAAATATTACATATTTTATAGCAAATACTACAAGCAAATAACTAGCCAGCAACATGCCATGAATTTTAATCTTTACGATTTTATTAGGGTGGGCCATAAAAATTTGCACTTTCGTAGTCCGGGATTCCGAACGGGAGAGGAGAGAGGGGCCACTTATGCGCGGCTCCTCGCTTCTTGGAAATTTTGTTACAATGGATCGCTTTACGGGAGAGCAAAGCGAAGCAAAGATTTTTTTCTATCCTGTTCAACAATGATTCTGTTCTGTTTTACAAAACAATGATTCACGCCGCTTATTTCGTTTGCATTACCAATTAAAGAGTATTAACCATTACCCAATTGTAAATTTAATTAAACAACAAAATGCAAAAGCAAACTGATTTCCAGTAACCAAGTGTCCAAAAATTTGACATACATAGTTGAAAACCACAATTTTTATAGCTTTTTCGACTTAAAAATCCGAAATTTTCAATTAAAAAATATGCCCTTTCAATTCCGAAAAAAATGGTGCAACGTTTTTTTAAAATAAGTTTGAATGCGTCGTTTCGTGGCGTGATGCATGCATATATTTATTATGGTAGTCTCTCCAACAAAAGACAGCATTCGATCAGAGAGAGTTTAACACGACGAATGTCATTTCCATATTAGGCGCATCAATACGCTCCGTTTCGACAAAGGAACGCCAGTTTCATTGTCGGTGATTGGATCAAACGCCACAATGCAATGGGAAGACTACTCACGGATCTTTAGCGGGACGGACTAGGAGATGAAGGAAGATGGAGAATAACGGACCTAGTATACAAATTCATCATGTTTTATATATTATGTTTGGATGCTGTTAGTATATGTATGGCCATTAGAAATGTGCAGATTTTCCTCGCGTGTGTTTTATTAAAAAAAATGTTTTTAGTAATCTGAACTACTTAATTCATTATAAAGATATTTTATTTGAATACTTAAAATATAATGAAAAATACTAATTTAGGTTGCGTGTCTATAACTCGGGTTCAATGTTGAGACTCAAATTTGCTTTGTACGATTTTATGATTTTCAAAATTGATGCAGTTTGTTTTAAAAAATTCAGACGAGCGATAAAGCACCCACCTGCAATATTTAAAAAAAATCATTTGTCTTTTTCAAAATTAGAATTATAATATCCCGATTTTTCACGGGTCTGCGCTAATAAATACAAAAAATCTCTACAATTTAAATGTGCAACATTTTTGCTGAATGTTAAATGTTCCGAGATTGTAGGGAGTGGGGAGAGAAAGGAAATGTGAAATAGGAAGGTCGGAAAATACCCGAATATTCAGATCTGGACACCAAACACGGCTAGAAGCCATTTCAAGTAACGTTTCAATTCTGAATTGTGGTCTTTCGCCAGAACGATACTGTGAGAATCTACCACTCTGGAACATGTCGCGAAATGATCTAAAGTGATTTTCCGCTTCTAAAAATACACTTGATGAATTCAACGACCTCAAACCTGCGCATATAGAGGGGAAATGTCACTTCCACGTTCCACCTGGCGCGCTTCTGAAGGTCATTTTGTTCGCGCTGTACAAGCATGTGTGCAATACTTTTCAGCCTACCCTCGTAATATGTGATGCGACAATTATAAATTCAATTACCTATGCGTTATGTGCGGCAGCTGTACTCTATTGCTCTAGTAAGATATATCCTTGTGCTTTTGTTTTATAAATTAAAGAATGAATAAATAAATAAAAATCTAAAGTTTTTAGAAAACGAGATGACCCTGCATGTGTTAATTAATGAATGGCGCATATTGCAAATATTTTTCACATATTAAAGACGCACGTTTTAATTATTTAGGTTATTCCACTAAAAAGCGTCAGGTGTTTGATTTGAGAGAAAAGTTGAAGAGAAGAAGTTCAAAGATCAGAGAAATTAGCACCGTTAATAATTTATAATAATTATTGCTAGTATATAACTGGCTGGTTCTAATAATTGGATCCAAATCCAGCCGGTTCGTAAAAATCATAAACGTGATACGATCTATAAATTATAAGAACTATTAAAAATTAATAGGTAATTGCCAATAATGCTCAAATAATTTAAATAAAACTTATATCAGATGCATTTATCGCATACCGCATGGCACGATCAAGTGAATTAAACCTTAGCCCCTCAGCCATATTCTGTCAGAAGGTCAAAATATTTCCACTTTGAAATAAAATCCAAATAAATTGAATATTTCTGAACGCATCCGAAAACTAAAAACTGTTTCTGAAAGGTGACGCTTTCAAATTTTACTTCTAGAAAATTAGCCTGGGGGAATGTGCCGTGTCAAGATTCAGATTAACGGAGGAGTATCTATAAGTCGATGTATGAATGTGAATGAAGCAAGGAGTGTATTGTTGTTCTCTGCCTTAGTTAGTTAATTTCAGAATCGAAATGTTGCATGACAAGTCTTGAGTCAGATCTGATTAGCCAGGGACTTACCGACCTTCCTCTTTGCCACCTATTGCCCTCACTCCTGATAGCGTTACAAAATAATCTAATTGTCTAATAGACTAGTAGAGAGTAGTTGAGACTAGAGCGGTAAAATTAGCTTATATGAGGTAGTCTCAAGACTTGTGAACTGTGACTTCACCATTTTGTAAAGGTTTTTCAAGAAGTATTTGAATTTGTATAGTATTTTGTATTTGTATAAAAGTATACATTTGGTCCTGATGATGTGAACTTCGTCCATGAAAAATGTTGATTGTGTATAAATAAAAGTGACGTAAACAAAGTTATTCGTCTTTTCATTAAAATAAATATTGCCATCACAAAGTGAAAACCTTTCCGGAGAAGTTTTCTTCGAAAAATTAAAAATCAATGTTGCTATCGAAATAAATAAGAAAAAATTCCATTAAAGGCGATGCACCACATCGTGTAACATTTGGAATCGGACCGTTAACAATATTACTCCTTATGTAGATGACGATAAGGTTTAAATTCTCGCTACTTAAATTAAACATTCGCCGCCTATTTTGATTTATACAAGAAAAAACATCGCATAAAATTGTGTTTTTTTTCTATTATTTTGCAAAGTTCAGGTACAAATATTAAAATATTTTAAATTCATTTTCTAAAAAACTTGATTTTGAAGATAAAATCGATTTTTATAGGACTGAAAGACTTATAAACTGGCTTATAAAAAATGGTTTATATCTCAAAGGCTATTTTATGTATTCTTCTTGAATTATTTAATTTTCTATTGAATTCTTTTTACAATTTTCTTTTTCACTCATGACTTTAAATTGTTTGGCACAACTGATATGTTCAATGTACTCTACTCACTCTACTGCCTTACTTGTATTCTGCTGAGATAAAAATTGTTAAAATAAGAATTCACTGCAGTATAAATAGGATGAATACAGGAATTTATTTGTACAAAAATTACTAAAAATTAAAACTTCTTTTAGTTATTATTTATTTTAGGGAAATCAACACTTTACAATTGGATTAATTTATACATGTATGATTTACCAAAACGAGAAACCAATTATAGATTTTCGCATCATACCATTATATTGTGTCTAGAAATTAAATACTAATCTTGCAATTACATTATTATAACAAGAGGGAAGTAGTACAAAATATATGTCAATATATTTATGCAGTTTTGTACTCATTTAATACATTTCTAATGCACTTTTGACGGAGTTTTTATATTTATATTTATTTTTTTATAATTATGTTACATTATATTACACGAACGTCTGATTGTTATTGCACTTAATTATGTTAAATCGACCACCATAACACGGGCACCAGCCTAGCATGGTGGTCGAAAAATCCACTAATGTTACCTCAATTTTTGATTTAATGAATAAAGAAAATTTAAAAAAAAAAAATTTAAAAAAAAAAAGCTTCTGAAATATTTCTAAGCGACCAAATTTTCAAACCCAAAACATGCGATTTTGTCGTAGTGATTCATCTTAACTGCTAGATTATTTGACAATTATTATAAAACAGTGTTAAAATCTGCTGGGCAAGTTCAGAAAATACAACTAGCATACATAGAAATAAATTATTCAAATATACTATTCAAGAACGCCGTGTTTTGATTTATCAACGACATCTCTCACGACAGGTGTTAAAAAATTATCATAAATAATACAATAAACATAACAACACCTAAAATAATAGATGGCAATATCTAAGAACATAAATTTAATAAGAAACCTAGCTTTTCATAAATCGTAACGTACAATCAAACAAAAAGCTTTCTAGTTTGGCAAAGTAAAAAAAATGCGGTTATATTTCTTGAAAAAAAGCTCACCGGTCGGTCAAGAGAAACATTGTTATTAAAAGGGGAAAATTTAATATTCGAAATACATTTTTAAAAGCTATTAAATCTTTAAACAATGTTTAAAATTATATACTTTCCATAATAAAATACTGAGCGTTTCTCTAAGCCTAAATTCGCCATGTCGTTCTCGTATCGAAAAGACATAGGTTTAAGTTTTAAAGAAATAAAGTTAGAGACATCAATAAGAAAGTGTGCTTATATGTTTGTTTAACACATTTTTATAATTTTTTAATTTTTGTTTCAGGTAAATCGATTTTCACTCTTTTATCCGACGACAGCACCTCGGTTCACCAGCTAAACCACCACTATGCCAGGTATAAATAATACATTAATTAAATGGGTAGGTATATAGAATTTTTTTAATTAAACGGGAGGTGATGGGGTTCCATGAGACCCTATAACATATTTGGGGATGTTGTGTGGGGGATGTCGGTGTTGTCGGATGTTGTGGGAGGGAAAGTAAAGGAAGAACATGTCTCTTAAATGAGGTATGAAATATGTTCTTATAACTGTAGCGAACAAATGACGTAAAACCGAACCGTTGACACTGCGGGAATTGTCAGCGATCTATTCCCACCTGTGAATCGGTATTAAAGAGATCAATAATATTATTTAGTCTGTAATGTTACTGATGTTATCCTTTGTTTTTTTTTTCTTTGTGAAAATATTGTGAAAGGAATTTTGAATAATTTGAAAGAAGCTATGATTTTAGATTTTCGCGGCCAAAAGTGTAGTAGCGATTAATTTTTAGGTTATTATGCTGTGTTGCGCTACCTCTTTCTTTAGATAACGTTTCGGACAGCTTTACAGTGTCCGTGTTGTACTGATGATGGACACTGTAACGCTATCCGAAACGGACAAATGGACACTGTAAATAAGAAGATATCGCAACACGGCATAATAACTCGAAAACCAATCATTGTTAACTTAAAAGAAAATCATTTTTAAGTAAAAGATTTATGTGAAATTTATAGAACGCGTTATTATTATAGAGACAAAATTATAGTAAAGATTTATTATAAGCGTGATGGCATGTGTTATTTAAATTTCTCTCTTAAATTCTCTAAGCGAATTCCTCACAAGCGCACATGTCAAAAGCAATAAATATTCGAGTACTTTCTATTGTGCGATTCGCCCCAGGGTCAATAATCGAATCGCTTCCTATTAATAATCTGCTCCCAGCGGGCAAAATAAATAATGGACACAATGCCTGTTGGAAACAGTACCGCCGAGATGTTCAGTGTTCAGTGTTCAACTGTATCGCGCGGCTCATCAATCACTCCTAACTGTGTCGGGCCCCTTCCTCTCTTCTCCCCCCCGCCCCCCGCCCGACCGGGAGCCCAGTTCGCTGTGCGGGCGACGCACCACTGCGAAGAAAGTGAATGTTTATATAAAAACAGTACCAGGTTCTTGACTGGGTAGAGCATAGTTTTTTTTTAAATCAGATGTGTTAATCTGCGGATGGTAAAACGAAAATAGATTTTTGCAGAATATCGGTGAAAAATATCCTCTTTTCTATATATACATATATATTTTTACATAAAACATATAAAGGAGGCACTGAGGAAATAAAAATCCCTCAGGGCCTATTTTATCCTTGGGGATACTGTGTGGATCTTTTTATGGATCTTTTTATGGAAAGGAAGGAGATGAAGTTCTGGGAAGGACAAAGATAATAGGGATGCGTAGGAATCTGGGTGTAAATGTGTCCAAGAGTGACGGACGTATAAATCCATTCCCCCACTGCGGTGCAAGGCGATGGGTCGAGAGAGTCTGGCTGGAGAAGTCAAAGCGCTTCCACAAACAGTCTCTCCCGTTCCGGCCCACCAGGCAGTAGTGGGCAATTGCGTCCACCGACAAGATCGACAAACCACATTCCATGATCCAGAGCACCCCTGCTGAGCCAACAAACGTAGTGAACCACTTGGGGCGACCTATGGCGGGGTTGTTGGTTATCCAATAATCGGTTCCAGGGACGGCGGTTACCATACCGCCTCCTATATTAAATAAAATTATTAATCCTTACCCAAATTTTTTTCCATCCGTTCAACATTTCAACTCTTCTAAGTTTGAACTTGACTCCAATCTTACATACGATTATGAAATTTGCCCATTTAAATAAAATTAATATGCACAAATTCTTCTTCCTTTTCTCCATAATTTGTAATGTTGCCTTTAAACATCGTAGAAAGCGAAAAACGTTGAAAAAAGGATTTTGGAGTAAGAATATATTTAATAAGGAATCCCGATTTAGGGGAAGTTGTAAGGCTGAAGAAAGGTAGGGAGAGGAAAGAGAGTGGATAATGAAGAAAGGAAATAATATATACGTGGCAATTCAGATACGATCACTAAACACGGCAGAGTCAATTCAAGGAGAAACTAAGTGAGTATTAAAATTTAGCATTTACTCGGTTTCTATTGGCGAAAGCTTAGAAAGATCGAAAGATTATCTCAGTATGAACCTACCAAAATCTATAAGAATTAAAAAAATATTGTTTTTAATAACTGGATCTGAGTAGCCAGGAACTTAACAAGGCACCTTTCCTGGGCACCTGTAATTTACTAACGCCTCATAATATTCCTCTCATAAAGGTGTCGAAATCATAATCATACGGTGGGACTTATGTAAAGTATTGTATGTATATGAGTCGTCACTGATTTTCTATTCAAATTTTTCTACAGTACAAATAACTATTAAAAAATATTTTTTTTTGAAGGTTTTCTAACCGCAATCAGATAATAATGATTTATTATTACGTTTTCTAGGTTTTAAAACTGGGTCTTCCAGCAATTTTGTTAAACTATGTATAACACTCTTTTAAATTATATTAATACGCTTAACTTGTTGGTCAGAAATTTTTTTACTGACTTGGCATTTCTGTATAAAATTCTAAATGATGTATTTGACAGTAAAAAAGTGCTTCCATCGATAATCTTTCAGATTCCACCGAATACTTGTAGCCTGGATTTATTTCATTTTGTGTTCCTCATTGCCCAGAACAGTAATGGAGGGAAATAATTTTGCCAAGTCAGTGGACATCTTCAATTTATCATTAACTGAATATAAAAGATTGTTTCTAAGGCGGTTCAGTTATATATAATTCTGTGTAATTTGACTATAGTGTAAAAGCCCTTAAAAAGGCGTTTATAAATAAATTAATAATTAATGGATAAAATCAATAACTGAATATGCTTTTTTAATATCGACACATATTTACAAAAGCATTCGGGATTTTAACATGACAAACTATTATAACAAATGTAGGTTTTTTCGTGGAGATGAGATTCTGATTAACAACGCCAGTACTTCTTACCTCGTCTCATTTTGAAAAACAATTTCCGCGAAAATCAATATCAAATTTGAGGTGTAAAAGTGTATTAAGCTCTTGTGCATCAAAGTTTTCATGTTGTTAAATTGCAATATATGTCTATTTTAATCGGGAAATCACAAATTTTATTAAGGTAAATAAAGATAGCAAACTGATCAAATTAAGCTCGCCATTATGGATGTAAAATCTTAATTACCCGCCCATTAGTTAATTAGAGAGTAGCGGTTACAGCCAAAGACCACAGGTAAGGTAAATTACAAGTTGGTACACATTAACTCTTGTGTTAATTATTATTCGAACAGGTTTCCGTGCATTTAATCATATACCTGTGTGAACAAGGTAAAAATACCGTTTTAATATCGGATTAGGCTATAAGTCCATAAAGTGTCCATAAATTGATAGCAGTGGGGAGTTATTGTTACTTAGTTTGTTAATTATTTAATTGAATTACGTTTTGATACTAAACGGGAGTTGCATGGGACATCATTTATAATTAATAAGATGTATCAAATATGTTGGGATGTGATTTGAGATAGATTAAATTAATATAATGTGAATTGAAAATGAAAGCTTGAGTGATTTTGATTTTGCCATCGTAAGAGAAAAATTTATACGGTATTAAAAGTAGATACGGAGTAGAAACTTGTGCATGTTGAGACGATGAAAGGAGTAGGTAGGAGAAGGATGGTTGAAAAAGCCCTGGCTCTTCAGATCTTGTCACTGAGGATGGTTAAAATTATTAAACATTTCAATAAACGTTTCAATTCAATTTATTTATTCTTTTAAAAACATTATCAAATTAAACATTTTAATGTGTTTTTAAAATACAATTGTAAGAGTATTACATTAAACATAAATAATAAATATAAATGATAGGCTAAAAACTACACAAGCATTAATAGAGCTTGCCTTTTAAAAGCAGCTTCACTAACGCTAAATATGTCCATATCCGAATTAATTCTGTTCAACAGCAAGATTGCTCTCCCGATCGGCATGACCATTGGCAAGTTAGTCCTGCAAGCCGGAAGATAGAACAGTCTATTCTGTCGGTGGCGAAGATAACCATCGGGAACATAGAAGTGAATGCTCTCCAAGATAGCTATATTTTCAAACCATCCACGAATCAATCTGAAGAAATGCGTAGCAATGTGTAATACCTGAATAACAATGTGTACATCCCATTTGATTCTGAATGGTTAATTTTCGCAAGGACGATACTGAGAGTATTTATAATTCTGGAACGCTGTAAAGTGCCTACTAAAAAGGAAAATAAAATCGTGTTTATATATTTTTTCAAATGCCCAGAAAATTTGCACCCCGTTTTAGAGTTGTTTTATCTGTCAGTATCCATCCTGGTGACAGTCCAGCATACATGAAAATCTATTAAGGTTTGATTGCCCCCCCACCAGGTTTCAAACCCTCAACCTCTGGTAGCAATGGCGTAGCATTGTAATAAGAGGACAACGAAAGCTCATAAATTTTCTTACACTGTCGATATATACAATTTTTGTTATCACTTGTTGTAAAAACAATAACGCCGCGTGCAAACAACGTCCCGATACTTGGTAATTTGTCTGCAATCGGGGCCTAGAGGGCTATGGCAGTATGGCTGCGGTCTCGCGGCCCGCCAAACAACTACCACTGCAGTTATTACGTTATATTGACTGGGTTGGGATAGCGGGCCCCCCGGCTGCTGTGGTCTGTCGCGGATTGCACGGGATAGTGATGTAATGCAGTCCAAAGTGGTCGGCACTAAGGAATAGTGTCCCTATTTGTTTATTATACATTAAGTTTAGTCCACTTTTGAGAATATTATTTATAATTTAAAAAAAATATATAATAGAAAGCGGCCAAGTTTTGTGCCAAATTGAGCACAGTTACAAAAGGTGGTTTGCATTCTCAAATCTCAGATTAAAATCTCTTTTGTAATCAATGTAAAATTTTAAAATTCAGAAAAACATTTGTCCCTTCAAAAATCAATACATCAATCAAAAATTCCATATCATCGTAAATTTAAACGTTTTGATAATAAAATTAGGTCACTAATAATTCATATTACATGTAGATATGGTATTCCCCGAACAATATCGAAGTAAGTTTCAAACCCGAGAATAACCAAAATAATTAGAAATTCGACAGTCGAAGACGACTTAGTAATAGGTGGAAGAAAACTTATATAAAAATCCTTGTGGACCACCCCTCTACCCCTTTCCCCACATATTATGTATATAAACGGTTTCTAGGTTAAGAATATTTTGTACGAATCTGAAGATGGCTGTGAAAGCGGTTACAGTCAAATAAATTAAAGTGGAAATACATTTCGTATTTGTGTTATTATATAATCAGAAAGATCATTTGAAATGAGAATATAATAGGTGAATTCAAAAACTACCCTCGACGGATAGGGTATCCAAATTATGCCTTTTTTGTCGAATGACTAGGAAGCGTAAATCTGAACTAGGCATAAAATGAAAGTGAACTAAATTTGAACGTGACTATTACTACCTACGAGTGCAGTTCTATTGAGATGTGAAGGGTTTCAGCTTATTGGGCTATGATCGCTCTGATGATAGTCAACCTCCGATAGCAGAGAGAACTAGCAGAAGAAGAAGGCTTGATTATCTATAGCTTTCAACACTATACAATAGAGTTTCAACACAAAAAACCAACCTTTTTCTAATATTAAAAAGCCCTGTGAAAATATAGTTTTTTTTATTAGCCCCGCACAGAAGGCCCGGAAGAAAATAATTTCACTCAAAGCATGTGTCATCTTTGGGGATGCTTTATGAAGGCTCTTTTTAAATAAAGAGATGTTGGTTATCCTTTAAATGGTTCCCGGGCGACGATTCCCATACCCGCCTCCCAAATTACAAAGTTGCACTTCTGATTGTAATTGTAACTCTGAGCTTGAATTTATTTTGAATTCGATGGTAGTAATTTAATTTCAGTTAGTACATCCACCTTTAGTATCTATAATATAATATTTTAACAGCAAATTATTTAAATTGTCGTCAACAATTCAGACAAGCGATGAGGTATATATTTATGCATATTTATACCGATAGTTAAAAAAAAAATTGCAGTAAATTATTTTAATTCTCTATTCGAAATGCATATTTGTTTTTTTTAATTAAGGTATCGTGGATTTTGAAGGATCAGTAAAGCTTTATGTTATAATTAATAAATTTACCAACATAGAATGGGGTATGCACAATTTCCCTTTTTACTGATTTCTTTAAATTAGTACTTTGTTATCAACTTTCTATCTCCCCCTCGATCAATCATTACACTTGCGGTCTCGACCGAGCACAGATCGAGAGTTAGGCCGTCTGGATTTGCGGAAGGCAATGTGTAATTTATTGCCGAGATATTTCATACTGTAGATACCATTTTGTTTGGATTGAAATAAGCTATTATTATTATTGAATCATTATTATATACATATTAAGATGCACATGAAGTTTGTATTACATATTTATCACATGAGAAAATTAATTATTAACTGCAGATAAATTTCATTACGAATTTTAATGGGAATTAATTAAAAGATTTAGATTGCGTATTTTTTTGTTGATTGTATAGATAACCTTTAATTCTGCAATGGTAACAGAATATTTAAGCAATGAATCAATCAATTGTTTGTAATCGCCGAATACATCTCTTTGACTATTGGTAATTAGGTATTATGACATGTGGTCAACGAATGCACGCTCTATTCATTCCTCGGCGGGATTGATGCGGTCCACAAGGCGACGTCTGAGGCCTTATATTGGCTCGCAGATCTAGATGCCCTTCTCTGATAAAACTTTCATACAAAAGAAGAATATTATAACCTATTGAACTATCTACGGAGTTCAATTTCACTACTCTCGTTAATATGTTGTAAACTGCGATTGTTACAAACAATTGCAGTTTACAATAATATATTTTAAATTTTTTTTTTGTCTATAAAAAGTATATTTACATTAGATTTTTTTGATGCCTGTCTCACGGGAATATACCTGTGTCGAGACATGCGAACAAGTATATAAATTAATATCGTAGTTACAAGAGTAGGCATTTAAGGTAAAATACATATTAATTTGAATAGAAATTAAAACAGAAAGGTGATTGGAAGGGTGGGTAACTCTTTTAAAGAGAGTTATCTTGTAAATGTTGGAGGAGATGAAGTAAAGAAGTCAATTCTGTAAAATCTATATAATTAGATGGATAATTTGTAGAGCGCCTTTTTGTTATTATCTCAAAAAATATTACATTAAAAATAAAAGACAACCAAAATTGGTATTTGGTTCTACTATCATGAGCAGATTATGCATTTTCAAAAACAGTTCTGTGTTTAAAGAGGTATATACACGCTAGTGGCGTAAATATGTCTAACGTCCAAAACACAGATTCTCCTCAAGTTGTCGTCCGATATTGATATATTTTCATGAAGAACTGTCATATAATCGTCGCATGATCTTCGTTTGAATGGGCTCCTTGGTCGAGGGGTAAGGCTCTTGACGAGCAATCCATTGATCGTGAGTTTAAATCCTAGAATGATATATTATTTTTAATTAATACATAGAATATTTGAGGCATGACCCAGAGTAAGATCACCATTCAGAATTGAAACGTTGCTTGAAAAGGTTTTAGCCGTTTTTGATAATCAGACCTGAATAGCCAGGCACCTTCCAACTTATCTCTTTATACCTACATGTAACGAATAACCTGACTATATTTTAAATTCTCCTAGTGTACCACAGTAAGTGGAAAATATTGCCTGTTTCTTTTTGGAGGACATAGCCAGCCGAGGAAATGAACACAAGACGCCTGGGTTAGACCCAAAGTGACTCCAACTCGGCAAGTGACCGTTCAACCCCCCATCTCCTTCACCTCCCCACTACCTTCAGCCTCCCAAATCGTACCCAAATAGAGGATGCCATATCTCAGCGGCTCTAGAAGGTTGGGAGCAGTTTGGATTGTTCATTGTATTCATTTTATCTATTTATTTACTGTCAATCCCATTATTGATAATATTTTCCAATATTCATAAAGTGATGTTCAATTGGCATAATTAAGCCTTTAAAATTGCACCACAAAGATAAATGAATAATTCATAAACTGCTTATAATACACTCCATTAGGTAGTATGTTAGTTATTAAATATAAGTGTAAAATTGATGATTTCGTAGTTAAATCGTTTCATACAAATAAGCCGCAAGGCCTTAAAATTCAATCATTACAAATCGTGCCATAAATCTTAGAAATACCAACAAATTTCTGTTTTGTAAAAAGAATTTGAATAATTTGTAAATGTAGGTTGATTCTGATTACATACATGTTAGGTTTCGTTAATGACCTACCGTTGAAATTTTATCCTAACTCCGGACATAATAGTCGGTAGACAGGCAAGTAGGTATGTGAGATTCTTATTAAGGTTAAACGTCACGTACGTTATAATCTACGCATTCACAGATGGCGCCAATCAAATTATTTGAGGTTTTTAATGCTCTTTGCACGTTACGCTTTAAAATATTAAGGTAAATTAATTGTTCGCGATCGTACATACTAAATTAGAATATATATAAATAATTTTGTACATAAACAAACCCTAACCTTTCAAGAAAGGCTGAAAAATTCAATTTTATATCGGTGACTCAATCCAATATTGTATTTTTCAGCCTTTCTTCAAAAATTTGGGTTTGTTTATGGACAAAACTATTTATTTATATTCTAATTAAATATGTACGGGCGCGAACAATTAATTTACCTTAATATTTTAAAGCGTAACGTGCAAAAAGCATTAAAAACCTAAATTAATTTGATTTGCGCCATCTGTGAATGCGTAGATTATAACGTGCTTGACGTTTAACCTTAAGGCCATTGCAACTAAGTCTGATTTATGGGTTTGCTTAATAATATCATTAGTTCTAGGAAAATACGTGAGATATTACATGTATTATATTGTAAGAGTGGAAAATATTTTCACCATCGCCCTGGTGAAAGACAATCATTCAAAATTGAAGCGTTGCTGAATATGGATTGATAAATCACTATAATGGGATATTTGGTGGGTGTTGTGTATAGTGTTCGCTATGTTTGGTGACTTAGCAGGTTTGACGGCTAATGCGTTTGCCCGCCTACTGCGTGGCGGACCGGATCGGGAGATTATGCTTGAGGGAGATCGTCACTCCTGGACACATTGACTCCCAGATTCCTACCCACCCTTCATATCGTTTTCCTTCCCAAAACTTCCTGTCCTGCCTTTATCTAAAAATACCCTCCATCACAGCATCACAGTTTTGGTGAACAGATATGAAAAGCCAGGCACGTTCCGATTCCCCATCTCCCTCCCCTATCTATTACCTTCAGCCTCACAACATAACCGAAATGTAAATTGTGATTACGCGTAAAACTTGGAATGAGATTGTTTTAATCGCGCATAAATGAGTGATAGTTTCCGTCGGTGTAATTTCAAACTTCAATAAGTCGGCTAAAAATAAACAAAGTGCCCCCAAATTAGTCTCGTTTGGAAGAAAAATAATGCAAAGTTATGCCAGTGCTAGTGGCCGCAGAAGGTTGCAAACTGCGCACGCGCAAAGTAAACCCAAGATTGTGGACTTTCCGGATCAACACGTGTCCATAAACGGGATCATATCTCAGACTGGAAACTAATTATTAATTATATATAATGATGTGAGTAAACTATTAGATTGCGAGTCAGGAGCCTTACAGCTAGACCACGCCGTCCGTCAATATGCGTTTAGTTATCAACCAACGTCAAGCACTCCGTTTTTTTATTATTACCGGATAAAAAAATTTCTGCCTGTGCGTTTTTTAGGTCGATATTTTTTCAATAAAACATCTACAATCCTTTAATTGAGGGGTATAGAATCAAATACATCAATCTCCAAATGCGTTATTTTGAGAAAACCAAAAGCAAAACGCTCCATTTCAGTAATTCTCACGCCTTCATAATATATACCTAAGGTAATAATTATGTTCACAAAGTGACAATCGCATAAAGAGCTGGTGTTTGCCAAATAACTGCTCTTCTAGGTAAGAGGGTGAATCATTAACAAAGTTGCATTCTTAGTCCACTTTTAAAAAAAATGGAGATTGCTGCATTTGATTCCATATACCTCAATTATTGAAGTTTTTTTCTCCTAAAACCTAGTAAAATCGTAGTGGTAATTACTAGTAAAATTCAAACGATGGATAAAGATATATTACATTAAAAAAACTTCTGATCAATTATTTAACTTACAAACTTTAACTCAAAATAACATTAAGAGCCATGCGTTATTTAACTTTGTAAAAAAAATACGGTAAAATTTAATAATGATGTCTTTACATAGAATATTATATAAAGATGTTTAGAGAAATCAATATGTATGTGATTTTCCAGATAAAAAAACGCTAGCCAAAAATCGTTGGCTTCTTACAAAAGTAATAGAAAAACCGTGACGCTAATTTCTATGGAACAAAGTCGTTTATACATTTAAAAAACAAACAAAAAAGCCATATTTTAATATCTCTTTGAATACCTCTTTTTACAACAAGACTCGTGTCCCTTTTCAAACTAGAAGAGGTTATGTTTTACTTTGTGTAGTATTGATGAGAAGTGAAGAAGTGAATAGGTTTTACCTATTCAAACCCCAACGAATTAAGGTCCTACTCTTCGCAAAACGGTTGTGAATGGAAGAGTGTTCTAGAATCAGGTGCTTAAGTATCTGATAATGCAATAAATTTGACAAAAGCAATAATCAAGTTTTTGTCAATGATCACCCAGTCTCTATTTGCAGAGATAAAGTGAGAGAGATATGCAGTGAAACAAGAGTAATAAAATCACAACCGTACCACATATTTCAAAACGAGGTTAAGATGCAATAAGAAATTTCATTCAATTGTAAAAAGATCAAAAGTTGTCTCATTTATGCTCGACATGCATACGTTCTATGCAGTAATAATCTGACATTTTGTGCGTAGCAATATTGACTGAACCAGTAACTGCTAAATTTCTGAACTTGGAATCAATTTGTAAGAGGCGGTCGGAGGGTTTTTGAACTTGGCAATAATTTTTGAAAATGCCTCGGATGAATTGCGCGGTAAATCAAAATGCTTTATCAAAGTGCGAAATTAACTACTTTTTTAATACTGCGACCAAAAGGTTTTTTGATACCGTAACCAAAAACGTAAAAAAGTGATGTGCAAATAGTTAATACATATGTTTACTCCATAATTCACACCCAATGATCCCAAGAGTATTTATACATCCAACGATTTGACTCCAATATTTATTAATCTTTATCATAAAGAATCTACCTGCTAATTGTTTTTGGTAATATTTTACTAAATAAAATTAAATACATTTCATTTACTAGGATTTTTTATTTTATTTATTTAAATTATTGTACGACATATGAATCACCCACTTATATATAGTACGAAATTTATTTTGTAACGTTATTAACATCACAGATAGGTATGTATACCAAAAAGTTTAAATTTAATCCCACAGCACCAGTCTTCCATAACGTTGTGCGAGAAAATCTTTTCTGAAGTGTTTGTTGTATCTTCAAAACTTTTCTAACAAAATAGTTTTTAGGCAAGTATAAGCCATAGAATTCCTAGATGAATCGGTTATACCAATAGAGATAAGCTCTATATTAAAACTAAGAAAGTACAATAAGGGTGTATTTAAAAAAAACCTTGTCGATAAGCTATCAAAAGCATCCTTGGGATAATAATATTTTCAATTTATTTATTTATTAAGTCCGAGTTAATCATTCAGTAGTCTAACCTACTAGTCTAACCTAAAAAAAATTATCTACAGTGGCTATATGTATCGGATGAGTTAGTCGAGTATTTATAAATTATATTGAATAGTTATCGAGATGATTGTGGAATACCCCTAAGTGTATTTAAAACATTTTCGTTATAACAGTGAGAATATTAACCATAGAAACTATTTCTAGTATAACGCAAGATGTTGTCATACTTCCTGGGGCCAGGGTGATACTGAAGCCACGTAGGGTCCAGTGTTATACTTCTGGTCTCCAGAAATATGTCCCTCCCGGGGGGGGAACAAGTGTTAAGCAGGCCCCCCGGGGGCAATATGCCTCGGCTTGGAGGGCTCAGCTCAGGGTCGTAGGGCTCCTCCGAGGCTGTCGATGGTTGACTCCAATGAAACAAGGTTTAGGCACAATTCAAATGTATTCAATAATGCAAGGGTGAACAGTACAGGCAACCAGGTAAGCTGTTTAAGGCCTAGCATAAGAGAGAGAGAGAGGCACTAGAAATACTACTGAATTTAGGCTCGGAAATACTATAAGAGGGTTTAAAATCTCACGTGGCGTCGTACGGATGCAGGCAGCTTCCTACGAAGTGGAGAGATCTAGAGCAAAGCTCATAGATCGGGTGCAGGAACGTGGCGGCTCGGGGTGCGTGGGCGGCTTCTCGGCGTCATGGTGGGCGGATTCGGTCAGCTTACCGAACCGGTGGGTGATAACGGTGAATTAAGCGGCTATCGGCAATGTAGGCGGATTAAAAGCCGGGCGGCCAGGGCGGCCATGGTATAAAGTAGGCGGCAGTAGGATTATACAGGCGTCTGTCGTGATAGCGCCATACTTGAATCGTAGGTGAATGCTTAATTAGCCGCGTCAAAGGGTGGCATACTGCCCGACAGTACGTAGTAGTACGTACGACTGCTCGCGCCGTTGTCTGAAATATGTCTCATGCTTCGGTGAACGGTGGCCGGAGTTCTCTGTCCGTGATGAGCGAGACGGAAGACTCGAACGTGTGCCCTATAAGGTAATGTCTTCTGCCATTGGCTGGATTTCGCGCCGTGTAGCCATATATGGTAATGTCTTCTGCCAGCCTGAGAGGGACAGCAATAATCACGCGAGAATGTACATGTACTGAGCACGTGACACACAGCTGCCTGCCGCTTGTATAGTATGTTCGTATGAATTATGGGCAACCATAACACTACCCTCCTCCCCCTGAAAAATGAAGGGAAAAGGCAGCGAGGCTGATGCAGGGGACCACGACCTTCCATACAGCATGTGATGCGATGATTGCCACAATGTGAGGTACAGAGCTACCTCTTCACCAGGATTTAAACACTCCCTACCTAAGAGCCAACAAAATTTTAACTACCTGTGAGCCAAGCTAAAAAAAACTAGCAATAAACTGAACAAAGGTTGCCAACTCTCTCAAGAAATTAAAAAAATGTGACGTACCTAGTGCGATACAAGACACGCTAACGAAGGTGCATGAAGAAATAAAGAAAACATGACCCTTCCGAGAAGGATTACTACCATGTAAAAATCTTAAAATTAGACAAAAAATTTCCAACACTATTCCTGTTATGGAATATTGTACGCTGACCAATGTCATGAAATGATCGAAACCAACTCATATTCGCGTCTTACAATAGAATTCTTAAAATTATACAACTTTGTTTTTATACACTTTATTCCTGTTATGGAATATTGTACGCTGACCAATGTCATGAAATGATCGAAACCAACTCATATTCGCGTCTTACAATAGAATTCTTAAAATTATACAACTTTGTTTTTATACACTTTATTCCTGTTATGGAATATTGTACGCTGACCAATGTCATGAAATGATCGAAATCACTCATATTCGCGTCTTACAATGGAATTCTTTAAATTATACAACTTTGTTTTTATACACTTTATGCTATTTCCACAATTCAATTCTAACCCAAATGTTAGTTTCCCGCACTCTCAGCTTGTCATGGTTTGTCTGGTTTGCATTTAATTATCAGGCATAAACGACCATCCTCTCATGTTCGCATATAATTGTAAGGTAATGCTACAAAACCTATCATGAATATTAATTTTCAGGCATAATATGAATCCTCTCATGTTTTCTCGACTCACCCTCGGTGACCCGTACAGCGCTGTACTTGGTATACTAGAAATATACCCTTGCCGCAACGACATAGACAACCGGATAGATCCCTTAGAATCCTCACGGTGAACTTGCGTTCGACGAAACCACATAGGACACCCTCTAGGTGTTCCCACCAAAATAACCAGACGAACCGTAATGACCACAAGTGCAATTACATTATTCTCTAATAAGAACAATACGACCCGAATGACATAACTTTATGACATTACCGAGCTAATTTACTCAACTGGGTGCATACTCTTAAATCTTCTTACTACGAGAAGTACTACTCCTTATTTGAATACAGTGATATAGCAAGTTACAAATTACCGTACAATTGCGTCCTGATATGGCAAGGACTTTACACGCTGGCTTACCATATTGATACCGAAGTAATCAATTACGTGTTTACAAAATATTTATATAGTAATTTAATTAATTTCATTTATCATAATTAAAACACTTGAATATACATTTGTTTACCCACCAAAAACTCTATGTGTGTGAGTACAATTTTGTTAAATAACTTTCAATTCGAGTTTGTTTCAACTCAACTTAAACTCTCAGGGTTTGACTACGTAAGGAGAGAAGAAGGAAAAAAAAAAAAAAAAATTAAAATAAATAACAACAACGCCACGTATTTTTACCAAAAAATACGAAAATTTAATACTACCGACAATGTTATTAGAAGAGGAAAAAATTTTTTTTTTAATTGAGTAACGAATTTCTTCCTAACACCGGAATCATATATACTTCCATTGTTCGGAAATTCGCGTTTCCAACAATCCTTCTGCTCTAATTCTAAGGAGTTTAGCCATCCTATCACGCTTTGGATTATAGTTTACCTGCCGAATGACACGTTAGGTCGATACCCAAGTTCCATCCTATCGGACTTGTAACAGCTCTATAATACCACACAACGAGTAACCGTTGTTATATGATCGCGGAAGAAGGTTAAAATTCGATACCACCACAACCTATGTGAACCGAATAGTGTTGTCTATTGGGCCGATTCTGATAACAAAAATGTGGTAATATAATTATTACATTGCCTTTACATCGTGAATTCACTCCAACATACGCTAGAATTGAGACATACCCCGTTAAGGAGTGAGTAACTACCCGATTGTGAACGTTTTACCGCCCCAATTTCTCCTATATCGTAACGTGTGAGATGTCCAATACTATAACGATTTAACCTACCTGTGAGAATAATTCGACAATGAAAGAGATTGAAAAACCCGAAAAAAAAAAGGACAAAAAATAAAAAAAATTATAATTGAAATGATATTCCCATTTATACATGACCTTATATTAATATATACACAAGGTTATTTACAACCATAAGGTTCCTAAGTTTCTTACTACCCAATGACCTATCCCAGTATGATGAGAGCTAGGTGCCTTTATACCTACCACTTGTACAAGAATTTTCTTATGCCGTCTCTTGTCAACGAAAAGAAAAGAATATGCTTGCATATTCTTTCATTGCAACTAAAATTAAGTACTTTTTAGAATGCAAATTGTTCCACGAAAATAGAAATTAGGTCTCTACTTCGGTCCCGGGCAGGATACTGAATACCTAACGCAGTTTTTTCTAATGAAAAACCTAGCCTAATTTAGGGTTCCTTGAACTACGCCCTCAATCAGTGTATCGTGTCGTGTTTCTAGACGAATTTATATACTTATGTAACCATAATCATATATAAATTTAAAAAACATTTTTTTTTTTTTTAAAAAAAAAACAACCTAAGTGGCTACGCACTAGGAGAAAGTAATAAATTATTACTACCAATAATAGTCATTACAATAAATGAACTAAATATCGCATCAGTAATTTCACTAGTGTAAGGTGAGTTACCTCTTTTTTTATAATAAAAATAATGACAACAAGTCTTCACGTGCAGACATACCGGCGTCCCGGATTGTCAACACTTGTGATGACGATCCATTAAGAAAGGAATTGTATACTACTCTAATAACAAAAGTTAAGTTATATGCGTTATAACCTCGTACTAACCACTAGGGTTCATGACGTCCTTGGGTTATATATACAGGACAATACAATACATGTACCTCGTGAATAAATTTACAATTTTTTATTAAGGTCATCCAATGATGGACAATAATGCTGACTAAGTCATGTAATCAATGAAACTGATACATATTCGCATTTTAAACCCTTATGTAGAGGACAATACAATATATGCACCTCGTGTTTAAAATTACTGTGTTATTATAATTCGTAACCAATTTCTTTTCCTACTGATGGACTAATTTCCATACTCTGTTCTGTTTTCCTGTTTTCCTCTCCGTGTAATTCTCAGGATACGCCTCCTATAGCGTCGGTCATATTATAAGGATACCTCCTATAGCGTTTGGCATATTATAAGGATCTCTCCTATAGCGTCGTATAATTATCAGGCTATACTATAATCCTCTCGTGTTTTCAAGAGATACGTTTGCAAACGTCTATCTCCGTGTGGCCACACCGTTACGTTCAGAGAACCGTAACCTTGCCTTAGTTCACCAACACAAATGAGAAATCACCTTCCTCAAATGCCTGTGCTTCGGCAAAATAAACACATAAAAATAACACAATATCCAAAAAAACAGAACTTCATTAATTATTTAAAAATTTATGATACTACAATTTCTATAAAATTTCTCTTTAAAGGTTACTCTATATTTAACAAGAATCGTTTCCAAATCCTAATAACACAGATTTAATAACACCGCTATACGATGCGTAATACACACTGACTAAGTCGCTCAAATACCTAAGTATTCAATTCGTGTGTTTACCTTTAACATTACATGTTATAAGCTAACAATTTATATACATAAAAAAAAATTGAATCATAACTGAATTGCTAACGACGTTGCTTTTTCTACAACTTCCAAAATTTAAAACTTTTACTTGCTTGACTGATTATTTGAAAATTCCTTTTTTAAAAAAATTCCATGTCTATTATTTATTTACTCTTAATTTAACAATATTATCCGGTGATAACTTTTTTTACTAATAAATTTTCACTATAAGTCTCAGTTTAAACTCAACTTTCCTGTTCATAACTTTTTTATCTATTGTTTACTTTACTATCATTATGTTTAAAAAAAAATTCCATTGTATTTAACTTTATAAGGCGCCATGACATTTTTCTAAAATAGCTATGTCAAAACTATACGAATTTACAATTACCTAAAGCTTACTTGAGGGGTTAATTCTCTATTTCCAATTCTTTCCTATATCACAAATTCCTTTTTTTTTTTGTTCAAGATTTCACATCTTAACAATCCCACTAGCCCTTATTCTGAGGAAGGCATTCCTATAACGGTTTGAAACCAGAATTGTATACGCGGGTACCTATGTATCCGTAGTACATTTCTTGAGTCTATTACTCAATATCTATATGATATAATTTCCTAACAACGATCACGTTGACATATTTATGAATACGAGAAAAAATGAAGAAGACAATTTCTTATAATTTTATAACCCTTTCCTTCATTACAAGTAAGACATTAATAATTGGATTCTATTCACTATTTGTTTTTGTTTTTTTTACTAAATGACAATACCTATTTAACTGTCGTAGTTTGCTTTTTAATTCTATGTTTTAATAATTTTTCACAGATGTTTCCAAAAAAAAAAACTTATTTATCTTTTCTATCCTGAAGTCTATTATACTGTTATTCATTCATGTAAATTTGTTGCCGAAATCATTCCTACATTCTTGTGAAAAAAAACTTAATTGAAGCTAACATTTAAATGTTCTTTATTCGAGAGTTTATTCTGTTAAATTTGACAAGGATTTCACTTTAAAAATTCTTCGTTATTTTTTATTTAAAACGATAATTTGAACATATGAATGCTATTCACTTGTTTCTTTTGAAGTGTCTTTCCCAACGATAGTTTATTTTATTATCCGCATACTACTATTTAGAGTGGGATAGTCCCGATTAAAAACAATGCATGTTCCAATACTGTCTCTATGGTAAATACCTATAGCATATACAAAATTTTATTATTAAACCTTCCTTAGATAACCATTCGAAAAAAAACAAGTATCTAGTAACGTATACCTTGAAGTTTGGAATTTATTCTTTAAATGATGTTCTACTGTTTTTCACTAATTTATTTAATTTCCTACCACTTAGTACGAAAGCAATTCAGATAGATTTTAAGAACTTAAACTAAAAAAAAAACACTTAGCCAATTATATACATTGATATACACGTTGCCTTGTTTATATACATTTTATATACACGTTGCCTTATTTATATACATTTTTATATACAAGTTTGTTCCCTTTCCCGAACGTTTATTACTTTAACAACATTGTGTTTTCTAATTTGTGAAATATGGAATATTAATTCGATGATGTACGATCTCTAACCGTGGGTTCATGACACTCATGATTTTCAAACGAAACAACATTAAACTTCTAAGAACTTTACTATTTTTAACCGATCTGTACCTAAACTTTTGTTTCTTAAAAAAAACTTTTGCCTGTATTTGTTTATTCCTTTTTTCTTCTAAAATTTATGCTATTAATCTACATTTGTCCTGAACTGTTCATTAATCCAATACGCAGTTAGCTACTCTGCCCTAGACAATCAACAATCAAAATTACAATTCTAATTTATTCTAATGTATTAACAATAAATTAAAACTTCTATGAAGAAAAATAACAATTGTGGCTTTAACTAATATTACAAGGGAAGCTTTCCATATTAACTTATTCTGTTTTGAAAATTAATAATACGTTGCTTTAAAATTTCTCTTTTATTTTTGTTACTTTAAAATTTCTCTTTTACAACGTTATGTAACGTCGTTTTCCATTTTGTGTTTTAAACTTCCTATTGAGAGAAACGAAAATTAACTTTATAACTTGTACTCATTATTTATTGAACTTTTCGTTTAACGTTTATTTTATAATTCAACTTCCGGGATTCGTTAAACTCAACACATTGTTTCCGTAAAGTTAATAAAGCTCTTTTGGGAACTACGCCTCTATCCATTAACATTTTTCTTATTACCGACGCGTTTGCTTCCTCGAAATTTAATATTCTATCCATTATTGGTATGGTGGCCTCCATGATTTTGCGTTATTATAATGAACAAAGCAAAAAAAAATTTCGGACGAATAATATAAGACGAGAGCAGTTGCTGGCAGTCGCATTTACAACTTCCTATTACAGGGGAACGGATGTGAACGAGCACAATCCGACAGCAGTTAAAACCTTTTATTGGAAACAACCACTGCTCTTCAAGGAAGAAATAAAGCAACTTACACAGCAGCCACTCGGAGAATTTAAAATAACGAGATTCATTACTCCATTAAAAAAAATTCCGCGCGAATGACGAACAACTCTGACTGCCGCGATAGAACGTAATAGCGTAAGACGTTACGGTAATAAGCGATGTTTAAAATACCTAACACTCGAATAGCACTAGCCGACGGACTCGCGACGTTTAGAATAATTCACACAGAACTACCGTTGTTGATGGGAGCACAAATATAAAATATTTATAGCTAAGATGCCACGATAGAAACGTAATAGCGTGGGAATGAATGCTACGGTAGTAAGCGATGTTTAAAATACCTAACACTCGAATAGCACTAGCCGACGGACTCGCGACGTTTAGAATAATTCACACAGAACTACCGTTGTTGATGGGAGCACAAATATAAAATATTTATAGCTAAGATTACATAATTATGTTTCTAGGGAGACAACAATCGACAAGACTTCGGCCCAGTTGGCGCGCCAGTGTCATACTTCCTGGGGCCAGGGTGATACTGAAGCCACGTAGGGTCCAGTGTTATACTTCTGGTCTCCAGAAATATGTCCCTCCCGGGGGGGGAACAAGTGTTAAGCAGGCCCCCCGGGGGCAATATGCCTCGGCTTGGAGGGCTCAGCTCAGGGTCGTAGGGCTCCTCCGAGGCTGTCGATGGTTGACTCCAATGAAACAAGGTTTAGGCACAATTCAAATGTATTCAATAATGCAAGGGTGAACAGTACAGGCAACCAGGTAAGCTGTTTAAGGCCTAGCATAAGAGAGAGAGAGAGGCACTAGAAATACTACTGAATTTAGGCTCGGAAATACTATAAGAGGGTTTAAAATCTCACGTGGCGTCGTACGGATGCAGGCAGCTTCCTACGAAGTGGAGAGATCTAGAGCAAAGCTCATAGATCGGGTGCAGGAACGTGGCGGCTCGGGGTGCGTGGGCGGCTTCTCGGCGTCATGGTGGGCGGATTCGGTCAGCTTACCGAACCGGTGGGTGATAACGGTGAATTAAGCGGCTATCGGCAATGTAGGCGGATTAAAAGCCGGGCGGCCAGGGCGGCCATGGTATAAAGTAGGCGGCAGTAGGATTATACAGGCGTCTGTCGTGATAGCGCCATACTTGAATCGTAGGTGAATGCTTAATTAGCCGCGTCAAAGGGTGGCATACTGCCCGACAGTACGTAGTAGTACGTACGACTGCTCGCGCCGTTGTCTGAAATATGTCTCATGCTTCGGTGAACGGTGGCCGGAGTTCTCTGTCCGTGATGAGCGAGACGGAAGACTCGAACGTGTGCCCTATAAGGTAATGTCTTCTGCCATTGGCTGGATTTCGCGCCGTGTAGCCATATATGGTAATGTCTTCTGCCAGCCTGAGAGGGACAGCAATAATCACGCGAGAATGTACATGTACTGAGCACGTGACACACAGCTGCCTGCCGCTTGTATAGTATGTTCGTATGAATTATGGGCAACCATAACAATGTGTATGTGTATGATAAAAATGTTCATTCAGCTACAGCGTGACTAAACATGCAGAATTAAATTGTAACTCTTATAATGTTTTTTTTGTAGCTTTGATGTGATATCATTTTACGGTTAGTATAAAAAATGCTTAATTATCACGTCTTATTCTAGAGATTAAATAACTACTTTAGGTTAGAAAGAACTTAGCTCACCCAATTTTTGGTTTTGTAATCATAAAATACTAGTAAGTTCTGAAAAGCTACTGTTATTTCGTGGTCATTTATTTCTTCTTCTTCTTCTTGTACCCTGTCCGTTCAACACAGACGTTGGCTATCATGTTGGCTACGTGGACTTTGTTTACTGTCATTTATTACGAGTCTATAAAATTTTAATATTTTTTGTTTCCGTTACGAAATGAATATACAAAATTTCTACAAAAGAACTAATTTGAACTAGAACTACATTTACATATTAAGATCTCTGTAATATATTGCCTGTGTGTACTAATTGCCTATGTGTTACCTATTGCTAAATAACATAATTCCGTTTTCCGATCCCTGTTGTATTCCACTTCTCAAGGTTGATACTTGCCTTTGTTCAAATCTAATTGCCATCCACAATTTCAGTTTCATCTACTACTTGTGCTTTTCAATCTCTTTCGACTAATATCGACCCATGCTGCAAACACGAAACCTTAATCCCTTTCTAAATAATTTCCCTTTCTCTCATTAAATTTCTTAATGCACATAAATACTCGCGATGAAAATTTTATACCAAAAATTAGACGCAATCAAAGCAGCCTCAGAATTAAATTTCTTCAAAGTACAACGATACCGATATGGTTTGTTACGACGTTTAGTTGGCAGGTAAATTTAATCTCGACGAGAATGATTGAAGTTCAGAAGCAAATTTTCTTTCACGTTAACAAACAGTCTTACGACGAAATCGCGGCCGTGAGAACGAGAAGCCATTAACGATGTAGACACGGGTATATTTTTGTTAGACGGTCAATTATTTATTATTATTTCCGACGTACAAAGAGCCCATGCGACTCGTTACTCGCTATTTTCTCCGGCGGCCTTCGATTTATCGGAGAATGCTCTCGTTTTTACCGAATTTCCGAAACAAAAGTGGTTCCTACATACTGAAGTGGTTTCACAGTAATGATGGCCATATTGCGGTAAGTCTGTAACAGTGGCTTCAAAACTTTTAGGTAATGGAGTCAAGTTAACACATTATTGGTATGTAACTAATGCGTAAGTGCGAACAGAAGAGTCAGGGTTGCCCTTAGAAAACACAAGCATAAGTAAACGGTGACTCGACAGTTGATTCCCCGATAATTAGTGCCCAAAAATTAAAAATTATAATTTTTTGTGCATTATTTACCAATTTAAAGCCACAAAATCGACATCGAAACTACCTTTAATAATAAGTTGGTATGAATATCAAATGCATTTGCATATTTATGATATTGACACACATGCTCATAAATGAGCATGCTCGTTACTCCTTCCAATCGATGAGCATGCTCACAAATCAACACTCGGTTGATTCATTTGGTCGTGATACACATGCTACTTACTAAGTATCATTTGCTCATTTTTTTTTTTTTACATGGATACCGCACTAGAGTCCCAACTGCTCCCGTCTGAAGCCAGTGAGACTATGGCATCCCCAATTGGGGTATGTTGTGATGCTGAGGGTAGTGGGGAGGGGAAGGAGATAGGGAAGAGGACGGTGGGGAAGTACTTGGCTATTCAAATCTGGTCACCAAATACGGCTAATGCCATTTCAAGCAACGTTTTAATTCTGAATGGTGGTCTTACACCTGGGCGACACTAAGAGTATCTTCCACTCTGGAACGTGCCGCAAATAGGTATACTATATATTATTTTAAATGAATAACTTGTGAAATAACACAAATTAATCAAATAAAATTTATTTGCCACGCCGGGATTCGATCCCGCGACCTTCGGTGTGCGAGTCAAGCGCCTTACCGCTGCGCTACGTCGGCCGTCAAATTTTATTTGACGGCCAACGTAGTAGTAAGGGAGCGTGCTGCTAATGAGCATGACTGTCGGAAGCATTACTGTGTCGATTTTTTGTACCTTAGTCTGGTATATGCAGTACACATGGACAAGCAGTTTTTTCCTCGCATTTGAATGAAAACATGTTTTATACTTTTGTTATTCGGCGGTACATGCAATCTGCAAACTCATTCGGGGGCACTTTGTAATATTTTTTTTCCTAAAACGACTGCATATTGTATATAAGTATGCCGGGGAGGCAACTGTTAGGAGATCAGCTGTCATGGAACCAAAGCAAACAGTAGTGTGTGCTATGTCGGAGATGTAAAGCATTCCATTCCTGTTAGTAAGTTACAGACAAATCATTCCAAATAGGACATCTTTGAATGTATTTATGTTTTTAATAGTATTCAAAGTTTTTTGAACTAGCTTCGACCGTGTCGTGCCGATCAATATCCAAGCATGCTGATTTTGTGTAAATATTGTGAACAATCTCCTACTGACAAGCTACTTGCAGTAGCTTAGCGGGTAAGAAATTCCAATTGTATGCAATTTTTTATACAATAATAAAATAAAAAATAAACTAATTTTACAGTTTGGAGATCTCTGCCGAGTCACTTGATTTAACTTAGAAATGCGGACATCCATTATTAACCATTATTTAGATAGTAACACGTGTTTACAGATTACGAATAAATAACGCGCTCTCAAAAATGGAAAAGACTAATTTATTATTAGATACTAACTTCTTCCAATTACAGGTCTGAGCTTCTGGTAAAGTGCCCTAAGCAGATCATGCTTTTTATTATAATTAATTAATTAATTTTTGTTTGAATTTTGAAAAATAAAAAAGTTAACTTTGAATATTGAGCAGTATGACTGTAAATAAAGTAAATGTTTCAATTGGGATGCCATAGTTACTCTATAAGTAAGTGTTTCAACTGGGATGCCATGGCTCTAAAAAATTGAAATTCTTGTACAGTTTCAACTGAAAAAACATACACACATTTTTTTTACATTAGTTCATTACAGGAGGCTAATAATTCTCCTCAGGACCTGTGTCATCTTTGGGGAAGCTGTGTGGAGAATATTTTTAGGAAAGAAATAAGTGTAAGTTCTGGGAAGGAAAAAGTTATATAAGGTGGATAGGAATCTGGGGGTCAGTGTGTTCAGAAGTGACGGAAAAATGAATTCATCCCTCCCACTGCGGTGCAAGGCAATGTTTCGAGAGAACCCTGCTGCGGAGATCAAAAGTTCTCCCTCAGCCAGTCTCTCTAGATCTGGCATTTCTCGCAGTTCGTGGGTAGAAACATTAGCCGCCAATACCCGGACAAACATCACCTCATGATCCTTGGCACCTCCGCCAAGTCACCAAACGTGGCGAACCACTTGGGGTGACCTATGTCAAAGATGTTGGTTATCCAATGAGTAGTTTCCGGGGCAGCGCGCGGTTGAAGTTCTTTACATTATCGGCTAACTCAAGTTAACCAACTATGTAGTTTGATTTGGAGCAGTAAATATTGTACAATTATTTAATCGGAACTTTAACTTAAAAAATCCACACTCGGTAATGAAAAACAGTTGTTATATCAAGCTTGTCTTGTCTAATATGCATTGGATTGTATCTACACTTAATTACAGTAATTATAGTAGCCTCCATTTAGATAATCATCATTTACAAATTACGTCTAAACAATCCATTTCGGATTTGGTTTGCTCCAATAAACCAACGTGGAAAAAAAGATGCCGAAAAAGGCCACCGGCCAAAACAAGTTACGATTTGTATTATAAGACAATTCATTGTAGGTTGTACCTATGTTAAAATAAATTTTTCAAACATAATATTTATATGATCGTAGCCCCTTAATTGATTAATGTTTGAAACGGATGACATTTTTTTTACTGCAGGACTAAGATTGAGTGAATGCTTATATTTATATAAGATTTTGGAAGCGGGTATGGGTACCGCTACCCTGGGAACAATTTATGCACCTCTGCCGTAGGTCACCTCATTAGTTCGCTACGTTCGGTGACTTAGGAGGGGTGCCCATGTTCATGGAGTGAGTTTCGCTGAATATCAGGCCAGATTGGGAGTGAATGGTTGAGAGCTTTCTTCTGAATTCTCCAGCCGTGGAACATCACCTTGCACCGCAAGGACACGCTGACCCCCGGATACCTACCTACCCCTAATACCATTTTAGTTCCCAGAACTTCCTCTCCTTCCTTTCCTAAAAATATCCTCTACACAGCATCCCCAGAGATGACATAGGCCCTTAAGGGAATTATTTTCCTCAGGGCCTCCTGTGTGGAGCTAAACAAAAGATTTATTAAAAAAATCTTCTATTATCTTCTATTGGCGGTTAGAGGAATCTTCACACTGCAGACGGCGGCCTGGATCATCTCTGCGGAACAGCATTCGTACCAGTTACATTATTATAATTATATTACAGAAGTCACGAAATTCGGCTCTTTCCTATGATAAATAAATTAGAAATGTTCAGTTGTGTTCATGACTCTTCCTACATTTTGAGTAATTTTTTTATTTACGTGAATATCGCACATGAGTCCCAACTGCTCTGATCTGGAGCCAGTGAGACTATGGCATCCCAAATTGGGGTGTGTTGTGAAGCTGAAAGAAATCGGGAGAGGGACGGTGATGGGGATGAGGGAAGTGGGGAACAACCTGGCTATTCAGATATTGTCACCAAATACGGCTAAAGTCATTTCGAGGAATGTTTCAATTGCACATACCTACCTTAGAAATAAAAATCTGCAATATTAATAAGCGTTATACCCACACAGGAAATGCCATGATAGTAGATTATTTAAAGCCGTTTGCTTATTAAAATCGGCCACTATTCTCCCGTCAGAATTCCGATTTGCTGTCTCTCAACAATTTTTTTTCAGTTCTGTATAAGTTCATTCATTGATTTGAGTGACTTCAATATTGGATTTGTACTGTCCCCTTTTAGATTAATTTCAAAATTATAACTATCTTTCTTAACTTTACCGGCACAAAGCACTCTTTTTAGAGTGAATTGCCTATTAAAAAGAATCTATCTTTCTTAGTGTATCAAGAATTGAATATGATTATTTAGCTTGTGTAGGCAATTATGTTGCTCGTAAATCACTTGAAAACTAACAGAAGAATTTTGATTTCGCCAATAAATTTAGAAATTCTCAATGAGATACGGAATTAAATCTTGCAGCTAAATTATTGCCCTTCTAAGGTCAACAAGGCATTCAGACTGCATAGTTAAATTTCTCCATAAATTCAAAATTAAATGTCCAGAACGCAGATTATAAAGCATGCTTTACACGTCGGTCTTTTCATTTAAACAGTTTCTACAGCTAATCATTTTAAACGTTCCACAAATCTGCAATGTATTGACAGCTGATATTGATGGTAATGTGAGGTGGTCGGTTATCTGGTGGGTAGGATGCTCGTTTAGCTGTCGGGCGGATGGAGTTCGATTCTCAGCGGGTATCGACTTCGTTGGACCCAGTGAAAATATCTGTAAATTAAATCGTAAAGTTAATAGGTTTTTTTAAAGTATACTACACAAATAATACGCATGGACTTTCAGTACTAAATACCAAGTACTAAAATTAATACTGAATTCAATAACGTTGAATAAAGTATGTTAATTTTTCCTACCATTAAAGAATACAATACACACGAATACATATAGATAGGTAGATATAGATTTCTAAAATGGTCGTTAAAAACCAAACATTTCAGATATTTAATTTATTTTTTAATGTTTATTCTCCTTAGTTATCATAACATTTAGGCCCATTATTATTTAATGTGTATATATATGATATTTACAAATGTTTTTTACATGATAATTACCTAGCATATGCAGATGATAAAAAAATATACTTAGTTATCAAATCAATCAACGACTGCATTAAACTCCAAGAAGACCTCAATCGTCTTTTTGTCTATTGCGAATTAAACAAACTTGTTATTAACATCTCAAGGTGCAATAAATTAACATTTACACGTAATAAAAATATAATTTCTTTTGTATACACACCGAACGGCACACATATCAATGAAGAAAAATATATTAAGAACCTTGGGGTAACAATGGATGTCAAATTAAACTTTATCCAACACACTGATGAAGTAATTAACAAGGCCAATAAAATGCTGGGGTTTATAATTCGTATAACAAAACCCTTGCACAACATAAACACTCTATATTCCCTTTACACCTCATATATTCGCCCGCACTTGGAACACTGTACACCGATCTGGACTCCTTTATAACAAGCCCATATTGAAAGAATAGAAAGAGTTCAAAAAAAATTTTTTAAACACTTAAATTATTAATTCAAATTACACTTCTCAAATTATACCGAATCCATTAAATTTCACAATTTCAAATCCCTCGAAACACGACGTCTAATTTTTGATCAAATCCTATTGTTTAAAATTCTAAACAATGGTCTGGACTCACCAGAACTTACCAATTTAATAAATTTTCATATTCCGTTAAGATCAACCCGGCAATCCGATTTATTTTATTTACCCTCTTATAGAAAAAACATTAGAAACAACTCCCCAATTCCTCGTGTATGCACACAATATAATACAAAATTTCACAGCATTGACATTTTTAGTAAAAACTTAAAGAAATATCGATGTTAAGTAACGCGTACGATCGATTATTAATATGAGAATATATCGTGAGCATCTCCTATCCTTTTCCTATATTCCTCTTCCTCTCCCCTTCCTATGACCCAAAATTAATTATAATATAATAAAACTTCATTTCCGATGTACTTTAGCATAAGAAACCTCTGTGGCTTGACTCCAGTTCAATTATATATTCATCACTGTACATGTATTATGTAAAAGCTGTTTGTTTCTTACAAATAAAATAAAATAAAATAAAAAATAAAATAACATCGACTTAAGATCAGGCAAAAGTTTTTTTTTCTTGTTATATGAATACCGTACAAGAGTTCCAACATGTTGTGAAACTGAAGGTAGTGGCGAGGGGCAAAACATTACGAAGCGGAAGGTGGGGAAGTACCTGACTGTTCAGATCTGGTCACCAATCATGGCTAAAGCCATTTTGCCACTGACAGCATCTCCGATCGATACTGAGAGTATTTTCCACTCTGGAACGTGCCGCTATATTCTATATATTATTTTTAATGAATTAATTATGAAACAACACAAATTAAGCAACTAAAATCTACTTGCGCACGCTGTTATTCGAACCAGCGATCTCTAGATTCACAGTCGAGAACCTTATTCCTTGTCCACGGTGGCCGATTATATACCCAAACAAAAAACTTCCTGTCACTGTCCCGGAAATATACAGGATAAAAGAGTGTTGGCTCTCATTCTGCAACCAACAACATGCGGTCGCGAAAAAACTATAACTTTCCTGGTAATAGGCATGCGGTCGGGGCTGCAATTCAAATTGGAATTTAAGGCTTCGAAATTTCTGTCGGTGGTTTTGGATGGTGAAAGCCGGGCTAAGTGGCCTGGACCGAGTGCACCTCACAGGCTCACCAACTCAATGCATTACTGCCTGTTATATCTGCCTCACCATGGAGTCCCTTATTAAAGGCACTGTCGTGTCCAGAGGCGGGCCTAAAGAGAGAAGATAGGGCGTAATGTAAAATAAGGAAGTTCCAACATAATTCAGTTAGAAAGGTATTTTGTTAAATCTTTATGGTATAAAGTCCTCTGGCAATGCCAAACTTGTTATTTTGATGTTTGCTGAAAGTTATCCCGTGGGAGTGTGGGGGATATTCAATTTGAAATTTCTTGGAATGTACCATCTCCAAATTAAAAGGTTAATTTTATGAACACTCTACCCCTGCTGCATGTAAGAACTTCAAGTTATTTTTCCCATTTTCATTACGCTGTTTATATAAGCTCCACCCAGGAGACCCCGAGGAAAGAAATTCCCTCAAGGCCTGTTTCATCTTTTGGGATGCCGTGTGGAGTATCTTTTTTAGGAAAATAAGGAGAGAAAGTTTTGGGAAGAAAAACGGTATGAGGGTGGTTGGGCATCTGGGGGTCAATGTGTCCAGGTGTGACGGACGTATGAATCCATCCCTCTTACTGAATTGCAAGGCGATGGGCCGAGAGAGTCTGGCTTTTCCGGATCTTTGATAATTTTATTAACATTATTTTCGTATAGTTTTATTTTATTTTTTTAATATTTTTTACATTTATTCATCAGTAAATAGAATTTTACAATTTTATACATTTTGTTTATTTATCATTGATTTTATTGACAAAAAAGTCACTGCTCAGCCATACATTCAGGATTTATCCAGGAATAATCTGATTTTCAGCAGTTCCTGTAATATTATATACTAGTAAATAATTAAATTAAAATAAAATAATTCTAATACTTTGAACAGTGCACGAAGAGAAACACAAGGAATGTAGACTTTCAATTCCTTCACACAAATATCTAGACGGGTGAATAAGAGATTTTAGTGCTATGCACCTAAAATCAGCATTTAAAAAATATTTTATAAATGTCTTAGGTTTGTTGTTTTTCCAGGTCCAGGATGAATAAATCTATCTTGCCAAAGAAAGTACGCCACTGGCAATGTTTTTTTTGTAAACATCGTTTAACCAAATCGTATGCAATGAATGCATTGTGAATAATTTTCCTCGCGCGTAGTAAATTGGCCATTGGCCATGTTGGAGGGCAACGCGCTGCACGGGATGCAATTATTTATTTTTGGGGTCCCTTTTATGCGTTCAATGCACTTTATACAGTACCACGTTAATGATGAGCTGCGTGTATGGGAAAAGGGAATTTAATGAAACATGGTGTAGTAGAGAGATGAAAATAATATTAAATCTTATGTCTCCCGTATTTCTATTTGATCCCGTATTTTTTGATTTAGAAAAAAAGGAGGGCGAAGTAAAAAGAAGCAAGTGAACCAAGAAGAAACAATATGAGGTAAGAAGAAGTAAGAAGAAAAGAAAATAGACCAAAGAGCCAATAAGTGACAATAAGGGCCAAGATGAAACAAAAGAGATAATAAGAAGTACTAAGAGGCAAGCAATGAGTGAACAAGACGAAACAAGAAAAGGCAAGAAAAGTTATGAAAAGGCAAAAAACGAAACAAATGCCGTGACGAGCCAAGAAGAAGCTAGAAGAAACAAGCAGAGACGAGAAGAGCCAAGAAGAAGCTAGAAAAAAGAAAAAGAGACGAGAAGAGCCAAGAAGAGGGAGACGGAAGAAATAAGAGGCAAGTAGAAGCAAGATGAGATAAAAAGAAGTAGAAAACGAAGTAAAAACTATTATCCCAGAATATATACGGATTCTTAAAAATCAACTATAATTAGATATACATTTGAACATTTTTTAACAATAGAAAAATATGATACCAAACAATTTTGGAGTATTGGCTTACCTTTTTAACGGATATTTCAATGTTCCGTAGCTTATGAAGTTTCGAGACATTACCTAGAAATTATTTGCATAAAATTTGTGCAACGTGCATGATGCCTGAGAACACAGTTTGAGAGTTTTAATTACTAAGACAAATAAAGATACTTTCTGTTTTTTTTTTAACTAAAACAATATTAAATCTAAATAAATAAATACTCAGTCGTCTACAAGAACATTGTATTTAGCCAGAAGAAAGTTCCACGTTCAGACTAACTAGATAGACTGACATACCGACATCTTGGATTCCATAAAGATCTTACTCGCAGATTCTACATCCAGGTTAACATCATTAATAACACACCTTGCTAAAATCATTAATAATCTTTACGAGAAGTGCAAACAACTCAAAACAATTTTAACAAAATGCCAAATTTAATCTCGAGATGCTGTTGATTAGCGGATTAACAGTATTAATTGTCACCTCGAGTCTGCTGTCCCATTTGCCAGAGATCTCACTTGTGCCGAGTTTTCGATTAATTCTAACCGCTTCTCTTATATGGAATTTGAGGTCTTCACCTGGCGACAGGTTATGAAACCGTCACAATTATGTATGGCGTCGAGAAATCGTTGACTTTTCTATAAAATACACGTATTATACATATTATGTTTGTCTTACATCAATATAACACGTTTAACGTGTTAATGAATTTTAACGTTCGCACCACGATGTTTACAGCGGGTAATAAGTAATAAGAAGTAACAAATTGCATATACAAATTAAGCGTCGTCATGCAGAATGAACCTAAGCAGCTAAAAATCTTTTTTTTTGTTTAATTGCTTTCATGATATTTATTTCCAGCAAGGATTTTAAAATTGTTGGGAAATGTCCCGAAAAATTCCATTCTCAAAATAAGATATTTGCAAAAATGGAATCATTATTTTTCACATCAAATGTACTATTTTTATGATAGCATGAATTTAAATAAAAAAATGTGGTGTAGTCTTTTAAGTAATCAGCTACAAGCTTTCATAAAAAGAAAATATCGAGAAAGTACCATTTTTCAATAATTATTACTTAAGATCTTTGTAGAAGTTTGGACGTCGTATTAAAATAGTGATTTCCTATAATTCTGTAGTATACTGTATTTGTGTAACGTATTAAGAAATATAAATCGCACATTCCGGAGAAAAGGATCGTAAGTTAAACAAGTAAATTTTACAGGAGAGTGAAAAGAAATGATGTTTGATGAAACAAGCGGTCCCGTCGAAAAGAGACACTCGCAGAGTTAGAGCGGTCTAACTTAAATGCGGTTTTCGTGCGGCACAGACACAATTAGTTAACTAATCAGATATAAAAAATAAAATTAAAACAGAAAATTTCGATTTACGAATCTTTTGTACGTGGTAGGCGGTATGTTAACATTTTTGGCCACTTTATTTTTATTAATTTAGAAAATATTTTTAACAAAATACCTTTTTTTAATAGTGATTTATGGGATAACCAGATAATTTAAATTGTAAATTACGGAACTGAATAAAAACAAAAAAATAAATAGTTTTAAATAGGATCTTAAAAAACGAGCTGATAACCCGATTAAGACTCGGTAGTAATATGAAAAAGCTATCCCAAAAACATTTTCTTTCAATAAATAATAATATTAATGCATCACAACGATAATTTATCAACTGCATCTATCAATAAACACTATATTCATAAAAAAACTAAAATTGATTCATAAAATCTTATGTAGGTTCTTACTATTATTATTTAAATAAATCTTACGAGACTAATCGGCTACTTTGATTAAATAACAATCCATCAAGCTGACGGGCGAATGGTCCTAAAACGGTAACTCCATAAAAGGGGGCAGCTTACACTCCCTGCCAGTGCGTACATTTTACGGTATAATATATGATAGACGGGCTGAATTCTTGATTCGGGTGTAATTATTATTGAATCGAAAGGACCACCCTTTCGACTGTAATTTTATGTAGGATAAGTGAAGTGTAGTGTGTCGTTCTGTTCGTATATTCGTGGTAGTGTGGCGGGAACTTGGCTTGTTTCCAGCGCACTCACTGCTGCCGAGGGGGGTAAAACTCGGAAGCTTCCAGTAATTCTTATCACAGCTTACAGCGGGTAATAAGTACATTCTACCAGTTAAATTTGCAATATTAAGTTAAGTTAAGTGCAAATAAGAAATAAGTGCAAATAAGTACATTAAGAGAAAACTAAGTTGCCGATATAGTTACCAGAATAGACCAACAAAAGTGGAGTTGGACAGGTCACATGATCCGCGATCCCCAAGAGAAATGGTGCAAAAACGTCACTCACTGGTATCCCAGAGATGGCAAGAGAAGTAGAGGGTGTCAACAAATAAGATTGGAAGACAACCTAAAACTCACAGCTGGACATCAATGGAGAAGAGTAGCGCGTGACAGATCCCAGTGGAAAATGTTAGAGGAGGCCTATGCCAAGAGGCAAACTGAGCTTCGGGATATATTATAACAAACAATAACATGTTTAGTACACATACCTAACAGAAGTCCAGAATAAAAAGGCTTATTATTATTATAAGTGCAAATAAACATCAACCGAAAAAATATTCGTAGGAAAATATTGTTAAGGTAAAATGACAATCTAGATGTTTTATTGATTTTCTAAATAAATTTACAGAGTTATTGCACTGGTACTCCTATTTATTCGGATTATCAATACGTAACACATTGTAGAGGTTTATTTAATACATTTAATTACGAAGTGTTTTGCAACTGCTAAAAAAGTATTGGATTGGATTAAAAACCTTCTTTTTGCATATTAAACGGCGTACCTACAATAGGGTAGGTAACATTGACATTTTTAACGTATTGTTTGTGATAATACCCACAATATGGTATGTATTATCACAAAGAATACTTAAAAAATGTGTGGAAGATTTAAGGTTTACTTTTCAGATTCATATCATTGTACTAAAGGTATGTAATTTTAATATTTTTATTCATAATTATTGATTTAAAAAACCGCATATTCCGAAATGGTTCCAACTTGTTACAACGTCATTATGATGTAGAAACCGCCGATGTCTGGTAAGACGATTGTCACAAACGTTGGCCGGGCCTGACGTCAACGCCGCCGAATTCACGAATAGAAACGAAAATGTCGTTTTGGCGGCAAATCGAAAATGGCACATTTTAAAACGTTATATATTATCCATACATTCGTCAACATAAAATAAATAAAAATACGTTCACGTTAGTAATATTTTTCAAGAATAAACAGTAGGTACAGTGAAAATACCCTATTGAGAAAAATAATATTTCGATAGTTTCGTCTTCCAGTTAAATTTTATAAAGATAAGTAAATATTTCAATTTAGATGGTGTATATGCCATAAATTTTTAAAATGATACCAAAATAAGAGAAAATAAATTCCTAGCAACGCCGGGTGCCGGGTTGTTACACCACATTACATACACCGTATTATGCTTTTAGCCTCAAGGGAAATTATAGTTTATGATTCTATTAGCAAAGAAGCGATAAATATTAAATTAAAGGAACATCCAGTTTGGAGGCAGATCACTGGACCAGCAATTAGTCGGCCGATATTCGGGAAGATAAATTGACGTATTGTTACATACTTTACCACCAAGCATCGATCTGCAATCAGTTTCATTCGATTCTGATTGTTGTACCGCCAGTTGATTCAAGGGGGAAACTTAATTTGTAGATGTGTTATTTAAAGTGGAGTTTTTTTATGGATTGCTGGTATGAATGGATTTCATGTCAGTTTATTATCTGACAGCAGGCCCCCTGGTATACTCATATACATTATAATATGCAGTTGGTTTGAGATAATACAGTATACCTGCTGACACAAAATCTAATGAAGAGTCTCCTTAGGGGTATACAGAGAGGATGTACCGCCGAATAACAAGAGTGTAAAACATATTTTCATTCTAATGCATCAAGGATAAAACTACTTGTCTACCTACTGTAAATACCATAGTATTAGTGCATAAAATTAATGCTGTAAGTAAGTTCGTTGGATATCCATACCAACTTACTAAGGTATTTTTGAAGACGTTTTTGGGTTTGAAATTGGTAAATAATGCAAAAAAAATTTAACTATCATGGAGCCAATTGTCGGGGCCAACCGTAAAACCATACCTTTGTATTCTCTCTATTTGTCTTATAAATTTAATGTAGAAAGTGAAAGAAAGAGATGCACTCTCATGTATCATGGTGCTCTCCAGGAGACCACCATAAGTAGATAATTTTATGTTATTATTTTACCACATTAATTATTTGTGTTATATTCATCATCATTTTTGAATGGGGTTATTAGAAATTAGAAATAGAATATCGCCACGCGTGCATTTTAGAGAAATGTTCTTTTTAATAAAATTCCTCCCTACCCCACCCCAAAGAGGGGTGTTCTACCACTTTTTTGGCGGGATCTGCAGTATTCTGCAGATCTTCATTTGTACTGCAAAAAATAATTTAAGTCTCATGAATGCACGATTTTTGTTATTTATTTTGTGCGTTTTCTTTCCGCTTTAGTTTTTTTTCTTTTCTTCTTCTTTTTAAAATTAGTTCCACACAGGAGGCCCTGAGGAAAAATAAAACACTCACAGACTATATCACCTTTGGGGAAGCTGTGTGGAGTTTAAAAAATGGAAATGAAGGAGATGAAGTTCTGGGAAGGAAAAAGGTATGTGGGGTAGTAGCATTCCGAAGGGTCAATATGTCGAATTCATCTTTCCCACTACGGAGCAAGGCGATGGGTCGAGAGGGTCCGGCTGGAGAGGTCAAAATATCTCCATCAACCAGTCTCTCCCGCTCCGGCTGGCCATGCAATATTCTGCAAACAAATTTTCACCCCATAAATAAACAAAAAAAACAAACAAACGTGGCGAACCACATATGGCGAGGGCGTTGGTTATCCAAAAAATGGTTCCCAGGACGGCGGTACCCATACTCGCCTCCCAAATTGAAAGTGCAAGTGGAAAATTATTGAAATAAAAATCCTTCACGGCGGTGTATCGTTTATACATACAATACAATACATGTATAATAATGCTTCCGTAAGTACCTACATAAACATCGAAATAATGTTTGTATTCATTTCCTTCATTTCGACATTCACAAGTGACAAAGATGGAAGCATTTTTCACTTCCATTATTAGTGTCAAGAGATTTTATGAAAATTCGTTAATGGCACCGTACATATGTTGCTCTTTTGATGGTATCAACACTTTATCTATATGATCTTGGTTTTGTGGTCTTGGCTATTTGAACACGCAGGCTGAGTGCTGCTAGATGTGATAGCGAAATCTAGGCTGCTTGTCTGATAACAATCTTCACAGCAAAAAAATTATATATCTCTCTAAAAACTGTTACATATTATACTCATAAGTTGTCTGGCCAACCGGTATCGAGACAGTTAATGTTCTCGTGAACGAACCATATATTAGTAAAAGTGAATGCAAGGGTTTGCGTATGAACACTGGTGAGCAATAAAACTGGGCTTGTTAAATCAGAAAATTATACAGGGTGAAGGGACGTACTTGACTCACATTAACCGGTGATTCCTGATATTATTTGGAGTAAAATATGTAAATGAAATTTTGGTGTCCGTTGACTTTTTTTTTAAATTCATTTCTCAAGTATAAGTTTTTGGTTGAAAAAAAAGTCACCGCAGATAACTATTTCATTTGCATTTTTTTCCATCTAATATCTGGAATCACTCACGTCCTTTAACACCCTGTATAATTAACTGTTACTAGTTTTCAATTCAGATCTTTGATATAGCTTACTGGCATGGAATTGTTTGTGGAGTGGTTTTTATTGATATTTTAATTAAATACACAAATAACAAAGATTCTTTTTTTCTATATAAGATTCACGTTCCCCAAAGATGTGAAGCCATTTAAATGAAATAAAGTTTTTATTTTGGTAGAAAGCATTCAGTTTGTTGTTTGATATATTAATGTAATAAAATAAATACTTTCAGTTTAATTTTATGTCCTGATGACGCTTATGTTAAGCATAACCGGTCAGTCGTAATAAATTAAATAAATTTCGTGGTTATAAACAGATGATTGTTCAATTTTATTAAATAAGTTTTCCGATGAAAATCACAATACACAGAATTGGAAGATGAAATAAATCTAACTAAAATATCAATGTCTAAATTCAAATGTGCAAATGCTACTGCTAATCACGATAATACCAGTTTTTTGCGAGATTTTTTAATAATGTGAAAAAAAGCGTATTTGAATGGTTTCCTTAATTGATATAGGTAGACTGACACAAATTGTCATATATTTTCAGTCATGTTTGAAATACAAAATAAAATAATAATAAAGCATGTTCACTTTCATTGCTGGCTAGTGCACGCCAGTTTGTTTTATCGTGGAATAAAGTGGAACAGTCTACACACGAGTTCAGTAAGAGAAAAGGGCAATCTTATTATTTGAATGCGATAAGATATTTGCATTGAAAAGCTGGCCACTGACTTGGAATCATATTTATTACTATCGGAATAACAATGTTGTAAATGTCTGATAGAAATCGCTGGCTTTGAGTTTGTGGATGGTCATAATTGTTGCTGAATGTTTATAAGGTATTTACAGGCCTATCTATGGTGGAGACAAGTTGATAACTGTGTTTATGAACAGTGTTAGGGTACCCGATGTTGGCTACCAAACCAACACCAGGCCCAACATGTCCCACGGCTAGCTCTCAGCGGGAACAAAGGTACTCTCTATTCAGGGGCGGGTCGCTCAAAGCTATGGAATTTCTCTCTACCTTCCGGCGTCCAACGGGATACACTCTGGTCGATAAACCTCCTGCCGCAGCAGAATAATAACAAAGTTAAATCATTAAGACATGTATTGTAAACTCAAACACAGTACATAGGTTTCTACAGTACAATTCAATACAAGAAATGCAAATTACACAAACCTAGCTAAAGTGTTTAACTCTCACTGTCTCTCTCTCAAAACGAAACTCTCCGAGTGGTGATTTTCGCGGGGCCCAACATTTCACTGATTACGGACACAATTAAAAGAGGAAATCAAGATACAGCTTACATGTGGATTCGCAGGATCCTGGCCTCATGTGGTAGTTCCATCAGGCACTTTCGTAGTCTAAATAGACCGAACTATTAGCGCGGCCAAGGCCGACTCTACTCGTAGGTATTTCAATAATACATCGCGGCCACATTGAATTTGGACTGCTCGCCCGAAAGCGGGCTGCGAACGTCCGTTCGCAAGGGCGCTCAAATCTTCTCTGGCGAGTGCAGCGGACTGCGCGAGTGGCAGGGCAAGCGGGGAGAGAAGCGGGAAACAGGAAACGGGGGGGAGAGAGGGGAGTTGTGTGGACTTGCTGCGTTCTGTGCTCTAGGTATCTACTCGCTTCAGGGGCGTATCGTAACACTTCCCCCCGCGCTTGGAAAAAAAGCGACGTGGCAATGGAGCTGTAGGAAAAAAAAAAAATCCTCTTAAGCTTCCATTGGGGTTTTGAGAGATTCGTTGCTTGAGAGATGCCTAGCTAGAACATGCAATTTATGTTATAGTTTAGGTCACAATGTTTGTAGGGAATGGGTGAGGGGTACATACAATGTTTGGAAAAGAACAGTTTTGGTAAAAGTACATGGTGTGAAACAACATACAAGGTTATGCAATTGAAAGATGACAATACATGGTTATGCAATTGAACAAAATAACAATACATGGTTATGCAATTGAAAAATAACAATTCATATTTGTACAATAGAAGAACAAAAAGCAAGAACAAAAATGCCCGTGTGATTCTAAGGTTTCATTGGTCTGGGAGCTAAGTTTGCGAAGCGTGGATTTGTTTGGTTTCGGAGAATTTCGAAGAGGAGGACGTGGTTTCACAGATTCTAAGGATTACATTATCACTGTAATCAGACCCCTTTGAGATAACACTCAGAAGTACACTTGGGCCTTAGAAAACACTTGGTTTTGTCGAAAACGTCGAAGTTCACGAAGTGGAGACTGTGGTTGCTGTGTCGCGACTATGGTTACAGAGGTCATTGAAGAGGAGAATCCAGTGTCTGCAGACATGCCAGTACGAATCCTAAGTGTTATTAAGGTAAACACGGATCGTATATAATGGTTATTGAAGCATAATGTAGCTCAACATAACTTGTATTGGTACGCATTCAGCGAATACTGGAGGTCAAGGTAATGATGGTTTACACATGACGATATATGCGTCACTGCATGACAGCGCAAGAGACGACATGGTTGGCATTGATAGCAAGAGTAAGAACAAACCTAGGAGCTAGCGTGCCCAAAAGGTGGTTCAGGGTGTCATAATGTATAGTGGGACAACTCAACTTGCTGTGGCATGACAAAACAACATACATATGGGCGGTATGGTCTGTGCTTTCAGGAACAAATGCGTAGAAAAATGGCAGCAGGAGGGACCTAGTAACCACAGCGCGTGCTGTCAGGAAGTGAAGCTCAGCTTGGCTGTTGGTGATGACATCCGCCTGGGCTTCTTTTTAATCCGGGAGAAATTATTATTAGGGCAAAATTCTTGAAGTTTACCTGCCTAGGGACCAATGAAGAAAAGGTTTGGAGAGAAACAAAATGTGTCCAGATAATGAAATAAACGAAGTTTTAACCACCGACCCAGAGAGTGACGAAAAGAGAGTTTTCTAACTAAATTGTGATTACATGAACATTTTTCTTTACCAGAATGACTTGGCGTTTGCCGAGTGACAATATGTCTAGGTTAAAAAACAACCGGCCTTCCATGGCCTATGTTAACATAAAGGTGGTAACATTTTTTGTAGAATTTCAAAAAACAAGACAAAGAAGTCGTGAATGAGTCACGGTAAAAGCAGAGAAACCCATTCATGAATAAAGGTTGTCAAAAGGAGACAGACGGTACGCCAAGTGCATATCGTACATATCCAACATTCATGAATGTGTTTCGTAAAATTGAGAAAGAGAACAAAAGGTGAGACATATGCAGAGAGTGAGGGAGAAAGCCTGCTGATAATTGGTCAATTTACCGATTCGCACTCCCAGTGAGGGCGAATTATGGTCAACAACAGATTTTCTTCTTCATAACATATACCTGAGAACATGATGGTGAGGAGAAAGGAAAGGAAAAGGAAAGGAGTTGAGCGACGAAACTTGCTAGAGACTGGACTAATTTCCACTTCAAACTCCATGTGAGAATGAAACATGATCAACCAGCAGATTTCCTGACTCTTTACAATTGTTAAAAGGATGAGGAGAAATTTGAATACACCTTATCAAAGAGACTAATCTTTTGCGTGTATTGGGCAAAAGATTAGGGGTCATTTTAAAAAACTTCTGCATGATTGTGAGAAAAGACAGACCCTTGCTCCAATTTCACAAACCTGGGGGTTTTCTTATCCGTTCCCCAGACAACGAGTTGGGTGGTTTTGTGCTCAATCGATTAACTCCCACAGCACTATGCCCCATAGTTAGCAGTGAAGCTACAAACTAGTCCTTTTGGGATAGTAGATATTCCTGGGCTTCTTTCCTTTTTGCAAAGAAGTAAAAAAACAGGAGGTCCACGGGCATTGGCGTTGAATGACAACAAAGGGTTGTGGACTACATTTCGTAGATCGCACACAAAAGGTTTGATATTATTTCGTTCGCACGACTCATGGTAAGTGTTTTAACGTCTCCACGTATAGTGTACAAAACATGTAAGTACATACAAGATAAAACTCAATTATAGACAGAAGTCAAGAGTTTATACAATGCCTCTTAAAGAAGATGGCAAGGCCGATATTATGTCGTTCGCACGAATCACGGTAAGTATTGTTATTACGTCTCCACGTCTCGTGTACAAGGGTTGTACACAATTATACATACAAGCGGTACTCATGACAAATTAATGACACACGACCAAAATACAAAAGCGGTACTCATGACAAATTAGTGACACACGACCAAAATACAAAAGCGGTACTCATGACAAATTAATGACACACGACCAAAATACAAAAGCGGTACTCATGACAAATGAATGACACACGACCAAAATACAAAAGCGGTACTCATGACAAATTAATGACACACGACCAAAATAGATTGTACAGAAAGGGTGGTACTCATGACAAATATGTCACACGACCAACTCAATAACATTTAGCTATGAGCAAAAGTGATTATGACGAACTTCTCGTATCGTGGTAGGTATTTTAAGGATCCCTCCTATGACGGTGGATGTTCTAAGGATCTCTCCTATAATGGTGGATTACGTTTAAATACAACACAATAAACGTTAACGATGCTTGTTTTAACACAGTTTATAAAGATTCGTTAGATTAACTAACTCCGTAGCCCAAGAGCGTACGACAGAGAAGATAGACAATTTGATGTTACTTCATGTGTTGCAAAGTACAAGGGTGATGGCAGAGTATAATTCTACTTACACCCAGTATTTAAAACAAAGACAGACCTATAATGGTTTTACATACTGTCTGTTGTGGCAGCCTACAGTGAGGGAGACCAAAGAAAAGGGACCAATTACGGTTTTACATACCCTTTGTGCAGTTACAAACATACCAGGTTATGTGCAATTTGGGTTGCAAATACTTGGTTAAATGAACACCTAAAAGTTGTGAATTCCAAAATCAGGATGACCATAAGGTTTTACCAGCCCGTCTCGTAGGGTTGAAACGTGTCATACAAGACATACGTAACGTACAAGCGAAAAAAAGCAAAATAACAAAAAAGGTGACTTTGTTATAACAACCAAAGACCGGATGATTCGATTTTACGTACTTTAGTTGAAACGAGTTAAATTGATTTATATACAGGGTTATAAAGACCAATCATTGGTTTTATAAATACGAGTTCCAAAATGGACGTGTCGATATCCAATTTGGGTACATGAGCATGAATTTGGGTAGGACGCCATCAATTTTTAATTTAAGAAGAAAAATTGAAAAAACTTATATACACGAGGGGCGACTATGTAAGTAACCACTGTTTGATTTTCATGCTAGAGATACCTCGGAAGGTTTTACAACTCATGATGAACAAAATAAAAGGGAGAAAAATTGTAAAAATAGTTAACTGGTTCTGAGTCGGAATTTAACACTTTGGAATTTACAAAACCCGACTTCTAGAACGACACGCCGATGGGCAATTGTCAACTACTTTACATGAACAAAATAAACAGGTGAGAAAGTTCCTTTCCACACGACAAAAATGCAACAAAAAATAGGAGAAAATTACAAAATTACATGACACGGCAGGGTATGACATGGCATGAACATTGCATAGTGTACGTGTTGAGACAATAAATGGGCTCGCGATTTCCCAAACATTGAAACTCGAAAAGTGTCTCCGTTCCAAAGTGATCAGTTTTAGAACAGGTGAAAAAAATAAAGAAAAAATTGCCGTGAGGGAAAGAAAAAACAGTGCAAAAACAACATTTGAAAGTAACTTCAAGGAGAGTACGCATTAATTTACAAAATAATTTACAACTTGTTTCATTTACAAAACGATGGGCATGTGATTGACACAATACACGCCTGACGTAGTAAGACTTTGTAAGCTTACAAAAAAAATGTGATACAACTGGATCATTTTAAGTTTGCTGAGATAGTGGGGGCAGTTTTACTTGACTCCTCACTTCCAGACTTTACAATGTCCTTAATGTGGTAATTACCAATGTGCTTTCCAGATGAGTCAGACAAGGAGTACACTAGGTCTGATATTTTCCTTAGGACTTTGGCCTTCACGAAACGTGGTGCCAGCTTAGCAGAGAAATACATGGCTCCTTGGGAAAGTGTGTTGTTCTTTCTCCAAACTATGTCTCCTGTATTGAAGGTGACATGTTTCCTACGTAAGTTATATCTGTCCGCACTCTTTTGGTGAGCCAGGAGCAAAGCATCAGTGACTTCACTGTAAATGGCCGACAGTTCTTCCAGGCGATGGGCATAGTCTGCGGTAGGGTTGCTTGTGGTGGCAGATGACGTAGGAAAGTTTGTGTCCCTATGTAGAGAACCATGGACGACTTGTTCCATACCGTGTTTTAAGAAGAAAGGTGTGTAACCAGTGGCCAGATTAACAGTGTTGTTCATAGCGGCCTGAATTTTATCTAGGTTTTTACACCAAGTGCGTTGATCTTTATCAACTAGAATAGCTAGAGCTGTGTTGATTGTTTGGTTGTAACGTTCGACAGTGTTATTTTGGGGAGTGTACAAGGTGTTATAATAAATGTCCTTGATTCCGTATTTGGCAAGAAATTCTTTGAATTCCTGGGCAATAAACTGTTTTCCGTTATCAACAATTACGGTTCTGGGTGTTCCGTAAGGTATAAAAATGTGTTTTTCCAGAAGTTTGATGATGGCGGACGCGTTGGCTCTTTTTAAAGGGAAGATCCAACAGAATTTGGTGAAAACATCCACTACACTAAGTATGTGCATGTGTCCGGCATAACTTCGAGGAAAAGGTCCGACGAGGTCCATTGACAATGACTGCAGGGGTCTGTCGGCACGTTTGGGGTTACCCATTAGGCCGGCAGGTGCTGCCGTGCTATGTTTATAGGCTTTACAAGTTTCACATTTAGAGATGTAATTGCGAATTTGTTTGAAAAGACCAGGCCAGTAATACTTCAAGGAAATCTTTTTATACGTCTTGAAAGTTCCTGGGTGTATAGAGTCGGGAGCACTATGATTGTCAATTATTATTTGTTCTCTTCCTTCGAGGGGAACGACAAGTTTCCAAGAGTAATCTTCGAGGATGGATAGTGGTACCTTGCAATTACGATATAGTTGTCCTTCTTTTATGATAAAATTAGGAAACTTTTGTTGATTATTTTTACAACCTTCGAAGATTTTCAAGTACCATTCATCTTTTGTAGATGGAGGGGGGGCAATTGTGTCAACATTTAATGAGGCCAATTCAATTCTTGAAAGAGCGTCGGGAACAATATTGTCCGCGCCTTTACGGTGAACAATATCAAAATTGAATTGAGACAAACGGGAGGCCCAACGAGCGAGTCTACCGGAGGGATTACTTAAAGAGATCAACCATTTCAAACTACTATGGTCTGTGACCACAGTAAATTTGCTACCGTCTATGTAACCGCGGAAATGGTGAACAGAATCCAATACAGCCAGTAACTCCTTTTCGGTAATTCCGTAGTTTTTCTCGTGTTTATTTAATGTACGGGAAAAATACGCTACAGGGTGTTCGCCATCTGGGAACTCTTGAGTTAGGACTCCACCGATTCCTACGTTGGAGGCATCCGTGTGGAGGGTAAAAGAGAGTGCAAAATCCGGGCAATTCAGAACGGGGGCTTTTTGAAGGGCATTTTTTAAAGTTGTAAACGCTTCTTCAGTTTCGGCAGACCATCGGAAGTTACTGACACCTTTACGGGTGCCGGTAATTTTATTTAAGGGGGCTGCAATTGTGGAAAAGTCTTTGATGAATCTTCTGTAGTAACCTGCAAGTCCAAGGAAACCTTTGACTTCCTTCGCGTTTTTGGGTCGGGAAAAATTTGCCATGGCTTCCACCTTAGCGGGGTCTGTTCTTAGACCTTTTTCGTCGACAATGAATCCCAAATAACGTAAACGGGACTTACAGAATTCAGACTTCTTCAAGTTGATGGTTAAACCGGCGAACTTGAGTTGTTGAAAAACCTTTTCCAGCATTAATAGGTGTTTTTCAAAGGTGTCGCTGACGATGATGAGGTCGTCAAGGTAACAAAACAGGCTGTTATCGACTTCAGGACCGAAGAGTTTGTCCATTAGTCTTTGTAATTCGGCGGGGCTGTTCTTTAGACCAAAGGGTAATCTTTTAAAATGGAACATTCCCCTGCCAGGTACAACGAAAGCAGTTTTTTCACACGATTCTGCGTCCAAAGGTATTTGCCAAAAAGCTTTGCTTAGGTCAACAGAGGAGATGAACTTGGCGTTGCGCAGTTTGTCTAAGGTCGTGTGGACGTAAGGTAAGGGGTATGCGTCAGCTTCCGTACGAGAATTTAAACGTCTACTGTCGAGACAGAAACGTGCGGAGCCATCTTTTTTAGAAACCAAAAGGGTTGGGTTGGTCCATGCACTTCTGCTGGGAACCACCACACCCATTTTTAACATTTCATCAAGTTCTTTTTCTAAAAGTTTAAGCTTTTGGGGGGCTGAGTTGTAATAACGTTGCTTTATGGGTGGGCCATTGGTTTTAATGTGGTGTTCTACCAAATTTGTCAAACCCAATCCACATTTTTCGAAAGATATTGATTCGAATTTATTGACCATTTCCTTTAGTTGGAGAGCTTGGTCCGTGCTTAAATTTTCGTGAGGTATTATTGTGCGGATCTCACTAATTTGAGCAGCAGTGGAGGTTTCGCCAAGAGTATTAAATACTTGGGGAGCAACGTTAAAAGCCTTCCAGAAGTCAACGCCAAGGATGAAATTCTGGGATATAGAGGGCACTATTAGAAAATTGATTGTAACTATTTTATTGTTACAATTAATTGGCAGGGCAAGGGTACCGATGACCGGCTGGGAAACATTATCCGCAGTCGTCAGGTGTGTTGTTTGTGGCGAAATTTTAAAATCACTGTTAACAAAAGGCAGGTGAGCATTGTTGCCAAGACAGCTGACAGATGCACCGCTATCAAGTAATCCGGAAAAGGGTACATTGTTAACAGAGAAAAGGGCATAGGGTCTCCCATCTTTAGCTTGTTTGCAACAAACCGAGGAAACATTTAAGGCCTGGTTAAAATACTTAATGTGTGATAACCAATCAGTCCATTCTTTAGACCTTGGTTCAGAATGGGTGCCTGAGAGGTTATTATTTAGTTTTTTGGCCTCTTCATGTAGAAATTTGGTGGGGGCTTGGAGAAATCCACCTGAGGTCTGACATCGCTTGGGTTTTGTAACCTTTCTGCATTGTGCCTTGATTTCTTGAAAATGTTGCGCAGTTCGTCGCGTGGAGGAGAGCGGTCCCTAGAGTGGTGTCTCTTGGAGGTTCGGGGTTCCTTGGATTCTAGGAGTCTTGCTTGCTTGAAACAAGTAGCGGCCAGGTGGCCTACTTTTTTGCAAAAGGAGCACACTTTTTTGTTGTCGAATTCTGGTTTTAAACCAGACGAACGGCTTGGCACAACCACATTATTCGACACATTCTTTATGTTCTTCCTATCCTGGTTTGATTCCAGCAGGAGACAGACTTCGTTTAGCTGGGCCAGGGATGCAATTTTCTGTGAGGTGATGATGTTCTCGTATTTGCTTAAAAGGCCATCAGTTATGACTGGTAATAGTTCAGCTTCCGGAACAGGATGTGAAAGCTTGATGTTGATGGACTCAGCCCTTTCTATGAATGTTGCCACCGGTTCATCTACTAGTTGTTTAATAGATAGTAAAGATAGTTTGATCCGGTGCTGGGCCTCCTTTTTTCCAAAGCTAGAGATTAGGGCAGATCTGAGTTTATTCCAATCTTTGCATTTAGTCTTTTGGATGCGGTGCCACGGAATTAATTCTGGGGAGATGAGTTCTATAAAGTTTTTCCGTAGAATCTCGAATGGGATATTTTTGATTGTAGCCGTTTCTTCAATACGGTCAATGAAATCCAGCACATCGGAGACGCCATTATATTTGACTTTCCAAGAGGATAAATCGTAAGTTTTATCTTGTGTCAAGATGGGTGCGACGTCCTGTTTTATCATTACATGCGGCGTAGGTCCTTTGTCAAGATTATCCAAAACTTGCGTAGCCGAACGTGAATTATTTTCGTTGGAGGGGGCGAGGTTTATTCTCCTAATGTACTTTTTGTTGAATAAAAGTGCATATGCCTTCAATGTAGATTTAGATTTGCTTGATGGCGAGAGTCCTCTATCCCTTAAAGCAGCTTGTAAGTGGGCTTTGGATAAACTATGCACATTGGGAATGGTACCCAAGTTGGATGGTGTAATAGCTTGATTGTCCTCCATTGTGAGTTTCCTGGGTGGTGAGAAAAAGAAAAATTGGCCAGGGGTTTCCTTTAGAAAACGCAAAATTAATTTTTGTGAGGCACTTTTCACTTGGTGATCACTGTTGGCACTTCCAAAATATGGTTACAGAGATTCCATATTACAATTTGGTATACATGACACCAGAATTCTTGTCAAAGGGAGGCAGACGAGAAAAAATTTTGCGTGGAAAGACCTTAGTGGTAAAGGTTTTTGTATTTCACTGACCACTTTTGAGAAAACTGTGAAATTCACAAGTATTTATTTATTTTTGAAAAATTTTGCCAGGACTGACCTTTAGAAAACAGGTTTTTTATTTTCACAATTCACTTTGCACTGAGAAAGGCACTAAAATTCACAAAAGGCACTTTTCTGGCAGATAAAGGACAAACTTCCGGATGAAAATGACTGAATATGGGATTTATTGCGTCAACCATATTAAAATTATTTTATTTATTCATGGAATCAGTCATTGGCTTTATTATTATTCCACTTTTCACTTATGTAAGGGAAAAAACACAATTCACTTTCACTTATGCTGAAAAAAAAGCAGTACCTATAGTGTATAATGGGGAAAGAAAGTCATTATTTTGTCCATTTGGAGAAATATTAAGTTGTACTAATTTGACAGACACAAGTGGGCCAATTGGTATATTGTGCAGAAACAATAAAAATACGTAAGTCCGAAATTTTTGATTACGGAATTCGCAAAATAACTGGGGTTCCAGAATCAAATTTATAATAATAATTTCCGTTGGTATCCGGTTCAGTCATAAAAGGCGGTTTGGATTTAAACGCTGCCTAGCAACAGTCCGTTGGGATTTGGCGCGAGTCAAAGCATTTGCGCGCGCAATCCAGAGAATATCGCGTGAAACATCGGGCCGTTGTAATTTGGCGCGAATAACTGTTGCTACGCAGCGTTGTTTTGTGACGCGTGCGCAGTCCAGATTCGCGGTCAAAGGTTGGCGTTTCGGGTACCCAAAATGGCCGTCGTTTCAAATGCGATTCAATTCATAATTTCAATCTGGTCTGTTATGGATCTAATTTACATATTGGTTTCTGTGGTTTTTTCACAGGATTCACAGTACACTGGGTGTAGAATATCAAGGCATAATTAATGTTTACAAAACAGTTGCCATGCGGGGAGGATTTCGACAAACAAAGGTCCCGCAAAGCGACCGGGATAGAAAAAAAATTCCTGCCCCACGTTCTGGCGTCAGTTGTTAGGGTACCCGATGTTGGCTACCAAACCAACACCAGGCCCAACATGTCCCACGGCTAGCTCTTAGCGGGAACAAAGGTACTCTTTATTCAGGGGCGGGTCGCTCAAAGCTATGGAATTTCTCTCTACCTTCCGGCGTCCAACGGGATACACTCTGGTCGATAAACCTCCTGCCGCAGCAGAATAATAACAAAGTTAAATCATTAAGACATGTATTGTAAACTCAAACACAGTACATAGGTTTCTACAGTACAATTCAATACAAGAAATGCAAATTACACAAACCTAGCTAAAGTGTTTAACTCTCACTGTCTCTCTCTCAAAACGAAACTCTCCGAGTGGTGATTTTCGCGGGGCCCTACATTTCACTGATTACGGACACAATTAAAAGAGGAAATCAAGATACAGCTTACATGTGGATTCGCAGGATCCTGGCCTCATGTGGTAGTTCCATCAGGCACTTTCGTAGTCTAAATAGACCGAACTATTAGCGCGGCCAAGGCCGACTCTACTCGTAGGTATTTCAATAATACATCGCGGCCACATTGAATTTGGACTGCTCGCCCGAAAGCGGGCCGCGAACGTCCATTCGCAAGGGCGCTCAAATCTTCTCTGGCGAGTGCAGCGGACTGCGCGAGTGGCAGGGCAAGCGGGGAGAGAAGCGGGAAACAGGAAACGGGGGGGAGAGAGGGGAGTTGTGTGGACTTGCTGCGTTCTGTGCTCTAGGTATCTACTCGCATCAGGGGCGTATCGTAACAACAGTTAAACCATGTTTGGGTTGGTTTATGGTGAAACTCTGTTTTGTCTAATCTCTGGTAGGATCGCACAATTGGAGAAAAAAGAAGATTAAGCAATATCAATAGTAGACAGTTTAAGAACAAGATTGATGCAATGAAAAGTGAAAAAATCTCTTCAAATGGGTTCGAGTCGTTTGCAATCTTTCCTACTGAAATACAGTTGGCTTTATTCCGATTTTTGAGGGTAAAAAGTGTTTGTTTAGTAATCGTTAGTAAAATTTAGTAATCGGCTATTATTTTTAAGCAGACAACAAGAATATTTGTTAAATACTTAAGCATTTATGAGTTTGAACTCTATTTTTTCTTATTGAACAATATACGTCAATGGGTATGATTTGAGAATTTCACGGCCTGTAGTAAGTATGAAACGTTGGCTAAAGAAGAAGGAACCGTAACACGGCATTGTAACCCAAAACTTATTCAGTTTAGTATAAAAGCACCTCAATGTTCAACAAATGTTGAATAAATGTAAGGAACAAGATGGCATGGCGTCTTATTATTCAACATTTCAATCGATGTTTCAAGTTTTATGAAGTTAGTTCATGATGGAAATGACATAAGACGAAAAAGCTGTGCAGGTGGTACAATGTTAAAAAAAAATGTTACCGAAATCTTTTTGACCGGGAAATTTTTTCGGGAAGTTGAGTAAGAATTTTTAAATGAAGCATTTGAATAATCCAACTTTTTTGAATTTTCACACAATTTTGAAAATTTGCGTTGATTTCTATTTTACTCTTCACAATTCATTCAATTGATGGTCTTTATGGTCGTGGGGTAAGGCTCTCGACTAGCAATCCAAAGGTCGTGGGTTCAAATCCCAGCGTGTACAAGCAAATTTTATTTGATTGAATCGTTTTATTTAACATTTTAATCATTTCAAATTGGTATGTTTGCGGCATGTTCCGGAGTGGAAGATGCTCTCAGTATCGCCCCGGTGTAAGACTACCATACAGAAACGAAACGTTGCTTGAAATGGTTTTAGCCGTGTTTGGTAACCAGACACTTCTCCATCTTCTTCATTCCCATCTCCTCCCCTCCCCATTACATTCAGCCTCACAACATACCCCAATTAGGGATGCCATAGCTTCATTGGCTCATTGGGAGCAGTTGAGACTCTTGTGAAGTATTCACATAAAATAAGATCACTTTGTACCAAGAGAGTCTGCGCTTTTCTGTTCTGTGCCCGTGTTCCATTTAATAGCGTGTCTATGTAAAGGCATGTCGCGTTTAGCACACAATCTCGCTTTGGACACGACCAATCCCATTGTTGGGTGACGCCGGAATCCAATACAAACTATCGCAAGTCACGATGCATTCTGTGGGCAAATTGGCAGAGGCGATATTTGTTGCCTATCGCCTACCTGTTTAATGTAATGCCCAGTCAGTTGCTCTAGCTGCCAGAGCGTGTGCGCTGCCATTACTGATATGGACTAGTAATGCGAATGTTTTTCTTAACATTTAGATAAAAGTAAAGCTGATTCAGTATAAAGGGTGTTTAGAAACGTACCTGACGGACTTTAAGTAGTGACCTTATTTAGAGTAAAAAGGGTAAATTGAAGTTTGGTCTCTGGTGATATTTTTTTTTTTTTTTTAAATGATCTTTTCAAATACGAACAAATTTATTTTTATTTTCAATGTCATCATTGGCTATTCACCCAAGTAATCGCCCAACCCCCATCTGACCCTAACTGTCTGAACCATAACCCAACGTTTTATTATGTTTTTAGATGACAATAAAAAAAAACTCACCGAAGACAAAAATCCTCGTTTTTTTACTCAGAGTAGGGTTGGGAATCACCGGTTAAAGAAAGTCAGGTTATAATATGTCCGTATACCCGCAAATAATTGTAGTGCGCAACTTCCTGGTTAAATGCTATCAAATCAGCTTATCCTTAAAATGGGTGGGAAATGAAGGCGGGAAAGTACCTGGCTATTCAACCATGGTTACCAAACATTCAATTCTGAATGGTGGTCTTTCACAAGGCGATTATATAATTTTTATAAAATAAAATTCAAAGAGGAAAAAAAAATCCATCAGGGCCTATGTGATCTTTGGAGATGCTGTGTGGAGGGTCTTTTTAAGGAAAGGAGGGGTATGTTCTGGGAAGGAAAAAAAATATGAGGGCGGGTAGAAATCTGGGAGTCAATGTGTTCAGAAGTGACGGAAGTAGGAATTCGTCGCTCCCGCTGCGATGGGTCGTGAGAATCCGGTTGGAGAGGTCAAAAAACCTAGACCAATCATGCCATAAACCCGGGCACCCCTGCTAAGTCACCGGAACTAGCGATCCACTTGGAGAGACCTATGGCAGGGGTGTTAGTTATCAAATAAATGGTTCCGGTACCCGATAACCGCCTCCCAAATTGATTTTTATATTATAGTGGTAAAACATTGTAAAAGGATGTCCCAAAGTCAACGTTATCCTTTGGAAGACTGATCGGTCAACTCACTACGGACCAGAAAAACATGACATGACATTTATGTATCTCGTACTTTTTACTGATATTCACCATATTGTGATAATCTGGTCCGACATGAATTGGGTTATAGCCATTAGGATAATGAAGACTTTTGGGACATCCTGTATATGTAAAGATTAAGATCAGGCACTAACAAATATTCAGATAAACATCAAAGAATGATTTTATTAAATTTCTTTAAAAATAGTTTGGACCCTAATCATTAATTGAAAATCCTCAAAATGTTTAATGATGAATAATGACAATAATTTCAAAGGCATTCGTGCAAAAATCGTTCACTGTTTAATCAGAAAAAAATCAAATGACTTTATTATTATCACCACACGATTGGTGGCCACGATCGAAGACTTTTGTGATCGTTCCATTTTAGTCAATCGCCGTTCAGAATTATCACGAAATCATTTCATCTGAAAGCACCTGTATATTTTGAACGTCAAATTTGAATGATTTAGGATTCACGTCAGACACGTTGTTAATCTTCAAGTATGGGGACGGTTCCAAACCAAAAGGGCGAAAGTGAAAAACGGGTATTTATTATATAATTATAACATTTCGAATTACTAATGAATTTCAGTTTAAATTGCCACATACGTATTCAAGTAATTATAAAATACAAAAATATATGAACATATACAAGAATATATATACACTTGTTTACAAAGTACAAAGCGAATCTTTTGTTTCATGGGCACACAATTATTTTAATTTGAATATATATATTTTATTTTTAAATATTTTTTATTTTTAATAATATGTTTTACATGGAACATAATGATAATTTTATATCGTAGGTTTTTTTACTACTCTTCCATTGAAAGCATTTGTTTGTGTATGGAAGGGGAGTGTAAATACATGTTGTTATTAGTTATTTCTTAAATAATTCACTGTACATACATATATGTGTGCTGTAGTATTTATTTTAATAATAATGTGTATTTAAAAAAGAAAGAATGTTATGGAAAACTAAAGATATTTGTAAGATTAATTAAGTGGCAGTAGTTTTTTTCTTAATAATATTTTTAAAATGTCTCTTGACAGAGAACAGTATTCGGGTTTTATCATTAATGCTTCTGATTTCTTCTGGTAGACGATTGAAAAAAGTTCTTCCCTGGTAAGTGTAATGATGTTGTGCAAAATACGTATTTAGTTTTGGGCATAGAAAGACATGTTTAAGTCGAGTTCTGCTCTCATTTAAAAATTGACATTTGAAGAATCAAATGTAAAGAATCAAACAAATTAAAAAACAGCTCAAGGAAACTTAGAAACTGAACAAGCCAACGGAACGCTTTGGAATATAAATGGACGTTTGACTTTAACCAGCGATTCCTGACACCATTTGGAGAAAAAATGTAAATGAAATTTTGGTCTCCGGTAACATTTCTCATTTTTTTTTTTACTTAAAACATTTAAAAAAATTTGAAGGTGTTAGACAGTTAGGGTCGGGTGAGGGTTTGTTTGGTTACTCGTTTAAGTGACTAGTAATGACATTGGAAGAATAAATTGTTAAAAAATTACGTGATAATGGTAGGTACTACGTATATGAAACGAAAACTCCCATATCTTTGGCACATTACAAGGAACGACAAATACAGGAATAACAGAAGACTTGGAACTTGGCTTTGTAATCAGTATGAGTGGTACGAGGGCAATTCTAAAAATAACCTCTGTGCGGAAACGGGCGGTCCGTTTGATTCTCCCATCCTATCAAATAGATTGAAATCTTCAGAGCACAGAACAACCGCTCGCCCACTTTAAGTAAATTTGACTTTTATCACATGAGAACGGGTTGTTTCTACGATTCATTCTTGAGTTCAACTGAGCTCGGCTGTGGAAAAATTTGCCGGTCTCTGTGTTTCCTTCCTCCTACAATAATTTGAGTCTCTTCAAGACCACCTACTAACGCGCTCCGTAGTCAATGTCTGTCTCGACAAAGGTAAATAAACTTTATATAGATAAATTTAAAAAAAACGTAAACAAGCACTTAAGGAGACGCTTAACGTGAAATCATTATTTGAATTGGTTTACATTATGACTACCAAAAAATATGTTTCGGAAAAATTAAGGCTTTTCCTATCATTTCGCTTGTGTAAGAATTAACTAAAATTATTTAAAAAAATTAAGCCTTAACTACAAAATTTTTTTTTTGCGATGCGAAAATGATGAACTCATATGAGAGATAACTTAAAACGTATAATATTATGGCTAAGATTATCTGTGAGAGTTTCCCTTGATTAACTTTTTTGATAAAAAAATAATTAAAATAATTAAAAACCACCTTCACGCTTGAAAGCAAGCGTTTTGCATTCCTATCAGTTTGCCAAGCGATTTGTATGCTTTTTTTCTATATTCACGACGATATAAGGAATACTAAGAATATACACAATTTTGACTTGTGGCTTCCGAATACTAAAAACTATTTTTGAAAGTTTATGAAATATGCTTCCAAATTGTATTATTACATATAAATATTAACATTAAATTTGTAAATAATAAAATTTAGAATGCGAACAAAAAAATAATGTAAAATGACTCGCGTGATGTTTTTATGTGAAAACGGTACTAAAATCACAAATTATGTAAAAAAATACTTATTCCATCGTATAAATGTACATATAATAAAACAAATTTGTCACCTCACTTATTTACCATTTAATACAAGAATATTTTAAAAAAAAAACAATATTAAACAGCGCGTAGGCGATTTGGCGGGTGAAAACTGTTTCTACAAAATAAGTCTTTTTTATGTATTTCTATGGACAACTTTGAATAAAATTTGACAAGCTTGATTTAATATGGATCTTCTGCTTTTTGTTTTAGGGTTTATCACTAGAACAATAACGGAGTTATAACGATTTCTATGGGAACACACGCATCAGCTTGAAAACAAACTTATTGTACTTGAATGCTATTGTTTTATTGTCGTGTAAAAAAGATTTGGGATCGGAGTGGTTGAGACCAATAAAGGCTCGCGTATAAATAATAAAGCCAAAAGAAAAAAAAAACATAATAATTTCGCGGACTTAATGAAAAGTATCTAAAAAACGTCGGAATTTTGATACATAAAAATAAAATATGAAAATAAATCCATCACTCTTCGAACGCATTATTCACACCTGTTCCCATTAAACGCTTCAACAAAATATCAATGTGTTTCACACTCAGATCAAAGTATACAAAACATAAAAAAAAAACTAAATCTCCATATCCCATAATTGGTATCAATCTAAAATGATTTCATTAGTGTCGATATCTGGATGTAAAAAAACACTCACACAAGAAACCAACTCATAATCATTGTGATTAGATTTTTTATGTGGTAGTCGAACAACTAACAACGGATCAAACGGATGAAAAGCACGGACTGGAAAGAAAGTGACCGTTGAAAAGTAACGAAGCCTCTTATTATGTGAAATAAAAAGTTAGAATCAATAGCATGTGTTGAGTCTATTATTGTGTACCTCGCGAAGCCGAGTGCTTTTAAATTGGTTGGAAACGCAATGCAGCTAAGTCAAAAATATGCATTTTTTAACCACATAAAAAAAAATATATTAACAGTTCGAATTCGATTTCAAAACTTTTTCAAACATCTTTTTTATCAACGAAAATAACATGTCATATCGTATTGCATCATTTTTTAACACTAAAATGTATTTTTCAAAGCTTCGTAGCTCATGTTGGATTTTTTGAAGTGAAAACTTCTTTAGCACCGTTGTGATTTGAATCTTGATTAGACGAAAAATAGCGATAAAAAAATAGACACTAAAAAGAGACAAACACATAAATCCTGTAGATGGAGAACTTAGCTAGCCGAGAAATCGAACACAGGACGACTGAGTGGGATCCAAACATGCCAACTCAGCCAATAACCGGTCAATAGAGTGTTGAGCAATTCCGTTATCTTAAAAATATCAGATAGAAAGATTTACAAATTTAAAAACACCGGAGCTCACCTTTCGAAAGATTTTCTAGTTCGTAAATAAATAATTTTGCCTCTATTGAATTTTGGATACCTATTTAATATATTTGTGGGCATCACTACTTACTCTGCATACACATGCTGGAACATGTATAAGCTACGGTAGAAGCGTTGCAAATAAAATTGTTAGCTACGGTAACCTTTTAGTTCTTGAACGTAATTCATACAAAGGTTGAAGCAATTTTCTGAAGAAAGCTTGCAAATAATTAAGATAATTGGAAGAAAAAGAGAAAGGACACAAATTATTTGATTGTTAAATTGATCAAAATCTGAAGAAGTTATAAAAAAATACACAACAGGAAAAAGCATTGCGGGTTCCACCAAAGACTTAATTCTATAAACATCGCAACTTTCTACACAGAAATGGGAGTGTATTGATTTTCATGTGTGTAATTAGCACTTTCAGAACACTTTAAGTGCCGGGTCGGAATTTCGAAAGATGAAAGCAGGAGAAAAAGCTACCTGAACCACACAAAAGCATTGTTATATATGTTGAAAGCAGTATTGTTTTGAAAATGAGTAGATCATTTTATAATAGTAGGTGAGTTATTTAAAAAAATATTGTAACCGGAAAAGCTGATTTTCACTAATTATTATCTTTAAATAATAATTATTTATGAAGTCTAGCACAAAATAAATTACGTCAATTTTGACTGCATTCAGAAATAAACCAACAAAATAAAAATATAAAAATTGCCGATTTGGTAACTAGCTCAACAAAGATTTACCGATGTAGGTAAGTAGTCATCAAAATCAGCAAAAATAGAGTAACCCACTAACTGTGCTGAATTCGCCGAGACAGATTTTAATGAATTCACGTATTCAAATGAGAGTTCACGCACCACAGCGCGGTTATATAAGCCGAGTCAGCTGTGAATAAATTGTAAAAATCTGCTTAGTCAGTAAAGTAAAATTAACAGGCGAAAGAAGTTCTTGGATTTAAGATTAGGATTTTCCCAAAATTTTTCGAAATTTCATACTTAAAAGCATCAAGTCGATCATAGAAATTTGAAATGCTGTAAAAGACAAAAAAATTTAAAATTAGATAAATGTCATTTTTTTACATTTTTTTTCTCTTACGATCTGCGTCATCAAAACGTGTCTACGAAAATACGTGTGTACTGTACTTGCGAAGTGCATTTCAATAGAATTTTTTTTGAAAAATTAAAAACAAATTAAATCCTGTCATTAAAGAAATTTCCAAAAAAATAAAGTATTCCGAAAGATCTATTCAATGATTATTCTTTAAGAAAAATTCATAATAAAAATAGGTCTACTAATTTAAAAAAAAAAAAAACTAAAAATAAAACTTTCTTTTCGTTCTCCTGAAAAATTAATATCTCGTTTTATAGCATTTTGAATTTCCATGATCGATGTGTTCCGGGTCTACTTAAGACTTTCTAATATTTTATTAAAAATAAAAAATAAACACGGTTTCAAATTATTTCCCGACATTTTTTTTTGTCTACGTAACATGCATCCCCTGCCATAGCCAATATTAGAGATGCTTCTATTGAAACAGGAGTAGACCACAATAATTCTTAATAAATAAATATGTAAAAATTTGGACACATTTTGCCAGGTTGATTGAGGACTGAAAAGCTTTTCTGACTGTACATCTACGGACAACACGCCATACAAAAAAATTAGAATGAAAGATAGATTCAAAATGTCGTTTACCGACGCGACTTGACAATCCATGATAATTAAATATAAGCAAAATACCTAATTTGTATAAAAAATAGGTACGTAACATTTCAAACATAATATTAATCTGAAGAAGCGCAATTGGTTCACTTGTCCAATGAACCGATGCTTCTATTCGACCAGTCGATTATTCATCAACTAGTGATTTAAATATAATTGTAAATCTTCTCCGTTAAGAGAGTTGTTCGAGTAGGTACTTGAATGATAAATTTGTTTCTTTAAATCGCACCGGTTCAATTAATCTTTATCCCCGTTGTTTCTTTTCTTCTGAATCATAAATAGAAATAATGCTTTTACTTTCATGAAAGAAAGTTAATCTTATACAGAAAGAGGATCGAAGTCGATTATATTCAATCATCTGATGATATTACTAGAGAAGCGTGTAACAAAAACTTGTTTGAGAAATACAATGGATTTTTTATCAGTATTTTTTACCGCATAATATGATAGTATTTGAAATGACGATACTTTGGACTTAAATAACAATGGATCTGTTTTAACTGGTGAATAGATGCAGAGAATTTCAATCTAAATTTGAAATAAAAATATTATGTACACCAACTTCCCATTGAAGTAACGTATGTAAATGGATGCCTTGGGTTGTGATAAACAACTTTCAATTCAATTCATTTTTATAGTTTTAACGAAACTAAAATTATTAATTTAATTTGCATGGCAGAGATGAATATTTTATAAAGCTTTTAAATAATTGAGTATGTTTGGAAAATAAGTATACTATATGTATAAAATAAGTCATCATAGTACAAAAGATACTTTTAAAAATTCCCCATCAGAACTCCTTTAAATATTTGTAATGCCCTGAATCAGAATACGTTTTCAACGCAAATTAAATTTTAATATAAATCAATTCAGACTATGTTCTTAATGCCCTGAATTTAATGTCTCTGAAACAATTATATTCAAATGATATTTTAATTTACGCTTTCAAAACCAGGATAACTTTGCATGTATAAAGTCGGATCGATTCACAAGATCCTCTTTATAACATACACAAACGACTTTTGAATATAGAAATATGTAATATTTCTTTGCATAATTATTTAGTATCCCCCCTCTTGCAAAAAATAAAAACATTAAAAAGAAGTGTTAAGATATGGATTTTGGGACACGGGAAGGATGAATATAGATACAGTGTTACAACCGAATAAAGATTAGCACTTTTATGATGTTTTCTTCTAGATGTTGCTTTACATTTTTCCTCTGGAAATATTTTATCATGCTTCAAAAATTTACTTAACAAATGAACATACTTGACCTACCAAAAAATACCTGACCTAATTATTAGGAATTTTAATCGACTTTTAATTGGAAAAGCTTTTGATATTACACCTCAAAAAATAATTCTGATATTTTAGCAGTTATGGTGCTTTTACAAAGAAACGATGAGAAATATCGATATTTCAAAATTAAACCAAATGCATTTCTTCTAAACCACATGACTACATGATAAACAAATTGTTATCTCGTCAACATTACTTGACATGTAGGTACGGTGAGCGTACTGTCCTATATAGGTACATGTTTTGCACATGTCTTTTAATGTTATACGTTTGCTTTACAGAATCTAAATAATACATACTCCATAAAATATGTCAATTACCCAAATTCGTGTATCCAATTTAATCATACGTCGCGCATCGTCAGAAGCAGGTGAGTGTTAGAAACCTAATATTGCATAATAATAGATCAGTCTCTCAGACCTAGAAGATCCGATGTAGGCTGGCTGGTTGAATCGTTGTTCCGGGCCGGTTCGCCCACTCCCACGTGGAGGTCTCACGGACAGGTGTCGTTGGCATGTACCTACTAACTATTTTAACTTCGACTATTCTAAGAAGAGGGATGCAGCATAGTGATGAAAATTTTTACAAAATAAGGGATTGTTAGTTAACGTTTGAAGGTCTCAATAAACATAACAGCGTAATTTTTTCGCTTGTTTTTAATATAATCTCACAATATTGGGGATAAATATTAGAAATTGCTGTGAGGCGGAAAAATGTTTATTTTCATATCTGGTTATTAATTACAGCTTCAGCTATTTGAAGCGGCTTGATTTGGCCATCAACAGAACGAGAAGGCTCTCAGAATGCTTTTAATTTTTTTGACAACGGGATCATAATAACATTTTCAGATTCTTCCACAGAAAATTGCCGTATGGAAATAGTTATTCCCTAAGGCTCTTCTTCCACAGGAATGTTCAAGTATCCGATACTCGACGATTTAAATATCTTGACAACTACCGGCGCACGACTGTGCGGAGGTTCGTGCACGAGCACATGTTGCCGACATTTTGAAAAGTCTCACGCGACCAGCCAGTCATAGTCGTTATCACTCACTTTAAACAGCGGAGAAAATAATAAATATATGATAGTCTTCCAAAAATGATTGCATCGTTTCTTGTGTCAAAATTTTTGTAACAATATGTATTCTTTAGATAAATGTTAATAAACAAAAAATTCAGCAACAGCAGTTTTGAGTAAGTTTATAAAAGCTAGTTTTACTCTGAGAGGTTGTAGCGACGCGGGTATCGCGATTTCAGTAGTGACGTGTATGAACTATGCGGGACAAGTTGTTTGTGACTTGATTACACACAGCATATGACACTTGCATATTCCTGTCGAAGAAAGGCTTTAATCGTTGAAACTTTGATGTTTGGCAGTTAGGTATAGCATTGGTAGCGGAAGGAAAAAAATTAGGTTAGGTACTTGCAGTAGAATGAAACGTAATAATAAATAATATTTGGATCACCTCAAGAGCACTGCGAAATCTCTGAAACGTATGTATGTAGGTAAATGGAAAAATTGTGAATAACAAAAGAGAGAGATAAATAATTGAAGGCCGATGTGAACGAAGATCGGATGATTTTGAACGGAGAAGTTTGAAATGTGCCATGAGAATACCAACGATGCAAATATGGATATTGTGGTTGGCAGAAGATGTTGCTTGTTTGTACGATTAATGACCACAATAGCAGACAGAGCAAGATTTATGCCAGAAATGCTTCGACCATCGATCAGTAGGTACAATAGTTCAAATTACCTCTATATATGGCCTAATGCTTAGTTAGTTATCAAAGCACCACATCTTCTAAACCTCTTTGTCTAAGTAATAATGGTACGTGTTGCCACTTCTGGCACCCACGCAATTCAGGCTGGTACCTCAGAACACAGAACACAGAGCATGGAGCATCTAGAACACAGCGCACCTGACGGGCCGACGGGCTCGGGCTGACGGGCGCACTAGTGTATAGAGTATATGTAGTGGTCCAATTCACGGTCACGGGATCACTTTCACTGATTGGGCTTAGTTCACTGCCCCAGTGACTCACGGAACTGCAAGTACTATCAGGTAATCTACCAGTGATAGCCACTCAGTGGTGTGCACGGAGTTCTTAATCAGGGTAGGCTCTAGAAAAATTAGCCAATTAATTGGTATTAAAAGCTTATCCCATACCTACTTAGTAAATTTTCGCTAAGAATGTGTTAAGTTGTTGGTTTTGCCGATGCTTGTTGCGGTTTCTTGTAATGCAAAATATCCAAATAACCACTTCATTAATGCATACTATAAGCCGATAACTGGATACATATTTTTCGCAATTGAATCGAACGCATATTTGTATTAAAAAATCCAACTATGATTTTTATAGATGAGTTATAGTCTTCAGAAGAGTTGTATTATAACACAGGTAACAACGGATGGTATTGATTGTTACATTATGTGATTTGTATCGAAAGGCAGAGCCTTTTTCGACACTAATACAAACGAGTCTACCATTGAATTTAGCAAATATATGCTTTTTTGTGTAGAATACAGAAAACATTTGAATATGACATCTGCGTCATTTTGAACACTTAGCTACTGCTTTTGACTTGTCATAGTAAGGCGATCGGTGCGCTGCGATTCGACGCGTATTTTTTTAAGTGTAGATTGATTTCTAGCAATATTTTTTTAAATTTTAATGTAACTTATATTTTTATATGAGTTGGCTAGGTTAGGCAGTGCTTATCTGGAACTTATATAAAGTGGACGCCTCTGTAGCCACTCTCGTAGGCGGTTAATTTACAGCCTCATCTTGGTTTCCGATGAATTCTCTATTTGTAGTAGGCAATAAAAGCTTAGCAATGTTTACTCGGGTATTTAAAATAAGGGACTACAACTACTTACATATAAGAATCATACATCACAACTTTCTAGCCGCTGCTGTTTTAGTTAATTTGAAGCAAAAAATAAAAATACCAAAAAAAAATTATAGTAGAACCATTTATTGAGTTAAGACTCCAATTGTAATACTTAATAATAGAAAACAAAATTAACCACCCTCGAACGAAAAATATAAAACAAAAAATAATATAGAACAAGATGCGATAAGACGACGAAGATAGCGTTGGCAGTTCTTAGTGGAAGTATGAGACGGTTAAAAATGAAGTTGATTTGGTCGAATTAGCTCAGTGAGCAATGCCCCGAAAGGACTGAAATCTTTTTCAGTCCTTTCGGTTCCACATTTTTTTTTTGAGAGCAGTTAATATTGTTTTCAATAATTAAATAGAAAGTACTTGGAAATGTCGCTTGTTTAAAGCAAGACATTATGTAAGGATCACAAATCACAAGTGCAAATTAACAATTTAAATTTTGCTAACGACGCCCTCCGTGGTTGAGCGGCTACAATTCTTTGCTACAAATCCGGAACTAAAACAGTGTATAGTATATTTGCGGCACGTTCCAGAGTGGTAGATACTTTTAGTGAAAGAGCACAACTTAGAATCGAAACTTTGCTTGAAATCGCTTAAGCCATGTTTCGTGACAGGACCTGAAAAGTCGTATACTTCCCCACCTTTATCTTTCCCACCACTTCCATTCCCCACTACCTTCAGCTTCACAACATACCTCAATCGGAGATGTCAAAGGTATCACTGACTATACAATTGGGTATAGTGGGGACACTTGTGACAATTACGTTAAACAAAATCATATTTTCTCAAGATTAAGGAGTGGTATTTTACACAACGTGTATATTCATTATACTGAAAGTACATACGTATTTATTAAGACAATACTATCAAAAATAAAGGAATGCTTCCTGAAAATCAAACACACTTAAAAA